>BSBM01000963.1:10571250-11992500 GCA_027924585.1 Larix kaempferi | reverse complement strand
CATCATCATCCACAACATGATCCATAGCATGATGATCATCATCGTCGTCATCATCATAATTGTGAGGACGAGCATGAGGATGATGATGATGACGATGATGATGATGATGACAATGATGATGAAGATGACGAAGATGTTGTTGGAGATGATGACGAATATGCAACACATCATCATCGTCTTCGTCATGATGATATGATGATGATAATGATGATGATGATGATGGTGGTGGATGATGATGAATATGAGTACGATGATGATGATGACTAATTTGGAGATGATGATGATGATGACGGTGATGATGATGATGATGACGGTGATGATGATGATGATGAAGATGACAAGGAATATGCAACACATCATCAACATCTTCATCATCATCATCAACATGATCATCATCATCAACTTCCTCATCATCATCATTGTGAGGATGCGGATGATGATGAGGATGATGAAGATGATGATCATATGATGATGATGATCATGATAGTCATCATAATAGTCATCTTTATCATCCTCATCATACTCGTCATCACCATCATCCTTATCATGATGATGATGATGATGATGACGACGACAATGATGATGATGAAGATGGTGATGATGATGATGACTAATGGAGATGATGATGATGATGATGATGATGATGATGATGATGAAGATGACGAATATGCAGCACATCATTCTCATCATCATCATCATCTTCATCATCATCAACAACATGATCATCATCATCACCATTATCATCATCATCATCTTCATCATCATCATCATTGTGAGGACGAGGATGATGATGATGATGATATGATGATGATGATGATGGTGGTGGATGATGATGAATATGAGTACTATGATGAATATGATGATGATGATGACGAATATGATCATCATCATCAAAATCATCATATTCGTTATCATCATCATCGTCATCTTCATCATCCTCACCATCATCATCATCATCATATCATCATGGTCACAATGATCATTGTCTTCGTCATCATAATCGTCATCTTCATCATCCTCATCATACTCGTCATCGCCATCTTCTTCGTCATCATCATCATCATCATCTTCGTATCGTCATCATTTGATGATGATGATGATGACGATGAAGATGTTGTTGATGATGATGATGAGGAAGAGGGTGATGACGAAGATGATGATGATGATGATGGTGGATGGTGATGAATATGAGTACGATGATGAACATGATGATGATGTTGATGATCATCGTACTCATCATCAACATCGTCATCATCATCTTCATCATCATCACCATCAATGTTGATGATGAGGATGATGATGATGATGACGTTGACGATGAAGATGATGACCTAGATGTTGATGAAGATGAGGAAGAAGGACGATGATGATGATGGTGTTAATGATGACAATGATGATGATGACGAAGATGATGATGATGAGGATGAAGAAGTTGATGATGATGGAGATGATGTTGATGTTGATGAGGATGGTGATGAAGATGATGATGATGACGAAGATGACAATGGTGGAGATGTTGATGAAGAAGGGGGAGATGACAATGATGATGAAGATGTTGATGATGATGGTGATGATGATGGTGATGATGATGATGATGATCATCATCATCATCATATTCATCATGATCATCATCATCTTCATCACCATCATGATCATCATCATCGTCACCATCATCCTCATCACCATCATTATCATCATCACCATCATCCTCATCGTCATCTTCATCACCATTGCCATCATCATCATCACCATCACCATCATCTCAACATCATCACCATCATCCTCATCGCCATCTTCATCATCATCACCATCACCATCATCTCATCATCATCAGCATCATCATCAACATCTTCAACATCATTGTCATCTCCCCCTTCCTCATCAACATCTCCATCATCGTCATCTTCTTCATCATCACATCTTCATCAACTTCATGTATCCCCTTAACAAAGGAAATTAAATAAACCATACAAAGGCATACAATAGCGCGTGCGCATTGTTCTTAACGCGTGCGCGCTTTCAATCATGTGTGCGTGTGTTTGCGTGTGCGGTAGTTGCGCGCGTGCATGTTTGAATTCAAATTGTTTTTGGCACCCTTGCAGGCTTGGAATTAGCTTTGGATTGCACCTTTAGGCTCGGTCTGATTTATCCATGATTTATAGTAGAAAACATCAAACGCTGCAACTTCCTATTTTTCACAGCTAGTTCTGCATAAGCTCCACGAGTGCACTGCAGATGATATTGCACACACTTGTCGAGCTCTGTGTGCAGATTCCAAATATATAGTTTTTTAATAGATCTGTTGTTGTTCTCTATTTTTAATTCATTTTAAACTGCACTCATATCAAATTCGTAAAAAACATAGGTCGTTTATTTGGCCTATAACTTTTGATTGGCTTACCTATTTCGAAAATGGAAAAGAACCCACGTAAGAGCACGAAAATACCTACAACCTAAAAAAAAAATGCATTTTGATTATTTTTAGACCATGATATGGTGGATTAAAACTTGACAATGTCGTTTTAGGGCTTCACTAACTTCGGTAATTTAAAAAAAATATAAAATTGACTTTTAAAATTTTGGAAAAATAGCCCCGCACAAGATTTTTCTGTTGCCTACGCCTCTACATATTTTTTTTCTCGTAAATTGAAAATTTACATCGCAAACAGGCAGGTCAAAAAAAACATGTGCATTATGTTTTAGAAAAAAAATAACATACCAATCTTCGAATAATGACATTTTGGGGTGGTTATACCACTTTTCCATAAATAAAAATTATATATTCCAGAAAGTCATCCGTTTTTCTACGTTTCATCTTTTTACACTTAATCGGAAAAAGTTTTGTAGGTACCTCTAATAATTGATTTTAATGATAATATTTCTGTTTTTCCAAAATGTCATTGCAACTAACGTGTCATAATTGGGTATCATTACCTTGCACCAGCCCTCTTGTGAATCTTGTACACAATCTCGAATTGGAGTGAGAGTGTTATTGTTGATCATTTGTCGACAAAGGAAAGAAATAGAGTGTTCAGTAACTCTACCAAGCTATTGATTTTAGCCATTGAAAATGTGTGACTAGATACTTACTCAAATAGTGAAGGGCTTCTTGCAAATCCACCCTTTTACAAACAAGACTCAAAAGATGAAGGATGTCTGTCTCAGCCAAGAATGCACCCATTTACAATGCAATTTCAACATAGAAAACAATTTGCTAATAAACTTACAGAAACATACTTTGCAAGTTACAATTTTGAATGTAAATGGTCTCCAAAAAAATCAATGGTTTACCTAAGTGATGATGAACAACAGTCCAAAAGAATGATGTATAACCACTCCAAATCAAATGATCCGCAACCAATCAATATCATAGCTTCAGTCTCCAATATGTAGAGCAGCAATGGATGGAACTAGTACACAACAATTCCAATGCCCCAATACCTTCATTTAACATTCCAATTGAATGTTGTGTGTCAATCTTTAATGCAGCAGCTTCAACGCAGCCTTTACAACATTAATGAATGAGCAATAACAATGTCTACAAGCTTAATTTCTGCAAGTTGCAAGCAGGTCTATAGTCTCAGCATACAAAGGTTTTATTTCGAGCAGATGTTGGCAACACAACTTAATCGAGCAAGTTGAAGCAAAAACCTTCACAAGATGATATCAATGAAAAATGCAATAGACCTTATACAATCTTAGCAATAGAAGCTACAGTAAACTGTGACTTGAAAACTCTTCTAAGCATGCACAGCACAACGAAGACTGAGCTGGTGTTCAACTTCAAGTATCTGGAATCTTCAGGTCCACATAAATGCCTTCATACGTTGAGAACATACTATTTTCACTCTAAAAATACAGGAATATCTACAACCGCTAGGCAATAACAATCTTCTTCACACAAACACACCATTTTGGCTCCAGTGGCATGATATATCAAAACTTTGAACACTATTTAACAACATGTAATGTGCCAGCTAAAACAACGATCACAAAACCCTATCATCAACTCGTCAAAGTCGGAATAAGGAAGTATATAGATCTTACAAATCAATTCGTTTGTTCAAGTGTGTGCTTCAACCATTCAAATACATTTCAACTTTCACTAAACACATACAATCTCTTGTAGAAGCGATACCCTTCACCGATCTTTAGAAGTTGTTGCAGCCGAAAGTAAATCTAGCAGAATACGCTACATCCAGATGAGGAATAGCATCAGGAATTGTGGTCAAATGCCAGATATTACACTGCATCCAGATGATATTACAGAACTCCACCCAGGTATTGATCTCCACGAAGGTATGGATCGGAACCGAGCCATAAAAGGATGCCACCGCCGGAAGAAGATGGTGACCACGCAGCTCCATGAAGCACTTAGAAGGGAGACGTAGCGCAGGCCAAATAGATAATCGACTCTCGCATTATGCGTTACGATAATGTCACCAAGTACAGAATGAGAAACGGTTGAAACAATCAAATCTTGATTGCTTTATCGTACGTTTTGAAATTCTCAGATGGTTTGTCCTCATTGTATGATCCAACGCAATTTTGATAACTGCCTCTCAAGCCTCGGGGTGTTCCGGATGCGATCTTGCCTTTACAACCATGATTCAAGTTGAGGATGAAGACGGTTTGTCCCAAGGTAGGAAAGAATGAGATGATCTTGTCGTCCACGCTAGATTCGCTCTTCTGGACTGTTGCATTAAACGAACAATATACAACAGCTCGATGATGGTGCAATATGCCAAGAGGTCTCACAATCCACTAGGCGTGGATGACAGATATCCAACTATTACTAAGGATGACCAACGTTCACTGAGGACAACCACGCAGTAGAAAACACTATGCAAGTCATGATGTCCACGAAATTCACGTTGTTTTCAATGCAAGAGAAGATCATTGGTTCGCCATATAAACGGTATGGGATCAACGCAGCCAGCTCGCAGGAATAGTCCATCTCCACACATTCATTAGCAATCACTCCAATGCTTAACACAAGTGAAAGATACTGAAACGCTGTAATATGCAGCGACTCACGAATGAAGCAAATGGCTCACGCAAACTTTGGCAGGCCACAGGTGTGAATCGCAGTCTTCAACAACACCATCTCAGTCTTCAACAATACCATCTCAGTCTTCAGCGCAGCCTCATAACCAATAATTGCTCAGAGTTATCATTATGCAGCATCACTTATACCAATTGCAGAGGTCAAACACAGAGATCAAAGGCACCGTCATTTGCAGAGAATGAGCTTCACGGTGTAGTCTTTAACTGCAGAGAGCGAGCTTGAGCTTCACGCACAGCTCACGGTGGACTGCAATTGCAGAGAATGAGCTTCAATGGAGAATGGAGAAGTCACATCTTCAAGTCTCCACTCCAGATCTCAGCTTCAACGTCGTGGGCAGTCACTCCAATGATTTGCAAATAACACCAACACTTCAACGTATTCGGCGTATGAAGGAGGGTGGAGGGAAAATGCAGCTCACATTCAACGTGCCAATGAATAGCAAAAATGTCCAACGATATGTAGCAATTAACGTTCAGTAAATCGTCAATGCATAAACGACCAAAACCCTAGCGCCTTCAGTGGAGATTCAAATCACAAGGCAACTAGTACTGATATTGGTAGAACACTTGGAAAAGAACAGATCCGCTGGTAGAAAACAATCAATGCAGTGCACTAGGCACGGTGGCAGGGTACAGATTATGGGTGAGCAGAAACGCCACAGCGATACAGACATACATAAAGACAAACTGGTGCAAATATACCAAGCTAGTACAGAAAGAGAAATTGGTGCAGAAATAACAAGTTGGTACACTCTTCAGCTATTCACCTATGACTCTTGGAAACACCTATGACTCTTGGTTTCCATTGCAGATGAATAGTGGACAATATGCCTAACCCTAAGGATTAGGTTCCCAACACCGAATACTATTACTATATGTTCCTTAGGAGGTGAATGAAAAGAGAGAGACACTAAACTCCAAATAGACTTACCTGATTCGATCAATGATTATCCTGAAATATTTAAACCTTCCACCTCATGCAATTTTTGGAGTTGAATAAGTGGTTCTGACAGAGGGATGTCCTCCTTCCATACAATCTCGAGAGGCCTTTCCATAACCCAACTTTTTGCATTTCTTTTACATTCTGATTAATTAAAAAGGCTCTTTTTGTCCACCCATATCATCACACTGACATCAGCTTGGCTTCTCTGATTTTGCAACAAAAAATGGCATCCATCTCTTCAACACTAAAGGGACCACTCCTCGTCTCCAATGACAAGCTAATACCTTCTCCATGTTTGTCGATGATCACATGAAGAAAATTATCCAACCCCTAATTAATAAATAAAAATTTGGTTGATAACCTAGCAAGGGTCCCACTTTTCATGGATCCAATCCCTAATCATTTTTCCCTTAGGTGCCATCCATGAAAACAACCTACCACTAGACTTACTCTGCCATGACTACTACCTCGTTTAATTTAAACTCTTCCCCAAAAACAAATTTGATTGGAGAACTATGTCTCTTCACACATTTTTTGCACTTACTGGAATAACCTTTGCCTCCTCCACTAGTGAGAGTAATAGAAGATTCAAAACCCTTAAGAACTTGCTGATGCCTGAAACTGGTCCAGTCATCAATGCAAAGGAAACAGTCTGATCTGAACATGTCAAGCAACCCTACGCAAGAGTTATCCTAGTCTTCAGTCATTTGGTGTAATTGTACCCGACGGTTATAAGGCCTCCATTGGCCACAAGGGGGGTTTTGCTCCTTCGACAGGAGATTTTAAAGTTAATGAAATCCTAATTCTACTATGTCAATTCTAATATGGTTACAAGAAACTAAAATAAAGCTTAAAAGTAAATTAGGTTAAACAAGGAAACCTACCTAATAGTAAAAATCTCTCAAACTTGATCTCTTAATTAAAATAAGATGTACTGAAAATAATCAGAACAAATTCTTAACACTTTCAGGACAAATTAATTGATCATAACTAAATGAAAACACCATCAAATTATGGAACCAATTTACAAATGCAGAATCAAATATGAGGAAATTCGTTAACCGATTAAAATGTAATAATTTAAACCCTGAAATGCTAAAACATATCAATTATAGATCAATTATAGAGGCAATCATTATAAACAAAGATGTTGAAAATATCCAAGAACCCTACTCACAATAACTCGAACCAGTTAATGCATACATACACTAATACCAATTTCAACCTCTGCAACAATGATCATTAACAACAATGGCTAATATGTTAGAAAAAACAATGATTCGAATATAAGGAAAACTCATGAAAGTCAAGAAAACTCAAACTCGAATTCAGTCGAAAATCATGTGCATAACCATCTCCATCTTTCATTAATAAGTTTGTAAATCATTACATGACTTGCTCCAAAAGGCATGGAAAGTTCAACAAATTTTGGTACAATTACATTCCACCAAAGGTTCGGCTAGAGTCTCCCTCCCCTCTGCCTCTGGTTGATCCAATTATAAATACAACAAAATGGGTAACATAGATCCAAAAAAATATCTAGAAGATCTCCTAAGCCCTCAGAATTGCTAACTATCCTAATTGGGATTTGTAACATAGTCCTTCCATTTCAAATAAGCATCCCACATCTCAAAAATACCAGGGTAGCTGGCATGTTCTAATTGGAGTTGGGCTTTACATAGGTAGGATCTGACCTCTTTGCTCCTAATTTCAGACCAATTGCTTAGGAAATTTTCCAAAGTAATTTTGAAATGGACAGGAGATGAAATGAACAACCTCAAAGTAAAAACATAGATTTGAGAAACGTTTTGGATAAGTTTGGTTGACTGATCTCTCTATTCTTCCACCTCTACAATTCTTAACTTAGTTGGCATTGAGCCTGCCAACTCAGCAAACATGGGCACGCTGAGCATCTCCATAAAGTTATCAGTTAACAACCATTGCCTTGTGTAGGTTTTTTGTCCCTTTTCAATCATGCTCGAAACCTCATTGCATGCAAATCCCCAAGACTTGACTGATATGTGAATTCTCATGATTTTAAGTGCATCAAGGCGAGGAACGGATTGAGGAGCATTTTTCAGGTGAGTCTGCCACTCACACAATTGTTCATAGGCTGAGTGGGCCTTCTTTTTCTTATCAGTGTGCTCTAATAAAAGATCAGATAGAAGCTCAAATGCATTGTAATCATCATGTACTTCACTTAACCCCTACAAAAACAATGATTGAGCATGTTTGAGATTCTCATTAGCCAAGAGTGCTTCATCCTTGAATTCATGAGCAATTAGCTTAAAGAAATCATAATAATGGCCAATAATGGCCTTGGGCCTTAAATTGTTCAAGATGTTGCTTGATGTCTTCAGGCTCAATAGCTTGCTCAATTATCTTGCTATATGTGTCATATTTCTGCTCTGTAACTTGCTGGAGATGGTCCTGCAAGCTCTACATTTCTTGTTGATGTTGTGTTCACAACTCTTCCATCTGCTTGTGGAGTCCTTCTTGCAGAGAGTTGATCTCCTACTGTAAGGCAATAGATTTTGTTATTTCTTCTTCCATTATCTTGTCTAAGGTGGAAACAGATTCATAATTGGCTCCTGCAAAGGCCCAATATCAGATGCAACTTCAATAGCTTCCCTCCTGGGATCAATAGTGGCATGCTTCCAAATAACTTGATTTTTTGCAGGACCAACAATGTTGTTCCCTTCCCTTCCTCTTTTAGTGTCTTTCCTGAGTACAATCTTCTACTTCTTGCTAAAGCAATAATCACTCAAAACTACTACAACATCTTCACCAAAATCTGCAAAGTCTTCAACTATAGAGACTAACAATCCAGCAGAGCTAGTTATTAGTATAGGTTGATAAAGTTTGAGCAGCAACAGTTGTAGGCAGGACCCCTACTTAAGACTCTACAAGTTGGGTGGAAGAAGAGCACACTTCAAACTGAGGGAGAGTACTAGGTTCACTATCCCCAATTGTATGTTGAGAAACCTGGGCTAGTTGTAAAGGTAAAGGATCTATTGAAGAGCTCACTCCCTTATTTGTTAACATATGAATAGTAGAAGTGGCATGTAATAAAGGGAATCCTGGGAGATTAGTATGAGGAGGTGAAGAAGGAGGTGAATTATGGACTGAATGAGAGACATGGTTATCCACAAGGGGAAGTTGTGACAAATTGTGATTGAGAGAAGGTTGATGATTGGTGTCGGAGGTGTCATTAACAATAGATGTATCATCTTGAGGTAGTGATTGAGTAGGCTCTTGGATCACTAGAGTAGGATTGATAACCTCTGTTGGTTGTTCATTTTCCAAGTCAATGAAACTAACATTTGGTTGAGAAGAAATGACACATGTGACTATTTTTTAATGTGGCTCAGCTTTAACTGCGACAGTAGAAGGAATGGTAGGCATAGAAATAGAAACAGTAGTCTGAATATACTAAGTAGACATACCTTGGAGAACTCTTGTTTGTTGGATCAGTTCATTCAAATGTTGGACATGGTTGAGAGGTCGATTGGATGGCATAGGCTGCTTCCCCTATTGCTTATCCAATTTATTCTCTACTGTAGACTGAGGCTGACTTGTACTGACTACCAATTCGTTATTTGATGCCCCCATGGCTTCCTTAGCCGCATGTTCTTGCTGCTAAAATAGCATGTTTATTTCTTCCATTACCTTAATCTTTTGTTGCTTCTGGGCTTCATGAATGAGAGTTATATGATCATGGTCAGTAACCCTACTTAATACTTCTTCAAAACTTGAAGCACCATGATAAAGGAAATCATCAGGTTTTGTCTCATGGGAATATGAGCTACTTAACTAGACCTGAGTGAAATGATCAATCACAAAACCTTTTGGGTCATGCATTCTTTTGAACCCGGCCCCTAGTTTTAGATCATTTATCCCTTTGGCTGACATATGGGTGTGGGAAGCATTATGAATCACTAAATGCCTTGCATACAAAGGAAACTTTGGTCATGCTCCCCTCTTCCGAGAATGACATAGGCTACGTACTCCATCAGTGATTGTTTGATATGCCACTTCTACAATAACCAATCTATCGGGAACAAACCTTGGCAATAAATGCACTGACCTGCTACCCCATATCCTAAAGTAAGTGAAAAATTCACCAACATAACAGTCACCCATCATTAATACCAGTGATATAGCTTCTTCAAAAGTTCGGGGGGCATCCTTCTTAAAGATGATCAAGTAAACAACACTCGGAAAATTGTCACATATGTCATAAAGGTGAGGCTTGTAATTATCTTCCCACAAAATAGAACAGTAAATATGCACATGAGGGTTCTGTGGAGTCTAGTGCCAGTTCATTGAAGGGAATGCAAACGAAGCACAAAGAATATCTACCAAGTATGCAGCTAGAAAGAACCTAGGTTTCCTGGTGGTTGTACCTTTTAATGCCTGAGCAATTGCATCTTTGACTGTGATGGAGAAAATTTGGGCTCAGTTGAAAACTTTCGTTGTAGTTGCTACATGATGAGCTAAAGGAATCCATTCTAGCCTGAGATATGAACAACTATCAACACCATAAAATCTACAAAGCATAGTGGAAAGAAGCTTATAGGGTTCTCTGAGAAAACAAATGGGGTATTGTCTATTAGGTCGAAGTACAAAATTTTTTGGGTTAGCCATCCAAGTTTTTACAAGTATCTATGCCTCGTACTTCTGCTCGAAGGACCTTATGAATTCTTGTGTCAAAAGGTTTTGTGAAGACTTGATGGCATATATCCTTGCAAATGTATATGATTTGAAGGTGGAATATGGATTCTGGTTGGAATCCCTGAATTTGCTCGTGGGAATGTGCACATGATCCTCCATCCACTTCACCAAGTCAGTGAATGGCATGATAGTTGGTCGGGCAACAATGGCATGAAGATTGGACTTGCTAATGTTCTGGTATAACTGGGCCTCTTCACCAAATTATGAGAAGTCATTATTGTCAAAAATATTCTAAATCATGGCCCAATCTAGGCATATGTTGTCGGAAACCCAAGGGTCTTTCACCTTTAATTCCTCCAGCACCACTTTAGATATGGTTTTATGAGCCATGGTGGTCGGGAGCAGCTCTGCGAATAGAAGATAGGCGATATAAACAAACTTATATAAAAAACAGAAATAAAAGCAAAACATGATGCTTAATATCTACAGCAAATCTCAACTAATCCTGTACAAGGAAAATGAAAAAGCTCAAAAGGCACAGTTCTAGCGGTTCTACAATTCAAACTCCGGATCCTAGGTAGCGAAGTAATTTAAAATTTTGATAAAAACATATTTAATTACCACTTAATTCATTTATTACTAGCCATAAATGAGTTGGTCGATGATTGGCAGTTAGACCACAATCAACCATTAATGTGATTGGACTTAAATGAATTTTCGGACCAATTTTTAACTCACGCGTGAAAATAGGTCACTCCTGATGTCAAAAGTATGATTCCGAGGTAGGTTTGTTGAGGTTGGAGGATAGTCGCAAGTTGGGGGTTGGGGTGACATTTGAATGGTAAACGTGTGGATGTCGACTTCCAAGGTTGCGAGGTTCCTAAACTTTAAAGCATCGGCACCGGGACATCGGGAATGAATTTGAAATAATGAAGGAAGTGCCGACTTCCGAGGTTGCGAAGTTCATGGGATGAAAACATCAACGTCGGAACGTCAGGATGGAATGCCACAATGCAAACGACTTATCGATTTCCGAAGTAAATAGGGATCGTGATGTTGGCACCGGGATGTCGACGGGTAAGTTATGAAGTGAAAATAACTCACTGACTCCCGAAGTCCAAAGTTTATAGAATTTAAAATGTAGGGGTCGGAACTTTGGCACCAAGACATCGGGATCGACATGTCAACAAATTAACTATGAAAATATAACATCCTGATTCCCGAGGTTGGTAATTTTCCTGCAAACAAGATAATGAAGACATCAGAAACGTTGCAAATGGCTAGAATTTGAAAGATAATTAATTTGAATTGATCTCTAAGTACTTATCATAAGGAATAATCAAAGAATTGTCTCAAAATACTAAATACAATACTTGGTGAAAAAAATTTGAAAGAATATGAAATTTGAAAGCGACTCCCATCTTTTTAATCAAAAGGTGGGATTTGTTGTGGCTACAACAAAACCTTATCACCACCAGTCTAAGCTTCCTTGGTCAGATTCGTGGCATCACTAAGACTATCACTTCACAAAGCATCCAAATCCAATAAAGAGCCTACAAACCCTTTGTTACATCCTGAAGAATCCCCATGAGATAGGGTAAGTTGTGGATCGAACACAGACTTATGCAAATGCAATGAGAACTCAAGTTCTGAAACCAAGAATGAATCATGTTCAATAATTTCTTAATGAGCACTCATGCTTCGCGCTAACAGCTAGACCACCTTTGGAACCTACGTCAACATCACAATGAAACACATTAGATCCTTCTACACAATCCTCCTATTGTGGCTTATATATATTCTACTTTTCATTAAAAGTTCCAATGAAAGACTTGTTAGAAATATCAATTGGACCTGAATACAAATATCCAACCACTTTGGACAAGGTTTCTAAAGTATTGACTTCCAACGGTATGGTATGGACTTGTTTAAGTAGTTAGTGTTTTGGATATTCAAGTGGCATTATGGGAATGAAGGGTGATGTATTGCCTTTTTGGAATAAGGTCGAATGACAAACTAAAATATTTGTGTTTACTGATTTTGTATTCATTTTGGATGTATTTTTTTTCTCAAGAAACATATTTTAGGGAAAATCACCCAAGCACTTCCTCTCATACCGAGGTAAACTCTAGATTCTTTAGGGAACAAGGCCAAGTTAACAACTCATAAATAGATCAATTATATTTCATAAAAATTGGTTGACTAAGAGCCTACATGTCATGGAGTAGGATTTGAACCAGGGTTCAGGGGGTAACAACTTTTCCTCACAACCCAACTTGAACTACACCCAATTTGTGAAAATTTAGATTGCCTAGATCTAGATTCAATAAGACAATTTCACTTGGAATATTTTCACAGAATATGAGAAGAAGAATAGAGAAGATAATTTGAGAAAAACTCACTGTATTGTATTCATCAATATGTTTACAATATATAATACATCCTCAAGAGAGAGTTTGAGTGCCTTAGAGGCAAGTTTGAAAAGCTCTAAAAGGCAGGCTTACTAAAAGCATAAAAACCCCAAAGGTAGCAAAAACACCTTCCAAATCTATCAAGAGGCTCGCGAATTAGCTAAATAATGTATGGCAGCTAGTGACTGATGAAAATGGAAAGTGATCATGGCTTTTGTAGAGAAAAATATGGAGGAGGGTGAGTTGGAAAAAAGATCATGTTTCCTAAGTCAACAAGCTTTATCCTTATCCACTAAGTGTAAAAAAACACGAATAAAACTGTTTAAAGCAGGAAAGCGCACTACTAATCCAAGAATGGAATAAAATCAGATAGAATCATGGAAAATATTATCCAGAATCTATCCAAGTGCGCCCTAGTGACTTAGGATGGCATGTGGTCCCATAAAAGACAAAACTAGGCCAATTACCTAGTCAACACCTAGGAAATTAATAAAAAATTATTAATATATTTTATCCTAAGTCTAAAGTGGGTTTTTGATGTTCCAACACTCCCCCCCTTAAGCCTAACTTTATGTACTAAATATCATAAATATAAGGCCCAATCAACAAGGCTTATGGTCACCCCATTACAAAAATTTATTAGTCCATGTAAAATGAGGAAACAAGGAAAACCTCATGGGAACAAAACCCTCCCTCAAAAATGGACATGGAACATAAATAAGCAGAAGGTCCTCATATTATCTTGTTCTTCACTTGGATGAGCTGAATGAGCTGTTTATGAGTAACAGACTTTGTGAAGATGTTGTGAATGCCATGATCATGCATCAATGCATCAATATAGTGTAGGGAAAAAACATGTGTAGAGGCCCCATGAAACTCATCATTTGATGATGGAGGAGCATCATATGAATGCTTATTGCTGTTAAAACATACTTGATCTGATCTAGATACATAATCAATAATGGAAAAGAGATATGTGCAAACTCCTTCCCAAAGAGCATCAATGGACTCAACAAAACCAATTTTTTTATGCAGATGCAATGTGGTGAACCATACATGTACCTTCTTTTCAAATTGATGTAGCACCTTCTTGATACTATAAAGGAGCTCATGTAGCTCCGAAATATCATAATATAATTCATGTGGAGTAGCAAACAACAAAAGTATAGTGTCTCCATGATCGGACAGGGCCACAGTATAAAAGGGGTGAGCAACTAGAGCACACTAACAGTTGAGTGAGTCTGGAGGATTTGAGGACTTGAGGACTTGAAAATTGAACCATGAGTGGTGAGATAAGGTCCATACATGTGAAACAATAGTCCAATGATGGCCAATGACATGGTTTTCCAATGAATGAAATATATGAAATACATAAGAACAACAAAGACAAGTGACACAATGTAGGAAACCATAGAATTGTGTGGTTTCTCAATTGGAGAACTTGGGGGTTGTAGGGTCTTTTGTGCATCCAATGATTGGGAAAATGGTGTGGAAGGTGTCATGACTTGCATATCATACTGTATATCATCTTCCAAATCAGAATATGAAAGATTTGAATGGAGGTGGAAGGACCTTTCAGAAGGCAAGTCATAAACTAGTGAAAAATGACTAGGTTTGGGAAAAGACTTTGGTGAACTGATTGGAGATTCTTCCAAGGAAGGGGTGAAGGTTTTTTATTCTAATATATCAGAATGTGAATCAAAATTAGAGAGATGAGAAATATTTTTGGCTCTATCACTTAGAGCATACAGATGATTACCTTTGTGAGTACCCCGGAGACATTGTTATTGTTCAACAAAAATCTTGCCTTCTTCTTTTCTTGCAAAATCAAGAACATCAATATTATGTTCTTCAAGCATCTTGGCCATGATGTCCAATTTATTCCTGAAATAAAATTGCTCATAATGGGTACCTTTGCAGAAATAAGAGCGCTTGGATATTTCTTTCTTGTTCTTCATCTTCTTGGTTTTGGAATCTTCATCGGATTCCTCTTCATTTGACAACGTCTTTTTATTTTCCTTTGGATTTGACATTCTTGGAACTCTTTGCTCCATGAGCAGCAAGTGCAAGGTCCTTGGAGGGTTTCAGAGCCCCCATTTGAACTAGATTGTCCTTCTCTTTAGTGAGAGAGTCTATGAATGCAACCAAATTAGGCATCTTCTAGTTGGGAACTGCAAGCTTTGCAACATGAAATGTAGACACAAATACTGAGTACTCAGGACTCAATTTTGACATAATAGAAAGGATTAACTGCTCATCCTTCTTATCAACGCCACATTACTTGAGTTGAAGCACTAGGTTCTTGAATCTTGAGATTAATTCTTCCATTGTATTGACATTGCTTGGACTAAGTGAGATCAACTCAATTTCCAATATATGACCTCTAAGCTCATCTTGCTTCCCAAAGAGAGACTCTAGCTTTGCCCATACTTGATTTGGAGTGGTCAAAGTATCAACATGGAATAGCATATATGGAGAGACGGAGAGGCAAAGCAAACCATAATCTTCAGCAATCCTATTGAACCACTTAGTTTTCAGTGCAACAGCTCCTGGCTCAGTTTCAAGCCCCATATTGACTCTATAAAGTCCTTTACTTCGAAGCTTGATGATCATGTGGGCCTTCCTGTCAAAGTAGTTGAAGGGAGTAAGAATCATAGCTTGATTTTGATCCATGCTTGTGCGCTCCCGGTGATGGAAATAACTTGCAAAAAACACTCTGGAAATTGCTCTGAATCAAACTAGCTCTAATACCATGTGAAAATTTAGATTGCCTAGACCTAGATTCAATAAGACAATTTCACTTGGAATATTTTCACATAATATGAGAAGAATAATAGAGAAGATAATTTGAGAAAAAATCACTGTATTTTATTCATCAATATGTTTACAATATATAATACATCCTCAAGAGAGAATTTGAGTGCCTTGGAGGCAAGTTTGAAAAGCTCTAAAAGGCAGGCTTACTAAAAGCATAAAAACCCCAAAGGTAGCAAAAGCACCTTCCAAATCTATCAAGAGGCTCACGAATTAGCTAAATAATGTATGGCAACTAGTGAGTGATGAAAATGGAAAGTGATCATGGCTTTTGGAGAGAAAAAAGATGGAGGGTGAGTTGGAAAAAAGATTTTGTTTCCTAAGTCAACACGATTTATCCTTATCCACTAAATGCAGAAAAGCATGAATAAAAATGCCTAAAGTAGGAAATCGCACTACTAATTCAGGAATGGAATAAAATCAGACAGAATCATGGAAAATCTTATCCAGAATCTATCCAAGTGTGCCCTAGTGACCCAGGATGGCATGTGGTGCCATAAAAGACAAAACTAAGCCAACTTACCTAACACTTAGAAAATTAATAAAAAATGAATAATATATTTTATCCCAAGTCTAAAGTGGGTTTTTGATGTTCCAACACAATTGAGGGCATCCATTTTTTGTCACACTTATAAAGAATTGATTTTTGTTAATATTAATAATATTATGATATTTTTTTGTCGAGGTAAAAACATCTCCAGTATGAAAAATTAATAGCAAATTTGTTTAAGACCTTGGAGATCTTTGCAAAAGGGTATTTATTGCATGGAGTCTAGACAGGTGCATATAGGAGTGAGTTAAAAAGTGGACAAACTCAACCTTGAGCCAAAATTCCACCCTACTTTACACATTATTTTGAAATTTAAGAGATTTGGGTCTTTTTGAAACAGGCTGAAACTTTAAGGACAAAGTTTCATGGTCAAAGTTCCCATCTATCAAGTGGTACTATAACTTTTGATAAAATTCATATGGAATAATTTCAATAGAAACATGATTGAGTTTGTCCACTTTTAAACTTACTCATATGCATATATAATCCATGTCTATGGGTTTAGGCCTGTAAGTAGATTGGCAAAGGCACTCTCCTTTAATCCTTTGAGGCTTTGGGAGCTCTCAAGTTCAAGTCCAAATGCTAAAGTGCTCAAAATAACTTTGTTTCACATATATGGAAAGAAAATTAAGTGATAATGAGAAAATTAAGATCCAAAGGTTGAAAATGAATAAAGTGAGGGGTTGGATGCACATTAAGAATAATAAAGAGAGATAAAGAAAAAAGAAATAAAGAATAGATAAAGAGACGATGAAGATAAAGGAGGAAAAATAATGAGAAATGAACAAACATGAAAATATATTATAAGGAGAAGAGAGGAAGATTGAGACAGGTCAACGATCAAGACAATGGATTAAAGGTTTCCGTGACTAAGTTTATAACCATCTTCATGATTGAAATTGTATGGATGTTTTTTCTATCTTAAGGGCTTCCATGATGAGATGAATAGAGTAGTGGGAAGTGGAAGCAAATATTTTGTTTTGATCGAAGTAGATGAGGTATTTGGAGTTGAAGGAGTGTTATGTTATAGCTTATTTATTTAAGCGATTATGATTAAAGTTAGTGATGTGTTATTTGAGATGTGCTTGGATAGATTTCCCTGTTTGTCCAATGTAGGATTTCCCACAAAAGCAGGGATATTGGTAGACATCTTGAGAGAGAAAGGGATCGGTTTGGCCTTTAACACTCCTAAATAATTGTCTAAGGGTTTTGTGAGGTTTGAAGTTTATTTTAATTTTATTTCTGATTAGAATCTTCAAGATACATCTGATAATCCCATGAATACAAGGAAGATAAATTGACACTCCAGGTGGAGAATTGGAATGGGATTGTTTGAGTTTCAGGTGAAGGACGACACAAAATGATTTATTAAATTGGCATAGGGGATAACCATTAGTCAAGAGGTCCTCAATGAGATGTGATCGTTTTTCATGTAGATGTTGGTGATAAAAAATGCGGATATCTCTATTGATAAAGGTTTTGAGCACAATTAAATTTGTTGTAAGGTGATGGTAGGATTGGGCATGGAGATATCTACCATTGTACATCTTTTTATGATATATCTTTTTTTTTAGTTAAAAAAAAACGTCTCTTGCTATTCTAGAGAATCAAAGAGTACAATAAACATCCAAGTCTTTTGAAATCCTTCAAAGAGGAACCATCAAAAGGAATAAACATCCAAGTCTTTTGAAGTCCTTCAAAGAGGAACCATCAAAAGGACTAAAAACTGTTCTTTTTACAAAGACAATCAATAAATACTTGTTGCAAAAAAGACTGATACTAAACAACCATCAACCAAGTACATCAAATAGCCACCTGACTGTATCAAAATAGAGCTTGAAATTGTCCAAACATATAGCTTAAAGACCGACTTCCATAAAGAAAACACATGGGCTAATTCAAAAAGTAAATAGAGCCTTTGAAGCAAAGACTGCCCTCCAGAGATTCTTCGATATGTAAAACATCCTCCATTTCCCCAAGAGCAACTTTGGATATTTTGTTAGCTACCACACTGTGTTCTCTATAGATATGGTCTATAGTAAAAACAAAAAAGTGTCCAAGAGATAAAAAAATCCTTGAGCACTAGTAAGTCAAAGAGAGAATCGAAATAAAAAGTCACCTAGAATCTGTGAATAAATGCCCACTAAAACTGTAAATTTAATGAGAGTCCATAATGCCAATAACTCTGATTTAGAATTTGTGCCCAATCCACAATTCATAATGCCAATAACTTTGATTTAGAATTTGTGCCCAATGCACAATTCATCCCTAATTTGAAAAAATTGATGAATAAAGCACTATGCTTTACTCACCGGAGGGAGAACAAACATCAAAGGGAGAAAAACAAAGTTACCATGTAATTAAAGCTTGATATATTCAAATAACGAGCATAGATCCAAATCCTAGGCTCTATCAAGCGCCGAGAGGGATCAAATCTCCTGAGGTGCAAACCTCTCCTTGAATAGCTCCTTGAGTGCAATATCTGAGCCACCTAATCCTAAGCTCTAAAGTATCTAGTTTAAGTCTCATATTTACTTTTTACTTTATATTATTCTTTTTTGTTTATGACCGACATAATATTTCTTACTTTTTACTTTGTATTATTCATTTTTGTTTACTTTGTATTAATTTTTTATGGCCGACAATATCCACAAACACTTGACTTATAAGATCTCCCTCATACAAATGTTATTTATGGTAGACAATATCAACAAACACTCGACTAACAAGATCTCCCTCGTACTGGGCTGTAGAGCATCTCTCGACGCAATAAGTTATCGGTAGTAATTAAAGCTAGTTCCAACTTCCACGTAATTAAAACTTGAGATATTCAAATAATAAGTCATCGATAGTAATTTGACCTAATGCATCCTTTGTTTGAACCGTCGATTCACCCTGATCCGATGTTGGCAGTTGATTAGCCCATCCCCTGCTGTTTACCATTTTCCTTTGCTCCGGACACTTAAGGGTTGAATTTGACGCGCGTATGCACGTTTTTCTATTTTTTAGTCGTCAAATACAGGTTGATGTGGAAATTACACATCAGCGGTGAGGTTTAATTTATTAGTCCCTGCTTCGCAGGGAATATAGCGATCGGTTGGTCGCCATATTCCTTTGACTTTCTTTGTTTAATTTATTATCCTCATGTTTAACTAAAGTTTGAAAAAAAATTAATATTAAAATGATTTTTTAACAATTAATTTTTTTTTTTAATTTTCTAAATTAGATTATCTAATTTTGTGATTGGTGCCGTACAAAGAATAGACTATTTTCTCCTGCTGTGCAAAATAATTTTTATAATTATAAAAATATGAAAAATTGAAAAATTAAAAAAATAACAAAAAAACGCCACGTAAACAATCATTTATTAATGAAATTGGTTTAAATGTGGTGCATTAATGGTTGATTTGACGTGGACCATCATTATCCCAACTCTTCACTCAATCATTATTATTTTGCATTAATTATACCTGACTCTAGTTTATGGCTCGAGAGTGGCGCATTTACTTCACCTTCAATGGCTCGAGCGTAGGCCCATTCACATTCATCATTTTATTGCGCACCGAGCTTCTTAGTATAACTAAGAAACTTCTTAGTATAACTAAGAAGCAATGATAAATTCTGCCTCAAGAAAGGTGCATCAACACCCACTCTTGCAGTCCCCGTTGCTCTCAAATGTTAGTTGACTCCAAATCCCATCAAAGCATTAGCGGTTCTAACCAAATTGGAAAGTCCCTCTAAAGCAGAACAACCAAAGTAAGATTATGGGCGCCTTATGCCAATTAAACATACTGCTGGTAAAAAATTAAACATACTGCTAATGCAGGGTAATAAGAAAGCTGGTAAAATGCAGAGTAATAAGAAAGCTGGTAAAAAATTAAACATACTGCTAAACAAAATGAATATCACCTTAAATAGTCACTTGCCTTCCAATCCCTATAATCAAACCGGAAAATGAATTGACTGTAAGAACCTTCTCCCGAAGCCCTCTCGTAAGCTGTGGGAGCATTTTTGGGAGCTGACGAGAGAAACAAAATACTATATAGTTGCTTCGATAAGCACAAAAGATAAAACTGAAAAAACATCAAAGAGGAAAGGTATACGGAAATCACCAACAATATGGTTCTTATTTTCATCCAAATCGATCTCAACTCGGCCGTCTTTCACCAAAAATGACAATGCAAAGATGTTTTCTACTGTCTGGGAAAATGACCGTCTATTAAGAACCAGAGCATCCAACCTAGCACGCTTATGCTTTCTCAAAATGTTGAACATTGTTGGAATATTCTTGTCTGTTTCTGATATATTCTCATTGCCAGAATCTGCCACCTACGTCGGAAAGAAAAAAAAAAGTATTCTCTTATCATAAAGCAACTGTTGCACATATAAGGCACCATGAGAAAAGACGTCTTGGAAGAAAAAGGGCGTAAGCTAATAGTTCTACATTTTGTACCTTTTCGGGCATTTCTGCCAGAATCTGATGACAATTTTTTTTTTGAAATCACAGCACCCACAATATCTTTGGGGTGTCTGATTACGCAATTCTAACAATGTATATTGCAATTCTAACAATTTCAGCAAGATTTTGGTTGGAAAAATCACCGAAGAAAGTGCAAAACATCAATCGTTTAGCTTACTCCAAGAAAATATAGTTTGCTGAATTATGGAAGCATTATATTGAAACTGATATTTCACTCTTCGTCTACTTCCACGATTCTAGATTGCCCTTTGAGTGGGGCATTCCACGCATCAAATTGCTTGTAAGAATGCACTGGACCTGATATTTCCATGAGATTGTTTGCCATAAGTGTTTTTAATTCTTTCATAAGAAAAGTAAACATAACTGTCTGTGATTTTCAACTGCCTGTAATATAGCGCTGAAAATAGATAATCCACTGTTCATCTACAGAAAAGGAGACTGATAAATTACTTAGTTCACCCTTGATTGTGTTTCCGTGATTTCCATAGGAGCATTGGCAATTTTTTATTATTTAAAGCTAGTACCTAACCTTTTAATGAACCCACAGAGAATATAATACACGAGAAGTCCCTGTGGTTAATAGACAGAAGAAGTTCTTGTGGTTAATAGATTTGGCTTAGGATCAAAAGGGGGAAAACCCGGTAAGTAATGGGCGATATTTTTTTACAGAGACTCCAAGTCTTCAACAACTCCATAGGCTATTTTTTTATTAGTACAAAATTTGACAAATGTATGTGTAAATGAGAATAAAAGCATTGTTTAGAATAAACACAGAAAATAAAAGCATCTTGTTCTGCAAAGTTTTAATTTGCAATATATACTTCTTATTCAAACAAAGTAATCACAAAGAAACAGAAACAGAGTTTGAACTTATACACCATAGAATGCTCGATGTTCTTGTCAGTTCACCTAAAAATTAAACTGTTTAGGTTTGCTCCACTTTTCACTACCTTAGAAGTATTCAAAATTTAAAGCTACGAAGTTGCCTAAATTGACCAAATTACACATAGTTTGATTCGTTCTAGTTCCTTAAACTCTGAGAAAACTCAAATACTTCACTCGGACAGGCCAAATTCCAAATAGTTTTGGTCCTTTTCTAGTGCTTAAAACCGTATGTCATCAAAGCTTTACACAGATAGTCCACAACATACACAGATCAAATGATTAAAAAAAACAAGCGAGGAATGCATACAATTGTTTTTAATTTCGATTTGGAAGGTGTTCCGCGTTTCCAGGCTGAGGCGAATTGTAACCCGAGCATCTTGAATTTAACCCGGACTCTGCCCATCCCATATGCAATCTCTGTGTGTTGATTCAAATGCTGATCGACGTATTCTTCCATATCCATAATCCAGTTTGAAATTTGACATTAAAAGACCTCTGCCTCCAAATGAAATTTGACATTAAAAGACCTCTGCCTCCAGATCGGGATGACTTATTCAGGATTCATCTTATGAATTTAAAATTGCCGATGCTTAAATTTGCAACCTAATTCCGATATGAATCCTGTCAAATTAATTAGACTGTGTAAAGGCGTTGATGTCGATATACCTTGACACCTGGAGGAAAGCGCTCACAGCTGTTGAATAGTATAGCTGGGTTTCCTGTTCTGCTGTCGACTTCCTATCAGTGTTAAGTCTTCGGTAACATGTGTCCATGATGCATGCATAGCCAGTAAGCCGTGGATTCCATCTAGGCGTGCATGGAATAATTAATGCCTTAATGAAAGTCGATTTTGTGTTAATAATCAGGTATTGTTAATTTGTGAAGACTGATAATGCTTAACTTTTGTTACTGTTGAAGTAGAGATAAGAAAAGCAGTTATTTTTATAGAAGTCGATTCTGTGTTGATATTTAAATATTGTTATATAGTGATGAAATTGGATAGGACTCTTAATTCTATTTGTAATTGATAATTCCTGAATTCTTAATAACCTTGTAATATATGTGCTCGACCTTCTTATGAAAAGTTGAACTATTTCAAAAATTAGAGTGTGTGTTTTAAAGACACCTTAACCTTTGCCTCTACGATCAAAACCTTGTTGGACCAATTGGAGACAAGTGTATTGCCCTGGCAGCTCTAACAGTAATGTTTGTGGTCCGTCATAATTACTCTCCTTCAGTGATGAGAAAGTGGTATTCTTGTAACTCAAACTCATATTTTCCTTTAAGCTGTTGTGTCATTGAATACTAGATGAGCCGCTTATTAAATGACGTCCGTGATAATCATCTTGATAATATGATAAGTATTTAAGTTTCATTACTAGGGTTACAGTGAATGCTTGGTTAAGATGTTGAAGGTCACTCGATAGTGGATAATAGACTTGGTTGTAGTGCGGATAGTTATTATTAAAATCTTTTTGGTAGTGGTAACTTTATTGATGTATATCTTAGAATTTGAAGTTATTCTTACTATGCTTAGTGTCAATGCGTATACCTAGAATCGCTTCCCAAGATAGAGAGAAAGGATTAAGGGGGAGTCCGTAGAAAGGAGAACCAATGGCTTGCTTAAAGGAAGATACCTCAAATAAAGCAACCAACATCTTCCAAATCAAAATTAAACGCGGAACACCTTCTAAATAGAATTTTTTCTAATAATTTTTTAAATTTTTTATAAACAATTAAACAAATTATAAACCTTATTTTAAAGCAGGGACTAGCTGCTTTGCAGCTATTTTTCTTGTTTTGGAAGCCATCAAATTGACAGGCACGCTAAAAAATTGCCCGTATGTAAATTATATATATATAATAGTTTGAGTGCTACTTAAACTGCTGGCTGGAGTTTATTGTGCACAGGGGTTTGTGGCTAGCGTTGTTGGGTATCAATTAATGCGAAGTTGGAATTTGGATTTAATAGATGAAGAGAGTATCAATTAATTCCAATCTTCCATTTACATCCTAAATCCCTAAATCATGAATAGTGAATCGTAACTATCAAACTAGAAGTCACTTGTCCTGCCTCCTCTCACTTCGGCCCTCAACACCAGCGGGAGAAAAAGAGTGGGAACTGGAAAGTGGAAGTGGAACGCGGACTTCGAAGACGGGTGAGAACGCTAACCAACAGAGCACAAGAGCAGCAGAGCCTAACCTTGCAAGGTTAGTACATTCTGAAACTCATCTATTTTAAGCTTGAATCCTGATTATAAAACTAGTTGTGTAACCAACCCAGCCCAACCACTCTGAATCAAAACAAACCCCTGGCGGACATAGTCCCTTCCTCTTCTGTATCCCATCGTTCCAGTAAGCACAGTGAATGTGATTAATGAAGCAGAGAGGTCAGTTGAAATTTCAGTTCTTTTTAAGTAATTTTCTTTCTCAAACTTCTCTGATTCGCTCAGGTTAAGCTATGATAGCCGGGGTCTGGTCTTGTTAAACGTTCTTATTTCTCTTCAGCTCACATGGATTTCAATCATTCGCAGAACTCCTTGTCATGTCCGTGGTAAATTTCAACTTGAACGTTGAACTATTAGTGGAGCATTGATATTTATATAAATCCTGGCGCAGGGTTGCTTTTGCCCTATTTTGGTACCTGAATTTGCTCCGACTGATCCTTTTGTATCTGGGATTGTGTTAGGGTTGATTCGAGGATGTTCGTCATTATCCTGATTGGTAGTTGCTCCCGTTCAAGGGATCCGGCAGCTTGTTGATTTCATTCCGTGTTCGTGCATCGTTTGGAGAAGATTTGGGCCTGCATTAGTAAATCAATCGGGGAATCCACTTCATTCTGTTAGGGCTGGAGGTAAGAGACACAGTTTTCTCTAATTGGGTATGTTTAAAATACAAATAGAGATTGTTAAAAGAGTTATGTGAAGCTAAAATTGCTTTTTGCCATTTGCATTGTGACAAAACAGGGAATTTGATTTGCTTTCTTTACTTCTACCTCCTGCCATATGTGCAATATGCCTTTTGCTTAGACAAAAGATAACTTGGTTCTGTTTATGCAAAAGCCTAATGTATTTTACATTTGCAAATAAGTATGATGGAATATAGTTATACCGAGAAGCAGAGAAAAAAGGGGAAATATAATGTTTTGATGTTAGTTATTAGAGTTCTAAACTGCAAAATTTATAGCACAGTTTCAGGGAGGGTCAACGGGTAGCTAAGCTAGAACACAGAGGTGTCGGCAGGGTTGTTCGTCTTGAGGTTGAAGGCCTTGGTTTATTAATCAGAACTAATTCCTTTGTAATTAATCAGAAATAGGCTTTTTCCTGGTGTTGTCAATTTGCCTTCTGCTGCAAACAATGCCTCTTTGGCTGCTTCAAAAGTTCTTCATTAAATTCCTTGTTCAGTCCGATACTTGTTTGTGTCAGCAGTCGAGGTCACTTTTTTGTTTTGTTTTGTTTTCAAAGTGCTTGCTCAAAGAGAATATATTGACCTTTTAAATGTTAAGACTTTGTGAAAGGGGCTGAGGGAATTATGATTTACCAAACTGTCTCTTTACATGTCACTGGACTCTAGCAATGCAATCTGTAAACAGAAACTACTGTGTTGATGAATATTTTTTCTGTAGATGAACTGCTCTTGAGAACCAAAAGCCAATATGAAAAAGGAGTGGCACAGTTTCCAATGACTCATTCGTATGGGGCAATGTGCTTTTAAACTGCAATACTCGTTGAGTATTTTACCTGGGCTGTAGAATGCACCTTGATGCAAATATAAATGTCTATTATCTTGTTACATCACATTACACATATGTCAGTACTCTTGCATCTGGATGGATGTTAGCTATAAAATTAAAGGAAACATTTTATCTGATTCTATTATGCTTGTTGGGGGATTGCGTTTTTACGCTATGTAGTAAGCTAAGAAGCAATTGACAATGGGTTATGATGTTTTCATGCTGATATTCATGCCAATACATGTTAACCATCTTTTAGTAGCTGGACTCTACATATAACATATACTGAGAAGCTGATGTACTCCCAGGATCCTGATTTTTTTCTCCTTTTCACTTTAGTACCCCCTTAAACCATTGGCCTATTTAAACATGGAGACAACAATTACTAGTTTTAACTGTTAGATCTGTACACTAATGTCTCTGCAGTTGATATGCCTAGTATGCTCATAACAGTCATATGTCTTGAACTTCATGTTTTTGTTTAATGTTTACTTATCAAAAACATTCTCTGGAAAAAGCATGAAGCCTATTGCTTTTATTGGTTATTGGTCTTGCTTAGAAGCAATTCAGATCCAGACATGAAGGCTTGAAGTATTCCAGATCCAGATATCAAAATTCTAAGAGATTGATTGCTTTGAAATCTAAAGGCAACATGAAACCTCTCATCTCGTGTTTCTGCACTATGAAACAACAAAAGGATATAGTACTGAAGATACTTCTGTAGGCATGCTGAGCAAACTAAAATGCAAAACAATGTTTGTATCATTCTTGTTAGCATTGCAAAAAGGAAGGGACTATGTTGCTTTGTAGCTCTTTTTCTTATTTCTTAGATCGTGGGTTGCCCAGTGACAGTTACCTTGACGAGCATGTCACCAGCAAGCAAAGACCTGCTTCATTTGGAGAGCAACCAGGGCACTTCTTCCCTCGGTAATTTAATAAAACCTAAACCTAACTGTGTTTAAACTTAATCGCTTTACATTTTTTATGCTTAACCCGTGATTTTTCTTTCTGGGATTATTTGCAGAGAAGAATTTATTTATATGTAAAAATACCAGCAGCGATGGAGTTAATTCTTTGAGCAGCTGCCATGGCTCACTCAGAACCACTGCTGTGCCAGAAAGCCAAGGTAACCTCTTTTTCCCTTCAGTATTGCTCTGATGTGTCCATCTCCAGGCTAGCTGTTGTTTAGATTTTGTGCTTACTTTGAACAGGATTTGTAATACAAGGATTAGTATTAGATACTTCTTGGTTGTATGGTTTCAGATGACTCTTCTTTACTAGATGCATTTTTAATGTTTTGGATACATTGTTTAATTATTTGCAGTTTTGGGAAAGATCAAAGATTTTCTGCAAGTTATGGGTGAAGCAAATCACAAGCTCCAGAAAGATATTCAGGTCTCTCGCTGATTCTATGATAGAAATTGCATTCCAATATTCTCTATGTATCTCTTGTTAGTTCTCACTCTAGACATATTGATTCAGTTACTTTTAATGCAGGATAAAGGCATTAAAGACTATGACATTGAGGTCCTGAAAGGAGAGGAAGAACAATATATTGAGATGGTTGGTTTGTTATGTATTTCATATTATGTATTTTTGTCATAGTATCAAGGTTTGAATTTTGTGGTGGTTTTTCCATGTGTGCTCATTCCAATCAGTTAGTGAACTTCACTTCATTTCCAGGATTTGGCATTAGGTGTTGCTGAACTCCACACAGCCGAAGCTCTAGCTGCAGCAGAATCAGCAATGGCTGGTCGAGATGAGACTTTGCCTATATCTGCAACAAGTAATGATAGCGATAGCAGCTCTGAAGGTTATGACTACAGTGATAGCAGCTTTAAAACAGAAGATGATGGTAAAGGTGATAATGATGAAAGTGATGATGATAATGCTAGGCACAGTGCAAATAAAAGTCAAAAGTCAAAGAAAAGAAGATTTACTATTAAGAGGAAGGGCCTAAAACGCCCTAAAATTGAAGTCCTACAATGATTTCTTGGTTCCAGATGGCTCGAGGCTTTTATCTTTATTGTTATATCAGGCAAGAAAGCTGTAAATGTTGGAGATTTTTGTGAAGCAAAAGATTCTGTATTGGCAATCAATCAATCAATTTTTATTTGATATTTAGCAGTTTAAATTATTAAATTTTGCCTCTTTGAAATGTCTTTTAAGCTCTATAAAAATACCCGATTTATGTAAATCTCAAAAACCCAGGAAAACCAGAAATGTGGTAGGGTAGGTTCTTATTTTTTCTTACTCTGATCTTCATGTAATCTTAAAATAGCCTATTTTTGCTCGTCTGTGGTACAATTGCAAATGTGGCTGGCATTCCATTTTAGTTGAGATGTATAAAAGTTCCACATTAGACTTTTTCATATTGTTACTATTTGGCCCTATTTTTCTCCATTTTATGGTCAGTTTGAACTTTGTGGTTCCATAAAATATTAAATTGTTATTAAGGTCCAAGTTTGAGTCTCATTTATCACAATGAATGAGTTCTTATAATACACCATAAGCATGCTATTCTACAGGGTATCTATTTTGCCAAAATCACCGAACGCTCATAGTTAGTCTTGTCCTTTGAGATACACGGACTAAGGCAGAAAAGATTGCAAGGGATTTTGATGAAACTTAGTGGAGTGAACATTTATTACATTTGCACTTACTACTTTGTACTTTGAAAACTTTGAACTTATATATCATGGGTGACTTACTAAGTTGATTGCTCACACAATTTATTGTATTTTATTGGAGAGTTGGTCAACTTTGATCATGCTTGGAACGATTTTGTGCCTTGTATATAGTAATACAAAAGAGTGTATATGTATTTTTGACAGTACGCTTTTCATACTTGCATACTTGCTTCCTTATTATTTATTTTCTGAGTATCTTCCTGCATTGTCATTATTTTCTGAGTATCTTCTTGCGTTGTCATTATTTTGTTCATATTTGAGTTGAAACAAGGTCTTTGTGAAGAAAGCTCACATGATTTACCACCTAACCATGACCTTTTTGACATAAAGAAGCATTTTTGAGGGGACAAGAACAGGTGAGTATTTGTATTAAAAGGGCTAAGGAAGACCAAACAGCCATAGAAATCATACAGTCCAAAACTTATTAAAAAATGCTTCTATGGGCTGATTGAAAAGTCAAAATTCTCTCATAGCATTTTTGAAAAATTGCCAAAAAGTCTAATACACTACTATGCCTAAAACCACAGGGCCATATTGGCCAAGTAGCAAAATACATGTAAAAAACATCAGAAACTAAGATGAGATTAAGTGAACTGTTGTACACTATGTGCTTCCTCAACAAATTGATCATCTTGGTCAGGGCCCTTCACCAGCAGGGAATGCGGCTGCTTTAATACACCAAAAGTTGTTTGCTGGACCCTTTCTTCCTTGAAATGCCTGGAACCAGTAGAAACCATTGTCAGGTGAACTGTTGTACACTATGTGCTTCCTCAATAAATTGATCATCTTGGTCAGGGCCCTTCACCAGCAGGGAATGCGGCTGCTTTAATACACCAAAAGTTGTTTGCTGGACCCTTTCTTCCTTGAAATGCCTGGAACCAGTAGAAACCATTGTCTGACCTGTGGCAGAGTGTGAACCATGGGCTAATCCAAGATTATGTTGTAGTGCATATTTGCGTCACTAACAAGTTTATCAATTTCCCTGTTTTGCTCCTTCAAAATGTTTTCCAATTCCTCTTGTTTAACTTCTTTTCCAAGTGTATACTAAGATATTCTATTGACTACCTCATACCCTCCATCTGGGTGTTCATCGAACCAAGAATTTTCTTAATTTCACCATTACCCTCAATTCCCACCGGATTTTGGTTTGAGGGATTGGCCATTACAGGACTGAAACTAAAGGAAGAGCCACCCCATTACAAGCCACAACCAGGAACAACCAGGTAACTTCAATAGGGCTGTTCAACATGTGAACAATTGAGCACCTAGAAAAAGCCACTCCACCACTACAGGGCATGATAACCTTGAAAAAGTCTAAGACATGACCAAATACATAACCAACAGACTGATGGCATTGAAAGACCAAAACAACCAATGCAGAGCATGTAGACTTTGCCCCTTTCCAATTCTAGGTGCCTCAAAGGAATCATCTCAAGAGTGACGTGCCACAAGCCCAAATCGAACCCACCTGCTCACCATCAGAGCCACTTTCAGAAATCATTGAATGTTGAAGTAATATCCCACCTCTACAACAATGAACCTATACAAACGCCATAAAAGAATATGCTCTAGGAGATGGAAGAGCATATGGGAGGGAGCTTGGAACACAAGGGAGCGTTAAGGGTCCCTCATGCAGCTTAATGCCTACAAGGCCTATATACTTTAAACCATCTTTGACTTGACAAGTAATTCCATGATTCCCGATGCTATGGGGGATAGGTGATACCATGACTTTGTCCATGTTGATAAACATGTGACTAAGGGGGATAGGTGATATCTGTTGAAATAATTTTGCTTCAAAGAATATTCTACTTGTATTATTTCTCCTTCGGGAGATGTCTTTAATGTAAAAGGTCATGTAAAAGTCATGAGGTAAAACCTCCGTTGTAAGTCGGGTCAATAGTACCTAAAAGAGTTTATTATTATTATTATTTTGAGTCTCTCTAGAGAGGTCGGCCTAGTCAAGTTAGTGAGGCTGACCTAAGTAGGTTAAAGGTCAGTGAAAAGTAAAGTATAAATAGAGAGTGTTTACCTCTCATTTGCACCATTCACTCACTCAACCATTGCGCAAGAGAGAAAGAGGAAGGATTGAGGTGGAGGAGGATTGTTCTTGGCTCTAGAGTTTGGGTTTTGTCTTTCTTTCTTATGAGACTTATTTCTTTGGGCATTGTACTTTGGTAATCTATATTGAGGAAGTTCTTGCTGGGTTTTTTTCCCCTTTAGGGTTTTCCAGGATAAATTGTTGTGTACATTGTGATTGTGTGTCTTTCAGAGATCCTCTTTATGCTGTTATTGTGAAAATGTATTAAATGCTAATGAAGTAGGAATCTAAGTTATTGTAGCATATAAACTTAACAATACCATCACCTTGTCCATGTTGTTGATAAACATATGACTAAGGGAACCACATCTTATAAGGGAGGTCCCCATTTTTAACCAAGACCCCATTGTCTAAATACATTGTGAGATTGGCTTGATGATCATCTAAAGAGTTGTTGACATGCCTGCGATTGTTAAAGTTGTTAAGGTTCCCATATATTCTTTCAAGAGTTCTACTTTGAATAGAGCCATCCTTGAGAAGTATTTTTTTTGCTTGCTTAATTATCAAGAGAGAATCTCCAAAGATCATCACATTCTTGTTGTAATGGCTCTTGAGAAATTCCGTCCCTAGATACAATGCATAAGACTCAACTTCTTTATTGGTGGCAACAATTCCTACACCCCCAAAGTATGATATTATATATTTCCATCATGGATTGATTTCATTGACATTGAATCCTCGAAGTAAGAGGAGAAACAATAAAAGAAATTTCCAAGACATTCTTCAAAGGAGATAGTACATTGAGAAGTCTTAGTTCTACTAATTGAAGTCCATGTTTTGTACTTTTCGATGTTACCTAATTTTTTAAATTATTCCAAACTAAGTAATGTAATAGACTTTGACCTTTTGATAATGAAGTTAGTTTGCTATACGATGATGATGATGATGATGATTGTTAGTCCACTCAGATCAACTTTGGTATGTCCAACCTTGAGAAAAATAGTAAAGAATTAATTGTTTTGCTTTAAATTTTTATTTATATGCTCAAAAAATATTGGAGAAAAATCTTTCCTAAATCTCCATAATTTAGATGAGTTAACTAGTTAAAAAGGTTGGTATTGTTACAAATATTTTGAAATTGAGATATGATGTGGGCATACACAAAATATTCTAAGATAAAGTGATTTTCATCCTTCACCTTAAGTATCACAAAAATGACAAATTCTTTCATCCCAAAGCATTTTAGGAATAGTCCAACACCTTGCTTCACTTTGGAACTCGTGGGAATTTATTCTTATTTTAGCAATATTGATTTTTTTTAGGCTAATATCAACATAAAAATACTGTTGATCTTCCATATTGGGGTTAATGACCTCTTTATACTATTTTAATTTTATCTTTTCCTTTATTTCTATATTGTGCCACAATTTCTCCTTAAATTTGGATTTGATAGTGTTTTTTAAAGGAATCAATATTTGCAGAGTGACCTCTAATCTCCAATGGTTTAGCCAAGATCTAACATCTTTATGCTAACCCCTTTTAAGTTGCAAAAGACTTTCACTAGATTTCGAAGCAATTTTAGGAAGCCTCGTCTTTCATATCAGTTGTCTTGTGTTTGTACATTAGATACCCAATCATAACGATTCTCTCAATGGAGGAAAGACCAATTTCTAGGAAGAGAATAGGATAGGGTGTAATTCTTTTAATTTGGAGATTATAAATTATAAAACACTTATAGATTTATTTGATCTTCCTCCATTATTCTCTAGAGATATAGCCTCAAACTTCATATCCATATAAGATAACAAGAGTGGTGAAAGAAAAGTTTCATTGACGATGGTTTTTAAGACCAAAATAGACTTCAAAACAACCTGCTTCTTTCAAACATGCCTCTTGTCAATGTAAATGGAAAAAAGGGAAGGGGACAAGGGACAACCTTGCTTTGCTACAATATTAAATTAATTTCTTCCAACAAATGCTCAATGTTCCTAAACTTTGCAATAACATTCTTGTACAACCTTGTCATAAACTCTCAACTCAAGGAGAAACCTTTTAATTCTTCTAACCTATTCCAAAGTCTATTTCTAGGCACTATGTTAAAAGCTTTCCTGAAGTCATTAAATCAACACATGAGATTATTTTTATTATTGTGACCTTCCTCTACAATGATACTAAGCATAACTAGGTGGTTCATGACTAAATGATAGAACCGGCTTAGCCTATAGCCCTTCTTCAATGACCTTCTAACCATATGATAATCATTTTTTTCCAGAATAAATCCATATAGCTTGGCTTAAAGAGGACTAATCATAATGGTCATATAATTTGAAAGAATGTTCAAGAATACCAACACCTATGAATAAGCGGAAATATTAATTTTGTAATTATATAATAATGCAGTAAAAAGATAGTTTCTATTTAAAAAACTTGTAATAAGTTACAATTACTACTATGCTTCTTTATGTATGTGAAAAGTATTGAACGTGCCACTTAGCTAAACACTAGCCGACCTTGGCCCCTTCTATGTCTCACCACTCTCTATGTGTGCCTCTATGGAGTCTCTCTTGAACTTTGGTTCGGGGGAGGGGGGTTCTCAAGTCGAATTGAAGACTTTCCATGCCCTTGCAACATTCTATTGCCTCCCCCTTGATGGCCCCCTCTCAACCAATGCACTTTGTTAAGCTTGCCTCAATGCCTAAGGTCAAGCTTTCCTCCTTTGCAGCTAAGCGCGCAACTCTTGCCTTTTCGAAGTGTGGTTTGGTTGGGCAGTTCACTAGATTATGCCCATCTCCTAGAGCTATGGAGATATGGATTAATAAAAATTGGAGATCCCTCATCTTTGGATATTTGCAACAAAGCTTTTGTGGTAGAGGGTATTTACTTTTTGAAAAAAAGGAAGATTGAGACCTCATTTTTAGAAGTGGCCCATACTTCATGGGGCCAAGAGGCATGTATTTGAATCGATGTGTTTTCTAATTTTTAATTTCTTTTATTTTTTAATCTTGAGAATGACATCCCCTCAAACACTCCTTGTATGGGTCACCTTCCTCACCTACCTCTACATTGATGGAGTGATGAAGATCTGGTTTACATTAGTAACTCTCTTGGTCGGTTGATTAACATAGTTGAGCTAAAAGCCCCTATGTTTACTTATGCTCGAATTTGTGTTGAGGCCGATCTTGAGAAAGCTATGCTGGAAGATATCAATCTGACTATGGATGGATGGTCTCGCACCCAAAAGTTGGATTACAAGCAATTAAAATTCAAATGCAACATTAGTCATGAATATGGCCACTTTACAAGGAACTGTGCCAAAGCTCCACCTGCTCCAATGGATAATGAGAAAGAAAGTGGTCGCTAGTAGGTGAAAAAGGGGGATGAATCCTTCAAAAGTGTGGGTTTGTCTAACTTTATTCCTCCCCTTGCTTCAACCCCCTCTTCAAATTAATTCCACGCCCTTTCGAATATCGACCATGAAGAACAAGATCTTAAAAGGTCCATTGAAACCTAGACAAACCTTACTTTGGTACAACTGGTCTTAGAAGAGATCGAAGCCAAATAGCATTACATCTCATTGTTTCCCTCAGAGCCGGTGTCAATTCAATAAATACAATGCTCTCAAGCTACATATACAACCACTCCTAGTGGCATTGTGACAAGAATGAAGGCTAAGCAAACTCAATAGCAAGTGGTTGAAGATCTTGAGGAAGACAAGTTGCTTCCCAAAAAACCTGAAAGAAAATATTCCAAAGAAAAATGAGAAGATATGGCATCAAAAAAAGGTTTTGGGATGGAAAGCTTCCATTGAAAACTCTTTCATGAACATTGCGTCTAAGATTCCTAAAAAAGGAAGCCATAACCAAAAGCAAGAATTAAGTCCCTCCCATTAAACAATCAATAATGAATATGGTTTCCTGGAACTACATAGGTATGGGGAGTAAACACAACATAGAAGCAATCTAGGAATTAATCAAAGGAGAAAGGTTTTCATTCCTCCTTATCTAGGAGACCGAAATGGAGGCAGTAGAAGCTTTAAAAACTTTATCAAGGATTTGGAAGCAAAGTGATGGTCATACACTGAGTTCTTGAGGAGCCTTAGGGGGTATTGCCACTCTTTGGGACTCCAAAAAGTTTAGGAAGAGAGATTTCATGGAAAATCATCATTGGATCATGCTTAATCTAGAAAATTTAGAGACATGAGAAAGAATGAGGTTTGTAATGTATATGGGCTAGTTTTATATGGAGATAAAGTGGATTTCCAAAGATTGCTTCCAATCCTTCATGAGAAGGGTTTTTATCATCATATTGTGGTAGTTGGAGACATTTATGCTACCATCCGACAAAAGGAAATAAGAATAGGGAGTTTAGTTCGAGATCAATTTGGTGAATAGTTGGAAGACTTGATGGTAGATTGGGATCTTTCCAATTCTCCTCTAGAAAAGGGCTTTTACTCTTGGTCTAATCGACGGATTGGGCCCATTAGAGAAATTTTGATGTAAAAAATGGGCCTCAAAACAATAATATTGTACACTGAAAATCACCAATAGGATTCAAGATGATGATGTCAACCATGGGGGATGAATCACCATTTTGTGAGTAAAAGGTAAAAAGGTAAAAAAGTGAAAGTGAAACACTATTTCAACTCGTATTTTCAACTTATCTCCCTGTGACATCATCATGTTTTTCGAGGAGCGAGGTCCATCAAAAGTATGTCGTGTGGGTACTCGTTGGATGCGGAATTGAATTCCCCATCCAATGAGTGCTCTTGCTCAAAATTTGAGTGAATATATAAGGAGATAAGTTGAAAAAATAGTTTTCTTCTTTTTTTCTCCAAAATTTGATGAGGTATGCTAATATTATTTTATTATTTCAACTATTATTTTATAATTTTCCCTAGGAGGCGCATTTTAGACCTCCAAATTTCTCTAATGCTAGGAATATAGTGGTCAAGCTGGACATATTCCTTGTGCATAGCTTCTTCCTCCTGGACGGTTATTCCCTTTTCTCAAGAATTCTTCCTTTGGTTGTATCTGATCACAAGTCAATCATCCTTTCCTTCTAGGAATCATGGAGTCTTGCGCCGATCCCATTTCAATTTAACCCCTCTGGCTTCAAGAGGAGGAAGTCATTCATATTATAAAAGATCAATGGTGCTCTTTCATAAAGGGATCATCAGATTTTATTTGGGAATCCAAATTAAGAAAGGTGAAGGGTGCTCTAAAACATTGGGCCAAGATTCACATCAAGTCTCTACCTAGTAAACAACTTGATCGAGTTCAAGATAAGCTAGAAACCTTTCAATAGAAAATGGAGCAGTGATAAATATTGAGAGACATCTTGAGAAAAGAGCAGGAGCTAAGTCAAGAGATCCATAAAATTCACAAGCAAGAGGAAGAGGAATGCCATCTCAACTCTAGAAGTTTATGGTTGAAGGAGAGTGATAAGAATACTACATTTTTTCACAAACGATCCAAAAGAAGAGTGAACCATATCACCATCAAAGAGATAAATGATGTTAATAGAAGGAGGATCTTAGAATTTGTTGATGTTAAGGTGGAAGCGCATAGGCATTTTAAATACCTTTATATGGAATTCGTTAGTTCTAACCAAAGTGCCAAGGTCTCAATGCTCCACAACATCTCTTCTCTGGAAAGTCAAGAAGAGAACCAACTTTTAGAAAAAGAGGTATCAAAAAGAGAATTGATTCAAGGTAGTTTAGAGCTTAGAAATTAACAAAGCCGCAGGTCCATATGGGTTCACAAATAATTTTTATAGGGATTTTTGGGACATTATTAAGTAGGACATGCTCAAAATGTTGAATTGGATTGGGGAAAAGGACAAGATTGGTGGGGAAACAAATTCTTCTTTTATCGCCCTAATCCCCAAGGAGTCAAAACCTACTTCCTTTTCCTACTTGAAGCCTATCGTGCTATGCAATGCATCTTACAAAATTCCAACTAAAATCTTGGCAACGACACTGAAGACTATTCTCCCCGAGATAATTTCTGATATCAAAGAGGTTTTCTAACACATAGACATCTTTTAGACAACATCATGATAATTGAAGAAGCCATCAATCCATTTAAGCTATAGTCGAGGTGATCAAGGTATGGTTATTGAAATTGATTTAGATAATGCCTTTGGAAAAGTTAGAAACATTTGGCTTCTCCTCTCTATTCATCAAATGTGTAAAAGCTTGCATTGGGTGTCCTTGGATTGTGCCCTTGGTCACTATAAGACCCTCATTTTTCTTGTAGGTATCCAAAGATATTAGGCATGGTTTTCCTCTTTCCCCCTTTATTTATATCATCATGGTTGAATTTCTAATAAAAAAACTAAATATGTAAAGGGAGGATAGAAATCTTGTAGGCATTCATATCTCTCATGGTGTGAAAGTAGTGAACCATTTTCAATTTGCAGATGATACACTCTTTTTTGGAGGAGCCTATACTATAAACGCTCTCTATTTCAAGTGAAATTTAGATTCATTTATAGAATCCCCTAGAGGGCAAGTGAATGCTGGTAAAAGTCAAGTATTAAGAAGGAATATCTCTCCTAGATTACTCCAGTCGGCACATTTCACACATTTTTGGTTTTGCGAGGAAACATACATGGAATTCATTTAAATGCATGGGCACTCCCATCTCTTAAAAATTTCCAAGATATGGTGACTATATCAACATCATTCAAAAAATTAAATCCAAAATATGGGCTTTGGGGGTGCAATGATTAAATATAGTAGACAAAATCAACGTAATCAAAATGGTTCTCTCTTCTCTTCCCATTTTTTAGAGCTCTACCCTTTTAAATGTATCTCACATTATGTCAAATATTAGCAAAGAGATCAAACACTTTCTTTGACAAGGTGGAAATCCAATCAACATAATTTTCATTTGGTCAAATGGGAGAATGTACATGCCCCACTAGTGAATGGAGGAATTGGAATCTGAGATCCAAGATTAATGAATCTGGTTGTTAGAATGAAAATCATTTGGAGTTTAGTCATGGGGGAAGCTGAATGGTGGAAAAAGTGTTAAAGATAAAATATTTAAGAGGCCCAAGAGAGCATTGCATAGATCACTGCAAATCGGAAGGAAGAGGGTTGTGCATTTAAATATTATGTAAGGCAACTAGTAAGCTACTTCAAGATGGAATCTATTGGATCCTAGGGAATGGTGAAAATATAGACTTATGGGAAGATCACATTATGGATCAATCTCCTCTTGACTCCAAATCAGACCTTGAGGAAATAAGAAAACGACTATCAGATAGAGTCAAAACACTACATGACATCTCTAAATGGGACTCAAAAAGTTGGAGGAATTGGAAACATTTGGATGTTCCACATTAGTTAGAATTCTCTCTCAATATGCTTTTCTCTATGCTCCAAGGAGATCTCCATGTTAACTTATATGCTCAAGATTGTTATAGATGGGTAATGATGGATTTTTATGTTCAAGCAAGGTACACCAAACTTATTAGTGAGTATTCTTTGCCACCTCAGTCCAATATGTGGAAAAAATATTGTCCGTGTTAGGTATTTTTATGGATGGAAGGGAGGGATTGGTTTCATTGACAATAATAAAACCAATTGTTACACCCAAAATCTTGCTATCATGAGACCTATGTAACCTCACTGCCTAAATCCCTGAAGTCCCAAGATCAAGCTAGTCATTTAGAGCAAGTTGATGACCTTTATCCACACTCCTAATTAGGCTGACGCAGGTTGTCTTTGAGCAAAGTGCCCCGACACAGGTTGCCTTCATGCAGCATGCATCGGAGTCAGTTTCATGAGATAAAGGTAGCTTTCAAGCGAATTCTAGAAGTTGGATGAGGTGGATCCCTATACCTAGCTCCTAGGTGAGCTGGCCTTTGGTTCCCTAACCTAATGGGAGGATCCCTTAACCTTCTCCCCATGATCCTCAACCTACTCTATCCACTTGGTCCTATAAATACAAGAGCCCTTCCCATTCCAAGAGGGAGGAAGTCTATGGTACTCTTATGTTGGTGAAATTAGCTCAGTAGTTCAGCACCCTAGTCTTGGAGTCACCTACTTCTCTCTAGGAGCTTTGGTTTGGCTTGTCGGAAGGAGATTGCGACTTTGAGGCATCGGTTGTAATCATCTCTTCTATTGTACTTCCCACTTTTTATACAGTAATATAAACGCTTTCCATAAATGTTATTGTGTTGATGATATTTATATTTTACCTCCTCAACTGTTTACTTAGACTAGTTAGTGTCTAGGCATGTTTTGCTGCTTGTATTGTTCCCATGTGTTTTGACAGGTCTTACAGCCATTGATCCAATGATCGCAGAACTCGGAACAACCACGAGGGGAAAGATCTACGAATCTGAGGTAAGATGCTCAATTACTCGATCTCTAACTAGATCTAGGAGAGTAGTTTCATATTCTGTCTCTTTTGTGCTAGACTTACATTGAGCTAGAGAGATCATGCCTTAAGTCCGCTTTTGGTAGATTGTCTGATAACAAATTTGGCGACCATATTGGGGATACGTACGTTGATTTAAGTTTTCAAGTTGAATGTCATATTCTTTGATTTCTTTACAAGTCATTTCTTTGGCTCCTGAACCTCTTTCACCATCAGATCTTCTTGTTGAAGGGTTTGTTAGCTTTCTTTGAGTCTGTGGGTTTAAATATCAAACCATTTCATTGCTCATCCTTGGAGATCCATTTTATTTTTGCTTTGGGAATTCTCTCGGCGCACCTGGGCAGTGTAACCAGAGCGCCATCCTTTCACAGGCGCTTTTTTCCTTTCTGTGGTCTGCGCCACTGACGCTAAATCCCTATTTGCGTCTTGCGCCGCTGACGCTAAACCCCTGTACATCATCTGCGACGGGCGCTTTGTGCCTGACTGCAACCTGCACCGAGCACTCAAGCCTAGGGTTTGAGTCACCCCTCTCCATTGTTTGAGTTTGGTTTATTTCACATACCTTCTCTACACTGTGTTTTCCAGTCAGGGACCCTTTTTGATGTTGCATTGTCAGTATTTGGTCTTGTTTGGTTTAATTCGGAATGGTTTTGGGTTCCATTTTGGACGAGTTTGAGTTTCGATAGTGGTGGACACTTTGGTCTCCCCCACCTTCATCAACTTGACCTTGAATTCCCTACTCTCCTCGCCTAATCTATTCCTTCCAATGGCTTAGATCCCAGACCTCCTTTGCACCTGTTATTTAGCTTTGATTGCATTCGGTTGTTTGATTTAGTGTTTTCAGTCCATATGAGTGCTTGTCATTTTCTTGAGAATTCCTAAGTGTTTAGAGTGCTGCAAATAAACTTTCTTTTCAGTCATTCATGCTTAAAAATATCATTATTATCAAGTTGTAATCTTGGCATATCATTGAAAAATTAAAAGTGCATCATTTTTACCGTTTTCACGTGCATTTGAAAATTGTTGTATAAATTGGTTCATGCATTGGAATTTATCATTCATTAGTCTTTTGGAAAGTTTGAGAGAAAAGTTAATCATTTGTGCTTTTTGGGAATTATGAGTCATTCATTTTCTTGAAAAATTCAAGTGGGATCAAGTTTTTACAAAAGTGATTCCATGCTAGCAAGAATTGTATGCATTCTTGGTTTTTTACGCTTTTAAGCCATCCTAGTGAAATTTGAAAAGTTAAAGTGCTCTAGATAGGAAATTTCTCTCTTTTCATCACTTAGTTTCATTTTTTTGATTCGAAAAGACAAAAGAAAATGCATAGATTTGGTTGTGGTGCTTGTTGATTTTTGTGTTTTTCTTGGAAAAAACGGAAAAGAATACTTTTATTGTCAAATTTGGTAGATTTGGGATTGTGTTGCACTTTGTTGTTTTGGTAAAACCACTTGGAAAAAGATTTCTCCCTCCCGTATATAGATTTCATCAAAAGAAAAAGTACATGTTTTTCATGTAGTTAGGGATTGCATTATGCTTACGTTTATGTACTCACTCCATGCATTCACCTAACGGTCCAGATAAAATTAACGGTAGAACTAGGGTAAAAATTTTAGTAACTTGTGTGTTAAGTTAGAGACGTGTTCCGGCGCCATAAAACATGGCAGCTGTCGTTACTTGCCAGCACTGTATTCCGGGGGTATTGTAGTCTTCCACGTACCAATCGGTATATTGAAGCTCTTTCACGTACCAACTAGGTATATCGAATGCTCTTTCACGTACCTTAGGGTATATCGAAAGGAACTTCACGTACTTGGCGTATATAGAAAGGTGTTTCACGTACTCGGTAGTATATAGGACGGTCTTGTGCCGTACGATTGTGTATTAGACAACACCACTACGGATTTGAGCTCCCACGTACCTTGAGTATATCGGGAGACACCATTAGGATTCCTGAGACCAACTGAGTTATCCATTTGGACGTCTTGGCAGAGCAATACACCGAGAACATCACTCGGGGAGCTACTACGCACGTACTATCAGGTAGTCGGGTTATATGGTCAGGGGTACGGTCCTAATCCTCCTTGGTTAGTGCTCTGAAAAATTGGGTCGAGTATAACTGTTGGACCCTGGAGCATATTGTGAGTTGCGAAGCCTTGACAATCCCGTGAGGTTCCAGACTTTTGAATCCACACCTATCACATAAGTTTGCTTGCGGCCTTAGTTTGTGTAGATTTTTTCTTAATTAATTTTCTTTTGTTTAGATTACCCTTAGGAAAAACTCTGTTTCAGTCACTCTGGCTGACTTTCCTTGGAGAAGGTCCCGCAGAATTTTGAACTTACCACCCGAATATCCCCTTAACCAAGAGGTAAGTTCGAAGGTAAGAATGGACCCACAAGCCACGGTCGTGTCACCTGAAGTAGAAAACCCTACTTGAATGTTGGGGCACACATGTTCCCTCCAGATTCACCCACCTCTAACCCCCCGCAGGGTGAAGAGGCGAAAACTTTCACTTCACAAGCCTTACCTCCCGTTTTATCGGGAGAGCTTGGATCAGTGGAATGGTTAAATCCTCCCCAGGACGACCCTGTATCAGCTATTGGTCTAGCTGCAGCTTTTTGGACATCATCTCTAGGCCACCAAGTGGCTCATTTTGCCATTGCATCCCCACCCAGTTGGGCTACTCCTAACGACCCTCTAGCACCTTATTGTGAACAGTTGACTCGATTACGTGCTATGGGTGAGGAGTTTCGAAGACAAAGTCTTTTACGAAGGGTTGAATACCTGACGTTACTTCCTTATCGGCCAATCTCAATTCATTTTTTATCTTTTGACTCACCGGAATCACCCACCCAACACGTGGCCACTTTTGAATCTGGTCAACCCTCACTTCCTGCACATACACCCCTTAGACAGGAGACTAGTTCTATACCTCCAACGACTCAACTTGTTGAAGGACAACAGTCCAACACACCTGTTACTACCACAGTTACATTACCCACTCCTCCCCCACCCCAAAACTCATAGGGAGGATACTCTTTACCCCCTACCTTCCTTACGGGTAATGTTAATCCTGCAGTAGATAATCAACAACCCGTGTTGGGTCAACCTTTGATTAGTGGTCAGCAAGTTGTTGTTGGGGGGAAACCCCCGTCTCTTAACCATAATACTGGAGGAGGATTTCCCATCGGTCCTTCCGTTGGAGCTTCCCTGCCCGCCGGACCTTGCACCACGGGATTATCCCATGTTGGGGGACCATCCAATGTAATTCAACCACCATGGAGTCAAGCGTATCCAAGTTATCTTAACCCTATGTTGGGACAATTCTATCCCGGAAACGCACTCTACAGGATACCTTATCCCGGAAATCCATACACTCTATGGGGGCAACAAAATGTTTTACAACACAGACCCCCACCTACATCCCGGAAATCCATACACTCTATGGGGGCAACAAAATGTTTTACAACACAGACCCCCACCTACAGTCTCTCAAGTCCCACCACCCCCGTTTGGTCCACCCCCACCTCTCGTCGGAGGTGGTGGGCCCACACACAATTCCGGAGGAGGCAAACCTCTACCTTTTGGCAGAGGACCCCCTCATTCTGAAGGCCCTCCCCCTTCAGGTGGAGGTGGAGGGCCAGTCGCCCCGGTGGTGGAGGACCCCCACCTTATGGTTGAGGACCATCCCATCCTAGTGGTGGTGGTGGTGGAGGACCATCCCATCCTGGCGATGATGGTGGAGGACCATCCCATCTTGGTGGCGGTGGTGGAGGACCATCCCATCCTAGCGGTGGTGGTGGAGGACCATCCCATCCTGGTGGTGGTGGAGGAGGACCATCTTATCCTGGTGGAGGTGGAGGAGGAGGCCCTTACCCTTCCGGTGGTGGTGGTGGAGCACCACCCCCTCCCGGCGGAGGCGGTGGCGGTCCATCCTATCCCGGTGGGAGCGGCGGACCCCCACCATTTGGAGGCGGCCCACCCCCTCCCGGCGGTGGGGGAAGACCCCCACCTTATGGTAACAGACCACCTTATTATGGTAACATACCACCTTATTATGGCGGCGGACCTACATATGGTCCAAGCGGCATACCCCCTTACGGTCAGTTTACTCTGGGGACACCCTACAATCCGTCAATGCAAGGTCCCACTAGTCCATACATGCCATACCAGTACTATCAGTACCTACAGCCGAACCAACAGCTTCCCTTTTTGGCTACATTGGACTTACCCAGCATGTCTCGTCTAACTAATGACCCCATCTTCCACGGACATAATTGGCCACCCATTCCGGTGAAACTACCATCACATATTCCGAAATTTGATGGCAAGCTCGATGAGGATCCAAAATACCATGTGCTGACATACCATTTATGGTGTTCATCCAACTTCTTGATGGATGACTCGATCCGTCTTATGTTATTTCAACGGACTCTCACCGACCCAGCTGCCAAGTGGTATATTGAATACCACCCAACTCTTTTCCAGATTTTCGCTCTCTTTCTATGTCATTTTTGACCCATTTCTAGTTGCCCATTCGCTATGAGACTGGTACGGACTTATTGACCTCCCTTCGCCAGAACACTGCCACTCATATTTCAAATCATATTCATGAATAGTGACGAAGACGACATATTATTAAGGCTCATATTCCAAACCAACTCTTAGTTGGTTGGTTCACAAAGTCACTTTTACCTATCATAGCTCGAGACATAGCTATGGGAGGGGTCGTCATTGAGGAACAGGCTATTGCCTGTGCCCATTACTTAGACTTGGTCTATGCTCAATCCGACACATTGTATGAAATTGTTCCTGACGCACCTCGCCCTACGTATGACCCTACGAAACCAACTAAGGGACCATAGGCCGATGGTATCATTGGTTCCCTTACCTCCCAGCCTTCTACTCAAACTGGTGGCTCGTCGAACCCCCAAGGTTCTTCCCCATTACCACCATAGGCTGGAAACAACACTACCAAGTCCACTACTCCTGCCTCCACCGAAGAGGTGAATTTTGTGCAATCAGTTTCATCTTAGAAATCCGGTGGTAAGAAGAAAAACGAAGGGAAACCTAAGAAACCTTCTAATCAGTAGGAAACCAAGCCCACTCTCGAAGACACCAAACAGAAGAGGAAGTTGAAGTATCCTTGTTTACTATGAGGTGGTGACCATTTCTCCAAGGAATGTCCCCACCGAGATGAAGTTCAGAAGTTTCTCAAAGGAAACTCTACTACCGCAGTTCTCAACGATCCCTTCCTGACTCAGAACCAGCAACTGATCACACACACCTCTCCTTCCCAAGGAGAGGCATCCTCCACAGCGCATGTTCTCATGATGCGTAGTGACACCATCAACTTGAACACACATTCACGTTCGTATGAATCTGACCCTCAGAAGGGACCCATTGGAAGTAATACTGAAAAAGATTCCACTTCTATTCCCGACGTCACCGTACCGCACGCTCCTCTCACCATTGAGAAGCCTTCTTTAGAGACAGTGTTGCGTCCACCCAAGAGCACGATTCGAAAAGTTGTTTTCAATCCCAATGCTCGGGCCGCTCAGAACTACAATATTGTAGAGGACCTGGCACAAGCTCCTTGTGCTATGTCGACGCTAGAGGTCTTGCAGAACTGTCCTACCCAGCACAAGACTCTCCTTGCTGCCATCGGCACGGTTGATCCGGATTCTTCTAATACCATCATGTTCTGACTGGAGTACTTTCAGATGAGGATTTCCCATCAATTTTCATTTCAAGTTGCCACAAACATTGTTGGGAAGACAATCCATCGTACCGTCTTGGACGAAGGTGCCTCTACCTCGGTCATGTCAATTTCATTTTGGAGAGCCATTGGCTCTCCCGAGTTGAACCATTCTCCCACCACCTTGAAAGAATTCGACGGACGTGGATTTCAACCTCATGGGATGTTACAAGCCTTGGCAGTAGAGTTGGGGCGTAAGACCGCAACCATTAACGTGGAAGTGGTCGCCGCCCCGTTAGATTATAATATTTTGCTTGGTCGTAATTGGTTTTACGCCATGACTGTAGTCGCATCATTTGTCTTCCACATAGTACAATTCCCCCACCAAGGCCGAATTGTTACTGTCGACCAACTTGATTTCTGCACACCTGACACCGCTACTCATCCAAGCGATAATTTTCCATTACTTGGACAATATTCGCATCTATGTGAGAGAACGGGGGTCGGCCTCATAAAGGACTCATCCTTTATGGGTGTTTTTCCAACCTCGGATCCCTCTAATCATCTTGCCACTGTAAACATGATCTTCTCCAAGATTTCATCTATCCCCAACTCTACTGATCAATGGCTTGTACCTGATGAAGCCACTACGCACCTGATTGGAGACACCATGCCTCTTTCATCCGCTGAACTCATTTATGAGGCTATCCAGTCAGCACCGGAGGACCACTTAGCTGTGGCCTCCACGTCCTGTTCTCTACAGCGGACGTCATCCATTCCCGATCCTCTGCTCCGAACCTTTCATTCTGACGAGTCCATTATGGAAATCATGAGTGCGGATGACCCTCCGTGGGAAGACCTCCATCATCGATCGGCTTTCCTTCCCCCATTGGATACTGTGGAGAATAGCATCACCACCATCTTTACACCGGATGTCCACCCTTGCCCTCAGTCCCCGATACTTACGTGTCAAACAGACTCTAAAGGCAACTTGGCCAACATTGAACCTACCATTTCGGTCGACATATCAGTTACTCTTGGTGTAGAGGAACACATTTGTTTAGGCCAGAAGTGTTCCCCTGAAGAGATTACAATGTTCATGACCTTGTTCAAGCAATTTCGAGACGTGTTTGCTTGGAACTACGAGGAGATGTTCAGGATAGACCCTGCTATTGTTTTGCACACAATTCAAACCTATCTTGATGCTAAACCAGTCCAGCAAAAGCTACGACCGGTACACCCTCGAAAGACTGCGACAATCAAGGCAGAAATTGAAAAAATCTTGAAAGTTGGCTTTATCTACCCTATCCCACTGACAGAATGGGTCTCAAACATCGTCCCTATAGCTAAGAAGCAGGGTACCATTCGTGTCTGCGTCGATTATCAGGATCTCAACAAGGCTTGTCCTAAGGACAATTACCCAACTCCCTTTATCAATCAGATCATTGACAATTGTGCTGGAAGTGTCATTTTCTCTTTTATGGATGGCTTTTCCGGTTACAACTAGATTGAGATCCACCCGGTGATCAACATAAGACAAATTTCATCTGTCCTTGGGGCACGTTTGCTTATTGCAAGCTCCCTTTTGGTCTCAAAAATGCTGGTGCCACATTCCAGTGGGCCATGTCGTACACCTTTCATGATGTGAAGGACTTTGTGGAACCTTATCTTGACGATCTAACTGCCCATTCACGGTAGCGTCAGTACCACATTGATCATCTGACGACGATATTCCTCAGATGCAAACGATATAACATCCATTTGAATCCTCACAAGTGTATATTCTGCGTCGAGTCTGGACACCTCCTTGGTTTCATTGTCTCAAAAGATGGGATCCGCATTGATCCCTTGAAGGTGGAAGCCATTGTCGCTCTCCCACCTCCTATTGATATCACAGAACTTCAAAGTTTTCAAGGGAAAGCAACTTACTTAAGGCGTTTTGTTTGTAATTTCATGCAAAAGACGCACGGTTACATGAGACTACTCAAGAAGGACGTCCCATTCATTTGGGACGATCAAGCGCAACAATCCTTCGATAGTATCAAACATGCTATTACGCACGCCCCTGTGCTCCAACCACCTACTTACTACAAGGATTATATCCTTTATCTTGCCGCTTCTGGCACCACGATCGCCATGGTCTTGGTACAAGAAGACAACAATGCCTAGGAACATGTGATATATTACTTAAGTAAGGATCTTATTGACACCGAAACTCGTTACTAACATGTTGAGAAGCTCGCTCTCGCAACAGTTATTACCGTCCAAAAGTTCTGCCATTACATATTGCTTCGCACCACCACCATCATCGCCGATTCGAATCCCATGTACCACGTTTTAACACGTCAGGTACTTGGGGGCAAGTATTCATGCTGGATCGCGATACTGCAGGAATTCGATCTCCTATTAAAAAAGGCTAAGTCTAAAAAGTCTTTGGTGTTTGTCAAGCTTATCTGTGATATTCCCCGTGTTGATGTAGAATTTGAGCCCAATGATTCTCTTCCAGATGAATCGTTGTTCCTCATCAGCACGTCTGATCCGTGGTATGGACATAGTGAAGCGTGTTCTGGAGAAGGGATCCTACGAACTAGAAGACTACGACGGGATATATTTAGGTGAACCCCGCAATGGGATTTACCTGAAGAGGTACTATGCCTGAGTTTTTCATGCATAAGTACATTGTATATACTGTACATGGCGTGTGTGTTTTTGTGTGGTGTGACGCTTTTGTTTAGTGTGTCTAGATCTTGTTTTCACTTCTTATACCATGTTCTGTCTGCATGTGCAGATGGCAACTTGCTACGGATTCATGGATGGTGCTATCCGACATACCCATAACCTTGCTTCGGCAGCCTGGGTACTTTATTCCCTGACCGATGAGCTCATTAGCTCAGGAGGAAGTTGTCTAGGTTTCGCAACCAACAACACCGTGGAGTATCAGGCAGTGATTGGAACCCTAACTGACGCTCTTTCCTTGGGTATGGACCACGTTGTTATCTATTTGGATTCGCAACTAGTGGTTTCTCATCTTAACCGGATTTATGCTATTTGTGACCCTACCCTACTCTGTCTCTACAGATGAGTCCGTCTTTTGGAAAGGTCCCTTGAATCTATTCAATACCTGCACATTCCACGAGATATGAACGCTATTGCCGACTCAATGGCCAACTTCATTCTAGATTTGTACATTGCACACACATAATATTTGTATAAAATATAAAAGCATACATAACATGTAAATCATCCATTGTATAAGCCAACATGTGAACAATATCACATTAATCATCCATTAAAACACATAATGTATAAAGTTGCCAAAAATTTCTGTATATATATAAATCCGTACAAAAGTACAAAATGGTAGTGCTAATACAAAAATATGAAGCATGCTAGCTTTCAGTAAGAAGTCATCTCTACAAAATGTATGAATCCCTTAAGCTTTCAGAGTATACATGTACAGGCCATATGCCTAAACCCTACGCCGCACAGCCCTAGGCCACTCATCCCCAGGCTGAGCGTGGTAACAGACGATAACCCTCACCACCTTTCGAAGTAGCATGCCGAAACGAGCTGATACCCCAACTGTCAACTCCTGATATCGGAGGGGTAAGTCATGTACACCAGGATCTAGAATGCCGAAAGTCATCCCCTGGAGCTTCTCCCCAAGCACCTCTTTCTCCTCAAGAGCATCACGGGCTGCAGGCTCCATCTCTAACACTCCTCCTCTCTGCACCTGGCGGGGGACTCCCAATGGTATCTCTAGACCCACGTCTGCAAAGAAACATGTAAACATCATCAACACTACAACAAAAAAATCATAAAATACATAAAATGTAAATACACAACAGTGGTTCTTACCTATGTCACCCCACTGCGCTCCCTCTGGAAGCACTAGGTCGGGATCTCCCTGGAAGTCTGTACCAGCATATGGATAATCCTCTACTATGAGGATCTGTGCCTGCATCCATGAGAAGAAACCAGTACCGAAATTGATGATGGATCCCCACCACCATGGTGAGCCATCGCATCTACCCATCTCAGCATGTGAGGATCACGTACCTCCTGATCCTCGAAATCCAGTTGCGAGCGCAAGAGAGGTACCTGCTCCAACATGAAGGATACCACGATCGAGCCATATCCGAACTGGTTTAGAGCCCCGCGCTGACACTTGGTCAACTGATCCTTGAGGCTAACAAGAATCCCCTCGCACCAGTTAAACACAGTAGGATTCATGCACTCCTCGACATATTTCATTTGCGATTTGCTCGCCAAGTGAGCTGCTCGGTTGCCAACAACTCGCGCAACAGTGAAGAGTATCGCTCGTAAGTCCCTGTCCATGACATGCTTGATGGGAATTTTCCCACCGACCATCATTTTACCCGGAGTACACCACGGATCTATCATGTCCTCAACCGAACGGTCACCACCCCGTGACCTGGTCAAAGACACAGGGTTCCCTCGCCGGGATAACCTTGTCAGAAAGTAGATGTCCTCGACATCTATGGTAAGCGTGTGATCACCTATCAAGAAGTACTGTTGAACGACGTCCCAACGTTGGACCAGCTGTGTCAGTAGGTTGACTTGGGATCTCATCCCTGCCACTCGAAAGTACTTGAGTAGTCCACAGTTCCGCAATGCTGCAACACTTTGTGGATTTTTTTCCACTTGCAAATTATCGAGCTCATGTTTGCGTTCCCGCCACTCAAGGACCATTGTGTCGCTCCGAACCTGCCAAGTAAACCATTTAAACATATTTAGAAATTTTCCCCTCCATCCAAAACTTTTTTTTTCTAGGTTTTGAGTTTCATTTGGCCATTTGCGCCGGCGCATATCACCCATTCTGACAGTGTGCCGCCGGTGCAGAACTCCCTTTCGGGATCTGCCTGCGCAGGCCAGTGAATGCAAACCTACCAACTTAAAACACTTAAAATCTACCTAAAAACATGAAAAAGCAAATTCTAATCCACTGAAAAGTTAAATGGGAAGGTTTAGGGTTACCTATCATTGACGGCTCGTGAAATGATGGACCGTAGCTCCTGAAAATTGCAGTTGAAATTCGGCTTCAAACGACACTTTGCACTCTCCAATTTGGTAAAAAACAATTGTAATTTCTTTTCACTATTTCACCCATTTTATAACAAAAAATAGAATATTCCTTTTATATTTTGATGCTTTAGTGGGTTTTTTACTATAGTTTGGGTCATTTACTGTATTTAATACTCAGTTAACCACTTTTGACCTAGTTTTTGAGCTACAGGTGCCTCATTAATGCCATCTCTTGACGTGGTGGTCATCTCGTAAGTATCATTAGGTATGAACACTCTTCGAGCGTCTTTTTGTCATTATTTCTCTCATTAATGTAAATTATTAAATGACAGCTGAGCTAACTCTTTGTCCTTTCTTGTGCTCGTTAAACGATGAGAATAAGTCACCGAGTTATAGTTTATCACTTTTTCAGGCTCGTTAAACTCCTATGAAAAAGGAACCCCCTGGAGTTTTCTTTAAGCTGGCTCTCGAAATACGAAAAGATCGTCAAGCGAACTTGTCGCGTTCACGCTTGTTAAAGTATTTGAATGGTCGTCTTCCTGGTGATAGTTTACCCCTTTTTTGGACCAGGGGGCACTACTTACGAAAAAGGAATACTCCAGCCAATCATGAATGGAAGAGTCCTCTCTCGCGTTGTTTTACCCTTTTCCAGGCAAAGAGGCTAACCTTACGAAAAAGGACCTTTGGAGTCTTCTTTAGTTCTTTTCAGACTCTCTAAACATGAAATGACGCCTAGTTTACCTTCCATGGACTCGTTAAAACTCAACATTGAAGGGACCGCCATGGGACAAACCCCTCCTTTCCCAGGTTCAAAAAACGTTTGGGATTGGACTCATCTATGAGAAGAGATATACTGAGCATCTGGTTACCCTCATCAAGCTCGTTAAAAACACATGAGGAACTCATCAGTCAGGATGGGGAAAAAGGAAATTTTTTGTGTTACACCTTTACCTGTGTCAGTACTTAGTCGCTCTTGAACATGGCACTCATTTTGCATTTTCGTTCAGTACTTGTCCTCGAGTCCTGTTAACTCCATGAGTATTGTTACTCCTTTGGGTCATCCAAAGAATGCTTCCACCATCAGTTGCATTAGTATTTGGCGTCGTTCTCGTCATGTCGATATTGCCAAGTCATGCCATTCCCATGTTCAAGAGATGTATTCACCGCTCATCATTTGCAGTCAGTACACCTTCCATCATGTTGGTCTACTCTGAGTTAGTCTTGCATATTACTGTACCATCCGATCTACTCCAAACATCTGTTATCGAGTTTCGTGTCGATGATGGGGGATTCATCATGGCCCTCCTTCGATGGATTCATCCTTGTCGACTTCAACACATCATCCGAGGACTGAATCTAGAAACCAATCAAGTACCTTGGGCCTGCATGCCTCAATGGCAGGTTACCTCACTTTCGACATGAGTTTACATCATTGACTCTTGATTGGAATATTTAGTCAAGCATTCGACTTCAACTCATTCATTTGCACTTGATGATATGTACTATGATACCTTGGGGATCATTGACATTAATGGTGATTTCCCTCGCGCTTATTAACGGTATACATCAATGACCGGTAATCAAGTGGTTTCTACCATATTCGACGTCAAGACATTTGTAATCACATGGATAGATTCGTATCATTGTGGGTTCAACTTGAAGTCCTTAGGGAGTCATGTTTTACCCAGGTTGCGATGGAGATTGTTTGAGTCATATTACACGAATCCACTTTTGTATTGGTCGTGGTTGTGTTATCATCTCATCATGGATCTATGCTTGTGCCTAGTAGCCATGATTGTGTTTAGTTGGTCATTACTACCATGGAGCTGCAATGTATTGGTCGGCAGCCATGTTGTGCGTCATATGAGACTGTGTTCTCAGAGTCAGTTGTACTGCAACAACATCTTCTCTCCGACAAGTCCTTTCCATTCCTTCTATCAAAGCATTTTACCTGATTAGTTTTACCAACTTCATGCTTTGGGGGGCATTCTGTTACACCCAAAATCTCTCCATCACGAAACCTATGTAACCTCAGTGCCTAAATCCCCGAAGTCCCAAGATCAAGCTAGTCATTTAGAGCAAGTTGATGACCTTTATCCACACTCCTATTTAGGTCGGCGCGGGTTGTCTTTGAGCAAAGTGCACCGGTGCAGGTTGCCTTCATGCAACATGCACCGGATTCAGTTGTATGAGATAAAGGTAGCTTTCGAGCGAATTCTAGAAGTTGGATGAGATGGATCCCTATCCCTAACTCCCAGTTGAGCCGGCCTTCAATTCCCTAACCTAATGGGAGGATCCCTTAACCTTCTCCCCATGATCCTCAACCTACTCTATCAACTTGGTCCTATAAATACAAGAGCCCTTCCCATTCCAAGAGGGAGGAAGTCTATGGTACTGTTATGCTAGTGAAATTAACTCAGTAGTTCAGCACCCTAGTCTTGGAGGCACCTACTTCTCTCTAGGAGCTTTGGTTTGGCTTGTCGGAAGGAGATTGCGACATTGAGGCATTGGTTGTAATCATCTCTTCTATTGTACTTCCCACTTTTTATACAGTAATATAAATGCTTTCCATAAATGTTATTGTGTTGATGATATTTATAGTTTACCTCCTCATCTGTTTACTTAGACTAGTTAGTGTTTAGGCATGTTTTACTGCTTGTATTGTTCCCATGTGTTTTGACAGGTCTTACAGCCATTGATCTGACGACTGTGGAACTCGGAACAACCACAAGGGGAAAGATCTATGAATCTGAGGTAATATGCTTAATTACTCGATCTCTAACTAGATCTAGGAGGGTAGTTTCATATTCTGTCTCATTTGTTCTAGACTTACGTTGAGCTAGAGAGATCTTGCCTTAAGTCCGCTTTTGGTAGATTGTCTGATAACACCAATCTCATGTGTTGATTCATTGACTTTAGGAAAGCTTTTAACATGGTTCCTATAAATAACTTTGGAAGCCAAGTGGAGAATTTTTCATAAAAGGATTTGGAGGAATTACAAATATAGTGGTAAAGGTGATGACATTACTTTAAGGAATATTGTTAGGGATGGATTTATGTAGATTACAAATATATTATAATGTTTGTTGCGAGAGATTCCATATAAATGATGAAGTGATTACCTCATGATTAATTGGTAAAGTCTTCGATTCAATTTAATTTCCTCCCTTCCATCCATCATTTTAGTTAAAAATACCTAATAAGGACATAAGTTGGTACAAGGCATAACTCCTTATCTTCCTCTAGATGTTCAAGTTGTACTTGATTTTTTCTCCAATTGTGGCCTCCCATGACCTTGAAAGCTTCACAATCTCACTTTTTGGTATTTAATTTTCTCCACCTTATCCACAAGCTTTTTGGGTCTACTTTTATCCGATCTGTGAATTGTCTAACATTAACAATGTTTCTCCAAATATGCAAGAGTCTTTCAACTTATTTTATTAATCTATCAACCTACTCTTCAATATTCCACCTCTTTCTCCATTGAAAACTTCTCAAGATAATTTTGTTGATCCACTAACTTTTTGAATGGTTCCTCATCTTCCTTGTGGAGATATAAACTTGGATTCAATATGAACTACCACTTTAACCAGGAAAAGAATTTTGAACCTTTCTCATTTCCATAAAAAACAAAGACTTTACTAATTAATAATTATGTAATCACTTTATCATTTATATGGTATCCCTCACAAAAAATATATTATAATATATTTAGAATATGCATAAATCCATTTTTAATTACGCCAAAGGCGCTTTATTTAAGGGGTTGGTTCTTCTCAAGGCTTCGTCGTCTGTCGACGACCTATGAGGAGCCGCCCACTGTCATCAACTAATTTGAGGATAGAACTAATGCATTTTATCATAGAATATAATAGTTTCCTTTTCAAACTGATTTGACTTTCAAACTCCATGGTTGCATACATGCCTCAAGGACGTTGCAAATGTTGCGATCAAACTGGGAGGACGTTCCAACTTCTAGTTTCCTGGAATTCTCCTCTGCTGAATATGGCATCATATATGTATATTGTTGCCCTTATCTTCACGACTGTAAATAAAATAAATTACTTTCTATCAAACTTGCAAATTGGATCCGCGTGAGCAAAGGGGCATGAGGTAAATCAATATCTCACAAATTCAAAAGCATGTAAATATGCTTTCAACAAGAAAATGCTAATACACAGAATTTGGTCTGAACAAATTCTATAACTAGTGCTCTGAACATATAAATATGTTCATAATAGTGTGTGTAATTGCACATATGTATTCATGGAAATTAACAAAACAGAAACAACGGAAAATCCTACCACATCTTCAATCCCTGGATCTTGGCTTTTCTATACCATACATAAAAGAAGAAAATGACCCAAGATAGTTGTTACTCCTAGTAAATATAATATTTTATAAAATTCGAATACATATAGATGGATGTCTTGACTTAGCATCGTAGTGAGATATGGGGAAACTTGTGGGCAATATAAATAGCTGCCATATAACAGAGAGGACCACCAGAAGGGTTGGGATTGCATAGTGTTTGGGGAAACAGCTGCTGAAGCCATTTCTCTCTCAGATTTACTATCAGATTCACATACGGTATCAGATTGAAGTAATTGCAGAGAGAAGCATAGACCCTCTTATAATTTTGTTCTTTTTACCATCTTTTTTAACGGTCAACACTCTTTTTCAATTGCGTTTATTACTGCGAAGCAGACACAAATATATGTTTCTCGGTTGTCAATATTTGCAATAAAACTCTTCTGGAAATGGCAACATATGATCATGTCTTCCATAATGTCTTCACAATATTGCAAGATTCAGCTTCTGAAACCACACCCAATCTATTATTCATCCTCTAAGCTTTTCAACAAGCTCTCGTTTTCTCAATTTGGCCAACATCAAAAGCCCAAGATATGGTCTTCGGAAGGTCAGCGCTTAGTTCAAAAATATAATTATCATGAAAAGGGAGTGAGGCCAAATGCCTTTACCAATTGAAGCCATGGTATTCTAACTCGTTGCCACCAGATGGAGAACTGGGTGAAAAGTTTAAACCACAATAAAAAAATGGGCAAAAAATTCATTCAATGCACCAAAACCGCAACTCAACTAAACCAAGGTAATTCCATCACATTCAATATGCACGTACAAATACACAATGGCAAGCCATAGAATGAAAGGTGTAAACAATACTAAATGCTAACGTAAATCGTGGCAGCCTTCTAATGAAATTCAATTGACAGGTATACATATAATAGGTTCCCCATTAAAGGATACCTATTCCCATCAACAAGAATGCCAACAAGCCCACTCATCATGGAATATCTGTACCTCTATCACATCTCCCTACTTATACAAATATTCACCCCATCATGATCACCCTGGTTAACTTCATTTCATGAATTATTATTCTTTAATTTCATAATAAATCTTGATATATATAAAACCGCAATACACTATGATCTTAAATGTGTGGCACGTAGGGGGTGCATGCAATGTTATTTTTCCTTGAAATTCTAATACATTTATTATCTTTTATTTTATTGTTAAAAAACTATGAAAATTAGACACATTATTTCTAATGGATCAATAACATCAAGGACATAAATTATTGAACATAGTTTAGTTCTTTTAATATACTCATAATTCAATAATTACATGATCATGATTACATAGGTCTTATGAGTATTGTGTTTTTTAATGGCGATCAAATTAAAATTATACATGAAAGCATATTTTGTATGTCATTTTTTAGACTGACAATTGATTTTGTCCATTTGAACGAGTTTCATATTTTTTTTCATGTACTGTAACTTTCATGTTGTATTCAATATTTAGGTAAAATTATTTCATTTAAATTTTTTATTTATTTATCTGGTTACACGATGACCACATAGACGCAACGTGTACAATATATAGAACAATATGGAGAGTATGTATGTACATATGTGCACGAGACGTGACTTGAATTCTACTAGCTACGACAGATAAACATGTTGCATATACAGATCTTGTCATTCATCTTGCGCCATGCTAAGATTACATCAAAGTGCAAGATTTGTTTTAAAATATTTGTAAAAATCAAATAGTTTAAATAACATAATATAAGTTGTGGTCACTACGTTGTTATCGTTCCGTTTTTGGTTCAATTATCAAATGATATATCCAATCTATTTATTACTTATACTTGAAGTCATTTGTGTTCATCAATCTGTGGCTAATTACATCATGGTTTACTAAGAACATCAAAGAATAATGGCACTTTGATTTGGTGTAGCCTATTATGTGATCATCTTGTAAAGTGTGATAGGGTAAGGGAATTAGTATCAAATGAAACCTTTGAGGAATTAGTATCTAATAAAATAGTACATGCAATTTTTTAAACCGTGACAAACTAAAGTCATTAATATCAAATGAATCTTGAGATACTTGAACATGATGCAGGGGCATCCGAGCCTAAGGAAAGCAGTCAGGCATGACTACAAAGGATTCCTAGAGGACAGTCGATGACCTCTAGGATGATGGGAGATAGTCGACAGAAGGTAGTGGGTTGTGGGGTTTCCGACCAACTGAGGTCGATGGCCGACACTCAGACAAAGTAATGGAACGGACGAAGGTGATATGGACCAGACGAAGAAATCAGTCGGAAGTTGACAGCAACCGACGAAGATGGTTTGAGGACCGGGAAGAACATTTGACAACAGAAATTCGATGAGGATTGGTTGATATGGAGGCCAGAGAGAGTGACAATGTGAGTCACTTACAGAGGGTGAATTCCTTCTGGTTGAAGAGAGGGATAGTTGGTCTAGATGGTCAATGAATGACCAAGAGCAGACTTCGGTCGAAGGGCCAAGTTGCAATAGATCCGAGGCTAGTCGGAGGACTAGACGAGTCGGTAATGACGCCGATGCAAAGGAGGCCGACTACATCAGATTGGTCAAAGGAAGAACACGATAAATACCAAGAGGGATCAAAGGGATCGATGGTTAAGTCGCTGAGCTGGTTCGATGCAGAGAAGATGAACTAGAGGAAATGTTCGAGTGCATGAAGGAGCCGATGTAGCATGGCGACGACCTAGTTACAGTCAAGGGAGAGACCAACTACACTTGGGAAAGAGGTGATGTCCAGTCGTCATACCAAATGTGGCTGAAGGAGGCGACGAAAACCGAAGTCACTGAAGAAGTTTCGAACAGAGGATTGACATGGTTGGCCGAGTGCAAGCCGACAAGTCAGAGTATAGTTCGGTCGATAGAGTACCGAATGAGCATAGGAGAACCATCGAAGTTGATCAACAGAAGGAGGCCGACCAGGGGGAGGTGCCGATGACCATTAGTGCGAAGTAAACTGGCAGTCGAAGCCAGACAGTCGAGCAGAAGTTGTCGATATGCGGTTGATAGGAGAGGAAGGTCGAGAGTCGACAAGTATGACGTTGAAAAATGACAAGGAGCAGAAACGAATGAGTCGAGATGTCGACAAGGTCGAACATCGACGTCAAAGAAAGCAACAAAGGCCAAGCAAGGAGGACAGGGCGGACTGGCAGCCGTAGAGACTAAGTAAATCCAACAAGTAAAGTCGAGGGATGGCGAAGTGCAGTATGGTCGAGACAGGTGATGGGACTGAAAACTGTAGCAGAGTCAGAGAAGCGCATGAGTCAAGGCGACGTACTTGGAAGCCGTTCATGGTTGTTGAGGAAGTTAAAGGCAGTTATGAAGGTGGTTGGGATCACTCTAGATGTCACCACAGGTGGAGGTTGTGCAGCACGACCATAGGGTGCTGACAATTGCAAGTATGCATGATCTAGAGAATTCTGCGGATAGAGGAAGGACATCTCAGGGAATGGAGTAAACCTCGGGAAGAGAAGCAACATGGAAGAGTAGAAGAGCAATGTGAAGGCACAAAGGGAGGGATCGTTCATCCATGGCTCATCGATTTCTTTCATTCAACAGAGACCGTGAGAGGGAGGAATATCACACACAACTGAGAACACACTGAGAGAGACAAAGTTTCATATCTGTGCATTGTAACATGATACGTCCGACTAGTTCATTTGCTTTGTATTTCACATTGTAATTTGATTCAGTTTAATAGAATCCAACTTCTAGAATTCAGTTCACATCCAGTTCTTGTGAGCACCTGTGTGTTTATATGTGTCATAGTTAAGAAAGAGGCCCCTTGTCGGGACCGACCTTGCGCCAGAACATTAATAAACCTGGTCTTATTTTTCAATGTTTTGCAAATAAATTGATTGAAGGGTTGCGTGCCAGCCTCACCTGGTCCAATTTCGATAAAGAGTCTTAGCATCCCGTTAGTAACAAATGGGCCATCACTTCTCTCCATTAAGCCATCAATGCATGTTTGGTTTGGGCAGTATTTAAAGATTATGAGCAATTATGGATGGCATGCCATGTTTGTTGATTGATGACAGGGGATGGATCCTCATAGTCCTAACGACGACAAAGCAGCCAGAGGAACCACTCCCTTAAATAATTTTGGGGAAGATAAAAAGGCGTTGTGGGTAGCCAATTAAAAAAAACCAAAAACTAGATTAGCATCTGCAAACATGCTTTCGGGTAGTGAATCTCCATTGCAAGATTCTTGGAAAACAGTGAATTACAGAACTAGTGTTTGTCTTGCCCCTCCACGTATTGCTTAATGTTGCACACACTATGTTTTCCGCCTTCAAAACATACAAAGGAGAACACCCAGAGGAAACAAGAGATCGATACCTTAGCCTTGGCACAACCATTGAGATTTCCCTTTCCCTTATTCAAGGCCCCTCAATAGATATGCCTCGAGGCATGGTGAAAAGGTTTGGAGGCACAATGCATCATCACTCTAGATTGATGAATAGGGTCAAAAAACATATCACCCTACACACAATGATGCTTGGATGAACATCCATAATCCTAGCATACTTCAAACATGGTGAGAAAATGTGGATTTCCAACCACTGCTCTCACGATATGCTTTCTTGAAATACATAGCCAAATATGCTTCCAAAGCAAAAGGAAAATCAAAGACCTACCATCATATGCTGACTAGAATCACAACTACATAATATCCACGAGACCCAACCTCATATGCCTACCGTCACTTGCAATCAGAAGCAATTGTTGACTGAGACATCAGTGCTCAAGAAACTTTCCATATGTTGCAAAAATTACCCCTTGTCACATGTAGTTGTTCCTTCACCAAACTAAATGTCAGTCGCCAAGTATTTCACTGTGTATCTCTTAACTTGGATGATTACTTATTTGGATCTAGTTTAATAGATGCATACTTGCAACACCCTCCAACATTGGACCATTTTTTCCTTATAGACCTTGCACAACAATGATCATATAACTAGGGACGCAAAACTAAAAAAGTGAAAGAAGATAATTGTTCCTGCAATCGTTCATGTTTGGCCTCACTTTACTTCAATTCCATCAAAAAATTCCAATGCCTTTTTTTTTTTTTTTTGTCTGCTGGAGTGAGTTGCTTTTATATAATCTCTTTCGTTCCTTCACTAAATACATCGGCCTTACAGAACATGACCTTTTGTCAAACTGGGAGCACAAACGAAATACCTACTGTGCATGGCATGTAGATCGCATCCCTTCACCCACTCCCGATGAGCCAACATTTGGAGATGAGGATACCAATCATAACATACATCCTGACATGGACTTGAATGAATGGAAAGTTTTTTCAAGATTAGTCCCTACAGGAAATATCCACATCAATGAGATTGACATGCTCGGCCTCCGATATTTTGACACCAACCATACATGGAATCGTCCAAAAGTATCAACATATACATTGGAGACTGAACCAAACTACATTAAATACAAATGAAGGAATGGGGAAGTAATACAAGATAACACTCCCCTAACTACTTCCACAAATACATTATCTCACAATCAACAACTTGCATTTGACACAGTCCTACAACATTCACAAGTTCAAGGAACTATAGAGCCATTGAGGATGATCATCCAAGGAACTTCAGGAATATGTAAATCTTACCTTATAAGCACCATAGAAGAAACACTATCTTCTCAAGCAACCTCTTTCCATAGCTCGCTACTGCTCCTTTCCCCTACTGGTGTTGTAGTGTTTAACATACATGCAAAAACGTTATATGCAGGGCTCTAGATTCCTATAAAGGACATCAAGACTTTGAAGGGATAGGCCCTATTGGTGTTCCAAGAAGAGATGAAACATATTCAACACATTCTCATTGATGGGATGAGATTCCTAGGACGTAAATTATTTGTACATATTGAGAGTCACTTGTGTGTGTTTTCCAGAGCAAAACAATTGCTCATTCAACAACCATTCAATAATTATTTTCGATGATTTGGGCCAACTCCCACCTGTGATGGACAAACCTCTATATGCAGGAGCAACTATGGGGAAGTGTTAGTGGACAGACTTTACCACTGTCATCATTTTGGAAACAATATTCTGTCAAATGGGCACCGATGCCACCAAACTTCGTTTCCATTAGCTATTGACAAACATCCACAATGCTACACCAAACTTGGAAGGCTGTAGCCTCCTCCAGTCTAGGACTAATAGATTCTTGTCAACAGATGAGCATTCAAACCTTGACACAACAACCCATCTCTTTGCAATGAACATTCTTGCAAACAATCATAACAAATACATGCTCCAAGCATTGGCTATGCCTATTGCACGATTTGTCATAGATTTCACCAATGGTTCAGATACACAACAAGATGATGAACATCAACTAGAAAATAAATATTGCTAAGAGTGGGGCAATGAGTAATGCTATCTTGCAATTTATGGGTCCAATCAGGACTAGTCAATGGTGCACTTGGAGTGGTCATGTAAGTTGTATACACACCTGGATCTAGCCCTCCTAAGTTGCTAGCCTATGTTGTCATTGCATTTGATAAATACATTGGCCCTCCATGAGACCAATCCCAACCAAATCACATATTGATTCCACCCATAAATCGAAGTAACAAGAAACAAATCCCCATCAAGATGGTTTGGGCATTGACTATCCCTAAATACCAAGGATTGACATTAACAAGGTCAACCATTGACATTGGTAACATTGAATATCAAGGCTTGTCCTTCACAACAATGTCACACACTATAACATTAGAAGGATTGTGAATTGCACCATTGTTCTCCTTTGACCGCTATGCAAAGATGAAATACACTTCATATGTCACACTTCACAAAAAGGAAGAGGTATGCCATCATTATCTGTCCCTTTCACACTTAAAATTGTATCCCTCAATCCTTGCACTCCCCATACCAAATGAAAATATCAATGTTGCTTGTAAATATAGTTAGATTCAAACTTGATAACTCTAATTATATTACATATGTATACTTTCTTTGATGACAAATTAATGGACATTTCTATTTACTTGCTATCGATTACAATGGTTTCTATTTATTGCATGGGTTCCTATTTATTGCTTATTAGAATTTGAACTATAATTTCCGTAGATTCACTATACTTGCTTTCAACACATAAACTTACATCATCTACATACACACAACCAAAGTTGTTTTCGGTAGAAGGAACAAATAATGACTGCTCGCGGGGATTTTCCACCTTCCGTACACGACCGGGAGCTAAGAGTGGCTAATGCTTAATTTCCATTTTTTATTTTTATTTTTTTTGAGGAAAATTTATTTATCGGTGTTTTGGTTGGTCATCTTCCATGTGGTGTCAGCCTCAGGATTTGGATCCCGAGCCTCAGGGGCGAGGTGGAAATGGCCATGTGTGTGCGATGTTAATTGTTGGAAGCTATGGCATAAATGCCACCCGGTGGGCACAGTTATCCATTTCTCTCTTCTTTTGAATTCTTCATTCGACATTTATGTATTGTTCAACGTTGTTCAACATTCCTGTAGTGTTCAACATTTCTGGATTCTTTGTTGGTTGTGCTATTGTTGCTTCTGTCTTGCACAATCACACACCTTTTGTGCCCATTGATTCAGCTACAATTCAGTGCTAGAAAATTGGAAAATGGTTACTGCTCGCCTACGGATAAGAACACCCTCGTTGAACTTGGGGGAGAAGTAGAGGCTATTGCAACTGTCGAAATGGCCTTGAATGCACTTGCAAATGAAAATGCAGGTGTAGATATAGAAGAATTTGTGGTGAGTAGTAAAACTAGGATAATGGTACTTGGAATTGACCAAACCCAACTGGAGAAAGGTGTTTCCCAATACAACAAAGCAACTAAATGCTAAAAATATAGATAATTCAAATGCAATGGGTGTTGTTCCAATGGTGGGAACTGTTGGAGCAATGGATTTAGGTAGATCCCCTACTGGTATGAGTTATGACATCCCAAGGCCATATATGTGGGTTGTATCTAAATAACCTCATCCACAAGGCATTCATGGCATGCCAATGGAAGGACCTCCAATGTTTCTAGGAAACAACCCTCCACAAATGATGGGCCCAAGAGGTGTCCATAAACCTATGGGTCTTATGGGAATGCCTAGACCTGGTGGTGTTCCTAGACAAGAGATGGGATTTAATGGTCATCCTGTTATTCAAAGGCCACCAATAAGACCATCTCCTAGTTTAGTTCCACCTCCTCTATCTTCCAAACCAAGGACAGAGAAGATGACGTCAAAGATATTGAAGCATTGCTTAAGAAATAATCATTTAGGGAGTTACAGAAGTCCAAGACAGATGAAGAACTTTATGATGTAATTCATTGTCTTAATGCAAGAGAAACTGCTCTTGTTGCAAAGGTGAGCGTTTATTTTTTACTTATACCATTTCAAGATTGGTAAGATGGAAGCCTCAACTTTGAGTTTGCATCTACTAGTAATTGTTTGGTTTCACGTGGTTGCATGTTGCTATCTGTGATGTTTCTCCTTTTCCAACGTATCTTTTGGGTTGTGGAATTCATTAACATCTCTTTGCAATGTTTTACAATTTAAAACAAAAGGAGGCACACAATTAAAGATTATTGCAAGGATTTAACAAAAGAATATTGCCGACGTCAAAGATGCTCCTATATTGTGTGTGAGAAGTTTTGCACTAATCCATGATTTATCCTTGATTGATTGTTTACTATTTAATCAAACATGATAGGATTTGTTATTGTGTGCCAACTTCTAAGAGCTTGTTTTTTTCTCTCAAGTTCACTTTAGGCGGATAATTGCTCCACATACTAATATTAGCCTAGGAATTTTTTCTGGATAAACTAGATGTTCCTTTAGGAAACTCAATATCTCCAGATGATAATGATGAGCTGGGTAGATTATTGTCCATGTACCTTTATGCTCCAGAGAACAAATGTCTGCAACATCATCACTTCAATTATATGTAGGTAAATTAAGGTGAATGGTCAACATATGGCGTGAATTGATACTTTCTCTCTTCATGTCTAGAGTTAGTGCCATTTCCTATAGCTCATTAGCTTAGATAAGTTTTATCTCTGCAACTGCAGTTCTCAAAGACTTATGTTTGAGTCAAACTAAATTCTAATGAGACCCTTTGGTATTATCCTTTTTTTAAAGCACATCTCAATCTCCTTCAAGGATTCCACATGTGGTTACTGTAAATTCATCTACCTGACAATATTGAGTCTGCAAAATTTTCCACATTCTATAGGTGCCAAGGTCTTAGTGTAGTCAGTGAAATAGTAAATACATTATGTATTCTTCTAGTGCTTCAAAAAGTCTCTATCTTGGGATTTTGACTGCAATGTTGTGGACAGGTTAAAGACATATTTTCACCTAAGTTTTTTGTTGTTTAACAAGACTTTAACTATACAGTTGGTATAGTGAGCCATTCCTCAATTTTGAAACACACTTAAATGGATTGTATATTTTCTCTTTGCTTCTTAGATACTGCATGATATTAAAGCATACACCAATAATTGTTTTTTAAATGTTCATTACTATGCAGACTTTTGTTTATTGATCTCTATGTGCAGAATCAGGATGACATTAGTCCCAATGAAAGTTCAATGTTCACAATAATGTAGAAGGAAGGAACAAGAATTTTGTTTGAACCGAAATACATTAGCTTTTGATTTGATAGACAACTTGTAAGGGAAAATATTTCTCATAGTGATGGTTGTAACTTGCCTAGACATGACAATACGGAAAACAAAGAGGAGCTAATAAATTCTTTCCTACAAGATACTCCAACATCTTTTGTTGGAAGGTGTAGTTAATTTCTCCTGTTGTATACATCAAATCATTCTATAAAACATATAATAAATTTGGCAGTTGAAAATTTAATGCCTTATGTGTAATGTCGATTTAATGTGGTGCCTGTAACTCTGTAAGAAAGTAGCTTGCTGAAGAATCCTCTAGAGCGGGCACAATTTTATATGATGTAGAAGTGTCTAGAGACTGTGTGATTTGCCTCTCGGGAGTTGGAAAACGACTACACAATTTTATATATTCCTTGTAATTTTATTTTGTGTTCTAAGGAGGAGATTAATAGAAGAAGAGTATTCTCTGTAATTGTATTTTGTGTTCTAAGGAGGAGATTAATAGAAGAAGAGCATTCCCTGTAATTGTATTTTGTGTTCTAAGGAGGAGATTAATAGAAGAAGAGCATTCCCTATAATTGTATTTTGTGTTCTAAGGAGGATATTAATAGAAGAAGAGCATTTTCTCCTGGTTCTGGTGTTTTAGAGTTGTCACGCTCTGTGTATAATTCTGTTTTTGTTTGTCTAGTTTCTGCTCACTTCCAAGAAGTGGCATCAGAGCAAAAGATCTGTGCAGGCTAGTCGATCCAAGAGCAGTATTGAGAAAGGAAGTTGGGATATGTTAAAACTCTAATCATGTATCCCTTAAGGGAAAGTTTGATGTTGTGTAGATCCATGTCGTACGCCTGCTACCATATGCAATCTGTCCTTCCTCTGTGCAACATGTTTATGTGAGATATATGGTAGTTGCATGTGCTTGGTTCTGCAGAAGAGGAAAGCTGCAAAGAGCGTCCAGGTGGTAATTTGTATTTATGAGCAGAAAATATTGCAAGGACTCTTATCCCTTCTTTGCATTGATAGGTCAGACTTGTTGTCGGGCTCCTATTGTTGGATTTGGTTGTGAGGCAGTCCCACTGAGTTCGTTTTTTTCCAAATAGAAGTATTTGTCGATAAGAGGAGGAGAGGAGTCTTGTAAGGGCTCTTATCCATTATTTGCATTGATAGGTTAGATTTGTTGTCAGGCTCCTATTGTTGGCTTTGGTTGTGAGGCAATCTCGGTGAGTGCGTTTTTCCCCAAATAGTGTATCCGTTGATCCGGATTTATGTGAGAACGAAATGAAAGAGCATAAATATATTCACATACACATATATATGGATATAAACACACTGATACAGTAAACTCATATTCTATTAAATGAATGAAACATAACAAACTGTAAAATAAAAGCAACTATAATGGTGGTAGCTATATCTCTGAGAAGAGATGTGGCGGCTACGCTCTTTCGTGACAAGATGAATACAAGAAGAGGCCGAAAGAGCCTATTTATCATAATCATAGGGAAAGAACCTTAAAAATCCAAAAACCTAACCCTAGAAGATGAATCGTCATAAAGTTTGCGGACCCAAGGTGGTTAGTTGAACAGTCAACTTCCCGGGGTCATAACGTTTGCATACGATATATGTTTGGGGAGCTCGATAGTCCGTTGGAAAGGTCTATCCGATCTTTACAACTTTTGACTATGAGATAATATATGATGTTGGAAACCATTGGCCCCTCCAAATCTCCAAAAAACGTCGTTTAGGGCCTCAAAACGGCCTTGGAAGTTCGAGACTCAAAAAACTATAGAAAAATTACTAGAAAACTGCCAAAATGGAAAATTGTTTTGAGCCAGTGGAATAGGTGGGTGGCCACCTATATCCATCTGGATCAGTCCTCCCCCTTAGGAAGCAATGGTCTCCCTTGCGTTGAGTGCCCCTGTCAAATGGGGAAACTTCTGCTGAACTTGACTCCTGGTGAGCCACTTTCCTTGGTGGAGTAGTTGCCTTGCTTTGACAACCCGATATAGTTGGATCTTCTATTGGAGGGTTCCATTAACCTCTGTGTCCATGATTTGATCAATAGTTTCTTGTTCCATGCAGTCGGGATTAAGCTATGTGGGTGTCAAATGCTTTGCCACCTCCGAGATGTCCAACAATGGTGGAAAATTTGGGCGAAGGAGCTCCACATTGAATATTGTGTGCAAGCCAAGGAATGGAGGAATGATTAATTAGAAGGTATTGCCACCAACTACCTTGGTGATGGTGTATGGCCCATATCTAAGTGGACGAAGCTTGCAATGGGGTCTTGTGAGCCTCTCTTTCTACAAATGCAGTCAAACCTTATCACCCACCTGGAACTTGTGTGGAACCCGATGCTGGTCATGTCGATGCTTGTACTTAGTGTTGGCCTTTTCCAAAATGTCATGGACCTGTTGGCGGATGTGTTGGATTCATTCAAAAAATCTTGTGGCCTTATCAGCCTCAGTATGAGCATGGGAAGAGTCCTCCCGTGTGGATGCAATGGGAATAGATACATCAATTGGGGCTAGTGGTTGGAACCCCAGGCACACTTGAAAAGGACTGTGGTCGGTAGAGATATGGAGGGATCTGTTACAGATACGTTGAACATAAGGAAGCCTCTCATCCCATGTGCGGGGATGTTTATAATTGTACATTCTCAGAATATGCACAATCATCATGTTGACTACCTCTGTTTGTCCATCGGTCTGGGGGTGGAAGGCAGTCGATTTAGTGAGATTGGTATCCATCAATGACCATAGGCGGGACCAGAAAGTGCTTAGGAACCTGTTGTCTCAATCTGAAATGATAGTTTGTGGAAGCCCGAAATGAGCCCAAATGCGCTCAAAGAAGAGCTTAGCAATGGCTTTGGCATAGATGTTCTTCTTGCAAGCTATCAGAATGGCCATCTTAGAGAAGCGATCCACGACCACAAACACACAGTCATTACCATGCTTGGTTGAAGGTATTCTGAACATGTAATCCATGGAGATGGATTCCCAAGTCCCATCAGGAGTGGGCAGAGGGGTGTACAACCCCTACTTTTCGATGGAAGGTTTTGCAATGCCGTAAGCAGTGCAGGATCTGATGTATTGGCCGACATCTTGTCGGAGCTTGGGACAATAAAAATACTTTTGCAATATGGCCACTGTCTTTTGAATGCCAAAGTGCCTTGCCACCCGACTGTAATGTGCTTCCCAAATCATCTTCGCACGCTCACTTGAAGGAACACATAGATGGACCAGGTGGCATATCAATCTTTCTTGGATATGAAAGTCTGCCATGGGTGTGCCTGCACATAGGGCTTGATAGATGGGAGAAAACTCAGGATCATTGCTATATAGTTAAGGCCACTTGGAGGCCTCATGGCGACAAGAGTTGAGCATCGTGGTCAGTGCTGCTACTAGAGGTGGAATGAGGAAATCAATGACTCAATTGGTGCTGCCCTTCTTATATTTAATGTTCAAGTGGAATTGTTGCAAGTAAGTGGACCACTTCTGGTTGCGGTCATTCTGTAACTTTCCTTGGGTTTACATGAACTGTAGGGGCTTGTGATCAATGTGGATGACCGTTTCTTTTCCAAGGATGTAATGCTTCCATTGGCGGCAGGCTTGGATAATGCAATACATTTCCTTGTCATAGGAGGGGTACTTACGAACTGCATCTGAAAGTGTCTCACTGTGATATGCCACTAGATGGCCATGCTGAGTGAGGACTGCACCAACAACATAGTCTGAGCTAACTACTCATCTACCAATCTGTTTTCCCATCCACTCATACTACGACATATCACTTGTGGTGCATCATCCCAGCTTTGTCCTCAAAATCTTATATTGGTATCATATGCAATATGAGGAGCTAATTTGAGCTTTACCTTTATTGATACATAGTTATCATGCTTAGAAGCATCTGTCTCAATCTCAAAGGGTTGTTGCAGATCTGGTAAGGAAAGGACGGGCGCCGAACATAAGTGTTTCTTCAGATCGTCAAATGCTTATTGTTGTGGCTTGGACCAAATGAAATTATCCTTAGATCCCCCTTTTTCCACCTGGCTAAGGGACCAAGCAATATTAGAGAACCGCAACACAAATATGCGATAGAAGTTGGCAAGGCCTAGGAAGCTGTGAAGCTCTGTGAGAGTTGTCGGGGTTGGCCAATCACGAATGGATTGGATCTTGGTCAGATCCACATGAACACCATGTTCGTCCACGATGTATCCAAGATACTGAACCCTCTCGATGCCAAATGAACACTTCACTAGATTGGCGTATAACTTGTGATGCCGTAGGGTGCTGAGGACATGGTGGATATGATATAAATGTTCTGCCCATGTTCCGCTGTAGATGAGGATGTCATCTAGATATACGACCACAAAAGAATTGGTGAATGGCCGTAGGATATTGTCCATCATACTCATGAAGTTTGTTGGAGCATTAGTCAATCCGAAAGGCATGACCAACCACTCAAAAAGGCCTTCCCGAGATTTGAAGGCAGCCTTCCAGACATCGATCTGCTCAATTGGCACTTGATGATAGCCAGACTTTAGATCAATCTTGTTGAAATATTTGGCACCCTTGAGCTGGTTAAGAAGGTCGTCAATCCGGGGAATGGGATACTGATTCCGGACTGTGATCTTGTTTAGAGCTCAATAGTCAATACAGAGTCGCTATGTCCAATCTTTCTTCTATACCAACAAAATTGGGCTCCCACAAGGTGAGGAGATGGGTCGAATATGACCCTTTTGGATTAAATATTGAATCTGGCGTTTGATTTCTTCATTTTCCATGAGGGAATGCATGTATACTGGCCCGTTAGGTAAAGGCCCGCCAGGTATAAAATCAATGGGATGCTTGACCTTGCAATGTATTGGCACCTCGACAGGTGTGGTGAAGATGTCCTTGTATGCTTCCACGATCTTGTCCACCTATTTTTGTTGTGCATAGGGGATCTATGTGGAGGTTTTTGATGTTGTTGCGATATTTTGTTCTCCTTCAAAATGAACCATGAAGAGGACGAATTTCCTTGTCTGGGAGATTACCTTCCTGCACTGCATAGTTGTGATGAGGGACATTGCAGTAGTGGGAAGTGTCTATGGTATCCTGTAGAATTTCTTTCCCAAAATAATAATGACACTATGAGGTCTAAACTCATACACAACATGATGTTTCCACATACATGGTTGTCCTAAAAGAGCATCACAAACTTCAAGCAGGGCAACATCACACATTACCTCATCTTTGAAGGGCTTGATGTCGTAGGAGAGGCGACATTGTTGTCTGACGCGAATGTCTCGTCCCTGGCTCAACCAACCAATATTGTATAGTTGGGGATGTTGAACTGCCGAAAGCTTCAATATTTTGATGACCTAGACTGAGATGAGGTTCTTCTGGCTACCACTATCAACAATGAAATGCAGTGGAGTCCCCTGCACCCATAGTTGAGAATGGAAGAGGTCCTCCCCTTCCTCTGGATCCTCTGAAGGGGAGCACCTCTTCCATATGAGGATGTCATCTAGATATACGACCACAAAAGAATTGGTGAATGGCCGTAGGATATTGTCCATCATCCTCATGAAGTTTGTTGGAGCATTAGTCAATCCGAAAGGCATGACCAACCACTCAAAAAGGCCTTCCCAAGATTTGAAGGCAGCTTTCCAGACATCGGTCTGCTCAATTGGCACTTGATGATAGCCAGACTTTAGATCAATCTTGTTGAAATATTTGGCACCCTTGAGCTGGTTAAGAAGAACATCAATCCGGGGAATGGGATACTGATTCCGGACTGTGATCTTGTTTAGAGCTCAATAGTCAATACAGAGTCACTATGTCCCATCTTTCTTCTGTACCAACAAAATTGGGCTCCCACAAGGTGAGGAGATGGGTCGAATGTGACCCTTTTGGATTAAATATTGAATCTGGCGTTTGATTTCTTCATTTTCCATGAGGGAATGCATGTATACTGGCCCGTTAGGTAAAGGCGCGCCAGGTATAAAATCAATGGGATGCTTGACCTTGTAATGTATTGGCACCCCGACATGTGTGGTGAAGATGTCCTTGTATGCTTCCACGATCTTGTCCACCTATTTATGTTGTGCATAGGGAATATGTGTGGAGGTTTTTGATGTTGTTGCGATATTTTGTTCTCCTTTAGAACGAACCATGAAGAGGACGAATTTCCTTGTCTGGAAGATTACCTTCCTGCACTGCTTAGTTGTGATGAGGGACATTGCAGTAGTGGGAAGTGTCTATGGTATCCTATAGAATTTCTTTCCCAAAATAATAATGACACTATGAGGTCTAGACTCATACACTATATGATGTTTCCACATACATGGTTGACCTAAAAGAGCATCACAAACTTCAAGCGGGGCAACATCACACATTACCTCATCTTTGAAGGGCTTGATGTCGTAGGAGAGGCGACATTGTTGTTTGACGCGAATGTCTCGTCCTTGGCTCAACCAACCAATATTGTATAGTTGGGGATGTTGAACTGCCGGAAGCTTCAATATTTTGATGACCTAGACTGAGATGAGATTCTTCTGGCTACCACTATCAACAATGAAATGTAGTGGAGTCCCCTGCACCCATAGTTGAGAATGGAAGAGGTTCTCCCCTTGCGGTTGCGATGGTGGCACTCAGTTTCATGTCAATGATCTGATTTCCCCTTTCTTTTTCTACATCAGAGTCTGAGTTTGAGTCTGGATCCGGGGATTTCATCTCAACCAACAAGGATTGTTTTGAAGATGGTGGGGAGGAAGACTGCGTTAGTTGCAATTTCTTCTCGACGTTTCGAGCCGCAAAGTAGGGCTCATCATCAGGAGAGAGTCTCTCCTGATGATGAGCCCTGCTTTGCGGCTCGAAACGTCGAGAAGAAATTGCAACTAACGCAGTCTTCCTCCCCACCATCTTCATCTTTCACTGCGTGATCATGAACAGCTTAAAGGATTGTTTTGAGCGGCATTCATCAATGTTGTGTCAGGGGCTCTTGTGGAATTCGTACCACTTTCTAGTATCCTTCAATTTCCCATTACCCTTCTTCGCTTGCAGCTTGGGCTAGTTGTCAGGGATTTGGCATTACTTGCTCTGCCCTTAACTTGTGAATTAGGTCCACCTTTTCCAGGCTTCTTCTGCTGATTTTCACACCCAAAATCCCGCTTATTCTTTTGCTTAAACTTTTGCTCAATCTTGACGGCATACCGATAAGCTTCTCCTAGTGAGGATATGTCCAATAAATGCATCTCTGTCTGAATGTACCTGTGCATTCCACTATGGTACTTTAGGACCAAGTGTCGTTTAGAGTCTCTAATACCCAGTTTCCTGGTTTGTGAGATATGCTTGTTTGAAGTAGCACATGTTTGTACACAATGTGGCCACACGTCCAACAAATTTAAAAAAGTGCTACAAAATCCACAGAATGTTTCAAAGGCTCTACCATATCTCATTGGAAAGATATTTATGTCAGCTAAAATGGGTATTTCGCAGTTTTTCCTTTGGATTTCTAGTTTGAGAGATATCATCAATTGAATCAACATATGTATGCAAACTAGTGCGTGCGCGTCTTCTAAGCTTTGGAAAACATTTTCTCACTCCTTGGGCCACCACATAGAAAGTATGTTATATGGATGGAAAGGTCTCTTTGATATCTCAAATGGGTCTTCAATGGAATTCAATTTCATTACCTGCATTAGAAGCTATGAATGGACTTGCAGCAAGATCATGAATTTTTCAATTTTTGGACTTTTATTAAATCATATTGTAATCATGGTTATGGCTTAACCACACAAAACCCATGGTTATGGGTCAACCACGCAAAACCCATGGTTATGGGGAAACCACACAAAACCCACAGTTATGTATTGTAATCACGGTTATGGGTCAACCACACAAAACCCACGGTTATGGGGCAACCACGCAAAACCCACAGTTATGTATTGTAATCACGGTTATGGGTCAACCACACAAAACTCTTCTCTTAATTGGAAACAAGCTTGGCATTGCCACCATGGTTATGGGTCAACCACATAAAACCCACAGTTATGGGTCAAGCACACAAAACCCATGATTATGATTCAACCACACAAAACTCTTCTCTTCATTGGAATCAAGCTTTCCATTGCCACCATGGTTATGGGTCAACCTCTCAAAACCCACGGTTATGGGTCAACCACGCAACACCCATGGTTATGGGTCAAACACACAAAACCCTTCTCTTCATTGGTAACTAGCACATTGTAATCATGGGTCTCTTTTTAGCATGAAATGATGGGGACCATCATTTTCTAAGGGGGGAGGAATGTAGGGGGCATATGGTCTAAATTTGTATGTATAAGTCATAAAAGCATTAAATGGAGAGGCCACCCTCTCTCATTCATCATAAAAGCATTGAATGGAGAGGTCGCCCTCTCCCATCCATGGTTTTGGAATCTTCCATGTAGCCCACAGTTTAGAATACACCCATCCATGGTATTTGGTAGCCCATGGTTTTGTTCCATGGTATGGCTTCAAGGCACATTGTAATAATATTATATAAAGGGATTTATTCCTTCTCGATAAAGCAAGTTATTATTTTTGGCATCTTACCGTTCTCTTATTTTATTGATTTATTATTGGGGTATTGGTTCAGAGTGTATTTCTTAGTATAGTTTGAGAGGTGAGGCTCAAAGAATCCTCTTTGAGCCTCACCCCTCCATGTGGCATATTTACTTTATGTTTCTCTGTCTAGGATTTTCACATCCCAGATCACGCTATTGTGTCTTTCTCACAACTGATCCATAGTCCACTTCAACTTTGAGGCTATCTCTTCTCCTCCTCTCTCAGCATTCAAGTCTTTCGAGTCTCATCCCCCAAGATCTGGATCATCCACCAATAAGAGGAGAGGAATCCCATGTTGCTAAGAACTAGGTTCTCCTCGGTGTTTTTTGGTGCCATTTCATATTCCTGTCAAAGTATTTGGTGGTTTGGTCACCCTCGGTGCACGCCACATTCCTCTTCGATGAGCAAAGAACCTTTCTCTCCGCTCATTGTTCGATGTTCTCTTTCATGTGGAAGCACTTTTTGAAAAGAGTTGTGTGAAATCCAAATCCCTATGTAAATTTGTGGAGGTTGAGTGAGATGAAGTATCCATGTTCTATTTCCCAAGATTTGAAGAGTTCACCAAGGTATGAAGTGAACCTACCTAAGAGAGTTATTGGGATAAATGGATTTGGGTGCATGGTTGAGTATTAGGGTATATTTGGTGTGGTTACATTCTAGGTTTGTAAGGTGGTAGTTTAGAGGATGATTGAGCAGTAGCTCTAGTTTCTAGCTTATGTGGTAGTCACAGGCATAGCTGCAGGTGTTTTCCATCTTCTCTCATTCGTTCAAAGTTTCAGATTTGGTTAAGCTTTGTACCTCCTTTCAGTTTGTTGAAGAGCATGGGTTTGTTATTAGCCCATATTTGTAAATAGAAGATACATACTAGAGTCTATGAAACCCAAATTTAAGAAGAGACCGCTTGAGAAATGGATCACCAAAGAAGACCCAAGCATATTAAAAGAAGAAATAGAAGGGCACGGGAAGAGTATTTTGCACAGAGATATGGTATGGCTCCAGATGTAGTTGAAGAGTTTGTAATTAAAGAAGATGAACCCCCATCTTTTGTAGGTAAGGACTTTGAAACATGGTATGATAAGATGCAAATGTGTCTTCGTCATAAATGTTTGGAAAATTGGATGGTGAATGGATTTGATGATCCCTACGATTATGCAATGGATGCATCTACCCTATATCTCATCCAACAAGCCTTGGATGGTGACATCTTCCATGTAATTGCAATAGAAAATTATGCTAAAGAAACTTGGGATTGTTTGAAAAAGGATTTTGATGCAAGGGAGAGTTATGCTGCTCAATAACAAGTTAAGTCATATCATGTTGAAAAATCAATAGAAAATCCCGTGGTAGCAATGAAAGACAACCAAGGTATTAGTGGATCCCACTGTGTAGATACACATGTGGTAAAGGCAACAAGGAAGAACATGATGAGGATGAAACCGCCAATGTAGTAGTAGAAACTCCAACCATAAAAGTTGTTGAAGAGTTCACCAAGGTATGAAGTGAACCTACCTAAGAGAGTTGTTGGGATAAATGGATTTGGGTGCGTGGTCAAGTATTAGGGTATATCTAGTGTGTTTACATTCTAGGTCTATAAGGTGGTATTTTAGAGGATGATTGAGCAGTAGCTTTAGTTTCTAGCTTATGTGGTAGTCACAGGCATAGCTGCAGGTGTTTTCCATCTTCTCTCATTCATTCAAAGTTTCAGATTTGGTTAAGCTTTGTCCCTCCTTTCAGTTTGTTGAAGAGCCTAGGTTTGTTGTTAGCCCATATTTGTAAATAGAAGATACATACTAGAGTCTATGAAACCCAAATTTAAGAAGAGACCGCTTGAGAAATGGGTCAACAAAGAAGACCCAAGCATATTAAAAGAAGAAATAGAAGGGCAGAGGCAGAGTATTTTGCACAGAGATATGGTATGGCTCCAGATGTAGTTGAAGAGTTTGTAATTAAAGAAGATGAACCCCCATCTTTTGTAGGTAAGGACTTTGAAACATGTTATGATAAGATGCAAATGCATCTTCGTCATAAATGTTTGGAAAATTGGATGGTGAATGGATTCGATGATCCCTACGATTATGCAATGGATGCATCTACCCTATATCTCATCCAGCAAGCCTTGGATGATGACATCTTCCATGTAATTGCAGTAGAAAATTATGCTAAAGAAGCTTGGGATTGTTTGAAAAAGGAGTTTGACGCAAGGGAGATTGATGTTGCTCAACAACAAGTTAAGTCATATCATGTTGAAAAATCAATAGAAAATCCCGCAATAGCAACAAAAGACAACCAAGGTATTAGTGGATCCCATTGTGTAGATACACATGTGGTAAAGGAAAAGGGGAAGAACATGATGAGGATGAAACCACCAATGTAGTAGTAGAAACTCCAGCCATAAAAGCTGTTGAAAAATTTTGTGAGCCCCACACAGTTGTAGATGATGATCTGTTGAATAAAGGAATCTTGCTTGGCACCATAAACCAAGTGGAAGTTGTATTAAAGGCTATTGAAGTAAAAGGTGAAGCAGAAGAAAGTGAAGAATAAAAATGCCCCATTGTTGAATTAGACGTTGAAGCCATTGCACAATATGAAGAAAAAGACGAGCAAGTAGAGCAAAATGAAAATGATTTCTTTAAAAATCTAACAAATGTTTCCAAGTGTCCAGGTGTTGAGAGCAACAATCAACCAACAACAAATGAAGAAAGGGAAGAAGAGCACTCAGTCACAGTGCAAGTAAACTTTGATGATAAAATAAGATTTCTTGAAGAATGGGTAGTACAACCTAAGTATGATAAAGATGGGCCATACGATTGCTACAACAAATGAAAATGATTTTTTTATGAAGAATTGAAAGCAGTATTGAGTGTTGTTGAAGAAGCTAAGGAGATTCAAATTGACAATTTTTTTAGGGTTATAGAAGTTGGCAGCCATGTCGGTGTTATACGTGAAGAAAGGAACATCACTAATGGTAATCTTGAAGTGAAAATAGTTGAAGAAGAACCCTCTAATGAGGTGAAGAATCTACTAAGTAGAAGAAGAAAAACAAATAGTATAGACAATACATACTATTTGAATTTTGAATTTGCAGCTCATGATGTGAATGAACAATTTGAAGAAAATCCACGACAGCCAAATAGAAGAAGCGACAAAGGCAATATTGTTGCACTCACATTGAATAAAAGTAAGCCAAGACTAAAGATGAAGATCAAGAATTTCAAAAGAATCATTGAATACAAAGTGTGGAGTCCCAAGAAGAAAAGGAAGTAAATATCTAAGTTTTCTGAGTCATTTTGTAAGCCTAGTTGAGACTAAGACCAACATGCAATTGAATTAAAAGTATGACAAAATGTGTTTTTTGTAATCTCATAGAGGCACTGCTGAAGCATGTTAGTCAAATGTTTTAGGTGTTAGTGTTCTTGTAAATTTTGTAATTGCTATAGTAGACTATGGTCGGAATTAAGGGGGAGTGTTGGAAGGTATATTTAATTCCTCCCGATGTATATATCAAATCAAGTCAATTTTGTAAAACATATAATCAGTTTGGCAGTTGCAGATTTAATGCCATAGGTGTAATGCTAATTTAATGTGGCACTTGTAACTCTATAAGAAAGTAGCTTGTTGAAGAAGCCTCTAGAGAAGGAATGGTTTTATATGATGTAGAAGTATCTAAAGATGGTGTGCTTTTCCTTTCGGGAGTTGGAAAACGAATGCCCAATTTTATATATTCCATGTAATTATATTTTGTGTTCTAAGGAGGAGATTAATAGAAGAAGAGCATTCACTCATGGTTCTGGTGTTTTAGAGTTGTATCTCTGTGTAGAATTTTATTTCTGTTTGTTTGCTTTTTGTTCTCACTTCCAACACCTTCCTCTCCTCCTTTGGAAGGCGATTTCCTAGAACTCAACAATCTTGCAAGTGAACTAGAGGCAAACACTTCTAGTCTAGGAATTTTTCATGATTTAAATGGGTTCTTTGATGCCCCAGATAGCTTGCATGATTCTTTGATGCTTCAATGATGTTGAATGAAATATCCAATCCTATAGAGGGCATTTTCATGGGTTATGCTGAAAATTATCAGTACAATATGCTTCCCGAGGTAAGCGCCTACATGGCTTGGTAGCAGAAGTGGGTCATTCATGAGAATTGCCTTCGTTGGCTGCATCTTCTGGTTTATTGGGATCCATCAAATTATTCTTCAATTGGTGATGAAAATAATTGAAAGCAATATGTTGTTGTGGTTCCATAGCTTGATTTTGTAGGTTCAAGCTTGATTATGCCTGAAAGTCTGCAGATTTTGCTGTCAAGAAATTTGTGAATATCCTTATTATTAACTATGATGTTGTTTTCCTGTTTTATCACCTTTATTGAACATGGTATTTCCCAGCAGGCATCTAATGTTTATGTAGAACCATATTTTGCACAAAGTAGGAGGTAATTTAGCGTCTCAGTTTAGTGCAGAAGGGAAAACGATGGATATGAATAGTAACTTCTTTGACTCTGGGGAAGTAAGTGATACAAGGATTATGATGCTTCCAATAGGTATATTGAAATATACTCAAAACATTTACATGTGTGTATGTTATACAATTTAATGCTCTTTCCAAATGTAGATTGCATGATTTAGGATGATGTTTGCTTGAGAGAACACAATGTGCTTAATTGTTGATCTTTATAGTGTTTTACTTCTTTATGTATATTATCTTAGTGCATGGTTCATTGTATAGGTGGCAATGAGTACACTATAGTGACACAACATATGAATGTTGCAATGTTATGGTAGCAGGACCATAATGAATCCACCCCAGGCTCATTGTCAAGATTTATGAATATACTAGGATGCATTGATTCACTCCCTACATTAGTTGTTGAATATCCTTCCAAAAAGGGGTCTTTGAGCAAACATCCAAGCTTTAGTTCGATACATGTTAGAGCTAAAAATTCTCTTCTTACTGCTATAACAATGACCTACACATGCTCGAATAATCAAGGACACAAAAATGGGGATGTAATTGGGTCTTGCACTTGCTCGTCTAATGTATCTTATGGAATCATGAAAGGTTCAGTTTTGGCTAATAGCTCTGTAATCAATCCATTTGGATTAAAATCACACATCTTTAAACTTTCAGAAAAAACATCAGTCTCTAAACCTTTAGAGAAAACAACTGTCAGGAATATGAGGAATGGCTTCCTTTTTGTTTTCTTCTTATGAGCCATATCAACTCTTGTGTAGATTCTTATGCTTGGAGATATTGTTAAGTTTGGAAAGTATATTTGCAGGTTAATATTCTTATAGTAGAGGCTCCTGTTGGTACATCAAACATGTTATTTGGTATTACAAAATTGCTAGAAATACTTACTTGGTAGTACAAAACTGCATATTATGGTTTAACTTATGAATCTGGGTTCCTTACTCTTTTGGATGTAAATAATTTAGAAGAGAAGCAATTATTTGGAAGTACAAAACCGCATATTACAGTTTAACTTACGAATCTAGGTAGCTTATTCATTTGGATATGAACAATTCATAAGAGAAGCTACTTTCCATAAACAAGTTTTGTAAACCTTAACCACTCATTTATTCTTAATATATTTTGTATTGCAAAGACCAAGATAATATCTGAATCGGTGGCCTTTAAAGCAAGGGAATCTACATTAGAATGACATTCTAGTATTGTAGGAGACGTGGAAGGGAAAACCTATTTTCTCGGATTATTTAGTCTAACTTACAAACTTATTTACAATTGTAGCTTGAGGTGCATCGATGATGTCATACGTTTCTCATTTAAGTTTTCCTTTTATCGGTATTATTTATTTTGTTATCTTTGTGCAAGGTACAAGGAATGTTTTCAGATTTGATGGCATTTAAAATTTATTTAAAAATATTGTTTTCATTTTATGTCCAGTTAACCTCACCATTACCTAATTTCAAGGGCACAGGATTTTGGTAAAATGGAACACTTGCGGACTGCCAAACATACAGGTTAATAGTGATTGGTTTCAAATTTTCTTTTATAGAATCATCATAGTTCCATACTACTACCCCATCAAGGCATTTCATTTTCTTCATCATACTGTTTCAAGTTTATGGTATGTAAAATATTTTACCAAATCATGGTTCTTGGTTTGTCATATCGAGAATATAAAACAGGCTGATTGTGTCCACATTGTTCATTTATTTTGTAACAGCCTTCGCTTGAATTATCAAAATTCGATGTGTTAGATTCAGAGAATAATTATCAAAAGTTGTTGGATGGGGCACCTCACTATACCATATGTATCATTACCATGATTTATAAATGTGAACACTGCTACCTTCGAAATGTACGGCTCCCCCTGATGCAATAGATGTTTTGGCGTCGAGCATAGGGGAGACCACTAAGATAGGGAGCACTGATGACTCTTCCTACCTAATTCAAGGTGATCCCTTAGATTGATTGAAAGGGACCCCAAGGTACAACTATAACTACTGCAACTCTCATAATATGGTGATTTGATGTCAATGAGAGCTTAAGTACATGATAATACAAGGGTCTTATCATGAGAACCAAGATCATTTTGTAACCAACTATACGACTGACAGACCCGACACAAGATTGGATGATAAGCATGGGGCTCATAACTTCCTTTGATCGATGTAAACTTGGGGAGTAACTAATGGCAGCATTTCTCGAATAGAGGTACATAGTGTAAGGGAGGGAGAAAAACTGCAGATGAAGGGCTTTGTTGGAGACACAAAATTGAGGGTAATGGTGACTGACAAGGCTAACAATGCTAGGGATAAAGAGACTCAACTACATCAATCAAAGGCGACCAGGGGTTGCTTCCAAAAGAATCAAGGGTTCCCATAATGTCTGTGGATCAGGGAATGGTTTGTACACAAAGAATAATTGGTGGGGTCCCCATGGTTTTGAATGTGTTGGGGGACCAATTTGATGATGGGTGGGATTCCCACGGTTTTGGGTGAATCAGGGAATCAATTTGATGATGGGTGGAGGTCTGACGATTTTGGGTGGGTTGGGGAACTTTTTTCATGATGATGTGAAGGTTGTTTGCAAATATGAAGACAGATGCCCCATGAATCAATGCCGTGCATATTGTTCATGAAGGAATAACTAAATAATTGGTTTATTCAAAGGGTGGGGGCCCCATTGTTGTCTTTGCGGGGGTGATGATACAAGAAAGAGTTCAAATGGTAGATTACTCATGGAGGTATAAGTGGTTAACTATGAGTCTTGATTGTAACATGTGCCAAGGAATATTATGGCATCAACTGCTGGAGGTGGGAGAGTAAATGCGCAACTATAAAATGATGAACTATGGGTTGACCTTTTCAAACTTGATCAAGTTCCTTGGACTTGTGGTGGTTCGACAACATGGGTTCCAAATTATGACAAGGTTTGCAATGGTACGCACACCCATGCATGAAACATGCTATTCTCAGTAATGACATTGATGGCACATTATTACGGGGAATCAAGGCCCTATGGTTATCAATAGGAGTACTAGTAAATGCAATGTAAACAGAGGGAAAAACATTGCCTATATGCCAGTTTCAGAATGATACCTGCAATGCAAGGCCTACGCCATTGCTGAAAGGGTTGGAATCTTAGTTTCTTGGTCACTCTCCTACACACATGATGTAGATAACCAAGTGTAATAGAGAACATGACAAAGGTATTGATAATCTAAAAATAGTAACAAAAAATATAGCGCACTTGTAGTGTGTGCGTGATATTATGGAAAGAACCATTTGAGATACAACCCATTGACAAGGTTGTTGAGGATTATTCCTTCAAGATATGTCAAGTCATATGCCCCTTTGGGTAGGCATCATTTGATAACATAGGGCCCTGTCCATTTAGATACAAATTTACCTCGTCCCGGTTTAGTGTCCTTTTTGGCATTGAAAATGATGACAAAGTCTCCCTTGCTAAAGGTGTGAGGGTGGACCTAGCGGTCATAGTGTCCTTTGGAGTAAAGCTTCATGGACTCATTATGTTGTAGCGAATCCCTTCTTTCTTCATCAAGTGTTCCAAAGTAAACAATCTTTTTCGAGAGTCGTGGTATTGGGTAACAACTCCACGGCTGATTGGAGTGTAGGTATCTAGCACTCAATAGGTAATACTACTTCTACTCCATGGACAAGGTCAAATGGGGTAAATCATGTAGATATTTCAACCAAGGTTCATTATGCCTATAAAGCGGGAAATAACATATGGTGCCAATTAGATTTGTTCTTATTGATTGTGCGTTGAAGCATGGTTTTGAGAACTTTGTTCACAACTTCGACTTGTCCATTAGCTTGATGTTGGTCATGGCCCAAGTTAAGCCAATTTTGGACAAGTCAGTTTTGGGAGCTATGAGGCTACAGCGCAACACAACATCGACAAAGTATAAGTTACAACGCTGCGGAGATCCAGTGCTGCAAAGTGCCAGCTCCGTGAAGATCCAACATGACATACTTTTGGACAGAAAACAGTATAAGTTTCGGTAAGATCGGTTGGCGATCTATTTTGGGGAAGATGCTCCAAGATTCCCAGGAGGCGGGTAAGGAGTGGTGGAGAAGAAAAGCGACCGGTCGCACGAGCAAAGGCAGCACTAGGTGAACCGGTTGCACGAAACCGTTAGAGAAGGAACAACGGGATGAAAACGACCCGTCAGCATGCGCTCAACAGAGGGGCTGAAAGCGACGTGGCCATGCGCAATCAGAAGATGTCAAAAGCCAGAGACAGCATAGAGGGATGGCCACGATGATGAAGTCGCTATCATACACTAACAGATCTAGTTAGTGGGATAACCGTACCAGTTTTGGGTAACCTTGGGGTTTTTACCCCACCATGAATGTAAAGACGTGACCTAAGGGTACGATCTATATATAGGGGATTTTTGTAAGGGAAAGGGTTGATTTATGTTGATATTTGAAGGGTTAATATTTGATCTCTAGTCGAACTCTAAGTAAGTTTTGTTGATCTCTGTTGAGAGACTATTGTAAAGAGGCTCTGCAGCTGTGTGCGCAGAGACCCAATGAAGAGAGAAGAGAGTCTGCAGCTGAGTGCGCAGACTGGAACTGTTGAACCCTTCCCATTTATAATAAACAACAGTTCTTTTGGACATATCTCCCATCCCGAGGGTGAACCATGTTAAATCCTTGTGTTTTGTGGTTGAATGTGTGTTTGTTTTGTTGAATGGTTAAGTTTTTGCTTATGAGTATATGTATCTTTGCTTTCATGTGTATTCTTCATAAGAATGAATGATAAGAATAATATGCTAAGTGTTGAACGCATATGAGTGAATGTTGAATGCAGAAGTATTTCTGAACATGATGAATGCATAAGTTAATAGGGCAAACACTTAAATCAGCGAAGTCTGTGTAGTGCGATTCCCTTGAGACACAACATCGGAAGTGTGCAGTTGCATTGTAGTTCATCACATCGCATCAGTCACAAAGTATATAGTCTAATATGCTTGTTGAATGCCTAAGTTTACACTAAGTAAAGTCTGTCTAAGATGTATGGTTGTTAAAGAGGAAGCACAATCTCCCGTTGTGCTGTCCTATTGTTGAGTAGCCATTCCGAACCGCACAGTCCCTGTGTGCATGATAGCATAAGTGTTAACCACGAAGTAGATGAGACTTCACGCAGTCCCTGTGTGCGTGATAGAATAAGTGTTAACCGCGAAGTAGATGAGACTTCGTCCAGTCCCCCAGTATGTTGAAGCGTGCATCACCCGATTGTGGAAACTTGATTCTGCAACCTCCCCATAACTTCGCCTCAGGTGAGACCTCAGTCTGCTCGCAGACTATTTCTGAAAGGGCCGGTGAAAAGGGGTTTTGTCGGTTCCCTGAACCGCGCAGAACCTAGGTCTATCTTGAAAATCTAAAGAACAATATACAAGCCAACAAATGGCCCTGTATATTGTTATGCATGTTACTAATGGTGGCGCAGTTCAGTTAGCCACATTAGCCGAAGAAAATCTACCAGTTCTGATAAATGGAAGTAGACTAAAACCCTACAGGGATAGTTCTACTTCGCCAAGCCCTCAGTGATCAGAAGAGGAAGATTTCTAAGTGTCAAGTAGAGTTGAAATTGGGCACTAGAAATTGAACAGAGTCTGTACACAGTTTTGGTCCGATACGTGAAGTTCGATGGAAAGGATGCATCTACCGCGCAACACTAGTATAGAAGTGAAGCTGTGCAGACTAAGTCAGAAAAAAAAAAGCGCGCAGATTGCGAAGTTCAAAATGCAGTTCCGCAGATCAAATAAAATAGGACTGATGCATAATTCAGTCAGAAGAAAATATAGCATTACGTAGTTACCACGCTGGGAATGGTGACAACCCGTCCTTGCAGTTCGACGCAACACACCAATATAGCTGTTGGAGCCGACAAGTGACCGTTATATAGTGTTTGGGAAACTATCTGTTTCCGCATTTAAGGAGGAATCGCTTGTTGAAGCCGCAGTTAAGGGAGGAAAGTACACGGATTTTGCTGAGATTTTTCCAAACGGTCATAGCTTTTAAATGCTAATCTAACTGTTAAGGGACGCGGGTAAGGCTTCCAGTGCCTATAAATACCGTAGTTTGCACAGTGATTTGATTACCACAATTTTCAAGCTTAAGTATTACAGAGAATTCATAAACTTTCTCGAGCTCAGATTCACACTATAAGTGAATGTCTGAAGAGTCTACTCTAGATAAAGTGTTGCACGAATTTAAACAAGCTGGGACCGCAGGGTTGATGAGAAACCCTTCCAATAAGTTTGTTCCAGACAAAGGCCAGGGTTCACGCGGCTCACCACGCCAACCTACAGCAATGCAACACAAGGGAAAAGAACCTGCAGTTGAAACATCAAAGCCGAAAGTAATGGGCTCTAAGAAACCAGATGCCCCACTAGAAGACAAGGAGTTGCCCATATACTTAAGACCAACATATATCTCTCCGTGAGCACCAGCTGCACTAGCAGTAAAGCTTTCTAGAAACGCCAAATATGAGATACTTATCCCACCGATGTCCAGTCATGTCAAACCACAAGAAAAATTGTTAGGCAAGATCCCTGATTGCAAGTTTGAAGATTATGATTTACTGCAACAACTCAAGGAACCGGATGAGACCAAATACCCTCAGTTCCAACCGGGCAGATATATGTGTCGAAAGATATTGGACGTGAAGAACAATCCACTGCTGGTAGCGCAGGGTTGGCTCTTTGAAGTTGTGGAATCAGGACTCCTGAACTTGCTGTGGATCCCACACTTCGACAGGAGTCCCAAACTTAATGCGGTTGTGCGCACATTGATATCGTGCACACACCAAGGCTACCTCTAGATGGATAGAAATGTTGCTATCGACATAGACTTGATCCATAGGATCATCGGACTGAGTAAGTGAGGTGAAAACCCTCAAAATTTCTTTAGGGGAAAAACCAAGGACAAAGAGATTGTTGCGCAGATGAAGGAGGAATTTAACATCCCCAAAGGAAAACGAGGTTTAATCATAGAATACCTACAAGATGAGGCCATGCTGTTTGTAGTGCAGCTGCTTGGAGGGAAATTTTTTCGGAAGGAAAGACGAACATAAGTGCCATCCGGAGCAATTCACCTCGTTGCGAAGACAACGTAGGGAGTAAAGTTTAATTGGTCTCAGTACTTGCTAAATGAGTTCTTGGACGATGTCTGTGACACTCAAATAAATGGAACCACCTTTCATTATAGTTGGCTAATGGTGTTGATCGTCTTTGTAGGCTGGAAAGAACCAAAGCATTATGTTGTTCTCGCATCTCTCATCCAGGACTTCCGAGGACCCAGATACGCAAATCTCTGGGAAACTCTGAAGACGGACCAACAATGCGCCTCAAATGAAGTATTGTTCACATATTACGAACAGTTGTGCGATGTCATCGTTCGCACACCGCACATCTCAAAGGAGGTAACAACAAAATATATCCGCACTTTGAATTTTAGAGCTGACATGCATTTCATTTATATTTCACCAAAGGTGCAGAAAAAGAATCCAAAGTGGTTCCCAGGAAACTATCAACTAAATGAAGATGGTATTGATCTTATCATGAAGGAATGGTTAGACGAATGGAAGGTCGAAGGGCCGATGGTCATCGACTCATACTTAGATGAAAGTACTCCGACCATGACAAAGGTCATTGAAGAAACCGACGATGAGCAAGATAAAGGAGCCGGTGAAGCTCAGACTATAGCGGGAGAAAAAAGGAAGGAGCCAGAAAGCTCGATACCAGAGAAAGGGCAGAAAAAGAAGCAAAAAGCCACAAATCTCCCATCGGAAGCACAGTTGCATGATGATGATTATGAGATAATCGAGGGTAGGGTCAGCGCATATCTGGAAGATGTGCTCGCCCCAAAAGATAGCAAAAATGAGGAGATTCAAGCGAGTCTAAAAGAAAATTTGACCACGTTGCAGGGCATAGTGGCGAAGATGGAACAAGTCCAGAAAGACTTGGTTCGTGATTCTGATTCAGAAGGAAGATCCGGTGCCACACCTCACCAAAACAAAAATCCATTAGCTCTAACCATGGCACCACGACCGCGCCCTATCCGCGTAGTGTTAAGTTTAAACCAAATAGACTAGCAAGATCACTGAAAGAAACATAATCACAAGATAGACACAGAATTTACCCTGGGAAACCCTCATGGGGTAGAAAACCCAGCAAAGCTTTCCTCAATAAGATGATCAACCAAAATACAAGATGTGCTCCCTCCTTCTCTACCTTCTTAGCAAACCTCCCAGACAAGTGCGCTACTTTTTTGAGTTGTACAAGTGTGTCTAATGAGGAGCTCACCTCCTCTATTTATATTAGTTCCCGACTGACTAAAAACCCTAATGGGGCCGACCTCTCCTGGAGAAGTCTAATAACCCCTAAAATATAAGATCAGGGCCGACCCCCACATGGTGGGTCTAATAACCCTAGTTACCACAACCCATCGGAAGAATAATCATCTCAGGATACATAATAGGGTTACCTCGAAGGAATGAAACATCTTCGGAATAATAATGTACACATATAATATTCTTAGAAGTTACAATATTCAACACTCCCCTTTAACGAGAAGGATATTATAACAACGTCTGCAGGAGCAAGGAGTCATCGACTACATCATACATGATACATCTATAAATCATCAGAAGCTTTCTTCAATTCATCATCATCAGTAACTTAACCAATTACTGGAACATCAATGTCATCAGCATCGTCATCACACGATCATCAGCATCATCATCACACGATCATCAGTATCGTCATCACATAATCATCAGCATCGTCATCACACGATCATCAGCATCGTTATCACACGATTCAGCATCGTCATCACACGATCATCAGCATCGTCATCACACGATCATCAGCATCGTCATCCCACGATCATTAGCATTGTCATCATACGATCATCAGCATCGTCATCACACGATCATCAGCATCATCATCACACGATCATCAGCATCGCCATCACACGATCATCAGCATCGTCATCACACGATGCAGTCCTCACACGTACCTTTAATACAAGTCTCATGTCTAGGGATGATGCAATCCCGATCAAGTTCCAGGATGATCAGTCCTTATCACTTTAAGACAAGTCTCATGTCTAGGGACGATGCAATCTCATCACGTACATTTTGAACCCAGTTCATGGACGATGCAGTCCTCACACGTACCTTTAAGACAAGTCTCATGTCTAGGGATGATGCAATCCCGATCAAGTTCCAGGATGATCAGTCCTTATCACTTTAAGACAAGTCTCATGTCTAGGGACGATGCAATCCCAATCAAGTTCCAGGATGATCAGTCCTTATCACTTTAAGACAAGTCTCATGTCTAGGGACGATGCAATCCCGATCAAGTTCCAGGATGATTAGTCCTTATCACTTTAAGACAAGTCTCATGTCTAGGGATGATGCAATCCCATCACGTACATTTTGAACCCAGTTCATGGATGATGCAGTCCTCACACGTACCTTTAAGACAAGTCTCATGTCTAGGGATGATGTAATCCCGATCAAGTTCTAGGATGATCAGTCCTTATCACTTTAAGACAAGTCTCATGTCTAGGGACGATGCAATCCCATCACGTACATTTTGAACCTAGTTCAGGGACGATGCAGTCCTATCTTCAATTCTCGGAGACATCATGTCTACGGCTCTCTTTAGGACTGAAGTCCATGGATGATCCAATCCTCTTTCTTTCTCAGAGACACCTGTCTACGGCTCACTTTAGAACTTGAGTTCAAGGATGATGCAATCCTTTCATGTATTCTCATCAATACATCTATCATCAAAAGCATGTATTCTCACCAATACATTTATCATCAAAAGCATGTATTCTCACCAATACATCTATCATCAAAAGCATGTATTCTTACTAATACATCATTAAAAGCATGTATTCTCACTAATACATCTATCATCAAAAGCATGTATTCTCACCAATACATTTATCATCAAAAGCATGTATTCTTACTAATACATCTAACATCAAAAGCATGTATTCTCACTAATACATCTAATCATCAAAAGCATGTATTCTCACTAATACATCTAACATCAAAAGCATGTATTCTCACTAATACATCTAAGATCAAAAGCATGTATTCTCACTAATACATCTAACATCAAAAGTATGTATTCTCACTAATACATCTAATCATCAAAAGCATGTATTCTCACTAATACATCTAACATCAAAAGCATGTATTCTCACTAATACATCTAATATCAAAAGCATGTATCTATCATCAAAAGCATGTATAAGTAAAAACTAAGTATTCTAAGCATAAGAGTCCTAAATCTAAATATTTCTAAGTATCTAGGTGTAGTGAACAGGCAACCTTATCATCGATCTTGTTGTTCGATGAGACAATCTCATCATCAGTGACTATACTACTCCCCCTTTCGAGGAGGGTCCTTTTGAACTCTTGTCTCGAAAGTATTCAAATTTCACTCGAGACAGAGGTTTGGTCAAGATATCAGCAATTTGATCCTCAGTGTTCACATACTCGAGCTTGATAGCTCCTCTCTGCACCATATCTCGTATATAAAAGTATCGGATCTCTATGTGTTTTGACTTATCGTGGAATACAGGATTTTCTATCATCTTAATGTAGCTTTGATTGTCACACATAATCACAGTGGGATCCATTTCTAAGCCAAACACTCCAGATAATAACTTCCGAAGCCACACTGCTTCACAGCTGGCAGAGCAGGAAGCTATATATTCTGCTTCAGCAGTACTGAGGGCCACACTAGATTGTTTCTTGCTTAACCATGAGATCATGGCAGATCCGAGACCATAACATCCACCTGAAGTACTCTTTCTATCTGAGAAACTACCTGCCCAATCAGAATCTGAGTAACCATGTAATCGGAGTTCATGACCTCCAAGATAATATAGGCCAAAATCTAATGTACCTTTTAGGTACCTCATCACATGCTTTGCAGCTATTAAGTGAACCTTTCTAGGCTCTACTAAATACTGACTCAGGGTATTTACAGCAAAGCATATATCTGGCCTAGTATTTGTTAAATACATCAATGACCCAATGATTTGTCTATATAGAGTTAGGTCTGCTAATTCCGATGAGTCATTAACTAATAACTTCAAGTTGGAGTCCATGGGAGTGGCCATGGCTTTACACTCCAACATATCAAATCTTTTTAGAATCTCCACAGCATACTTACCTTGATTTAGAAAGATTCCTTTTGGTTCTTGCCATACTTCTAGACCCAAGAAGTAGTGCATTAATCCGAGATCTTTCATCTCGAATTCTGAAGAAAGCTTCTTCTTGCTTTCAATAATCAGTTTCTCATTTCCGGTTAGAAATAGATCATCTACATATAACAACAGTATAACTGGTTCATCATTCATCACTTTAAGATAAAGATTGGGATCAGCTTTACTCTTGGTAAAGCCCATGTTTGTTAAGAAATTGTCAATCCTTCCGTACCAATCCCTGGGAGCTTGCTTCAAACTGTTCGGGTACACAGGGTACTACCAAAGGACCGAACACCAAGAGCAACCACTTCACACAAACAGATCACAGATCAACACACCGATGTTTTGACGTGGTTTAAACCCTCTTGAGGGAAACACTCCACGGCCCCGGCCAAATAGCTTCTACGGGACAATTTATTATGCAAAGAAAAAAAGTTACAAATGAGCTTCTCATAATCGATCAACTAAACAATGACCCTCCATGATCTTTAAATAGAGATCATGGACCAATCGGGTGTTAAGCCACAGATCAAGGTTAGGTTTGATCTAAGAGAAGTTGAGCCGTCGGATCACTCTATGTCGGAAACATATCGTGACCGTCGGATTAAGTATTTACAAATGCATACTAATGCATACGAAAGAAACACACTATCCCTAACGGATATATCACACATGTTGATCTTAACTAACTCCTAAGTGTCTAAATATCCTAACATCCCCCCTTAAGAACAACTTGGGATAGGATTGAAGGATTTACAAAAGTGACACTATTAGGAGAAGGAAGGAGGCATTAGAGCCTATCCCCCCTTAATGACAAGTTCCTGAACTCCTAACATAGATCGAAGTTTAGAAAACTTCGCTTCTGAAAGAGACTTGGTGAAGATGTCTGCAACTTGATCATCTGTAGGGAAAAAGAGCACTTCAAGAACACGATCATGAACAAGATTTCTGATGAAGTGCATATGTAGCTCAATGTGTTTGCTGCGTTGATGTAGAAATGGATCTTTGGCAAGCTTGATGGCACTTTGATTGTCGCACCAAAGTGGAGTAGGCTGTTGCTGCTCGAATCCAAACTCTGAAAGGATCTGTTGAAGCCATAAAGCTTCCTGACTGGCATTAACTGCTACTCGATATTTTGCCTCTGCTGAAGAAAGAGCAAGAGCTTGTTGTTTCTTACAAGCCCAAGTAATAGGTCCAGATCCCAGACTGAAAACATAACCTGCAGTAGACTTCCGATCATCAGGATCGCCGACCCAATCTGAATCAGTGAAACCAACCAACAAAGGTTTCCCCCCTGTACTGTAATGAATCCCAAACTGAACTGTACCTCGAATATATCGAAGTATTCTTTTAGCTACTTTCCAGTGACTTTCATGAGGTGTCTGCATATAACGGGAAACATGACCAACGGCAAAGGAAAGGTCAGGACGGGAATGAGTCAAGTATAAGAGACTACCAAGAAGCTGACGATACAAGGTGGCATCGACTTCAGGTGAAGTACAAGTGGCAGAAAGTTTGACTCCAGACTGGAAGGGAGAAGGGGCTGGTGTACAATATTCCATGTGAAAGCGACGAAGAAGGTCACAAGCATACTTAGACTGAGAAAGAAAGATTCCTTCTTTGGTTTGCAGGACTTGGAGACCAAGAAAATAATGCAAATGTCCTAAGTCTGACATTTCAAAATTTTGTTTAAGACTGGATTTCACATGGGTTATAAGCTTAGGGTCACTACCAGTAAGAATAAGGTCATCAACATATAGAACAAGTATGATGAGATGGTTTCCTACTTTCTTGGTATAGACATTGGGGTCAGAATAGCATCTAGAAAAACCAGTGTCAAAGAGAAAGTTGTCCATTTTGGCATACCAAGCTCTAGGAGCTTGCTTAAGGCCATATAAGGATTTCTTAAGGCGGCAGACAAGGTTAGAGTTATTCTGAACATAGCCAGGAGGTTGTTCCATGTAAATTTTCTCCTGTAAATCACCATGTAAGAAGGCAGACTTGACATCCATTTGATGGACTTCCCAGTTGTTTAAGGCTGCAAGGGAAAGAACAAGGCGGATGGAGTTCATTTTTGCGACGGGAGCAAAGGTTTCATTGTAGTCAATCCCTTCAACTTGGGAAAAACATTTGGCAACTAACCTTGCCTTAAGTCTTTCAACACTTCCATCTGATGCATACTTAGTTCTGTAGACCCATTTACATCTGACAAGTTTTCTTCCTTTTGGAAGAGGTACAAGATCCCAAGTATCGTTCGCCATTAAGGAACGATATTCTTCATCCATGGCTGCATCCCAATCTGGATTCCCTGAAGCTTCTGCAAAAGTTTCTGGATCATGATTCTCGGAAACTTGAGCCAAAAGAGAAGAGGCTCGTTGAAACTGAGAACGTGTTTGACGTTGATCTCTAGGATCACCGGCAGGATCACCAGCTGCTTCACATGTTGAACGAACCCATCGAGGAAGCACTTGTGCTGGTGCAACTGGAGGAACATGAGCAGGCGGAGGTGGATTTTAATCCTCATTGTCATCATCAGAAACTGGAGTTGGAAACCTGTCAAGGAAGTTGGAAGAAGAAGAAGAAGGCACAAACTCTGAATCAGGCTCGCAGGCCAAAGAAGTCACAATCGCCGAGTTAGGCTCGCAGGCCAAGAGATTTTCATCAAATTTAACATCTCTTCTAATGATTATAGCATGAGAATGTGGTTGAAGAAGTCTATAACCTTTTACATCTTCAGAATATCCAACAAATATGTACTTTTCACTTTTAGGCTGCAATGCTTTCTGTTTTTCATCCGGAATGTGAGCCCATGCTTCACTACCAAACACACGGAAGTGACTTACATCAGGTTTAGTTTTACTCCATGCTTCTTCCGATGTTATACCTTGTAATGCTTTAGTGGGGGTGCGATTAACTATGTGATTTGCACAATTAATGGCTTCAGCCCAAAATTGAAGACTTAGTCCTTTAGATTGGATCATACAATTAGCCATTTCTTTTAAAGTGCGGTTCTAAACACACTATCCCTAACGGATATATCACACAAGTTGATCTTAACTAACTCCTAAGTGTCTAAATATCCTAACACAAACCATATAATGCCTTTTTCAGTTTGCATACATGAGTCCTCCCATCTTTAACCTCAAACCCTTGTGGTTGCTCTATGTATACTTCTTCTTCAATTACACCATTCAGAAAAGCTATCTTAACATCCATTTGGTGTAGTTTCCACTTCATCATAGATGCAAGTGCCATGATAGTTCTAATTGAAGTATACCTAGCAACTGGTGCAAATGTTTCTTCATAGTCAATTCCCTCCTTCTGAGAGAATCCTCTGGCTACAAATCTTGCCTTGTATTTTTCAATACTACCATCTGCAGCATGTTTTATCTTGAAAATCCATTTGGAAGAAACCACACTTTTATCTTTTGGTTTGGGAACTACATCCCAAACATCATTTTTCATTATTGACTGATATTCTTCTGTCATTGCTTCTACCCATTCTTTCTTCTAGGCGGCTTCTTCATAGCTAGCAGGTTGTTGATCTACAAGATCACACATCAAGGCCATATAGTTGGACACTATCTTAGGTTTCTTTCTTTCTCTAGTGGAGCCTTCATGAGCTCCATATCTTTCAACTCCTTGAATAATATCTCTAGCCCATGCTGGCCTTCTTTTCTTAGATGAATCTGTGATAGAAGGTTCTTGTGGTTCCAACATGTCATGATCTTCTGGTGAATCATATTCAAGGATGTGCACAGCCTCTGTGATTCTAGGAGGTGTATCTTCTTCATAGATTTCTTCAAGTTGACACTTCCTGGATTTCTTGAGAGCTGCTTCTTCATCAAATGTTACATCTCTACTTATTTCTATATGATGAAAACCTAGAATGTAGATTCTGAAGGCTTTGGATGATTCACAATATCCGACAAATATTCCCTTCTTACCAGAAGGATCCAACTTGGTTCTCTTTTCTTTTGGAATGTGGATGTACACAGGACACCCAAATATTTTGAGATGACTTACCTCAGGCTTCTTTCCTGTAAACACTTCTTCTGGAGTTTTGAATTCAAGAGCACTATGGGATAGTCTATTTTGCACATAGACTGTTGTCCTAGCTGCTTCAGCCCATAGATACATGGGTAGATCTTGATCATGTATCATAGTCTTTACAGCTTCCATGATGGTTCTATTTTTCCTCTCAGCAACCCCATTTTGTTGGGGATTGTAGGGAGTGGTTAGTTCCCTCTTAATTCCGGCTTCTTTACAAAAGTATTCAAAGTCCTTTGACATATATTCTCCTCCATTATCTGTTCTGAGAATCTTGATTTTCTTTTCTGAGAGATTTTCTATTAGGGCCTTGAATTCTTTGAATTTTCCAAAGACTTCATTCTTACCTTTTAGAAAGTATATCCAAGTCTTCCTTGAATAGTCATCAATGAATGAGAGATAATACTCAAATCCACTTAGGGAAGTAGTGGGCATTGGTCCACATACATCTGAGTGTATTAGCTCCAGAATGTTCTTAGTCTTTGTTTCACTCTTTGGAAAAGGGTTCTTGACATTCGTCCCTTTCTTACAACCTTTACATGAGCCATTATGATCACCCTTCAGATCTGGTAATCCTATGACCACCTTGCTTACATAGGGTAAGGCTTTGTAGTTAATGTGATCTAGTCTTCTATGCCATAGCTCACTGGGGCTAGAGGTTTCATGAGCAAGGGCAACTTCTGGATGACCCTTGAGCTTATAGAGACCTCCTTCTTCTTCACCAATGATAACTGCATCTTTAATTGATTTTCCTTTGGACCACATGAGTACTTGTCCATCTATGAAAGCCACTCTAAAACCTTTCTTATCTAGTGATGAGATAGAGATTAGGTTCTTCTTTAAACCTGGAACATATAAAACTTCTTTCATTTTCAAGGGTGTTCCAGAATCAAGGTTGTAGCTTGCTTCACCAATTCCCTTGATGGGATATTGATAATCATCTCCTAGAGATACCTTTTGAGGTGAAGACTTTTCTTCAAGTCTTGAGAGAGATTTCTTTTGACCTGTCATGTGCTTTGAAGCACCACTATCAATGAGCCATGTATCTTCTCCAGGAGACATAGATCCAGAGAGTGCAGAAAATAGGACATATTCTTCTGGATCTTCTCTCTTTACTTTAGATCTTTTCCTTTGAGGCCTTTCCTCTTCTTCTTCTTCTTCTTCTTCCCCTACTTCTTCTTCACTATCATCTTCTGCCATATGTGCATGATGTCTTTTGTGAACAAACTTCTTCTTCTTCTTTGGAGAAGAACAGTCTTTAGCATAGTGTCCTATTTTAAGACAATTATAACATTGGACTGTGAAGAGGTCTCTTTCTGAGTTTGAACCTCCTTTCCTTTTGAATTTATGAGAGGGTTGAGACCTTTTGTAGTTCACTTTCTTGAAGTGGCCTCTCTTTCCTCTTTTAGTGTGGGTGGCCAAAGCTTGGTCATCCTCTTTGATAAGAGCTTCTCTGTTGGCTACCCTAGCCTCTTCTTGAACACAATCCTCCCATACTACGTCAAACTTCATGCTTTCTTTTCTGGCACACATAGTTTGTATGAATGATTCCCAAGGTCTAGTGAGACCATTTAGGGCAGTCATCACAAGTTCATCTTCATCAAGAGTATCACCAATGGAATCTAGTTTCTCCTTGATTTGGGAGACCCTTGAGAAGTAGTCTTGAATGGATTCTCCTTTGTGCATCTTGGTACTTTTCAACTGAGTCCTTAGGTTCATCTTCCTATTGATGTTCTTTCCTTCATACATTCTTCCTAGGGCATCATACATTTCCTTTGGAGTCTTCTTGGAGGCCACTTGGGGAATCAAGTGGTCTTTAATAGAATCAACTATGATTCTCTTTGCCCTAATCAAATCCTTCCTATGCTTCTATTTGGCTTCATCTCCTTCCAGTTCTGCAACTTCATCCTTGACATAATGAGCAAGATCATTCTCTTCAAGAATGAGACCAATTCTGTATTTCCATGCTCGGAAATTCTCTATACCTTCTAGCTTGTCTTCAAGCTTAGTTTTTGGAGACATCTTCTCTTGGGGGAGTCCAAGAGATAAGAGACAGAGTAGTGCTTACCCGGAAATATTACCTTTTTACTTTTTCGGATCCTGGGACAGAATTTCTGGTTTATCGCACTTTTGGTAAAACTAGGGTTTGACTTTCCCAGAGTTCTACCCAACCAAAAAGTTCAATCTAGGGCTAAAAAGATTGGTTTTGAGAAGGGATATCCATCCATGTAATCAGAATTTAACAATACCAACTTTTTGCTGAAACCAATTTCTGGTTTATCGCACTTTTGGTAAAAATAGGGTTTGACTTTCCCGGAGTTCTACCCAACCAAAAAGTTCGATCTAGGGCTCAAAAGATTGGTTTTGAGAAGGGCTATCTAGCCATGTAATCAGAATTTAACAATACCAACTTTTTGCTAAAACCCTAATTTTCACCGGAGAGAGAGAGAGAGAGATATTCTTACCTTGTGAAAGATGTCCTATTCAGGCTAGCTCTGATACCATGTTAAGTTTAAACCAAATAGACTAGCAAGATCACTAAAAGAAACATAATCACAAGATAGACACAGAATTTACCCTGGGAAACCCTCATGGGGTAGAAAACCCAGCAAAGCTTTCCTCAATAAGATGATCAACCAAAATACAAGATGTGCTCCCTCCTTCTCTACCTTCTTAGAAAACCTCCCAGACAAGTGCGCTACTTTTCTGAGTTGTACAAGTGTGTCTAATGAGGGGCTCACCTCCTCTATTTATATTAGTTCCCGACTGACTAAAAACCCTAATGGGGTCGACCTCTCCTGGAGAAGTCTAACAACCCCTAAAATATAAGATCAGGGCCAACCCCCACATGGTGGGTCTAATAACCCTAGTTACCACAACCCATCGGAAGAATAATCATCTCCGGATACATAATAGGGTTACCTCGAAGGGATGAAACATCTCTGGAATAATAATGTACAAATATAATATTTTTAGAAGTTACAATATTCAACACGTAGACCCACTAAGCCTAATTTTTCCAAGTGATGAATTAACCGAAGGCGCAAAGAACCTAGCGCATGTGGATATCGATATTGTGATGTTGCCACTAGAAGGCCTACATAATATGCGCTTGTAGGTTGTGGAGGAAATCCATGACATAGATATGGTGATTGTGAGCCAACACCAGAACCTAGAAGAAAACTATAAGTAGTTGCAAGAAGAAAATGCGAAGAAGGATAAGGACCTTGAAAGTGCACACGAGCAGTGCCGAAGAATAGAGGAGACTGTTGCTTCGGTCTGCGTAGAGATACCAGAGTGTCACGAGCAGCCAAAAATCGCAAATACCATCCTTAAGATCGGCTCAGTGGTAAGCAATCTTAAGGCTGAAATTGGTGAAATGGAGATAAACTACAAAGAAAATCTTGCCAACATGGAAGCACAGAATCTCCTGAAGACACCGCCAAATCAAACAGAAGTTAGAGCAACAGAAGTGAAGGCTGCCGCAGAAAATATATCCAATGAAATAGCTAAGTTCCAGAACTTACTGGATGAAGCAACAAAAGTATGGACTACGCTACAAGAGGACCCTAATCTGCTGCAGGTCCAAAACAGTTTACAGCAAACACAAGCAGAGTTAGATTCTCTGAATGCAGAGATGAAGACCTTGTCAGCGAGAGAGACACTCCAAAGATTTACAGAAGTCAAGGAGCTAAAGAGGGAACTCCAAGTCTTAAGAGAAAGGGAGGCTGACACCGCGACAAAGACACAACCCCTATAGGAAGAAGCTCTTTCCATCTCGCAAGAGATTAAAGAGAAATTGGAGTAACTCCGTGCATCGGAGACAACATTGCAAGAACAGTCTACGGAAGACTTGTCACCAGAAGTGTTGGAAAAGGTCAAGGTAGTTGAGCAGGAAGCTAAGGACACAGTTGCGAAGCTAAGCGCAACTTATGAATAATTTGTTGCGAAGATAGCTAAGCAAGGAGAAGCGAAACCCAGTGAACCTACTCAGAGTGGCTCGGGGATGAGCCACATGTAAGTGTTAGGGGCCTGTTGGGCATGGCCCAAGTTAAGCCAATTTTGGACAAGTCATTTTTGGGAGCTGCGAGGCTATAGCGCAGTGAAACATCAGCAAAGTATAAGTTACAGTGCTGCGTAGATCCAATGTTGCGAAGTGCCAGCTCCGCGAAGATCCAGTATGGTAGAATTTTGGATGAAAAATAGTATAAGTTCCGGTAAGATCGGTCGACGATCTATTTTGGGGAATATTCTCTGAGATTCCCTGGCGGTGGGTAAGGAGTGGCGGAGAAGGAAAGCGACCGCTCGCACGAGCAAAGGCAGCCATAAGTGAACTGGGCGTACGAAACCGTTAGAGAAGGAACAACAAGATGAAAGCGACCCGTCAACATGCGCTCAACAGAGGGGCTGAAAGCGATGTGACCACGCACAGTCAGAAGATGTCAAAAGACAGAGACAATGCAAAGGGATGGCCACGATGATGAAGTCGCTATCATAGCCTAATAGATCTGGTTAGTGGGATAACTACACCAATTCTGGGTAACCTTAGGGTTTTTACCCCACCATGAATGTAAAGACGTTACCTAAGGGCACGGGCTATATAAAGGGGATTTCTGTAAGGGAAAGGGTTGATTTATGTTGATCTTTGAAGGGTTAATATTTGATATTTGGTCAAACTCTAAGTAAGTTTTGTTGATCTCTGTTGAGAGACTATTGTAAAGAGGCTCTGCAGCTGTGTGCGCAAAGACCCATTGAAGAGAGAAGAGAGTCTGCAGCTGAGTGCGCAGACTGGAACTGTTGAACCCTTCCCGTTTATAATAAACAACAGTTCCTGTGGACGTAGCTCCCATCCTGGGGGTGAACCACGTTAAATCCTTGTGTTGTGTGATTGAATGTGTGTTTGTTTTGTTGAACGGTTAAGTTCTTGCTTATGAGTATATGTATCTTTGCTTTCATGTGTATTCTTCATAAGAATGAATGATAAGAATAATATGCTAAGTGTTTCCCGCATATGAGTGAATGTTGAATGCGGAAGTATTTTTGAACATGATAAATGCATAAGTTAATAGGTTAAACACTTAAATCAGTGAAGTCTGTGTAGTGCGATTCCCTTGAGGCGCAGCACCGGAAGTGCGCAGTTGTATTGTAGTTCATCACATCGCATCAGTCACAAAGTATATAGTCTAATATGCTTGTTGAATGCCTAAGTTTACACTAAGTAAAGTCTGTCTAAGATGTATGGTTGTTAAAGAGGAAGTGCAGTCTCCCATTGTGTTGCCCTATTGTTAAGTAGCCATTCCGAACTGCTCAATCCCTGTGTGCGCGATAGCATAAGTGTCAACCGCGAAGTAGATGATACTTCGCCCAATCCCCCAGTCTATTGAAACGCGCATCACCCGGCTGTGGAAACTTGATTCCAGAACCTCCCCATAACTTCGCCTCGGGTGAGACCTCAGTCTGCTCAAAGACTGTTGTCGAAAGGGCCGATGAAAATGGGTTTTGTTGGTTCCCTGAACCATGCAAAACCCGGGTCTATCTTGAAAATCTAAAGAACAGTATATGATCCAACACTTGAGGATAATAAGATGTAGAGAATTCATGCTTGAATCCGAACAAGAGCGATAACTCCTTGAAATTTGGATTGCGGAAATGGGTGTCTTTTTCATAGACTAACTGCTTCAAGACTCCAAAGCATGATATGGCATGATTGAAGAAGAATGGTGCGGCAGTAGTGCCATTGCAATAAAATGTAGGCATTTCTTCAGCCCACTTAGTGAAGTAATCGACTGCTACTACGATGTATTTTTGACCCTGCACTGAGGTCGGGCGACACTCCATGAAACCAATTCCCCATTTGAAAAATGGGCCAGTTGTGATTACAGGGTGAAGAGAGGAAGGGGGTGCCCGTGGTTTGCAGGAAAACACCTGACAATTGGCACATATTTTGATGGCATAAATGCAATCCTTAAATAGTAATGGCCAAACATATCCCGCACATAGTGTTTTTGGGGAAATGGTCATCCGTAAGAGGCGACCGCTACATGCCCCACTATGACAATCATTTAGAACCTGCTCAGCTTCCTCATGTGACAAGCAACGTCGTAGGATAGTGTCAACCCCACGATGCTATAATACCTCTCCCAGGAGGAGATATATGGGATCTTGATGGCATATGCGTCAACGATCATCACAGGATAGGTGATGGGTGAATTTCTGAGTTCTGATATAAGTCAGGATATCTCCATACCATGGATCATTGCTGGCTAAGATGAAAAGATGCTCATCAGTTAATTGGTCATTCACAGGTTCTCCTAGAGTAGTGGCCAAGAGACCAGCGATGATCTATGCAAGGGTCAAGGAATTTTCTTTTAGGGTTAACAAACTCAAGGTCGAATTATTGGAGAATAATAATCCATCTTGCAAACTTATCGTTGATGATCCATCGGCTAAGTATGTATTGCATTCGAATGGAGATTGTGATCACTGTTTTTTTGCGGAGTAAGATGTAATGGGGAAATTTTTGCACCGAGAGGATTATAGCGAGTGCAAGCTTCTCATCATGAGTGTATTTGAGTGCTAGTCCCGCCAATGTTTTGCTGATGTAGTAAATGACATGTTAATTGTGACCTTCAGCCTGTTGGACCAAGATGTTTGCAACAACATAAGATGGCGCCGATATATAGAGGATAAAATATTTGTCAAATTCTGGTGGGGAGATGAGGGATGTAGAAGCCAATGCTTGCTTTAGTGCTTTGAAAGAGGTTTGTGCTTGTTCATCCCATTGGAAAGGGATGTCTTTCCTAAGCAAGCGTAGAAAACTGTGTGCCTGAGTGGCATAATCAGGTACCAAATGACGAAGGAAATTGGCCTTCCCTAAACACTTTGCAACTCACGTTGTGCGCGTGGGGGGAGTTAAGTCAAGAATGGCTTGGACTTTGGATGGGTCTACGGTGATTCCTCCTTTTAAAATAATGAATCCTAATAACCATATCGTGGTGACACATAACACGCATTTGAGGGGATTTAACTGTATGTTGTACTTACAACATCACGTGAAGATGGTTCATAGGTTGCAGAGGTGATCAAACCCTTTTTTACATTTGGTCATAAGATCATCGAGGAAAGCCAGGATGATATGGGCTAGGTAATTGAAAACATATGCCATAGCCCTTTGGAATGTGGCCCTAGCATTCTTTAACTTGAAGGGCATAACCCTATAGAAAAAGTCCCCCGCGGTGTTGTAAATGTCGTTTTGTATTGATCTTGTGGGCAGTTCCGTATATGGTTATAACCTTACATCCATAAAGGACAAGATTTCACTACCCGCACATGAGTCGACAATATGGTCAATGATGGGGTGGTGAAATTGTCTTTGGGATATGCTAGGTTGAGATCATGGAAATGTGTATAGACTCAAATGGTGCCTTGCTTCTTATTTACTAGGATGGTGTTTGGGAGCCATGACGTATAAGAAATGGGGAAAATAAATCCATCCCGATGGAGTTTTTCAATCTCAGCCTTGACAGCTAGAGCCTTAGAGGGGTGAACAGTTATTTTTTTTTGTGTTGGACCGAGAGTGCATCTGGCCAAGTGTCAATATGATGTTTGACAATTGAAGGGTCTAAGCCAGGAATTTCTACATACAACCATGCGAAGACATCTCAAAATTATTTGAAGAGAGAGGTGAAGTCAATGAATTCTTGTGGTGAGCATGATGCACCAAATGAGATGTTTTATATCACTTCTAGTGTGATGGAAATATTTACCTGTATCATGGAAAAAATATTGGATAGATTTCCCTCTTCAAAGGCATATGGGGTCGGGATTGGGTTCTTGAACCAATCAACGTGATTAGGAGGTAAGAAATCTTTTGATTCAATGTCGTACTATTGGGCCACCAGAGTCATTGATTTAACATAGGTAGGGGCGAAAGATGACCTATGATGGAGGTCGTCCCATGGAGGTTCACCTAAGTGCACGGTCTCCATTATTGATTCATCTGTGGAGAAGAAATATTCTTGTAACATGTCTTCATCTTAAGAGAAGGAGTCTTCATAGCCTATATTAATTGACCTATATTTATTGGCAGAAGGTATGGGATCTTTCGCTTGATTTGGCTCAACATAAGCGACACTTGCAACTAGCTGGAGGGGTAGTGAGTTGATGTAAAGGGTATCCATGTAGAGGATGGGGTTTTGTGGGGGGGTATAATCTCCTCTTGGGGGAAGTTAGGAGGATTGTGTTGTTCCTCCAACATCTATGGCAAGCCAGGATTAGTGTCAACAAATGATAATGGAGGGTCATCATTGTTGGGTGGAAGAGAGACAAATGGTATGTCTACATCCTCACTGTCATTGGTAGAGCTATTCTCTTCTTCGAATACCGTGGGAAGTATTGTTCCCAAAGGGGTAAGGTTATCTGATAGTCGCTTATGTTCAGAATAAAGTGTTCATAATGCGCCCAACAAACGGAACTGAAATGAATGGTGTGTCAAAAACCTACATGATCTGCATGGGCGAGTGGCATATTTATGATTGAGAACACGTGTCAGACTCTAAATACACCTAATATGCGATGTTTGATCGAGGAAGTGCAGGTGTGATTCCTCCAGTTTAAGTGTTTCTAAGGCGAACATTATTAGCGTGTCCATTGTTGCAGTGATGACATTTATGGAAGCCGTTTCTTGCTGTTGAGGTGAAGGGATCTCAACTGAAGGGTGAGTGAGGCAGATGGTCACCAAGGTATCCCAAATTTGAGGGAGGTCGGGGAAATGGTGTATATAATGCCAAAATTGAAAGAAAATATAACACGCATGATTGGTACGTAATGACTTGGACTTAGTTTTCATGTTGGGCGAAGACGAGGTTGAAGGTATGCCCCCTACTAAAGTATGTGCTGTGTGCATCACACTAATAAGGGTATTAAGCAAATTCCTAACCTCCAGTGAGGTGGGCCACATGTTCATCGCATGGCCTTGTTACCCACATAGGGCACATGGTGGGGTAACCCTCATTGTGGGAGTAGTATTGGTCATTACCGAGGCTTTCAACCTAGGTTGATTTATGCCCCCTGCTTAGGCCCAACGACTACTGATGGTGATTCGTGAAGAGGGTTGGTCACAATGGGGGATTTCAACTTAGGTTTCCTTATGCCCCCATTATTGGGTTTAGTGCCAGCCGGTCTGGTTGGGTCACTAGTGTTAGTGGCTCAGCGTGAGGTATAAGTGGCATAATTGGCCTAGATGGCGTAACTGTCGAGACGGGTACAAACTCATAATGGGCCATTGCTGGGTATGGTGGAGTAAGGTGCCACATAGGTATTCCCAAAGTGAGCCCAGGTAGAGTCAGTTGAGCCATTACTAGTGTCCTTTGCACCCCTGTGGGGGGGTACAAGAATGGTATTTGAAATATTGGAGGTACTGATGGGCTCAATGTCTATTCAATACCATGACTCGTCGAAGGGGTCGATGATGATGTCGATGGGGTTGGAGATGTATTTTTAGAGGTGAAAACGGTGCACATAAGGTTGTCTTTCAATGTGGGGATTTTAAGCGGAGGACCTAAATATGCCCCTAGCAAGTCAGAATCTTTGTACATGTCTAGGCACATATAAACGTAAGGGGGTTGATTCACTTCACCTACAGTGGGTATAACATTTTCGGGGTTGGTGTCTCCATGAGGGTCATAGTAATTAAACTGGTCAAGGGTGACTATCGTCCCATCAAAGGGAAACATCATGATGCAGAATACTAAAGAGGAAACCGCCTTCATGGTTGCGATAGTTTCCCATCATATGCGTGAAGAGTGATAGATGAGGGCACTAACTCGGGTGATCCCAACCGTTTCTAGGATGGCATTACACATGTGGATGCACCTTCATCGATAATGCATCGATGGATCATGATTTTTTTAACCGTAACTGGAACTTGGAATGCGACTGACGAGGGTAGTCGCGGCTCACCTTTATCGAGATCGAAGGTCATGAGGCGTGATTCTGAAGGGTCGACAACACCAAGTGCATTAATTAATGCCTTCCTTTGGTTTGGGCATGACTGTAGAACTTCTAAAGTGGACATGGCAGCTGGGGACTAAACCAAGTCATCCACGGTGATGTAGTCATGGGTGGATTTCATGTGAGGGTTATGGGGGGTGCACCTAAGTTGTACCTTTGGGATCCTTAGTATTTGTTCATCTCTTAGGCATGGTATTTGCAAAGGGCCACCCGAGGGAGTAGGCACATCGTCCCCTTGTGGGGGTTTAGGCCCGCCATATCCTTTGGTTAGATTTTGTAGGTTGACATTTTCCATGTTCATGTAAATATTTTGAAAGGATCCATCACCTCGGGGGCACTGGCTCCTATTGTTGGGTGACTTCCCCTTGGTTGGAAAAGGGTTGTTGCAAGATATCTAGCTAGGGTTGTGGTGCATTAGGTTCATGAGGAGGATTTGCTGCTATATTTTTCTTTACTTCTGCAAACTACTAACAGTCCGGGAGGAGTAGTCAATGGATGTATAGTGACCATACTCTCCACAAATAGAGCAGGAATAGTTTGTCCTCATGTTAGTATTTTTTCCTTGTTTGGGGGGTTATTAGCCCCTGCATTTTGGTTACCCTGGTTCTGATTCTGCTAGAGAGGGGGGTCTCCTCCTTACCCCTATTTTTGGTTCTATTTGTTCTTACCTTTCTTCTTCCCCTGATTTTGAGGATTCTGGGGGTTAGATTGGTTTAATTGCTCAAATGCTGAGCTTGTTGTGCAAAACGTTGTACTAAATTGACCCTCATGTGTGGTGTTAACACCTATTATGGTTTCCACCAAGGAAGGTAAAGGAAATCCCCAAGGTCGCCCATCGGCCGGTTGCACCAAAGAAAGAGTCAGGAAACCCAAAAATAGCTAAGTGTAAAGAAAATTCAAGCTAAATGACCTAGCCGCAGCAAGAGAATGAGAAAAAACAAGGAAATAGGGCTCTTCCATAGAAAAAAAAATACCAATAAGGGCTTCTTCCACAACCAAAGAAGATTCGGCGGCCAGGATTGAATGGCGGGATCAGATTGGTGGTTGAAAGTGCATTCCGCAAGCGGGTTTCCGAGTTCCGCATCCCGCATTGCCGATTGCGGATTGTGGAATGACAATTTTCTGAGGATATAAAGAGAAGGGTTTTTTATTCCCTCAATCCCGCATTGGGGATTGCGTATTGCGAAAAAGCAATCTTCCAAGGAGTGAAAAAGTAAGTTTCTGAATCCCGCATTCCGCATTGCGGATTGCAGATTGCAGAAAGGCCATTTTCCAAAGGGGCGAAAAAGTAAGTTTCCGGATCCCGCATTCCACATTGGGGATTGCGGATTGTGGAAAGGACAATTTCCAAAGGGGCGAAAAAGTGAGTTTCTGAATCCTGCAATCCGCATTACGGATTGCGGAAAGGTAATTTTTCAGGAGTGTAAAAATCAAGTTTCCGAATCCCGCATCCCACATCCCGCATTGCGGATTGCGGATTGCGGAAAGGCAATTTTTCGACATGCATAAAATCGTGTTTCTGAATCCCGCATCCCGCATTGCGGATTGCAGATTGTGAAAAGGTCAGTTTTCAAAAGGCACCAAGCAAGGGTTCTGAATCCCACAGTCTGCATTGCGGATTGTGGAAAGGAAATTGCGGATCGAAAGAAGTTTGCAGAGCAAATCGCAGCTGCAGGGAATGAATATTTTCACAGAAAAATGGCGCGTTTGAGAATGACGAAGGGGTCTATTTCAGTTACCTATCCTAATAAACCTAAAATGGACCAATCTGAAGGACTAGCAGGTGGATTCTGTGGCCCAATGGTGCACTTCCAGCGCAAGTGATTCCCTTCCTCGCGCATGACAAAATTAGAGGCTGTTGATTCGGTCAGCCCAGTTCGAGCGGCCTCATCATTACCAGTTCGAGTTTGTTCTGAATTAGTTAGGATAATTTGATGCTTTGTAAGCCTATAAAGGAAGGTTTCGAAGAGGACCAAAAGGTTGGAAGTTTTTGTTTCAGATAGATTACTGCTCTGCACCTGTATTTGAACTCGGCCTCTTAATTCAATGAGAAGACCTAATTCTAGAGCTTGAGATTCCTGTGATGTTTGTTATGATGTCTATTATTTCCTGTGTATGTATTCTCGCTTTGTACTTCCATTGTTGTTTACTTCTGTAGTACCTAAACATCAAGACTACATGGTCTGGAATTCATGCCCACATGCTCCATATGCATATGACTAGGTATTCCACCCTTTTCCTCTTGAAGTTACAAGTTAGAATTCATTTTCAAATGCTCTAACCTCGTGATGGAACTTGTTTCCTTTTTCTTCCTTCACCCGTTGATTACCTTGACGTGAAAGAACCCCATCTACCTCGCCTCCTTCCTCTACAATCATGGTCTGAATCTGTCATTAGTGACTTTAAACCCACCGAAGTTGACTCCATGCCCAACTGTTCTCCTATTCTTAACTCCAACCAACCGAAAAAAATCCTTTAATTCATTGTTTGAAGGTCTAGCCACCATTTTTACCAATATCCCATCCCATTCAAGCTATATCCCATTACTAGAAGCACTAAAGAGAGATCCCTCTCTGTGGTTGGAAAGGCTAGTTTCCATCCACTAAAGATTGGTTTGCAACAGTTACCTCATGGTTTTTCCTGACACAACCCAAGAAAATCTTGAGTGATAACATTCTCGTGACTTCACTGGGGAGAATATCTAGTTTTCACAGTATCAAACCGGACCTCTGAGGGCAAACAAAGATTCTGAAGCTCTGAGGTTGTATCATTTTCCCTGGCGATTACACTGGAGATCGAGCTTACTTCAAAAATTTGTATCATATCAGAGCTTATTACTGAGGGTGAATAGTAGTGAGACGCTAAGAGGATTGTGTATTATTCTCGTGGCGAGTCCATCTTCAGAATCAATGAGCTCCTAGGAGGATAACTACCAGAAGTCATCCAGATCCCGAGCTACCAAAGGTTACTTTGAACCCGAAGAAGGTCATCAAGAAAGCAAAGAAAGGCCAAACAGGTATTTCTCCATTAACTAGGTGCCTTTCTTTACCTAAAAAAGAGGCATATACTATAGAAAGCATCCCTTCAAGTTTAAGGACTGGGTCCTCTCCATTCAGATCTAGGTCTGAGACTGATCTGAGAGAAGCCTTGTTCGACTAGAGAGGATTCCAGACCCATTGCTTGAGTGCTTTGTGGGAAAATTTACAAGCCCAAGAAGAAACTAGTGGCATGTTTCCCTTCGCTAAAGCTACTGGCCAAAATACCCATGTCCCGAGTACTCCTCCTCCTACCTCTAAAACTCCCTCCGCTCCCAAACAAAACCCAAGAGCCATGGCTGCCCGATATGCCCCTCTATCCCTCCTAGCCAATCTCGATGACCTACCTGTGGGCTACGCCCAACGCCTCATGAGATTCGATGGGGAGGGAAACATTTCTGCGCAACAACATATAGACCAGTTCAATGATTTCACAGACCTAGAAGAGGTGGATGAAGATGATGTCAAGATGAGGTTGTTTGCCCAAATATTTGCAGGGGAAGTGAAGAAGTGATTAAGGCCCTTCCGAATGGAAGAATTGCTACTTCTGAAATATTTGAAGAAGCTTTCCTAGCCAGATGGCAGGATAAGCAAAACCCTCTCCAGATTCTCACTCAATACGAGAATACAAAGAAAAAAAATGTTGAGACTGTCTAAGAATTCTCAATCGGGTTTATGAGAGTGTACAATTCTATCCCTGTGGACATAAAACCCCCTGTGGGAGCAGCCAAGCTTCATTTTTCCGACTGCTCTGACAATGACTTTTCCCTCATCCTGAGAGAAAGGAGATCTCCTACTTTCCTTGATATGTTGAAAGATGCATTAGAAGTAGAATCCAACTTGATGGCCTCGGGTAAAATGAATCACATAACTGAAGCTAAGAAAAAGAGATGCAATGAAGCAGTGCAACCTTCCACATCCCAATCCATGGATGCCAAATTTGAGCAGATGATGAGAACTATGGAAAGGCTGGTGGATAGGATCTCCCTTGACAATAGGCCTCCTACCAGAGAAAACCCAGAGCCTCAAGCTCGAAGTAACAATCTTAGAAGGCCCCCTTCCCCACAAGGAAGGCTTAGAGAGTCGAGAGACCCTAGAAACCTTGAGAATTAGCCAATCAGACCACCTTTTGCTGAGAATTTCATAGATGAAGAAGAGGAAGATAGACATGTTGAAGACCAAATGCATCTCTTTGATCAGATCCAAACCCAGTTCTATTTGACTAAAGATGAACATGACCGGTCTTCCCTGAAATCAGATGATGTCCTAGGTGAATCAGAATCTGACCAATACCAAAGAGGGCTCCACAACGCCATTTGTGAGTTCAAGAGGCAACATAATTTGAGAAGTAGAAAAGTAACAGTAGAACGAGGAAAGGTTGTTGCTGATCCATCCTGTCTCAACCACAAAGAAAATAAATCTCTGGGAAAAAGGACCCAAAAATTACGATCCCGGAGGGGACCCTTGGGAAGGAGGCAGGACCCCCTAAAAAGAGTCTAGAGTGGGGAGATGAAGGTAATACAAAGTCAACTGAGAGGGTCCATGCTGCTTTCAGTTTGGAAAATGAAATATCTAAGATTAAGATCTCCATAAATGAGTTGGTCAAAAACTCAGAATACAAAGACCGGAATATGAAGGTAGTTGATGGTGGAGAAGGAAAGAAACCTGATACTCTCAATCTGCATGATGACAAACCCACTCTTCTGTTTGGTCCCCACATTGAAAATGCCTCAGAAATTGATGTCCCCCCTTTCCATATCAGTCTCAACATACATGACCATATCTTACACAATGCCATGTTTGATTCAGGAGCCTCTCATAACCTCATGCCAAGTTCAGTGGTGGATAATCTAGGGTTAGAAATTACAAGACCCTATAAAGACCTATTCTCCTCTGATTCTAAAAGAGTTCCATGTGTAGGGATGATTAAATATATGGTGGTCTCGCTGACTTAGACACCTCAGAAGAATATGATCATGGGCGTGGTAGTGGCTGATATTCCACCTAAGTTTGGGATGATTTTGTCTAGGTCGTGGACAACAAAATTAAAGGGAACCATGCAAATGGACGTGTCTTATGCCACCATCCTCTTCTTCGGGGAAATCAGAAGGCTCTATAGGGAACATAGGCTGTCATACATAGTAAGTAACAAGGACATGCTGGATAACCACCCCATATTTTTTGTAGACATGGATGTGGGTGCCTCCATTCTCTGTTATGATCCGGGTTCAGAAGAAGAAAGTGTGAGAGTTGCCAAGTTACCCAATCCAGATGTTAAAGCTAATGGTGGGGATAGGGTACCATGCCTCAACATCTCGGCCAACACAGAGAACGAGGGGCGGCGAATGGAAGAGGGAAGTAAGGAGAAATCATAGTTGGAAACAGAAGCCACGATCACCCTCCAAAAGGAAGATCATTGGGTCATGAGATTCGATGGACCTGTGAATAAAGAAGGAGATGGAGCAGGAATATGGATTGCCCCTCCAGACGAGGGAAATGCATGCACCATATTTCATACTTCCAAACTAATGTTTGACTGTTCAAATAATGTGGCAGAATATGAAGCTCTTCTATTGGGCTTGAATGTACTCAAAAGCCTGAAAGCTAAGAAGATCAAGGTCTATGTAGATGCAGAGCTGATAATCCAGCAGGTGAACGGAAACTATGAGACGAAACACCCCAGGTTGAGGGCTTACATAAATGCGGTGTGGGATTTGTTTGAAAATTTCTTCACATAGCATCATATTTCTTTCATTCCAATGGAGCAAAATGAAATAGCAGACATTCTAGCCAGCTCCGCTAGCAAGTTTCAAGTCCCTGCCTATCCTACCAGGACTCACATGATTAGTATAAGGCATAGACCCTATGTCCCGGACAATACAAAGCATTGGAAAATATTTGAAAATGCCTAATAGATAAAGAAATTTCTGGAGATGAATGGAGAATTTTCCAATATCTAGATTGATCAAGAGGACTGTGAAGTGGAGGAGTGGGAGCCTAATCCGCTAGAGCTCAAATCTACTTTAGGAGGCAAAGAGATTTTGTAGCTAAAAATCAACTACATACCCAAAGGATTGGTTCCATTGGAAAGACCTTTTGATGAAAATGATGTGGCCAAGGATCAGAAAGTGGCTCCAAACCCAAAAGAAATAGAAGACTGTAACATTGGGAGCAATGAAGAACCCAAAATTTTCAAACTATCTAAATCTTTGGCCCCAAGTACCAAAAAGGACTATATGGACTTAATGAGAAAGTTTTATGATGTGTTTGCATGGTGCTACGAAGATCTAAAGGAATATGACACAGCCGTCATCCAGCATACCATACCAGTCAAGATAGGGGAGAAGCCATTCAGGCGGAAGCTGAGAAGGATGAATCCCATGCTGCTCCCACTGATAGAAAAAGAGGTAAAGAGGTTGTATGAGGCCAAAATCATAGTTTCTTTGAGGTTTTCAAAATGGGTGGCTAACATAGTCCTAGTAAGGAAAAAGATCGATGAGACAGACTATGTATTGACTTCAGAAATCTCAACAAGGCGTTCCTAAAGGACAACTACCCTCTTCCCAAAATGGACCACATTTTGCAGAAGGTTGTAGGGGCAGTAAGAATGTCCATGATGGATGTATTTTCGGGATACAATCAGATTAGGGTGCAGCCAGAAGACCAGAGCAAGACAGCCTTTACCACACCTTGGGGAACCTTCATGTACGCTAAGATGCCCTTCGGTTTGTTGAATGCAGGAGCCACCTTCCAAAGATATATGGACATAGCTTTTGCGGGAGAGAAGGAAAAATTTGTGGTTGTATACATGGATGACATAACTGTATATTATAAATCTGACGCAGAACATCTAAAGCATTTGCACCAAGTGTTCATCAAGTGCAAAAAATTTGGAATCTCCTTGAACCCTAAAAAGTCAAATTTTTCCATAGAAGAGGGAAAGCTACTAGGCCACATAATATCTAAAGATGGGATCAAAATTGACCCAAGCAGAGTGGATGCAATACAGAAAATTACCCAAGAGTAAAAAGGAAATCCAATCCTTTCTAGGCATGGTGAATTTCATAAGGAGATTTATTCCCAATTTTGCAGAAATCGTGAGGCCGATCACCTACATGCTTAACAAAGACAATCAGGTTAGGTGGACTGTCGAGGATAGGAAAGCGTTTGAAGATATAAAAAGAGAATTTGTTGAAGCTCTAGTACTGATCAACCCAGATTTTGACAAGGAGTTTATTATGTTCTCTTTCGCCTCGGAGCACTCTGTAGTGGGTGTGCTTTTACAGAAAAAATAGGAAGGAGATGAGCAGCTGACAGCTTTCTTTAGTAGGGCTCTCAGAGATGTTGAGCTCAAATACAAAATTATGGAGAAGCAAGCCTATGCCATGATCAAAAATTTGAAGGATTTCAAGGTTTATGTTCTACATTCCCATGTTGTAACTTATGTTCCTAATGCTGATGTGAAAGATATATTAACGCAACCAAATCCAAAGGGAAGAAGGGCCAAGTGGATAGCTTTGCTACTGGAATATGACCTGGAGATCAAACCTACAAAGCTTATTAAAGGGAAAGGGCTGGCCAGACTCATGGTTGAGTCAAATTGGGATTCAATGAGTATGAACCTGTTATCACACATGCAGGAAGAAACTTCCCAAGATCCACCACCTCAGGTACCCGTCAAATTCTTGTCCTCTCCTTAGTATTCTGATGCTGTATATGTTTTGCAGAACCTGCAAGTACCCCCTGAGATGGAAAAAAGAAAAGGTAGATCCACCAAGATGAAGGCTGCGAAGTATTGCATACTGGGTGATTTTCTTTATTGGAAAGACCCTGGAGGTGTCCTCCTGAATTGCATAGTGGAAGAGGAGGCCCAAGTGACCTTAAAAGAGTTTCACAGAGGTGTTTGTGGAGGACATCATTACTAGAAGGCCACTGTTAACAAAATTCTCAGAGCAGGATTCAATTGACCTACTATGTTCAAAGATGCTTATAAGGAAATAGCCAGTTGCCATGAATGCCAAGTTTTCGAAGGAAAGAGGAAGCTCTTGTCCTTTCCTTTGAAACCAATATCTATAGAATCCCCTTTCTAGTAGTGGGGGCTCGACTTCATTGGCGAAATTTTCCCCAACTCCTCTGGACATCACAGGTGGATATTGACTGCCACTGATTATTTCACCAAATGGATCGAAGCAGTACCCACTAAGTAGGCCACAGATACAGTCATCATCAAATTTCTAGAGGAGAATATCATGTCTAGGTTTGGGTGCCCTGTCAAGATAATCACTGATAATGCACAAGATTTCAAATCCAAGAAGATGATCATATTCTGTGACAAATTCCACATCAAATTGGGCCATTCTACTGCTTACTATCCCCAGGGAAATGGATTGGCGGAATCCTCCAGCAAAAGCCTACTGAGGATAATCAAGAATTTGTTGCAAGAAAATAAAAGTGCCTGGCACACCAATCTGACCTTTGTCCCGTGGGCTGATAGGATCACCTCTAAGAAATCCATGGGAACTTCTCCTTTCAAGTTAGTATATGGAACATAGGTAGTATTCCTTGATTCCCTCAGAGGGCTCGTAATGAGATTGCTACAAGAGCAAGAAGAAGAGCCAAACCCTGAACTGAGGAGAGCTAATCAGCTGGTGGAAGTGCAAGAAATTAGAGAAGGGGTACAGGATGAAGCCACGAAAGCTCAAGACCAGATCAAGAAAACGTTTGACAGAAAGACTAAGGCGAATGATTTCCAAGTGGGAGATATGGTATTAAAATGGGATGCTAGAAGAGAAGATCAGGCTCAAAAGTTTGATAACCTTTGGCAGGGGCCCTATGCAATCACCACCTACCATGGGAATAATGCTTTCTTCCTACAGGACGAAGATGGTGAACCAGTCGGCAAGGGATCCATCAAAGGACAGTTCTTGAAGCATTATTTCAAGTAAAAAAGAAGGTCCGTCGACCCACCCCCAGTGTACATTACCATTTTTTATTTTCTGTTAGTCATGTTTCAGTTTTTGTGATATGAAGAAGGAAAAGGAGGAGGAGAGCAAGGGCCACTAGTCTACATGTTCTTTATACCTCACAAGGATGATAGCATCCCCGGTTGTAGCTGTTGTTAACACCTATTATGGTTTCCACTAGAGAAGGTAAAGGAAATCCCCCACCAAATCCCCAAGGTCGCCTATTGGCCAGTTGCACCAAAGAAAGAGTCAGGAAACCCAAAAATAGCTAAGTGTCAAGAAAATTCAAGCTAAATGACTGAGCTGCAACAAGAGAATGAGAAAAAACAAGGCAATAGGGATCTTCTGCAGAAAAAACTAGCAATAAGGGATTCTTCCGCAACCAAAGAAGATTCGATGGCCAAGATTAATGGCGGGATCAGATTGACAGTTGAAAGTGTGTTTCACAAGCGGGTTTCCGAGTTTTGCATCCTGCATCACGGATTGCAGAAGGACAATTTTCCGAGGATATAAAGAGTAGGGTTTTTTATTCCCGCAATCTCGCATTGCGGATTGTGGATTGGGGAAAAGCAATCTTCCAAGGAGTGAAAAAGTAAGTTTCTGAATCCTGCATTCCGCATTGCGGATTGCAGATTGCGGAAGGCCATTTTCCAAAGGGGTGAAAAAGTAAGTTTCTGAATCCCGCATTCTGGATTACGGATTGCGGAAAGGCCATTTTCCAAAGGGGCGAAAAGGTGAGTTTCTGAATTCCGCATTCTGCATTGCGGATTGCAGAAAGGTCATTTTTTAGGAGCGCAAAAAGCAAGTTTCCGAATCCCGCATCCCGCATTGCAGATTGCGGAAAGGCAATTTTTCAGCATGCATAAAATCGTGTTTCTGAATCTTGCATCCTGCATTGTGAATTGCGGAAAGGTCATTTTTCAAAAGGCACCAAGCGGGGGTTCTGAATCCCGCAATCCGCATTGCGGATTGCGGATCGAAAGAAGTTTTGCAGAGCAAATCGCAGCCACAGGGCATGAAGATTTTCAAAGAAAAATGGTGGATTTGAGAACAACAAAGGGGTATGTTTCATTTACCTGTCCTAATCAACCTAAAACGACCTGATCCGAAGGACGAGCAGGTGGCTTCCGTGGCCCAATGGTGCACTGCCAGCTCAAGTGATTCCCTTCCTCAGCGCATGACAAAATCAGAGGCTGTTGATTCGGGCGGCCCAGCTCGAGTGACCTCATCATTACCAGTATGAGTTTGTTCTGAATTAGTTAGGATATTTTGATGCTTTGTAAGTCTATAAAGGCATTTTCTGAAGAGGACCAAAAGGTTGGAAGTTTTTGTTTTAGAGAGATTACTGCTCTGCACTAGTATTTGAACTCGGCCTCTTAATTCAATGAGAAGGCCCAATTATGGAGCTTGAGATTCCTATGATGTGTGTTCTGATGTATGTTACTTCCTGTGTATGTATTCTCGCTTTGTACTTCCATTAATTGTTTACTTTTGGAGTACTTAAAGATCAAGACTACATGGTCTGGAATTCATGCCCACATGCTCCAGATGCATATGACTAGGTATTCCACCCCTTCCTCTTGAAGTTGCAGGTTAGAATTCATTTTCAAATGCTCTAACCTCGTGATGGAACTTGTTTCCTTTTTCTGCCTTCACCTGTTGATTACCTTGACGTGGAAGAACCCCATCTACCTTGCCTCCTGCCTCTGCAATTGTGGTATGAATCTGTCATTAGTGACTGTAAACCCACTGAAGTTGACTCCATGCCCAACTGTCCTCATGTTCTTAACTCCAACCAACCGAAAACATTCCTTTAATTCATTGTTTGAAGGTCTAGCCACCACTTTTGCCAATATCCCAGCCCATTCAAGCTATATCCCTTTGTTGGAAGCACTAAAGAGAGATCCCTCTCTGTGGTTGGAAAGGCTAGTTTCCATCCACTAAAGATTGGTTTGCAACAATTACCTCATGGTATTTCCTGGCACAACCCAAGAAAATCTTGAGTGATAACATGTGGTATGGGGGCAGACTAGGAGGAGACTCAAATGGGTAATAAGGATTATACCCCCATGGTGGGGTATACGCATTCTACACTCCATATGATGTGGATGTATGAGTTGCTTGTGCCATTTGTGGTGGAGGTACGGACGATGCTTGGCTTGCATTGGGGCAGGTAGGACTATAGGGTCCATATTGTAGTTGACCAAAATGAGGATTTGGTATAGTTTTAGGGGGTGTTGGCATGTTAGGGATGAGAGGGTACTACATTTCCATATTGGATGGCATAGAAGTTAGGGATGGGAAACCTTTCCCTATAGGGAAATGGACCCAATAATCCCATTAGTTGAATGTGATGACCCCGAATGTATGGGATCCAAAGATCGATGCCGAGAGGCATCGAGAAGGATAGTGTATAAGTAACCTGATTGTGCATAAATGAGATCAAAATGTTGGGCCTTTATGGTGGCCTCTTCCTCAATTTAGGGAAATGTGGTTGCCACATCTTTTGCAATCACGGGTTGGAGTGATTTGATGAACCAATCCAATAGGAACTGAGATTGCATGTCTATTTTGCACAATGTGTGTCGTCTACACCACTAATAGATGTGGTATGTTCTGTGGGTAGATGTATTCTGTCAAAATTCTGTGAGAATATCGAGGCTGAGGTCGTGTTGGATGGGGAGATGAAAGTAAGTGAGAAATAAAATGGCTATTGTCCCAAATGCGGCATGGGTTTCCCTTGGTAAATTTACATACCATTTTGCAATAATTCATGTAAGGGTTCACTGAAAGAGGCGAAGCCTCACTGAGTCATCCACTATGCTACTAGAGGAACACCATAAGTGGAAAGACATGACATGGTTTGCTAGGTCATCTCCTCGTTCCCCTTCAAATTTATGGATATTTGAGGGAATCTTATCGGGCATATCTGGCCATGTTGAATGTTGTTTTATGGGGTCATTGATCAATTTGTCTAGATCAAGGAGATTCAAGATGGCCATGAAAGGTAGGTTGGTATTAGGTGCCACCATTGTGTTGTGTATTGTTCCCGATAGGTATGTGGTGGTGATCTTTGTCTCTGATGTGAGGAAGAGGATGTTGTGTGTCCTTCTCTTGAAGAGGGAGAAGAAGTGGTTGGATTTCCTCCAAGGGGTGGAAATAAAGGGTGACCTCTTCTATGAGAGGATGAATCAAAGGGGTTTAAAGTATCTATGAGGGCATAAAATGAAGGACCGTTTCCTCTTCCATGAGAGGATGAAGCAAAAGGATCTAAATTATCTCCAAAGGGAGAAAATGAATCAAGCAAGGAGAAGTGTTTCCTGGAAGATCCTATCAATGTCTCCTGGGAGCAGCCTTGACTAGAGTATCTCCCTTGTGAACCATGGGGAGAGAGTGGTAAAACACCCCTCGAGAGAGGGGAAAGGCCTTGCAGACGTCTATGGGAATTCCTTAGGTGGTTTTGTTCCTTAATAGTGGAAGTTTTATGTGACAAATGAGAGTGATGTTGGGAATAGACATAATTGAACAAATGCAAAAATATGCCAACCACAACAGATGTAAAATGGTGCAAAGTGAGTGAATGTGCTATGTCATTTAGTGCAAGTGATCTCACATGTAGGTTCTTTTTAATTAGGAGTTACGTGAACTTGTATTTAAAAAGAAAAATATATGTAAATTCCCTAAAGACCTAATGCCCTTCCTCTCAAATGTAATTAGGCCTTCCAAAAGAACAACCACTGGTGGTAATGGGATCCTCCCAATGATTGGCTAACGAAGGTCACAAAGAGTTAGTTATAAAGGCGATGGGGCTATGTTCTGGAAGGGCTGGCAACATTTCCCAACGACAATATATGACTTTCAAGAGTCAATTGCACTCACATTTGCCCCTTGGAAATATCCTAAGTTTGGCCACTAAGATACCTTCTTCAAGTGTGGATAAGTGGTTAGGGATGAGCGGTATAATGTCATCTCCACAAAATTTGAGTGACTCTTTTTGGGGAGAAGGACAACTATACCTCGCCTTTAATGTACTTAGGCACCGCGCCTTCTTATCCAGGTTGTCTTTTGGCACTTGTTGATAGCAGGATTTGAAAGTACCCTATAAGTCAACAATCTATTGTTTCTTACAAAGTGTAGAAGATTGGTGGGCATTATTTGGATGCCTAGCCCAATCGATCCTAACCAAACTATACATTTTCTTGTGACCTCCTATGGAGGAATTTAGTTGGTTGATAATTACAAGTGCTGATTTTAAAGGTCCAAATTCGATTTAAGGAGTGCAAGAGAGGTATTTCACAATCCTACTTCTTTATGATCCATCAAGGTCACACAAAGTACAGGATGGAGAGCATACTCAGAGAAAGAGAGTCTTTAGGTCTCTTAGTGTGTGCTAATGGAGAGTAACAAGTAAATGAAAATGATTGTTGCAATTAACTAAGGAGCTCAAAGTAAATGCACATATATTTTTAACTTCAACTCAAAAGATACTAAAGGTGCTTGCAACTAACAATTTGATCAACAATGCTTATGAATTAACAAGTGTGCAATGGAGGTATTTTATACTTCTCCCCCTTTTCTGATTCACCAAGTTCACAAGGAGTGTGAGGTGAATAGCATACTTCCGGAGGTTAGAGTCTTTAGGTCCTTGCTTGTGTGCAAAAGTGAGCTACACTACCTTGCCTAAACCATGAGAAGTAAGCAAATAACATAATATGTCTATACTAACAACTTCTATGAATGGCAAGCATGATCTCTTAAACAATAGTGACAACTATGAGGCTCGTTGAAAGCCCCAAAGTCTTTTACCTAAGTAGTTTTCGAGGGAAGATCCCTTTACTTCCTAATCTTGGGCTAAGTGAGCTAATTACTAGAGAAAAATACAACTATTGCAAGTTATCTTAATTATGGTTCATTAGTGAGCAATCATTAGGAATGCAAGTTTTGTGCAAAGCTGATAAAAGATAGTAGCACGGGTATTCCAAACATAGATGCGTTGCAACGTTGTTACAACACGGCAAGGTCACGCGAGCAGAGAGCAAATTATCGCACAGGAAAAGGACCAATAAAATGTGTAATCAATAGGCCCGTGGGGGGCAGCTCAAGTGGTAAAGATGAGAAGTTGTAATAAGCTGTAAATGGAAGGTTACGTGTTCGAATCCCCCCAAACTTATCCGTGCACCATGGTTCGGGCTCCATGGATGCACCTAGGGGTATAGTGGTAGCGAGATTGGATCCCTGGACCCCGTGTCACGTGAGCACCAGCCCAAACTCTAGCTGTTGATTCCCCTAGTAAAAACAAATGTGCGATCAACGCGACTATCAAAAGAAAATCTGTGCGAGTAGTGTGCACAGGGCATCAGGATCCGCGCGACTTTGTAAACAACAATCTCATCCTAGAGGAGGTCGAATTATAGGAATGGAGGGTATGAACATGATCTCTTGCACAACGTAAGAACCCATAATTAGTTATTTAGCAGATAACAACCTAGCCAATAAGAAATTAACAAAAATGAAGTGGAGTTGCCATAAATATTGGTGTGGGAAAAATAACACAAAGGTGTGTATCTCTTCCCACTTAAGGGGTGAAAGCCTAAGAGGTTGCTACCAAGACCCAATATTGTGTTACTAAAGTAAAAGAGATAACTCCAAATTGATCCTACAAGTTCTTGTTAGAAAACAAAACAAATAACATCAAATAAACAAATAGAGTGAAGATATGCAAACCACAACAACAAGAAGATGCTAGAACCAAGTTAGATTGCCCAATGGTCAATCTTGTTATATGTAGTGTCACCTAGGAGGTGAAAGCTTCAAGGGAAGCCAACAATCTCCCTTAGGGAGGTCGTTTTTGTCCACACTAAATGCTAAATAACTTGAAGAACAATGAGAGAAACACTTGCCCCTTGGAGGAAGGTGGAAAGGGAGCTTGGGGAATGCCAATAGGTGGAGGAAGAGGTGAACTATAAGGAAGTCTCAACACAATTCCAACAACATAACCTTGCTATGATTTTCCCTCCTTAGATGCATGCCCATGGACTCCTTTTATAGGCCAAGAAACATCTAGATCCAAGTGTGAACTCCTTCACTTCATGAACTAGCTCCAAAGTACACAATGGGGGCTATTCAATGTTCCCAAATCTTTGAAGAGCCAAATTCGAATTTTTGTTGGTGAGGGAGCTTTCGTGAGCCTTCAATGTGCTGTAGGTATTTGATATCTTTGTCGTTTTGACGGTCGCACAGATTTCAAAGGAAAATATGCGCGAAGCTCACGCGGGCACACAACTGATAATTTGCATTGTAGCATGGGTGAACAGAGATTTAAACACACAACCTCTTATTTTGACTGTTTTTGGCATTTTTGGACTCATACTGCTTCTTGGATCTGATAAGGATGTATTCAGTGAGTTGCATGTTGTATGTTGATGACACCTTACTTCAAGATTAGTTGAAATGTCACATGTGTGAAATTTAATTGTTAACATATCTACTTTTTACTCCATCAAACAAGCTCACTCTTGAATATTTTTTTGATTCTTTAATTAGAGAGGAAGATAATCTCTTGCATCTTGGAGTGATCAACACTGCAGGTACATCTAATAAATCCTTAGAGGCATAACAAAAGGATAAATCTAGGCATCCAAAGAAGCAAAACTCTTGCAACAATAAGCATAACAAGGGTCCTAAACCCTGTCAGCAAGCCTCTACACCCAATGGTGATAAAGGCACTAAATCGAGAGGAAAGGAGACTAAACGACATGGCAATCTTTGTGGGTGAGATGATCATGTGAAATCCAAGTGATTCAAGAATATGGAAGCCTTGGAAGCAACAATGAAGAAGCATAACATCAATCTTGATTATTCTTTTAAATCGTCTTCTCATAGACACACACTCTATGCTTCTAGTTTTTCCTTTAATGCTTCTTCTTCTTCTTCTGATGAGTGGCTCATTGATTTTGGAGCATCTTATCATATGGCTAAGGATAAAGCCATTTTTTTGCTCTAAATGAATGTAACACCAAACAAATATTTGTTGGTGATTATAAATCTCTTAGTGTTATAGGATCTATAACAATTCAACTAGATGATGGTCATTCCAAAGGTGTATTATGTGTTTCAAGTCTTTCCTACAATTTTTTGTTATCAAATGACTCATTCACATGAAGGTAAGACTGTAGAGTTTACACCTCACCAAGGTGTAATCAATAATTTCAAAGACCCTAAGCATGTCCTAGTAGTCATAATTGTTGATAATATTAACAAGTTATATAGATTTAACAACTTTGGTTCATCACATTTTCCCTTAATTTTGATTGCCCGTAGCAATGACTTGAACAAACTTTGGCATGAGCGATTTGGTCATTTAAACTATCGCTCATTGAATCAACTATGTAATCAGAAAATGGTGATTGGTCTTCCTCTCATTTCTTGCAGAGATGGTGTTTGTCTCGAGTGTGTTCTTGGAAAACATCATTGGGATAGTTTAGACAAATGTGCCTCTTGGTATGCCTCGACCCCCTTACACCTTGTTTATAGTGATTTGTGTGGTCCACTTCCATTTTACTCTTTCTCTAGCTTCAAGTACTTCCTAACTTCCAGTGATAACTTCTTCATACACACTTGGGTTTACTTTATAAAACTTAACAGTGAAGTTTTTGACATGTTTTGGCCTACAAGGCGCTTGTAGAAAAACAATTTGGATATCAAATACACCGGTTAAGAATAAATAATGGATGTGAATATGTAAACAATAAATTTGCAAATTAATACACTGCGCAGGGCATTCAAATACAACATATTGTCCAGACACACGACAACAAAATGGTGTTGATGAGAGAAACAATCACGCATTAAAGGAAATGGCAATTGTATAATCCAATCAAAGGGATTAAGTCATCCCTTTTGGGAAGAATCCATTGATTGTGCCAATTACATAGTTTATCACACTCCCACGAAGGCTTTAAAAGATATAACATAGGAAGAAGCATAGAGTAAAATTAAACTTGATGGAAGCCACTTTTGCATGTTTGGTAGTGAAGCATGGGCTCACATTCCTAATGAAAAACGAAAAGCATTACAACATAAGAGTGGGAAGTGCATATTTGTTGGATATTTTGAAGATGTAAAAAGTTATAAATTTATTCAACCTAAATCCGATGACATTTTTTTTTTCCTCGGAAAAAAGTCGTAAGTCCGATGACATTATTATTAGAAGAGATGTAAATTTGATGAAAATATCTTATCCCTTGAGCCTAATTCACCCTTTATTCCATCTTTGGATTATGCTACCTTCTATCCCCAACTTCTCTACTTGTGATCCTACTATGAGTTCTTCTTCGGATGAGGATAATGAGGATGAAAATCCACCTTTTCTTGCTCACATTCCTCTATCTGGGTGCAATGAACATGAATCTGTACTGATACCATCGCTTCCTAGATGGGTTTGTTCAACATGAGAAGCAGCTGGTGATTTTGCTAGTGATCCTAGAGATCAATGTAAAACACGTTCATAGGTCTAACAAGCCTCTTCTCTTTTGGCTCAAGTCTCAGAGACTCGTGATCCAAAGACATTTGTAGAATCTTCTGGACATCCGAATCGGGAAACAACTATGAATGAAGAATATTGTCCCTTAATGGTGAATGATTACTTGGGATCTTATACCTCTTCCAAAAGGAAGAAAACTTGTTGGATGTAAATGAGTGCATAGAACTAAGTATGCATCAGATGGAAGTGCTGAAAGACTAAAGGAAATGTTAGTTTCCAAAGGATTTTCCCAAGTTGAAGGAATTGACTACAATGAAATCCTTGCCCCTGTCGCCAAAATGAACTCCATTCGCCTTTTTCTTTCCCTTTCCACTTCACATAAATGGGAGGTCCATCAAATGGATGTCAAATCCACTTTCTTACATTGGTATTTGCAAGGGGAAATTTACATGGAAAAATTTCTAGCTATGATCAGAATGACTCCATCCTTGTTTGTCACCTTAAGAAATCTCTTTATGGCCTTAAATAAGCTCCTCAAGCTTGGTATGCCAAAATGGATAACTTTATTCTTAACACTGATTTTTCTAAAAGTCATTCTAACCCCACTGTTTTTTCTAAAAGTCATTTTAACCCCAATGTCTATACTAAGAAAGTAGAAAACCATCCCATAATCATTGTTCTTTATGTTGACAACTTTATTCTTACTGGTAGTGATCCTAAACTTTTAACCCATGTGAAATCCAACCTTAAGAATACATTTGAAAGGATCGGATTAGGGAATTTGCATTTGGCCTCCAAGTCTCGCAAACCAAAGAAGGAATTTCCTTTCTAAGTCTAAGTAAACTTGTGAACTTATTCATCACTTTTCACATGGAAGATTGTAAACCAACTTCTTTTTCCTTCCATTTTGGAATCAAACTTATTGCCACTTGCACTATCCCCAAAGTAAATGCCACCATATACAGTCAGTTAGTAGGCAGTATTTTGTACTTAACTCATACCCATCTTGAAATTTACTTTGTTGTTGATCTTGTTTCCTGGTATATGCAAATGCCCCATGGAAGTCATTCGAAAGCAACAAAAATAATACTTCGGTATATGGAGGGTACAGTTCAGTTTGGGATACATCACAGTCTAGGGGGGAGATCTTTGTTCATTAGATTCACTGTATCCGATGGATCCAACAACCCCGATGATTGGAATTCTACTGTAAGTTATGTTTTAAGTTTTAGTTTTGGGCCTATCACTTGGGATTGTAAGAAACAATAAGCTCTTTCACTTTCTTTAACAAAAGTAGAGTATTGAGTCGCAGTAAATGCAAATCAAGAAGCCCTATGTATTTGGCAGATCATTTCAGAGTTTGGATTCCAACAACAACATCCAACTACCCTTTGGTGTGATATTCAGAGTGCCATCAAGCTCGACAAAGATCTAGTTCAACATCAATGCAACAAACACATTGAGATACAAAGGTACTTCATCATAAAACTGATTCAATATTGCTTTCTTAAAGTGTTATTTCTCCCTACAAACGATCAAGTTGCAAACATCTTCATAACGTCTCTTGTAGGCATCTATATTAGGAGTTTGGGAATCTGTCCTTAAGGGGGGGTAGACTGTAATGCCTTATTCCTTCTCCTATTGTGTCACCTTTATAAATTCTTCAATTTTATCCCAAGTTGTTCTTTATGGGGGAATGTTAGGATATTTAGACACTTAGGAGTTAGTTAAGATCAACTCGATAAAGTGTGTTTCTCTAGTATGCATTTGTACTTATGTAACTTGACAGTCACGATATGTCATAAACATAGAGTGATCCAATAGTTCATCTTCACCTTGATCTTAATGACTATTGATTCATGTCTTAGCACTTGATTGGTCCATGATCTCTATTTAAAGAGAATGGAGGGTCATTTGTTTGATAATTGCTTGTGAGAAACTCATATGTAAATACTTTTTCCTTTTGCATTGATATATTGCCTCAAGTAGCTATTTCGCTGGGGTCATGGATTGTTTCCCTCTTTAAGGGTTTTAATGATGTAAGGCATTGATGTGATGATCTATGATCTATTTGTGTGAACAGTTGCTTAACGTGTTTTCTTGTGTGGAACTACCTTTTTTTAATCAAACATCATCGACCCAACTTAATATCATGGTTGATAGATAAAGATACTATATAATACACCCATTTTGACCCTTGGAATTATTGGCTTAATGTGTTAATATTGTAATATGCGGTCTATGGTTCCTAGCGTGGAGCTCAAGGCCAAGGCACCGTTAGCGAATGCACGACTTGTAACGACAAGTATTTTATATTTTGTGAACCATGTGTTAGTAAACCATGGGAATTGTAAAATCATGTAAATATTTAGAATGTAAATAAAATTCCAAGAACTGGCTATGGAAGCAACTAAAATGAGGGGGCTTAATGTATCCACTAGGGAAAGGTGAAGGGTTGGGGGATTCAATCCTTTGTTTCCAAGTGTCATTTTGAGAACCCATCTTGACTAATATGCTGACATTTAATTCTGTTAGGAAGAGGCAGTTGAGAAATAAGGTCATGAAATTAATAAAGCATGGGCAAGTTAAGAAATTTGTATGGCGGGTTATGGGCTCATTTTACTTGGCCCAAAAGTTAACTTCCTCATGGAAATTTGTTTTTCCATCCTCCCCATTCCATTGTTGACCAACCAAACATCAATTCTCAGCCAGTATGTATTTCCAGCAGTGAAGAATTGTAGAAATCGTAACCAGGAAAGAAGCCACGATTTTGAGTGCCAAAACGTCGAGAATTTGTTGTGAGCAACAAAATCCAATGGCGGATCCATAGAAATAAAACCTAAGGAGAATTTGAGAGTGCCAAGTGCCCATAAATCCATAGGAAAACTCAGATTTGGAAGCTGGGAAATTCAATTCCGTTTTTGGGAGTCACGTGGTCAGAATTGGGAAAAATCCAAGAGTGGATCAAATTGGGAGAGAGATCAGAGGTCATAATTGCTTGATAAACCTAGTGAAGGAAAGAATCTCTGTGGATCTAGCATTTGGACATTTCTATGCCCACCCTAAAGAGCACTGGAGGGAAAGGGTGCCTAAGGGACTATGTAGCAGAGAAGGGGACCTTCCTTGTGTTGGGTGTGGTAGGTATTGTGGGTTCCAAGGCTATCTGAGATCAGTTGAAATGCATGTAACTCTGTGGTTGAGCTCCCTAGCTTAGCATTCCCCTACCCTATACCCCAACATGCTTGAAAAACCCATATGTGTGCTGGCTTAACATGAGTGTTTGTGACTATGACAGTGAGTGAGCTTGAGTAGTTCCTCCTTAGTGAATACATGGCCCATCTCAAGGGTGGTCTCTCAACTGAAATAATATAGGCTAGACAGAGACCTATGGTTGGGTGGAACATTGCTCTTTCATAGCTAGTTGCTTGGACAATTTCCATTAAAAGATAAATGTTCAATGTTGTTTTTAATTATGCCAAAATTTATGTATTATGAGTGGTTGTTTGCTTATGTTAAATTGAAGGAATGATCCAATTCAAATTGTTGCAATTGAATGCCCATGAATAGCATACGATGAGTATATTATTGTGCATGAGTTTATTGTTATGCCTGTGATGAACATACATGCATGTTATGCGTGTGTAATTGATTTTAATTCCGCTGTGTATTTTTAATATGCATTGCACACACATTTAAATGTTCACGAATTTGATAATATGACCTTAGAGGTGAATTTTAGCACCCCGCGGATCCATCATGTTCCCTCCGCCAGTCGATATTGTGGGAGGGGACGTGACATAGTGGTATTAGAGCCAATGTTTGCAACACTTGTGATGTTGGGCCGGAATCTACACCTACAGGCAGAAAATCAGAGATGCACAGGAGATGTTGGGTGATTGTTTGGTGAAATTATGGGATCAATTATGGCAAAAAATCAAAGTCTTCAACTGTTGCATAGGATCACACCACTGTGTAGATCTCACCGAGGGCTTTCTAATGATACCAATTTCATCAAAAATGGACTTCGGAGGTGAAAGATATTGGCATCATCGCAGTCGTAGGAGGTCGAAGTTAGTGGTTCTGACTTCCAAGTCCCGATGTACTGAAGTCAGAGTCGAGAGGTCAAGGTGGTTTTCAAGATCGGTGTCGTGCATGCCGAATTTTGACTCCTGACGTTTGGAGGGATGCAGTCGGAGTCAGGAATTCGGGGGGTGACGAGTCAGAGTTGGAGTCGCTGGGTGCCGACTTCCGACTCCCAACGTGTAGAGGGCACAGTTGGAGTCGGGAAGTCGGGGGTGATGGGTCAGAAATGGAGTTGCGATGCTGACTTATGACTCCCGACTGTGGAAGACCGTTGTCAAATTCGGGAGGTCGGGGGCAGTTGCGGAGGTTGGTTGATACTGCCGAATTCTGACTCCCAATGTATGGACAGTAATAGTTGGAGTCAGAGAAATCAGGATCGACCAAGTTGGGGTTGGGACGTCAGGATTAAAAACAAATATAGAGCCAAAAAATTGTTTCATCCATAGTAGGAGTAGTTTAACTCATAATTTGATGAGATTTGCGGCATTGGGACGCCATTAGCAAAGGGCATGAAAACAGTAGTGAGAGGCCCGAGCCAATTTTGCTCCAGTTTGGCAGAAATTTCAAAATAGAGACTTTCAAAGGTCAATGCCCTGAGACCACATGGAAGCTTGATTCGTGCCCAAATCGCTATCGTGTGGTCATGGACCAGGCACACAGTTAACTTTGGATCCAAATTCCAAAAGGTGTGTTATCTCCCCAAATAAATTTGTTGAGTTGATCATTTTTAGATGATAGGATTTCATTTAAAAATTCATTTCTAAATTTCTTAAGGCTCATTGTTGATAGCTTTATACATGTAATAAAGTTTGAAAAGCATTAGATTGGGTTTTCAGTTCAAAAATTTCAAAGGACAGGTTTCGGTAGCTAAGCGCTTATTTAAAACGGTTCCTAAGCTACCGAAAGCTCTACTTTTGGCAGCTTAAACGAAATTTTCAGGGCTCTCCTAGCTACCGAAAGTGAAATTTTGAAATGAAAGCAGATCAGATAAGAAGATACCCATGCACCCAGCATTGATAGTGAAAGAGGTGTCAAAGATCGTGTAAAGAAGCAAAGGGCCATCCACGAATATTCACCGTTGGTACTCAACAGGTCTGAGAAATTTCTTTGATAAACTTCTTCCAATGACAACACAGATTTCAGGAGTAGATGATGGAGAAGGAGAAATCACTTGGTCACGCTCTGCATGATCTTTTCACAAATAAACCATCAATGGTTCATTAGCTACTGAAAACCTAGCTTTCGGCAGCTTACAGAATGGAAGACAAAACTCTTCAGCTATCGAAAGGGAAAGGCACATGTCAGGTATCATGGAATAGTTTCGGTGGCTTAGGTGGACAAGGCGATGGTTCATTAGCTACCGAAAACAGAGCTTTCGATAGCTTACAAATTCGAACTTTGGCTTGCCTAGCTACCGAAAGCTAAAAAACTGGACAAATGTTACCATTTTTGCACAGATTTGATTTTTACTGATCCAAACAGCTCAAGAGTGGTTTATAATGTTATATAATGATTAAAGGCATCATGATCAAGGTTCTGTTCCAGATTTAAAGGTGTCAGCAAGGTGGAGAAGATTAGGATATTTACTGAAATTGATGGCGTTTTTACTGTGAAAGGTCATCATTTTCAAATAACGTTTCTAAGCGACTGGAGGATCATTTTTCAAAACGCCCAGAGATTTTTCTTCCTAACATGTCATAGAAAAATAACATCTCTAATTTTTCCTACAGGTGTCACATATTGGGAGAATCAAATCCGTCACTGAGCCCCAATTTTCGGATCCCAGAATCTGCCTGTTTGACACATGTTTTTGAAATGCATATCTCGGGCAAACCAAAACGAGTTTCAAAGATCTGAGAGAGTTTTTTGCTCAAAACTGATCAATGCACAATAACCTCTTTCATTTTATACAAATATGTCACATAGTTGGAGAAATGAACCCATCGCTGAGCCTCTTTTTTAGTAGTTTCAGCAAAAGTGGCGTTTTTACTGTGTAGAGTCATCATTTTCAAATGATGATTCTGAGCGACTGGAGAATCATTCTGCAAAACGCTCGAAGGTTTTTCTTCCTAACACATTAGAGAACAATAACCTCTCTCAGTTTTCCTACAGGTGTCACAGATTGGGAGAATCAAACTCATCTCTGAGCCCCATTTTTCAGCAGTCTCGCTAATTAAAAATGATTTTCCTAGTTTGTTGAAAAGCGGTTTTGGATTTTCCACCTGGAGTAAATTCGACCCAGCTTCTTAGGATCTGGGGAGAGGTTGTAAAGGATATAAATCCCAGAAATCATGTAGAACAAGGGTTGGATTTTGGAGTTCCATTATGCTGCTACTGTAAACAGAGACCTTTTCTTAATATATTAAACTTGCAGCTTCTTTCATTGATGTGATCAAATTTCTTCTCTCTTATCTATTTATGCTTATGAGTTGAATGAAGTTCTCTGTCAGTTCTTATCTAATCCATAAGTGACTGTCATCTCACTATCTGATTATTTGGCAAAGGATCATAAGTTGTTATACTAGTTTCTAGACCCATCATACTTATTTTTTTATATGTGTATGATCTGGTTTAGGTGATTAGTTTATGTTCTACTTGATACACAACCTGTCTGATTACATCTCTTGAAGGCCTGGTAGTGTTTGATATCCCTAGACATCCTTGAATACACAGTCCAGTTAGTTAGATATTCATCTCGATCCAACCCCACACTCATTATTGAGTGAACCATTACAAGAATAGTTAAGTTACCAGGCTCATTCCCTTCATAGTCAGGGAAAGACTCCTGGAGTGATAACAAGGTGTGAAGTCAGGATGCAAAAGAATGTCAACATGCACTATTCTGGAGCACTTTTTGGGGATTTTAAAAAGCTTATAGGAGGCAAAAGTTACCCTAGCTGTCGAAACCAAGAAATTTTTTAACTCGACATTTTATCTACTCATTAAAACAAGCAACTTCCGTTAGACAAAGTTTTTCCATAAATGTTTATTTTGGGAGATAGCCATTTTTGCAAAAATTTCAAGATTTTGAAAAAGTTGCAAAAGTCAAAACTTGTCAAACCCATAATTTTATAGAAGATGATTGGTGCATCGGATCAACAATTTGAAAGTTGATAAGTGATCCATTTTAGTGTATTTACTGTTTATTTATGAGCTTGATAGCTCGGTACATTTTATAGAGTGAATCTACAGGCTCGCGTTAGCCCTTTGTTTGGATTTCACTATACACAGTATTGATAAATACTATGTGATTACAAAGAACCTCTTAGACAGTATCGATAAACACTTTGTGATTACAAAGAATGTCTTGTGTAATTATTTATGTATATTTAACATTAGTTCTTGTGACCTTTAACTTGGCCTTGATCTTGCATTTATGTTTTATAAATCCTCACTGCTATACGTAGCTCTGTTTGAGCTATTGCGAAGAGATTAATTTTTCTATTTGACTATAAATCAAATTATGTGTTAAACATTAGAATGCAGTAATACATTTTGCATGAATTATTAACCTAAGGATTTGCTTAGGCTTCAAATGTTTAATGCTACTGTTTACTTGTCACATTATTAAAGAATATGTGGAGCTTTGAGTACTTCTTGTCTCATTTTGATGCAAAGGCTTTCATGAAAATATTCTTGTAGCGACTCATTATATTGCTCTATGTTTAATGTTAACTTTGTTTTTCTTGGCAAATTGGTCTAGCGAACCCTATGTGGATTGATTTGTTTAAAGTTTGGTTTAATATTTGTTAGCATGGTAACTTTGTCTTATTAATATTTGTTAATTTATATCCTTCCACGCACATAGGGATTTATGGCAATGCCAAGGGCTTAGCCCCTTTTCCCTATCATGGTTAGGGTTACTAAACATGAGTTTTCTCCTTCAATTATTTATTAATTATATTCGATATTGTTTAACATCATTACTAATTTTTTAAAAGAATACTACTATATAAACAACATAAAAACAATTTCAATATTATAGTCTATATTTCTTGTATATATATATGTATTCACAAATAAATTGTTTTCCCAAATTTATATAGGACAATTTAATATCAGTACTGAAGCTTTTAAAGGAAAACACTTAACATAATGATTACAAAATAATAACATGAAATAATATTATTTAAATCAAACCTATTGTTTAATAAAAGAAGCATTGAACTATAAATGTTATTATGATATATGTAAATGTTATTATTATTTATATCAGACTTATCATTTTTAAATAAAAAGGAACTATTAAACAATTTTTGTATAAATCAAACTCTCCTACTTTTAATTAAAACAACAATAAAGTATTAGCAACATAAAATAAATTTCAATTCCAAATTTATAATAAATTTTTATAGGAATAATAAAAACTTTATAGGAATATTAAAAACAGAATAAACATAGTTCTTTCTAAACCTAGCTCAATCAACTATTAATGAATAAACATGTTTAATATCAATATAGAAATAATGAAACTATAAACTAATAACAAAATCTTTATTAAACTTATATGTACTTTCAACCAACTTGCTATGGAACAAGCCCGTTTCTCTCAACCATAGGTTTTTGCAGCAGTTCATAACCTCTCAACTTTTGCAGAGACCACCCTCGAGCCATGCCAAGCTTACTAATAAATTAAGACCTAGGGTTGTTTATTGTGAAATATTCTCTTAAGTATATTTGCCAATAGGACCACTTTAATCAGCTCTTGGTTCCTGTAAAACTTTTCCTTCTCCTTTTAGGAGTTCATATTCCGAGTCTCACAAACTGGGATGAATACACTGAGCGCTTAGTAAGGAAAACTAGGATGGACCTGTACCGTGGCAATGGGAAAACTTGCATATGCAATCTCCCTTATCTAGTGTTCCTTCTTATCTTCTTTATCAATTTTAAAGAATGACTTTTCTCTCTCTTTTGGCTTCATAAATGTTAGTAGAATTAAAACTCTTGTAGGAAAAGAATAACGAGCAACCTCCCTCTTTTCTTTCTCTTCCTTTTATCTTTTCTTGGTTTGGGAGGGCACTGAGGTTTATTTTAATTCCTCACATTTCTTGAATTTCATAATTACTATTTTTCTCAACTTATTTATCTTTCCCTTGTTTAAATTTTAATTACTCAGATAAGTCATAATTCCCTAGTAACCTTGGTCTCTCTTTTCAACAAGTTGTTCCTCTATATCAAGTTGGCAAAAACATTTCATAAATAAACTATCACTTTAATCACATAAAGTGCTATTTGTTCATGATGCCTCGCGTCATACATAGGTCCAAGTCCTGACTTATTCAAAACATAATTATATCCAAGTCCTCTGACTTATTTAAATAGGGGTAAACTCTTACGATGCTACACAATGCGAAATTACAAGTAAAAAACAATGGAAGATTAATCTTTGCTCGTTGATATAGATTTTGGAACAAGAACAAAGCCCAAATATCAATGATTAAGAAGAGATGGTGATCAAAGTGTTGTTGCCCTTTGTGATACTCTAGTGGATGCAAGGCATCCCGTGTTTGCGGCAATTTACAGTCTTGGAGATTCATTCGCATATATTGTAAAGATTTTTCTGGAGAACAAACTCAAATTTTTTAATAATTAACTTCGCGTCTTTTTTGAATTTGATGTTAAAAGCTTCCATTGAGATCAATAATAAATTTTGAAGTTAATGTTTCTGTGAGAAAGATTCCAAAATACAACCATTTTAATTAGAAAGACATTCTTTGTGTACCGCTCTATGGGACCAGACTTCTATGTGGCTTCGACCATAATTTTTGCTGATGCACTGTTAATATTTGGTTGCAGGTGTGCTTTCTCTGGAAATTAATGGATGGTACATATTAATTTTCCATACATATAATGTAATAATTTTTATTTTTTATTTTAATCACAATGGGCATAAATAATATAAAATGATCTAATCTATATCATATCACACTTCTCACCAATGACATTTAAGACTAGCATAGATCCATCTTAAACCCGTATTTATCAAGTACAAAGAGGGATCCAATTTCTTAAGGTGTATTTTTTTTTAAATTTAAACTCAAGAAATTTAATATCTCTTGATTAATAGATCCCGGTTTAATTTAATATCTCTTGATTAATAAATGGGGAACCACCTTTAAAAAAATTTGCTAAAAAAGATCCTGGTTTAAGTTTTAAGTTTTTATTTTATAAAGGAACATCTATTTTTTAATTACTTTTCATAATATTTTATTTTATGAACCAATATGGATTTTTTTTTTAAATTTCCATAAATTTTAATTTATGAGAAGACATGAATTTTTTTAATTATTTTGTTAGTAACAAACGTTACAACATCTCCGCCATAGACTAAAGCACTTGGTTTCTCTCGGTACAATAATTTATTTTTTAATATAATTAAAAATTTACATTATCCCATTTTTAATGCTTAACTCACTCATCAACATTTGACTTTGATTCAATTACAATATAACTTGTAAAAAATCTATACATCTTTATAAATTAAACAATCACATAAAACAATAGAAATAGATTATCAACAATGAAAATTTTCATCTATTCCTTACACAAAACTAATACATAATTCTCTTAATAAATTAGTGCGACTTAAAAAAAAATCCTGGTTTAAGTTTTAAGTTTTTATTTTATAAATGAACATCTATTTTTTAATTACTTTTCATAATATTTTATTTTATGAACCAATATGGATTTTTTTTTTAAATTTCCATAAATTTTATTTTATGAGAAGACATGAATTTTTTTAATTATTTTGTTAGTAACAAACGTTACAACATCTCCCCCATGGACTAAAGCACTTGGTTTCTCTCGATACAATAATTTATTTTTTAATATAATTAAAAATTTACATTATCCCATTTTTAATGCTTAACTCACTCATCAACCGAGAGAGTGTGCGACTTTGATTCAATTACAATATAACTTGTCAAAAATCTATACATCTTTATAAATGAAACAATCACATAAAACAATAGAAATAGATTATCAACAATGAAAAATTTCATCTATTCCTTACACAAAACTAATACATAATTCTCTTAATAAATTAGTGCGACTTAAATTAGTGTTGGAACCTTTTTTTTATGACCGATGAACTAAGTGGATCCTCTCTTCTGAGGTTATGTCAGCCGAGCCAGTTTACAAACCTCGGACCAGGGTCAGCCCCAATATTAACACCGGTTCACCACAGTCTTGGAAGGCGCTACTTGGAAGGTATAGCGCGTTCAGAGATGACAAAGATGAAACATGTGATTGAACCATGGAAGGAGCAAGAGTAGAACCCTGATATCTGATCTCTGGCGTAGGGACCATCTGGACCCGCGGTTGGGTTCCGAGCCTCAACCCTTAGTGTTGGAACTTGGAAGGTGAAAGCAATCACATCGAGCGGTGTGAAAAAAAAAGCACATCTAGTCATCGTGGACATTTTAAAGATTGAATTACACATAAATAACTCCTAAAAATTTTACCTGCTCCACGATTTATGTGCACGCAGAGCACTAGATGCAAACCTATCAGATGCCTTTGCTCACATAATCAATGTGTAAGCAACAGAATTAACAACCCAGATCAGATCAGAGGGAGCCCTGAAGAATGCCACTCCTCTCAATTCGTTTTGTGTTGAACTGCACTTCTACATGCATAGACAGTCACATAAATCTGGTGGACTATTATGCCCACACAAGCTCTGCATGTCACCAGTTTGCACAGAAAATGAAAATACAACTCAAAGCAATCAACGGATTTATAGATTCAAACTTTAGCATAAATGCTTTTGATGTTTGCATGGAGTCTGGTCCCTGCAGAAGCTTGAATTTCAAGGTAATTGTCACCGTTGTTTCTATGATCGATGTATGTGATCGTTCATATGGCATTCAAATTTCAAGACTCGTGCATTGTCCTGAACTTTGCAACTCACTCTGTTTTCTTTTTGGTTTTCTGTTTCGTTATGGCAGTTGTGTTCATTGTTGGGAGCTTCAGATCTAAGCTAATTCCTATTAACTAGAGCTTAACCGTCAAGTGGGTTAAAGACTTGCGAAAGTTTCCGTGAAAATTCTCAAGTGGGTTTACGAATCTTGAAAGTTTCTGTGAAAATTCTTAAGTGGGTTGAACCATAATCGACGTTTCTGGTGAAATTCTCAGTTGGGTCTAAGTATTTTGAAAGCTTCTGCCAGAAAAGTTCAATTGATTTGAGGATTTTTGTATTGGCAGCGTTCAATGGCAGCTTTCAAGCAACCGCTTAATGGTGGGTTCATAGCAGCAGCAGCAGTCCTTATATGTTTGCTTCTAATTCACATGAGTCCAAGGCCTCCGGCCCAGCAGAATGAGTACCTTGGGACTTTTCCTCCTATGTATGTCAATTCTGCTATTGTGTATTTGTACCATTCCTGTTTATTGTAAAAGTAAAAATTCTTCTCTGTAGAATTTTGACAATTACCATGCCTTTGTATTTGTGGACAACCTAATTCGATAAGAAAGTTTCTACAGAAGAGGGTTTACTCTATTTTATTAGCTGTTGACATGTATGGCATATACAGATAAATCTTCTTCTTTTAATGCAGAGACAAGACTGTAATGCCCAGAAAAACGAGTCCACGAAAAAGTATTTGGAATGTGCAGAGCCTTGTGCACTGGAAGCCTTGCGAATGGTGGACTGCAAAACCCATAACAGGTAATTTATTTATTATTTGCCTGATTCTTTGTGTAGATAAAGTTTTCATTTGTGTGCAGGTAGATCTATTTCTGAATCATCTATTACTATTTAAGATCACAGTTCAAAGGTCTTACTTGAACTCCTGTAACGTCCTAGTTCTGAGCTTTGCTTAGACAAGTAAGGTCCTGTCCTGAGCTCTGCCCAAGCAGGCAAGGTCCTGACTGAAAAGTCTTACTGGACCTAAGGAAAGGTCGTAAGTTAGGTCTGTATTCATTCGCTGTCACTGAAATGATGCAGGTCCTCCAGTGGAAAGCAATGGATATATTAAAATTGATTGCCATGGAGGTCTTAATCAGATGCGACGAGATGTAAGTATCTGAAATAACAGATTAATTCTGAGTTGATGTTGATTTTTTTCTGAAAAAATGATTCTTTTAGTAACAATAAAAGTACAAAGTTCTAATTGGCTCACGGCTATATAAAGGACAGCAAAAATGTACTTAAGATAGATTGAGCTCCAGGATCACAACTATTTCAGCATACATCAACGAGTATACTCCATCTGGAGGCTAAGATATACTGTAGTCATGTTAAAAAATTTTACCCAACTCAAACAAGTCTTTTTCATTTTCTTGCATATCTATTATGAACAACCTAGCTTGGACTTTTCTGTTTTCCAAATTCAGAAAATAGTTTGTTGATAGTGTTTTCTATGCCAATCTTGTTGTCTTTGCAGCTATGCGATGGTGTAGATGTTGCTCGTCTGCTCAATGCAACATTAGTCCTGCCAAATTTTGAAACAGCCTCATATTGGAATGATACAAGGTAGCGTACAATGTCTGATATGAGTATGCAAATTAACCAATGTTCTGGAAATGTTTCACCACACAATGAGAAGATTTAGAATCTTCTTTGAAGTTTTACAAGCAAAGAAATACTGGTGCCCTTGTTTCTATGGTTATGTAAACAAAGTGCTAGGAAATAAATATGTCAATTCTGTGGAACAGGGGAAACTGAAATTAACAGCATGTGTTGTTAAAGGATTACCATATAAACACATACGAGAGAGGGATTCAACTACTTTCAAACATTGGAGTCAATTAAGATACAAACATCATTAGACTTAGAACTAGAGAACTTTGGGTATCTCATTACAGAGATCCTTGAAAATAGGGCAGGGCCTATCGAATACATTGTGATGTATCTGTAACAGGTTTTATAGACCAATTGGTCTAAGATGTTAATTGAATTCATTCAGATTTCATCATTAGGTTATCCCTTTTTTATCCCCAATTGGCCACTAAAAAGTGCTCAATCATGGCCTGCTGTGTTCAGTGATTTGTCTCTTAGGGTCACTGGGTAGCTGGAACTGGGAGCTGGATACGTCAGCTACAAACTTGAAAGAGCCTAGCCTTTTGTCCTTGAAAAAGATGAATTGGCTGCTAGCATTAGATAACTCTTATTTTGGGGAAAACAGCTCAACTTTAAGGAACATGCCAATCTCAGGCATCAGATTCCGGATAGTCATTGTTGAAAATTTGTGACAGTTTTGTTTGTTTCTATAGGGCACATATGCACAGGAGAAGAAAATAATGAATTTTCACACTAAACTCTTTATTTTGTATTGCATCAGATAAGATAAGATAGTTTTATTAATGTAAAACAAATGACCACAAGAGTACGTCAATGGGACTAAAAGGTTTGCCTAGTGCAAATACAGTGTGGGAGTGTGCAAGCAACTCCTTTAACAATGCTGAAAGGGAAAAGAAAATGAAAATAAAGGAGCATAACAAAATATCTAGAAGCATAACTATCACTCAAACCAGAAGATACAAAAGCATAAGTTCAGTGATACAATAGAAAGGCCAGAGACTGGAGATCCCAGTGCTGAGCAAGAGAGAGAGAGAGGGTGTCAAGTCCTGCTGGTCCTGACGGCCAAGGGCAAGGGAGGGGGGAGGACCGAGGTATATTTTCATGATGCACAATTTGTTCCAAAATTGGACCAAATTATCATAAATGTTTATGCTATCGTATTTTTTCCACTTCTATTTTAGCAGAGCAGGGTACCCAACTAGAAAGGTCATTACATCTTGAACACCCCCTTAATGACCACTTTATTATCTTTTACAGCAAGCATCTCCCGAAATTTCTGAAGTTTCTCCTTGCTCAAAGCTTTCATGAAGACGTCTGCAAGCTAATCTTTAGTTGTGCAGTACACAACCCCAACTTCTCCAGTGTTATCATTGGACCTGACTATCTCTAGCATCATTGGTCACACAGCCTAAGGATTTCCCTTGGAAGTTGAGGGTTTGCTACCACCAGCTACGTGCTGAGACAAACCACCATATTTCTCTTTGCAAGTGGGTCTATTGTCTTTGTTCTCTCCAAGAGGTTGAGAATGCGGAGCACTTCATTTTCTGGTTCACCATCTATTATAAGTTCCAGGGAAGATATACCATTGTTTGTATTGAGACTTGGGAGGTTCCTTATCCACCTTCCACTATCGCAATCAAATATATGTAGCCCTATTCCTCCGAGACACTGCCACTTTCAGACATAGAGCTTTGCAAGAGACCCCTGGGGCCAATTTTAGGGCTACTAGGTTGACCACCTTCTTTCAGCGTATTCCAGAGATTGGGGGTACTAAACACCCTTTCCACACATAGGCAGGTAGATATAGGTCAATGAGACGATGTTCCTCTTAGTGTGCTACTACTGGAGTACCCAAGTATCCTCACCTTCATTCTAGGTGTCATTGATTTGTTTCTATTCGACATCAAGGACCATCTAGTTCTCTTTGCCTGCATCTTGGGACAAGGGTACAAGTGTGCATCACAAATGTCCTTTATGCTTCTGGAGGTTTGTTGGCTTTGGATGTTAAGGGAGATTCTAGGGGAGGCACCCTGCCTCCTTCAAGGATTGTCCAGCTTGGCCCTCTTGGTCTTGGGCATTCTCCTATAGATATTATCAAATTTCGTATTGGTCCTATCACAGTGGTCAGTGATGATGCAGTCAGTCCCTCTGCTTTCGCTTTAAGCATTGTGTTAGGCATGTGACAGTGTCCATCTCTTGTCTTCGGTTTCCATCTTTGGTCTCCATCTTCCCTTGAGGGTAATTTGTACATGTACCTGGGTCTTATAGTTTGGGTTTACCCCTGTTAACCCTTATATTTGCTTGCACAACTGGAGGGTTAAGATCCAACAAGATTCCATCAGGTTGGTTCCAATATAGGTGCATTTAGACATTCACAGTGGTCAGAGCTTATTTTAGAGTTAGTTTCATCAAATTCCGAGAAACTACTACTTTTAGCAATTTGCTTTTTTCCAGGATCCAGAGATCTAAGGCCCACATCTCAAAGAATCTTACTATTCTTGATCCTCACAAGCTCATGATGTCGATGAGTCTGTTTCAAGTGACATGCAAGTAATTTCACACCAACTGCTATTTTTATAGTATGCTTTTCAAGGTTTGCATGTCGTTTCTAAGCACATTTTGGGTTCCTTGTAAAAACACGAGTCTAATGAGGCTGCTTTTGTCTGCATGCAAGATGTTGCTATTTTGAGCAGTGTCTAATTTTAGACTTGCTATATTTGGCAGCAATCTCAATAATGCTACCTTCATTTTCAGTTTTTCCTGCTTTTTTACTTTTTCGAAGTTAGATCGCTTTTTGGGCATGTCTATATTTAGTAGTTTCTATTTTTGGTAGTTACAAGCTGTGATGTCATGGTTCCAAGTGTGGAGTTGTGGAGTGGTTTCCAGGTTCTGGTGAGGGAGAGGATGATGAGTCAAGTGCAGTGCAAGCACTGGTTGGTGTCCTCTCAGTGTGACACATGGCAGCTTGTTGGATGGTTTCCATTTGCTTGAGGTCCTAATTTTGTTTCATGCCAAAAGCCTAACTTGCCTTGCTAGGTTGGCTTACCATTATTCCTAAGTTTGACTTTTCAAAGACCCAATTTACCTTACCATAGTTGCATTTCAAAACCTAAATTTGAATTGTTGTGTTTAGGTGCCATTTTTGCTTGTTTGACTTTCCAAGACTAGTTCAAGTTGTTGATTTTGACCAAGCCGAAACCCTAGTTCATATAGGCATCCATACTTGGTAACATTTCTAATTCGCCAAGCTGAAAAACCTTAAAACAAATTGCTTTTGCTAAGTCTGTCAAGCAAGAAAAGCATGAAATAAAGCTGAAAAGCCTTAAAATCTAGTATTCGACCTCCTTTGCATGTTGGTAAGACCCCACCTCGACCTCATTTATTATTGGTTGAAGTCTTGGCCAATTTTGTTGAGCAAAAAGGCCATTGCAGAGTCTGTCAAACAGAAAAGCTAACCAACTGCCTTTTGTCATAATTTGAGGTTGCTAATTCTATCAAGCTTTGAAAGGCCTAAGTTGACTTTACAATCCTTGCATGCATAGCTTAGAGGCTAGTTGGACCTCCTCGTTTAATAATAGCATGAGAGAAATTTCGGTAGCTTTCTCCTCCAAGAGAGAACTCACTGGAAGGGGTATTATTGGCAGTTTGCGTCAAGGTAATTTGTATTTTCTAAATCTGCATGCAACTACAGATTTCAAAGGACATATTTGGACCTAGGGATGTTTTCTCATCCATGCAGGGAAAGTATAGCAGTAAGACAGCAGCAGTTGACCAATCGAGATGTACTTAAAACACCAAGTTTAACACAGAGACAGCACATGAATTAAAGAGAAATCAGTTTTTGAATTAACAAACAGTGATTTATTGGAGGTGATATACAGGAACAGACTTGGAATTAGTATATTTCCCAAATATTCTAGCTGATTTTATCATGAGAAGTAGGTGAACAGTGAATTAGTGAAGGAAAGTGACCTTTTTCTAACTGTTTATGTTTGGTGATCTGCCTGTGAGATAACAACAGTCTTTTGCGTGATATCAATGCTGAGAGGATTTTCCTTCATGTTCAAAAATGTAGTTCGAGCAGGAGCTTTTTGCTCAGGTTAGGTGTGAACGTGCGAGAATAAGTTCGAAACAAATTCCTAGTGACCACTTAGTAAAAGTGGAAAATAATACCATTTTGTAATTTCACTTAATAAATAAAATTGAAAGTCTAAATTCCTTTGATTTCTTAGTCTTAGAAATCTAAATGAAATGTTCTAGAGATTTTAGAATATTAGTGAGTTGGATTTGATATAATCTTAGCCATACACCTCATTGTTGAGATAAGGTGGTTGCTAGGATTAAGGAGATTAGTTGAGATTGGTTGCTAGAATCAAGAAGTTGGTTGCTAGATTTGAGGAGATTAGTTATCTATCTCAAACCATAAACAAGACAAGATGGGAGGAGAAGTTGAGAAAGAACACACCGAGGAAGTTGTGTGAGGAACACACACAAGTGAAGCCAAGGGGGAGAGAACGCAGATAGCAGGAAGAGGATCCACCAACAAGGTTGAAGACTGCATGGATAGTACCATACAGTGTCATACATGGTAAAGCAATTCCTCATATTTCTGTGTAGGTGTACTGTTTCTTTTCAGCAGGCTGTAAACCTCAAGTTGAGGTGTCCTTGTAAGTTTTGATTATTAAATGATAAGTTGATTTGAAGGACAAAATTCTTGTGTATCGTGTTCATGCTTCTGTTGTTCATTTTCAGCTATATGTGTGATTGTTGCATGTTTATAAATATTTATTTCTGTGGTTAAATAAGTTCAGATTTGATTTATTTAACTACAGAGAAACATAGGATAGTAGTCACCTAGGACCTGGAAATTTACATGGTATCAGAGCTAGGTTCTCTAATTGAGATTCTAAAGGATTTACAGTAGTAAATCAACTACCAGAAAGGACCAGCAGCTAGAAGATTTCACTATTTATTTTAAGGACTAAATTTTAGATTTGGGAGTTTGTGCATTAGATTAGAGATGGCATCAGCTAGCCTCAAGTTCGAGGATAGATTGGATGGTATATCGAATTTCCTATTATGGAAAGTCAGGGAAACTCTTCTATTAGAAGATCTTGCAGCAGTTGGAGAGAAGGTTGAAGAGAAGGAGCTAGTAAGCAAGGCACTAAATGGGTTCCCACCTCAATGGGAAACATTTGTCAAGGGTGTTTGTGCTAGGGAGAACCTTCCCTCCTAGGAAAGACTGTAAGATGATTGTATCCAAGAGGAAACTCGGATGAAGACAAAGGCTACCAGACAAGGAGGTGATAGTGACCATGCCCTAATTGGTCAAGCAAAGAAGGGCAGAGGTAAAGGACCCAACAAGGGTAAGATGAAGGGTGAGGAGTCAGCCTCATAGCCAGGGAAGAAGGACTTGAATAAAATCAAGTGCTTCATATATCATAAGAATGACCATTATGCATCACAGTGTCTGGAGAAGAAGGGTAAAGGGAAGCAGTAGCACTAGGTAGCAGCCTCATTTGAAACTCAGATGAATGAGTTTGCCTCCAGGTTTGAGAAGGATTTCTTGATGGTACCTTGCCTCTCTTCCAGCACAATTCTGAAGAATGCGTAGTATGTGGACAGTGGAGCATCGAGGCATATAACACTATCCTAGGAACTATTTTCAAGTCTAACAGAGCACGTCTTAGGAGTTCATCTCGAGCTTGGTGACAATGCCAAGTATCCTGTTATCACATATATAGTAGCCGGGCTACCATACATTATTTTTCTCATTCCAGTACACTATTCAGCCAGTTCCCTTGCATTTGAGATGCTGAGATGAGCATCTATATTGGATCACTATCAGATTGTGGACAGCAGTTATATTCCCCATGCCATGACTGAGTTTCAGGACACTCAGAGAGATGACCGATGTAGCCATTATACCATTGGTACAGAGCAGACAGTAGTGCCCAGAGTTACAGCAGCAGTCTCAGAGGACAGATGATGGTACAGGTTGATGAGCTTTCAGGTATATGACTCAGCAGGTATATCATAGTGTTATGGTTAGATTGCTTTTATACTTATTCTCATAGCATGTCTTAGCACTTAGTGTCATGATCTGGTGATCATATAGATATATGGACCTGGTTGATCTATTATATATATTATATTGTCCCTACTCAGACTTAGAAGTTCACTATTCATACTCATTGGTACATACCCTCCTTAGGGAGAATAGAGGTGATCATTACACCATACTTTGGCTTGCTAGTGTTGGCTCCATCATTTCATTGTCTTCATCCATCCATGGCCTACCTTTTAGATTATCACCCTGACTTACTACTTGACTAGTGGCATGGAGGACTTTTCCCCACTATAGCCTCTGTATTGGATGAGCTTCCCTGTTTATTGTGTCTCGGCTCTGAGTTGGTGACAAAACTTACCTATGGTGAGTTGGAGTTCCTTGTGAATTCCCCCTAGTCACTAAAGTTGTGTTGGCTAAACCTGAAACTTTTAGTGCTGCCATGTATACAAAATCTGGAAAAATGAAATGCTATATCTTGTATGAAAAGCCCATTCATGCAATGTGTTTCTAAACACACATGAATGAGAGGCATGCCAAATGAACATGGCAATGAAAATGAAATGTTATATCTTGTGGAAAATAAATACCTAGGTAAACAAGCTGTCTATGACACACCTAGAAGTGCTCAGGTAAACAAGTGCCTTAAAAACACACCTGCAGCAGAAAGCCTAAAAGAAAAATGTAAATCTATGCAATGTGTTTGTAAACACACATAGATCAAGGCTATGGAAACTTCAGGCCCAAAAGGCAATGGAACTTAAATGCTATATCTAAACAATTGCTGGCCTTATTTGTATTATGGATTGTGCGCATCTGTGAAGGTGAATAAACCCTCTTTAAACAACTCATCCATTTGTGAGACACCGCCATTCCCTGTGTTATTGCTCATTCAGTATATACTATGGTGTATTCCCTTTCCCTTGCCAAAGTGTCACAAAGTCAAGTCAGTCAAGTCATCCCTTAGCCTAGCCAGTTAATTTAGCCTTCACCCTTCACTAGCAAATTGATCACAACTATGAAGTGAGTATGATCCTGAAAGTCTAGTCCGAGTAATAATAATAATTAACGACACTATATATTCGGATGTAGATCGCCAGTTATGATCATTATGTGTTATAATTGCTATTTGAATAAGTTGTAGAGCATGTATTAACCTTGATACTTTGCAGCAGCCTTGGATGATGGTCTGAGTTATAGTTGGTCTTGGTTAGACCTAGTTTGACCGTGGAGGACCATGGGACATGAGATGTTAGACCTTGTGATGATATGGATAGATGATATATGGTCTATGTATACATACATGATGACTCTATGCAGCAGCTACAGGGTTATGATGATGATTCTGGGGTTGCAGCAGTGTTTGTATATGTACAGCGCATTATTATTGGCCTTGATCCGGTATATTGGATATTTATTTTGATCATGCAGAGATTCATATGGTGTATGAGTATACATCTTGGATGGATTTGGACCTTCTGAGTCCAATGGGACAGTTTGTTTTCAGTTCCAGGCACTTACAGTGATGATTTAGCCTCAGTAGGCTGTCCTAGTGCAGTTTTGGTCTGTCGGAGGCCCTGTCGGAGCAGAGATGACTTTTATCCGGTTGACCTAGGGCGCTGATGATGGAGGGGGTGGTCCAGCCACTTGTTTTTACCATATTACCCCCCTTCCGGACACACTGGTGCCCTCACCTTGACAACGCCAGCACTCCAGGAGGCTGTTTGGGGCAGTTTCACGCTTCCCGAGGCATTTCAGGATTGGTAGAAATGGTTATTGAGGAAATCGATTTGGGCTACTGAGGCAAAGTTATGGCATGGGATGATCAGTGATGATAGATCGGGACCTTCCACACCTTCTCCAGCAGTTTCAGCTTCATCGGGGCCCGCATCCATCACTTATGGCACTTTCTGTGGATTTTTGAGGTCTTTTTGAGGACCACGACTTCACTATGGAGGCACGATTTGGTACATTCATGATTATTTTTGGGTTATTGTGCTATGGGGATTGACCAAGGAGGGATAAAATTAACCCTTGGACCCACCATAAGCCTCTTATGATATTTTGTCATCATGATTTGGTGGGATTCCCCTCTTGTAGGGCGATTTTGTCCACTTACATTATATTTTATTAGTGATCCATGTATTTTATTGTTGAGCTCATCTCAACCATTGATTAGACATTTGTATCTTTTAATCATTCAAAAAGTGGTTAGGGTTTTGGTGCCTCTCCTTCCTATTTAAAGGAGAGAGCCTCTCATTGTAAAGGGACTTTTGGCTCTGGATTATTGGAATAGAAAATTATTATTGCATCTATCTCCAGTGTTGTGGTGAATGTTTTTGGTGTTCGTTCGTTGGTTCTTCCTTTGCACTGAGTTATTGAAGATCTTGTTTGCCATATCTTTGTACCACGATTTTTGCATCTACAGGTGGAGGCCGATTTGCTTGGAGGAGGAGGTATTGGTAGGGGAAGACTCTCCCTACTTCTTCTTTGGAGCTCTTCGTTGGTAACAGGGAGTATTACTGTCCCAAGACCTTCTATTTCATGTTACTATTTGCATTTCTCTTGTATTTCTTCCATACTTGATCTTACTGATTGAATTTTCATTCCTTGGTTTGACAGGTAGAGGAAGGCGCACTTGTGGGCTAGGGCATCAAATCGGCAAGCAAATCAACAATCTCTCATTTGATCTCTGCGGGAATCTTCCTCAACATCAAGGCATCTCATCCACATCACTCAGGTATGATCTCAAGGTAAGTTCTATCTCCATGATCTATCCAATTGTCAAAAACACTTAAAACCCTAATTAATCAAAACCCCATTTTTTACATTTTCTCAGATCTACTTAGATCTAGTGGGTTATTGGGCATAATATTGAAAACCCACCTCTATAGCATCCACGGCATCCCGGATCTATAGTTTGGTGAGGATTGGTTTCCGTTTGACCCCTCTCCCATGCCAACTTAGCTTCTCCCAAGCAAGGCGCACTTCACTAGTTGAGCAAGTTGACCTAGATCTAGGTGATGGGTGTTTGAGATTCCACTTGATTCGTCATCTACACATCCAATAACATACACCCAGGTTGTTACTTTTCTGAAATTCACCTTGTGGGCCCCAGTCCACATTTTAAGGGATTTAATCCCCATTTTGGACCACTTGGAACCCTTAAACTCAGATCTACTAAGATCTAACCGTTGGATTACCACGAAAATACAGATCCATACTCCTACCCGACCGATCTACCCGGATCTAAAGTTTGGATGCCATCCGACTTGTTTTGACCCACCTAACCCCACTTTTAGGCTTCCTTGGGCAAAGTCGCACCACCTTGGAGAAGTGAGTTGACTCACTTCCAGGAACTGGGTACTTGAGATTTTTGGAGATTTAGAACCGGAATAATTCAAAACCTAGGTCTAGACTATCACTTTGTCAAATCTTGCCTTGGGGATTGCATTCCTTGTTTTAAGGGATTGTGGTCCACTTGGGTCAAACCTATATCTAGATACATTCATCCATCAAGACCTCTATTGCCCACCTGTCCCAAGTACTAGGAGTCCTAAACCACAAGTCAACCCTACTTTGACTCCACTTCCCAATTCCCAAGGCACTGGTTTCTCTCCAAGTTAATTCAACTTTCCTAGATTGTTGGATTGACTTGTGTTTTGACCTATGCATGGTGAACTGAACCTTTGAAGCTGCCATGTATCATGGTCAAGCTTGTCATTTGTACTAGTTAGCCCCAATACAACCCTTAAACTACCCTGCACTGGACACGGTTCCCAAGGCAGTGAGTCTTCTGACATTGTACTAGTACACTAGCCCTAGATCTCACTTCAAACATTATAAGTCACTCTCACATCAACCATGAACCAAAGCTATACCCATTGAACCCCTCACTTGGCTTGTGACTTCAACCTATAAGGTCTAGGATAAACCATACACCTAACTTCACTTAGAAATACCCTGATTTGGTGTTTTGGTTTTGATCTCTCCTGTCGGGAGTAGATTGGGTCTCCCCCTTTGTTGTCTGGGCTAGATAACATAAAGTGAAGGTTGCCTCGACTGGCGTGACAACCATATATTGGAGGTCGAGGTGATCGTGGTTGCACCTTTTGAGTTGCTCTGCCCTATTGCCATTCATGACTGGATACATCCATAGGGGTAACTACAGTTTAGGTGATAACATATCCATTAGTAGGAGTTGGTACCATTCCTTTCCAACTCCAATCAGGTAACTCATTAGACTTTGATGATGTGTTATTTGTTCCAGGCCTAGGAAGAATTTGCTTTTAGTTTTAGTTGTGGAAGATAAGGGCTATGCAGTAGAGTTCAAGAATCGACAAGTCCTTATAAGACTGAAAGAGTCTAGCCCAAGATCATCTCAAGTGGTTGAGGTTAGAGAAGGCAACTTATACAGGTTGCAAGGTGAACCTGTTCGAGCCCTAGTACATAACATAGACAACTTGTGCCAGTTGTGGCATAAGTGGATGGGGCACCTGCACCACCAAGCACTACCTATTCTAAGGGAGATCGTCATAGGTCTTCCAGAATTTAGCATTGAGCAACAGGGTGTCTGCAGAGGGTGTGCGCTTGGCAAGCATGCCAAGGTTGCTTTCCTAAGCAGTGAGCACAAAATTAAGGGGATTCTAGATTTGGTGCATTCAGATGTATGTGGATTGATGTCAGTAGTATCAATCACATGAAGCGTGTACTATGTTTCTTTCATTGATGAGTTTTCTCGCAAACCATGGACCTACTTCGTGAAGACCAAGGATGAAGTCTTCAGCAAGTTTCATGAGTTCAAGGCCCTTGTGGGAACTAGACAAGGAAGAAGATCAAGATTTTGAGATCGGACAATGGGGGTGCGTATACCTCCAATGATTTCGATAACTTTCTATAAGGATGTAGGAATCAAGAGGGAGTTCACTGTTCCGTACAACCCATAAACAAAACGAGCTTGCAGAGTAGGAGAATTAATCCATCATAGGGGTTGCTAAGGCCATGATACATGACCAGGATTTGTCGATGTTTTTATGGGCAGAAGCATGCAACACAATAGTCTACATCCAGAATAGGTGTCTTAACAATCTTTTGGGAGACAAGACACTAGAGGAGGCATTCACTGGTGTGAAGCCATAGGTGAGTCATTTTTGCATCTTTGGCAGTCCAGTTTACATCCATGTTCTAATGGAGAAGAGGACCAAGTTGGAACCCTCGAACAGAAAGGGTTTGTTCTTTGGCTATAGTGAAATTTCAAAGGCCTAGAAGGTCTATGTTACAGAGTCGAGAAAGACAATTGTAAGCAGGGATGTAAAGTTTGAGGAAGTTTTTGCATCTAGGAAGTCTCATGGGTCAATGCTAGTGACAAAGGATGAGGCACATGAATCTCCTAAGGTTGAGCTAGAGTCACCAACAACTTCCAGTTTGGGGCAACAACCTTTAGATCCATAGGAGGAGCCACCAACTCCTACGAGTTTTGTAAGGAGACCTCGATGGTACACTCAGACATTGAGGGATGCTCAGGAGTCAGAACTTACTTGCAGCTGTTGAAATTCTCTTTCGTATGGTTGTATGGCTCAAATATGGCAGTTGAATCAATTTTCTGCTGTAGGGTATTGTCTGTATGGTGACTGGCACAGCAATGATGCCATCCATACACATCAGTACGTTGATGCAAGCTGCTGATGCTTGTAATCGTACTCGGTACAACGATCATACATCTGGTGGCTGTAACAAACACAAATTTAAACATAATAATAGTATTAAATGTAGGCTAATGAAAAGTCAAAGGATACACATCCCTTTGCCCTGTGACCAGTCAATGCATATAAGTACACTGTCATGATGCTCACTGTAATCATCATCATTCAATCAATTATTTATTATTCAGTAGATTCTTATATATTACATAAATCTTCTGTCATTTTCATAGTGAACAGGAACTGCCCACTTCATTTGATATCAGAGCCAACTTGGCTAAATCTATGGGTTAAATTCCCTACCTAGACACTAATAAATTTTGTATAGCCTACAACCGCAATCACTATTTTGTATGCTACCAATCAAACTAGCAGTCCCTTCATAATAGACTATGTATGGTCTTATGCCAGTGATGGTAAGCATGTATGAGGAGGCAAGACCCAATGTCACCTCAATCTAACTCCTTAAACTTCTTTGGGTAAGTCCTAAACCCGGGGGAGAGTCCCTAATTGAAAGGACAGCTACAAACACCTGTAAATACCCTTCAAGAACCTTATGGCAGAGATCAGTGTCTTATATGGAGTCAACGATCAGTGATAAAGACATAGAAATCATATGGAAGGAGTTAATTCCATTCAGTTGATTACTATCAGCAAAATATCAGCACTTTAACATAGTCTCAAATCCAAGACAAATTTCCAATTTGAAGTCATCAACTGAAAATAAAGGCACTGAAATTTGACACCAACTGTTAATTGGATTCTTCTACTTAACACAGTAAATATCAGCATTGAAAAATGTTTCACAGATCACAAGATAAACTCATAAAAGTTTGGCCCTAAGAGGATGACAATCAGGTGACTAGGGTGAACTAAATGACCCAATCAGATCTGCAAAAGGTATGCTAAAATTTCGCTTTGATAGTCTGCAGAATTAATTTTTTCGTAGTCTGCTGAAAATTTGTTTTACGCAGTTTCACGTCTCCCAATGTGATAGGACAAGACGCCCTCAAAGATTTGTGGATAATTCAGATAGGACGAATTTAGTGGGTGGACTAGATTTACCAATCAACAAATATTTTTTGGTCTTTGGAATTATTCAATGTTACATGGGGGTGAGTCCCCCAGGGTCAGGAACAAGTTCCCTGCGTTTCTTGCATCCCCAGGACGGGGGGACTCCGGGAGAAATGTTTCTTGGCATTTCTCTTTGGGCGAACCTCAGTGAAATGTAGGGAGAAACATTTTGCTCTGCTGCGAACCTCCTGGATGCCCCCCATGAAACTCCGAACCTCCTGGACATCCCCTCATGAAACTCCGAACCTCCTAGATGCCCCCCCACGAAACTCCGGACCTCTTAAACCTATTAGATTCTGATTTACATTGCATGATTGCACAATGATGAATGTAGTATTTACTAATTTGCATGGGATGAATTGTTATTGTTGGGATTTATATTTTTCATATTGTTTATATTGTTTATAATTTTTATGACATCGACATCCTGCCATCCCACCCGGATTTCCCTAAAATTTGGGGGTGGTCTCCACGCATTGCCAATATGCATTTCCCTGCTCCTACGTCCCCTCGTCTCGGAACCTTGGGGGAACATTGGAATTATTTAGATTTTTAGGGCTTTTTGTCATGTCCCAAATTTGGTATTGGGTCACAATGGCCTAATCACATTGGCCCTATTCATTAGAGTTTGTCAAATTGATGCTAAAGGTCAAATAATTGCCAAGGAGGAAAATTACTAGTTTCCTAGGTTTGGGGTGGAAGCTTTGGGATTTGGAATAATGGGGATAATAAATGATGTTTGAACATTAGAATGGCATAAATATTTAATAAAGGAGCTAAATAAATATATACAAGTGGAAATCAAAGTGGCATTTCATCATGAAGACACATGGAGGAAGTGGGACCCACATATGGCTAGATTTCCCCACTACACTTGGCATCATTCTCTCACCAATTCGAATTCAAGGTGAATGGTAACATACTTGGGGGAGTCCAAAAGGTATTATTCATTGCATGACTCATCCAAGGTCGAAATATAGAGGAAGAGTAACTCCCATGGAAGAGGAAGAGGCAATTTGGAGCTAGTGAGACACTTGGGCTAGATTCCCTAGCTCTATGACAACAATGATGAAGATGCTATGACACCTATGACACAAATCAGACCTGAAGGCTGACATATGACATATATGACATGTCAGGGCTAAAAATAGACTCCAATAGGGGGCTCAAGGGTGTTAGGGCAGCTAAGATGCTTCCACATGTGATTTGGTGGAAGTGGGAGACTAGGAATTGTTGTACAAGTGGCGTTCTTTGGAATCTCTTCCCAACATGAGTTGGCATGAGTCTCTTGGAATGAATTCGACCCATGGAGGACATTAGAAGTTTATAAATGTCAATAACAAAGAATGAAACCAGCTTTTGATCATTTGTAGAATTTGCAATTGCATTTGTGAAGAGGGAGAGCTAGTGGATGACTAGTTTCTTGCCTTAGCCAATTTCGAGGGTGAAAGATTCCCATCCAAGTTGGTAATTGGAAAGGCCATTCAGACCTTTCATTTGGAGCTTTAATGGAGTCTTTATTTGCAGGTGTAAGCTACAGGGCAGCTCATGGTTTCTTCTATTGCAGCTCACTCCTCCAACCATTTCCAGTTTTGATGGCATATTCTTGATCCTTGAGGGAGGGCGTTTTTGGTGAGCTATTGTACTCTTTGGGGAAGCTTTTAATGCCCCATTTATTTTGTAATATGAATTAAATACTCTGTTCTTCATCTCCAAAAAGTTTCAGGTCGAAATTCCAAGTAGAAATGTATAAATCTCAATTTTAATGGAAGAACAATGTCATTTCCCCACTACCTTGTTGTGAGCCAATGTATTGATGATTATTTCGAATGAATGGATGATTCTCTGATATATTTGTGATAAATATACTGCCATGGATGTCTTCTACAAGTTTCATGTACTGTACTTGAGCATTTGAAGCATTTTTACTCAGTGTAGTTGTATTGGGAGGTGAAATAGTGCCATTTCCCCAAGGGTCGAATTGGGGATTTTTGCAGTTGAATGGGAGAGGGTGAGAACAGTTGTAATAATCCATTAATGGTTCATATGAGACTTTAATAACATACTTAACACATTAAATACCTCTGTTCATAAATTTGAGTGGGTTTGGAGGCATTTGGGAAGCCATTTTCATTGTTTACCCCAGGGGGATTTGAACCCCAAATTACTAGTAAAATTGCATAATTGGTCCAGAATATTAAGAGAGTTTGCAGAGGTCTTTTGGTGGCCATATGTCATCCATAAACATCATATTCAAGTTATAATATCATTCATACACCTTCCTTGAAGATTTGAAGGCATTTGGAGTCAATTTGAGACCTAGAGACCAATACTAGTCAAAGGAAAATCACTAGTAAAGTTACCTACATTGATCAGAATTGAAAGAGGATTTGCAGAAGTATTTTAAAGGTCCAAAGGCATCCCTGAAATACATATTTATGTTCTAATATCATTCATACACCTTCTCAGAAGATTTGGGATCATTTGGGGCAAATTTGGGACCTAGAGATCAAAACTAGTCAAAGGTCGAACAAGGGAAAAAAAGTGGAAAATTGCAATTTTAATAAAATTCCTAATAAGGGACATTACAGTGGTATCAGAGCATGATCTTGGCACCTGATGTGGTATAATATCTATGAGGAAAAGAATTTAGGTACCACCATTATATATTGAAACCAAAAGTGCTTTTGTTGAAGAGGAAAAAAAAAAGTAGGAGAAGAAGAGCAAATTTTTTGAGGGAACTATGACTAGGGATGAAAAGGGAGCCTCATATGATGGTGAGGAGCATATAAAAATTATGAAAACAATATTTGAAGATATGACCAAGCAAATTAAGGAAGGATTCGAATTGTTTTCTATCGAACTTGTGGAAAAAATTATTGATTTTAAGGAAACCAAGGGGCAAAATGCAACAGCTTGCTTGAAGGAGCAAAAGGAAGAGACATCACAAGATAGTGAAGAATATTCTATTGAAAATATGGAAGATCATTTCGAGACACCTTCTAGCTTAGACATGAACCAAAGAGCATCTACTGATGGATGTTTAAACTATGAAGGAGTACCTATTGATGGGTGCTCACACCTCTATGTTGGTGACATAGAGATCACTTTTGAAAGTGTTGCTGCAAGCCCAAGTTCCATTAAGCATGATAATGAAGACCTTGCAGCAGTTGAAGAAGAACCAAGATCAACTTCCCCATCACCACTTGAGCTTCATGAAGTTGGTCCAAGAAAAAAAGAAGAAGATGAGGAGGTTCATTTGCAAGAGCCTCATTTTCTTGAAGGGTCCTTAAAGATGAATGAAAAGAAGATCCAAGAGTCCCTCAGCATTCTCCATGACACTCAAGCATTGGTGTCAAATTCTTGTTGGAGAGCTACTTCATTGGAGGAAACATCCTTCCTTGAAGACATGGAGAAGATTCAAAGAGCAATGTGCCACATCAAAGGTAATTTCATGTCTTTGCTTTTTGATAGAAACCATTTGTTTGAGCTTAATGAATTGTTACATGATGCATACTTGAAGAATAATGAGGATATTCATAAGCTCACAATTCAAAATGAGCAACTTCTTGAAAAGTTGCAAGATACTTGTTTTTCCTCCTATGTTTCAGATTGTCAAATGGTAGATTGTTTGGAGGATTCTCATGACATGGTGGATCATGAGAAATGTGAAAATTTGAATGTTCTTGATGTGTTTGAAGATGAACTTGAAGAGATCCAAACACTTGATGTGGTGGAAGAGGAATTTGAATTGCCTCTTGATGAAGGTTATGCAATTTTTAAAGAAGAGCATGATTCCTCTACATTGGAACCAAACTATGACAAAGAGTTCACACTTTTGAAGGAGCTGCATGATACTACCCATATGGATCCTTCCCATGATGAAACTTCTGCACTTTTTGATCATTTGGGTGAGTTAGTTCATTCTCCTACTTCCTACAATTCCATGTTTTGCAACATTAGTCTCAATGAAGTATGGGTGAAAGGGTTCTTTTTGATGGTGCCACATGAGGAGCATGGAACTCCTAGATTTAACTTTTATGATGACATGGTTGGAGCACATTCTTATTCACATTTGCAGCAGCATCATTTGTCACTTTATGATGATTCACATCTACATGGATGTACCTATGATATGGATTTGAGTCACTTGAAGACTCATGGTTTTTCTTGCTCAACACTGGGTTCATTTTATGTTAGAGGAACTTCATCCAACACTTGGGTGAATAGATTTATGATGGGAGAACATTTTTGTTGGAAGCCACATACTTTGTTACATCTTTATGATTCTCACATTCATGGATGTATGGGTGAGACTTCTTTGAGTCATTTGAAGTCTCCTTGTTTTTTCTGCTCATTATTTGGTTCAGATTTTAGTGGAGATTCTTCATTCACTTCTTGGATGAAAGAATACATGGTTGAATATTTTGATGCATATCACATCCTTTTGGAGCAGCATTATAGGACATGGGATCCTCACCTATGTCATTGGAGCAGATTTGATTGGTCACTTGAAGCTTGTATGCACTTGAAAAATGGTGGTCTACTTGCTTGGAGGTATAAGCACCTTCATGACTCTTTGATTAAGCATATCTTTGATGTACATTTTCATTATGTTGTTATGTACTTTGATGATATATATTTGGTACTCATGATGTTTGGAAGGATGCATACAAGAAAATGGGATCCAGGAATCCTCTTAACTAATGGTGTGGGTTGGAGAGCACTCTTAATTATTGGGGTGCAATACAAGCAATGGGACCCTGGAATAATTTTTATCTCATTGGTTTCAAATTTTTTGGGGAAACAAGCAGTATGGGATATGGATTTCCCCACTTAATAAAGTGATTTTTATCAGAGTAGTGCAGCAGCAAGCATGGTGGTTCCTCTCTAAAATCTTCATGGAAACTCAAAGACTCAAGGTTGGGCAATTCAATGGCAACTTCAAAGAATTATACAGAAAGCAGGTTCTTCAACACCCATGTTTAAAATTGCTTGAGGACAAGCAATATTGGGAAGGGAGGATTTGTCATGTCCCAAATTTGGTATTGGGTCACAATGGCCTAATCACATTGGCCCTATTCATTAGAGTTTGTCAAATTGATGCTAAAGGTCAAATAATTGCCAAGGAGGAAAATTACTAGTTTCCTAGGTTTGGGGTGGAAGCTTTGGGATTTGGAATAATGGGGATAATAAATGATGTTTGAACATTAGAATGGCATAAATATTTAATAAAGGAGCTAAATAAATATATACAAGTGGAAATCAAAGTGGCATTTCATCATGAAGACACATGGAGGAAGTGGGACCCACATATGGCTAGATTTCCCCACTACACTTGGCATCATTCTCTCACCAATTCGAATTCAAGGTGAATGGTAACATACTTGGGGGAGTCCAAAAGGTATTATTCATTGCATGACTCATCCAAGGTCGAAATATAGAGGAAGAGTAACTCCCATGGAAGAGGAAGAGGCAATTTGGAGCTAGTGAGACACTTGGGCTAGATTCCCTAGCTCTATGACAACAATGATGAAGATGCTATGACACCTATGACACAAATCAGACCTGAAGGCTGACATATGACATATATGACATGTCAGGGCTAAAAATAGACTCCAATAGGGGGCTCAAGGGTGTTAGGGCAGCTAAGATGCTTCCACATGTGATTTGGTGGAAGTGGGAGACTAGGAATTGTTGTACAAGTGGCGTTCTTTGGAATCTCTTCCCAACATGAGTTGGCATGAGTCTCTTGGAATGAATTCGACCCATGGAGGACATTAGAAGTTTATAAATGTCAATAACAAAGAATGAAACCAGCTTTTGATCATTTGTAGAATTTGCAATTGCATTTGTGAAGAGGGAGAGCTAGTGGATGACTAGTTTCTTGCCTTAGCCAATTTCGAGGGTGAAAGATTCCCATCCAAGTTGGTAATTGGAAAGGCCATTCAGACCTTTCATTTGGAGCTTTAATGGAGTCTTTATTTGCAGGTGTAAGCTACAGGGCAGCTCATGGTTTCTTCTATTGCAGCTCACTCCTCCAACCATTTCCAGTTTTGATGGCATATTCTTGATCCTTGAGGGAGGGCGTTTTTGGTGAGCTATTGTACTCTTTGGGGAAGCTTTTAATGCCCCATTTATTTTGTAATATGAATTAAATACTCTGTTCTTCATCTCCAAAAAGTTTCAGGTCGAAATTCCAAGTAGAAATGTATAAATCTCAATTTTAATGGAAGAACAATGTCATTTCCCCACTACCTTGTTGTGAGCCAATGTATTGATGATTATTTCGAATGAATGGATGATTCTCTGATATATTTGTGATAAATATACTGCCATGGATGTCTTCTACAAGTTTCATGTACTGTACTTGAGCATTTGAAGCATTTTTACTCAGTGTAGTTGTATTGGGAGGTGAAATAGTGCCATTTCCCCAAGGGTCGAATTGGGGATTTTTGCAGTTGAATGGGAGAGGGTGAGAACAGTTGTAATAATCCATTAATGGTTCATATGAGACTTTAATAACATACTTAACACATTAAATACCTCTGTTCATAAATTTGAGTGGGTTTGGAGGCATTTGGGAAGCCATTTTCATTGTTTACCCCAGGGGGATTTGAACCCCAAATTACTAGTAAAATTGCATAATTGGTCCAGAATATTAAGAGAGTTTGCAGAGGTCTTTTGGTGGCCATATGTCATCCATAAACATCATATTCAAGTTATAATATCATTCATACACCTTCCTTGAAGATTTGAAGGCATTTGGAGTCAATTTGAGACCTAGAGACCAATACTAGTCAAAGGAAAATCACTAGTAAAGTTACCTACATTGATCAGAATTGAAAGAGGATTTGCAGAAGTATTTTAAAGGTCCAAAGGCATCCCTGAAATACATATTTATGTTCTAATATCATTCATACACCTTCTCAGAAGATTTGGGATCATTTGGGGCAAATTTGGGACCTAGAGATCAAAACTAGTCAAAGGTCGAACAAGGGAAAAAAAGTGGAAAATTGCAATTTTAATAAAATTCCTAATAAGGGACATTACACTTTTTCAGTTATATACTGCGTTTATGTATTTTTTGCATAAATAAATATAACATAAATTAAATAAAGGATTGCAAGAATTTAAAAAAAAAGGTCTTTAAGACAAGGTTTTTGACTCTTATCTCAAACCCTAGGGCCTAGAGAGATCATAGCTAACATCCCTCTTTAGAGATGGCTTTCAATGCTTGCAACTAGGGCATCAACCAGCAACTTCATGAGTTAGGTGGAAGAGCCTAATCAAGGTAGGAGAAGGAATCCAAGGCCTAATTCAATGCTAGGTTAACAAAATATCAACAAGAAAACCCTACACACAAGATAAATGCACCAAAAGGCATCATTAAACTAGGTCAAAGTATAACTTACTGATTTTTCATTCGAGATGAGCAGAATTTAGTTCTAGGTCACCTTTGTGCATGAGTTAGTACAAAACCATTCTAGCATCAACCAATAGCAAGTGCAATAGAAACCTTAGATGTCACATTAATCAACTTTCAAGCAAAAAAGATCATATCCAAGAGGTGTGCATTAGCTAAGAATCATAGTAGACCAAGAGAAAAAGAAAAGATTTCATTATTTGAACCCTTGTCCATGATTTCACAATGAGGTAAGGTTGATCTATTTATATGAATCAATCCTCCACCTTTACAATATTGAGCCTACAAGTCAGTAATAAATTAGAATATTTTAAAGGTTTGTACCCCCACCATTTGGGGACTAAACCCTATATGACATAAAAAAGAATAAAATATGCAATAAGGTCTCAATAAATGCCAAAGTGAGCCCAAAAAGAGGATGCCATGCCCCAACGAACCCCAACAATGCTTGCCCCTCAATGTCCTCCTTTTTAGGAATGTAGGCTCTCATCTTCAAGGATGATGTCATGGGGTCTTGAGACCAAGAGAAGGGATTTTGTGCTAATAAATAGGTCCAAGTGAGTGTGTGAGGTGTGCTAATTAGGGCATGACAACCCTTTACAAAACATAATCATCTCTAGGCCATGTGTCCCAATGGGTCTACCCCTAGAAGCCTTGAACACCAACCCCTAGGCATATAGCCCATCCATGAGGTAGGCACTACATCCATGAGGCAGTCAGTAGTGCCACTAAGACAATGCACTAATAATTAATGTACTTTTCCTAAGTCTAAACTTAGGATAAAGACATTAATCCATTTGGCTTCCTGTTTTATGTTTTGGATCATGCAAGGACACATGCAAATGATATAAGACCTTCCTTGTTGCCACTTTCTAACACTCCCTCTCAACGAGGAAGGAATTTGGTAGCAACCCCAACTTGTATATGAAATTCACAAACTTGTGCTTGCAAAGTGCCTTGGTGAATATGTCCACCACCTGCTCATCTATCTGAATGTACTCCAACTGAATGGTCCCTCTCTGAACACAATCTCTCAGGAAGTGATACCGAATGTCTATGTGTTTACTCCTATCATGGAACACTGGATTCTCAGATAGATTAATGCCACTTTGATTGTCACAACGAAACACCGTAGTCTCCAACTCACACTCGAATAACCCTGAGAGCAAATTTCTCAGCCACATCCGCTCACATGCTGCCATACTGGTTGCCATGTACTCAGCCTCTGTCGAGCTCAATGCAACTGATTTTTGCTTCTTGCTGAACCAAGAGATAACCCCTGACCCAATGCTGAAGCAACAACCTAAAGTGCTATTCCTGTCTTCTACACATCCTACCCAGTCAGCATCTGTGAAGCCTGCTAACTGCATACTCCACTACGCTCATAAACCAATCCATACTCCACTGTACCTCTGAGATAGCGAAGTATATGCTTCGCAGCTGTGCAATGCACTTTCCAAGGGTCCACCATGAGTTGACTCAAAGAGTTGACTGCAAAGCTAATGTCTGATCGTGTGTTGACCAGATACATGAGTGACTCGATAAGCTGGCGATACAATGTAGGATCAAATTCCTCTGAACTCGATGCATCAATCTTCCTCCAGTTGGTAACTAGAGGCGTGGACATGGGTCTACAGTCCTCCATCCTGAATCTCCTCAAGATCTCCACTCCATACTTCCCCTGACCAATGAAGAAGCACCCATCTCTCTGCCAAACCTCCAGACCTAGGAAGTAATGTATCAACCCAAGGTCTTTCATCTCAAACTCTACTGCAAGGTTGGACTTGCAGTCCTCGATCAACCTCTCATCTCCTGTAAGAAAGAGATCATCTACATATAATACAAGTATGAGAGGTACCTCACCTGACAAAAAGTACAGGTTATGATCTACCTCACTCCGCTGGAATACCATCTCCCGTAGATAGCTGTTGATCCTTGAGTACCATGCCTGAGGTGCCTTCTTGAGCCCATAAAGAGCTCTCTGCAACCTGCATACATGCGACTCCCTACTCTCTACCTCGAACCCCTTTGGCTGCTCAATAAATACCTCTTCCTCAATAACTCCGTTGAGGAAGGTAGTCTTCACGTCCATTTGATGAACTCGCCAACCCATCTCTGCAGCTAATGAGAGAATAGTCCGAATAGAAGAGTATCTGGTGACAAGGGCGAAGGTCTCCTCATAGTCAATACCTTCCTTCTGCGAATACCCTGTTGCTAGGCAAATTAGTAGGGCTAATTCCCAGTAAGCACAAATAAGAAAAGTGACCTAATGTCACCTCGGTCACCGTTCTAACTTCCTCGGAAGTCGAGACCTCCAAGGAGAAGTATCCCTGTGGAATCCTGTAAGAAACACTAGAACAACCAACCAACTATATTCTATGCATTCTTATGGTTAGACCAGTGCCTAAATGGAGTCAATAATGTAAGGATCAATGCTAGTGTGGTGCAAATATGTGATCTAGACCAATAATTCACTTAGATCATTCAGTGAAGTGTATAAGCATGTATCACAATGATCAATAAAGTTGTAATTGTCAATGTCATTCAATATGCAAGCAAAGATGTGATCAAAGGAAATCACTTGTGCCAAAAATGTTCAATAAAAGTGTATGGCCAACATTGGGCATTAATCAATAGACAACCACATGAAACACGTATTATGGAAATGTGTAACCAACAATGTAATAGATTTATTTACCATTCAAATTTAACCAATCTGATGTAGCAATTATATTAGGCTTTTAATAACTAGGTTCATCAAAGGATTAACTACTGCATGTAAATAAGAATCATTCCCTATGAATTCTTACCAATAACCAACAATCATCCACGTCTATTCAATCAATAAGGAAGCAAAAGTGATGCTTTACAAGGAACCAAAAGAGGACTGATATTCAGATCTCATTCATTCGCAGTTAGATAATCAATTTTAGCACACACTCAGTGATATCTCAGCATTCAAAAATGCAATTTCCAGATCTTCAGAATTGTGTTTACACAGTGAATGAACTTTGGGAGAAGCACAGAAGAAGATAATTCAACCAGCAACTTAAATCCAAGCATAAACTAGCGAATGTAGATATAAAATCAGGCTTAGTATTGCTCAGAAATCACCTTGACAATGCATAGAAAATGAGTAATTCTGACGGTGAAACTCAACCAAAAATACAAAACAAACAATAATGTAAAACAATTCTAACTTTAACCATTAATTTTCTGTTTTATGTGTGTAGAGAGGGGCAAAGGAGAAACACACAAGGGCTGCCAACTTGGCAGACCTGTGCTGGGGTAAGGAGACAGGGCAGAGATGAAGGGGAAGGTGGTTGTGAGGAGAGAAGGGATGGAGGTTTTTTAGGAAGGTAAGGGCAAGTCGTAGGGAGGTTTTAGAGGAGATTAGGTCTGTCTAGTCTGTAGTTAGGGTTTTAGATATTAGGTTTTAACACTAATTTTTAAGTTTTTAACAACTTTATCAAATAAACTAACTCAGAAAATAAAAAAAAACATAAAGACTAATCTAACATAATATATACAAACGCAAAAACTCAGAAATTAGGGTTTTTTAGGGAGTTTTTTATCATTTTGGGATTTTTAGGGCTTCCTATAATTTCTCCCTAGGGTTTCTAGGGACAAAAAGGGCAGGCCGAATTCATAGGAGGAAGGGCGGAAATTTTAAGGAGGCCGAAAAAAATTTTAATTTTTAGATTTTTAGGGTTTTTTTTAAGGAATTTTTGATATTTTTAAAATTTTAGGGCTTCCTAAAATTTCGCCTTAGGGTTTTTAGGGCTAAAGAATGCAGGGCGAAATTGTAGGAGAGGGCCGAAGTCTTAGGAAGGCCAAAAAATAATTTTTATTTTTATTTTTAGGGTTTTTGTTATAAAATTGCAGACCTAATTCTAACCCTAATACTACCATAAAAATGCAAAATTTTAACCCTAAATAATAATTACAAATGTACAAAACTCAAATTTTAGTTTACAAAGTAGAGATGAACAACTAGGGTTTCAATAGAAAACTATTCACCCAATTCTAGGGCATCAATGAGAGGAGTTCCCTCCTTGAGATGGTACTTGGCAAGATTGACAACTAGGGTTGACCTCAACAATCTTTGAGATTCGTTGAGGAGACCTAGCCTAGAAAAACTTGAAGACCTAAAGCTCAAGCTAGAATGCAAAGGTGATCAATGACGAAAATGAAATGCAAATCAAGACAAAATGAAGCAACAGTGGCTTCCATCAAGCATCACTTTCATACAAATTGACTAAGAGACATCAAACCAAAAGTATAGATACCTCCAAGTGCATGTGTTAAGCAAACAACTCTAGCCTCACCTTAGCAATGACATGAACAATAGTAAAACTTCCAAGAAAAGCTTCAAACTTGCAAAATAATCTTCATCAAGGAGAGCACATCCCTTCAAAGAGCTCTAGTTAGGGCAAATAACAGACATAATGATCTTATCCCAAGAGTTGATGTCTAAAAATGAAGTGAGGATATCTAATTTATATGATCTCACACTCACTTTTACATAAAGTAAGGTAAATTTAACATTGGAAATGTCAACTTAAAATTAGAATTAAAATAATATAAAAATAATCAAACTAGTGGGTAAATTGGGTGTTTTCCTATATTTGACCCCTACTTGAGTAAAAATGGCTAAATAAGGCCAAATTCGACGAAACTAAAGGCCAGACTGCGCAAGGGAGGGTCGTCATGCCCCAACTAACCCCAACACTGATGAAAACCCTCAACGCCCCCCCTTTTAGCAAGAAAGCAGTTTGCGAGGAAGGATGATGTCATCCTCTGAAGGAGGCCCCAGAGAGAGGGCGCTGCTGAACTGGAGGACTAGGAGGGTGTTGGATGTGCTCCGGAAGATGAGAGTGGGTCTTGGTGTTGGAATAGCTGCCGCTAGAGTACTGAAATGAGGTCGGGGTCATGTGACCCTGTGACACACCCCCGGAAGCCCCAGACACCAACCTCAGGGTTTCAAACCCTTTCATGAGGCAGTCGGCAATGCCATTAAGCCATAGTACTTCCAGAAGAGAAGCCAGAAGGTCTGGCCATGCCCCTACCTCAGAATGAGCTGGCTAAACACCCCTCCTGGTCAGGAAAAAGACACCCTCTCCCTGGGGTACCTCTACAGGCGCGCTGGTGCTGGTACCATTGTAACATACCCCTTTGCCACGAAGCGCGCCTTATACTTCTGCATGCTTTCGTCTGCTGCATGCTTTACCTTGTAGATCCACCTGGATTCGACCACCCGTTTTCCTTCTGGCCTCGACACAACCTCCCACACCTGTTTTTTCATGATGGAATCATACTCCTCAATCATAGCCTCTTGCCACACATCATGTAGTGTAGCCTCCTCGAAACTAGAAGGCGCAGAGTTAATCAACTCCATCATCAGTGCCATATAGCTAAGTCTATCTGGTGGTTTGCTCCGCCTCATGGAGCTCTGTGAAAGACTCACCTGCCTGGAATCCTGAACTGTGGACCTGTACCACCTAGGCGTGGCCTAGAGTCTACCTATTGCAGATGCTGGATATCCTCCTGCTGCTGCAGCTCATTCTCCAAGTCAATGACCAAAGGATCCTGTCCACCTGACTCCCTCTGAATACCAGAACCTGTGCCTTGTGTCTGTACCTGTGCCTGTGGCTCCTCCAACTTGACTCCTGAGTCCTGTGCTGGTAAGTCCATAGATCTTCATAAGGCTCTGTCCTCATCAAACTGGACATCCTTGCTCACAATGATCCTCCTGCGAGTCGGGATATATACTCTGTATGCCTTAGAAGTCTCACTATAACAAACTAGTAGCCCCTTCTCTTCAGAAGGGTCCAGCTTCTTCCTAGTTTCAGCATGAATGTGACAATAACAGACACTCCCAAATATGCGTAGGTGACCCACATCTGGTCTAGTGCTTGTGAAAACCTCCTCATGTGTCTTCTTCCCCAAAGCTGAGTGGGGACACCTGTTCTGGACGTATACTGCAATCCGAAATGCCTCGGCCCATAGGAATAGTGGTAATCCCTGATCAAACAACATGGCCTTGGCTGCACTAACTAGTGTCTTGTTCTTCCTCTCCGCCACTCCATTCTGCTGCAGGGTGTGAGGAACAATATGCTCCTTCTTGATCCCCTATGATGAACAAAATTCTAAGAACTCCTTGGAGGTGTACTCACCCCCATTGCCCCTCATCAATATCCGAATCCTCCTCCCTGTCTGGTTTTCCACGAGAGTCTTGAACTCCCGAGACAGCTCGAAGACCTCTGACTTGGCGTTCAAGAAATAGATCCAGGTCTTCCCTGAATAGTCGTCAATGAATGTGACGCAATAACTGTAGCCACTAAAAGAATGGACGCTCATCGGTCCGCACACATTCGAATGCACCAAGTCCAAGGTCCCCTTAGACTTGTGCTCACTCTGTAGGAAAGGCCTCCTGATGTTCTTCCCCAACGCACAACCCTTACAGTGGTTATGCTTCTCCTCCTATACCTGAGGAACTCCAATAACTGCCTGTCACAAATGCCTTAGTGCTCCATGGTGTAAGTGTGCTATCCTCCTATGCCACAACTCACTTTGACTGTTGTTACTGCTGACTAGAGCCTTTGCAGACTTGAAGTGTAATCTGTACACCTTCTCGCTACGGACCCCAATCATCCGATCCAACTTCTTCTCTAACTCCTTTGGCCTGATATACACTTTCCTATCACGAAAAGTCACTAGAAAACCCTTGTCCTCTAGGATGGAAACAAATATGAGATTCTTTGTCATCCCCAAAACATATAATACATCAGCAAAACTGATGGGTTTGCTAAACTCCCTCTGAAACGAAACAGTACCAACTCCTTGCACCTGATACCGCACATCATCTCCCAACTCAATGTGGAGATTTACTCCACCCTCTTGCAAGCTCTTGAAAAATGCTCTATGTCCTGTCATATGACAAGATGCACCGCTATTAACGTACCAGATGATGTTGTTTATGGATCTTGCCATGCAAGCTATCAAGCAAAAGTCCTCATCAAAACTCTTGCTAAACTCATCCACCTTTGCAGATTCTGCCATCTGTGTGTTGTTCTTCTTCTTCCTACCTGGGCACTGGGAGACAAAGTGTCCATGCTTGTGACAGATGAAACACTTGACCTTTGACATGTCAATATTCTTCTTACCACCCTTCTTCTTCTTTGCCTTGCCCTTGCCCTTGCTTGCTACGGCTAGAGCCTCTTCATCCACGATTTGTGGGGCACTGCTGGATGAACCTGAACCTTGACCCATACGGATCTCCTCATGCACAAAGTCATCCCACAATCTCTGCCAGTCAGGGATCTTCTCCCTAGCCACCACGCCTTTGACAAAGACGTCCCATGGCTTAGAAAAGCCATTGAGGGCTATCCGAACTAGCTCCTCATCTTCAGTCTTAGAGCCCACTGCTCCAAGTGCATCCCTGATCTGTGTGAGCCTTCTGAGATAAGGAACCACTCCTTCACCCTTGGCCATCTTGATACTACGTAGCCTCTCCTGTAGCACCATCTTCTGGTTTTCCTTCTTGCTCTGGTAAAGGTTTTCCAAAGCCTTCCACATTTCCAATGCGGTCTTCTTCTCGGAAAGGTGAGGGACTATGTGATCCTTCACCCCATCCAAGATAATCAACATAGCTCTAGAATCTACCTTCTTCCATTTTGCCAACTCTGACGGATCTGTGGGAGCAAACTTCTGGTCGTCAATGTGCTCCTAGCATCACTAACATCCAAGATCCTCGTGATCCTCTCTTTCCATGTAGGAAAGTTCTGAGCCCCTTGGAGTCTATCCTCGACTCTCAACTGTACGACCATAATGAAGTGTACCTGTCAACCCTTAGAATAGATCTGCCCCCGATCTATCCAATAACTGTTGCTTTCTCTGATATCTGCTCAGAAGAGCTCTGATACCATGTAAATTTCCTTAAAAACCACTCTTGAGTTACAGTATGCCAGTTATTTTAATTTAACCCCAAATATTACTGTTAACCACAAATGGATTTCTTCACAAATATTGCAGCGGAAAATAAATACTGAGAGAAATAGAACAACAATCACATCAATAGAGACACCAATATTTTTGGGTATGAAAACCCCCGGAAAAAACCCAAGATGGGAAAACCGGTGCAGCAGTCTGAGAAGATATTTTATTAGCAAGATATAGAACAGTACAATCCAGAAATCGATTTTACCCAACCTGGCAAAATTGTACAACCGAAACTCACAGAGAAACCCCAACAAGAACGTACGGCCCCTGCGTCAGCATGTACAACCCTCTGTGTCAGCGTACAACCCTCCTACGTCAGTGTACGGCCTCTGCATCACCCGCACGACCTTCCTGCCACCCGTACGGCCTCCTGCGTCACTCGTACGACCGCCCTGCATCAACTTGTATGGCCGGCCCTGCGTCACTCAGTATGGCCTTTGTGTAAGCTTGTACGGCCTCTTCGATTTGCCTATGTCGCTCTGTTAATCTCTAGATAGAAGTTCTTTAGTCTCACCCTCTGCAAAATTCTCTTGCAAACTGTCTTTCTTACTCTCCGACTGAAAGCTATGAGCAAGAAATCTCTCTCTGACAATGTGTATGTCAAAGCAACTATGTGTGTGTCCTCTCCACCAAATCGATCCTTCCTTTAACTCAATGGCCAAGCAAAAACCCTAACTTCTCACTATGGATCAATGGATGAGATCCTTCGGTGAGATCAATGGCCAAGATTAGATTAGCCATCACTTAAATTATTTTCACTTTAACTTTATAAAAAGTGACTCCATTAAGTCAATTAATAATTAGATCACATAATGTACTTTTCCTAAGTCTAAACTTATGATAAAGACATTAATCCATTTGGCTTCCTGTTTTATGTCTTCCATCGTGCAACGACACATGCAAATTATAGAAGACCTTCCTTGTTGCCACTTTCTAACACTAGCCCCAAGGAGACAATACAATAAAGTGTAATAATGGGTGTAACAACCCACAAGTCGGCTAGTGCATGGCCACGGGTGAAGATTAGCCAAAATATCTCAACATTCATCTATTGTGTATACTAGTTCTCATTTATTGCCTATGTAGACCCATTATTTAAATATACATTTGACCCATATATACCCCCGTTAAGGTCATTACATACATTACATAGTGCTCCCCTTTGAAAAGTTGTCTTCAAAGCTTTGTAGTTAAGGTTTTGGATATGATGAAATTGAGTAGTAGGATTTCGTCAAGAGTTTGCTCTCTTGTTGCCACTATTGATTATCCATCCATTCATAATCAATTCTTTCTGGCATTGGTTATTGATAATTTCATGTCACATAGTTTCTTTTTGTTTGATTCCATGCATTGTTGTAACTTTGCCACTGTGTTGTAGTTGTTGGCCTTTGATAATATCTTGTTGCATCATCGTTGTTTCTCGATGCTACACTACATGAATGTTTTTGTTTCAGTCCTATGCTTCTTTCAAAGTGTGGATGTTCTTGCCCTTCTTGTAGACTATTTTGGTGATGAGGTTGTAGATAAGGTTTTGCCTTTGATGGTTTTCCCTCATTTCCCCACCCCTTATCATCAACCTTCTTTTTTGGTACAATTATATGCTATAGCCTTTGTGCTTGCTATTCAAATATTCTTGCTTTTGAGATAATACAGTCATATTTGACATTTATTTCCTCAAGATGGAACTCAACGTCTTCAAGTATTTTTTGGTGACCTTTTATTGTCTCTTCATTCTCCCTTTGAAGTTGAACTATGATACTAAGCATCAATTTGATTTGTCCTTCTTCAATTTTCGTTTGCATTTATGATTTAAGTTTATTTGTTTCTAGGGCTTCTTCAACATTATTTTACAATATAGATTTCTTCAACTTTTTTGTTGTGTACCTAGTCACCACACCTTTAGTATGTATTAGACTCTATTTACATCAGCTACTTTGTGTGTATGCTTATGTTTTTTTAACAATGCTATACTTGTAAAAATGCCACTTTATAATATGAGGGCCTGATAATTCTTATCACAAACTTAAGCATGAAATTAGGGTTTTGTTGTGGTTTTTACCACTCTTGTTAGAAATGGGGATTCCCCCCTCTCATATGTGTCTCTTATCATTTTGTCAATATAAATGAACGAGTTTCTGGTGTTTATTGGAGACATCTTCCTCACTGCTCAGATTTGCAGGTACAATCCACCCCTAGGTATGCAGGTGCCCCCATTGTTTCTTTGCTTATTTTATGTAACTGTTGTTCTGTTTCTGTTTTGTTGCAGTAGTGGTACTATTTGGTTATACTATTATAGGACCCCTGCATCTTTTAGTTGTCTCTTCATGTATGGTTTTCAATTCATCTTGAGTTTGACAATGTTTCTTCTCTTTCTTTAATCTCTTAAGCCCTTTCAAGAGAAGGAAAGTGCAAAAGAGAAATTGCTGCAACTATATACATTTTACACTCTATATTTTGTGAGGTATAGATAGGAGTACGAAATTTGTAGATTGAAAATGTTTTTTCTAAAGGTAGGTGAGACGTCATCATTGACTAAGTCTTCCATGATACATTTACAGACGACAGTTGAGGTAGGTGAAATATACAAAATATAAAAATACATATCAAAGACATTCTTGACTAAGTCATAAATTTTCCCCCCTGTGACTGTTACTTGCCATCATAGTGGGCCTGCAAAAGGTCTGAATACTCAACTGCAATCCACTCTGTTTGAGCCACACAGAACTCCAAAAGACACGTTTCATTGTCTTTTCTCTCTGGTAGACAATATATAACCTGTTTGGCAATTATGTTCAAAGAAGCCTAGCTTAAAGTGCCTTTACTTTGGTGCAGAGCCTACCATCCCAATACTAGAGAATTAAATGCCACTTTTGTTTTCCAAAAATGGGCACACATATCTTGACCCATCAATCTTTGCTGTCTCATAACCCTCAAGTTCTATTCAATCTATCTAAAGATTGAAAGGTTTTGGCTGATATTCTCTTGGTGCTTTTTTGCATCATAAGTTATAACAACGGAATCTTTTATAATAGTTTCAGCACCAGTCCTTCCATAGAGGACTTTTATTGTTAAGCTAGTTTTTGAACCAGCTTGTTTTGGGATTACTCTACAAATTTCTATGAAAGTATTTGTTGTTATAGGCAGAGAGACACTGATATCTATTCACTAGCATCTAGTGTAACCACTTGTGGGAGCACACATCCCACAAATCACCCAATTATGAAATCCTCTCTTGGCAATCCTTTTAGTTGCAGATGTCCGGAGGAGGGCCACTTGATCTCTTTTTGAAGGGAAGTCAGTTGTTATCAATGTTTATGGTGTTCAAAAGTTATATTTTATTCTGTATGTATTACCATCATGAGATACTCTTTACATGTGTTTGGGGGGATTTTACTCTTTACATGTGATCATTGAAATCTTTGCTACTATTTTTTTTTTTTTTTTTTCCAATGTGGTTCACGTACCGGTCCCACCGGCCGGCATCGCTACATCCACGGAATAATAGCTGGCGGATCCACCCGAAGGGACCTCACACCTTCGGCACATTTTGCATACCTAACCCCAAGAGTGTCGAGGAGAATGGATCCCGCGACCTCACATGCTGGGAGGCCTAACTACGGGTGCTCGACCGATTGAGCTACCTCTTGGGGCTAAAATCTTTGCTACGATACCCTTAACTCCTTTCATATTATAGTGTATTGTTGTGCTTTTGTGAGGAGCCTTGTCTGTGTTCGAGAAATTTAAGTGATTTCTGTATAGAACTATATCTATAAACAAGTTGCAATGGGTTGTATGAATTATGTTTTATGCTTTTGTTGTCAAAATGATTTCCATTTTTAAGGAAAACTTATAAAGTTATAACCATGCATAGAGCTTACCTTTGCAACTGCACATATTCTACATATTCATATTTGTATCTTCATTATTACTTGGAGCTCAAGCAAATAGAGTTTCTCTTCTTTCAAATCTTTAGAAAAAGTCCCATCATTGCATCTCCATAAAAAGATGTATAGCATTCCCCAATTTTAGAATAGTTGGTTACTGATGCTATTATTATTTCAAATGTACAATACAATCAAAAGTAACACAATTGACATACAAATGAAATTTGGTGTGAATGGCTAGGAAATGACCCAGTACAGTTTTTTTTTTTTATAATGAGATTCCTTTATTTGCAGTGGTTTTGCAGAAATTTTCAATGTAGACTATTTCATTCAGCAGATAGAGGGATTTGTCGGTGTAGTGAAAGAACCACCACAAGGACTGGCCTCAATAAATCCAGTTAGAGTTGATTGTCGTAAACAGAAAGGTCATTTCGATTATATAGAGTCTGTACTTCCTTCTTTGGTGAAGCATCAATACATCATCATTACCCCTGCAGCAAGTCAAAAAATAGATAGGTAAGTAACATTTCTGAGTGCTCTCTAAGTTTCTCATATCTTCTGGTATGGCTTTCAATTTGCAGAATATCTTTCTTCACAAATTAGGGACTCTATAGTAAACCTAAACATAGGTTGATGAGGGTAATTGCATTAATTAGTTCTAAAGAATAGTTAATTAACTTTCAATACATCAATAAAACTTGTGCTATTAAATGAAAGGGTATAAAGGGTAATATATATTAAAATAACTGTTGTATCCATTATAACAACCGTGGGGTCAATATGACTTAATTATTATTATTATTTCTTATGGAAAATGCTTCATATGTTATTCAAAGAGCAAATAAGTACATTAGCTTTCAAACTAAGTTGCAGGAAATGCCCAATCAACCCCTGAACTGGTACTGGAAAATTGTTGAAATGGGTACGAAACAGCCTGGAAACACCCTGAGCTGTACCGTACAGCATTTCATGGTTTGGAAGTGATGTATGGTACATCTCAGGGCATATCCAGGCTGTTTCTGCAAGAAACTCCCATGTTTTGATGCAATTTTGAAGTTGTCCCAGCCCAGCCAACTGCCAAGCACCCATGATGTACGTGGGATTCATAGGAAGCTTAAAAACCACTAATCTATGGAAAGTGAAGACAAATTATTAATTAACCTCTAATTTGTTTTTAAACTACTTAATTTTTACTTTCATTTGAAATAAAAGTCTAAAATTCCTCACAATTTCTGTTTTCCTATAAGAAGCCTCTTCCTTTCGCACATTCCTCACGCTTTCTTCAACAGCAAGAGCTTCCTACAGCAGCATCAAGCATTTTGCTTTTGTTTTGGAGCATTGGGAGCAAGCTTTGGTGCATTTCCAGCAAGAGGATGATTGTTAGCAGCAAGAGCACTGTTATGGGCAGCAAAAAGAAGTTGTAGGCAGCCTTATCATTGGTGAGCATATATTTTTAGTGTTTTTGCAACATTAATGGCTTCTGAAATTGGCAATTATCAAATCCCTAGACTTGTTAAAGCAAGCAGGCAATATGAATACTATCTTCTTTGGAAGTATGTTACCAAGCTCAAACAAATGGGTGATGGGCTTTCATTTGAATGGAGGTGTAATCTATATGCAAACCAGACAAGATTTACAAGGGCTCTTAAAGTGGTTCATTTAAATGGAGGTATAATCTATGAAAACTTGACAAGATCTACAAAGGCTGTTACACAAGTGAAGGCTTGTATTTTGCATGAAAGGGTGCACGGGTGTTGATGTTTATTCACATACCAAAAAATGGGAGGTGAGGATCCAATATGAGAAAAACCATAATGTTGCTCAAAGGCTGAAAGATCAAAGAAGCAATCTTGGTAGAAATAATTGCTTGGCTGCTAGCAGTGAGTGAAGGATTGTCCAAGATGCAAGGAAGAAGAGGGTGATGTAGGTTGAAGAAGAGTCTTCAGAACCTCCAACCAAAACTCAAGGAAGCAGATTGGTGAGACATTCAATTTTCAAGGGAGAGAGGAAGTTGAGACAAGAGCGCCCAGGGCGATCTATGCTTGTGGCATCCCTTTTAATGTGGTTTGGTCTTGCTATCGGCAGGATTTGGTGAAGGCAATTAACATAGCCCCTCAAGGTTTCAAGGGGACAAACTAAAAATGTCTAAACATTTTTGCTCAAGAGAGAGATGCGACTTCTTGAAGATGTTTGAAGATCAATTCGTAGCTCATGGAGTAGCTTGGGGGTTCTATTATTTCAAATGGATGGACGGAAACAAGGTGTAAACCATTGATCAATGTCATTGTTGCATCACCAAAAGGAGCAATGTTTTTGAAAGCGTACAATTATTTAACTGAGGTTAAAGATAGTAATTTCATTGCTGCTATTGAGTAAGTAGGCACAACGAATGTGGTGCAATTTATCACAAATAATGCACTTGTTTGCAAAGCCGTAGGATTGATTGTTGAGGATAATATATGATCATATTTTTTAGATTCCTTGCATTGTCCATAATTTAAATCTTATTTTTTTAACACATTGAGGCCCACATTCCGTAGATTAAGGAGCTCAGGGGGTAGGTTAGGGACTGTTACAGCTTGATTTAGCACTTAAGTTGAAAAGTTCCAATCCACTAGTGCTATCAAGAGCAACTTTGGAAAGAAGCACCACTGTCACCTCAATGCTAATTTTTCACTTTTAGGCCAGCTCTCAAAGGCCAAGGGAGGCTTCCCTATAGGCTCAATTGGATTTGGTTTAGAGAGAGAGTTAAGGGAAATGAGATCAACTTAATTATGATGTATGATATGTTACTTAGTTGATTTCCCAAATAGGCTTTTAACCATTCAAGATATACGATATTCAATAGATCAAATGCTTAGAAATTCCTCAAGAGCATGAGATAACATGAACCATGAACATTAACCATAAGGCATTAACTTCATACATTTATTGATTCATGAAAGAAAAATAAACTCATTAGCTTTATGTGATTCCAAAAGTTATTCTCACTTAGTGTCAGTGAATGATTGTATGATTTATGAATTGTAATTAATCATCCCACAAATGAAAACTTCCAGAATTATAACAAAGAATTACTTAGCCAGTGTAAAATAAACAATTCAACCACCTTTAACCAAGTAAACTTCAAGTGTTCTTGCTGTTATGCATCATTTAATGTGACAACAAATTGCAAAAAAAATCAGAATTTAGAATATACCCACTTAGCCAATATCCAAAGGTGATTTAATGAATAAAATTAATACCTAACTAAGCATAAAAATTTCCAGAATTATTAGCTGATTGTTTGGCCAATGGGTTCAATTATATATGCAATTTCAAATCAGCATTAACCAAATTTAGAACATTAGTTTATTTCATTGTTCACAAGTCATTCAATAGAACAGTAAATTCAGAATTTTTCCAGCACTTGGAAATTTCACTTCAGTTAGTAATTCTGTGTGTTTAAGAGGTTAAAATTAATCATTAACCAGAGTGCAATTTTCAGAAATAATAAGCTACTGTCCTAAAGCCTTTCTAGCCAAGGAAACAAGAAAACTTGATAATTTTCAGTTTTCAACCCAGAAATTTTATGCATAAAGTTGCCCAAACAATCTGAAAATCTTTGCTACATGTGGCCCTAAATGATTTCCAGAATTGTTGTTATTGCTATTATAATTTCCAGAAATCAGAATTAGTAAGATTTGCCAAAGAAAAAGTACTAAAATTGACAAATAAATCAAGATCTAGTGCCCAGAAGTTTTAGTAGTTAGGTCTAGCATGAAACCCTTGGAAATATGTGAGAAATAGGAAATTTTAGGGCTTATTTTTCAGGAATAAATTGCAGAAAATTAAACTAATAACAGAAAATCAAATTGAACAAATCTAACCCAAAGAAACTTGCTAAAATAATCCTAAAAAATTCGGAAAATATTTTTTGGATTTTTTTGTGATTAAATCAACCCTAGGAAACTTCAAACTACTCTAGAAAGCAAAAGAAAATATTTTTTGATTTTTTGGACATGTCCTTTAATTGGTATGTGTCACTTCATTTACCATTTTATTATTAATTTATTTATTATTGTTTATTAATATTTATTTATTTATATTCATTACACACCACACACTTTTCAAGATCATGCTACAGTAACAGTGCCATACTCATCCTGAGAATGACCCTTGTGACCACACCCTCTACTAAATATAAATTCACATTAGTTTTGGCGATATGCATAGGTTGGCCCCAATTCAATGATTGACATATGAAAGTTCTAGTAGTTGGGTCTAGCATGAAACCCTTGGAAAGATGTGAGAGATGAAATTTTTAGGACTGATTTTTCAGGAATAAATTGCAGAAAATTAAACCAATAATAGAAAATAAAATTAAACAATTCTAACCCAAAGAAACTTGCTTAACTAATCCTAAAAAATTCAGAAAATATATTTTGGATTTTTTTGTGATTAAATCAACCCTAGGAAACTTCAAACTACTCTAGAAAGCGAAAGAAAATATTTTTTGATTTTTTGGACATGTCCTTTAATTGGTATGTGTCACTTCATTTACCATTTTATTATTAATTAATTTATTATTGTTTATTAATATTTATTTATTTATATTCATTACACATCACACACTTTTCAAGATCATGCTACAGGAACAGTGCCATACTCATCCTGAGAATGACCCTTATGACCACACCCTCTACTAAATATAAATTCGCATTAGTTTTAGTGATATGCATAGGTTGGCCCCAATTCAATGATTGACATATGAAAGTTTTAGTAGTTAGGTCTAGCATGAAACCCTTGGAAAGATGTGAGAGATATGAAATTTTTAGGACTGATTTTCAGGAATAAATTGCAGAAAATTAAACTAATAACAGAAAATAAAATTAAACAATTCTAACCCAAAGAAACATGCTTAACTAATCCTAAAAAATTCAGAAAATATATTTTGGATTTTTTTGTGATTAAATCAACCCTAGGAAACTTCAAACTACTCTAGAAAGTGAAAGGAAATATTTTTTGATTTTTTGGACATGGCCTTTAGTTGGTATGAGTCACTTCATTTACCATTTTATTATTTATTAATATTTATTTATTTATATTCATTACCATTACACACCACACACTTTTCAAGAAGATCATGCTACAGGAACAGTGCCTTACTCATCCCAAGAATGATCCTTATGACCACATCCTCTACTAAATATAAATTCGCATTAGTCTTAGCGATATGCATAGGTTGGCCCCAATTCAATGACTGACATATGGAAGAGGTCATTAAAACAGGTTTTCATCCCAGGTCCCTCGATACAGGAGCAAACGGATGCTTGTGAGCAAGATCTGCTTCATGCTTGAACTTTATCATGAAACAGGCTGATGACAAGACAGTGTTAACACTACAAAAAGCACACACAAAGGTAGCATGACAAATTTTAAGCAACACTAAAATATGGAATAACACAATCAGCTTGTAGCCTCAAAACTGCACAACTAAGATATATAAGTGTCCCTGACACAGCACCACATTGCAACTCTAATGTGTACCAAGGTTGATCTCTGCAATGTGCATTCTGCACAACTTTGCACCACTGATATAACAACAAAATCGTTTGCCCATAAATAGACAAACTTCTAGGCTGAACTTCTCTTTAGCGCAACTCCTCTGGTGATGGACTTAGAGATCTTCGACTCCTTCCAGAATATTATATATTCCATCCAATCCATTATCGTGGCTTTTCAAGTTGATAAGTCAGGGGTTGTATGATGGTAAAATTTTGAAACAATAGGCTTTGTTATGTCAAGTGCTATTTCTAAGTAGATCAATTTCCTTTGTTTTCTTGGGTCAACAAATTTACAATCTCTGTGAGCATGAGCTTCAATTTTTTTTGGAAATTTATTACATTGTAGTAAAAAAGCCTTGACATTTCTGGAGTTTCAAGTCATTTCTAGCATATAGTCATTAGTTTAGTTAGCCTCATCATTCAACTAGACAGTACATATAGGTGTTAGACATTTTCATGTTGCCATAACCATTTTAATTTCATCCCTCTTGGTTGGGAAACTTGATCCATTGTTTCTTTTTTCTTTTTTGATCTTGAGCTGGTGAGGCCCAGGGATCTCCAGCAACCATGTTCTTATCATGGCTTGGGAGATCAACTCCAGCTGTTCTGACTCTCTAAGAATCCATGAATGATCCGGGCACTTCAAATTAGTAATTACCCTCTCTTTTAAAATCAGATCCAAACTTCTCAAGAAAGAGAATGAATGGTGAAAAATCGTTACCTTAACTTTGCATGCCCCACCCCCATGGGTGATGTTGGCCCATTGCAACAGTGTCACACAAAATTGTGACTTGGAAAACTAAGCATTTCAGATTTGTAGACACAGTGAGATGGTCATTTTCATAGAGAATTGACTTAGAGCACGGTTATTTTTTGTCCTTAAACATAATAGCTTTTATGTCCATCAAGCTAGTATAGAAAATTAAGGTTTTGTATTTATGATGTATAGATTTTATTTTGTTTTGAAACCTGAATTCAACAGTGTCACACAAAATTGTGACTTGGAAAACTAAGCATTTCAGATTTGTAGACACAATGAGATGGTCATTTTCATAGAGAATTGACTTAGAGCACAGTTAGTTTTTGTCCTTAAATATTTTGTTTTGAAACCTGAATTTTGTGAATATCTAAATTCGAAATTGAATTGAAATATGAATATGTGATATTATGGATTTTATTTTCCAACATTTTCTTGATTTATTGTGAGGATTTTCATAGCATTCAGAAGTTTCATAGACAAGTGAATCTGTTCATTTCCAGGGATTTGGCAATGTTTCCTAGCTTTCTTAATCATACTAGTATCTAATGATTAAAAAATGTAGATCAGTGGGCTGACTTTCTGACCAATTTGCAGACACCCATTTTATGCCAAAGCAGCTCGTTGTCATGCATGTTTCAGAGCTCTACGCCTTGCTAAGCATCTTGAGCTAAAGGGAGCTGAACTACTACAAAGGATCCCTCAACCTTTTTTGTCTTTGCATCTGAGATTTGAGCCTGACATGATAGCTTACAGTAGATGTGAGTATACTGGCCTTGCTCAGAGCTCTTTGGATGCAATTAATGCAGCTAGAAATGGTAGGATAAGCTTCTCAGGGGATGTGGGACTAGCATGGAGGAAGAGAGGAAAGTGCCCTCTAACTCCGAGAGAGACGGCCTTCATTTTGCAGGCCCTTGGAATCCCCACTAACACAACTATTTATTTGGCTGCTGGTAAAAGCCTATTGGAGTGGAAGGATTTCACTTCTGTGTACAAGAACATTTACACCAAATCTTCTATTCTAGACAAGGCAAGCTTGGTGGGATTGCATGGAAATAGCAGAGCTGCATTGGACTACTATATATCCATCAACAGTGAGGCATACATTGGGACATATTTTGGGAACATGGACAAGATGGTAGCTGCAATGAGAGCTTTGAACGGGCGACCAAACACAATTTTTCTCAACAGGAGAGCTTTTGCAGAAGCTGTTTCTCAAGGTCTCGATGGAGATAGGCTGGCAGATTATTTGTGGGAGGCTCACAGGAATGCTTTAGTTGATGGAAGAGGATCTGCTCTACCTGATTGCTTTTGCATGTCCAACATTACAGATTTGCATTAATTGTAATGATAATTAAGTTATACGTTATCTCCACATTCCATGGTTTCGGAAACATGATTTCTTCTATGGAGTGTCTCTTCAACATGAGATATTTCTGTTCTTTTTTGAAAGTTTATTGCCAGATTTTTACAATGGTTTTTGTTAGTTGCAGTGAAGGGAAGGGAACCACAGCTTATAAAAATTATGTTGCTTCTGATCTTTTTCAGAGTTTACAATGGAACCTGCAAAGCTCGTCTATTGGAGTAAATCACCATGTTTTTAGATTGCAGCAAGGAATTATACATTTTTAGTAGCTTCCACCTTATTCAATTTATGCTTTTTGAATTTCTATTACTTTATGGTTAAGTGCATAAGACCTTTGTAATCTAGAGTTCATTGCAGTACACAGAGATCGTTAAAACAAGATTAGAAATAGGATGCCATTATCAAGTTTAAGAAAAATGGAGGATGGACGCCCCATCATACTCCCACATTATTTAATATTTGTTGTCATTTTTCTTTTGGGGCGTTGTGGGGGGAAGGGGGTTCTAAATATCTTTCTAACATTCTATAAGTATACTAAAATGTAAAGAAGCAACTAAGCAGGTGGGCTGCACCAAGAAAAGCATTTGATAGGGTAATTAATTGCACCCTCTCTAGAGTAGATGTACAGTTATTGCTTAGATAGATTTAACAAAATCGACACGAAGTTTGTTCATAAAAGAGTGCTTTGATAAACAAAAATTCACCCCATGGGACAAGCGAGCAAATTTAATCACCAAACCATGTACCATTAACCACTACATAAATAAAAGCCAAATTGCTTGCCAACCCAAGCCCCAGGAACCGTCAAGGCCCAACCATAGCAGTAAGAGGTGGCAGCTCACAGTCATTGCCCTTCTCGGCTAACCTTCATCCTTAGGAGGTTCTTCCAGTAGCATAAGGAGTATTAAACCTATGTTCACATCTTAGTGTGATTGCTCACCTTCAAAAATGGAAACAAGTATGCAAGGGAACTTGTTATTGTTTATTGGGCACACAAGCTCATCTGTATGGCCTTGTAGCCCATTGAAGGATTAACACCCATTACGAACGTAAGTGGTTGAGTCCCCTTGGGTCACCAAGGCTTCATTTGTTGAAGATTGTGTAACTTCAGAAGATATTCTTGTTGTATCATTATTGTACTTCCTTCGAGGAATATTCATATTGTATTTTATCATGTAAAAGTATTGAAAGAATCAATGTAAACCCTACTTGTTAAGTCAACTCGGAAGAGTCCAGAAGAAACATTAAATAAGTGTAATTTAATGTTTCCCTAGTGAAGTCGGCCTTGGCAGTTAGACAAGTCGGCCCCATAAGGAAAAGTCACTTGGAAAATAAGTATAAATAGGGGAGGCGTACTTCCCATTTGGATCATCACTCACTCAAGCAAGTTTGTATGAGAAAAGAAGAAGAACAAGTTCGCTAGAGGAGAAGAGTAGCTGCATTGTGAAGACATCTTGTCTTTGGGTTTTATATCTTATATCTTCTCGGGATATTTGTGGAAGAGCTTTAGCTCTTCATTGTACTAGTTTGACATTGTACTTGCTGATGAATCTATATTGAAGAAGTTGTTGGGTTTTCTTCCATTGAAGGGTTTCCCAGAGGAAAATTTGTCTCTTTTGTATGCTGTGCTTGTCTATCTTTCAGTGATCCTATTGCTTATTGTTATTGTGATATAGTAGAAATTGATTAAAGATCTAACCTAACTACTATTCAAGTGCAAATTCTAACATGGTATCAAAGCCGTGCTGAAAGAAGTCATTGTGCAGCTGTAATTAATGAAAGTTGGAAACTAGGGCTTCCTATTTTGGGCACTTCACTCCACAGATCAGCTTGAAAATGAGGTCAATCTAACTCGCTCTAGGAGGGTGTACTTTCCTGTGGAAACAGATTTCAGATCTGAGGATTTTCAATTTTGACCTTGTTACTGGGCAAACTAGCAAGGCTAGTTCCCAGTAAGCAAATATAAGAAATGTGACCCAATGTCACCTCGATCACAATTCTAACTTCTTCGGAGCGTAAGAACCTCCAAGGGGAAGGACCCTTTTGATACCCCTGTAGCACACTGATACAACCAAAAAGACTATATTCTCTATGCAATTATTAGTTAGACCAGTGCCTAAATGGAGTCAATCTAAGAATGTAGAAAACATAATAATTAAATCCTTAGCGTGAGTAGGTGCAAATAGAAGGTATATGTATGATCAAAAGAAATAACCAATTGCGCTCTAATTCATCAAAGAAGAACTATTCAACTCCACTTATAACAAATAGATCATGAGCATGTATTATAGCAATGTATAACCAACGACAAGACTTCAAGAGATCAATCATTAATAACATAACCATCCATCAATGAAATATAAGAGCTTCTTGTCAAAGTCTACCATTCACCACTACTTGCTATGTAAACATATATGGAAAAATCCAAACAAGTCCAAATAGTAAGTAAAGGTAGCTAATCGTTATGAACCAAGAATATCACACAAAGATTGATCAAGACAACTTTCAAATCTGTATGTAAGAAATTAGCACTATGTTTACCAAAACGGAGATGAAGTAATCCACGCAATTTAATGTAAATGTAACCAAATTCAGACCTTAGCACATATATATTTCAGATCACCTATTGAGTAAAAAATCAGAGTTGTATTCTCAGTATAGCAGTTTCAAGTTTTCCCACAGTCAATACAATAAGGTAATACTCATAAATTTTCCAATTTATCATTCAAAAACAAGTTTGCATCACCATACTGTATATAATCAAAAGGACTTGCTGCATACGAAACTCAGATCTCTAGTGTGCAAAAATCAGAGTTTTATGTACATGGCCTTATCGTTTATGTAAAACTAACCTTGTTTTTATCACTTTGTGTGTGACTGCAAAAATTAGGGCTACGAAAGGAGGCACACTGGGTTTGCAATATTGCAGACCTGTGTAAGGTGGGAGAAGTTTTTGGATGGGGAAAGAGCAGGCCCGAAGATGGAGAGGGAAAGAGGTGATGGGAAAGAAGGGAGAAAAAGGGAAGCTGGGAAGGAAATAGGGCTATCGGTGGAAGGAAAAAGAGTAGCAGCGGGAAGAGGAGGTAGAGGCCGAGCTATGGATGAGGGAAGGCCGAGGGTGGAAGAGTGGCAAGGAAGGGGGGCCGAGGGCAGAAAGAAGAGGCCAAAGAGTAGGGCGAGGGTTTGAGGAGGAGAGGAATGAGGATTGCGAGGGTATGGAGGGAAGGAAGAAGGATAAAAAGGGGCAACGAATGAGAAAACAACGCAGCCGAAGGTGGAAAAGGGTGGAAGGATAGGGCAGTGAGATGAATGGTGAGGAGAGCGAGGTTATTGGAGGAGGAAGTAAAAATTCACAGGGTAGAACAAGGTGTGCAGTTAGGGTTTGGTAGCAAAAACAGAGTTTAGGTCAGAATTTTAGGGTTTTTCTTAGATAAGGAATTAGAAAAATTAGGTTAAAAATTCATAAAAAACTTTAAAAATGACTGAATTACCAAGAACCTAAACTAACATAATATTTACAAACATACAAATTCATAAAATTAGGGTTTTAAAGAGAAGAGCAACCTAGGGTTTTATTAGAGAAATCTACCCTAACCCTAGAGCATCAAAGAGGATGGCCCTCCTCTTGAGAGGTGTGTGATAACTAGCACTCAAATCGCCTCAGTATTCCGGCGACCGACGATAAAAAAAATTTCGGCGAGGCACAGTTCCATCCTTTCTGGTTATTTTTTTGGAATTTCGACGATCTAGGTCGTCTTAAAATGGGCCAAAACCCTTTAGGGGCACAGTTCGATGACATAGTTCTGCAGTAAATGGAGTGGAACTACGATTCCACCGGTTTTTATAACCGGATCTAGGGAACAAATCGCCGAAAAAGCGGGGCAATTTGAGTGCCAGTTATCTCACGCCCTCTTGAGATGGTACTTACCAAGTTTGGCAAACTAGGGCTTCTTCAACAACTACTAGGGTTGGTTGGAGAAAGCCCTAGTTAAGACAAACCTTAGAGACCTAAAACTCAAGCTTTACAATGCTAAGGTAACTAAAGGCTGAAAATGACTTAGTTAGGGCAAAATGCAACATCAATGGCTACCATTCAAACTTAGACAAAGCATATATTCAACATTTCACAAAAAAAATATCAAGAAAAAAGACTTGGATACCTCCTTGTGCATGTGTTAATCAAACAACTCCTAGCATTACCTTAGCAAAGAACAAGAACAAAGATACTTCAAAGATTTGTCCTCAAACTAGCAAGTACATCCATCCTCAAGAGGTGTGCATCACTCAGAGAGCCCCAGTGAAGGAAAAAATCAGAAATAAAAGTTTTGTCCCATAAGTTGTTATGTTAAAATGAAGTGAGGAAAAGTTATTTATACCTTTTCACACCCACTTTACAAAAATAAATAAAATCCAAGCCGACATGCATTTTTAAAATGTCAATTTGAAATTATAAATGTCAACTTAAAATTAAAACAATAATAATATAAAATAATCAGAACTGTGGGCAATTTGGGATATTTTTCCCAGTCTTTACCCACATATGACTAAAATGCGTAAAATGAGCAAATAAGCCTGTTCTGAAGGTCAGACTGCGGAGGGGGGGGGTCATCATGCCCCATCTAACCCCAACAATAGTGAAAAACCCTCAACACCCCTCCTAATCAAGTATCACAGCCTAGCTCTAAGGATGATGTCATCATCAGAAGGAGGCCCCAGAGAGAGGCGCTAGTGAACTGGAGGGCCAAGAGAGTGCTAAAGGTGACCTGGAGGAAAAAGAGATGCCTCAGTGCTGAAATATCTGTCACCGGAATGCTAAATCAGGGTTGGGGTCATGTGACCCAGTGATCCACCATGTAAGCCCCGTACACCAACCTCAGGGCTTCAATCCCTTTCATGAGGCAATCAACAATGCCACTAAGCCATAGTACTTCCAAGGGAGAAACCAGAGGGTCTGGCCATAACCCCTACTCAGAAAAAGCTAGCTAAACATCCCTCCTGGTCGACAAAATGATACCCTCTCCCTGGGGCACCTCTGCACTGCCTATTGCTCTTTGTAATGTAATCTACAAAATTATAACCAAAGTAATGGAAAATAGACTCAATCCCATTCTCCCCAATTTGATTTCCCCAGAGCAATCTGTCTTTGTGGAAGGTCGACATATTCTTGACGGTGTTATTTTGGTTCATGAAGTCATACACTCCCTCAAGGTATCCAAAATGCCAAGGATGCTCCTTAAATTGGACATTTCAAAAGCATATGACAAGCTGAGTTGGCAGTTTATGAGAGAAATGCTCAAAGATTATGGCTTTGATCAAGATTGGATTAACTAGGTTATGAGCATGACCTCATCCACGTTTTTCTCGATCCTGCTCAACAGATCCCCAACCAATACTTTCAATCCCACAAGAGGAATTCGTCAGGGGGATCCTTTATCCCCGTTCCTCTCCATCATTATGGCAGAGGGTCTTAGCAGATTGATTAAATCCATGATAGCCAATGGAGAAATTAGAGGCCTTAATATCCATCCAAATGCAGAAAAACAAACCCACCAGTAATTTGTGGATGACACAATGCTTATGGGCCATTCATTGGTACAGGAAGCTTTCAAGACATGTCTCAACACTTTCTCAAAGGCCTCAGGTTTGGAAATAAATAGAGAGAAATCTCAAGTTTTCTTTTTCAACACTCCTAGTATATCCCAAAGGAATATTCTTCAAATATTGGGATTCCAAGGGAGCTCCCTTCCATCCAAATATCTTAGTGCCCCACTGGCTGAAGGAGTCGTCAAAAGAGTCTCTTGGGCAGATTTACTTGATAGAATGAGGGAAAAGCTGACCAACTGGGTAGTCTGACCTCTTAACCTTTCTTGTCGACTCACCCTCCTCAAATATGTTCTCCAAGCAATGCCTATATACCTCTTCTTTGTCATGGCAGCACCCAAAGCAGTCATTAAAGAAATGAGAGCCCTTCAGCATAAATTTTTGTGGGGAGGAATTCAGGGAAAACCAAAATCATCTTTGGTTAGTTGGGACAAACTGTTTCAACCTAAATCCAAAGGTGGTCTGGGCATCAGAGACCCCGAAAGAAACAACGAGGTTCTAGGAGCCAAAATTTGGAGGAATTGGGTCAGTCGTAATTCAGAGCCTTGGGAAAAATTGTGGCATGTAAAATATGCATAGGACAGACCAAAGTAGGAACTCATAAGATTCAACGAGGAGAAGCAAGGATCACACATATGGAAAACAGACCTCGGCAGCAGAAGTATCATCCAAGACCACATTTTTGGGGAAATCAGGGACGAAAGGAGAAATGCCCAAACTCTCATCCCAACCTCATTTTCAAACTAGCCAAGAACGATGTAGGGAGCTTCTTTCAATTTTGGAAGCCAGTTGAGGAAGGAAATGAATATCAGGAATGGCACCAACCAAAATGGTGGCAGCAACGATGCCCTGATGAGGAGTATAGACATATGGAGAGAACTCTCCAAGAGAGAAGTATAAAAATCCAAAGCATCCCAGACAAGCTGAGATGGGGATATACCACCAAAGGTAATTTTAACATCAAAGAAGCTTATGAACTATGGACAAACCAAGAAGAAATACCTGTAGCAGATATATGGAAGAAGATTTGGAATTCTAATCCATGGCTGAAAGTTGTCATTTTTGTATGGTTAGTAGTCTACATGAGGATTTTAACAGGGGAAAACCTCAAGAGGAGGGGAGTTGTAGGACCCTCACAATGCCCTTTGTGTTCCAATGAAGAAGAAACCATGGATCATATTTTCGACTCATGTCCTTATGCCTCAACCCTATGGGATTGGGGAACTACAATCTTTAGGCGCTCGAATAGGCAGTTTGGTCAGCCGGATCAAACAATCAGAGAGTGGGGCCTAAAAGCCTTCAAAAATTGCATTGTGACACAGATCGGCTCATGTTCCCTGGCTTCCTATGTGGGAAGTATGGAAGGAACACAATCGCAGAATATTCCAAGACTCAATGTCCCCTCTCCAAGCTACATGGAATAAAATTGTTACTCATATACAAGAGATGGTTAGGATCACTCCATGGGATGACAGAGCCTGGGAAGTGGATGACCTGGAGCAAAGAATACTAAATAATTTGGGTCTGCACAAGAATGACCAGGGTTGGACCAATAAAAGAGTCAAGAATATTGATCAAAATAGCCCAAACTCATGGTCCCCCCCAGATGGATCTTATAAACTCAATTTCGATGGCGCCTCGAAAGGCAATTGGGATCGGCTGGCTTCAGAGGAGTAATCCGCAATAACGATGGCCAAATCCTACAGCTCTGCCATGGCTACATTGGACAGGACACAAAAAACGCAACAGAGATTGAAGGCCTGCTCTATGGACTGAAGCTAGTTGGGAGGAAAAACTGGGAACCAATCATTGCGGAGGGCAACTCAAGGATAATCGTCCACATGGCAAAGAAGCTGCAGCTGGGGCTAAAGGCTTCCAAGGTGTTGTACAGTTTGAGGCTTTCCCATAGGGTAGAAAACCTCGGCACCATCCTACTTGAGCCCCACGTGTGGACCTTTTTCCACGTTAGGAGGGAAGGTAACAAGGTTGTCGATTGCTTGGAAAATGTCAGCGAGGAAGCTAAACTTTGAAGTCAGGAAGGACAATTGTCAGAGTTTGGACCTCTAGAATGGCTCTCACACTGCGCCTAGCTGGCCAAACAGGACACACAATACTTGTTCGGATATCCACATCATCTTTTTCAGGATCTTGCATGCAAATTCTAGGGTTTGCATGCACTTTGCATGCATCCCAGTCACCAGGTTGATGCCTCCAACACCTTAGCCACCTTATTCTAGCACCCGAGAGCTTCTTACATCAGTTCATTAGCCCTCCTAGTCAGGAAGGTGCCCACTTCTCACCTACTGCCAGAGAAGGGTGCACTTCTTCACCTACCACTGCAGTTCCACTTCAGTTACACTCAGTTAGCTCCGATTCTCCCTGATTTGAGGCTAGTTTCACTCTCGACTAACTATTTCACTTCGTTGGACCTCCAGATTGACTAGATGACTTGTTCTGACTTCAGTTAGCCTCCCATGCGCCCTCCACTGAGCCCACTTCCCTATATCAGTGCTACACACTTCAGTTACACATGTTACACTCAGTTAGACTCAGATTGACACCTGGATGACTGGTTCTTGTGCATTGATGACCACCACTGATTGATGATGAGGACTCCTAGTTGGAGTCAAGCTACTCCATTCAGTGATTCGAATGACCTCCTTAGTCAATTCGAATTGCTCAGTCATTGTTACTGTATTGTATTGTAATTATTCACCTTCATTGGGATATTGAGCACTGATGCATGTTTTGCATAGTTTTACACCATTTTTCTGAGTTTCATCTATTGTGATTGATTTACTTGTTCATTAGATCTGTTGTGACTAATTTTACATGGTATCAGAGCCATTGTAGGGACAAGATCCCTTTTGTACAGGTGTTTCTACAAGAAGATTTGAGTGAATTTGCTCAAAAATTACAAAAAGTTTTGGCATGAAAGATCTCAAGGGCATTCGCTCCTGTGCATGCAAAGCTTGAAAATACTTCCAATACCACTCCAGAAGCTTGAGTTTCCACATAAATCCTGGATCTGATACATTGGACCCATTCAACATTGCTTGATCTCCAATCCCAGGTGTGATGCAATTCTAAAAGGGTGGATTGTTCGACCTCATTGTTCTTGGTTTTATTGTGATTTGCAGGTTATTGTCTCCATCAATTGCATTCGCTACTTTGCCCTTGCAAGATTTTCTACATCAGTGTGCACTCGCTCCTAGCAATGGAATACTCTTCTTCAAAGCCTATCCTCACCCCATTCAATTATTTTGATTGGAAAGATGATATGGAAATCATATTACGTTCAAAAGGTTACTAATTTTAAAACACTCTTCAATCTGTTGGTTCGAACCTTGGAAATCCTGCTGATCCGAGACGAACAAGAGCAGACTTTCAAAGAGTAGGTATGGCTCTTTCTATTTCTGATCCATTACTTCCTGAGATTTGTTATTTGATGACTGGTTCAGATCCCACATCATACTATTCTGCCCACCGAGATCCGAGATGGAAAAGTGCCATGGATGAAGAGTACAGTTCTCTTCAAAAGAACAATACATGGGAGTTAGTTTCTCTTCCACTTGGAAGAAAATTAGTGAAGTGTAAATGGATCTACCGCATGAAAGTTGCTGCTGATGGCTCTATCAGCAAATACAAAGCAAGGTTGGTGGCAAAAGGTTTCTCCCAAGTCCAAGGAGTGGACTACACTGAGACCTTTGCACTGGTTGCAAAGATGGATTCCATCCGCCTTGTTTTGGCTATTTCCGCATCCAAGCACTGGGAAGTGCACCACATGGATGTGAAGAGTGCATTTCTACATGGAGACCTTGCTGAAGAGGTATATATGCAGCAGCCAGAGGGATACACATCAGATCCATCATTAGTTTGCAGATTGAAGAAATCTTTGTATGGGTTAAAACAAGCCCCAAGAGCTTGGTACGCAAAGATGGACTCCTTCCTTCTTTCTCAGAATTTCCAAAGATGCAAATCTGATCCGAATGTGTATCTTCAGCGAGTTAAAGGTAATTTGTTGGTTATTATACTTTATGTTGATGATCTTCTCATTACTGGTAGCACTCTTACTTCAATAAACAAGCTAAAAATTGCCTTAAATCTAGCTTTTGACATGAGCGATTTAGGCTTGCTGAGTCACTTTTTGGGCGTGGAGATAGCTCAAAATTTTGATGGGATCACTATATCTCAGCAAAAATATGCTTCCGACCTGTTATTGAAATTTAATATGGCTGAATGCAAGGCAGCCCCATTCCCATTCCTCTCAGGAATCAGTCTTGAGGAGGGAGATTCTACACCGCTTGCAGATTGCAGTATGTATCGACAATTGATTGGTTCACTACTTTATTTGACACACTCAAGGCCTGATATTTCATATGTCGTGAGTGTCGTGTCAAGGTATATGCAACAACCCCATGAGCTTCATTGGCGAGCAGCCAAGCGGATCTTGCAGTATGTGCAAGGTATGAAACATTTTGGCATACATTATGGTGCAGATTCTGAGCTTGATTTCATTGGTTTTACTGATTCACATTGGGTAGGTGATAGCATTGATCGAAAGTCCACTTCCGGTTATGTTTTCATGATTGGTCATGGTGTTATTTGCTGGTCCAACAAAAAGCAGGCAGCCATTGCACTTTCTTCAGCAGAGGCAGAGTATCGAGGGGCAGTCAATGCCTGCATTCAGGCAGTTTGGTTGCAGGGTATTCTTTCCGAGTTTGGTTTTGGTGGCACTACTTCGACTGTCCTATTTTGTGACAATCAAAGTGCTATCAAGATCTCCACAGATCCAGTTCAATGGCAGAGGACCAAATACATTGAGATTCATATGCATTACATTCGACAGTTGGTGCATGATCGCACCATCATTCTGCAATATTGCCCTACTGATGAGCAAATTGCAGACATCTTCACCAAGAGCTTCACTGAGAAGAAGTTCTCTTACCTCCGTTCACTGTTGGGGGTGAGTTCCATCATGGTGGAGACAGATTGATCCATTATTATGCTTTAGCTTGAGGGGAGGCTTTCTTCCCACTGGGTTTTCCCTCTTTCCTCACTTAGTTTATTTTCAACATTTTTTGGATTATTGTATTGGGGTGACCTTTGGTCTTAGTTACCAGGGCCCCACATTATTTTTTGCACATCATAGTCTAGCTTGAGGGGGGGTGTTTGGATATCCACATCATCTTTTTCAGGATCTTGCATGCAATTAGGGTTTGCATGCACTTTGCATGCATCCTAGTCACCAGGTTGATGCCTTCAGCGCCTTAGACACCTTATTCTAGCACCCGGGAGCTTCTTACATCAGTTCATTCGCCCTCCTAGTCAGGAAGGCGCCCACTTCTCACCTACTGCCAGAGAAGGGCGCACTTCTTCACCTACCACTACAGTTCCACTTCGGTTACACTCAGTTAGCTTCGATTCTCCCTGATTTGAGGCTAGTTTCACTCCCGACTGACTGTTTCACTCCGTTGGACCTCCAGATTGACTAGATGACTTGTTCTGACTTCAGTTAGCCTCCCATGCGCCCTCCACTGAGCCCACTTCCTTATATCAGTGCTACACACTTCAGTTACACATGTTACACTTAGTTAGACTCAGATTGACACCTGGATGACTGGTTCTTATGCATTGATGACCACCACTGATTGATGATGAGGACTCCTAGTTGGAGTCAAGCTACTCCATTCAGTGATTCGAATGACCTCCTTAGTCAATTCGAATTGCTCAGTCATTGTTACTGTATTGTATTGTAATTATTCACCCTCATTGGGATATTGAGCACTAATGCATGTTTTGCACAGTTTTACACCATTTTTCTGAGTTTCATCTATTGTGATTGATTTACTTGTTCATTAGATCTGCTGTGACTAATTTTACAATACTCAAGCGTGCGAAATGGTGACACAAACCTTAGGTAAGGGACTTAGGAGATGCTCCATGCGAAGGGATTAAATGCCACTACGAGAAATGATGGCCACCCACATGCCAACGACAATGACACTAATCAACTGTACCTGATCCGGTCTATTCATTTAAATCCCCGAGTGGACAATAATGGGGATTGGACTCTGAACAGTCCTAGACCAATGAAATCCGAAGAAAGGAATGAAGCCAGAGGACGCCAAATCTGATCACTCGGTAGCGCAGAGTGATCCGGAGGGTGGTCGAAGGATGACAGTAATTAAGGAAAAAGATTACTTGAAGGCTGTAAATACGGGAGGCAAGTTGTGGTTTGCATGGAGCCCTCCCAACTTTAGCCCATTCGCAGTGCATCTGAGATATTTCAACAGTCTGTGCCTTGGCACTGGGATTTACCTTTCCCTTCAGAGGTCAAGGATGGTTCCTAGGAAAAGGCAGACAAAATAGGGGGGGAAGAAGACTCGCAGAAGGAGAGTGACAAGTCTGAAGAAAGCTACCTGCGAGCAGAAAAAAGTATCTCAGGTTGTTCATTTCTTCCGGGATCGAGTCCCTTAGATGATTCAGGGAGAAATTGAGCATCTAGAGCAGGGGCTCTGGGCTCAAGTAAATGAGCAGAGTCTGGAAGACATTAACGCAGAAGTAGAGGAGTGGATCCATGAGCCAAGCACAATAGCGGTTCGTTTGGCAGCCTATGACCGCATTGTTATTACATACTGGGTGATGAAGGGGATGCTCGCGCATATTCTAATTGAATGAAAAAACAAGGCCATGGGCGAAATAGAACCAGTCCAAGATTGGAAGGAGCACCACCGTGATTTTAGGATAATGCACATGAAGATTGACCTGGTAACCATGAAATTGGGTATTCCACTTTACCCACCACCCAACTCAGCTCCCTCCGTCCCTTGTGACAACACTTGTGATATACAACCATGTTGTGGAGGCAATCCGGCTGCCAATACTGTTGCGGATACCCCAGACCCTAGTTCGGAACATCATCCGTGCATTTCTCTGTGTCATCAGAAGGATCATCCAAAGGTGTAGCACTGTTTTTCTGTGGTTTCTGTTGTTCTTCGTTTGTTTCGGCAGTTTATATCTTGGTGTATGTCCATCTGTTATGAAATTAGTCAGCAAGTAAGTTATGTAATCAGGTATGGGGGGTATGAGAGGTCTAGTTTTAAGTATTGGTCAGAGTATAGAATGAAGAACCTTTATGTAACAGCAGGTAGACAGTCTGATTTTGAGCAAAAGGAGGGTAGTTCTTTTTGTAATAGTAGTTAGAAAGTATGATTTTGAGCAGTAGAAGGGTAGTTTTTTGGAAGGGTTTATATATTTCCAAGCTGACTTCTCGCTGGCAGGAGGGACTGGTAGCCATGTAATTCTCTGTTGATGTTAATATAATGTCTTACTTACAAAAAAAAGAGTATGATTGCTTATGTATTAATAAATCAATTAATAAGATATTAATTAATTAAATAAAATTGGGGAAAACCGTTTGCATTAGGATTAATTTTAGGATTACATTTAAGAGGGTTTAATTATATCAAATAGGATTAATTGCATGGGTGGCCAATTTTCACCCACGCAAAACTCAACAAATTAGTTTAAAAATTAATAATAATTGAATAAAAAGGGGGACTTTGAAGGGGGAAGGGGATGGTTCATTTGGGGGTTATGTTGTCTTGTTGGTGGATCTGTGGTTTGTTGGTTTATCTATGGGTAGGGTGGCCATTTGGTTGGTTTTCCTACTGTAGGAAGAGGGGATACTGAGTTATTATGTTAATTTCTCTTGTACTGGTTGTGTGAGTTACTGTAGTTTTTATTAATTGTATGATTGTGAGTTGTGAGAAGAAGAGGGATGTGGAGGATTAAGGAGTTGTGTGTGGATTGAGATAGAAATATTCTGGCCTAGATTTAACCATTGGGGGCTCGACGGCCTCAGTTGTTGCTGGGGAATTGGGTTGGGAGACAAGTAGTCCCCCCAAACGTTGGTGTAGTCCATAGAGGAGTTGTGGTTGTTGTTGTTGTTATTGTCTGTAGTTGAGATGGTTTCTAATTCTATGGTGCAACTGTAAGTCTAAACTTGTGGGTTGAGCTATGTATTCCTCCTTGCCCTATAGCTAATAAATATATGGTTATTATTCCAATGATGGATATTAATTATATTGCGATTATTTTCATTGTCATGGTTAAATTTAGTGTTACTGTTGCAATTTACTCTGAATTTATGTTTTAAAAATGTATAATACTCCTTATTTAGGAATTAGGGGGTTACATCATCAACATACAAGACCACATAAGCAAAATGATCACCAACATGCTTTGCATACAAACAATGATTAACTTTGCTTCTTGAAAAACTAAGCACCACTATATAAGTATCAAAAGTTTGACACCAAATTCTTGGAGATTGTGTTAAGCCATACAAGGACTTCTTCATTGTGCAAACCAAATCCTTTTTTCCCTTCACAACAAAATATTCTTGTCGTTTAGTGTAGATTTATTCTTCAAATATCCCAATGTAGGAACGTTGTCTTCACATCCATCTACTCTACTTCAAAAACAAAAGCAACAACTATAGACATAAGAAATCTAATAGAAGATAATTTAGCAAAAGGAGAAAAAATCTCACCAGCATCAATTCCCTCCACCTGGGAATATCCCTTCACTACTAGGTGAGCTTTGTATTTCTCTACTTTACCTTTTGCATTCAATTTCTTCTTAAACACCCATTTGCTACCATTCAATAACTCATTTAGATTCCAACACTCGTTTTCACCCAAGGCATCCACTTATTCAACCATGACCTTCTTCTAGAGTTTACAATCACCCTGTGATTCATTTGCATCCCTAATATTCATAGGACCATCATCCATAATAGATAGAAAAAACTAGAATGAAAATATGGTGGGGTATGCATTTCTAGTTACCTTCTTTCTTGAATCAATCTCCTCAAGGATGGAGTCTAAGATTCCTCTTCTAGTTCATATTATTTTGTTGAGTCGAACTCTTCACCCCAACTCAAACTCTATTATATCTGGTTCTTCTTCCATTGGTTGAAATTCTTATTTGGGAACAATCATTTAACCTCTATAAATACTACATCAATACTGTTAAAGTCTTATTTGTTACTAGGTTCCAAAGTTTATAACTTTTTATACCATATTTATAATAAATAAAGATACATTTTTCAGCTTTATTATCCATCTTACTAATATTTTCCCTTGAAACAACATCACAACCAAAAACCTTGATATGTTTAAGAGATTTTTTTTTAAACCAATCCATGCCATGCAGAGTTTTATCAACCAATGTTGATATAGGTGATTGATTTACCAAGTAGCATGCAATATTCATTGCTTCTACACAAAATTCCTATGATAACCCTACACCATTAAGCATACTTCTTGTATTTTCTATCAACATCATGTTCATTCTTTTTGCAGCTCCATTATGTTGAGGTGTGTATGGAGTAGTCTTTTGCCTCTGCTTCTACACAAAATTCCTACGATAACCCTACACTATTAAGCATACTTCTTGTATTTTCCATCAACATCATGTTCATTATTTTTGCAGCTCCATTCTATTGAGGCGTGTATGGATTAGTCTTTTGCCTTTCTATTTTCACTTCTTATAGAAATCCTCAAACTCCTTTTTGCAAAAATATCTACCATTATATATCCTCAACACATCTCTTTTCTTCAATGTCTGGTTCTCTACAAGAACTTGAAACTCTTTAAATTTACCAAAAACCTCATATTTCTTTTAGAGGAAATATATCCATGTCTTCATCTAAATGAAACATAATACATGGATTTACCTAGTAATGGAATAGGCATAGGTCCATACACATCACTTTATATAAACTACCATATTATTTGTGTTCTTATAGCACAAAATGGAAATATTACCTGATTATGTTTACCATACATACAATGTTCACAAAAATCAAAATCTAATGAACAATCAAACATACCTAAAAACCATGTAATGCATAAAGGCCCTTCAACATGTCCCAGTCTTTGATGCTAAGCATTATCTGTTGGTTTATCCAGCAATACTGTGAGGGGGGCGTGAATCAGTATTGCCTACTTTTTCTTTTATTTAAACAATTAGCATTAAAAACACATAAACAATGGATCAAACAAGTAAGGACACATAATTTTATCGTGGAAACCTCAAAAGAGAAAACCACAAAATCAAGTTCTTTAAATAAATGATTTCTACAAAAAATGTTTTCTGCTACAACATATGGAATGCACCAACATCCCAATTTTCTTTTTGCATCAACAAATAAGAATGTCACAACACCCCTATTTTCCAGCTACTACTGGAAGGAGGATGCAACCTCCTTGGCTATTGAGACCTCTTCTTCCTTTTCTTGGCTATTGAGACCTCTTCCTTCCATCTCAAATACTTGTTTATATATTATCTATCTCATCTTTGAAACATTGTATCTCTTCAATCTAGACTTGTGTCTTTTCAAAATCGCACCTCTTCAAAATGATTAATTTCCTGTTTATTAATTAAATAATAAAACTCTGTGTGTTACCTTTATTTAATCCTTGTTCTATTTAACTAGCCAATTAATCTTCTTATTAAATCCTTGTCTTGTGAGAGCATTAAAAAAATGTTTAACATATGCTTAGTTCAGGCATATTCAGATTATGTGTAAACAAAGTTTTTCTTCAACTTGGGAGGTTGATTTTTCACGTGTGTGACCTCCATATGGAAAACTGAAACCATGATTGGATAACTAATTCAACAAGGAACAAGTTCATGTCAATTGATGAATTTATTGACACACACACATCATTTGGTGGGCATTTGAAACTGGTCTCTTAAAATATTGATTTAGTACTTAGGCAAAATTATCAAACCCTAAGTCAACATGAAAGGATTTTTATTTTCATCAAATTGGAAGTATGAGACATCCACTGGACAGAGGCCAACAAGGTGATTCCATCTAGACCAATTTCATCCTTTGAGACCTCTTTCTCTCTCCTCGGTGTGCATTTTTCTGGAGCAGTGCAAATCAAGCTAAGAGGCACTTTTGGTAGATCAATATCTTCACCTACAAAGAAATTTGGACAAACCAATGATATGGTTGGATGCACAATCAATAGTATAGAGACCCATACCCTCAAAATACTTTAAGACATCGACCACGGGCAATGGAGGGCATTTTACTGAGGTCACTTAGTCATTTTTACCAGTATTTTACTTAGACAATTTGTGCAATCTCTAGGGTGGATTTTATATTCCATCAAAATCCTGAACCAATGATACCAGATGATGTAATACATCTCATTGAGCACAACCATATTGATTTCACCTTCAAACTCATCTTCCTCTGACCTTGGTGGGCATTTTACTAGACTGGTGCAAAACTGCCTAAAACCCTGTTTTGGAAGACCTATAACTTCCTCCTCAGATACTCTCAAGACAAACTGATGCCATGGTCAGGTAGACAGATCAACAAGCTACAGCCTGATGCTTTCAGATTCTTTTTATCATTCTCCTATGAGGTACGACGAACATTTTCCCAAGGCCACTTGGACCAAATTTCCAACACTTAGTCAATTTCCAGGATTTCTCTAAACTGACAAATCTCTATATAATTAGGTCAAATTGTAATAATGACATCATGAAGGTACTAGGGCATCATCATGTGTCTTGCCAACCTCATCACACATGCCACATCATCATACATGCCATGTCATCACTACCTTTGTTATTCCTTTGTCATTACTGAGTTTGCCATGCCATCATGTCCTTGGTTATTCCTTTGTCATTACTGAACTCCTTTGACATCAATGACAACCACTTTCGAAATTGTCTTCTCTCTAGGGTCAGTGGCCCTGTCTTATTCATTGCTACACTAAGAATTAACATAATTGTTACACATGTCATTAATGGTGCTTCCCAACAACTTGTATAGAGTTCCAACCCAAACTCCCCTCTTCAAATCCATTGCTCCTCAAACCATCTTGTAGGTTTCCTTTTCAAAATATATAATATGTGTGTCTGCATCATTCATCTTATATATATATAAGGTTTTTGGTTAGATCTTAAATGTGCAAAACCCCTATCTTTAATCCTTTTGTCTTTGAGCAGTAGATTGACCCTTCCACGTCCTATTATTTTGGTCATCAAGTCATCTCCTAAGAAAACATCCCTCAATTGTACTTTTCATATTCACAAAACCACTCCATGTGAGGAGTCATATGAAATGAAGCATCCAAATCAATCAACCATACATCATGATATGAATGTGTACTTGTAGATGCCAAGTAAACATCACCTCCTTCTTCCATGAAGGCTTTTTATTCTATGGAAGGGGCATCATTATATCCCTTGAAGACTTTTTTTCCTTCTTGAAGATGACCTATTACAAATCAAACATCCCTGGCAACATCCTCCATGGATTTTCTCCTCGTTACATCTTATAACAAGGCTTCAACTACATTCTCAAACTTCAATGTGGATTGAATAGTACTACCAATTGCTACAACTAGATTATCCCAAGTGTCTAGCAAAGAACATAACAAGGTAATACACTTGTCTTCTTCCTTCATCTTAATATCAACATATACAACTCGACTTACCGAAGTATTAAAGGAATTTAAATGCTTCATCATAGAGTCACCATCATCCATCCTAAGATGATAGAACTTCTTTGAAGTATTAAAGGAATTTAAATGCTTCATCATAGAGTCACCATCATCCATCCTAAGATGATAGAACTTCTTTCAAAGAAACAACTTGTTTACCAGGGACTTTGACTTATACAAATTCCCTAACTTTCATAGCTTCTTTGTATTCTTCTTTGAAGACATTAAACAACAACAAATATAAGAGGCATAGTCAAATCATACTTCTCAAGAAGATATTCCATCTTTAGCTTCCATAACTTGAAGCTTTGGTTGTTAAAATTTTCTATTTCTGTTCTTGAACTGCTTGTCATTGTTATTTACACAAGATTGCCTATGCAAATCTTCCACTCAAGAACAGGTTTATCACAAACCCAAAGTACCCTTCCTCTTCACAGAATGAGATAAACCCTAGCAATAAAGGCAACCTCCTTACTCCAATAACCTCACTCTAATGCCAAATTAATATTTTGATAAACTTGTTCAAGAAAAGAAAATACTATCATAACCTAAAACACAAGAATAACAATGATACATTCACACAATGTACACAAGATTTACCCTGAAAACCCTTAACTAGGAAAACCAATCTAAATAAGAGTGGCACCTCTCTCTATCTCAATATATTAACATAATCATTCACCATACAATTATTTAGATATGTTGCAACTTCAATCAACCCTAATTCATTAACTTGGATTAGATTATAGCCATAATCCTTTAATTGATAGTATATTACTATGGGCCAAAAACATTGGTTGAAATAAAACATAACATACCCAAAAAATTCCTTGGGGGCTCCACCACCAAAACCTCGAATGGGGGATCCATTGATCCCCAATGCCCCCCCCAACTAGGATGTGACTAAGTCTACCTACAAAAGATACAATGTATATCCAACAAAGCTACCAAAATGAACAAATAAAACTTCTTCCTAACCACCTCAAAGGAGATTCCTTACTCACATGAATAGATTAAATGATAGGGTTGTTTGACTTATTAGTAGGGTAATTTCTTAGTTTCTTTACCACAATTTGCACCTTTTCTTTGTGATAAAATTTGAACTCACAAAATGAGGAGGATAACACAACCCACACAACATGAATCTAAGGTTCAACCTAGAATAATTTATAGGTCATCATTGATTGAGTATTGCTAAAGTATGTTGTGGTGACCTTAATAGAGTGATAGGAAATTTGGTTGTGTCTAATAAAAGAGTTCCATGCATATTGAATTCCTAACAAAGTTACCGAGGAAGCAAATCATTGAGATGGTAAGGGTTTAAGCTAAAGACACAATGATAGCATTAGTTGTTTAGGGTCCGTTGTAGTTCTCTAAGTCTAGGAGATTTTAATTTGGAACTCCAAATAAAATGGCTATTCCTCTCAACATTGGATTTCCTTTGGATCACAATGATTTGTTGTCTTACAAGTAAATTGAAAACGTTGATATTAGTTTTGGGATGATTATTAAAGATCTTTAGGAGACCGTGGAACTTGTTGTAGGGGGGGGGGGGGGTTCTATTTTCTCTATCTATCATCTTCAAAGCTCTCACTTTATCCTTTTGTGACTCAAGTTCAAGAATTTAATTAGTCTTAGATTCGTAATGAACGATAAGATTTGCATTTCATGTTTTCGCTAGTGAATGTCAACCTTAGTGAGGAAAAGGAGGATTTTGCACTAGAGAATCATGTTTTTACTTCCTTCCATTATGCCGCTTACCTTTATCATTCTTGGATGGGTTATTTTTAGAGGAAGTATATTGTTCATGTCACTAAGTTAGTTGACAACTTCATAATCATTTTGCTTAGAAGATTCTTTCTTTGCAGTATCTAAGTTAAAGGTGGTTCTAATTGATAGGATATTATCTAGATCCAAAAGGGATTATAACCCTTATAAGTACACAATCTGTTAGTAGTCTAGAAAACATATTCCAAATTATGCATCTAAAAATTTGCACTAAATGACAAGACAATGGTTGTGGTATTGTCAATACAACAAGGATGTGATAAAAGTGTTGTGCATTGTCTTGAGCATAATTTTAGAAAACTAGGTAGTGAAGCGTGGAAGTGGATTGGATAATCATGCAAGAGTGTAGATAGACAATAACATGATTATGCAATGTGAAAAATAATAAACAAATAACACTAGATACTAAAGTAATTTGTTGTCATATATGGTGTAATTAATAGTCATAGACAGTGCTTAAGTCAATTATGTATGATCTTTTGTGCAATGTTAATAGATATTAATAATCTATGTGGGTGTTCCAACTAGTCATAAACCAAAAAATCAATCCAATAAACATCCTGCAATAATAAGACAATAATGCACCAAAGGTTTGCTCAATGTTGTATAATATATTGTTGGTACAATTGACTACAAAATAAAGTAGAGGTCATGGCATTGTAAGATAACTTTGCAAGTTGGGAGCCTTGTGTAGAATAAGGGCGCATGAGAAAGTCTCGTAAGTATAAAGGAACAAAATGAAAAGCCCCATTCTCTAGATTTCTTTGAGACTACATTGTTAAAAAGATTTTATAGTCATATAATGCATATTTATGCAAGTACAAATGTTTGATACTCATCTTGAGTAGTCTTGTTGATGCCTGTTTGATGCATTGGATGGCACAACCACTAATTAAAATAAAGTTAGAGAAGAAAGCTTGAAAGTAAAAACAAGTAGAAGCAATTGTTGAATAGGTCAAGTTGGAAGAGTCCAAGTGCACACAATACAACTTATTTCAAATTGGAAGGACATTGTAGGAATAAGAACTACTACAACCCCAATCCAACCTACTGAGCATATGCTACCGCCCACCAAAAAGGAAAATAAAGCCCAATCACATGTCCAATCACAAAGCATTTACACAATCACAAAGAAAACAAAAATACACCACTACACTCTCAGTTCGTAAAGTGACAAATAAACACAATTGCCAAGACAAAAGGCACTACAATTGGTGAGAGTCATGAATACACCCCCGTTCTCCACAAATAAATTTCTTGCTTCTATCCTTTGAGCCATCATCTTAGATAGTTATTAAGCATAGGAATTGAATAAACAACTCACAAAATACCCAAAAAACTGATTACCAAATAGAAGGGACAATTATGTTTGGCATTGCATGCCAAAAACATCATTTGAATTTGGATGTCCCTCCTTGAAACAATCTCTAAAGGAAAACTCTTCATGAGAGAGGATATTTTCAAAGTACCATAAAGCATTGAAGCATAGTGAGGCTCATGTTGATTTGAAACCTTACAAATCTTTGAGTAGAGTAGGAGAAATTGTATTTGCTTATTTCAATATAAGAAAATTACTTCCAATCAAGTCCAAGTTCATGTTGATTTGACTCTATGCATTTGAATAAATATACCATAGTCATCTTTATTTACCCATTAAACCAATAGAGATGTAGAAGTAATTGCATGGCATAGTGGTTAGCCCACTTAAGAAAAAGTTAGGCTTTTATCAATCCTTAGTGTCAAGGAAAGAAAGTACTATATGCCATGACTAATAATATTGGATTTGTTGGATTGATCTCACATCGGAGATTGCATAGGAAGTTGTCCACCAGACCTTGGCAATATTTGTTGAAGAGGGCTTTCGGATTCATTTTGATAGCAATTTTGTAGTTGATGTTTCAGATCAGCAATACGCGATCCATCATCGGGACAAAGGAATAAGATATAGATGCAAAGGAGATATAAAGAAAACCATGGTAAAAAAATAATTAATAGAAAACAAAAACCCTAATTACCAAGCACCTAGGAAAATAAGACGACACAACAAGCCTAACAAATTAAAATAAAATAAAAAGGCCGACAAGAAAAATACCAAAAAAATAAAATAAAGAGGCTAAAAATATATATAAGAGAACTAAACCAAAAAAGAAAAAGAAAAGGGCAAAAAAGCAAGGAAAAGATCAAAGAAAAAGAACTGAAATTAAAAGAATAAAAGAAAGAAAAACAAACCAAACCAAAAAACTAAAAATAGAAATAAAACCAAAATAAATAAAAAGGAAGGAAAGGAAAAATTAAAAATTAAAAAGAAAATCAAGTCAAATCAAAAGCAAAAAGACAATAAGGCAAAAAGAAAAATTGAGAGGACAAGAAGAGCGGAAGATTAAGAGAAGCAACAAAAAGACAAAAAAGAAAGAAAGAAAATGGGAGAGAATAAACACTAACAACGGCGCTAAACGAAGGAAGGATTTTTTTCAATAAAATTGGTTAAGATTTCATTATAAGAGAACTGCAAAAGACTTGCAATGAGTACAAAACTGATCAGTGGCTTCTAGCTTAGCTTATTACATGCTTCAAAAAGATTTTGTAGAATGTTTGTACTATTAAGCAGTGCATGATCCAATATACATTTGTACATATAATTCCAATTCACTATGGAATACCTTCTACAAAAGGTGTCGAGGACAAAGATGCAAAAGTAGATCATTAAAACTAGTTTTTTGGAGTAACTTTCATGTCCATTTCATCTCAAGATGACTCATCTTTCTCTCTTCCTCAATCTGCCTCTACCTCTGTTGGGGGTTCTTACACTTTGGTTGGGAGCTGGTTTAGATCCAAAACATTTCTGATGGGGCTTAGTGAAGATTCTTCGGTTGAAAATTCCACATTGTCCTACTCTGTTGGCTGTGAGGGGACCTTGTTTCAAAGCTCTTCCACCTCAGACCTTAATGCAAAGCATTCATCATATAGTCGGTGATGGTCATGCCTCTCCTTGCCTTGAATCTCTAGCATGTTCATCATATACACAGAGAGTCCCTAGACCTAGATTTGAAGGGATTGGACCATCGCTTCTAACTCTCGCGTCTCCTCTTCCTGCTCTGCTTGTCTTCACCTAGCGGTCCCTCCCTCCCTTTTCACCATGTTGCTTGTCAAATATTTAGGGTGCCAGTGTGACTGATACCAATCTGGATTTCTCTAGCTCCTCATTAATTTCTTATGTGCCAAATTGCTCTTGCTCCCCTCCTCACGGTTCCTTTTGTCATGCCTCATGCTCGTGTTGTGTGATTGCAATCTCCATCGGCTCGCTTCATCAATATTATCCATTAATTTCCCAATGCCTTCACATATTCTTATCCTTCGACGTAGAGAAGAGGTACACATTATTCCATATCCCAGTGGTGTGAGATCATATTGCGTCTTTTGTTTCTTACACCTACTTATGTTTGCCTTAGATTTTGGTACGCCGAAGGTATAAGAAGGTGGACTGAAAGGACCTGAAAAGCTCATTAAGCCAAGGCTAAATGCTGGAGATTCATGATGAGAGGGGAGTGGTGATGGCATATTCCCAATTCTGTCAATGTCACCAATTTTGTATATGTGATTTGAATTGAAACTTACTTCAATGATGTTTCTTCGATTGTTTTCAAGTAACTTTCCCATATTGATGTCATCGATAGAGCTCTTAGTGCATATGAGACTTGCCTTCATAAGACAACTAAGGAATAGGTTGCAATGAGACCTAATCATTGATTTTGAGAGTTTTGATTGGCTCTCTGGTAGCTAGATTGGCTTGTTCATCCGCTACATCATTGTTCTCTCTAAGGATGTGGAAGAGGTATATATTGCAATATGCAGTCACCTCTTGATGGATCCTTAGGAAGATATATTTTAATTACATGTCTTTAGGCAGGGTCTTCTTTCTCAAATGGCCGATAATTAAATTTGCATCACCCAAAACTGTGAGTGAGTCGATCCCCTACTGCTTGGCTAATTGAAGACCTTTAAGGAGGGCATGTGCATATGCTTGGTTGTTTGTAGCAACTCCTATACTCCATGAAAACTTTGCAATCACCTCCTGATGGATCCTTAGGAAGACATCTTTTAATTGCATGTCTTTAGGTAGGGTCTTCTTTCTCGGATGGATGATAATTAACTTTGTGTCGCCCAGAACTATGAGTGATTCGATCCCCTACTGCTTGGATAATTGAAGACCTTTAAGGAGGGCATATGCATCCGCTTGGTTGTTTGTAGCGACTCCTATACTCCATGAAAACTTGGCTATTATCTTTCCTCTTGGGGAAAAGATCACCCCACCCACTCCTACCACCCCAAAGGAAGGATTGTAACTAGATAGGTTATGAAGGATTGGGAGCTGAGACTTGCTTAGCTTTGAGCCATCATCTTTATTGAGACAATTATTATCTTTCACAATTTCCATAGCTGCCCTCACCCATTTTCTAGATAAGAGATGCACTCTTGCTAAGATTCTAGCATCTTCAATACATATATGATGATTTGTCTTGCTAGAATGATCAACTATTAAAGTCGAGGACTTAACATGATTGTGGGTGATGGTTTCTTAATGCTCTTTAATTCTGACATGAAAGGACCTTCCTATTTCACCAATATAAGATAGACCACATGAGCAAGGGATGCAATATACACCTTTTTGTACTTGCAGATCCACAACATCCTTAACCGATTTGAAGAGGCTCTTGATGGTACTACGAGGCTGAAAAATAGTCTTAATATGCTTCTTTCTTAGAATTTTGGCAATCTTTTTATAGGTACCTTGAACATAAGGGAGCAACACCTTATGATATTATGTGGAAACTTCTTTCTGTTTGTGAGATCTTGGGGTCTTAAAGGCCCTCTAAAATGATTTCTTAACTTGCCATTTCTTAAACCTTGTCCTAAATGAGCCTATGTCACCCTTAATCCTCTAAGATGTAAGAATGTCTTCAGGCTATTGATTATTAACTGAAATACCCTCATTTGTTACAATATATGAGACATATAGAGGTTTACAAATTGGTTCCCATTTGTAGATACTTTCATTTTACTTCATGGAAATCATCAAATATACCAAGGAGATGTGTACTCCGTTAAATGATTTCATTTCGTATTTCACTTCAAAATATGCAAGAAAAACAAATAATGATGCATGCAAAACAAATACAAGAGGACATATTAAAGAGTTCTGTATTGCATAAATCAAACAACGAATACATGAACTCCCATAACTAGTGTCATAACCATATTAATGCAGATTAAAATAAAGGGTTATGATCAACTAATAACAAAACACATAATCAATCTTAAAGGGGTAAGTGATTCAGTAAGTCAAATGGGTAATCTATAGGAACCCAAAATTTAAAATTTAGATAGATGGGTTTGAAAATATTCATCATTAAGTGTTGAATTGTCATCATTGGGCATTATTCACAAGGATGATCACTAACTGATTCCAAGCTACCACATTTGATAGGGCATGTTTTGACTTGTTCATAATCGTTTTGAACCCTCAATAGCCCCCCAGGTCATTTAAATTGTGGCCCCACTTTTAATTTTGGATCAGGGATCAATGAGAAAAATGTGCATTCTCTCAGCCATGCTTTTTTCAAATTTAGCCTGATCATGGTACATCGATGATTCATATGTTTCCACTAAGTTTTTCTTTGTTTTTTTCTCCAATGGTCTTGCCATTATTTCCGTTGATTTCTCATACCTCATGCAATGATTAACTAAGGATGTCGAGGAACCTTAAGTATTTGATTCTCCCCTGAGATGGATATATTGCAAACCTTTCTGGTCCTTTTGAGCCTAGATGAACTAAGATGAAATGTTTGAAAACATCCTCCCGATGTTGAAGAATTTTCTGCCTTGATTTCTCCAAATGGACTTTGAATCTTCAATTACTTTTGCAAAGTTATGAAATGGTCTTGGAGCAAGTGTAAAACACATTGAAAATTTCTTCACCTCCACTCTTTAAACCCCTTTTTCTTTAGCAACATTTCACTCTCAAAAGAGATTTTATCGATAATATATCATTGTCAAAAGGCGATTTCTCACCAACGCACTAGGCTTCCAAAAGCAATTATTCTAGCGACGTTTTTCTCTTGGAAAGTCGTTCTCTCGCAGATATGTCAATGGCCAAATAAATTTTAATGTCATCCTTAAAGAGTTTTTCTCGTCAATTCTCACACTTAAATTATTTTTCTCGATGCTTCACTCAAATTGGAACTTTGGCACTGAAAAGTTGGCCCCGAAAGGGCTTCCTTCACTTGCATATCAGCCTAAAAAAATTTCCTCCATCAAAATGTTGCTCCTTAAAAGTGATTTGTCCATTGAAGTGTCATAAAACATTGTTTCACATTGATGTTTTGCTAGTGAAAGGTGATTCCTCATCGATGCTTTAGTCTCTAAAAGTAGTTTCCTTGCCGAAATGTTAGCTTCAAATGACCAATCATCATCGAAAGAAATCACCTTCAAAAGGGATTTTTTTTTTTTGCATCCCAAACAAATTTTGAGTGCGATACATCGCACCTAAAATCACATGACCCCCTAATTTAAAAAAATTCAATCCTCACATGATAAAAAGAGAAGAAATGATGATATAATGATAGAAGTTTAAAAAAAATGCAGGTACTACCCCTTTTAAAAAAAAAAAAAACAAGGATTGTTTAGAATTGTTTTTACATTCTCCATTTGGCAAAGGCAACCGCGAAAGCAGTAAGAAAGTTCAAAAGACATGTTCGCAAGATCCCATTGCCACCAATGCGCTTGTTGTAGTGAACTTGTCATTGGACTCCTTCATTCATCTACATAGGTTTCACTAGCTTCTCGCTTCATTGGGCAATTTAATTCATTGGGGAAAAATGTGAAATATATTGGATGAGCTAAAAGTGAACCTTCTTTATATTATTAAAGAAATCTTGCCAACTTCTCGCCATAGAATCTTCATTGGAACCATGCTTACACCTCACCCATTTTAGAACCTATGGTTCCAATGTATAATAAAAGTGCTTTCGTGGAATCAAATCATAGTTAATTCAAAATAATAAAAAATTCCCCCAATCGACACACACCCACTCTATATCCACCTTTCTTAAGCTCGACCTTCAAACGTGAACTATTCATGGTGGTGGCTCATTTCTCATAGGATTATCATTGTAAATGTTTGGAAAAAACTCCTTCGAAATGCTAGGCATTAGTTAGAAGGACTAACCCAGCTAGAATGTATTCCTGCCTATGATCTAGTTTCTTTCTGTAGGGCTCAATTAGTTCTAGATTCAAGCATAGTATTTTCGAACCAATAACACTCAACCTTTATTTTCTTTATTTATTTCACGAGAAAACTCAAATTGTCATCATTCTTACTTACCAGGTTCCATTTCTAGCATTAAATCATCAAGCATGCAATTCATTGGGGCATTTATTCTCGTATATCTAATATGGGGATTCTCAAGAAACTTAACTATGTGTTGAAGGGAGAACTTCACTTTTCATCCTCACCATGCCCAATATGAGTTTTCCATTGGTAAATGGAGTGTAAATCCCAATAAAAATCATTGGATACTCATAGCTCTAGATATTTCAAGATACTTCGCAGTTTCTCCAAATCCTGGTCACGATTTTCTCTACCAAAATGAAACATTCCAAACTTGAAATGCACCCCATGCAGTTTTAGGGAAAGCTAAGTTAGTAAGAAATTTTATTTTCCTTGGTTTTTCCTCTGAGAAAAAGGAGGGACACTAAACTTCGAATATAAGATGCTTGATATTTTATCACTTCCTGGAATTGCAAGATAATTTTATTATGCTTTCTAACTGCACTAATAAGTTTCGATGATGATAATGTTGAGTTATGGGATATAAAAATGGACTATAGAAGAACCAGGCTTAAGGGTAAATCAATGCAATAATTATCCTCGTCTGAAGAGGAGAAGACCATCAACACACATTTGAGAGACACCAAGAAGACACATTAACCCATATTAGCTGAAAAACACATTTGGAAGGATCAATTTGCCTTCCAAAGGCTGCAATATTACAAATAGTGATGAAATATGATCCCATACCACTGGCTAATCCTGTTAACCAAGTCAAACCCTCCTTTGACCAAGTCAAAAAGTTGAAAAATTCAAATTTGGTCAAAGTTGAACAAACTTGTCTAATGAATGAATGGACCTCTCCAATACCTTTGGGAGGACAATATAACATCTCAGATTGTTAAAATTGATAATTTACTAAAGTTACAATACTTACATACAATAGTAATTCATTTGAATCATTGCATAGCTTAGAACATGTCATGTCCCCATCCCATTAGCACCTTGGTCAAGTCATTAGCCCATTAGATTCCCATGGGACCTAGTGAAAATCATCAATAATATGGGAATTAAGGCTTTTCCTAAGTTTGCTTAGCACCACATGGAAATAAATTATTAAAGTCAAATTAATCTAAGTCAACTAAGGAATCCTAAGCAAGGTTGGGGGAGGACAAAATGGCATCATAGGAATCTTATCCAAGGTGTGGAAAGGTTCATTAAACATCAAGAAGATTAGTGGAATATTTTGAGCAAGTAATAATTGCTAGTAATTAATTGCTCATGATGTTCATCAAATGTGGGACCAAGTCCCTAGCCCATCTAGTCCCTATGGGTTTAAGATAAGAAAATATTAATTGTTGGGATTAATTTTGAACAAGGCATTAGTAGATAGGAAATTTAATATTTATAATGTTTGTGATGATCCATAGTATTTTTATTTTCATGAATAAAGTAATGTTTGGATAAATATTAATGATTGTGTGGCCAAGAGGGCGCATAGAGATAAGACTTGTCCATAAGAAGCTTGCCAAAGAAGGAAGTTAGAAGAAAGCAGTCAAGGCTAGAAAGCAATGAAAAAAGAAGGAAACTAGATAAAGAAAGGAAAAGTTGGCAGAAAGCAGAAAAGTGGAAAAAGCAGTGCAAAGCAGAAAAGCAATGAAAAAGCAAACCAAAGCAAGAAAAGCAGGCTTAAAGTAGAAAAGCAGTGGAAAGCAGTAAAAGCAAGAAAGCGGAATAAAAGCAGTAAAGCAAGATAAAGAAGGTAAACCAGAAAGCAAAAAAGAAAATCTTCAAAAAGCAACAAGTTCTAAACTTACTCATGAAGGCACATTGGGCTAGGTAGCTTGCACAAGAAAGTATAGAGAGCTTTCCTAATTTTTTAAGATAAGAGAGATTGGTAAAAGCAGGAAAGAAGTAAAAAGGCTCAAGGAAAGCAAAAGAGGATAAATTTATCCAAGGAGGGCAAATTCATGAGGCAAGTGGGTCCAAAATGCAAAAGCAACTTGCCAAAGAAGCCCCACTCATCACTAAATTTGAATTTCATAAATGGCAAGTCCGAGAAAGCAAGAAGATAAGCTCAGTTATGAAGGAGAAGTTTATAAAAGGATGATTACAACTCCATTTCACATCTTTTGACAGTTATTGCATTCATATTTGAGAGATTTGAGCTTTCCATTGACCTAGGAGATGTGCCCCTAGTCATCAGATGGGAGAAGTGCCCTTGTTGTTTCTTTTGCTAGTTGATTCTTTAGTTAGGATTCTTGGAGGTTGGAATCCATCCATCATCATTGAGATTAGCAGGTTATTCAAGTGTTTGTGGGTCTTATGTAATGATTTGAAGAATAATTCCATTGACATTCAGTTCGAATTCTAGAGATCCATGCTTTTCACAATCTTTATTGGATGTAATGAATGTTAGCAAGTGTTATGATTATGCTATGATTGTTCTTAGCAACCTATGAGCATATATCTGTTGTAATTTATGATATGAAAACTCTCCATATCATTTATGTAATGAATTCCATAAATAATCAGATTTTGATTGGAGTTTTGCAAACCCTTCCTAGATCTCATGGCAATTTTGACTAGTTTTCTAGTTTTATGTGATTAACTAACTTATGCTCCACAAATTTGCATTCTATCAGTTGATGATGTTATATAAGAGTATTAAGAACATAATACAGGTCATGTTTCAGTGATTCATGAACCTTTGATGCCCTCAAATTCAAGTTGGAAGTCTTCCTCTTGTGCAGTCCTGAAATTGTCTTTTTCTTCCTAAGCTTCCAAAATGTATCCCATTGAATCTGAACAAGTCAATTTGAGTCTGATTAGTGGGTTGGGACTAGACACATGCAAATCACCTTATGATTGCTCCCGAATATAATTGTGAATTTCAGGTGGGTTTAGCAGAGTCTAGGACTAGTTGCCTCAACAATAGTCTTAATAACTAGTTCATCGTTTTTATTGAAAATTTCTGATTTAAAAACTCAGTGATTATTTAATATTCTCATAATATGATCTAGGGATATTACAGTGGTATCATATCACTTTCCTCTACTCCTGTGGAAAGTAAGTTCTCAATTTGAAGAATTTGCAGCCATGGTCCTCACACCTGCTTGAGTTAATTTTTGCGGCAACAACAAGCTTCTTTGATTTATTGAAGAAATCACCATCATGTCTTTCCTTGTTTTTTTTTATGGGAGGAATGGAGATGAGATGATCAAATATATGAAAAGGTTTAATGACTACATGGATTTGAGTTTTGATTGCAGAAAGGAATTGTCCTTCATAGAGTACCGTGTTTTGCAAGACAAGCATGAATCAAGAAGGTTTGCTCAAAATTCAAATTCTCTCAAGAAGAACAAACCATCTATCTATGGGAATTTCATGAGACAATTTACAACCAAGGGTACCAAAAACTCTTGTGAGAAAGATGTTTCAAGAAAGAGGACAACTACAATCAAAGAACAACCTTCAAATCAACCTACTCATAATGCAAATTCTCATACTACACAAGATGGAGAGGCTTCAAGTTGCATGATGGAGGATATAGAAGAAGCAGATTCACTTGAGAATGAAGAAGGCTCTAATAAGTCATCTTGTGCCCAAGAAGAAGCCATACCACTATATTCACTCCTATTTGATGGCCGACCAAAGGAGGCCAAACATTATGAAGCTACTTTGAATCTTATGGTGGACTCAGAAGAGGAAGAGCACTGGTGCTCTTCTAATCAATGCATGGTATCATCAGATATGGAGGAAGAGAGTTTCCTTGGTGAGTTTCCTCATTTGATGGACCTATTAGGGACAACCCAAGAGAAGGTTGAATGCACACAGGATGAGAAGAAAGAACCTCATATGATGATGGGGTATGAAGAGGTCAAAGATGAAGATTGGATGACCTGTGGATCAAATTTGGAGGAGGAAGGTGAGCTTCATACAGAGTTGAGCATGTCACATTTTCCATCTTGCATTGAGCATAAGCATGAACACATGGTTGGATGTGCTCCTAAGGAGAAGGAGAATATTCTTGATTTGATGGAGCATGAATATCTCCATGTGTATGAAGGATATTTAGAGTTGTTTGTGAATGAGGAGAGGGATGGCATGGAGGATGTGGACCAATCACTTGTCTTGATTCCAACGGAGGACATACCATTCAGATATACAAGAAAAGGCACTTGTTTGTACAACGATTGGATATATAATTCCATAGCGAAGATGGAGATCCAAGGGTGCACTAGACTTGCATACTTTGGAAGAAGGCAAATTGGCATGTCTCTCAAAGAGCCACCTAGTGAACAAGAAAATCTACATGCATGTCATATGCATGAGGAGCATTAAAATATGCAAATGAAGAGGGTAGCTGCATGCATGACTATTGGATTAGACAAAAATAAAGTATTTCCATTCACCATTTTGGTGGGTGTATCTTGTAGAAAGTTTGGAGTTTAATGGATGCTATGCATTGGGGAGGCTATTTTTCACTACCAAGTTTCTAACCAGAGATCTTTTATGAGGTCTGAGTACATTGAGAGGGATGCAAAGTGCCTCATGACCATTCAAGGCACATCCATGAACATGTCTTATCATTTTGGAGACATTGGAGGTTTTCTACGAATGCATGAGAAGGGATTAGAAGGTCTCCCACTAGGTACACCACCTAACAAGGTGAAGAAGCATAAGGTTGAATTGAGGATGGATGTACAATCCATCAATATCTTTTATTACAAGCATTTGAAAAGGTTCAAGGAGGTGTTGGCAAGCGGTTTGATGAGGACGTGCCATGGTACCGCCGACGTTGCGACACGTTGGATGAAGGCGAAAGGAGTATTTTGTACCAAAGTATACCGCAGTTGGCGGGTTTTGGGTCACTTGGACCATGTATTTTGTAATATCGAGTCAAGTAGACCGCAATTGGCAGGTTTTGGGTCATACATTTTGTAATTGTACCGCGGTATGCGGGTTTTTGGGTCGTTAGACCAAGTCAGTTAGTCAATTCTCCATAGTGTCGGTTAGGAAAGTGGACAAGTATTGTAATTGGTGGAAGCCTATAAATAGATGAGAATTGTAAGTGTTAGACGGGGAGAAGAACAAGAGATAAGGCTATATGCGGGGATTGACAAAGATCATGCGGGTGTTACGCAGAGATTTATGTATTGCTTTTGGTTTGCCACAGTAATAGAAAGATGATGATTCGGTACAATCTGTGTGTAATGTTGTTCGATGCATATGTTATTGCCTGTTCTTAATACAGTTATCTATTTCTGTTGCTATAATGTGAATGCCGCGATAATGTGTTATAGATATCTGTCTACTGTAAAAATGCTGCGATTAAAGTAATGTACGATCTCTGTCTATGATAATGTTAAATGCTGCGATTCAAATGATGTGTAGCTGGAATTGTTGTTAGTATCATATAACCGCAACCTGCCTCCTCCCTCGGCGGAAACATGGTTCTATCTGCTCTTCCTGGATGCCTCGGGTGAGATCTCATCCGCTCTGCGGGTGTTGCTGGGTGGGCTCAAACCTGCCCGGGCCGGTGCCCAGGGAGACTGTGGTATGGATCGACAGTTGGTGGACCCTTGTCGACTATGAGGTCGCGATTTGGTCAACAAATGGTTCCATTGTCGGGACCGTGTGCAGAGTAAGAGGAGGTCATGTTGTGGCACCCGACGAAGCCGGAGATACAAAAATGGTTCGATCAGAAGTTGCAGGAGTTCGCTGAAGAAGAAAGCTGGAACACGCGATTGATGGTAGATCAGTGGGTGGAAAGATATATTCACGACGGACCGCATGAATGGTTTTTCTGTGAATTCTCGGTTATTCTGTATGAATGGTTGTTGAAGCTGACCTTTCAGAAGGAGAAATTCCAAGGTGGTGAACCGACAACTTGGACCCCGGAGTTGATCCAGGAACTGCAAGAAGTCGATAATAAGGCGTCGCGGGCTGTCGAAGTTTGGCTTGATAGCATCTTGGAAGGATATATCACGGAATTTGCAGTCGATACGAAGAAATCCTATAGTGAAGTTGAAAGATACTTCTTTGATGGACCGAGGGGAAGGTTTCTGCTATCACTCCAACTATCAATTAACATGCTAATTTGCGAGAAGGGTATATTAAAGATGCACCTTGATCAGTAGATAGCCTGGTGGGCGGAGGCCGTGGGTACCACGACTGTTGGGGAACAGTGCATGAAATGGTAAAGGGGTAGATGGGTGCAGACCATGAGGAGACTGTGAGTGAAGCCAAGGAAGAAAGTGGCCTTACAAGGGGAGGAGCAAGGTTCTGACAGGAAAAGAGGCAGAGGATAGGAGAAGGTCCTGCTGCGATCGGACTGCAATACCGTGAAGGAAGGCCACACGGGACGAAGCGACCTCACAGTCCTGATAGAAACGACCAGGCTACGCCCAGGATAGAGGCAGGACCGAACCCCAGCAACAACGTGCCCACACCTCCGCTCACTAGTTCTCAACCAGCAAGAAAAACTACTTCAACACCGCCGAGTATGTCGACACCGCAAAAGTTAATTGGTAGCAATAGTACAGCGACAGGAGGAAGGAAGCCCAAGATGGTGGGCGATGATGCTAAGCTACCGTTGTTCCATGGCAGTGCGATAGACAACCCAGAGCAGTATTGGTTTTTGTGTGAAGCGGTTTGGACCGTGAAACAGATCACTGATGACGATGTTAAGAAAGGACAGTTGGCCATGACTCTACGAGGTCGTGCATTAGATTGGTTCATGAAATTTGTTTTAGTCCCTATGGGGGCCCCAGATAAGTCATTAAATGAGATTCGGGATGGGTTGATTGCTGAATTTAGACGGCCTAAGTCGGAGGCCCAGTATATTACTGAATTGAAGGAAATTAAGCAGTATCCCAATGAGACAGTATGGGATTTCGACCAGCGATTCAAGACACTGATGGCAAAGGTTAGTTTTGATATGAGCGTTGTCCAACATAAAGAATGGTTCATTGCGGCACTAATACCCCACATTCGGCTGTCGCTGATGCAGCAAAACATATCGACGCCTAGCGAAGCTGTAGAGATTGCAATGCGATTGGAGGCGTCATCGATTGGAGATAATGCAGTCGGGATGTCGCAGATTCAGACGCAGCTTGCCAACCTAACTATACAGTTGCAAGATTTAAAGAAGAACAAGGAACAGCGCGATGAGGTATGGTGTACGCGCTGTCGACGGGACACACGAAAGATGACTGTCCAAACTTCCGTAATTATTTGGTATCTTGTGCGTCCAATCCATTGAATGGCGGTAGTATGCTTGTCGAGCACCCTATATGCAGATAAATTATTCCAACATACAGAGCAGACGAGATTTATTGTCAACCCGAGAAAGTCTTTTATTTCAAAGGATAAATGCACAGTATATGCTTAAGCACCAAATCACTATAATTGAATACTGTTATCTTCTAACAATTATGTTCATCCCAAAGAGCTGTGTAATCCCAGTTGCTTTCTAAATGCTATAAATTCAATTCCTTCCTACCATGCATCAACAAGAAGTAAAATAAGATTCAAAGACAATTGCAGATAAAAAGAAATCCTATTCACATCCTAGAACAAGTAACTCACTTCTTCAATCTGATCACTCTTAAAAATCATAAGCATAAACTAAATATTGATCTAGAATTTCAATTGCAAAGGATTGAGTTCAGTTGATCTAAGAAATTGAATTACAGGAATGAAAGTCAACAATCATAACAGAGAAATAAATTGCAAAGGCTCATGGGATCATAACTTAACTGTGAGAAGAACAAGGCTATGTATAATTGTCACACAAATTGCATAAAGTTTCTACTCAGTCGACTGTCACTCTGTATTACTTGCCAAATTCAAAGAAACACAATCTTTATTATACTGGAAATCCACACCAAAATTACCACTGCTGTGTACAAAAGAAATATCATGAACAAACATCACATAACAATAAATTAAAGAGTCCTAATTTAACTCAGCAATCTCTGTGGAAGACGGGCCCAGCCTTCACACAGAGACGCTGGCTGAACAACGCAAATTCCTTTAACTCAGAAGTAACTCCTTATATTAGAAGAATGATTACACGATTGCTTTTGCTGCTAATACAATGAATTGATTATCTGTTGTTCAACCCCTTGGGTCGAGGCAGCTCCCCATATTTATCATACAGATTGTAACATTCGATCCTATTAATGGGCAGCCTTGAAGATCTCTGATCTTCAAGCGCCCTAAATAACACTAGCTGTTACAATACGTGGCAAAGTAGAGACAAAAAAATGTGAGAAAGCTATCCATTGGCCCAGGAGTAGCGATCTTTCCAGATCACAGCTAAACTCGAGTAGCGACATACTAAAGATCTCCAATTATAGTGCATTCTGTTACAGCTGCCCTGTCACAGCTCCACCTAGGATGTTACATTGGAATCATGTGCCTTAATCGATGATTCGAGCCCCAAGGATCCTTTTTAAGCAGCGAACAACCTTCCTTTGAAGACTGTGTTCAGCCCCACCTTCCTGCAATCCACTTATCTCAAACTACCTTCATAAATCAAAACATGTTAGCACAATTGAGAGATACACAGCTTTAATTATCACAATCATAAGCATTAATAAGATAAAGCAATGATCAGTCATACCTTGGCAGTTTGGGGGAATAAAGTGAAGATAACATATCTGATTATCATAATAAATGGTGTAGGACAAGGGAAGGAAAGGTGATCAAGGATGTTTAGAAAGGGCCAATTCTGAACTCAACAATGCTGTGCTGTTGCGTTTGTTCGGTGTTTGGGCACAGTCATGATAGTTTCCTGTATATGCAGAAAATGGTGACAACCCCGTGAAATCTTTATTGCACATTCTGCAAGTCGGTGGGTCACGATGACAAGGATTGTCATGCATATGGGTTGCTATAGGAGAGGATGTGCGATGCATTCTACGTCAAGGACGATTAGCGTGTGGTGCAACCACCACAGATGCAACCGCAGGTAGCTCAACCGATACCACAGCAACAGATGCAGTTTGTACCGCAGCCGCAGCAGTTTGTACAGCAATATACATCGGTAAACCCCCCACAGCCTCAGTATGTGCAACAACCGCAGTATGCACCACAAGGGCAAGGGATTCCAGCAGCACCGATGCAGCAACAATACTAGCAGCAGGGCGGCTATCGGGGAGGATACAGGGGCGGACACGGCGGCGACTTTGGTCGTGGAGGAGGAGGCCGAGGTGGTCGAGGACCTATTCAATGTTACCATTGTGCGGTGTGGGGGCATTATCAGCGTGACTTCCCACTGCTACAGAATCAGTGTACGTTTTGTTCCGCTAATGATCATACAGTCGAGAATTTTCCACAGTTGATTGCAAGATGGCAGTTTGGGAACACTCCGCAGCTACAGAACCTGGTACAGCAACCGGTACAGAACCCAGTGCAGCAACCAGTACAGAACTAGCCTCCGCGATCACCGTCGAACGCTAATCCGAATGTAAATCAACCAGGGAACCTGCAGCAGAACCAGACGCAGGGCGCACATATTGCGACTATTTCTGCAGAACCGCGACCACAAGATGCTTCGGTGGCTGTTGTCACTCGTGGAGGTAAGATGACTGGGGAAGATGGTTTGCGACCACTCATTCGATTGGCTGGTCAAAAGACGGTAAATTTTGACATTGGTGTGGAGCGGGAGACGTTCCTGGAGGCACGTCGCGCTTTGGAGAAAGATCGCGGTAAGGCTGTTGTTTGTGATATGCCGCCTATCTTTGATGCTACATCAAATGCCGATCGACCACCACCATGGATATTGCAGAAGTTCCTTGAAAGTTATCTGTCATTAGCATGAGACCCAGTTGACCTAGTTGAGATTGAGGGATGGTTGCAGCGACTTCTGAAAGGACGGCAGGAGTCGGCAGTAAACTCTTTACAGCGACGGCAGACTGGAAAGGAAATGCGAATGAATATTCAGATTGGTGATTATGATGTTGATTCTGTGATTCTTGATCTTGGTTCGGATGTTAACATCTTAACCAAGCAGGCGTGGCAGAAAATGGGGAGTCCCCCATTGAGTTGGTCTCCTATGCAGCTCCGGTTGGCTAACCATGCGAAGGTTACACCTATTGGGCGGGTACCGCGGCTCACGATTGATATTGAGGGCATGAAGACTTGCTGACTTTGATGTTATTGAAGTAGTTGACGGAGGAAGCTCCTATCCTGCGCTATTGGGGATAGGATGGGCTAACGATAGTGGAGCTGTAATCAACTTCAAAAAGCGCATGATGACTTTTGAGAATCGTGATTTCTGAGTTATCACTCCGTTGGATCCCGTTGAAGGACGTCGATTTGTTGAGCCTATTAAAGATGACGATCACACTGGCTGGGATCATGCATTTAATATTTATGAGGACTACATTCATCCCATTGTCCACAGTGAGCTGGAGTGGCGCAGCGAGAGTTCTGCATCTTCTGATTCTGATGATGCATTGGAACATTGGCAGAATCGCATGCATGAAGTATCAGTCCGGAAGTGCGGTTTAGTTACATAGTATTTATGTCGTGTTGCGACATAAACGATCACATTGCCTACCTATGAGGGGTTACTTGGCTTAGACACCTTTGTAGCAGAATTTGAAGACCGTGTTCCCGAACCACAGCGACTGCTGGACTTGGAGGAAGCACTGAAGGCTGCTCCAGCACGTTGGTGGGCGACACATAAGAAATTCATTAAAGATTGGTCACAGTGTCAAAGGTTGATGATGGTCCGATTTGGCAATACTGAGGTTTATCACACTGGCAAATATGATGGCCGAGCTAATCTCGGTGATCATGTGATGGAGTGTCAACGATTGTGGATCACGCGACCCAGAGATGAGTGGTTTCATGCTTTTGTCCATACTTTGGAAGAGATACCGCACTCATGGTACACCGCAGTGGAGTTACACCGAGACATTACAACATGGGGAGAGCTGACGATCTATTTCACTCATACCTTCACATTTGCGGATGCCAACCATGATGTCCATAACGCCCTGCAGCTCATCTGCGATGTGATCTTTCAGGTTGTTTCGGTGAAATGCCCTGTTGACCCACACACCCACAGTCAGATCAGTCTCTCATGGAGTGCTTCAACGTCAGTGGAGGGCCAGAGGACGATGATGATCCCCGGAATATTAACATTCTCGAATCCAAAGGAAGTCGCGATGTGGTCCCACCTGTTGCGCCAAGTAACCCGTTCAATCAGTCGTTGCAGCTTCGCAAAATGAATATCGGCACTGAAGCTACTCCCAAATTCGCTAATGTAGGGGATTATTGGGATGATGAGATGATGAGTAAGGTTACCGAGTCACTGCATGAGTTCCAAGATGTGTTTCCCACGAAGTTTTATGAAATGAAGGGAATCCTAGGTGATTTAGGAGAGATGAGGATTCCATTGAAACCAAATGCTAAGCCAGTCCTACAGCAACCTTATCGGCTAAACCTGTGACATAAAGAAAAGGTCAAGGTGGAACTTGATAGGATGCTGGATGCTGGTATTATTGAACATATGGAAGAGTCAGAATGGATCAGTCCTATGGTGGTGCAGGACAAGAAAACATGTGAAGTGCGCATTTGTGTCGATTTGCGGAAGTTGAACGATGCTTGCTTGCATGACCCCTTTCCGACCCTGTTTACTGATGAAGTACTTGAAGGAGTGGGTGGCCGAGAGATGTACTCTTTCACTGATGGATTCTCCGGCTACCATCAGATTCGCATTGCCAAGGAAGGACAACGTTTGTTACTGAATGGGGTTGCTTTCAGTACACGGTTATGCCGTTCGGCTTGAAGAATGCACCTGCGATATTTTACCAAGTCGTTGTTGCCGCATTCAAAGATTTTATTCAAAAGTTTCTGCAGGTATATATGGATGATTGGACTGTTTATGGGTTGATTCGCAATCATTTGGCCAATCTGCGGTTGATGCTTGAGCGATGCCGCCTGCACCAGATATCACTGAACTTGAAGAAATGTATTTTTTGTGCTCCGTTTGGGATATTACTGGGTCACATTGTGTGTAAACAGGGCCTGTTGGTTGATCGAGCCAAGATTGCACTTATTTTGGGTTTGCAACCGCCGACCACTATTAAGCAGTTGCGCACGACTTTGGGTCACATGGGATATTATCGCAAGTTCATCAGGGGGTATGCTGCGATTACTGCCCCTATGGAGAAATTGTTGAAAAAGGATGAGGCATTCCAGTGGAATCCGGAGTGTCAGGAAAGTTTTGAAACACTCAAAGCGAAGATGGCGTCGGCACCGATCTTGGTCTTTCTGGACTGGACTAAGGAATTCCATGTCCATGTTGATGCTTCATCGGTTGCATTAGGGGTTGTATTGGCTCAACCAGGCGAAGGCGACATTGATCATCCCATTGCATTTTCCAATCGGAAGCTGTCTTCTGCAGAATGCAATTACAGTACCACAGAACGCGAAGGTCTGGCCATGGTTTACTTGCTGCAAAAATTCAAGCATTATTTGTTGGGTGGCCACCTTAAAATGTTCACTGATCATTCTGCATTAAAATACTTGGTCAATAAGCCTGTGTTGGGGGGGGGGATCTGTCGGTGGCTACTATTGTTTTAGGAGTTTGATTTTGAGGTTTTTTGTGAATTCGGGGCGGTTGAATGCTAGACCAGATCATTTGTCCCAGATTGATACAGGGGAGGACCCGACTAATATCGAAGATGGGTTGTTGGACGCCCAACTGTTTCATGTTGCCACTGTTGATCACTACTTTGATGACATTCTTCAGTTTCTGGTGACCAGCACCGCGCCCGAAGACTTCACCACTACTCAGAAGAAGCAATTGGTCATCAAGGTTGTTGACTTTCAACTGATCGTGGGAGAGTTGTATAAATTGGGTGCCGATGAGATATTGCGCAGATGTGTCTTGCCGCATGAGCAGGCGCAGATATTGGCTGAGGCACATGGTGGAGTCGCAGGAGGACATTAAGGCGGTCGGGCGACTGCCCGAAAGGTATTACATACAGGACTTTGGTGGCCCACATTACACAATGATGCAACCGACTATTCCCAGTCTTGTGATGTTTGTCAGCGAACTGGAAAACCGTCCAGACGCAATGAGATGTCGTTGCTCCCTCAATTAACATTACAACCGTTTGAAAAATGGGTTGTGAATTTTGTAGGGCTGATCAATCCACCAGGGAAACGCACAGGTGCGCGGTATATTATCACAGCGACCAAGTACTTGACCCGATGGGCGGAGGCGGCACCTGTAGTTGATTGTTCCGCAGCAACGACTGCTCAGTTCTTGTTTGATCACATTATCACTCGTTTCGACTGCCCCAAGATATTGCTAAGTGATCAAGGCAGCCACTTTCTTAATCGCACTATCAATGCATTGACGAAGGAATTGCAGATACAACACAAGAAGAGTACACCCTATCACCCACAGGCGAATGGAACGGTGGAGGCATTTAACAAGGTATTGGAGCATGTGTTGAAAAAGGTGTGCAATGCAAACCGCGATGACTGGGATTTGAAAATTCCAACGGTATTATGGGCCTATCGCACTACATGTAAACGATTGACTGGTCAGACACCTTTTAGGCTGGTATATGGGAAGGAAGCAATTATGCCGATGGAGTATATTGTCCCAAGTCTACGAATTGCGGCTGTTATAAGCATGGATGATGTTGCAGCATTAGAGGATCATCTAGCACAATTGGTGGAGTTTGAAGAGGATCGATTTATCGTTGGCTTTCACCAAGGGGTAGAGAAGGATCGCCAGAAGGCATGGCATGAGCGCCACATCAAAAATAAACAATTTCAGCAAGGCGACTTGGTGCTATTGTACAACAGCAAGTTTACGAAACATCCAAGAAAGTTGCAGATGCATTGGCTAGGTCCCTACCACATCAATAGCATTACTTCAAGAGGAGCGGTTCAGTTGCAGCGATTGGATGGGGGGATGCTCCCCAAGCTGGTAAATGGTCACAGGTTGAAGCCCTATCGCGCGGGCTTGGAGCAGTGCGATGTCTGAGTCGCATAAAAATAAAAAATAAAAAAATTATATATATATATATATATATATATATATATGAATGTGTGAAAATGATGTTTGTTGCAGGTTGATTGATGGCAGATGGTGCACCGACAGCAGAGGGTATGCGCAAGAGGTTGAGGCTTGTGCCGCCAGATTAGAATGGTCAGAGACTCATGACAGTGTTGCGCTTAGACTTAATGACGGATTTTGTACGATGATTTTGGGAGAATACAGCGCGGGGGTGTGGTTACTTACCACCCTCTCTACCTATGATTGTTCACGTGGTGGTACGTGGGAGCTTCGTTGGCAGCATGGTCGCCCCTCCACTGTAACCGTCAGTCGGCTCATCCACACAGACGAAGAGGTACCGGGGCACCATTCCCCTCATCGGGACAGAGGAGGCTCCAGCTATAAGTACCCAATCCAGTTGGTAGTTCGCCATCCAGAAGTTGTTCCGACCAAGAGTGGTTATGCTGTTTGATCCCTGTGCGAGGTGAGATTGTGAGGAATTCCAAGGAGGCTGTGGAAATGCTTCACATTGTTTCCCATGGTAGCACCCCAGGGGCCCTGTGAGCTCGAACGACGAGTGTCCCTGAGCGTCTTGATACTGCGGGTGCACTTATGCTGTGTATGCCCGGGCCAGTGCCAGGGCGACTGTGGTACGCATTGACAGTGAGACGGACCCCTGGCCGGTCCCGCATGATTCAGTATGCAGTAGATGTTCGAAGGGTTGTGCTATGTTTGATCAGGACGTTGGTTGGGGCGGTAGCTCCCTGACCTCAATAGAAGATGGACGCTGGCGTGAAATAGATGTGCCAAAGTTGTCCATTGTTCTCATCCCTTGGTACTGTTCATCCTCTTTTCTTTTCAGTATGTACTATTCCATGCGACTGAAGGATGAGTTAGTGATATACCTAACAGCGAGTCGGGGGTTGCCTACTCTTGTGGAGGGCTTACAGAATCGGTAGCCAAGGATCTGTACAGCCGAAAGAAGGAGACAACAATTCGTGATGCAGACAGCAAGAACATATGCAGTTGACGTGGCTTGAGGGCGAGCCACAAGATTGTGTTGGGGATCTGTTGGCAGGCGGTTTGATGAGGACGTGTCGCGGTACCGCCGACGTTATGACACGTTGGATAAAGGCGCAGAAGGAGTATTTTGTACCAAAGTATACCGCAGTTGGCGGGTTTTGGGTCACTTGGACCATGTATTTTGTAATATCGAGTCAAGTAGACCGTAGTTGGCGGGTTTTGGGTCATACATTTTGTAATTGTACCGCAGTATGCGGGTTTTTTGGTCGTTAGACGAAGTCAGTTAGTCGATTGTCCATAGTGTCGATTAGGAAAGTGGACAAGTATTGTAATTGGTGGAAGCCTATAAATAGATGAGAATTGTAAGTGTTAGACGGGGAGAAGAACAAGAGATAAGGCTATATGCAGGGATTGACATAGATCATGCGGGTGTTATGCAGAGATTTATGTATTGCTTTTGGTTTGCCACAGTAATAGAAAGATGATGATTCGGTACAATATGTGTGTAATGTTGTTCGATGCATATGTTATTGCCTGTTCTTAATACAGTTATCTGTTTCTGTTGCTATAATGTGAATGCCATGATAATGTGTTATAGATATCTATCTACTGTGAAAATGCTGCGATTAAAGTAATGTGCGATCTATGTCTATGATAATGTTAAATGTTGCGATTCAAATGATGTGCAGCTGGAATTGTTGTTAGTATCATATAGCTGCAACCTGCCTCCTCCCTCGGCAGAAACATGGTTCCGTTTGTTCTTCCTGGACGCCTCGGGTGAGACCTCATCCGCTCTGCGGGTGTTGCTGGGTGGGCTCAAACCTGCCCGGGTCGGTGCCCAGGGAGACTGCAGTATGGATCGACAGTTGGTGGACCCCTGTCGACTGTGAGGTCGCGATTTAGTCAATAGGAGGGAAGGGAAAGGGACATAAAGAGTTCCTTTGACTTGAGACACATCAAACCAAGTCCTCTTGCATTTCTTATGGGCCTAGTGAAGATGAATATCATAATAGAGTGCATGTGCATAAGGAACAAAGTCCTTAACAAGAAGAACAAGGAGGCCGAATACCCCACTCCAAGGATTGTTGCAATGATGGAGGAGTTTCATGTAGCAAAATTTTCCCCCAAGCAAGACTTTCATCATCAAATTAGGAGGAAGGAAGAAGAAATGTGGAGGCTAGTCTTCAAGTACCATTGTGGGCACGTTGAATTTCTAGTCATGCTCCTTGGCTTGAATCATACACCTACTCCATTTCAGCCTTGCATGTACACCATGGTAGATGAACAAATTTGTAAGTATGTTTCCAAATTTTCTAATGATATGTTTGTTTGCAAGAAGTTTTGGGAAGAATGCTTGGATATTGTTCTAACCCTTATGGCAGAGATATATTTCCATGCAAATGGATCCAAGTATGAGAGGGAAGAGATTCATATCATGAATCTTAATAATATGGATGTGCAAGTTAGTACCAACTTGCATGATGGGATGATTTGGGATAATCATGGCAGACCAAGTTCAAGAAGCAACACAAGAGGCTTGTTTAGATTCTCACGAGTAAGCATTAAGGAAGAAGTTTCTTGTTGGTTAGGAGAGGCTGAAATGATGTTTCAAGAGATAATGGGAGTGAGGGATGGTTGCCTCATACCTGCACTACCAATTTCCACTCAACCATTCGGCTTACAATGGGGTGTCACAAAAGAAGACATGGAAGCAAATTTGATGAAGATTGGGCACTCCAATGCTTTTGATAGAAGAAGGTTGCAGACATATTAGAAGCATGACCTCATGAAAACCATCATGCATGACATGGCATGGTTCAAATTAGTTTTAAAGGAGAACAGATGGGTGATCGAATCTGATCACAAAGGTTGGATGCACTTCTTGGTAAAGGGATATTTCCATAACACAAAATAAGAAGAAGGGGGCAATGTCCAAGTCGATTTTTTGTATGAGAAGTGCCATGAAAGAGGGTGGAAGCATGAAAATCAGTTCAAATTTTTCAAGGAGGCTCTTGTTCACATAGGCCGAATCCATTGGGTACCTATCACAAGGTTGAGAAAGAAGATTTTGTCATCCCGTGATTCACATAGGATTGTGAGAAAGGTGGAGGAAGTTACACATGTGTTGTTAGAGTGATTGGTACATGGATATCAGCTCATGGATCTCAAGGAGGTCGTCACACACATAGGTCGAATCCTCTTGATGCATATATCAGCCTTGAAGAGAATATTTGGGGAGGCTACCCTTGTCTCACCCTTAGAGTGTCATCATGACTCCTTGAAGACTTGTAGGAGAAGAGGAGAGGGGTTTCCATGGGGAAATCTCAAGGAGGATCAATTGAAACATGGAGGAGAGCATCATACATGTCCACTAGAACGAATGAAAAGATGGGAGGCATTCCACTATGCCTCATCATTGGTTTACTTTTTTCCCAAGGAGGAGATTTGTTTAGTAGAGAGGCAACTTTGGAGGGAGTACAAGTTTTGCAATGGCATTTTTTGTAGCAACATGGACTAAAGTTGCTTGAGGATAAGCAATCTTGGGAGGGGAGGACTGTCATGCCCCCATCCCATTAGCACCTTGGTCAAGTCACTAGCCCATTAGATTCCCACGGGACCTAGTGAAAATCATCAATAATTTGGAAATTAAGGCTTTTCCTAAGTTTGCCTAGCAGCACATGGAAATAAATTATTAAAGGAAAATTAATCTAACTCAACTAAGGAATCCTAAGCAAGTTTGGGGAGGAAAAAATGGCATCATAGGAATCTTATCCAAGGTGTGGAAAGGTTCATTAAACATCAAGAAGATTAGTGGAATATTTTGAGCAAGTAATAATTGCCTAGTAATTAATTGCTCATGATGCTCATCAAATGTGGGACCAAGTCCCTAGCCCATCTAGTCCCTATGGGTTTAGGAGAAGAAAATATTAATTGTTGGGATTAATTTTGAACAAGGCATTAGTAGATAGGAAATTTAATATTTCTAATGTTTGTGATGATCCATAGTATTTTTATTTTCATGAATAAAGTAATGTTTGGTTAAATATTAATGATTATGTGTCCAAGAGGGCACATAGAGATAAGACTTATCCATAAGAAGATTGCCAAAGAAGGAAGTTAGAAGAAAGCAGTCAAAGCTAGGCTAGAAAGCAATGAAAAAAGAAGGAAACTAAATAAAGCAAGGAAAAGATAGCAGAAAGCAGAAAAGCAGTGGAAAAGCAGACCAAAGCAGTAAAAGCAAGAAAAGTAGGCTTAAAGCAGAAAAGCAGTGGAAAAACAAAATAAAGCAGTAAAATCAAGAAAGCAAAATAAAATCAGTAAAGCAAGATAAATAAGGTAAAGCATAAACCAAAAAAGAAAAGCTTCAGAAAGCAACAAGTTCTAAACTTACTCATGAAGGTACATTGGGCTAGGTAGCTTGCACAAGAAAGTATAGAGAGCTTTCCTAATTTTTTAATATAAGAGAGATTGGTAAAAGCAGGAAAGAAGGAGAAAGGATCAAGGAAAGCAACAGAGGATAAATTTATCCGAGGAGGGAGAATTCATGAGGCAACTGGGTCCAAAATGCAAAATCAACTTGCCAAAGAAGCCCCACTCATCACTAAATTCGAATTTCATAGATGGAAAGTCTGAGAAAGCAAGAATATAAGCTCAATTGTGAAGGAGAAGTTTATAAAGGATGATTAAAACTCCATTTCGCATATTTTGACAATTATTGCATTTAGATTTGAGAGATCTGAACTTTCCATTGACCTGGGAGATGTGCCCTTGTGTTTCTTCTGCTAGTTGATTCTTTAGCTAGGATTCTTGGAGGTTGGAATCCATCCATCATCATTGAGCTTAGCAGGTTATTCAAGTTTTTGTAGGTTTGATTTAATTATTTGAAGAAGAATTCCATTGCCATTCAGTTCAAATTCTAGAGATCCATGTTTTTCACAATATTTATTGGATGTAATGAATGTTAGCAAGTGCTATGACTGTGCTATGATTATTCTGAGCGACCTATGAGAATATCTATGTTGTAATTTATGTCATGAACACTTTCCATGTCATTTATGTACTGAATTCCATAAATAATCAGAGTTTGATTGGATTTTTGCAAACCCTTCCTAGATCTAATGGCAATTTTGACTAGTTTTCCAGTTTTATGTGATTAACTGACTTCTGCTCCACAAATTTTCATTATGTCAGTTTACGATGTTAGATAAGAGTATGAAGAACATAATACAGGTTGTCTTTCAGTGATTCGTAAACCTTTGATGCCCTCAAATTCGAGTTGGAATTCTTCCTCTTGTGTAGTCCTGAAATTGTCTTTCTCTTCCTAAGCTTCCAAAACATATCCCATTGAGTGTGAATAGGTCAATTTGAGTTTGATTAGTGGGTTGGGACTAGACACATTCCAATCACCTTATGATTTATCCCAAATCTAATTGTGAAGTTCGGGTGGGTTTAGCAGAGCCCAGGACTAGCTGCCTCAACACTAGTCTTAATAACTAGTTCACCATTTTTATTGAAAATTTCTGATTTAAAAACTTGGTGATTATTTAATATTCTCGGAATCTGATCTAGGGATATTACAGAACATAGAACATGGTACATAATTTAGTACCAAGCATGAGGTTAAAGTTTTATAAACATATCATCATCTAAACAACATCAAGAGCATTACAAAGACCATTTCTCCTTTGGGTGAAGTGGGTGGAAATAAGTCACAAGGTTGGTCAAATGAGATATTGGTCAAAGGTGACTAATTGACTCAAGATGAAGGATAAGTGGAGACTCAGTGATCTTCATTATTTAGGAAAACACTAGGGAATGTGTCTCACAAATGGGTGATGTGTAAGAAGATACTATTCCTTTTGACCTTGGCAATTAGATTCAATCCCCTCTTCTTTGACTTTTTTAGCTCTTTCTTGGACTTGTCTTCTTTGATTTATTGGACTCTTCTTTCTTGTACTCTTTTTTCAATTATTCTGGTGCTAATTTTTATTATTTCACCAACATCTGGTACAAGGAGTCTTGGACCGGGAGCTTCTTCAAATGCCCTTTTTTAGGCAAATGAAGGGGGGGAAGACTTTCATTCTTCAGGTCTAGGGAGGAGCATTTCTCCATGGAACCTCTCTTTGCTTGATAAGTAGTTAACCCCAGGGATTTACAAGGAAGCCTCGTGAACCATCACAAGATCATTGCAACACAAACATGCCCAAAACACTAGGGAAAACAGGAAGACCTTCATGGTGAAGGGATCAAGGGGGGAGATCAAGAGTCAATCTATCAGGTCTTTTACCAATGGGATTTAGTCACAAGGGTGGAGTGATATGGATATGGATAGGTCATAGGTGGAATCAAAGGAGATTTATGGTCCCTGCAATGATCAAGAGTTGTAAGCCAAAGACATGTGCATAAAACAAAACCCACTTCTAAGTACTAGCCTATGAAACACTTCTACTAACCATGCTTATTAGAATCAGTAGTGTAAGTAACATGAATAACATTTAGTATCATCGTAAATGAAAACCATAAATGCATAATACAAATATCCTCAAGGCATGGAATTTTCAATACAATACATATGGTATGGCATTATCTAAGGCAAAACATGGAAACAACTAATAGCATCTCAACACAACATGACATATCCACTATGACAACTACATCTCAGCCATGATCTATGAAGTTGTTATGCATCAGATTGTCTGAAGCATTCCTTCAGATGTACCAAAGTGAGGGGTTTCTTTTTTCTTTTGTAAAGGACAAGTTTTCAGGCTATATTGTGTAGCATCTTGATTTTGGAGCTAAATACCCCTGATCAAGTCATGGAAGGTCCCCTTGGTTTTCAACTCAAGGGAGGTGTTGGCCTTGTGGCTCTGTTGACTACTCTTTGGGTGGGTGCATGATGCCCTCGAGGAAAATCATTGGGACACATGGCCACACTCATATTTTGCTTTGTAGAGGTGATTGCGTGTGTAGGGGTTTCCATACCCGTTTTAGCACACCTCATTTTTCCCACTTGGACCTATTGTTTTAATGCAAAACCACTCCTCCTGGTCTCTAGACCCATAAAGATCATTCCTTAAAGAAGAAGCCTACATTGTTAACAAAGGAGGGCATTGAGGGAAAAGCATATATTGGGGCTAGTTGGGGCATGATGTCTTCCTTTTGGCTCACCTTGCACTTGGTGGAGCCTAATTGCACATTTTTATTGTTATTTTATGTCATTATGTGGTTTAGTCCCCAAGTTTGTGGGTGCACTAACCTAAAATTTTATAATTTGTCATTAACTTGCATGTTTGAATTTGTAAAAGGTTGGAAGATGACTGATATAAATAGACAACCTCACATCAATTGTAAATCATGGACAAGGGTTCAAATATGAGAACTTTTCTTTTTCTCTTGGTATATTGGAGCATTTTAAGCTATGCACACCTCTCTCTTGGATGTCTTTTTTGCTTGAAGAATAAATTGATGATGTTCTAGGGTTTGATTTTGCACATGCTAAGTTGATGCTAAGACTAGTTGTAATAACGCATTCTCAAGGGTGACGTAAGATTCATTTCCTTGCTCATTCTTGATTAATGTTGGTAAGTTTATCACCTAACCCTAATTAAATGTTGCTCTTGAAGTGCTTTGGATTGAGGTAGGGTTTGTTTGCTAGCATTTTATCAACTCACTTGAGGAGACCATCCTTCCAAGGAGCTCTCTATTGTTTTATTGGGCCTTGGACTTCTCTATTTGCCCTAACTAGGTTCCACTACCTAACGCTTGAGATTGCTAGCTTAGCCCTAGTAGCAAGTATTGAATACCATCTTAAGAAGAGGGACATTATCCTCGATCTCTCATAGCCATCGGGTTTGAGACAAGAATCTAATACCCTATCCTTCAACTCTCTTTCTCTCTCTTTATCAAAATTTTACATGTTTTTATTTTATACAAAAAATATAATATTGCTGGAAAAACCTTAGTTTTTCCTAGAAAATTAAAAAGGTGAAGTTCTAGCTGTGAATTTATTTTTCTGGTCCACCCTAAAATTTTGCCCTAGAGTTTTATACACAAACCCTAGAATTATGAGGAAGTGCATTGGGATATGTGAATCCCTCGTAATTGGAGAATTAGTTGGTGTTTGGTATTTCTGGCTTGACCTACAATTGTGCCTTAGTCCAATTGTCCCCTTTTCCTTAAGGGTGCACTTTTTGGAGTGGTTTCCTTGGGAAGTGTGATGTTGTCTAGGGAAGTGTGAAATTACCTTGAAAGGTGTGATATTATTTGGGATTTATGATAAGGCGAATAACTCCTTTTATATATGATTGTTGTGGCTTGCTTTGATATTGTTTGACTCTAATAAGGCACTGCTCATAGCTATTAATGTTTTGTGGAAGGTATTTGTGGTTTGTTGGTGGTTACAGGTATCTTTCATTAATTAGGGTCTCCCCCTGGGTTTTGGAGTTACCCGAAGTGTTGAGAGGTTAGACTGTGGTGACATTGGGTTTAATTATCTTTCGAGCTTACTGTCACTAGCATTAGGTCTACAAAGCCTTATTTTGCAAAGATGTGCTAGTTAGAGCAGTAACATTTTGGCACCATTTTCGGGGACCTCAAAGAACAGTGACAATGTTCCGTTGAAGAGGGATTCCCAGTTTTAATCCATTTATCTTTTAGAAATATCCAACATCTATCGTGTGACTAGGGTACGTTCTTATTTTGTACTTTGGTGAGATTTGTGTTGATCTAATTTGGTAGGTCTCTCCTAGCGACTCTACTAAAGAAAAATAAAGAGGTATTCTACAAAAATGAGTTCAAGAGGTAAGTTTTGATTTGTACTTTGATATAATTATTGTTAAGGGATAACCTTGCAAGTCTTATTTATCCACTCCATTGAAGAAAAACAATCAAAGAAGTACAATCCAAAATATCAAACCTCGGCTATTAATAAGAAGATGATATGGCGTCCTTTGATGAAACACATATGCACAATCGATATGTTGCACTGCATTTCTCCGATATTCTAGGATATCCAAATGAGTTAGATAAATGTGGTTGGGTCAAGTCCATCATAATATTCCGTGAATATGAAGATACAATTGCATAGCATATTATGAGGATCATAGAATTTCTTGTGGCATGTGATACTGTGGACGAGGATCTCAGAATGAAGAGGTTCATAATATCTCCTAATTTGCAGAATAACAAGGATGTGGTAGATTGGTATGATGAGCTTCCTCATAAGTTGATATCTTCACTCTCGCAATTGGTCAAGGCATTAAAGAAAGCATGGGGTCCTAATATTGACGAATAAATTATGGAGGCCATGCTTTTCCTTCCCAAGAATGAGCATGTCCAAGAAATCCTTGAAGACCTTTTTTCTCCTATTGATTTATCAAGCACTTCAGATGAGGTACCAAAGATATTCATGGATGAATTTTGTGACTGAAATGATTATCTCGTCAACCATGTCCAAGAGTTTCTAGTGAATTCCCTAGACTATGCTATCAAGGATGAAGACGCCTACATGAAGTCATTCACGTTGCATTTTGGGGGCAAGGCCCTTGCTTGGTTTAAAGGCTTGGACAAAGGTATAATCTCCTCTCCTACAAAATTGATAGAGGTATTTTGCAAATATTGGTGCCCAGAAAAATGCAAGATATGGATTCCCTACGTCAAAGAGGTGAAGGGCTTGTTCAAGAAAGAAATCCAAGAAGAAGACCAAGCCCTTGAGGAAAATATTGAAGAAGAACGTAACAAAGATGACCAGATCATCTTGATCCTTGAAGAGCATGAAGAAAACCTTATCAAACAAATCAATGATGAAGATCAAGCCTTGGAAATCTTGCTTGAAGAAACCATTGATCAAGATCTTATCAATAACATTCTAGGCTCCATGTCCGAAGAAGAAGGTACTCCTGAAGACGAAGATGACGATGCTAAAAAAATGAATATGAAGAAGGCTTAATTGAAGAAATTAAAGAACACAAGAAAATGGTGAGTTCTCCTTACCCTCATTTCAAAAATTCTTATGATATCTTGAGCTTCTTGGAATAAAATGGTAGGATTCTTGAAGACGATGATTATTGGAAGTTCTTTGGCTCCCTGATCTACGATTCTTCAAGGACTCACAGTGCTATACACAAAATTTAGAATAAATACACAAACCTTTCCTACCATTCAGAAGAGAAGAAGGGGTTAATCTAGATCAGTTCAAGACGGATTTTCATACAGGTTTCAAGAAATATGAAGGGGTCTTTGTTGAAGAATTGCTTCCAGCTAAGAAATATAATGAAGATACGGTTGATGAAGGTGTGGGGGATGATTCTCCTTGTCCTTTTAGTGATGACGGTTTGGTGAACCTTCCTTTCTATTTCGCCCATGAAGGCAAAGCTTTGAAGATGAAAGGTTTGAGGATATTTCAGTTAAAGAAGATGGTTTCCATGAATATAATGATGCACACTTCTCTTATGACGATGATGATATGGGTATCGATTGTTTGAAATTGGTTGAAGAACCCATACATTATTCCTCCGGTAAGGGAAGTCTAAATTTTGAAGACCTTATAAGACCTCCCTTTTGAGATCCCTCATGATTTGGTTCGACCATCCTCATTCACTAGTAGCAACACCATGAGGTTGTGTATGGAGGACTCTATTGCAGATATTGAGCATCTAGATTTATCCAATTTAAGCCACCTTTCCCAGTTGTTTTGTTCAAGGTTTCTTATTGATTTTGGGTGAAGAGATTATGGAAGATAGGTATATGATTGAGGCAGTTTCTACTTGATCTTGTTTTAGGCGTGGATTGAAAAAGCTTGTGAAGGTGATCCTTCCCCATGACAAGATCTTGAAGGCTTCCAAGTTCCCAATCTTGTCCATCATTCCAGCCCTAGTTCAACAGAGGTAGTACCATCTATTCAACTCGTCATTGATGTGATTTTGTCTTAGACTATTTTTAAATACAAGGGAAGAAACCTTGGTATGAATAATATGCTTAGGTGGTTGCATTGGTGGTATGATTTACTTGATCCAGCTCTGTTATCAGAATTAGAGTAGGTTGGTATAGTTTTATTTGATTTCAACATTTACTTTTACCCCTATATTGCATTTGTTGTGTCATTTGATTTTTATTGCATTTCATTTTGAACAAGGCAGGATGGAAGTCTGCCTCCGATGCATTTAGTGTCTTTGTTGTTAGATGTGTATGTAGGTCTATTAGTATCTAGGAGATTCTAGGTTGTTCTCATACACTCCCGAGAAGAGCGCATGTCCCATAGTTGGAGCCAACTGTTACACGTCAGATTGTCTGAAGCATTCCTTCAGATGTACCAGAGTGTGGGGTTTCTTTTTTCTTTTGTAAAGGCCAAGTTTTGGGGCTATATTGTGTAGAGTGTTGATTTTGGAGTTAAATACCCCTGATCATGTCATGGCAGGTCCCCTTGGTTTCCACCTCAGGGAGGTGCTGGCCATGTGGCTCTGCTGACTACTCTTTGGGTGGGTGTATAATGACCTTGAGGCAAATAATTTGGACACCTGGCCACACTCATATTTTGCTTTGTAGAGGTGATTGCGTGAGTAAGTGTTGTCATACCCATTTTGGCACACCTCATTTTTCCCAGATGGACCTATTGTTTTAATGCAAAACCCCTCCTCTTGGTCTCTAGACCCATAAACATCATCCCATTAAGAATAATCCTACATTGTTAATAAAGGAGGGCGTTGAAATCCTCCATTTGACTCACATTGTACTTGGTGGATCCTAATTGCACATTTTTATTGTTATTTTATGTCATTATGTGTTTTAGTCCCCACGTTTGTGGGTGCACTGACCTAAAATTTTATAATTTGTCATTAACTTGTAGGCTTGAATTTGTAAAAGGTTGAGATTTGTCTCATATAAATAAGAGAATCTCACCTCATTTGTAAATCATGGACAAGGGTTTAAATATGAGATCTTTACTTTTTCCCTTGGTATATTGGAGTATTTGAAGCTATGTGCACTTCTCCCTTGGATGTCTTTTTTGCTTGAAGAATGAAGTGATGATGTTATAAGGTTTGATTTTGCACATGTTAAGTTGATGCTAAGACTAGTTGTAATAAATCATGCTTAAGAGTGACATAAGTTGCATTTCCCTGCTCATTCTCGATTAATGTTGGTAAGTTTGAGTTTAACATTGCTATTGAAGTGCTTTGGACTAACGTAGGGTTTGTTTACTAGCATTTTATCAACTCGATTGAGGAGACCATCCTTCCAAGAAACTCTTCGTTGTTTTATTGGGCCTTGGACTTCTCTATTTGCCCTAACTAGGTTTTGCTACCTAACCCTTGAGGTTGTTAGCTTATCCCTAGTAGCAAGTATTGAATACCATCTTAAGAGGAGGGTGGTTAGCCTCGATCTCTCATAGCCCTAGGGTTTGAGACAAGAATCTAATACCCTGTTCTTCAACTCTCTCTTTCTTTTTATCAAATTTTTACATGTTTTTATTTTATGCAAAAAATACAAAAAATATAATATTGCTGAAAAGCCCTAGTTTTTCCTAGAAAATTAAAAAGGTGAAGTTCTAGCCATGAATTTGTTTTTTTGGCCCTCCCTAAAATTTCGCCCATCAACAAACCCTAGAGGGCGTCCTCTTTTGAGGAAGTGCATTGGGATACATGAAACCCTCGTAATTGGAGAATTAGAGGGTGTTTGGTATTTCTGGCTTAACCTACAATTGTGCCTTAGTCCAATTGTCCCCTTTTCCTTGAGGCCACACTTTTTGGAGTGGTTTCCTTGGGAAGTGTGACATTGTTTAGGGAAGTGTGAAATCTCCTTGAAGGTCGTGATATTACTTGGGATTTGTGATAAGGTGAATAAATCCATTTATATATGACTGTTGTGGTTTGATTTGATATTGTTTGACTCCGATAAGGCATTGATCATAGCTATTAAGGTTTTGTGGAAGGTATTTGTGGCTTGTTGTCGTTTGCAGGTATCTTTCATTGCTTAGGGTCTCCACCTGAGTTTTGTAGTTACTCGAAGTGTTGAGATGTTAGACTGTGGTGTCATTAGGTTTAACTCTCTCCCGAGCTTATCATCACTAACACTAGGTCTACATAGCCTTGATTTGCAAAGTTATGCTAGTTTGAGTAGTAACAAAAGAAAAAATGAGGGCAAAAATCCCCATGTACAATCTAGTATAATAGTGATCATGTTGGCCATTGGTGCAAATGTCTCATCATAGTTTATGTACTCTGTTTGGTCAAAGCATTTTTGTAGCCTGGATTTATACTTATCTACCACCATCAGATTTATAGCCCATTTACAGCCAATTGAACATCATAACAAAATTCTGATACGTCTCCATGTATCATTCGTTTTGTATTATTTTAGTTTTCCTTTCATGATATCCTTCCACTCTTTGATGTAATGAACCTCGTAATTTTGAGGTTCTTTTGTGTTCCAAATGTTGCTCGTGCAAGATTCACCTGTTGTTTCTTCATGTTTCTTCTTACTTCAGTGTGCAATTCTTGTAATATGGCATTTGGCATGGTCTTAATTTGCCATGTTGAAATGGTTTCATAGATTTGCTTGGTGTATTGCTTATTTTTGCTTCATCTTCACTGTGAATAGGACATATCTTATTGTTAACTAGATTCACCTTTGTTTTTAAGAGCTACATGCCACATGATTTCAAGGTTCTCAAACTTATGTATGTTTCCCTCATGAAGGACTACGTCTACTAATGAGTGCATCATTTATTTTTTGATCGGAAAGCCTATATGCCTTAGATTCGTCACTATAGCTATTAGAGTACATATTTTTGTTCTTTTCGTCAACTTTTCTATGTTTTTCATTTGGTATATGTATAAAGGCAGTGCAATGAATTCCACAAATGCAAATCACATGTGGTTTTTTTCCACAAATTGTTTGGTAGATCAACACCCTTGAGCATTCAATGTGTTGTCTCTACCATTGTCCAATTTTAATCTATTAAATGACTCCATTTTGTTGTGGATTATAGGAGGTTGTATATCATCTTCTAACACCATTCCCTTTATAAATTTTGAAGAAAGCATTGCAATCGAACACCCCACTACTAGCAGTTCTTAGCATTTTCAACTTCATTGCACTTAGTCTTATTTCTAACCTACCTACTTAGGAAAACATAAAATTGAAATCTCTATCAAAACTGCAATTTGATTTTTACTAGGAACTAAAACACACGAAGTTGAAGAAAGTAGTAGGAATTGAGACACATGAAGTTGAAGAAAGTAGCAGGAAGTACACATATTTGAAACTCAAATCTCATTACTATTTATTACTCTTGATAACAATAATTGCACTAAAAGGTTCAAATTCTACCCTTCATCCATTGCTTCCTACTATGAAAAAAAAACTTAATGATTTAGACCTATATCCCTACCCCCGTGTTAAGATGACCATCATGACATGAGTATTCATGATGTTATGTGGTTCTTGTATGGTATTTCATGATGTGTTTTTCTTATGATACCATGCAATTATTTTCTAATTCATAAGGATTTGATGATGTGAAATGACTATGATAGCATGAGGTAATTGCATATTGTTTTATTTTCCTTGTGATGACATATGTTCATATAATGATGGCATTGTTCTGATAATATGTTTTCACTTGCTAGCTATTATAATCCTCAATATTTCATGATGATTACATGGTTTTATGTTTATGATGATGTTATAACCTTATGATGGCATGTAGTAGCATGCAGTTGTTTACTACACATGATATTATGATGGAAATGATGGTGTATGATAATGTCATGTTTCTTGATACTCGTGATAATGTTATGTTTCATGATGGCATGTGGTAGCATGTTCTTCCTTGATACTTGTGATGGTGTTATGTTCTCATAATGGCATGTGGTAGCATGCGATTCCGATGATATTCAAGATGATGATGTTATGTTTTCATAATGGCATGTGGTAGCATGCGGTTGCTTCATATTCACGATGATGATGTTATACTCTCACGATAGCATGTGGTAGCATGGGGTTCCTTCATATTCATGATGATGATGTTATACTCTCGTGATGACATGTCATGGCACGTGGTTCCTTAATATCCATGTTGATGATATATGTTCTATAATGTTATGATTATAACTAATGCTTGAATGGCATGATGTGAGGTGGAGCTTGACAGGAAATCCACCCTTGGGCCTAAAGGGACAGTTGATTAAATGATCTAGTGGGAGCATATAACCATGAAGGAGAATTTTTACATGTAACACATTATGGATTGGGGACAAACTCAATTAGTAAATCTATGCCAACAATTTTTTCCTTTATGTAGTTATCAGAAGCCCACGACTCGAGGTATTTTCACCTGGGGGGGAAGGTATATGCAAAAGGAATTTCGAAGCCTAGGGTTGGTGCTTTAAGGGTGCATAGGGAGGGACTATAGGCCGACCTTTCAAGATGCTTGGGTTACAATAATATTGATGTCAGAGTTGGTGTACTAGTAACCAAATAGCGGTGATCCCGATGAGGCCCAGATTCTGGTTATTCCGATGAGGTCACAGATTTATCAAAAGTTGAGAGGGTGGCTAAGCCACATAAGCTTCCCAAGAAACTTCCAATGCCTATTGTATGATCCGTGGACATGTTACAGTAGAGGGATTGTGTCATGGCGAGCAGGACCATCCAAAGTATTGCGGGTGTTTGGACATTAATTGGATGGTATGATTTTGGGTGAGGGTGTGTAACGGTGGAAGTGAAACATGTTAACGACTTGGTTTGACACATGGTTGTATAAATAGAATTTATGCATGATTGGTGTGACTTTATTGATTTATACTTGTGTGACTTTATTCCATACTAGCATTTCAGTAAGAGTAATCAACCATGCAGTTAAATAGGGCGCTATATTTGTGATAGTGTATAGCTACAAGAATTACCCATAATGGCCACACGAGTAACTCTTGCCACCACACAATAGTACTACTTATCTAGGTGCATATTATATGATGGTTGTGCATATTGTGTGATGATGTGCATGTCTTACATGGGTATAAGAAATGAGGATGATGTAACTTTAGGACGAAGTTTCTCGAAAGGTGGGTGTATGTAATGCCCCATCTAGTAGCATAAATTGTAATTATGGGTGCATAATAATAATATAATGTGAAATAGGTGCATAATAAGAAGATATACATATAATAGGGTTAAGTGCATGGATGATAAGTGGAGTCATGCAAACAAACTTTATTATTTTAATAGGAAAAAGGGGCATTATTTAAGGAGGGGAAAAGGGGGACTTAGGGGTCCTTCTTCCTCTAGTTCTTTTTATTTTTTCCTCGGTGTTGTTTAATTATTGTATGAGGATTCTTATTGGTGTGAGGAGGTTTGGAGGAGGAGGAGAGTTCTAATCTAGCCAATTTGATTTTGAGGAGGTATTCTTGTCTAGCATAATTTTATTGATTGAGGGATCAAGGGCTCTTAGTCTTCGACTGAGGGGTAGGTTGGGTGGTGAGTTGTCCTCCACACATTGTTTCCCGTTGTTGTTGTTGGTACTGGATATGCTTGTTGAGTCGATGTCCCAATGGTAGTAAGTATCATTCAGATTTGGCTTCATTATGGGTATGTCTTAACCCTGGCTAGTAGCTAATTCAATTAGTTAAAAAAAAGTTGAATGGATGTTGATTTTCTGGATGAAATATGGATTGCATTGAATTTACTGGAGTCGGATTTACATGGCTTATTTGAATCATCTTGAGTAGGACTTACACAAGCTTTCTGAAAAGAGATTAGTACTATGGATGGCTCTTACTACACCACAAAAATCTTCTTAACTTAACTCATGCATCTATATGACCTAAGTTAAATGAAAAAACATTGTGTATGAATCTCCCATAGAGTGCAGTTGACAATCGTTTCTATAGATCCCAATACCATGTGTCATCTAAAACCAACACAAGAAGTACTATTGCGCCTTTGACATCTCCTCGACAATGATGCCAAAATGGCATGCTAATTAATTACCTCACTATTTGTGTAGCAAGAGTAATCAAAGAGTTCGCACATTAATTTATCAACCTAAGGTTCAAATACTTGCGAGATGTCGTGCACTATATATACAAGCTACACTTATGATCTTGTATTGGTTTTTCTAATATGCTTCTACATAGTAAGGAAATTACATCACCACACTTCATAGATCCAAAGCTAGCACAATCACTCTTGGCAATGATCATGTACTTAAACGATGATAATGCAAATAGGAACCTTGTCACCAAGAAATCACCTTGCATTATTTAGGCACTTCCTATTTACATAAATCACATCTCTCGTTGTTGGCAAACTCTAATAAAAACTAACTATGAATTGGTAAAAGACTGTAAACGAAACAAAATTGCAAAAACAAATAAACAACCAAACATAAATGAAAGGTTACCAAATTGCACAATGATATTCTCTTATGGAGTGAGCTCTACCTCCCAAGAACAAGGCAACAAGTTTGACTATAACAACATAAACCAAAACGTACACTAATAGGAAATGAGCAAACTATAAATTAATTATAAAAATCAAATCTCACAAAGTTACACTATGCCATGAAAGAGTAAATTGTTTGCTCTAAGAGTCCTCCTCGTAGAATGGAGAAGAGAGTCTCTTTTATACATGAGATTGCTTGAAACATAAATAACAAATATTAAATGTAGATCCACAATATTCTCAAGTGGTTACAACAATTTATTAATATTTAGCAACTCATAAATAGTTCCAAGATCTTGGCTAACAACTCATAACTAAACTTTCCAAGATTCTTGCTACACTCATAAATGCATCCGATATGGCTGTTCATGCTCTTAAATCCATGTCATAATTGGTGGGTAAAGATAAATTCGAAATATTGATTCACATGGATCTACAACAAATAGTTTTGTAGAAAACGATTCCTGTAGCAATACTAAACAATTCGTGCAACAAATTGATATTTCCTGTAGCAAATAGATAGTTCTACAATAAAGGGTAGGTTCTACAACACATCATGTAGGTGATGTTTTTTTTTCCTTGGAATCATGTAGGTGATGTTTTATAACAAGTGATGTAGAAGAGGTTCTATAGCAAGTCTGTAAGTGCGGTTTTGTAGCAAATCCTGTAGAAGATGTTCTACAACATATGTTTTGTAGTAGGACAAGTTGGAGCTTTTGCATAAACGAGTCATTACTCAAAAGCAAATGCAAAATACACAACTTCCCCTAATTTTAATAAAAAAATCCATTGAAATACTAAGAAATGCAATGGAAAACACCTTGAGTCTAAATCCCACATGTGAGCATTAATATGGACTAATACGGGGTTATGGGTAAGCGAAAATGATTAAAAATGAGGCAAAGAGGATGTCAAAAGATGGTAATTTTACAACTCATCAATAATGCTTGCAAATCCCCAAGCTAGTTTTGGTTTACAACATGACTCAACCAGATAAAAGAGATAATGCATCATGTAGGGCTTGAACATCCAATGAAGTATGCACATGTTTAGGTGTGTGCACTATATGGGCCACCTATAATAAACCACACTTTTGGATTTTGTAATACATCCCAATGTCAATTGTATCTTAGAAATTCAAATAAAGAATGTGAAGCTCATCAAATTAAAAAATATATAATAGGGAGTCACTCCAAATACAAGTTTTAATGGTTAATGATGCCTTATTTAGATCTTAAATGATATAAGTGTCTTTGATGAGATCTTCAAAGTATCAAAATCACTAAGTAATTATGATGAATTCTTGAAATATTTGTTAGGAACCCATGTCTTTACTTTGTTAGTATATTGTTGTTGGACGCATATGCTTTGTAAGTTGTCCCGTAGTATTTGTTGATCAATAGTTTGTGTTATTGTTGTTGGCGCATATGCTTTGTAAGTCGCTCGTAGTATTGTTGATCCATAGTTTGTAGTGGCCCATGGTTTTGACCCATAGTATTGGCCCCTTGACTTAGTATATAAGTGTGTGTTGAGACCTATGAAGGCACCGTGAAGTTATTTGTATTGAGCTTGCTCAAAGGAGGTTGCCCCCTCGAAGTGGCCTGTGATCAATATAAAAGTGATTCTGAGTTCTGTCATTTCTGCTATTTCACATATTCTTATTAATTAATTGTTGCAAGTGCTTCACATCTGGTATCAGAGCACTTTCTTGGGCTCGCTGGGTGAAATTTCTGCCAAATTTTTTTCGCATCTGTTGCAGGTTCGGATTTGGGAATAATCCCTATCCGCTTAACTGTGGGAAGTACTTGGGCATAAGCCCTAAAACTCATTGTGAGGAGTACCACAGGAACCCCGAAGTAGCTGGCCCATTGAGAGGACTTGCCAGCAAAAAGGACAACGACCCCTACCTGATTGACTAGTTCCCACCCGTGAGGTAAATCAAGAGCTGTCATTTGTGGCAAAGCGGTTATCAATTTTACCTGAGCTGTGGAGTGAGGGGTACTGCCCCAACATGCAAGCCGTCATACAACATTGGTGGCTGAGTGAAACCCCTGAAATGTTAGGAAGCCGCACATACCTGGGGTCCATATCTATTTTCAACTGAACTGTTGTCGATCACTACTGCGCTGTTTGAGATCCAGTCATTCAGATCCATTATGAAAACCGTTCCAGATCTAGCCGTTTTCAATCCATTCGGCGCCGTTTCAGATCCCTCTATTTCCGCTCACTTCCGGGTCGTTGCAGATCTCTGTTTCAGATCCCTTTCGAGCCGTATCCGCTCCATATCTCCCTTGTTTTCACTCTGTTTCCCTTGAAATTTTCGGGAAACCCCTGTCATCCCATTCTGCATATTTCATTCCTGAGGACCCTATCCCCAATTCCACTTCCCAAAGCCCGAAATCCCACATTTGTCTATTTTTAGGGTTTGCCATAACTTCCTCAGATTTCACCCAATCACCTTCAAATTTTACCACAGAGTTCCTTTCTGAATTCTGCTTCTTTGTCCCCCTCTGCCAAATTTTTCCATTCTTTCACTCCGCTTCTGAAATCCTCATTTTTTGCTTCCCTGTCTATTCGACAGTGTCCAAAACCTAGTCAAACCCCAATTACCTTCAGATTTTTTCCCAAATCCAGATTTTCCTTTACTGAAGCAGTTTCTGTTTTTGTTTTTCTACCCAGTCAACCAAAAAAACAAAAAAAAAAACTCCTGGTTATGGTTGTCACTCGCGCAGGAGCAAAAACCATGGAAGAAGCATTTCCAGCCATCCAAGCCAAACTCCAGGATCTGGATGAAAAATTTCTCGGCCTCCATCTTGAACATTCAGCTATGAACAACAAATGGTAGTCCGAGTCTTCATCAGACAATGGGTTCTCTTCTTCCAACAATTTTCATGGTCCGAAGCTTGATTTTCCTCGCTTCAATGGTACTGATCCAACTGGATGGATCTATTGTGCAGAATAGTATTTCAGTCTACATAATACTTTTGATGTCAACAAAGTTTCGCTTGCATCCTTTCATTTGGAACAGGAAGCTCTTCAATGGTACCGTTGGTACATCAAGGTTCATGAAGATCCAAAATGGCCAGACTTTTGCCAGCTCCTTTTGCAACGATTTGGTCCTAGTGCTTTTGATGACTTCACAGGAGCCCTCACTAAAATTCGCCAAATTGGCACTATGAGAGAGTATCAAACCGAATTTGAGAAACTAGCAAACCACACTGAAGGATTGTCTGATGAATTTTACCGGAGTTGTTTTATCAGTGGTCTAAAGGATGCCATCCGCTTTGAGGTCAAAATGTTCTGTCCCAACACAATGATGGAAGCCCTAGGGTTGGCTAAGTTGGCAGAAGACAAGATTGTAGCCCAACAACGCTCCAAGCCCACTTTTGTTCCCTTCTGAAATATGGGTTCTCAACGACCACCCATACCGCAGGCTCCTCGACCAACTCCTATCAAGTGTTTGTCTGAAACAGAGATGCAAGCACGCAGAGAAAAGGGGCTTTGCTATAATTGTGATGAGAAATTCACTCGGGGACATAGATGTGTTCAGCAAAAGCTCTATCTCTTAGATGTGGATTCTGCGCCTACCTATGAAATTGGTGACGAAGATCCATAAACAATGGATGCTCAGGTCGACATTCAGGAACCGCCTATTGACCCTCCGTCTCAGGATGACTGGCCAGAGATATCTCTCCATGCTTTAGCTGGAATCACCACCCCCCAAACAATGCGGGTCAGGGGTTACTTCAAGAAGCTTCCTCTTACAATACTCATTGATTCCGGTAGCACTCATAATTTCATTGACCCTCGGATCGCCAAACAAGCTGATTGTTTTATCCATCCTTGCTCCAACTTTGAAGTCATGGTTGCCAATGGGGGCACCTTACCTTGTAAAGGGAAGTGTCGAAATGTGCGTATCTCTATGGGAGATTATACCTTGTGCTCTGACATGTTTGCCTTGACCTTAGGCAGATGTGATGTGGTTTTGGGCGCTCAATGGCTATGCACACTTGGCCCTATCTTATGGGATTTTGCTGAACTTTGGATGCAGTTTTCCCTCAATGGACAAAAACACACATTGACATGATTACAACCAGGGTCTCTCAGCATCATCAGTTCACATCGCATGGAAAAAATCCTCAAGAAGAATTCACATGGTGTCATCGCTCAGATCCATTCCATTCAGATGCAACCATCATCGGTCTCCACTACTCCTTTGGATCTACAACAAATTCTGGATTGATATACAGGTGTCTTTGCTGAACCAGTGGGATTGCCACCTTCAAGGCCAGAAGACCATCGTATTCAGCTCCTTCCTGGCAGCGTTCCTCCCAACATTAGGCCCTATCGCTACCCATTTCACCAAAAAACGGAGATTGAAATGCTCGTTCGGGACTCATTGAAGCAAGGTATTATTCGCCCAAGCACTAGTTCCTTTTCTTCTACAGTTCTTCTTGTCCGCAAAAAAGATGGGTCATGGCGCCTCTGCATTGACTTCCGAGCACTTAATCACCTCACCATCAAGGATAAGTTTCCAATTCCTATTGTTGATGAGCTTCTTGATGAGCTTCATGGGGCTCAATTTTTCTCCAAGTTGGATCTTCGTTCTGGGTATCGTCAAATTCGGGTTCATGAGGATGATATCCCTAAAACAGCTTTTCGCACACATGATGGCCATTATGAGTTTTTGGTCATGCCCTTTGGCCTCACTAATGCTCCTTCCACATTCCAGGCCTTAATGAATAAAATATTTCGGCCCTACTCGCAGAAATTCATTCTGGTATTCTTTGATGATATCCTCATCTACAGTAAAACATGGGATGAACATCTCCAGCATCTGGATCTTGTCATGAAACTTTTCTCTGACCATCATCTCCACGCCAAGTAGTCTAAATGTGTTTTTGGACAGAAGGAAGTTGAGTATCTCGGGCACATTATCTCAGCACAAGGGGTTCGCATGGATCCTGCCAAAATCGATGCCATGAACAATTGGCCGCATCCTCAGACACTCAAGAGCCTTCGTGGTTTTTTGGGGTTGACTGGCAACTACCGCAAGTTTGTCAAGGATTATGGGAAGATTGCAGCTCCATTAACTGCTCTATTGAAAAATGATGCTTTTACATGGACACATGTTGCTCAGTGTGCATTTGACAAACTAAAACAAGCTATGTGTACTACACTTGTTCTAGCTATGCCCGATTTTTCCAAGCCCTTCACTATTGAGAGTGATGCTTGCGGCACTGGACTTGGTGTTGTTCTCCTTCAAGATGAACACCCCATTGCGTTCACCAGCAAAGCCCTTTCAGGTAAGAATTTAGCTGCCTCTACATATGAGAAGGAAATGATGGCTATTTTGCATGCAGTACAGAAGTGGCAACCATACCTATTAGGGAATCATTTCTGCATCAAGACTGATCACCAGAGTCTGAAATATTTCTTGGAACAGCGTGCCTCCTCCCCAGCACAACAGAAATGGGTTAGCAAACTCATGGGTTATGACTATGAGATCACTTACAAGAAGGGTAAAGACAATATTGTGGCAGATGCTCTTTCTCGCACATTTGATCCCCAAAGTTCTCTTTCAACTATTTCTATGCCTGTTCCAAATTGGTTGCAATCTGTTCAACATGGTTATGTCAATGACTCTTCCTTATCTCAAATCATCCAACGCTTGACCAACAACCCTTCTGTTGTACCACATTACTCTTGGGATGGTGCTTCTCTGAGATACAAGGGTCGTCTGGTGCTTCCCCAGAGCGCAGATCTTCAACAGGCTGTCTTCTATGAACTCCATGCTTCTCCATCGGCAGGGCACTCTGGGTTCCTCAAAATGTATGAACGGGCACGGCGTAACTTCTTTTGGCAGGGCATGAAAAGGACAATTCAACAGATGGTGGCTGAATGTGATACCTGCTAGCGCAATATGGGTGAAACAACACTCCTTCCAGGATTGCTCGAACCCTTGCCCATACCTGCACGGATTTGGACAGATATTTCTATGGATTTCATTGAAGAGCTCCCTAAATATGGTAGGAAGACAGTGATTCTCGTTGTGGTTGATCGCCTCTCCAAATATAGTCATTTTTGTGCTCTCAGCCATCCCTATACAACCTCCTCAGTCGCTCAAATTTTCCTGGACCAGATCTTTCGTCTTCATGGCATCCCTTCTTCCATTGTCTCGGATCGTGATGCGACTTTCACCAGTCATTTTTGGACAGAACTATTTCGCCACACTGGCACCAAACTGAAGATGAGTTCAGGGTATCACCCACAAACAGATGTTCAGACTGAAATTATTAATAAATGCTTGGAAACTTGTCTTCGTTGCTTCACCTCTGAACAACAACATCAGTGGACAAAGTGGCTCCCTCTTGCTGAATGGTGGTACAATACCTCTTACCAAACTGCCTCTAAAATGACCCCATATGAAGCAGTCTATGGTCAGGCACCTCCAGTTCTTCTTCCATACACCCCCAACAGTTCACCAGTTCAGGAAGTTGACATGGTCCTTCGAAACCGCGATCAGATTCTTCGCATTTTGCGGGAAAATCTTCACATGGCAAGAAATCACATGAAGCAACAAGTTGATCAGCACCATTCTGAGCGCACTTTTCAAGTAGGCGATATGGTTTTTCTTCGTCTCCAGCCATACAAGCAATCCTCCCTGAAACTCAAAGGGCGTCATAAGCTCGATCCAAAGTTCTATGGGCCATATTGGATTCTTCAGAAGATTGGGTCCGTTGCTTATAAATTGGAACTTCCTCCTTCTTCCCGCATTCATCCAGTATTTCATGTCTCTTGTCTGAAGAAAGTTCTTGGCACCAACATCAATGGACAAACTATTTTACCCGAACTGGATAATGAAGGATCCATCCTTTTGGAGCCAGAGGCCATCCTCAATCGGCGCACTCGTCAGCTTCGCTCTCGCTCTATCACAAAGGTCTTAATTCAGTGGCACGACATGCAACCAGAGGATGCTACATGGGAACCACTCCTTCAGATTCAACAACAATTTCCACATCTAAAGCTTTGAGGAAAAAACTTTTTTTAAGGGGGAGGGGATGTTAGGAACCCATGTCTTTACTTTGTTAGTATATTGTTGCTGGACACATATGCTTTGTAAGTCGTCCCGTAGTATTTGTTGATCAATAGTTCATGTTATTGTTGTTGGCGCATATGCTTTGTAAGTCGCCCGTAGTATTGTTGATCCATAGTTTGTAGTGGCCCATGGTTTTGACCCATAGTATTGGCACCTAGACTTAGTATATAAGTGTGTGTTGAGACCTATGAAGGCACCGTGAAGTTATTTGTATTGAGCTTGCTCAAAGGAGGTTGCCCCCTCAAAGTGGCCTGTGATCAATATAAAAGTGATTACGAGTTCTGTCATTTCTGTTATTTCGCATATTCTTATTAATTAATTGTTGCAGGTGCTTCACAATATTCTTGAAATTTTCTAGTTGAGATGATGGCTTTGCGAGGCTAGTGTTTGGGAGGTCAAATATAAGCCTTATGAGATATTCGTTCTACCCCCATTGCATCTAATGTTATGTGTGATTTTGAACTAACAAGACTTATAGCTTAAAGAGCTTATTTGATATATTAAAATATACATGATAAAGTGAAGTTTTTTATCACAACTGTGATCCATATGGACAATATAATTGAGAATGGGGACTAGTGTAGTGGTCACTAAGAAGCAATTGGCAAACAATGCTTAGCACTTTAGATGTCATAGAGTTATTTCACCTACATAAACATTAGGTCCGATCTAAAAAGACTTGATTTCCTATTGATGTAGTTTTTGTGATGGAAAAAAACCATCTATGACCATTTGAGCACAATTTTAGATAGTTCACCTCAAGTTTTGTTTAACTCCAATAACAAGACATCAAATTGGTTTCTTTTGGTTTCTTCATGTCAAGTTTAAACATTATTTTTCTTTGACTTTAGTTATCTAAACATATCAAAAGTTTTGGACCTTATAGACATCTACAATGTTACAAAGAGTTGATGGATCAACAAATTGTATACTACTAAGGCTCTTAGTTGAGGGATAATTTCAAATTTAACATTCATGGTATCTTTTATAGCTTCTTTCTCATCATAGATTATAAATATTGATAGCCTCTTTTCTAATATCATCTTTAGAAAAAATTGAAAACAACTTTAATCTAATTGACTAAATCCTCCCTTAAGGAAACAATAATTTATAGTCTATGTTACTATTGTGGAGGTAAAAATCCAAGAAATTCCCTAGTTTTTTTTTTATATATTTCGTTCAAGTATGGTTGTTTGCCTAGGTTAATTCAAAATCCTTTCTAGTAGAAGTGTTTTCCAGCACAAGGCACACTCTCTCTTTTGAGTGTCAATGCTTAGACCGGGATCTATAATTTGATGGAACCACGCAATTATTTCAAGTTACGTGTTGTATGCTAGTTCCCATCATCTACGAAGAGGTACATCCTAGTAGCTAAAATTTTAGGTTTATTAGTGGGTGGCTTTTGTGGGATTATAGAGGCACTTGAGATAGTAGGTGTTGTCCTATTTGACCTTTGCTTATGAAATACTCCACTATAACTATTTCAATCATACCTTCGCTTGTGTTCTTCAATGGATTTCATCACCATCTATTGAGACAATTGAAAGGCCTAGTTACTAATTTGTTGTTTTATTGGACCTTGTTAGTGTCATTAGGGGTGTGATTTTTTTTCTTTCTAACATTGTGAAAACTTGTCACTAAAATCATTTTTTTGTCACTATTAGTAATCACACTTGCAAACCACATTGTTCACCACTTGAGCACATTATTCCTTTGGAAACACATTCAACTTCCTTGCATGTTAACTTAGCCCTATCCTTTTCTTCAAATTTTAGCGAAAATTGGGGTCCCCACCAAAGCCACATTTGCAATCCATTACCACTAAAAGGAACTAAGAAGAAGAACACACTATAAGCACCAAGGGTATGGCGCTGTGATAATAATGATGGATGCACTCACAATTTGCCACATAATCGTGCTTAAAGCAAGTAGGAACATCACACTCATTCTCAAATTGATCATGCTCCCAAACGTCATACAATCATGAGCTTGATGGCCTAATCACACTAACCCAACAAGATATCACAATATTTATATATGGCTCATCCCCATTAGCTTTGGTTTCTTTGTTTATCCCCCACATGGGTGACCTGGCTTCCTTTACATGTGTGTTTCCTTCATAACTCATCATTCCCTCGCTTTCCTCATGGAAGTGCCTCCTTTAGGAACTCACCACTGCTTGACCTCTTTCAAGGGAGTGCCTCCTTTGATAACTCATTTGGCCTTCTTCACAAGAGTGCCTCCTTTGGAATTCATCATTCCTTGACCTCCTTGGGGGAGTGCCTCCTTTGGGAACTCATCATTACATTGCCTCCCTCACATGAGTGCCTCCTTTGAGAGCTCCTCGTTCCCCAAACTCTAAAGTCTCCACTAGTCTTGGGGTTGTATGTTGTTCATAATTTGAGCAACACCACCTATGATGTCATGATGATATACCTTTTTGATCATATTCTAAATCCATCGTCACAAAGATGAAGGACCCATGTATAGTATTTGGACTTCATGTTTAGTTTTGAGCACTTTTATGCCGTGGGTTTAGTTTGTATGTGTGTAGGTTATTGCCAAAGGCATCCATTTTTCATGCATCTTCATTTGTCTCCCTTTAGGAATATTTTCTAGATTGGTGTTTAGGTATGGGCTTTCCCTCTTCAATCATTGCATTTTACTTTTCTCCACCCTTAGAATTTTCCATAGGTTCCACCCCGTCTAGGCAAGTAGCATCACCACTCCAAGCTACATTAAGGCACTTGTCAAATGACAACCCTTGACCTTTAATGGGTTGCCCTCGTTTAGTTCCTTTTGCATTCTAGCACCTATTTTGCTAATTTCCCCTTAGTATTGGGAGTCCATCTAGTCCCCTTTATGGAAAGAGCCTCATGCTTCACTCTTCACCATATTGGCCTCTATCACCAAACTCTCGAGTGGTAGCTTTTGGCTTTATGCTCATCTTCTCACGATGTCGTTGAACTCATACTTCACTCCATTCATTGGCCAAAGTTCCAGTTGCATTTAAAATTGTTCGTTCATTAATTCATTCCAAAGAGACCCACCCCACATGCCCACCGTTGTTGCCTCCATATGCCATCACAATCCCTACACACATTTTGAAATACTTAGTTGCATATAATATATGGCCCTGTCTCCTTACTGTAACATATTGATTCTTTTATTCTTTACAAAAGACGAAACTCAAAAACATAAATACAAATTACAAATGGGGGAAAGAAGATTCATGCTTGTTATTTTTCCATCAAAGTCTTTACACCATGTTATATCTCATACAATGGTTAGCATCACCCTTGTTCCTTGTGGAGTATTTGTTCACATTAATGTGAATATTTCAAACCGTTATCACAATGTATTAACTAAGAACATCCTTCTCAAGGGTTTGGAGAATACTATGTTAGGAAGACATGGAGGTGCAATAGTTTGAAAACAAAGTCCCTACACAACCTTTTAGAAAAGGCTAGTTTCTTTTCAATTTTTGATGTCCTCTCCTCATATTTTGCAAATAGGCAAATTTAATAAATGGAGGTGCAATAGTTTGAAAACAAAGTCCCCACACAACCTTTTAGAAAAGGCTAGTTTCTTTTCAATTTTTGATGTCCTCTCCTCATATTTTGCAAATAGGCAAATTCAATTCATTAGTAACAATGCATGTTTATAGGTTGAGAGATGTTTTTCTCTAATTTCTCACTGTTATTATGAAATTCAGAGATCATAGTTATATGGCATGCATGTTCCTTTTTCTACTCATTGCCTTTCTCTCCATGAGATGTTAGAGAAATAGCAGTTCTTCTTAATGCACCTTCTATGTGATTTGTCATTGATAAATTAAAATTGGACCAGTTACAATTGCTTTCATGATTAACTATTCAAATCGTTTTCACCTAAAATGATTTAGTTGAAGCACGTAATTTGGTTTGAGATCAAATGGTAAAAGCCTTTTGTTATCATTCATCCCATCCATGTTCAAGAGTAGCTAGTTTTTTTTTCAATAATCATTCAGGACTAATAAAAACAGAAAATTGAATTTTATGTTGGGATTTGCTCGAAAACATGGTTGAATTTTATTTTGAGATTTATTAATCAAAACACAGACTTGATTTTGATTTGGGAGAGCTCATGGACATCCTGTTCTCAACAAAGTTTAATTTTTTTTTTATTACAGTTAATTCTCTGTAACACCTTATTTGCAACAGTGGATCTGGATTTACAGTCATAATGCTATCAACACGCTGAGAAAGGAAAATGGTAATTAAGTTGTATGTTGTGTAGCGCATCAAATGGGAATCGGGATGCAGAACAATAAGTTTTAGATTCTCATAGAAAGAGAGCTTCACGAATATTACCTTTACATTTCTGTGTTGTGTTATCAGAGAGATTGCATGACTTCATTTTTCACTGGATATGAAGATTGTCACAACTGCATGCGATGTTACTGTGTTATTATATCCCACATGCATTGTGCTACTTAAAGTAGACGAGAACGTGACTATAAATACGTGGAGAAATAGGTTTATTAAGCACGGAGCCGTGTGGTCAACACAAAGCGAACTATTCTTTCGCCTTTTACTAAAGAATACCGTGTGTTGGCCACTCTTAGCGGCATACGCCAATTTTTGGAAGCCTCCCGCTCGCTTAGATGCGAGAGGCTCACTACGCGAAATCAAGATGAAATATTTAAAATAGTTGAACTTCAATAAATTATTTAAAATCAAACAAATTATTAATTGAAAATATTTAATCGGTTATTTAATCAAATATCCTCGAATTCAAGATAAATTAGTTAACATGTTAATTCAATTAATTAATCTATTATTTATTTAAGAGTATTGATCCAATTGCAAACAAATATGACGAATAGATAACTCAAATAGCCGACTGATTATTTAATTAAAAATATTAATTCAATTATAAACAAATAAGTTGAATTAAAAATTAGTTCAACTTAAATAGTTATTTAAAATGATTAATTCAATTATAAAAAAAAACTATTTAATTGATTATTTATTTAAAATGATTAATTTAATTATAAACAAATAAGTTAATTGATAAAAATGGCCGGAGGAAAGATTTTAAAAAGCAAAGTAAGAAAGCTAAGAAAGTTTCACAACTCAAATTATAACAAAGGGAAAATGAGATTTCAAATCTCGCGCAAGCCTCTATCTTTAAGAAAGCTAAGAAAGGTTCATAACTCAAATTATGACCATGGAAAAATGAGACATAACAAGGGAAAAGAAGATTTCAAATTTTGGGCAAGCCTCCATCTTTAAGAAAAAAGCTAAGAAAGGTTCACAACTCAAATTATGACATGTCATAATATGGGAAAATGAGACCTTACATTATGACATATGACACAATAGGGAAAAATAAGGCAATGGGAAAATGAGGCCTTAACAACTCAAATTATGGGAAAATGAGGCCTTGACAACTCAAATTATGATCATGGAAAAATGAAACATAATAAGTGAAAATAAGATTTCAAATCTCCAACAAGCCTCCATCTTTAAGAAAGGTGGAAAAGGTTCACAACTCAAATTATGACATGACATAACATGAGAAAATGAGACCTTAAATTATGACATATGCCATAACAAAAAGTTCACAACTCAAATTATGACATGACATAACATGGGAAAATGAGACCTTAAATTATGACTCATGACATAACAAGGGAAAAATAAGGCAATGGGAAAATGAGGCCTTAACAAGGAAAAATAAGGCAATGGGAAAATGAGGCCTTAACAAGGAAAAATAAGGCAATACAAGATTTTAATAAAGTAAAATTTTGATTTGTTATATTAATTTTAATTTTGGTTATTCAAATTTAAATAAAATCATTTAAATAATCACAAATTACATTATTTTAATGAGGATTTTACATTGTTTTAACTTTTTATATAGGTTTGATAAGTAAAATTTTGATTTGTTATATTAATTTTAATTTTGGTTATTCAAATTTAAATAAAGTCATTTAAATAATCACAAATTACATTATTTTAATGAGGATTTTACATTGTTTTAACTTTTTATATAGGTTTGATAAGGATCTTTAGATTAATTAATTCTTAGTTTTAACCTCACACTTTAAGTTAGGTAAATGTTTTGTATGCATTTCTAACACTTATGAGAGGAATTGGAGTGTTCACATGTTAGGCCTTTAGGATTTCATTATTATATTTTTTTAAGGCACCCTCTCCACTCTAACTAAAAATAAAGTATTATGACTTTTTTAAGATTCGCCAACTTGCATATACATATACATCTCATTGGTTATGATCTTTCTTTCTCATTGCCCATTGTATTGTGCCCATAAGATTTGGTAAGAGAGGTAAGAGAATTGCAACCTTCACACTCACAAAGTACAATTACATCATTGAATAACATTACTTTAACATTAACCATGCGTTTTTTAATCAATTAGATTTGGAGTGTTCACATCTTAGACATTTAGGATTTTATTATTAAAAAAAACACCCTCTCCACTTTTTACTGGGAATAAAGTGCTTTGACCATTTAAAGATTCACCATCTTGCAAACACATATACATTGGTTATAACCCTTCTTTCCCATTGCCCAATGTATCACACCCATAAGATTTGGTAAGATAGGTAAGAGATTTGCAACCTTCACTCACCAAGTACAATTACACCATTTAATAACATTGCTTTAACATTAACCATAACTAAAATGGTTAATAATCCATCTTTCAAACAATATACACCTCATTGGTTATAACTTTTCTTTCCCATTGCCCAATTTATCATACCCATAAGATTGGTAAGATAGGTAAGGGATTTGCAACATTCACTCACCAAGGACAATTACACCATTGAATAACATTGCTTTAACATTAACCATAAGCAAAATTGTTAACAATCCATTCCTTTGGGCATTATTATTTATAGGCCTTCCAAGATTAGCTACTACATGTATCAATGATGCTTACACAACAATAGTAAACTTGTATAAGTGTAGGTTAGATACACATATCTTGATTAAATCAATATACACATATAAAATACAAATCACAATATATCATCGACGAAAGCCCCATGGGAAAAATCAAATGACGCTTCCCCACATTTATGGATGGCATTCATAGTAATCTACTCAACATAGAGTTGTCCACCTCACCCATGAGGATTCAACATGTAATTAGTGAAATACCCAACAACATTGGGAACAATTGATTAAGCTAACCTCTTAGAATTGATCTACACAAACATTTACACAAATATTAAAATGAGTCAAACATAGCTATGGTGGTTGACCCTAAAATACCTAATGCAAAATCAAGTAATGTCATCATCAGGTAACTCAAAATAACTTAAAAGGAAGGCATCCAAGTATAAAGCATAACAATAATATATATCAACTTAAGGACACAATAATTTAAAATATGGGACATGACATCTACTTTCAAGTGGAAGCTATGAGAAAAAAGGGTTTTTGAAATGTGAAAAACACTACAATTAAAGATGGGTTTATATAAGAAAGTGCCAAACTTTAAATAATTGGAATCTTCTCTTGAACTTTACCTAATTGGAATCCTTTGTTAATGAAAAGTAAGATGGTCAAATCTATAGAATTAGAAAAAAAAAGAATTTGCAAAAAATCCTTTATATAGTCATTACAATTGTAAGAATAAGAAAATATTAATCATACAAATAAATGCTAGCATTTACTAACTTAATCATATTTATGACATACGATCACATATATGACTATACTATTCTTATTGGTTACATATTTGATGATAAGGTTTAGGAGACTTATTTTTATCATATTTTATAATTTTTAAATTAAATTGATTAGACCAAATAAAAAGAAATATATATTAAAATATTATAATAGATTAAGTTGTTAAATGAAACCATAGTTTTATTTGAAACAATCAAAAGTAACTACATTTTGAATAAAAATTAACTATAAAATACATTTTAAGCTATAAGTTCAAATACTAACCTTTTGTACTTTTTACTGCTACTATATTGTTTTAGTAGTTCAAAATTAATCTTTTGCACAAGGAACTTAGTAGAATGCACAATAGTTCTTGGGAATCCAAAAAAATGCTTAGAAAATGTGGGAGTTTTGTTAAAAATTTATTTATAGAACATTGGTTTAGTGGCATTGCCACATGGAGTATGATTTGATTCTTGTGTAATATAATCAATAAGTTTTTAGATATTGCTTACTTTAGAGTTGATTGTGGTATAATCCAAATATTTGCTAGTTGAAATTCTTTAAGGATTTATAGGTTTCTTCCTAATTTGAGTGGTTTGAGATATCTAATTGGCAAATTTGTGTAAAACATTATTGTTGGGTATGTTTTGGTCTTTGGACCTTTAATTAACAAGCATTTTAAGATATAGAGTGTTTACTCAAAGACCAACATAAGTGAAGTGAGTGTTTTTAATGGTTCTAGGTATCCACATTAATCAATTTAAAAGATTTCAAGGCCTAAGCTAGTAAATGAGAAAAGATTCACTCTATGGTTGGTGATCTAAGCAATTTTGTAGGGAATTTAAATTTCATTGCTTAGGCTTATTGGTGAATCTACCGTCAAGTGCATGTTTGACTTGTTGAAAATGACAATATAACTAAAAAAAATTACCAAACTTTGACTGATTGGAAGCCTTCAATGTTGAAGAGAGGGATATGGTGGCAACCATTTTCATTGAAAATTTCAATGAGGCACAATCAAAACCATAAAATCCAAGAAATGCCCAAGATTTTGGAACAAGTCCCTGTTACACCAAAATGTCGTCACCCTTGTGCAAGTGTCGCAAGTGTTGCAAGTGTTGCAAGTGTCGTCATCATGACCTAGTGTCGTCACCATGACCGTTGCAAGTATCGTCATTATGACCAAGTGTCATCATCATGACCGTTGTGATAATGTCGTCATCTTGACCATTGTGTAAGCTCTTTGCTCTGACCCCTAACCTCATTCTGGGCTAAAACACATCAAACTGAGAGATTTCCCTGCCTAGTTCACCTCTTTGAGTAGGCTGTCGCACTTCTCCTTCATCTAGGGTGCGACATCGCAGTTTCTGGTCAGCTAGGGTGAGACAGTCGCACTTTGTCTTCATACAAAGTGCGACGACCTCCTTTTGTCGCTATGTGTCCTCTACCAGAGTGCGACGAGGTTGGTTAAAGGCTATTTTGGGGAGTCTCGAGGTCTTTCTAGAAGTTTGTTGAGGTGGAGACATATCCCTAAACTCTAGGTGAGGTGGCATTTCGGTTCCTAACCTAATGGGAAGATACCTTAACCATCTCCCCCTAATCCTCAACCTACCCTATATCTTTAGCCCTATATAAACACCCACTCTCTCCATGAGAGGGGGGAAGGTCTATGGTACCCTTATGCTGATAGAACCCATATTGGTGATTGGGAAGCTTGTACCACCTTGGAGGCTTGGCTTGGACATGTTGGATGGAGGATGCGACGTTGAGGCTTTGGTTGTAGCTTCATCCTTTCTATGTATTCCCACTTTTAATACAGTTAATATAATCTCTTTCCATAAATGTTGTCTCGTTGATGATGTTTAGAACTTTCTTCCTCAACTGTTAGTTTAGATCAGTTATTGTTTAGATATCTTGTACTGCTTGTATCGTTTCCATATCATCTTGACAGGTCTTGCAGCTGGAGATCTGACGACCACGAGACTTGGAGCAACAACAAGGAGAAGGATCCGCGATCTGAAAGGTACGATATCTAAGTACTTGATTTGTAACTAGATCTAGGAAATGAGTTTTATATTCTGTTCTATTTGTTATAGAATCACATTGAGCTAGGGAGATTCGGCTCGCGTCCGCTTGAGTGGATTGTCCGATAACAAATCTGGAGACCATACTGGGGAATAGAACAGTAGAATTGATTTCATGTATGTTTGATTTCAACTCTTTTGTGTGAGCCATTTCTATCCTTTTTAAGCCTTCCTCCCATCAGATCTCTTTCATTAAAGAGTTTCATATGTGTCCTTCATTCTCCTTTTGGTCATCATTAAGCCTCCTACCCTTTTACCTTGAGGGATCTCACACCTTTACTACTCAAAATTCGACTGTCGCACCTGGTTTGAGTCTTCCCTACGCCACTGTCTGACCGTCTCACTTTTCCTGAAGCCAAACTGCGACAACGTCACACTTTGCCTGTGTACAACCTGTGACGAACCCCCTCTGTCGCACGTTTCCTGTGTATAGGGTGCGACGATCTCTTAAAACATAGAGATCAGCAGGGTTTTTCCTTTTTGAGTGTTTGGTCTGATTGTTTGAGGCCTATAGGATGTGTATTGTGGTCACACACCCCCTAGATCCAACATTGCTTGAGCTTGGATGTGTTTTGGTTGATTTTGGGTGCTTGATCAGTCAAGTGTTTTACTTGGCTGTAAGGAGAATTTTCAATTCCCCCCGCTTGTTGGGTTGATCTTCCAATCCCTGGTCACATTACCATATCTTTTCAGATCTATTCAGATCATTAGATCTGATCTCCAAACCCTTCCTCTACTCGATCATTGAGTTTTGATTGCATTTGGTACATTTTGAGCCGTTCTTGAGTGCCTTTGAGTTGTGTTGGGTGCTTGTCGTTTTTCTTTGGAAATTTCTGAATGATTAAAGAGTGCTGTAGATATTCTCTCGCTTTCTGTAAATAGATATGAAAATCATTTAGTTATCAAATTCCATTTTTGATACATGCATTTGAAAATTGAAAGTGCTTCATTATTTTGTTTTATACATTGTTAAGATTAGTTGCATCTTTCATTTTCTTTTCGATTTTTAGCTAATTATTGCACTCTAGGAAGGAATTCTTCTTTTCGCTACTACTTAAGTACTTTTGGTTTGAAAGAAAGAAAAATCTCTCCCTACCTTAAGTAGTTTTCATTGAAAAGGAAAGGAAAATATGCATTATCATGTAGTTGAGGATTGCATTATGTTTACATTTATGTACTCACCTCATGCATCCACCTAATCGTACAAGATAAAATTAACGCTATCTTAGGTTAAAATCATTTAGTAACTATGTGTAAGTTAGAGACGTGTTCTGGCATCTTTAAGCGTGGTAGCTGTCGTTATTTGCCAGCACTGTATTCCGGGGGTATTGTAGTATTCCACGTACTTATCGGTATATCGAGCTCCTTCATGTACCCACCAAGTACCATAATCTGTACTTGGCATATATCGAAGGGTGTATCACGTACTCGGTAGTATATTGGAAGGTCGCTTGTCGAACGGTTGTGCATTAGACAGCTCCACTACGGATTTGAGCTCCCACGTACCTTGCGTATATCGGGAGACACCACTAGGATTCCTGAAACCAACTGAGTTAACCATTTGGCTGTCTTGGCAAAGCAATACACCGAGAACAACACTCGGGGAGATTAGCATGCACGTACTGTCTAGGTAATCGAGTATGCAGGCAAGGGTACGGTCCCAATCCTCCTTGTCGCGTCATATTGTTGGACCCTGCAGTATATAGCGGTTTGCGATGCCTTGATAATCCTGTGAGGTTCCAGACTTTGAATCCACTCCTATTCACACAGTTTGCTTGTTGCTTTTAAACTTGAGTAGTTTTTGACTTGTGTGGTACTTTAGAGTCTCTTAGGGAGTTCAGATATGGAAGATTCTTCCAGGACTACCAACCAAAGCCCCCCTTTCCAAGGTGTGCCATTTGTTATTCCCCCTTGTGGAACTATTGGTCCTCCCTTTATGGCTACGTTGAGTCTTCATGGATTGACGATAGGATTACCAATATGGTTATTCTCCAATCCAATTACACCAAGTGCACCAATTGTGTCGGACCTAGGTCCTTCATCACATGAGCATCAATCTCATGGTGACCCTTCTCCTTCTTCGTCAAAAGTTGAATCAACTTCCGTCTCTTCCTCTTCTCCTACGGAAAACTATGATGTTAGTAAGAAGGCGGTTGAGAAGAAGAAGAAAGGGAAGACTAAGAAGAAGAACACTAAGCAGAAGGTCACAACCCCAACCACTGATCATCATGCTGGGGGCATCGATACACCTGTTCTGAATTCGCGTAAACCGAAATTCCCTTGCAAACTTTGTAAAGGGTCCCATTTTCTTAAGAGCTACCCTGGTATCTCCAAGGTCTTAGAAATATGGTCGCATTCTGAACAAACCGTGTCATCAGTCTCCGGACATCATACTGATGATACTCCATCAACTAGTGACGTTGTAATTAAGGTTCGGAAGGGTAGAGCTGCAGACCCTTGCTGGTCATACAAGGGCATGCACCGTACTTACCTTTGTCCTCGTATGGATGAAGCTTCACAATTGTTGGAAGACATGGACGCATCCCATAAACACCTTCCAATGAAGTATTGTAGGTTGTCTCCTGATCCTTCACTGGTTGATAGGGCGGTCAATCCGACCCCACCCTTGGTTGACCCCACTCTTTCATCAGAGAGTGAAAACGAAACGGTCGATTCAACAACATCGTCGATCGACCCCATTCCTCCCTTGAGGGATGATACCCAAGCAGTTAATCAAGTCTCATTCTCGGTTGACCCCACTCCTCTAGTTGAGGGTGAAATAGAAACTGCTGATTTTTTTTTGGTCAGTTCAGATTGTTCTGGGCAAGGGGAAACCATGTTTATTTCCACAGGACCCCCTCCAAGTACTGAGGTCATTTCCTTTGATTGGAATGGTCTAACAGAATCTCGTCTTTCTTCGAGTATTCCTTTTCAAATATTTGTACGAGTTTCCGATAAACAAATATTTCGTACGATAGTTGATGAGGGAGCTTCTGTTAGTATTTTATCCTCAACTACTTGGCAAGCTATAGGTTCCCCTCAGCTTGTGCCAGTAACTGACCAGATTTTGGCCTTTAATCGAAGGCCTACCGGACCTTTAGGGATTCTCCCGCAATTACCTATCACCTTGATAGGTAAAACTGTTTATGTTGATGTCATGGTTGTCCAAGGTCCTTTAGATTTCAATCTACTCCTGGGACGTGATTATGTTTATGCTATGAAAGTCGTCATGTCCACGCTCTTTTGAGTGATGCATTTTCCTCATCATGGGGATATTGTGGCCATTGAGCAGCTTTCCTTCGTGACACCCACTCATCATATGACTCCTAGTCATCAGACTTCCCTAAATGTTCTGCATGTTTTAGTGGTTTCTCCCCCCTGGGGATGGGGGGAACGAGCACGGTTTATGTTATGTTTCAAGCTCGTTAAAAAATGAAACCAACCACCCTAGCAAAGTTTTCCTTTGGTTTCAAGCTTGCATAAAAATGAAACCAATCCATTGGAGCATAGTTTTATTTTATTTCAAGCTCGTTAAAAAATGAGATAGACCCCTCTAGCAAAGTTTACCTTTGGTTTCAAGCTTGCATAAAAATGAAACCAATCCTCTCGAGCATAGTTTTATTCCATTTCAAGCTCATTAAAAAATAAGATGGGCCCCCTCAAGCATAGTTATTGTCTATTTCAAGCTTGTGTAAAAATGAAATAGATATCTCTCCCATCGGTTCGAGTCTCTAGCTAGAGTTAGAACTTGAACCTTCATTTCCTCCGATTCTCATTTTCCCCCCCTTGGTGAACATTTTCATATTAGTAGCCAGGTTGGTAGTTGGGTTAGCAAGCAACATTTTTAGATGAAATGAAGCTTGGGGGGCATGCCACATGTCGTACCGTCAGCAATCATGTTGAGGGAACACTACCATGTTAAGCCGCTAGCAATCATGTTGGGGGCATTTACCAACCTCTGGGAATCATGTTGGGAAGGAACCCGTCAATGGGCCTTAACCTATGAGCATAGTTCCCTTTCTATGCCAAGCTCATTAAAAAATGAAATAGGTTCCCGTGAGCAGAGTTCTAATCTTGTGTCAAGCTCGTTAAAAAATGAAACATATCCTTTCCCTTTGAGTCGAGTCTCCTCGTAGACTTAGTACCTGAACCTTCTTTTCACCCGCCTATGCCTTAGGCGGATGAAATGAAACTTGGGGGCATGTCTTCAACCTATGGAAGTTACGTTGAAGTCAACTCGATCGCCTCTCCACACCACGTTGGAGCTAAGTCACTTACTTCTAGCAATCATGCTGGGGGCATGTACCAACCTTTGGATTTCATGACAGGAAAAAGTTCACCATTGGGAACATTTTCGAGCATACTTTCCTTTTTTAGGTTTTGAGCTCATTAAAACATGAAAATTATCCTGAGCATAGTTCATCTTATGCTATAAGCTCGTTAAAAAATGAAGCAGACATCATGAGCATTCTTCCAACATATCTTCGAGCTCGTTAAAAACAGTAAGATAGTATTTGAGCTTACTTTTCACTTTTTTCGTGCTCTGGTTAAAACATGAAAAGTGGTTCAAGCTTAGTTCTTATTTTTTTTGTGCTCTGGTTCAAACATGAAAAATATTCCGAGTGCTTTTGATACCATTATCGTGCTCGTTAAAAATTTGAGTAAAAAGGTGTGTCTAACGAGTATAGGTTTATCACTTTATCCGGCCTCGCTAGACTATTTATGGAAAAGGAATTGTGCCGAGTTTACTTTTTCCTTTGTTGTATTCGGTCATCAACCATGACAAAGTTTTTCATGGAGTCCTTTTTAAGCTCTTTTTAGACTCCCTAAATAGGAAAAGATTGCCAAGCGAACTTGATGCTTTCACGCTTGTAAAAGCATTTGAATGATCATCTTTCTGGTGATAGTTTACCCCTTTTTCGGACCAGGAAGCACTATTTACGAAAAATGAATACTCCAACGAACCATGGCTGGAAGAGTCCTCTCCTGCGTTGTTTTACCCTTTTTCGAGCGATGAGGCTAACTTTACGAAAAAGGACCGTTGGAGTCTTCTTTAGTTCTTTTCAGACTCTCTAAACATGAAATGATGACCGAGTTTACCTTCTATGGACTCGTTAAATTTTCACATTGAAGGGACCGGCATGGGACGAACCCCTCCTTTCCTAGGTTCGTAAAACATTTGGGATTGGACTCATCTATGAGATGAGCTATACCGAGCATCTGGTTACCCTCATCAAGCTCTTTAAAAACACATGAGGCACTCATCAATCATGATGGGGAAAAAGGAAATATTTTGTGTTACATCTTAATTATGGCAGTACATAGTCACTCTTGAACATGGCACTTGTTTTCATTTTCATTTAGTACTTGGATAATCTGTTTGTCTTCGAGTCTTGTCAATTCCATGAGTCGCGTCGCTCCTTTGGATTAGCCAAAGAATGCTTCCACCATCAGTTGCATTAGAGGTTGATATCATTCTCGTCATGTCAATACTGCCAAGTCATGCCATGCCCATGTTCAAGAGATGTTCATTACTCATCATCTGCAGTCAGTATACCTTCAATCATGTCGGTCTACCTTGAGTCAGTCTTGCACATTACTGTACCATCCGATCTACTCTACACATCTTTTGTTGTGTTTCGTGTCGATTGACGGGGGATTCATCATGGCCCTCCTTCGACGGATTCATCCTTGTCGACTTCAACACATCATCCGAGGATTGAATCTAGAAACCAATCAAGTACCTTGGCCTTGCATGCCTCAATGCCAGGTTACCTCGATTTCATCACGAGTTTACATCATTGACTCTTGATTGAAATATTTCATCTTGCGTTCGACTTCAACTCATTCATTCACGCTTGATGATATGTACTGTGATACCTTGGGAATCATTGACATCAATGGTGATCTCCCTCGCACTTGTTAACGGTATACATTAATGACCAGTAATCAAGTGGTTTCTACCATGTTCGACTCCAAAACATTGTAATCACATGGATAGATTCGTATCATTGCGGGTTAAGCTTGAAGACCCTGGGGAAGTTATTTTCTACCCAGGTTGCGATGGAGATTGTTTGAGACGCACGGATCCACATTTTTATTGGTCGTGCCTGTGTTGTCAGTTCAGAGTTACATGGATCCACTTTTGTATTGGTCATGGCTGTGTTATTATCTCATCATGGATCTACGATTGTGTCTAGTAGCCATGATTGTGCTCAGTCGGTCTTTACTATCATGGATTTGCAATGTATTGGTCAGCAGCCATGTTTTGTGTTGTATGAGACTTGTGGATCTCAGGTCATCTCTGTAGTAGCTCCTTCCAACCAGCAAGTCCTTGCCATTTTTCTTACTACAAAGCATTTCACCTGTCTCATTCCGTCAGCTTCATGCTTTGGGGGGCATTTTGTTACACCAAAATGTCGTCACCCTTGTGCAAGTGTCGCAAGTGTCGTCATTATGACCAAGTGTCGTCATCATGACCGTTGTGATAATGTCGTCATCTTGACCATTGTGTAAGCTCTTTGCTCTGACCCCTAACCTCATTTTGGGCTAAAACACATCAAACTAAGAGATTTCCCTGCCTAGTTGACCTCTTTGAGTAGGCTGTCGCACTTCTCCTTCATCTAGGGTGCGACGTCGTAGTTTTTGGTCAGCTAGGGTGAGATAGTCGCACTTTGTCTTCATACAAAGTGCGACGACCTCCTTTTGTCGCTCTGTGTCCTCTACCAGAGTGCGACGAGGTTGGTTAAAGGCTATTTTGGGGAGTCTCGAGGTCTTTCTAGAAGTTTGTTGAGGTGGAGACATATCCCTAGACTCTAGGTGAGGTGGCACTCCGGTTCCTAACCTAATGGGAAGATCCCTTAACCATCTCCCCCTAATCCTCAACCTACCCTATATCTTTAGCCCTATATAAACACCCACTCTCTCCATGAGAGGGGGGAAGGTCTATGGTACCCTTATGCTGATAGAACCCATATTGGTGATTGGGAAGCTTGTACCACCTTGGAGGCTTGGCTTGGACATGTTGGATGGAGGATGCGACGTTGAGGCTTTGGATGTAGCTTCATCGTTTCTATGTATTCCCACTTTTAATACAGTTAATATAATCTCTTTCCATAAATGTTGTCTCGTTGATGATGTTTAGAACTTTCTTCCTCAACTGTTAGTTTAGATCAGTTATTGTTTAGATATCTTGTACTGCTTGTATCGTTTCCATATTGTCTTGACAGGTCTTGCAGCTGGAGATCTGACGACCACGAGACTTGGAGCAACAACAAGGAGAAGGATCCGCGATCTGAAAGGTACGATATATAAGTACTCGATTTGTATCTAGATCTAGGAAATGAGTTTTATATTCTGTTCTATTTGTTATAGACTCACATTGAGCTAGGGAGATTCGGCTCGCGTCCGCTCGAGTGGATTGTCCGATAGCAGTCCCTCGTATGGTCACTAGAGTTGTGAGAGCAAGATAATATTATGCATGCAAAAGAATACTAGCATTTACTAACCTGACCATGTTTATGACATAAAATCATACATATGGTAAGATTGGTTCTCATCGATAAAAAAATTGAAGATATGGATGAGGACATTGTTATCTCTATCTATAGTTTATGATTTTAAGATTAATTGATTAGGCAGAAAAAAATCAACCTAAAATAAAAACAAATGGTAATAGGTCAAACTATTAAATGAAGCCTTAGTTCTATTTGAAGCAACCAAAGAAATCACAATGCGAAGGAAAATAAAAACCATAGCACAAATATAAAGAGAAGAAAAACAACCCAACAAAGAGTGGATGCACCTAAAATGAGAGATGTGCGATATGCACATAAGTTGAAATGAGTGTTGTAGCCTCCAATCACATGTTAAAATAAATCTATTTACTATGAGAGTAGATCTACAAATGCATATGTCTAGACTCTCCTTGTGTGCCTAACATGCGAAAGGAAAGATGAAAATAACGGATGAAATACAAAAATAACAAACACTCGTTGTACTGCTACATGGATGTGTTTCTTTTCACATGGGATTCTTCATGAGCATACTCAAGCCAAAAAAATTTCACCAATCCTTCATAAACATAAACATACTTTATACAACCTATAAGTTTTTGTTACAAGGCTTGTCCCTTTAATTGCTTATGCTCTCTACCACTTCTATCTTTTTTTATACGTTTAAATACCATCCTTTCTAACAAGGAACTTATTGAAATACACAAAAGCTCTCATGAATCCAAATAATACCCAGGGAATCGAGGAACATGCTAAAAATTACTTTGTAGAGCATGTCAATGTGAGGAATGCAAAATGATGACATTGCCACATAGTCTAAAGTGTGTAGGACCACAATTTGATGGCTTGATAGCTTGAGCAATATAGTTTACAAATTCCTAGAAAATTCTTACCCTAGATTCGATTGTGGGAGAATCCAAATACTTGTCATGGGGTGTTTGGTGGTGTTTTGTGAGAATATCTATGTTTCTTCTTGATTTGAGTGGTTTAGGATTTCTAATTAGCCAATTTGTGTAGGAAAGTTATGGTTGGGCATGTTTTGGTCTTTGGGTATACAATTGACAAGGCTTTTAAGTCTAATATAAGTGAAGTGAGTGTGTTTAGTGTTTCTAGGAATCCAAATTAATCATATTTAAAAATTTCTAGGCCTAAGATAGTAAAAGAGCACCATATTCTTGTTTTTTTGCATATTATTTTATTACATGACATAGTGCTCTTCGACACTTAAGCTATTTTTGTTTTACATAGTATCAAAGCCACACATTTAATTTTTAATAAACCTAATATAATTAATCTTAGGATAGATAATAGATGAAGAAATCCATTATTATTATTATGATTTTGAGACATGTAGGCAACATGAGGCATAGGATAAGCCATCACATTTGTTGAGTTATACCCATGACTCCAATTGAATGATACATAATTGTTGGAGATGTTGTCATCAACTTGAAATAATGCTTGGTTCAAATTTGTAAGTGTTCAAAGGACTTGTGCAGGAGATATGATGTTATATTTTGTGGACTTGGGGAAGAGATCTTTGTGGGGACCGATGAATATGCAAAATGGTGATTCAAGTGATGTTGTTGTCAAATATGGAGATTGTCCAACTAAAAATTGCAAGCATACATGACTTGAAAGGAAAGTTTAAACAATAATTTTATAATTAAGAAAAACTCAAAAATTAAGTTACAGATTTAATATACTGAATGAGAGTGTTGAGTATAGGAATATAATTAATGGTGTGTATTAGGATATTTAGAAACTTAGGAGTTAGTTAAGATCAACTTGGTATCATGTGTCTTTAGGTAAAGTGTGTTTCTTTAGTATGCATTAGTATGAATTTGTACTTATGTAATCCATGGTCATGGTATGTTTTGTCTTCACCTTGATCTTAACGACTATTGATATGTGGCTTAAAACCCGATTGGTCCATGATCTCTATTTAGAGAGCATGGAGGGTCATTTTCTCAATGATTGATTGTGATAAGATCATTGTATCATTTCTTTACTTTTGCATAATATATTTCCTCAAGTAGCTATTTGACTGGGGCCATGGATTGTTTCCCTCTTTGAGGGTTTTAACCATGTAAAAACATCGGTGTGTTGATATGTGATCTGTTTGTTTGATAAGTCTTTGAAGGTTTTCGATCTTCTAGAAATATCCTGTATTAGTTGAACATGGTATTATATCTCTTGTGAAGTTCCGTTTCCATTGATAATCAAGATCTTGAACCGATGTTGCCGTATGCATCAAAGGATTTCCGGTTTATGATATTTTTGTGCATTTCCAGGATAATAGAGACATTCCATTGCATTCAGAGCTTTAATTTCAGTTGTAAATGATTTTCATTTCACTGAAAAAGGTTTCTATTTGCCTAAGATACTACCATTTTACCAGATCCATAAGTATACTGTTTGCAATTATGCAATTTTTAATTTTTTTCTCATATTCTTTCATATTTTAGCCTTATTTTCTATTTTATTCCTAGTTTCTACCCTTTCGGTCTTCGCATGATCTTTGTCGTGCGTTCTATGCAAACTCGACAAATCGGAAACATAACAGAAAGGGTTTTCTTGACTGTGTATGCTCTTTGCCACGCGCCTTGTGCAAACTCGGTAAACCAAAAACAATGAGAAAAATTACATTTTATGGGTAAGCTAACCAAGGACTAACCCCAAATTTGAGAAATTTCAGTTTTGGAATTTCGTTTTTCATTTTTATGTAGTTTTGTAAAGTGTCTTTTAGGAGACAATCAAGGTTTTTTGGGTAGGCACGCTCTTCAACAACAACAACAACAACCACATTCTTCTCCATTATGTTACTAAATCTTTTTCTTAGTTCACTTGGTTGAAATTTAATTTAAGAGATGAGAGGTCTTGGGTTCAAATATTTATTTTTGGTAAGTTTTTGTAAAAGTTCATGTAACTTAAGTTATGAAGTAACTACATTGTAAAGTGCTTCCAACTTGTTTTATAAAAGTGGGTCACATATTTTAAAGCAACTTATTTGTAGAAATGAACTTATAGACAAAGTTAATAAAGAGGGGGATTCTTTACTGTTTGTTTTTCTCCCATCATCATGCAGATCAACATTTGCCTTCCACGTGGCCCCTTGATTCTCTTGTTATGCCTTTCTTCAAAAGGGCATAACTTTGGCATCTAGAGTTCGTTTTTAGTGACATTTTTTTAAACTGCCTATTTTTTTTTAGATCTTTGCATCTAGATTGCTAGTTTCTGATTTTCAAGTTATATTAGCTGCATATTACAATATGAACACTCTATGTGATATTCTGCTTACCAGTACCAACTACTTCTCATGGAAACCTTGTATGGAGAATGTCTTAGGAAGTAGGGGACTTTACCAGATTACCTTGGGAAAAGAAACTGAACCCACTAATGACGATACAAAAATAAAATGGTCCAATACACAATAAAATTGGACATCAAACACACAAGTTAAGAACAAATAATGGAGGTGAATATGTCAACAATAAATTTACTAATTACTGCATTACACATGGAATTCAAATGCAACATATTGTTCCATATACACCACAACAAAATGGTATTGTCGAGAGAAAGAATCACATATTAAAAGAAATGGCTAATTGTATGCTCCAAGCTAAGGGCTTAAGTCCTCAATTTTTGGTTGAATCCATTCATTGTGCCAACTACATAGTTAATCGCACTCCCACCAAGGATCTAAAAGATATAACATCGAAAGAATCCGAAAATAACATTAAACCAGATGTCAACCACTTCCGTGTGTTTGGTAGTGAAGCATGGGCTCATATTCCCAATGAAAAATAAAAAGCATTGCAACTTAAGAGTGAAAAGTGCTTATTTGTTGGATATTTTGAATATGTAAAAGGTTATAGACATATTCAACCAAAATCTAATGACATAATTATTAGGAGAGATGTTAAATTTGATGAACGTATCTTGGCATGCGAGCCTAATTCAATGTTTGTGCCATATGTGGCCTACAAGCCATCTTCGACGATTATGCCACCTTATAATCCCAACTTCCTTGATAGTGTTATGTTGTTGTAGCAACACCCCCCCCAAAATTTTGTACATATTGGGGCCCCTCCTTTCATTTTTTGTAGAAAGTTTGCCTTAAGAAGTCATTCTCAGCTTTTGTCTTTGTTTTTAACAGAAAATTCTGGTCATGAAAAACTCCAAGTCTGCCAGAAGATCTTGTTTCTCAAACATAATTTTTTTTCGTGAAGTCTTCCTCGAAATCGCAGAACAGTTTGATAAAGCCCCGCAGTGGCGGAAGCCCTTCGTTTAAAACCCCGAAAAGGACTTAGAAAATTTCGTTGAAAAAATTGCGGAAACCACTCGTCTAAGCTTTCCGAAAAGGACTTAGAAATTTTTTGTTTTTGTTTGCGGAGAGATTCGGGTTTCCCTCCCGAAACGGCGGAAGAATTCAACGAAACCGATCGAAACTTGCGAAAGCCGCCACGATATCTTTCCGAAAAGGAACTTAAAATTTTGCCCATAAGTTGCGGGAGCCATTGGCAAATTCTTTCCGAAGCCGCGGAAGAATTCAAGATTTGCTCCCGAAACGGCGGGAACCGTTCGTCTAAACCTCCCAAAAAGATTTGAAAGTCTTCTTTAAACAATTGCGGAAGCTTCTGGTGAATCCCTCCCGAAACGGCGGAAGAATTTTACGAAGCCGCCCGCACTTGCGGAAGCCGTTCACATAAACTTCCGAACAAACTCAAATTTTTTCTTTAAAACTCGCGGAAACCTTTTGGGTTTTTCTTCCGCAGTTGCGGAAACCATCGCAAAACCTCGCCGAAACAACAAATCTTTGCGGAACCTTTCAAAGAAGCCGTCCGCAACAGTGGAGGCATTCACCAGTCCCGTTCGAAACAGAGGAGGCTAAGGGAAAAGGATTTCCGAAACTCTCTCGAGGCCCGGCCAATACTTAGAAACTTTTGAAGTTTTCGGAAGCCTTCTGCGGAAGCGTTCACCGAAACCTTCCGAAACGTTGGAATCTTTTAAAAGTTTTCTCTCCGCTACCGCGGGAGCCCTTTTCAAAAGCTTCACATTCACGATTATTTTGCGGAAAAGGTTCACCGTTGCCTCCCAAAACCGCGGAAGCTTCCGCTATATCCTTCCGCAACGGTGATTTTGTCCCTCAAGTGGCGGTTACGCACGCAAACCGAGACGGCTCGATTTGACACCGACGTACGATACATTTAAAACCTGTTTTAATACGCCACCAACCGTATTAAAGTCCCACACATGTTCGATTTGTTTAAATATACGGTGGGGTCTCGAACCGACCCCATTGCTGTTTGTCGATTGCCAAACCATTGTTGGACGCCGCGCGACCATTCCAGCTCAGATTGCTCGACCACGTTCACGGCCACCTCAGTCAGCTATCCTCATCGGTGCCAGGTAGGATCTTAACCATTAAACTTGTTTCTTCCACGCGTTAGATTACTATTGGATTGCCCTTTTCTAAAGACGATTGGTCTAGGTTAGATTTTGACGGGAAAATGCTCGTCACGGGTACTTCGCCTGTCAAATTACCGTCGAAATCTCTTTTTTTTGTCATATAAAACATAGAAATATCAAAACGTTTCGAACGTCAACCCTGACGGGTGGATTGTTCTAAGCTCCTACCCTAGCCGCGGGTGTCGCTGTTCTTCGCGTTCGAATTCATCAAGGCCCCGTGAACTTTCCGGGTCCCCAGCCGAAAGCCAAAGCCGTAGTCACCCGGGCTTTACCATAAGCCTCAGTCCCGACATAGCCTACCCATTTTAAAACTAGAAGCAGGCGCCATCGCCCTTGATCAAACCAGCCGTAGGACGCCCCTTTAAATGTTATGAATAACGACAGCGTTTGGGCTGAAACCCCTCGCTTATGTGTCAACGCAGGAGCTCCTCCCTAGTCTCGTAATTAAACTTGTTATGTCACCCCGAACTTACCCGCCATTAGCCATTTAAAAAACATAGTGACGAAAGATCACCAGTTCTCCTAGAGCTAAACCGAAAGCAGGTTGCTTCCGCAACACGCTTATCCTCACAGGAGCACTCCAGACCTACCCCTTCAAAGAATTAGGATGGCTAAAATTTATAATTATGTTCCCGTTGAAACGAAAATCATCATTTCTCCTAGGGCCACCCCGAGAGCGGATTGTTCCGCGACATACCTATCCTCTCGGGAGCATTCCAAATTCATCCCTTTAAAAGATTCAAATGTTTTAATTTGTATTTCATGTTGAAATGGTGTATTTTGCTTCCTAAGCATACAGCTTCACATTGCTTTTTATCTCATTCACATATTAAAACAATGATGCTCTCTGTTAAAATCTCACAGTATGTTGCTCAAGTTCATGATGACTTGTATATGGGTGCTATCAGGGATAAGTCAAGATGCCGAAAGCCGGTAAGAAGAAGGCTAAGATGACAGAAAAGAAGCCTGCGCCACTTAAAATTGAGACCTCACTCCAGGATACTAGGTACACCACTGGTGTTCCTCCAGAAATCAGATGGGGTGACATTTACAGAATGATCCGGGATCAAGAGATCCCGGATATGTTGCTAGAAGAAGGGCCAATTTATCTCAATATCAGAGCCTTAGGCATAACTAGAGCCGCTACCCCGCCCTGAGTTGTTCCCCTGTGATGAAGTGATCGGATGGATAGTCCAGCATGCCGATGCTGAAGGGAGAGTGATAAATGACAGCGGGAAAGTGGCAATTGCCTCATTTCAACCCGCATATCTTGCGGCAGCCTACAAATTTCCCCATGTCCAACAATCTCTGACTGATGAATGGCTAAGCCAGATGAACAACGTCGAGATGGCCAAGAAGCTACTAATGGCAGGCAAACATTTGAGAAAGAAAGGAAATGATGAATATGACGTACAGAATCTGAGATCTCCTTTCAGATTGATCGCCTTGATGCTGTGCAGAATCTTCGGCATGCTCGATGGCACCGTGTATAAGATTCAGTGGGTCCCTATTATCCACTTCGTGGCATTTAAGGGAACTGTGTTTGACTGGGCCACTCTCCTGTCAGATAGTCTGGCCTCAATGATAGCAGCTGCAAGGGAAGGACTAGCCTTGAAGAAGGTAGAATTTTTTATGTCCTCATATCTGATTGATTGTATTTTGGCCAAGATGGACTTCCCCAAATTGGGCTGCACATGGGATAAGGCCACCACCCCGGTCTATTTCACTTTCAAGGTGTTGTGGGCTCAGAATTACAAGCCCAGCTACAAACTCATCTGTGAGGGGTTCATCATGCCCCTATATGAGAAGTTATTCAAGGAGGAGCCCAACTGCCTGTCAGAGAATGTTGTGGAAGTCCTTGAGGATTACGGGGATTTTTACTTTTCAGAGCAAGGCACCTACCTCAGAATGTTTGGAGGGACTAAGCCCCCATACATTTTGCCGTAGTATGCCACGGATTATGTGGTCCTCAAGGAAGCAGTAAGACAAATCTTCCTGGATGGAATTGGAGCAATGCTCCACAAACAGCATAAGGCTTCCTTTCCCCCTCTACCTTTCTGCATAGGTGCTTACAAGTTCTCGGGGGTTGCCTCGGCCGATGAATTTGTTCAAGAGCTGAAAGCCTTCCACTTCGGTGAGGTAATCTTCCACAGGAATGACAGAAAGGGAAGAGTTGCTGAGCACTGTAAGGAGATTTATGCTCACTTCGAGTACTCTCACTATCCTGATGCCGAGGAAGAGGCATTCAGAGGCATCAGCAACATGGCTGAGCTACGGGTCTGTCGCCAAGGCACTGGAGCAAGCTCTAGCTCAACCAAGGTCCAGAGGACCAGCCAGCAGAAGGAGAAAGAAGCTGAGGATGCTCGAGCTTAGGAAGAGCTCAGATTAAGGGAAGAAGCAAGGTTACTCCAGGAAGCTGAGGAAGCCAGGTGGCAGCAGGAAGCTGAAATGGCGAGAAAGCAGCAGGAAGCTGAAGTGGCAAGAATGCAACAAGAAGCTGAAAATGAAAGCCTGCGGAAAGAGGCTGAGGAAGCCCAGAAGTAGAAAGAGGCTGAAGCTGAGCAAGCTGAGGCAGACAGGAAGGCGGAAGAAGAGTTGAAAGCAAGGGAAGATGCCCAAGCAAGTGGATCCGGTGTCCAAGACATGGAAATAGACGCATCTCAAGTAGGTGGCTCTGGTACCCAAAATTTGGGAGCAGATCCAGCTCAGTAAGTCTGGACCCCACCTGCTAAAGAAGACATAGACATCATAAACCGCCCAATTGTCCCGTACACGCCATCGGGAAAACATATGGTGTCCAGGTGGAATGAGTTTGTCTATGACAAGAAAAGGAAAGCTATGGTCCTCAAATCGGAAGAGAGGATCAAAAGTCCCTTCCATGAAGACATCGTTACCCACCGAGAGGTCACCATAATGCAGAACACATATCAAGATCCCTTTGCCATGGCATCCGCAGCTGTGGAAACAACAAAGGCATCACTGGACAATGTGGGCGTTATAGTCAGAGAAAATGTATTGACAAAGAAGAGAGCTCGTTCGCTACAACAAACTGTGGCTAATGAGCAGGCCCAAAGGGATCTGGTAGTAAACAAGTATAATTGCCTGTATGCCGAACATAAAGAGCTATCAGGTAAGTATAACCAGTTGGAAGAGGAAAAGGACCAACTGACACTCCAAATGATGATAGTGGAGGGAGAGAAGAATAGAGCGGAAGATAAAGCATCCCAGCTAGAGGCAGACAAGCGGGCATTAGCTGAGCAGTTAGAGCAGGCTGGGGGTAGAACAATGGACATGTCTCCCTTCCATGAGCTGTCATGCAACATCCTGAAGCAAGTGTATGACACTCAGGAGCTAATCACTGATGAGGTTTGCAAGCTCAAGGCCATGGTGGTCAGGTTAAAAGAAATTAATGCGGAGGCCCATAGGCTCAAAGCTAAGAATACCCGTGTCAAGGCAAATATCATCAGTCAGATGGCATGGAGAGAAGGAAAAGGGGGTTTCCTCACGCACCTCCCGTTTAAATCTGTGGACGGTTTTAACGAGGACATAGCCCTTTTGGAGTTTGGCAGGAACTGTGCCAGTAAGCTGATAACCAGTGTGCAAAGAACAACAGATAAAATTAACAGTCTGTACCAAAGGCTCCAAGGGGTGCATGACAAATGCACATTGAGCTTCCCTCAGACCCTGGAGGACTTTCCGGAAAAGGAGCAACGTTTGTCTCAGCTAAAGGAAGAACTAGGTGTTCAAACAGAGTATGTGAAGAGGATTGAGGTCCTGACTATTGATGAGCTCCAACAGTATATTGGATTGTCGTCACTCCACAACCATCTGCTGAAGGAAATGCATCAAGCTGCAGTAGTAGAAGTTCAAGGCATTGGAGCAGAGCTCGGGAAGAATGTAACCTCTCAGAAAATCTTGTTCCCCGCTGTAGCAAACATAGTCATAAGGGACACAGGTATGTGGTATAGCTACATAGCGGAGGAGGAGAAGAAAGCTGCAGCAGTAGCAGGAGCATCAGCAAATCTAGAATCTTCTCTCCCAGCAGCCACTCCAGCAACCACAGTGGGCTCAATTCCTTCTTCCCCAGCAGTGGCAGAAATTCCAGCCAGCTCAGTCCCTTCTTCCCAGGCAGCAGCAGCAACATCAATTGACTTGGGCGATCCTCTCCCAGCTGAAGCTCACGCACAAGAGTGACAGCAAGATATTAGAACATTATTTCTGCTATGTGTATTTTGTTAAACTTTCAAATGTATAAAGCGTGAGCTATGGGACAACTGTCCATTCTTTTGTTAAATATTTTGTAAAAGAAAAGAATCACAATTTTGTCTATTATAGGAGAGAAAATTCTGTAGATGACAAGTGGAAGATGCTAGGTGGCAACCCAAAGGGCAGATTTGTAACTATAAATAGAAGTTAGGAAAGATCGGGAAGAGGACTTTGGCAGGGAATGAAATTGAGAAACCTTTACGAGCTATCTTGTATCGTTTCTGTAAAATCGAATTTTCTAATAAAAGCCAAGGAGATGGACGTTTTGCATGGGAATGTCGGACGGATGTATGTTGGACTATTCTAATGGCTTCCGTACTGTAATGTGAGATCATTCTTACTATCTGAACTATTTCTTTGTGTTTATGAATTTTGCTCCTTCATGTGCATACGATTTTCTCTATTTTGTGAACAATGAATGCGTTTCATATTAAATCAGGAGCTAGCTACTGATATCTTTACCATTGCTGTAGAGTTCTCTTTTAGATTAAATGGCTAACAGTTCTTTCTTCAAGATAACTTATATAGCTCATTGTTCATGCCTTTAATTTGCTCCTTGCAGGGATCTTTAAATTTAATTTCAGTTTGTTTATATTTAGATATGTTTATTCGTTCTTTCCATTTAGATTAGATATTTTTGCTTCTTTCTTTGTTTCATGAGCAATAGATGTGTTTTACATTAAACTAGAAGCTATCTTCTAAGATCCTTTTATCTGGCTGTAGCTTTACCTGTGAGAATTGACAGCTATCTGTTATTTCTTTATGTTATCTGTTATAGCTCATTGCTCATCCTTTAAACGTGTTCTTTGCAAGGATAGGTAGATTTACTTCAGTTTCTAGACTTAGATCTGTTTTAGTTGCATCTAGATCAAGTATAAACTAGGCACTTGCATCTCATTAAAACACATAAAATCCAAAAAAGAAAGGTGGATCGGGCCATAACCGGTAGAATTGGATTTAAACTCCAAACCCACGGTTGCCGGAACCGCTAACCGGACGGATTCCCTACACCAAACGGGAGATAGTCTAATTGGGACCATCTCTCGGGGAAAATCCCTTTCTAATTGATGCTACGATATCCTAGGCATCAACATGTTCATACTTTGAATTATTCTTATGATGATTATAGTGAGGATGAAAATCCACCTCCACTTGCTCATTTTCCTCTAGTTTCACCAGCACAACTGCTTCCTCGATGATTCCATACAACATGCAAAGCATGTGGTGATCTTGTCGGTGATCCTAGAGATCAATGCTGAACATATTCACAGTTCTAGTGAGCATATTATCTTTTGGCTTAAGTTTTAGAGAATCGTGATCCATAGACGTTTGTAGAAGCTTCAGGTCATCCATATTGGGATGTAGCTTTGAATGAAGAATATTGTTCCTTAATGGTGAGTGATACTTGGGATCTTGTACCTCTTCCGAAAGGAAGAAAACTTGTTAGATGTAAATGGGTCTATAGAACAAAGTATGCAACATATGGAAGTGTAGAAAGACTTAAGGCAATGTTAGTTGCCAAAGGATTTTCCCAACTTGAAAGAATTGAATACAATGAAACCTTTTCCCTTGTGACCAAAATGAACTCCATCCGCCTTGTTCTTGCCCTTGCCGCTTCACATAAATGGGGGGTCCATTAAATGGATGTCAAGTCCACCTTCCTGCATGGCAATTTGCAAGAAATTTACATGGAACAACCACTTGGCTATGTTCATAATTAACCTAGCCTTATCTCTCACCTCTAGAAATATCTATATGGCCTTAAGCAATATCCTCGAGCCTGGTATGCTAAAATGGATAAATTTATTATTGACATTGGTTTTTCAAGATGTCATATGACCCCAATGCCTATACCAAGAAAATAGGAAACCATCTCATCATCCTTGTTCTTTATGTTGATGGCCTTATTCTCACTGGTGGTGACCATAACCTTTTAACCCATGTGAAATCCAGCCTTAAGAAGAAATTTGAAATGAAAAACTTAGGACATTTGCATTATTTTCTTCGCCTCCAAGTCCCGCAAACCAAACAAGGAATTTTTCTTTCACAGTCTAAGTATGCTTGTGACCTTCTTTGTCACTTTCATATGGAAGATTGTAAACCAACTCCATCTCCCTTCCAATCCAGAGTCAAACTTTTTGCCACTTGCACTTCACCTAAAGTGGATGCCAACTTGTATCATTGGCTAGTTGGTACTCTCTTGTACTTACCCATCTTGATATTTCCTTTGTTGTTGGTCTTGTTGCACACTATATGAAAACACCCCATGAAAGCCATTGTAAAGCAACATAAATGATACTTTGGTATATATAGGGTAGAGTTTAGTTCAAGATTCATTATAGTTCAGGGGGACTCCTTTGTTGGTTGGTTTCACTAATTCAGATTGGGATGACGACCTTGATGATTGAAATTCTACTACAAGATATGTTTTCAGTCTTGGTTCCGGACCTATCACTTGGGCTTGTAAGAAACAACAAGCTCTTTCTCTTTCTTTAGTAGAAGCAGAGTATTGAGCCACAATTAATGCAATTCAAGAATCCTCGTGGCTTCGACAGATCTTTTGAGAGTCTGGATTCGAGCAACAAAATCCAACTACTCGTTGATGTGACAATTAGAGTGCCATCAAGTTCACACAAGATCTAGTTCAACATCAATGCAACAAACACATTAAGCTATAAATGTAGTTCATCGGAAATCTTGTTTAGGAACACATTATCGAAGTGCTCTTTTTCCCTAGAAATGATCAAGTTGCATACATGTTCTCAAAGTCTCTTACAGAAGCAAAGTTTTTAAAACTTCGATCTATGTTAGGAGTTTAGGAATTTGCCATTAAGGGGGATAGGCTCTAATGTCTCCTTAATTCTCCTATAGTATCACTTTTGTAAATCCTTTAATCCTATCCCAAGTTGTTCTTAATGGGGGATGTTAGGATATTTAGACACTTAGGAGTTAGTTAATATTAACTTGGTATTATAATGTGTCTTTTAAGGTAAAGTGTGTTTCTTTAGTATGCAATAATATGCATTTGTCCTTATGTAATACAATAGCACAATATGTTCTAGACATAGAGTGATCCGACATTTCATCTTCACCTTGATGTTAACGACTATTGGTCCACAACTTAACACCCAATTGATCCATGATATTTATTTAAAGAGCATGGAGGGTCATTTGCTCGATGATTGATTGCGAGAAACTCATTGTAATATTTCATTACTTTTGCGTAATTTATTGCGTCAAGTATCTATTTCGCTGGGGTCGTGGACCGTTTCCTCTTTGAAGGTTTTAACCATGTAAAAACATTGATATGTTGATTTGTGATCTATTTGTGTGAATGGTTTATGAAGGTGTTTGATATTCCAAAAATATCTCGTGTTACTTGAACAATGTAGTGTTTAAAGATGCAATTACATTTTAAAGAATGTTTTTAATATATAACTTTATGTAATTTTAATAAGTAATTGGAAAGTTTGTTGTATTGTAACTAAGAGAGGCAAGTAGAGTTTATAAGAGGAATGTAAAGCATTGTATTACTTGGAGATTGGGTGAGATTAGAGGTCATTTATGGACATATTTATTCTTTGTACCTACTGCAGGGATAATTAGTTTTGATGTTATCAATAATGTTTCCACGTATTCTCCCCACATTAGAATTAACTAGCTATAAATGCTTTCTTTTGGTGGTTATGTTTTGCTTCTAGTTTTATTACATGATATAATGCTATTTTTGTTTGTTCATAACATGACTTGAACATCCAATGAGGTGTGCACAAGTTTACGAGTGTGTGCTATATGGGCTACCTAGAAATAAGGATCATAGTAAACCACCATTTTGAATTGCTATAATATCATCCCAATGTTAATTATACCATAGAAATTCAAATAACAAATGTGAAGTTCATGAAATTCAAAAATATATATTTGGCCGTCACTTTAAATAAAAGTTCTAATGGATAATGGGGCCTTATTTAGACCGTAATGATATAAGTGCCTCTAATGAGATCTTCAATGTGAGGTAGGTGTTTGGGAGGTCCAATATAAGTCTTGTGAGATTCATTCTACCCAAGAAATTTTAAGGGTGAAATTTTACCAATTAGCTATTTAAAAAAATTGTTAATTGGTCATTTTAACTCTAAAAAATCGCCTATAGTTACACAAAATATGTTTTTTTATTAAAATTTGCCAAAAGTTACAAGTTTTAGTAGTAAATTGTATGTTTCTTATTTAATATTCGCCTATCTATCTATATGTATAGTTTTTTCAATCCAAAGTAATCGCTTATAATACTATTCATAGGTATACTATAGGTATATAATACTATTCATATGTGTGATTTTGAACTAGTAAGACTTAGAATGTAAAGAGCTTATTATATATATTGAAGTATACATGATAAAGTGAGGCTTTTTTACTACATTTGTGATCCATATTGACAATACAAGAAAAGGGAATGGTGTAGTGTCGAGTGAGAAGGTTTCTTCATGACAAATTTAAATATTGTTTTTCTCATACTTTTAGTTATTTGAACATATAAAAAATTATAGACTTTATATCCATCTACAATGGTACAAAGAGTTGATGGATCAACAACTTGTAAACTACCAGGGTTCTTACTTGAGCGCTAATTCTCAAATTTAACATTCATGGGATCTTTTCTAACTTCTTTTCTCATCATAGACTCTAAATGGTTATAACTTCTTTTCTAAACTTAACCCTATAAAAAATGAAAGCAACTTTATTCTAACTAACTAAATCCCCCCAAGGAAACACAAATTTGTAGTTTAAGTTAGTATTGTGGAGGTAGACATCCAAATAATTCTCCACATTTATTTTTCATTCAAACATGGTTGTTTTCCCATGGTGCTTGAAAACCTTTCTTATAGATGTATTTTCTAATACAAGGCACACACTCTTTTTTGAGTGTCAATGCTTAGATCAAAATCAATAGTTTGATGGAGCCACCTAAAACTTGCAATTTATGTGTCATTCCTTGACTATTAGAAGTTGATAACCCCTTGTCTATGATCTATGAAGAGGTATCCCAGTGAGTAAAATTTTAGGCTTATCGACATGTGGCTTTCATGGGATTGCAAAGGAACTTGAGATAATAGTTGTTGTCCTCTTGGACCTTTGCCACAATAATGCTTCATTATAATTGTTTCTATCATATCTTCAACTGTGGTCTTCACTGGATTTCATCATCATTTTTAGAGACAATTGAAATACCTAGTTCCTAGTTCATTGTTTTCTTGAACCTTGATAGTGCCATTAGGGGTGTTTTTTTCCCTTTTCTACCATCATGCAAACTTGTCACTAGAACCAAATATTTTGTCACTTTTGGAAATCACACTTGCAAAACACATTGTTTTCCATTTGAACATATTTTTTGTTTGGAAACACATTCACCTTCCTTGCATGTTAACTTATCCCTATCCTCTTGTTCCCAATTTAGCTAAATTTGACCCCCCCACCCCCAACCCAAGCTAGATTGGCCATCCACTACTAATCAAGAATTAAGAAGAAGAATGCACAATATATGCACTGAGGGAATGCTGAGTATGATAGTAATGTTAGAGGCACGTGCCGTGATACTAGTGCCGGAGGCACTCACAATATCCACTAGAACCATGGTCAAACTAAGCACAAACATCACACTCATACTTGCACTAATCATCCTTGCACCATTTTCACATTCTATGGTCATCCCACCCATCAATGCCTTGATTTAACCCAAGGACTTGTCCAAGCATTTCATTTAAAGTGCATATGTTGCCATAAAATTAGTGGTACCCATACTACCTCACAACATCCCCTCCCCTAACATGAACCCACCACTTCACTAAGTGAGGCCCACCAACCTCAACCTTAGCGGCTGCCCTCATGGGAATAACTTATCTTCCCACCAAATCTACTTCATGGCTAGTTCCCAATCATCTAGACATGGGTGCACCCATTTTAATTCCTATGGCATGATGTTTGCTAGAGCTTCTCCTTATATGAAAAATGGAAGCACTCACCCCCAGCGTTCACATGCCATCACCTTTCATTAGGACCAACATATCAAAGCACACCTCCCATCTTCCAACCCATTCTAAATATGGGTCACCATGAGGGACATAATTAAGACCTTCCATATATTCGTCGATGCTTAGTGGATGATGGGGCCTCCTCATGTACTATGTCCTTTGGCTTGGCAATATTTGAGCTCTTATGCTCTTGTTCCACCAACGACTTAGTTATGAACCTTTAATGGTAAAATTTGTAACCCAATAGGGTTTGCGACTAATCTCCCCATTGAATTTGTTTAAGGATACCTTGATCAATGTTATTGTCATGAATAACTTGCTAGATTATAATATCCTCCTTGGACACGATTACATGAATGTTTTGGTTTACTTGCTTTTTTGGTCTTGAAATTCCCTCACGAGGGACACATCATCACCATTGATAAAATTTCATATTATGATCCTTCATCACATCCTTCACATGACAAAATCTCACTTTCTATCACTCACTTTGAGCCCATGCACTTTGTTTCCTCTTCCACTAGTTGTGCAACATACACTTCCATTAAGTGCAAGGTCATGGCTCTAGTAACTCCTCATCAGCACTTTTGCTTGGATGCTGGCCAAATCCATTCATCCTTAGGGGCATTTGCATCCCGTTATTCCCTTCTTCATGGAAGTACCCATTTCTCCTCAACCACATTCTTCCCTTACAATAATGATTTCTTTGAGGCCATAACTTCTTTCGCTCGTCACTAGTGATAACCTCCAAGTAGGTTCTCCCATTATCTTCCCACACATGCCAAAATACTCCATTGGCATACCATTTGACTATAACTCTTTGGTACCATCTTTGTTCCCTCCCAACTAAGACCACCTCTTTTACTTGTCAAGGATTCTCTGGAACCCAAACCAAATGTAACTAATCTTACCTCCACACAACATGTTTTCGAATAGTTTTAGGTCCTAACCCCTCCCATGAACAACATACTACCTTGATGATCTAACACAATTTTCTAGATCCTCTTCCATGGATGCTCGACCTCAAACTGCCTCCTTTTATACATTTGGTCTATCATCTTTGGTAGTTGGAACTTGGAAACAACCCTTCCCTCAACCTACAACCACCAATGTTGGGTGCAATACAATTGCCTACCTTGGTCACCTAAGACCTAGCTCATGACATAAGGAAGACCCACATTGTACTCTTTATGGGCACCCTCATTACACCTTCTTATGTCCTATGCTCCCATATGTCATATGATTATGGGCCCCATAGCCTATTCATATTAACCCAATAGGATAATGTGATCTCTATACATGGTTCATCCCCAGCAACGATAGTCTCTTTGGTTACCCCATATGGGTGACTTAGCCTCCTTCACAAGAGTGACTCCTTTGCAACTCATCACTCCTTGACCTCCCCCATAAGCTTGCCTCCTTTGGGAACTCATTATTGCCTCGCCTCCTTCATAGTACTGCCTCATTTGAGAACTACTCATCGTTCGATGACCTCCTTCGCTAGAGTACCTCCTTTGGATCTCATTGTTCCTTGACATCCTTTGTAGGAATGCCTCCTTTGGTAACTCATTGTTCCTTAGCCTCCTTCACATGAGTGCTTCCGTTGGGAACTCCTCATTCCTTAAACTCTCTAGTCTCTACTACTCTTAGAGTTGTTTATTGCTCACCATTTGAGCAACACCATCTATGATGTAATTGCAATGTACATTTTCAATCATATTTTATATGCTTGTTCAACATTAATGTGGATATTTCACACAATAATTGCTTATCGCAACGTAATAACTCACAATTTCTTCTGGAGAGTTTATAAATACTAAGAAGATATAAAAGTGCAAATAAAAAATTCAATTCATTATTTTTTTATTTATGAAATACATATCCTAAAAAAACCCATTGAATACTTCTTCCTTTATTACAAGGATGATATCACAACAAATACTCATTAAAACCGCAACACATCGCTTATAAAAATGGAAATGGATGGGAAGAAAGATAATGATAATTCAATTCATCACTTATGATGCACATTTATGGGTGAGAAGAAGGATAATGATAATTCATTTCATTAGTTACGATGCACATTTATAAATTAAGGTATGTGTTCTCCAGCTCTAAATGTTACATAAATTAAGATTTAGATATTTTTGTTTCTTCGGTTACAAGGATTTAGATATGCGGTTATAAAGATTTAGATATGCATGCTTTTACAAAGGGAAACTTTTTATCTTTTGGCCTAATCCAAATCCTGTAACTGCGTTGGATTGCTTTTAAAGCCAAACAACAGCTTCAAAAAAAACATGTAACTTACCTTCCTGCTTGTTGTTGCTTTAATTCACAACTTAATTTTATTTTCCAATGTTGACCCATAAAACTTGCTGACGGTATATGCCATGCCATGTCAAAGTGCAATCTTCTTTGCCCATTCTATTGCAACTGTTTTGCTTTCGTCATTTCTCTTTGGTTTTTGATCTTGGAGCTTGAAGAGTCATAGAAAATGTCTACATGCTGATATCTTTTTTCCAATTTCATGGCTTTTTAAGTGTCATATCTCATTTTATTCTTTTGTTGAAAACAACATGCCAGTTAGCTTTTGGTTAGAGGTTTCATGCCACAAGTTAATTTCAACAAAATGCCAGTTAGTATTGGTTAGAGGTTTCATGCCACAAGTTAATTTTCTTGTCCAATATCAATGCAGACCACTCTATGACAATATGCAATGTAATTATCGTTTCATAATGTTGAGATTTGCATGCTTTGGTTTTAAGGCCATGCTTTAGGTAGATGTGACACCTATACAATTTTTTTTTGCTTCTTCAATTGTAACGATTTGGATATGCTCCCACATAGGAAATGTCGATATCATTTTAACTAATATTTCAACATAATTGCTTGACAAACCAGGCTTAATCCAATCACATGAAATAAGGGAGCTTCTAGAACTACAAGAGTGAGTTGAGTTGTAGGGTATGTACACTTTTATTTTTATGGATTAAAGTAGTTAAATTCTCGAGGATAAGGAATCCCTTGCCAGACTAACAAGAAGGTCCCATGTATCATTTGATCTCTTGTTGTGTTTCAAAACAAGAGATACAAGTCCATGATACTCAATTGAAATAGTAGATACCATATTCTCTAGCCAAGGAGGGATATTGCTAGGTTGATGCTCAAATGAAAGGGTTTGAGTGTTGAGGTTCTTATTAGAAGGAAGTGTCCAAGTTGTGTTTTTTGCACCGAGTGAAATGAGGGGCTATGGGGGAGATGTTGTAACGTTACATGTAACGTTTGTCTTTATTATAGGCTAAAAAGTAAAATGTAATACTATGAGGGAGATCTTGTAACGTTACATGTTACATGTTACGTGTAACGTTTGTCTTTATTATTGTCGGCCATTAATTAAAATGTAAAAAAACGTAAAATGTAATAAGACGTATTTTTTCGATTGTGTATTTCAGATATTATGTTTTTTTTATTTAAAACATAATTAAAAAAATTCATGTCGGCTCATAAAATAAAAAATTATGGAAAGTACTTAAAAAAAAATCCATTTTGACTTATAAAATAAAATAAAAACTTAAAACTTAAGCCTGGATCTATCAATCAAGAGAGATTAAATTTAAAAAAAGAAATACACCTCAAGAAATTGGATCCCTCTCAGTGCTTGATAAATATGGGTTTAAGATGGATCTATGCTAGTCTTAATTGCATCGAGTAGCGGAGGTACTCTACCGCCCAGGTCAGAGAGAGATGTAACGTTACGTAACATTACTTAAAGAACCCACTAGAAACAACCAATGCCTACTACCCTATCGTCTATTGCTACTGGCAATGGACGGTTGCTACAGATCTCAGCTCCTCAGCTCTAATGCAAAACATTGATTTAAGTATCAACCAAGGTTACTACCATAACACTGAAAATGTCCAAACAAATCTAGAAAGCAAAAGAGATACCAATATAATTTGCAAAACAATGAAACTGCACTACATTCCACATATATCACATTTAAGGATTTCTAGCAATTTTGAACAAGTTGTTTTATCGATCCTTCTGTAGAACTTAACGAACACTGTTAACAAGCATCTCTTTAGCTACATTCTTCTGATCCCGTGCCATGATTTATACTACCGTGAAACGTCTCAAAGGCCTTGAACATGTTTAGGAATTTTGATCACTGCATCAGCTTCACTTTCAAGTTTGTACATAGCAATGGCCATGCCCATCCTCATAATAATGGATCCACTTTATTCTCAGTCATGAACAATCTAGTCTCCTTGGAATCTTGCAGCATATTCTGAGGCTTGACCCTTGTCCTCTAATCCATACAAACTGCGATCTGCGACAGGCAGGCAATATTGGAAATTGTTTGCAGAATAAATACAACCGGGCATCCATGTTTATATGTCAATCAAGATAATTAAATTTACATGAAAAAAACAATGGTCCCGATTGCAACAAACAGAACAAGCTTGCTAAGCAATTGACCAGATCATACTGCATAAACCAGCTTGTTCTTACACTGCATCACTGACAGTAAAGTCCAATAGACTTGTCTAACAACCAAGATCTTCAAACCAAATATAAACAATGATATTTTCGAAACGTCTGATATCAGATGCGTATAATCGAAACCGCTGTTCTATCTTCAGAAAACTGTGCCACATCTGGTAGAGTGGAATTTTTATCCTCCTCCAGATGAAGAAGCTCAGCAAAAGTACCCCCATTGGTACCCTTGGCCAGCCTACCAGGATTGATACAAACACACTTCGATTGCTTTGTGTGAGCCCCATAACTGCCATTTTCTAACAACTCTAGCTCTGTTTGCGTAGGTTCATCACCCACTTGCGAAACCTGTGGAGGCAAAAGTTTAAAACACCAAGAAAAACACACTAGATATATCATATCATTAATCTTGATGACTCAAAACTTGTATGATTCTACTTGAAATTTCATTACCTTTACAAATGGTGCAAGATCAGAGGGTAAAATAATGACGTTAGGTATGTGAAGCATATACAAGGCCTTCGGAGAAGCAGATAAGTCCAAAGGCAAACCAGGAGCTGCTGGAAAAAGTGGGTAGAAGCTGTCCACAGTAATACAAATTTACATTCATGAAGATGAGATTTACTATAAAGACAAATAAATATATAAAATCAACTTGAAAAGCTTATCTTTCTATCTTCCCAGCATCTTACAATGCATTGAAATTTGTATCAAAATCAGAAATAGTACTTCAGGGACATGCCTACGCTGGCTTAGAATGTGAGTTGAAAGCCTTGCAAGCCGATCATTTGAGCTATGTTCCGGAATTTGGGAGATTTCTTCAGTGCTAAGGTGTCTAAGGACATCCACTGTGCAAACTCCAATGGTAAGCTGCATCATTGTAATAGATTTTACTCCAGGAAGAGTAACAAAATGTTCATATACAAACTTTCCATGTACAACGATTCTCACAATGAATAATGCGAACAATATCCAATGAAAGAATGTTCCATGCTAACCTCATCCAAGCAGAAAAGCCCTGGATTTGCAACACAACTTATCTGCACATATGTTTAGTGATTTTCTTCAAGTTACGTTGATGAACAATGAAAACAGACAAAATTTCACACGGGAAACAAGATGCCAAAATAATGAATTCAATAGAATAGTAACATACTTGCTGATTAGGATCATCAAAAGCATGAACATCGAATGGTGGCTGCACAAACATTCAGGAGATGTGTCAAGACTTAGAATTGTGCACAAGGCATCATTTCAAATGCTGAAAACATATTATTAAAAATATAAAGTCTGAGGATAAAAGTTGTTTATGGGGCAAGACAGAACTATCTAGTATCAAGAAACCTGTGGAAACAAAAAATCATGATGAGCATCACGTGTAGATGGCACAAGGACAACACGTGCACTAGGACCCATCTCTTCACAATAATCTCGTAACTACATCAACAATGCATTAGAATAAAGACTTGATTAATTATTTTGTTGATTTTGATCAGATCAGGTAATTGTGTGAATTGAAAGCACAGTAATCACAGACCCTTGCACAAACTTCCTCCTGGAATATTTCCTCATAGAATTTGTCTACTGTTCCAATTTTGACCCGTGGATGCTCTGAATCAACAAAAGGACCCATCTGCAAAAAATGTTCCTCGGTCAAAAGCTCATTATGGATTCACAGGATAAAAAATATGAAAACTTGAAACTTCCAACTGGAACCCAAATTAAGCTCCTATGCCTGCCACATACCAAAATAAGATTATTAACTTGTTTTTTCTTCGCAAAAACAAGAAACTCTGCTAATGGTTGAAATGCTAAGTTGTCTGTAGTGGTGAAAGGACCTGCAGCAATCAACTACAAGAAGGAAATTCCAAATCAGAAGTAAAAATTTACTCAATGATAAGTAGAGCTGCTAGCACGATTTCTCTGTTCTTAGAAAAAATTACTACTGAACTTGCAAAAGAATGAACAGAAAATGAAATTCACTTAATGGTTTTAATTGCAAGAATAAAAAAGTTACATAGCAATAATTAAGATTCTTTTTAGGCGGGTTTCAATATATTGACGGGCCATCATACTGTTTAAAAAAATCATTCAAAAAGGAGAAACTATTGTAACTGCAAATATATGATTAACGATTATGGATTCTGTGTTATGAATTGGGCTTCACATTTACAAGCAGCATTTGCAATCTTCAAGAAAAATAGATAAAATAGCTACAAGAAACAAATAACAGGTGGCTGTAGTTACCATTGAAATAGTTTTTCCAGCTCTAGGCAAAGAGTTCATCTGTGATACCTGGTCCACTGCTAGTCGCTTCGCTGAAGGGGCATCTTGATCACGTGGATGCAGAGAATTTGAAACAGGAAATGAATCAATCACCCTTGATGCAACCAGACAATGCCCACTAGGATTGTGACCTTCGACTCCAATCACCTAGACAAAATTTTACAAAATTCTCATGCTCCTTTGTCATAAGCTCACAAACACATTTACTGCCAGATGTTAAAATCAAAATCACCACTTACTAATGAAAGTAAAAAATCATTATCCATTCAATACCAATTTTGTAGGGAAATGAAAGCATTGGATTTACCTGACCAGGGAATAAAGAAAATTTAGCCAACTTGTGGAGGTCAAGCCTTACCCTTTGGCCTCCAGAGTATTCAACACTGATCACACAACGGGAGAGAACAATCAGGAATAGTTTCACAGCATTAGATTGTTTAATTTTTTGGTATGGTTCTTCTTTTGTGTGTTTTGGTTTGTCTATGTGCTATAAGGCAGACTTTGTTTTTGTGACATCTAATCCTTTTACTTGTAGCTATAAAATTGTATTTTCAACTTATACAATCTTGGATGAATTGCAGCAACTTCTAATCCACCAACCTGTCTTGATGCAAAACAGACTTATCATTCAGATGGCCCTCTCCATCACAGCAAACCAGCCCCACAACAAAGACACTTTCCTGTCAGCAGATATCTGCTGTGAGATGGAGATTCCAGAAGTATTACAATACCTCAAAGATCCTGACAAATAACTAATAGAATCTACAGCCTCTTAAATTGGTACCTGACTTCTTGAGATAATTATAGACATCAGTGATCAATTTATAATGATATGAAAAACATTTCAAAATGCTTGTAATAGAGCTAGGCATTCACCTGTGAGAGATGAAAAGCATGACAAGATGCATGCAATAGAGCTAGGCATTCACCTGGGATGCAATAGCAACATGATTTGAAACATTTCGAGCTTCCTTGGCAGCCAATGCAGTGGCGAATGTCTTGATCTTCCTCTCCAGATATTCAAACTGAGAAACCAATTGTTCCTCTCATGAAAAAAAGCAGCTTATATATTTATTCCTCAAAGGGGAAGATGCACATTAACATATTGCCAGAAAGAACAATTCATTGTGCAATGTGTTGTGCTATTAAGTGCTTAGACCAAGAAGCTATTATCTTGGAGAATGAATTCAAGACTATAATAAGTTTATAAAAGCAAAATGATAGTACCTTTCCCTCAATGCTTTCATACATGTAACGGCATCCTGAACTAGATGATAAACCTAAATTTTGTAGTGAACAACTTTTAGCTTCTGGCATCCTTTTAATGATGTCATCTTCAGACTCTGGCACGGATCTTTGACCCACCATAGAATCCAAAATATGCTTATTGAATACAAACCGCAGCACACACTTACTTGACCGATTCTCAAAAGGAGTAATAGGACCAGGACTATTTAAGACTGTTGACCTCTGTTTCCCATTAGAAAGCCTTCTATCTGTACCGGGAGTTTTAATAACAGATGATGGGGACAATGCATCTGGTGTATTTTGCAAAGAGGAGACAACTGATTGTCGAACTGGAGTCTGCAGCAGCTTCCCTTCATTACTTTCATGTTCATCATCCAAAAGCCTAAAAATACAGCACGCTTAAGGCAATATGACCAAAAAAATTGAGGTAGGCAGTAGCACAAATCATGCTCCACCATTAGACCAACATTCATTATAACCAGATACATTTTCCCAATACTTGTATGCATTCTGCAATTGAACATTTTAAAGGAAATGCCATATCTCACATGTCAATGTCATTACTGGAATAGAAGTGCAAATCTGTTTCTTGTTTAAGAAAAGATTATTTTTGCTCGTTTTGCAGATGTTGACGGAAACCATCCATTTGAGAGCTCTGTACCTAAGACCCATCCAGTTGCCTGAAAATAAGATGTAGAAAATAATGAATTAACATCAAATAACAACAGTTCAAAAGACGCATTTTCACCGACCATCTACAACAACTTCACTTGTGGTAGCCATGTCAAGTTTCAAGATTTTGAAGACATGTCATTGAGATATTGTTGTCCTAATCCTCATCTGCAATGTAGATCTCATATCAAATTTTATAGAGCATGATAAGCAGCTACACAGTTGTTTGGTAGAGGCAGTTTAATAGTCGGTAAAAACCATGCCAGTTTAGAGGTAGATCTCATATCAAATTTTATAGAGCATGGTAAACAGCTACACAGTTGTTTGGTAGAGGCAGTTTAATAGTAGGTAAAAACCATGCCAGTTTAGAGGACATGAGGGTGAAGTCACAACTTTTAGGACCAAGTTCAAAACAAGGATTGTGCTACAGTGCTCCAAAAACGTTTAATGGCCTCAGCAGTGCAAACTCCATAATCCACATCCCTTTCAGTGTTATTTCCCCAGCATCAAGCTTTTTAAACCATCTATCCCCAAGATATCCTTGGCAATGACCTAGGGTAAACTCATGTCACCTCCCCATCTGCACTAACAACTCCAGAGTTGTGAGACCCAAGGGAAAGGAACCAATTCCTGCTCACTGGCTCAGAAGATGCTTCCAATCATACATGCTCAAGCATGATCTTCCATGGCTTTGATAAACCTTTGCATCTCTAACTAGTGGTTTTAAAAATACGATTTCTTATCTTCTTTTAAGATAGTAATCTTATCTTCTCTAAATTAGCGTCCTTATCTTCTCTAAAATAGTATCTTACCTTATTCCACTTCCACTTAAAGTGGGATTTTAATCTTCTTATTGTTTTCTAAATTAGCATTTGATCTCTTACCTTTTATCTCCTCTACAACTATTATTATAATTGTTCTTATCTTATCCTAGAATTATCTTGCCCAATTTTGGATGAATATGAATCTATTTAAATTTTAAACACCCGTGTCCCGGGGTTCAGGTTGTTTTTTTTGAGATTCTGTTCTACAGATAATGTATGGAGTTGTCAATTGAGTCTAGCCCAGGTGGTTGAGTGGAGGAGTGTCATCCTGCCTACCCAAATTCAGTCCTCACAAGTGACAAGTGACATGTTGAGTTTTTAATGAGCATATGGTTGAGAAATTTCTTATTACAATTAATTCTCTACATCATCTTATTTTCAACCACAGATGATCTGGATTTACAGTCATAATGCCATCAACACTTTCAAGTATTGTTCATAGAAAGAGAGCTTCAGGAACAATACGTTTCCTGTGTTGTGCCATCAAAGAACAATTTGCATGAGCTCATTCTTCTCTGGATATAAAGATTGTCGCAGCTGCCTGGAATGTTGCTATTAATGTATCCCACATTCATTGTGCTGCTTAAAATAGACGGGGAGGTGACTATAAATATCGTGCAGAATTTATGTATCAGATTACGGAGCCGTGTGGTCAACACAAAGCGAACTATTCTTTCGCCTTTTACTAAAGAATACCGTGTGTTGGCCACTCTTAGCGGCATACGCCAATTTTTGGAAGCCTCCCGCTCGCTAAATGCGAGAGGCTCACTACACGAAAACCAAGTTAGAATTAATTAAAAATGCTTTTAACGAAACCAAGTTAGAATTAATTAAAATGCTTTTAACGATTGATGGCAAATTTTAATAATTAATAGTTTGAAATAATTAACTTAATTTCATTCTAAAAGTAGTTCAACATTAATGAATGACCTATGAGATCATTAACTCAATTTCGTTTTATTAATTAGATCATTAAGTCAATTTCGTTTTATTAATTGTTAAATGTAGATTGATGGTACTTAAAATAACAACTAAGAAAAATAGTTACAAAGTAGCTAGTCCTGCTCTAAAATAATGTTTATAATTTGTTTAATTTTTTACAAAATATTATAAAATTTTAATTAAATTATCACAATTGCTTTAAATGTAAAATAGAACATTTGAGTTGGTCCATTATTAATGTAAAATAGAACATTTGTTCGAATTTTTTCATTATTCGAATTATTGCATTTAATGTAAAGTACTGAAATCTTTGCATTAAAAGTTAAGTTGGACTATTGTTGGCTTGGTGTTTTAAGTTTAAAAGCACTACTCATTGATCCTAAAATTTGATTGCCAAAGTTGACATTGTATCCTAAATTTTTTGTTTCATTTAGTTATAACAAAAAAAGTTTGTGGCACTTTATCAATCATCAAACATTCCTTGGACACGTATAAGTTCTTTGATTTTTGTACTTATGAATAATAAAATTTCATAAATGTTTACATTTTTATAAATAAATGTGCAACAAAATAATATAAAATCCATTTAACATGTGTAAACAACTCGCAAGGACATGTCCGATATTTTAATAAAAGTAGAAGAAAATTGATTGATGCACTTTTTTTACATGTATGTGAGATACTATGTGCTACATCCACGTCCAACCATTACATACGAAGTGTCCTTATCAATCTCAATCATGAAAAACCATGTCATCCGGCAAGGTAGTGTAAACATATAAAAAACCTTGCACAACTCTAGACTTAATTTTAAAGCTTTTTAATATTACATTGTGCTCAATAAATATATCTATTAATTTTATTATAAAATTTGTTTAATATATTTTTCAAACATATGGTACTTAAAGTTTATGTTGTGGTTGAAAGATTCAATTTAAAGTAAAATATAAGAAAAATTACGAAATATAGTGCCTAAAATCCTTAATGCACCATTAAACACTTTGTAAAACATGATATTGGTTACATGGACAATGTTATTCTTTATGCACAATTAAATTCTTTGTAAACCCTGAAATAGGTTTTTAGTGGAACCCCAAGTAAAACCGTTAAAACCGTTAATGTATCATTGAATACTTTGTAAAACCTATTCAAAATTAGTACTTTTACTGACATTTGTACTAATTCAGAAGAAAGAAGATAAGAGAATTCAGAAACGAAAAGGCAGAGCCCGTAAAAATCTTCTGTGTTTCTATGTAACCTTGGCAATTAGATCAGCAACAGATAGATAAAATAAATTTTTGTATGAATATATCGTTATAATAAAATATAATTATTTATACAGATTTTAATGTATGAAAATATCAGAATAAGTTAATTTAAGTTAATTATATTAAAAGTTTTCTTTATGGATTGTTTATAAAAGATTAAAATTACAAATTTTAATAATTCAGATTGATGCAAACAATCAGGGTGGCTTGCCATATCAGCAGTAATGTGAGACAATTTTAGAATCCCACCCATTTATGAGCGCTTCGCTGGTTTTTAGTTGGGAGCAGGTTGTTTTCAGTCGAAAAGTTTTTTTGGGGGGAGAATAGGCCAAGCGCCTACAGTATATGAGAAAGCATAATATGTATAAGCCCGTGGTCTGATTTCTATACATTCACAGAAAAATAACAAAAGCAACAATGTAATATTGCAATTTTCTCAACCAGTATCAAATACATTTTACACCTCAGCTGAGCACAAAGGTATTTAGAGTTTTTCATTCAAACAAAAAATCATGTTCGAAAAGGACTATGAAACACAATAATAATAAACCTATCATTTATTTGATGTTCTATATACAACCATGTTGCTTATGAGTATGTTTTCTTTTTCCTCGAAAAAAAAAGCGTAATTTTATTCATCAGTGGTGAACAAATTACATTCTGTAGATGCATAGAAGCATTCGGTTATCCAATTAAGGATCAAAAAAACAGTCCAACAAAAAAGATTCCTGTACACCCGTCCAGTATACTCAATGACCCATACATGTCATTATGATCCAAAATATAAGACCCCCATTATAGAAGGGAGCAAAGTTAAAACTAAGAGAAGTTTGTTGGCTCCCCGAGCTGCTTGAAAAGAAACCAGTAAGTACATTACAGTTTTGAAAATAAAAAAGAAATCGCCATAGTAAGCTAGCATCCTAAGCATCATCATAGATTTTGAGAAAAAAACAAAACGATTTATGTGCCAGTTCCATTCATAGTCCCTGAGAGTCTAGATCATCAACAAAAGGTCTATGAAAGTATTCATAGAGAGTTCCATCCCTGAACTCCTTCACTTTCCACAACCCCATTGCCATGTCCCGGCCAACCTGAGAAGCCTCGTCCGCCTCCTTGTTGTTCTCTCTGTAAATATGTCTGCATGCAAAATGTAACAAGGAAAGTTTTAGTTGCATAATGTCCTGTAGAATGTTTGCTAGTCTAAGATCCCTGCAGTGTTGAGTGCCATTTGTCCAATTTGTAGCATTCATTGAATCACCAAACACATTAATCTGTTGACATCCCTTCTCCCTAGCAAAGATGAGAAGAAGTTTCAGGCTCATGATTTCAGCATAATTGTTTCCTCCCTCCCCCAGCCCCCCAAAAAGGTGGAATGAGTGGGTTAATGAAATATTTAGTATAGCCCCACCCCCGCAGTTGCTTTCCAGGGCAGATCCATCATAAAAACCCCAAGGCATAGAATCATCAATTTCTAAGGCAAGGACCTCACGCTGTTTTGCAACTTTGATGTGGTGTGGGAAGGCCTGACGGAAACCGCAAATCTGAATAGCAGTGACCACCGGTGTACAGGATTTTTCAGTGAAGATCATTCCATTACGTGCCAACCAGATGCCCCATACCACCAGTAATGGGAGATTCATGAAAGATTTTCCAATGGGGTCCAACACCCACTGTGTCCAGGCTGACAACACCGAATCCCCTGTCCAGTTAAATAAGGTATTATATATTCTGGAGCATTCCGCCCATACTTGCACCATGAATGGGCAATGGAGAAATAGATGGATGCAAGATTCCTCATGAGATTTGCATAAAATGCACCAGCCTGGCCCGATCCTGTTCTTCTTCTGTAAAAGGTCCCAGGTGGGTATAGAATTCTCGAGGACATTCCACATAAACAGTCGATGTTTCAAAGGGCAATTAATCTTCCAAAGGGTTTTCCACCACCCCACCAACTCACGTTGATTCATGAAGTGACATAGACCAATGTATCCATCCTTTGGTGTATAACAACCATTCTGGGCCCCCTCCCATACCAAGCAGTCATCCCTGTCCCGGATGCGAATATGAGATCGAGAAAGTGCCCGATAATATGACCTCAATTCCACCCATTCATCCACAGTTAGTGCCAAAGAATCAACATCAACCCATGACTGAGTCCATGGATGAATTCTATCTTGAACAGCCAAGTGAGATAGATAAAAAATCCCCATATCCCGAAGAGAGAAAATCAGTTCACCAGATAAGAGGTGACGACTAGCACTCCCAAACCAGGGGTCCTCCCCAACACAAAGGTCCTGTCGATTCCCAATATTCCAAGTGAGCAAGTCGCCTATTACTGGGAATGAATCGATGACCGCTTTCCAAATAACGGAACAGCCAACATGTGATTTATCCACCGACCGCACCCATTCCATAATAGAGATAGGGGCAATATATTTCCGAATGAGCACCTTAGTCCACAGGCTTTCAGATTTCAACAATCTCCACACCCCTTTCGCAGCCAAAGCCTTTGCAAAAAAATGAATATTTTTAAGACCCCACCCCCCTAAGGCTTTTGGAATTGCGATCTTCTGCCATCGAACCCATGGAGAGACAAAATCTCCCTTTCCGCTCCATAGGAAGCGAAAACACAGCTTACGAGCTTTCTCCAGCGTTCCTTTTGGAATCCATGAGAGGGACATCCAGTAGACCGGGATGGCCTCTAAGACCGATTTTACCAAAACCAGCCTTCCAGCTCGCAAAAGCCATCTATGGCTCCAAACCTTCAGTTGCTTGTGGATTTTTTCAACGATCCAATGCCAATCCTGTTTTGTATATGAATTTGGTTTTAAGTGAAACCCAAGGTAGCAGAAGCCAACTTCAAGGCGTAGAAAGGTATATGGAAAGATCCTCCGGATAGCCGCAATCTCACATTCCCTAAGCAAGTGGGTAGATAGAGTGGATTTTCTCTCATTGATCTCCATACCCGTAGCTTTAGAGAAAAGTGGAAAGATGTCCTGTAGCGTTTCCATGTCCCTAGTCGATCCAGTGCAAAAGATGAGTATATCATCCACGAACAGCAAATGTGTAATAAAAAGATCAGGTGCCACTTAGATGCCATGGAGAGTGCCATCCCTGTAGGATTTTTTCAAAGCTTTACTAAGCCCTTCAGCAACCAGCAGGAAAAGTAAATGGGATAGTGGACATCCCTGTCGCAGGCCTCTTTCAGACCAGAAAAAAGGAGATGCTGCACCATTGATGAGCACCGCAAAGGATACCGTAGAAATACAACTCATAATCCACCTGATAAAATCCACAGCAAAACCCAGATGAGTGAGAAGTAAATGAATATACAATCAACTCACCTTATCATATGCTTTTGACAAATCAATCTTGATAATAGCTCCTTTGATTTTCTGAGCTTTCATGCTATGTATACCCTCCTGTGCAACCCCAATAGCCTCGTGTATTTGTCGCCTTTCCAGGAAGCCAAATTGTTCCTCAGAAATATGTTTGGACAGAATCCCTTTAAGCCGCCTAGCGATAATCTTTGATACCACCTTGTATACATAGTTGCACAAAGAAATGGGTCTGAAGTCGCTCAAAGAAGAGGAATTGTCAGTTTTAGGTATAAGTGCAATAAAAGTGGATTTCAAGGCAGCCGGGATCCTCCCCGATCTACGAGTGTCTTCCACCATCTGCAACAGATCATTCCCAATAAGCTCAAAGAGTGCCAGTAAGAATTCCACCGTCCATCCATCCGGTCCCGAGATTTTATCTTTTTGAAAACCCTGTAAAACACCCTTCAACTCATCTTCCTTAACAACAGCCATCAAGGAGTGATTGTCTTCCTCATCCACAAACCATGGAAAAAACTGGGCCATCCGAACCACATCCAAAATGTTAGCCTGTGCAGGGGCTTTAAAGAGTGATTTGAAATGATTTACCCCAACCCCAGCCATATTATCAAAAGACGTCTGGGTATTCCCCAAGGAGTCTTCCAAGCTCCAAATGGTATTGGTCGCCTTCCTTCCTTTGGCATATGCATGGAAAAATTTTGTGTTCTCATCCCCAGCCAATAGCCATATAGCCCTGCTCTTCAGTCTCCACGTTTCCTCTTTCTCCAATAGCAGCTTATTTCGCCTGCCTTCCAATGAAACCAAAAGAGCTTTCTCCTCCGGTGTGCCCAAACCCCCTATTCCAGAATCATACATGGACTGCAGCTCCAGTTCGATAGACTTTAAAACTCTATCATCTCTAATGTTCTTTTCATGGGCCCAGGCCTTCACCGGCCTTTTAACTCTTTTGATATTTTCAGAGAACTGATGAGAGGCAGTGAGGCCCACCCTGGGGTTGTAGGGTACCCAAAGGGATCCAATAAGTTCAGTAAAAGTCTCATCATCTAACCAGATTTTATTAAATTTGAGCGGCCCAGTTGGTTTCAAAGGACCATCACGAATCTCCAAGAAAATAGGGACGTGATCCGAAGAGCCCCCCGAGCCAACCCACTACCTCAGTAAATAGTTCCGATCCACAAAGATGTCAGACACCAGAAAATGATCCAAACGTTTTTCAACTCTGTAATCACCAGTTCTATTATTTCTCCAAGTAGGTTTAAGGGTAGTCGGCTCAATATCCAGCAAATTGTGGGTAACCAGCTGGTGAGTAAAAAAATCAGCCATAGGATCTGGCCGAGCTCTGCAACCCCAAACTTCAGCCGGTCCAAGGGAGAAATTTAGATCCCCTCCCAAAATAAGGTTCCCTACATGTAGCAGAGGATGAGAGAACAGAGATTCCCAGAAAGGGACCCGGTTCGAATATGGCCCATAAATATTAACCACCGTGAGAGTATCACCAAAATCCAGGGACGAGCAGGTCATCCCCAAAGCCGCTTCCATTCCCTAGAGATTATGGCACTGGATTGATCGGGTATTCCACCCCATAGCTAGACCACCCGACTTGCCCCTGGCATCCAGAGTAGCAAAAGACCAGCCACCAAACCAACTTTCGAGTAGATTTTTAACAGTCTCACCAACACCCATAGTTTCCTGAAGTAGAATGATATCCGGGTGTTCAATAGACACCACTCTGCGGAGTGTTGATCTTTTGAGGGGACCAGCCAGACCTCGGCAGTTAAAAGACATAACTTTCATCAACGTCCCCTCTTCTGGGCACGCACCGCTCTAAGCACCCGATCAATAGTCACCTGTTTGCCATCCATGAGGTCCATCTTGGCCTTGGTTTGTGCTTTAGCTAGGTGGGATTTTCAGCCCCGACCCTTACCATTCCTGCCACCCTTATTTACTCCTACCCCCAGCCCGCCCAGGGAAATTTTTGAAAGGGATCGCAAAATGTAACCAGAGTCCGATGAGGTGGTAGGGGATGGGGATAGTGGATCATCAAGAGGCCCAGTATCGTCAACAGGGGGGGGGGTCAAACAACATTACCCCAGGGATTGGCTTCAGAGCTGAGCAAGATGGGGGGTCAGGATCAAAACTAGTAGTATCTACCAACTCCATTGCCAAAGAAATATTCAAATTTTTTAAAGCCTCGATCCAGTCTGGATTATCGAAAGACAAGTTATTTAAAACAAAATGAAAGGAAAGGGGTTTAATGGAGTGAGCAATACCCGCAGATGATGACCCAGGTTCCAAATTTGCCGCCGACTGTGTCGCCTCAATAGCAGTATTCCCAGGTAGAAAATCCCCAATAGGAGTCGCGTCCAAACCCATCTCCCATTGTATGTCTGCCTCTCCTGCCTCCGCAGCACCAGAGACCAGTAGAGAAGTGCTAGTAGGGAAAGGGTCAACCAGATCCCATGGAGAACCATGTCCCTCAGCCACGTCCAAAACCGCTTTAGGGAGGGTTTCAGCCAATGGGATATCCGGAGGGCGGGTAGCCTCCACCGCAATAGGATCTTTATGCGAACCCTCATACTTCCTCCAGAACGGAAGTTTGCATTCAGCAGCCGGATGACCATAAGCATGGCAGCGACGGCATCTGAAGGGGACATTTTCGTAGTCCAATTTCTGTGTATAGACATAGGGCCCCCAACTGAGGGTAACATCCGGTACCAACCCATCTCTAATGTTCAGATTTACCAGAATACGAGCAACCTTCCGTTGACGGGTATGAAGAAAGATGTAGTCGCCATCCAAATAATTCCCAATCATGTTCCCAATGCCTCTGAAATGTTGCTCCGACCAGTAATGGAGAGGCAAACCAGGGAGCCGTACCCACAATGGTACAATATCCAAACGTTCCCGACTAGCATCAAATAGCGGATGCTAGGGTTTGATCATGACCGGGCAGTGATCCCAACTCCAGTTGGAATTTAGAACCCATTTTGTGTGCTCCTCCGCATGGAAATTGAAAGCAAACCAGTTACGGGTTAATTCCACTACTTCCGGTGAATAGCCCAAAACCCCAGCCCACTTCTCCCCCACCCAATCTTCAATGGTGCGCAGAGAGAAAGATCTGCCCAGTGCTTTGCCGACCAAAGTGATACTGGTCATCTTGACCAATTGATTCCACTCAATATCTTTCCCTAGAGCGTAATTGTATCTAGTCCTGCTAAGTTTCAACCACCGCTTCCTGCCCCGTTTCTCTTTGTGAGTGGTATCCTCCGAAGAAGGTCCACCCCATTCTTCTGAGCTCATGCCAGAGCCCACACAAGGGCTAGCAAAGCCACGCTGCTCGTGGAGTTCCAGTTGCCCCGCCCACCTTTCCTCCCTTGCCTCCGCAGCGTTCAAACCTGGCGGAGGATCCAAAGGAGAAGAAACCCTGCCAACGTTGCCCCGAAAACCATCATCCACCGTGCTATATCCTTTATTCCTGCCCGCCGAACCCTCCAGAGCCTCAATAACCTATTCCGAGGTCCATAACAACCCCGCTTCCTTCGAAGAATTCGCTGGGATACTGGGGAGAGGAGCACATAAACTCCTCGAGCTGGGAGATAAAGCCAAGAAATCCGACGGTGAAAACCCCAGGGCGGACCTGCTCTCTAAAGTAGGTAGTTCCTCCACCTCGCCACCACCAGAGGGGACCCCAATCATCCACCCGACACCCGCAGATTGTGTCCAGATGGGAAAATCATCAGATGCGTCAAAGGAGTAGTCCACCCTGTCGTCATATGAAGCCATATGCAGGGAAAACCACACCTCCACCGTAGCACAGGTAAAAAACCGTAGCAATCCACCTAGGGTTTACCACCGAGAAACAAGGTTTAAGCAGTAAAAAACGGGAGAAATGAACGGAGTTCAATAAACAGTTCCAACCTACACCGCAGCGAGTGCCGACAAACCTGTGACCCCTCCTGACGGCAGCAGCCCGCCCAGCAACCAGCCTGTAGGCTTAAGAATCCACCATAGCCATGAAACCCTCCATCGCGCTCCAAGAAATCCTTTCACAACCTCGATATGTATTGTCATGCTTATGAGTATGTTTCAAACATCTAAACCTTTAATAAACATTGCAGGGCTTCAATTTATAATGGTGTTGAAGCACAAGAAAGAAGCGCAGAAAAAGTCGATAGATCTGCTAGATCTGACGACCAGTGTTGTAATGAAATCCGGGACAGATGTTGTTTATTGTATAGAGAATTATGTTGCAAATCATCTTGCTGTTGATCGGAGGAAACCTTGGAATGTGAAGAACCATTTCGAAACTCACAAACAGACACTCATCATTATGAGGCAAATTATTTTAATGTAAAAAGAATCTACCAATTCATTTATAATATCTTAATTTGCAAAATTGTTATAGTTTGGCATTTATCATGCAATTGAAACTCGCCTTCACTAATCTATTGTTCCACGCATTGAGTCTATTTTCCATTATCAAATTTGAGACACATTAGAGGCCAGCGAAGACGCAACAATTGTCATTACCTGTTAAAACAAGAATCCTTGTGCATGGAGAGAAACCCACATGGCAACCATGCCTTTCATCATTCCCTGACTTGTCGCACATGCACTTTAAAATAGCATTTGGACGATAGATAATATGTTTAGTAGCTCTTGGAAGGGCTCCGTGTGCTTAATATGATTCTCCGCCCTTTCACTGAACTGCTGGAAGACCCGGGTGATGTTCATAAGCTGAACCGCATGAGCGTATATGTTAGAAACAGGTGACAACCGGCTATGACGGTAACTATTTAACTGACTAACCAAATATGCAGTTATTAGTAACCATGTAAGAAATGTATATGTTTCTTGTATTCTCGTAAGAGAAGATATTGGAGAGTTGAGAGTTGTTGTATTCTTCAGTTGTTGAATAATAAGAAGACCGATACCATTGCTCCATGGATGTTTCCCTAAGAGAGGGTTTTACCACGTATATCTCATGTGTGTGTATTTATTTGCTTTCTTGTTTTATTTACTTCTGCTGCATATTGTGTTCTGTGGCTATTAGATCCAACAAGTGGTATCAGAGCTTGGTAGGAGGCCGTAGTGAATGAGAAAGTTTAGTCCGGGTCTGAGGAAAGATGAAACTTGAAGCCTGAACCCTGAAGTCGGAAGCCTGTGCAGAGAAGGAACAGTAATATTAAACTACCGCGGGTCTTAAGCTTGGTGGGGCGCGACACTTTATGGCACACTTATGAAAATCGAAAAAGTTACGGACTACCGCGACCTTCCTTCATCGAGGAGCGCGGCATTGTGTGTATTACCATGAAAAGCTATTTTTCATGTAATGGTTATTACCGTGAAAAGGTGTTTTCATGTAATATATAATATTCCCTTTATTTAAAGCGTGAATGATGGAGTTAGTAAGGCTTAAGTAAGAAAAAAAAAGGTGACATATTATATTTAACATATGTTTGGTTATGAGTTTTTTGAACGTGGATATGCTAGGTGGATGGTATAATAAGGGAATTATAAGGGATGGTTTATTAAAAGGTTTTTTGTTATAAGGTTTAAAGGTGGGAGTTATAAGGTTTAATATATATTATTTCTTGATTGTTTAAAAAAAAAAACCTTTATTTCATTGTTTTGGAATTTTAAAATTATAAAATCTATATTCCATTATTTCAAAAAGGGTTTCCCTTATAAAGTTTTTGACCTGGTTTCTTGAGAAAATGGCGAAAACGCAGAGTTTCAAATTTGAAATAGAGAAGTTCAATGGGAGCAATAATTTCGAGTTGTGGAAGGTCAAGATGCGGGATATGCTCATGCAGCAAGGAGTGGCAAAGGCACTGGTAGGGAAGACAAAGAAACCCGTGGATATTTCAGAAGAAGACTGGAGCGAGATGGAAGAAAGAGCTCTCAGTTCTATTTGTCTGTGCTTGGCCGACGATGTTTTATTTAACATCGTGTCTGAAACTACAATAGCAGGTCTTTGGACAAAGTTGGAAAGTTTGTACATGACTAAATCCTTGACGAATAAAATCCTCCTGAAGCAGCAGTTGTTTACCTTGCGTCTGAAAGAAGGTACAAAAATTTATGATCACTTGAATGCGTTCAATACTATTATTTGTCAATTGGCTAGTATGGAAGATATTATTAAATCTGAAGACAAGGAGATTTTACTGTTGTGCTCTCTGCCTGAGTCGTGGGCACATTTTGTAACCTCTATCAGTTTTAGTTCTACTAAGTCTATTACCTTCGATGAAGTTGTGGGAGCCTTACTTTCTGAGGAAACTCGAAAGAAATCTAGTCTTGAAACCTTGACTTCAGAAGTAATGATGGCCAGAGGAAGAACTAGTGAAAGAGGACAACATTCAAAGGGTACATCAAGGTCAAAGTCGAAGGGCAAAAAGAGTAAATTGAAGTGCTGGTACTGCAATAAAGCAGGACATCTTAAGAAAGATTGCTGGAAACGCAAGCGATCTTCTGAGGAGGAGGACTCTACAAAGGAGGAAAACATAGCCGAGAATGATTCAGGTATGATCGATGAGGTATTATCTACATCTACTGTCTCGCAATACCATTCTGACTGGTTAATTAATTCTGGAGCATCTCACCACATGTGTCTTCATAGAAAATGGTATTCCTCATACCAATCTATAGATGACGGGGTAGTTTATATGGGAAATAATGTTACATGTAAAATTGTTGGGGTAGGGAGTATCAGAATTAAAATGTATGATGGGACTATTAGGACTCTAACAGATATGAGACATGTACCTGAACTAAGGAAGAACTTGATATCAATGGGAGTTCTTGATGATGTTGGTTACAAGTTTACAGTTCAAGGTGGAGTTATGAAGGTATCGAAAGGTATTTTGGTTGTTATGAAGGCAAATAGAGTTGGGAACCTGTATAGACTTGAAGGGAGGACAGAAGTAGATCACGCAACAGTAGCATCAGTTGGTGCAGCAATAGACATCACTCGTCTATGGCATCAGCGGTTAGGTCATATCAGCGAAAGAGGTATGAAGGTACTTACTGATTGAAAGTTGCTTCCTAGTTTAAAAACTGTAGATTTGAAGTTTTGTGAGCACTGTGTTTATGGTAAACAGGCTAGACAAAAATTTAAATCTGGAAAACACACTAGTAAAGGTATCCTAGACTACATACATTCTGATCTTTGGGGTCCATCTCCAAATTTTTTTTATGGGGGATCATCATATTTCGTTAGTTTTATAGATGATTACTCGGGGAAAGTTTGGATCTATTTATTAAAGAGAAAAGCTGATGTTTTTGATATATTTAAGCAGTTTAGAGCTTTGGTTGAAAAGAGCACTGGCAGGTTCATTAAATGTTTTAGAACAGATAATGGAATCGAATTTACTTTGAAGGAGTTTGATAATTATTGTAAGAAATATGGGATCGAGAGGCATAAGACCACTGTTTACACTCCACAGCAGAATGGAGTTGCTGAACGCATGAACATGACTCTTCTTGAAAGAGCAAGGAGTATGCTCAGTAATGCGAAGTTGCAGCAGGAATTGTGGGGAGAGGCATTGCTTACAGCATGTTACTTGGTCAATCGATCACCATCAACAACAATTGACTGCAAAATTCCAGAAGAGGTACGGACAGGTCAATCATGTGATTATTTTAATCTTAGAGTATTTGGTTGTGAAGCCTATGCACTTATTCCGAAAAATCAGTGTTCCAAACTAGATCCTAAGTCAAGAAAATTGATCTTTGTTGGATATGGTGATGGTGTTAAAGGATATAGGTTGTGGAATCCTACTGTCCACAAAATCATCATAAACAGAGATGTAAAATTTGATGAACTTTCTCTAACAAATGTAGATGTAAGTAATGATTTGAAACAGGCTAATGTACCACAGTTTCAGCAAATTCAGTTTGATACTCAGTCATCTGCGAGGGGGAATCATGAGGATGTCCAGGAAGAGGATATTCACGAGGACACTCCTCAGGAAGAGGATGAGCAGACAGAAATAGAAGAAATACCACAGCAAATTCTACGAAGATCTACACGAAACAGAACTTTTCCAAAGAGGTATGATGATTTCGAAACATCTGTTGTTTTCATTTCTAATGAAGGAGAACCTGACATTTATAAGGAAGCATTAGAAGTGTCTAACAGTGACAAATGGAAACATGTAATGAAAGAAGAAATGGATTCTTTGGCAAAGAACAAAACTTGGGATCTTGTGGAACTTCCAGAGAGTAGGAAAGTGGTTGGTTGCAAATGGGTGTACAAACTGAAGAAAGGAGCTGATGAAACTGTTCCAAAGTACAAAGCAAGACTGGTTGCAAAAGGGTTTTCTCAGAAAGCAGGTATTGACTTTCATGAGATTTTTTCACCAGTTGTAAAACTTGTTTCTATCAGAATTTTGTTAGCACTAGTTGCTTTATATGATTTGGAGTTAGAGCAGCTAGATGTCAAAACAACTTTCTTACATGGAGATTTAGATGAGGAAATTTTCATGGAACAACCAGAAGGGTTCGTTCAGAATCGCAATAAGAGGTTTGTTTGCAAGCTCAAAAAATCATTGTATGGCATGAGGCAGTCTCCGAGGCAATGGTACAAGAAGTTTGATTATTTCATGGCGAGTCAGAATTTTACCAGGAGTGAGTATGATCATTGTGTGTACTTTAAAAAGTTGGAAAATGACATGTTCATTATTTTGGTATTGTATGTTGATGATATGCTTGTTGCAAGCAAGAGCATGTTTGAAATCAGCAGGTTAAAGGCTTAGTTGGCTAGGACGTTTGATATGAAGGATCTAGGAGCAGTAAATCAGATCTTAGGCATGCAGATACATAGAGACAGGAAAAATGGCAAGCTGTGGTTATCACAAAAGAAGTATATGGAGAAAATACTTCAGAAATTCAGTATGGATAAGGTGAAACTTGCTAATATCCCTTTAGCTTCTCATTTCAAGCTTTCTTCAGGTTTGAGTCCTAAAAATGATGAAGAAAAGCAGTATATGTCTCATGTACCATATGCTAATGCAGTAGGAAGTTTGATGTATGCAATGATGAGTACAAGACCGGATATTTCACATGTAGTTGGTGTTGTCAATAGATACATGGCAAATCCAGGAAAAGAGCATTGGGCAGCAGTGAAATGGGTGCTTCGGTATCTTATAGGCACAAGTGACTATTGTATCACTTTTGATGGTTGTAGTGATGGAGTCTGTGGTTATGTTGATTATGATTTTGCAGGTGATTTGGACAAGAGGAGTTCCACTTCAGGTTATGTTTTTACTCTTACAGGTGGAGCTATTAGTTGGATGTCAAAGCTTTAGAATATTGTTGCTTTATCTACTACAGAGGCAGAATATATAGCTGCTTCACATGCTTGCAAAGAGGCAGTCTGGTTAAAAGGTTTGCTGGGTGAGTTAGGAAAGGTTCAGAACTCTATAAAGATTTTCTGTGATAGTCAAAGTGCTATTCATTTGGCTAAAAATCCAGCTTATCACAGTAAGACAAAACATATTCCTGTAAAATATCATTTTGTAAGACATGTTATTGATGAAGGTGGAGTGGTTCTTGAAAAGGTCCACACTCAAAAGAATAGTGCAGACATGTTCACGAAGCCAGTTACTTCAGAGAAGCTACGGTGGTGCTTAGCTTCTCTAGGCTTGCAGGAAAGGTGATCAATAAAGCAATGAGAAATGGTATTAGGTAAATTGTTGTCAAGGTGGAGATTGTTAGAAACAGGTGACAACCAGCTATGACGGTAACTATGTAACTGACTAACCAAATATGCAGTTACTAGTAACCGTGTAAGAAATGTATATGTTTCTTGTATTCTCGTAAGAGAAGATATTGGAGAGTTGAGAGTTGTTGTATTCTTCAGTTGTTGAATAATAAGAAGACCGATACCATTGCTCCGTGGATGTTTCCCTAAGAGAGGGTTTTACCACGTAAATCTCTGCGTATATCTCATGTGTGTGTATTTATTTGCTTTCTTGTTTTATTTACTTTCGTTGCATATTGTGTTCTGTGGCTATTAGATCCAACAGTATAGTTCACTGTGAACTGTGTGTAATTCATCAATTGTCTTGAGTGCGCAACTCTTGAAAGCGAGCAAATATTGAGACGAAGAGGGAGCAACATCACATTGGCATCTAAACACCTCATTGGCGTTCTCCAGCTCTATAAATTTTTATCATTATCTCCAAGGTCTTCATTATTCGCACAATGTTGTCTCGGGAAGCATGCATTAAGGAAACTCCAGCTGAGACAATTTCATAAGATTGGGCAACGATATCTTCAATGACAGGAGAAATCAGTGAATTTTCCTATCATTCCCCACATGAGAAAAAGGCTACCTAATCACCCCGACCAGACTTCACCTCGCATACAAGGGGCAGCTCAGGCAGAGACCTCAGTATTTTTATTCAAAGGTATGGACATCGTTCTCGAAAAAATATTTGGAGTAATAGAGCAAGCTCTCGAGGCTGCTGCCCTCACTTTGTCTCGTTTGGCATTTTTAGGCCGGGATTAATGGATCACAGGGAAGGCATAAGATCCGCCTTACTTAGTCCAGGAAACGATTCATAAGAAAATGGCAAAGACCAGGATGAACTTCTGCATCGCCATGAATTTCCCAACGATCGTATGCCTATTACAGACTACAGGAGTCTTGCTAATGGATGCTGGGATGAGTCCAAGAAGCTCTGGTACATCGCAGGTCCTTCTATTTTTTTCGGTACTCCCTGGGTGCAATCATGTAGACCTTTGCTGGGCATATAGGCGATCTGGAACTGGCGGCCTTTTCCATTGAGAATTGCATGGATAGCTTTTGTTCTTCGTTATTTACCTTTTTTTCTTCAAATCATTAAGATGGATGGATGTCTGTGTGTGGAAGTAAAGTAACGTGTAGAGGAATCAATGTGTTTTCATTTATATGGATGATGAGATTTTGACCTTCTTTAGCAGGAAGCAGGACGCGGACGGTAGGAAAAGGATGAGCTGCAACAGCTGTAGAGTTCTGCGTAAAGGTTGCAGTGATATTTGCATTCTTTGGCCTTGTCTGCAATGGATTGAATCCTTAGAAGCCCAGGGGCACGCCACTGTATTTGTCGCAAAGTTCTTTGGTCATGCGGGTCTCATGACGTTCACTTCATTAGCGCTGTGCCGGATCATCAGAGGCCTGGTATGTTCGAATTCAGAGATTTAAGTGATCAATTTCTCGTGCATTCGTAAGGCAAATAAATTATTTTTCCATTTTTTCCAGAGGTCTTATGCGATGTAAATTAAAGCCTTGGTTTTTTATTTTACACAAAATTAAAGCCTCGACTTATCAATTATTGTTTTTGTTTCTTTAAAGCAACGGTGAAATATTTGCTGTTTTGAATAGGTAGTTAACATAATGTTCAAATGGTGATATATCTTTTTGCTTTAAAAGGATTATGTGATATATCTTTTTGCTTTAAAAGGATTATCAAAAGGGCAATAAATTACAGGTGAAGATTTTAAACTATGGATCGATTCTTTACACCATGTTTTGAACTCTGTAGAAAGGATTCTTCAAACGCATTTCAGGTTCTTCCAATTTAAAGGCTTGGAGTATAAATTTGTTGAAATTTATATGACTCTTAGGCTCTGAGGGTTGCCTTTGGTATTCATACCTTCAGCTAAAAGGCCTCTTTAAAAACACTAGTATTTTTGTTCTACAGAATTTTGCACTTTCATGACTGCGACAACAGGTAACGACAGCTCAAGTAGAGACCTCAGTATTTTTATTCATACCTGGTAGCTCAGGCAGAGACCTCAATATTTTTATTCAAAGGTATGGATGAATTGCATGGATAGATTTTGTTCTTGGTTCTTTACCTTTTTTTCTTCAAATCATTAATCTGGATGGACGTCTGTGTGCCGGAAGTAACCTGTAGAGGAAGCAAGGTGTTTTCGTTTATATGGATGATGAGATTTTGACCTTCTTTAGCAGGAAGCATGATGCGGACGGTCCGAAAAGGATGAGCTGCAACGACTGTTGAGTTCTGCGTAAAGGTTGCAGCTATGCTTGAGCGTGACTTGGCAAGGTGCTGGAGCGAGAGACAACATTAATGGCCGTTGTCAAATCTTTCATATATCACATTAAATGTATGTATTAAATGAGGACTGTTGCCAAGTGCACGTGGCAAGTTTTTATATTTTTTTTCTTCAGTTTTATATATTTTATTATTTTTATAATTTCATAATTATTTTGCACACTAGGGGAAATTTGTCAAATCAGTGTGCTGCACCAATCAAATAATAAATAATATAATTTTGAAATTTCAAAAATTTATTTTTAATTTTTAGTAAATAGATTTTAATAATAAAAATTTGAAAAACTTTAATCTAACATTAGGTTTAAAAAATTGAAACAATGAAGGTCAACGAAATTTGGCGACCAACCGATCGCTATAATCCCTACGGAGCAGGGACTAATAAAGGGCTTGATTTTATTAATAATATTAATAATTCAACATAAATGGATGGAACGACATGTAAGTGAGGTGGTGTACACGATATTCATGATATAGTTGTCAAAGCATCATCAAAGTGCATTGCACTAGAGAACAAAATTGTCATCAAAGTGCACGGGAAAACAAAATTTGGTATGCCATGAATGTTTTGGTGTACTTTCTCTCTTTTTTGGGTCATGAAATTCTCTCGTGGGAGATGCATCATTACCATTTGATAAATTCTCATCCTGTGATTCCCCATCACATCTTTCACATGACAAAATCTCATCTTCCATCACTCACTTTGAGCCGATGCACTATGTGTCCTCTTCTACTAGCGCAACAACGACTTCCATTGAGTGCAAGGCCATGGCTCAAGAAACTCCTCATCACTACTTCGGCTTGGAAGCTTGCCAAATCCATTAATCCTTGGGGAAATTTGCACCCATTTCTCCTCAACCAAATTGGTCCCCTAAAATTATGATTTCTTTGAGGCCATAACTTCTTTCACTAGTAGTAGTGATAACCTCTGAGTAGGTTCTCCCATTGACTTCCCACACGGGCCAAAATACTCCATTGTCATACCCCCTGACTCCAATTTTTTGGTACTTTCTTTGCTCCCTGTCAACTAAGACCACCTATTGTACTTGTCAAGGATTCTTTGGAACCCAAACCAAATGTAACTAATCTTGCCCCTGTAACATGAGATGCCAAATAGTTTTAGGTCCTAACACCTCCCAAAAACACCATACTACCCCAAGAATCCAACGCACTTTTCTAGATCCTCTTCTATGGATGCTTGACCTTAAATTGCCTCCTTTTATACCGTTGGTACATAATATTTAGTATTTGGTAGCAACCCTTCCCTCAACCTACAACCACCAATGTTGGGTGCAATACAATTGCCTACCTTGGTCACATAAGACCTAGCTCTTGACGCAAGGAAAACCCTCATTACACTTTATGGGCACCCTCATTACACCTTCTTATGCCTTATGCTCCCATATGTCATATGATTAGGAGCCCCATAAACTAATCACACTAACCCAATAGAATAACATGATATCTATACATGGTTCATTCCCATCAACTTTAGTCTCTTTGGTTACCCTAATATGGGTGACCCAACCTCCTTCACAAGAAAGCCTCATTTGGAACTCATCACTCCCCGACCTCCCTCATATGCATGCCTCCTTTGGAAACTCGTCATTGTATCGCCTCCTTCATAGGAGTGCCTCCTTTGAGAACTCATTGTTCCATGGCCTCCTTCACAGGAGTGCCTTCTTTGGATCACATTGTTCCTTGGCATCTTTTGCCAAAATGTCTCCTTTGGGAACTTGTCGTTCCTTGGACTCCTTCACATGAGCTCTTCCTTTGGGAACTCCTCATTCCCTAATTTCTCTAGTCCCCACTAATCTTAGGGTTTTATATTGCTCACCATTTGAGCAACACCAACTATGATGTCATTTCAAGATACCTTTTCAATCATACTCTAAAACCTTCATCACATAGGTGAAGGACCCATGTATAATGTTTGGATTTTATGTTTATTTTTTAACACTCTTATGTCATGGATTTAGTTTGTATGTGTGTAGGTTAATACCAAAGGTATCCATTTTGCATGCATCTTATATGATCTCCAATCATGTATATTCTCGACATGGACATTTAGGTATGGACTTGCCCTCTATAACTATTCCATTTAACCTTTATCCACCTGGTGAATTTTCCATAGGTTCCAACCCATCCCAACGAATTTCCTTACCACTCCAAGTTGCATTAATACACTTTTTGAACAATAGCCCCCGACCTTTAATGGATACCCTCGTTTAGCTCCTTTTTCTTTCTAACATCCATTCCACTCATTTTCCCTCAAGATTAGGAGTCCATCTAGTCCCCTTTGCGGTAAGATCCTCATGCTTCTCTTTTATCCATGCGAGCTTCTACCACCGAACTCCCAAGTGGTGGCTTTTGGTTTTATGCTCATGTTCTCACTATGCCATTGAACTCATACTTTGCTCCATTCATGGTTGAAGTTCCATTTGCATTTAAAATTATTTATTCATTCATTTTTTCATTGCAAATAGACCCACCCCATGTGCCCATCCTTATTGCCTCCATATACTATCGCATTCTCTACACAGATTTTGGAACTGCTTAGTTGCATATGGCACTTGTCTCGTTGTTGTAACATATCGATTCTTTTATTCTTTGTAAAAGACAAAACACCATGATGGGAGAAAGAAGATTCATGCTTGTTATTTTTCCATCAAAGTCTTGCACCATGTTACATCTCTTTTGAGCAACTGTCAAAGTATCATCCTTATTTCTTTTGAGTATTTTGTTCAACATTAACGTGATCATTTTACATAATAATTTCTTATCACGTTTTAATAACTCACATTATTCTTCTTGAGAGTTTATAAAATACTAGGAAGACATGGAGGTGCAAATAAACAATTCAATTCATTATTATTATTTTTCCTATGAAATACATATCCTAGAAAACCCATTGGGTACTTCTTCCCCTCAATCCATTTCGAGGATGGTATCACAACAAATATTCATTAAGAGCTCAACATATCAGTTGTAGAAATGGAACATGGGTGGGAAGGAGGATAATGTCCAAGCAATCACCTAAGATAGATATAATTAACGCACTATCCTCAAGGTGCTTCACCTTTGCTTCCAAGTCCTTCATCTTCTTCCAATAGGTTTTCTTGACATGTCCCACTTTTCCACAATACCAACAGGTTTTCTTATTTCGATCCTTCTTCATCGATGATGATTCTTATATGTGTTTTTCTAGAGTTTTTTCTTTGAAATGTTTTCGTACTTATAAACTTTCTAAAAAAATAAACTTTGTTTGAAAATTTTGTTTCATTTGTCTGATTTTTAATAGTATTTAGTAATTACAACTGTTATGGTCATGTATTACTTTTGTTTTTTCTGTGTGATTTACAATTTGAAGTAGAACAATACATATTTTGTGCATTTTACTCTTTATTTTAGAATTTTTATCTGCATAATTATATAACAAAACGGTTAATTTGTTCAATATCATGTTGGAGGGTAACCATAAATTCTTTGATAAAAATTATAATACCTAGAAACATTGTTTGTTAGCCATTTTTTAGTACAATAACTGTTTGGATAAACTTGTGTTGGGGAAGGAAACTCAATCGACAACAACATGCAAAGATAGAGACAAATGTGATGAGGAAAATAGAAAAGCGGTAATGCTCATAAAGCTATATATGATTGAGGAGATGCTTCCAAAAGTGCAAGATGATTGGACTACGAAGGACGTTGCAACCATTTGAAATCACTTGAAAGACTTGCATGAAGTCTTAGACAAAGGTATAGCCTTTTTCCTAAAAAATATATACTGTTTTCTATTAAGATGAATGAGAATGAATCTTTAGATAAACATTTGGTAAATATTAAGGATATTGGAGAACAATTGAATGCCATTGGGCAAAAGACGAAAGAAGAGGACATGTTGGTAAATACTCTCAAGAGTTTACCAATTACAATTGAACATTTTATTGAAACACATAATATGTGACTACTACTAACAAATACCTAAATGTTTGGTGAGCTATGCACAAAGATTTGCATAAAGATAGGTGGAAATAACAGTTTGACAATGAAAACACAATAGAAAGTTCATAACTAGTATTGGCAACAAACCTCAATGGAAAGGGAAAGTTTGCTTGAAGGAATGATGGAAGAAGCAGTCACATTGAATAAGGTAATCGAAAGATCTTCAAATTTCATTATTGTGAAAAGGTGTGCCATAAAAAGAAGTTTTACAAAAAATGGTTGTGGGATGAGAAACATAACTAGGGAGGACTTAGCAAAAGGAGAAGGCCCATGTTACAAACACCATGAAGTGATTGCTCTTTTCACTTTCTTGGCTAAGAAAACAAACCACGGAGAGTCATTTGCTTAGTACATCGATTCTAGTGCATCACATCATTTCACCAATAGACATGATTGGTTTATTCACTGATGCTTATGTGTCATCTATGGTTTTTGGTGGTGGGGAGGAGTTCATAATAGACGGAAAATGAAGTGTACATATTACCTTGTGAGGTAAGTAGTTGGTCTTCCTTAATGTCTATTATGTGCTAGCTATGGAACACAATTTGCTTTTAGTAAGTCAAATTATGAGGCAAATCCCCCACATACATGTTATTTTTAGTGACCATAAATGCTACATGGTTGAGAAGGGAAACAAGAAGACAATTCCTCTTAGTATTGAAGATCAAAAACTATTATGGCTGATTGATAGAGAGGAATCCAAAGAACATTCTTTTTTGGCCTAGAGTGTTCAAGGAACCAATTAACTTTGGCATCAAATGTATGGACATTTGAATTTTCACTATCTTTCTCATTGACTAAATAAAGGTTAGTGGATGGTCTTCCATAGATCTAACAAAAAAGCAACAAAATAAGAAGAAATAATGTGTATCATCCTATGGTTGGCCCTAAGCAACAAATTATGAACCTGGTAAAACTTTAAAAAATGTGGCTTTTAGGGACTAGTGTACGTGCTATGCAATGTTGCAGATGAATTGACTTCTCACTTATTCAGTTTATGTCCATATGCAAGGTATGTCTGGGAGAAGGCTTCTGAAAGATTAAACTACAAAATGACACCAAGCACGCAATCCTCGCTGGAGAAGTGCATCTCCGTTTGGTGGAAAGAGGCCAGGGTATGTAGTTTTAAAGCCTTCCCTGCATTATTGTTGATGTATATGTAACTTCGGAATGTATTTCACATATATGTATATTGTATTCCTATAGAGATGGTATTATTCCTCTATAAGGAAGTGTCGTAACTTATACTTGATGGGTTATTAGACCACCTTGTTGGGGTCGGCCCTATATAAGTCATGTGGGTCGAAGGGTTATTAGACCACCCTATTGGGGGTCGGCCATGTGGGTCGAAGGGTTATTAGACCACCCTATTGGGGGTCAGCCATGTGGGTCAAAGGGTTATTAGACCACCCTATTGGGGGTCGGACCAGTCAGCATTATGTTATGTGGTTAAGTTCGAGCCTACATGAGTTAGGTAAAAAGGCAAGTCAAGTCAAGTATAAATAGAGTGCGGGAGGCACTCTATTTACTCACTCACTTCTCACACATGCACTCAAGGAGGAGTGGCACACTTATGGAGGAGGAGGATCTGCTGCTAGGTTATGGCTATCTCTCTTGGTTGGTTGTATCATTGCTCTATCTATCTCTGAGGAAGTTATTGGGGTTTTTCACCTTTATGGTTTTCCCCAAGTAAATCTTTGTGTCTCTTGTGTGCTTACATTATTGTCTCCATGATTGATATGCTGTAGATATGCTGTACATGTTGTTCTCTCAGTTAAGATCCTAGATCAGATTGAAGTAAATTCTGAAAATTTAACATGGTATCAGAGCTAGCCTGAAAGAAGGCATGATATGGCATGTATGACACTTGTTGCACTTACGATGCTAGGGCTTGATATAGCAAAAACCAGTCATCGTAGCACTTTCGCTATAAATCTGTTTTGGCGAAGTTTTCGGATCTGAAATTGTTACAGGACGAAGATTAAATCTCCAGGTACCTTGTGTCCAAAGGACAACCTCTAATTCGTTGTACTTTGTGATTTATGATCTGTACAATATAGGGTTTCTGCCTCTTCCAGATCTGAGTCAAATCAGGTGACCTTGGGAAAAAGGTCATATCTTGGGCTAGGAAGCTCCAAATTAAATTTCGTAAAAAGTGACAGATAGTACACAGTCTGTACTATCTCAAAAAACTTTTTCAGAGGCCGAAGTTGAACCAGTGACATGTGGCACGCCGTACAAGTTCGCTCTCCTGTATTATCCCATAAACAGGTCACGTTGCGACACTTGGCATAACTCTCTCTCAGAGAGTCCAATTGAGGTCAGACCTATCAGGATGAAAAGATAACAGGCAGAGATATCTCAGAAAACTTTTTCAGAGGCCGAAGTTCAAACAGTGACACGTGGCACGCCGTACAAGTTTGCTCTCCTGAATTATCCCAAAACAGGTCACGTTGCGACATTTGGAATAACTCTCTCTCAGAGATTCCAATTGAGGTCAGACCTGTCAGGATGGAAAGATAACAGGTCAGGCTATCTCAGAAAACTTTTTTAGACCTTGTGGATCGAAAAGTTTGGAGTTACACCAGAAACAATCAGGTACATATTTCTGTCAAAACAGAATTATTTTTGAGTACCTTCATTCATGGCTTCTGGAATTTAGGGCTTCGTAGAAAGTTGGAATTTTTGTAATCCGAGACCACGGCTGGATGCTACTCATCAAAATAGAAATTTAGAGACCAAGATCAGAATTTTTGGTTGGGCAGAAGGCCGGGCTTGATTAGACCCTAGTTCGGGACTTTGATCAGAAAAGTGGAAAATTAGGGCTTCTGTAAAAATGGGAATTTTTGAAATTTGTGACCACGGCTGGAAGCTCCTCAGAATAATAGAAGCTTAGAGCTTTGGATCAAACATTTTGATTGGGCAGAAGAGTGGGATTCATCAAACCCCAGTTTAGGGTCACGTCCAGTGAATCTGAAAGTTTCAAAGGCAAAATTGAGGAGTGAAACTTTGCAGTTTTCAAATTCTAAATATACCAGCTTGATCAGCTCATCAAGGCGCACATTTCTATCCTTTCGGAAGTTTGAAATTCAAAGTTTGAGTTTTTGGGGTTTCTCTGACAAACCCATATCTAGCTCCAGTCGCAGTTCTTATAAATCAAGTGGATTGGGTTAATCCTAGAAGAAGATGGATTGGTCACTTACATAAGTGAAGAAGTTCATGTTTCAGAGGGAGATGAGGCTAAGGCCTTACATAAGAAGATTACAAGCGATCTCGACAGGTATGAATCATCGAGGTATGTTTTGATATTTGTTCATGATTAGTTTTATGGTATGTTTGTCTTCATGTTATTACGGTTAGTAAAATCTTGATTTTAGACTTGTCATATCACCTTAATAAAACTATGAATGCACGATAGAAAATATTCATTGATTAGGGTGTTGACACTTATGATTGTACTAATGCATTATGGTGTTGTATGAGGTTTATGTTGTCTACTAACATGAAAGGTACACCAAGAAAGACAAATCATGTTCTGGTCCAAGAACATATGATCATGATAACATGAGGACAAAGATTCATCCATTGTCATGGATCTCTTAAAAGATCCATTTATGAGGTATGTATAACTTGGTTTTGTAATAGTTAACCTATGAGATATACAGGTTACTAGCACAAGTCATTGAAGAAGAACAAGAAGACATCATGTGAGTATGTTAGACATAAATAGCTAGCATGCTAATCTAGGTATGTTGTTTTTTTCTATATCAAGCTAGAATCCTACCTTGTGTTAGGATCTTATACTGTTGTTGATAATGATTATTCATGAAGTCATAGGTTTGAATAATCATGGTTGTATGCATATTATGTTTCTTACCATAATTGATGATATGACTAACCAGAAGAATCATGAAGGTATAGGTTTGAATAATCACAGGTTTTACGCATATTATATCTCTTATCTTGAGTAATGATTCAACTAACCCGAAGAGTCATAGGTTTGAGTAATTATAGGTTTAGACATGTTATGATTCTTATGATTTGACTAACCATAAGAATCCTACATAAACCTTGAATGCTAATGCTTATTATTTCTGTTTGAAATGATCATGACTATACATGCTTGAGATTATTGTGTTTTAATAGTATACTAATGAATGTATGATTTTATATGAGATCACAAGGATAACACAATCATGATACTAATAAGCATGCATAGGGACCAAAGATGAATATGAGTTGAAGAACAGGTAATCCAGGAAGCAAAGATCAAGAGGGAGCACACTCCAGTTGTTCCTGCAAGAAAGCAAAGGAACACACTTCAGTAGTTTCTGCAAGGATGCAGATATTCAGAGGGAGTTGACCATCTTTCCACAACAGAAAGGTGTAGAAGAAGCTACTTCAGATTAGGACTCCAGCAGCTCCTGTAAGGAAGCAAAGACTCAGAGGGAGTCCACCCAATGAACAAACAAAGATAAGTATTTTAATTTCTTGCATATTTGTATGTTTAAATAAAATTGTTCAATGATGTATATGCTCATGTTCCTAGACTTAGGATATGTATTGTGCATATTAGAATAGTTGCATTGATGAACAGTATAATACTAATATACATGGGTAAGTGGCCTATGGCACTGTACAACATTCCATTGCTACTTATTTAGAATGAAACCTCTTTGCTGACATGTTGGGAGTTGTGCACACTTTGAACAATGTTCTGGTAGAGATTGGAAGGCATCTAGAAAGTTACGGAATATGGATAAATGTTGTATTGAAGCATTGGCTAAGATAATTGCATGACTGTATGACATATTTATTTATGTGTAAGAATTTGTTCTGAAAACTATGAGATGTTTTCTAATCATGCAATTTAACTTGTTGTGTAGGAAAGATCGTATGCCATCACCTACAAAAGAAGAACTACAACATTTGTTTAGCAACAAAATTATCTATTGAAGATATTGAAGTTCCCAGGATACGGGAAGAATGCCATGATCCGTCGATCATGAAGAACGATGTTTGGGATGCGGTCCCAAGAGATGAAGGGAAGTCTGTTGTGACTTCCAAATGGACCTATCAGATCAAGCATGTTGCAGATGGCAACATAGAGAAATATAAAAGTGATGAAATAGAAGATACACCAGATGGATTCAAGACAGCTTCCTTGAATGGTGTAGTTGAAGAAGAAGTGTATGTGGAGCAGCCACTTGGTTCTGAGACACATGATAGGAAATCATATATGTGCAGAACTTGGTATGGTGAAGATAGATTGATTACCGACACACAGCGGAAGCTTACTACCGAGTTCGAGATGAAGAACTTGGGGATGATGCACTATTTGTTTTTGGCATGGAGGTGTGGCAGAGTGCAGAAGGAATCTTCCTTGGACAAGGGAAGTATGCAGTAGAGATCCTGAAGAGGTTCGGGATGATGGATTGCAAGGCCATGGCCACACCTATGGCATCGAATCTGAAGCTTCTATGTGATGCTTCATCTGAGCTAGTTGATGTCTCTATGTATCGTCAGATGATTGGGTCGTTGATGTACCTGATGAACACGAGACCAGACATTTGCTTTGCTGTGAACACATTGAGCCAGTTCCTGACGGATCCGAGGAGTGTTCACCTGGTTGTTGTAAAGCATGTTCTGAGGTACCTGAAGGGTACAGTGGATTATGGGCTCAAGTATGAGGTGAATCAAAAGTTTAACCTGTAGGGTTATGTTGATTCAGATTGGGCTGGCAGTGCTGCAGACATGAAGAGCACATCTGGGTGTTGCTTCAGTATGGGATCAGGTGTGATCTCATGGTTTAGCAGGAAGCAGTCCTGTGTAGCACTAAGTACAGCTGAGGCTGAGTATGTTGCAGCCTGTTCAGCTAGTTGTGAGGCAGTATGGCTACGGAAGCTACTGTCTGAGCTATTTGATCTCCCGTTGGAGGCTACTGATATCTTCTGTGATAACCAGAGTTGTGTAAATCTGTCCGAGAACCCAGTGTTTCATGACAGGTCGAAACACATAGAGATCAAATATCACTATATCAGGGATATGGTGCAGAGAGGAGCTGTGAAGCTCTTGTATGTTGCGACAAACGAGCAGATTGCAGATGTGCTGACGAAGCCACTAGCCAGGGTGAAGTTCGAGTACTTCAGAGAGAGACTTGGCGTTCTTCAGATCGAGGATACTTCGAGGAAGAAGTGATGGACACATTTGCTGAAGCCATTCCAAGCATGTTGGAAGGAGGATCCTTCACATGGCTGTGGATGTAAGCGCTGGATGATGACCATCAGGATGATGTTCTGGTTTCTGCTGGATATGATCAGTTGGATCATTTTATGTATGAATGCACGCATCATGTGGATGCTGGATATGATCAGTTGGATCATTTTTATGTATGTATGTATGCATCATGTTAGATGCTAGATATGATCAGATGGATCATTTTTATGTATGTATGTACGCATCATGTTGATGCTGGATATGATCAGTTGGATCATGTGTATGTATTTTGTATATGCATCATGTTGGATGCTTGGACCATGTATCTGTATATGTATCAGGTGGATCATGTATGGTGATATGTATCATGTATTTGTATTTGTATCAGGTGGATACATTGATGATCAGGAGGATCATGTATGATGATATGTATCAGGTAGATACTTGGTATGCATCAGGTAGATGCATTGATGATCAGGTGGATCAGGTATGATGACATGCAACAGGATGTTGCAGTGATGATCAGGATGATCATAGATGACGAGCTTCAGGATGTTGCTCCAGATGACATGCAGCAGGACGTTGCAGTGATGATGATCAGGATGATCATGTGTACATCAGGATGATGTATGGTGAGTATCAGGTTGATACTTTGTGGCCGTGGAATAGGTTGTGCAGATAAGCATGTAATTTGTGCCCTGGGAGATTTGCAGATGGTCTTTCGAGGTTTTTCCTATGGCATGTAATTCGGTACCCTGGGACATCTGGCAAATGCTCTTTCGAGGTTTTGCTTGGGAGGACATATAATTTGTGCCCTGGGAGATCTGCAGATAGTCTTTTGAGGTTTTGCCTATGGCATGTAATTTGTGCCCTGGGATATCTGGCAGATGCTCTTTCGAGGTTTTGTCCTATGGCATGTAATTTGTGCCCTGGGAGATTTCAGGTCGGAGTTGTGTACCCGTAACATCCTGAAATGCTCTTTCGAGGTTTTGCCATGACCACATGTAATTTGTGCCCTGGGAGATCCGATAGGTTGAGCTGTGTGCTCGTAATCAGTCCTGGGATGCTTTTTCGAGGTTTTGTGGTGACCACATGTAATTTGTGCCCTGGGAGATCCGATAGGTTGAGCCTTGTGCTCATAATCAGTCCTGGGATTCTCTTTCGAGGTTTTGTGGTGAGGTCACATGTAATTTGTGCCCTCGGAGATCCTATAGGTAGAGCCGTGTGCTCGTAACAGCCTGGGATGCTCTTTCGAGGTTTTGTGACGCACGTAATAAGTCCTGAGGATTCCACAGTATGGCCAGTGATGATAAAGACCTGCAGGTGGTGGGCCTACATCCAGTATGAAAAAGGACTGGCTCTGTAGAACTTCCTATGACGAGTAGATTCAGAGATTGATTGAGATAGCAGCAGCAGTGACGATGATGATGATGACTCGATGATAATTATCCAGTGACGATGATCCAGAGAAGATGACTTGTGCTAGAAGAACTATGCTGAGAAATACCTTCCTAGTTAATAGGGAGTGTCGATGTATATGTAACTTCGGAATGTATTTCACATATATGTATATTGTATTCCTATAGAGATGGTATTATTCCTCTATAAGGAAGTGTCGTAACTTATACTTGATGGGTTATTAGACTACCTTGTTGGGGTCGGCCCTATATAAGTCATGTGGGTCGAAGGGTTATTAGACCACCCTATTGGGGATCGGCCATGTGGGTCAAAGGGTTATTAGACCACCCTATTGGGGGTCGGCACAGTCAGCATTATGTTATGTGGTTAAGTTCGAGCCTACATGAGTTAGGTAAAAAGGCAAGTCAAGTCAAGTATAAATAGAGTGTGGGAGGCATTCTATTTACTCACTCACTTCTCACACATGCACTCAAGGAGGAGTGGCGCACTTATGGAGGAGGAGGATCTGCTGCTAGGTTATGGCTATCTCTCTTGGTTGGTTGTATCATTGCTCTATCTATCTCTGAGGAAGTTATTGGGGTTTTTCACCTTTATGGTTTTCCCCAAGTAAATCTTTGTGTCTCTTGTGTGCTTACATTATTGTATCCATGATTGATATGCTGTAGATATGTTGTACATGTTGTTCTCTCACTTAAGATCCTAGATCAGATTGAAGTAAATTCTGAAAATTTAACAATTATTTGTCTACATCATTCGGGAAGCAAGAAAAAAGGCGATTTTTCACAACTCTAAGATCCATCCAGATATAACGGTAACTGTACTAATGCAGAAAGTTAAAGAACATCAATCTGATCCCATTACGACCATCCAGAGAATCATCACGTGCTCAATGATCAATAAAAACTTTCCATGGGATTTTTTTGATGGTGCTAGTCAGGGAGAACCACTGCTGGGAGGAGCAAAAGGAGTTATGCATTTAACATAAGACAATAAGTGAATAACATAAAATTTGCTCCAGGAAGAGCATCAAACAACAAAGCAGAAATTTCAGCATTATGGGTTTTTCTAAGGGTGGCCATACTAAAATAGGTGAGAAGCATACAACTGTTTGAAGACTCCAAAATGGTAATAGATGGGACCAACGATAGAATTCAGATCAATGCTCCTCTTTTCCAGCATCTTCTCAACTCAATCAAAGAACTAATAGCTAGCTTTGAACAAATATCCTTTGCACATATCTACAAAGAACTAAATATGGAAGCAGATAAGTTATCCAAATTGGCTCTCACCCTCCCCCCAGGTCTAATAGAGGTTGAAGGTCGAAGCAATGATCATCTGGAAGAACAGTTCATGTTTTTGTAAATACAAGAAAGAAGGTTGTTTTCTATGTAGCACGAGAACCGCTCCCGGATTTTAGTAAACTTGTTCTTAGAGTTCCGATGTTCCAGGGAACTTGTAGGAAACTTTCCAAATCTAGCGGAAACCATTCCGGATGGTTGGGAACTTTTACCCTCTAAAATCATAAACTTGGGGACTTTTTCTTGGGCGTTTCCTTCATCGAGAGCTTCTGCGCATTCATGATCGCCACATCAATTGTTAACGACATTCCTATTTCCTCGCGACCATGTACATATACATGGTTGACTCACAATTTTTTCTCTAGAAAACTAAGTTGCAGTAAAGTTTATTCCGTGCTATCTTTTCGAGACTCAAGTTGATGCACTGATCTCTATCTATTGTCCGTGCTAGAGTATTCACTTGTCCCTACATTGAATTGCAGCTACAACTCATCAATAATAAATGTAAATCTATTTTGACATTTTATATACTAAATAAAAGAAAGTAAATTTATATATTTTACTATTTAATTTATGAATTAAAAAAATAAACTTTTAACTAATTGGAAATAGTTTTAAATCTTACTCTAAAACTAAATTCATATATTACATTTAAAAAAATTATCTTGATTTTTATTTTATATTAATTTAAATTTGATTATTTATATACCTTTGCAAATACCCTAGCATAAAATGTCTTCTAAACATATAATATTCTAATACATTTTAATCATAATTGACATAGAACTAAAAACTTTATACATATAGCCACAAATATAGGGACTATAACTTCTAAAAATCCTCACTTTAAAAAAAGACTACCTTATATAATCAATGATGTGGATGGTAATCTTTTTTATTGTCATTTCCATCTGCTAAGAGGTTCTAGTTACAATCGTAATATAAGGGATAAGCTAAGTCATCTCGGTTGTGTTAATGTTTATTTTATTCTCTATGTTTTTTTAATTATTTTATTTTTATATTTTCTATATTTCTTAATATATATTATTGTCGTTCCCAACCTACCGTTTCCTGCAAATTTGGGGGAAACTTCTACACGTATCCGATACTCGTACCCACGTTCCCTACGTTCCCACGTTTCGGAAACTTGTGCAACATAGGTATTTTTGTAACAAAGGCAAGAGCCATGATAGCAAGTTATTTTTTGTATGAATGCTCTTTGGTAGCAATTTTGAATAGAAGCCTATAAGGCTATACTCGATTTATGTAAGCTCCTAGTGAACAGTTTAATTTTATTGGATGAGAATACGGAGATTTTTTCCATTAGAATATATATATATATAACTTTGTTTAATGGGTTACTATTTACTAGATATTTTAGTATTTGAGTATTATGAATTTGAGAATGGGTTCGGCCGTATTGGCATTTCTCGTACAGAAATTCGGAGCAATTCGAATTCATCTAATATTCGGTATAGATATGATACAAATATAGATTCTTACTAATGAAAAAGTAAATTTTAAAAAACCAAATATAAATTATTTAATAACTATAAAATATAAATGATATTCAATTTATTACTTTTCTTATAAAAAAAATGGTTTTTAATGTACATTTATATTAATTTGGTTTATATATTTGATTAAAAGTATTATATATAAGAAGTCTACCTTTTTTATTGGATTTTTTTATTACGTATTTTTTTCGGTATCAAATTGTATCCTATTCGTACTCGATTCATGCTACTATGCTATAAATAAGTTTTCTTAATTCTTTAAGAAGTGTGGACAATGAGATGTTTGAAATCCTTTGCAGATAGACGGGAAACAACATGATGAAGAAGAAATAATAATATGTGTATAATTTGTTGTTGTCCCCGACATTGCCACCTAGTTGTTAGTTTTTTGCAATTGGAGTGAAAAGCTTGAACGGATAGCCCTATCGGAACAAATATCAATAATGATTATTTAGTATCATAAATTATCCATTTGCAAATAAATCATTTGCAATGTTGTTTCTAAAAGGTAGGAATTGGCTTCTCAAGTCACTTAGAGCGTAGAGTTGTCATTTCCCCTTGAACAAAAATGCAAAACCAAAAAGTGACAATTGTAATCAATTTTCCATTTCAATCAAATTTCTCGAGCTATACATTTAACAAAGTAAGCTCCAAATATTGTTATAGGTAGATAATTGTTATTCTAGATGGACAATTTTCTTCGTTGCAAGGCTATTCTTTAACATTTAAACCACTTCTAACTCCAAAAAAAAGCTTCAAATACTTATATATGCAATCAATTTCTACAATAATGAGAACGATAATACAAACAATTTCCCAGATCCAGGGCTATAACCTTGAAATATTTAAAACATTGACAAATGGTATCCATTCATTCTCAAATTATGATAAACAAAAAACAAGTAGCATTATATTACTTCATCATTTAGATAGTACACAAGCTCCAAATCTTTATCAAGAAAACCGACATTTAATAATATTCAGAGGGAAAATTAAATAATAATAAATACACTAGATCATTAACTAAAAAGGATAGTTAAATACACAGTTTCCCAATTTGAATTTGTTTAGGTAAAAATCTTTAAATTTTGGCAAATGTCGGATACATACTTTGAGAAACTTCAAGTCCATGTAAAAAACACAGATGCTTAAAATCGCCACAATGCAACTTGTGATTTCAGCCATTCTTCATCTACGGTATTCCAATCTCAAACGCCTAATTCCTCGATCTCATGATATGCTTCATGTGACAACCTGTAAATAATGTGTAATGAGAATGCAATCCTCGAATAAAATTGAAAATGTAGTACTACTCACATTTTAATCTATTGAATTTGCATCCTTAAGAACAACTAAGTTTTCAGTTCAACCAATATATCTGTCTTTTTCTTCAACACGAGCTGACATTAAACCCTATAAGCCAAGAAATGCATGTACATATTTCGAGTTCAATAAAAATAAAAGGATTCTACCTGCATTTTTCCCTCCAAACAACGGCTTAAAGTTGTCATCCTCATGATATGTTGAACTTTAGGAGTTCAAATATAGAAAACCCGGACTGAATCTTGCAACTCTTGAGTTTGAATAATATATTTATTATTTCAGAGGCATACAAAGCCTGTGCATTCAATTTGTTGGGATACAAGTGGAGAATATTTGGCATTTGCTAGTGAGGGTTCTGTTATGGTATGGTCTTTTCGTTCTGGAAAAGAAGGTGAATGTGTACATGAACTGAGCTGTAATGGAAATAAATTCCAAAGCTATCCAAACTTTTGGTAATTGGATGCTATCAGGTTAGTTGCATTGGGTATTTGACTTCGAAATTATTACTTATTCAATATGGGTTTTCTTCTTGTGAGAGTTAATATATTAAGATACAATCTTTATTTTAACAAGATTGTATTATTTGAATCTTATATCTAATAATGATGGTTTTGATTTTACTACTAATTAAACTTACAAATCAAGATAATTCTTGATCCTATTAAATATTTAAATGACTAACTAAATGAGCTAAAATGCTAACTAAATTAACTCCCTATTAAGTATTTCATAAATTCCAATCCCATGTATTATTAGGAACATATACCTTACTTTTGTATTGATTATATATGGATGTTTTTTTCATATTTATAAACATAATTACTTGCACCATAATAAAGTTTTGACTAATTTATTCAAAACCTAACCACCTTTCAAATAAAATTTAACATAATTAATATACAAAATAAAAAAGCACTATATCTAACTATGCAACATTTTGTGTTAGTCTATATCTAGTTATGATTAGACAAAAATAATAGTTGTTGCTTCTGAAAAAAATAACTATCCAATATTTTGTGCCATAGTCTATATCAAGGTAAATACTATTCATAATAATTAAAATAAAAGAGAACTTAAAAATAGAGTTAGGAACAAACATAGAGGTACCTAGTCCTTGGCCTCACATAAAGATATTTTTCACCTATTTCCTTCCTAAAACACTTATTTAGATAATTTGTTTTATAATTAATTTTACACAAAAAAACAAAAAAAACAAAAACTACTTGTTTATTATTTTGTATAAATCCAAACCATCCCAAAAGGGAAGGAATCTTATATTTACCTTATCTAATTCTTCTAAAACAAATATTTCTCATTATTTGAGAAAAAAATGCATTTCTAAAACATTATTTTAGGTAAGAATTGCATCTCTACATAGCCAATAATAAACTAATTGAACTAGGAATTGCATTTCTATATCATCTTAACAAATAAACTATATGATAAGATTTGCATCTATATATATAACCAAATATATTTCTCTCATTAATTTTTCATATCTTAATGTGTAGATTTGAAAAGTAAAATGATGATGTCGTAGTATAGATTGTTCCTTTATTTTAAACTTAAGCATTTATCATTTTTAAACAGGTTTAGAATTTAGGCTAAAAGAGGTTTCAAATTAAAACATTCTCTTTTCTTTTCTAGAACACATTAACTTTTCCTTTTCTAGAACACATTAACTCAGCTTGACACAAACTTTTATCATGACAAGTCCCCAACTATAGAAAGTTGGAAAGGAGTTTAAGAATTCTTCACCATTTTTAGAATGGGTGAAGTCATCCCAAAGATTTTTGTTTAGCCAAGTAGGAAGTTGCCAACTCTTTAAAATAAATTTACTATTGTATCCATAATTTTTTAAAATTAATTTATTGTTGTCATTAAATTAATTTATTTTATTTTATGTGATTTATTTATCAGGTTTTAGTTTTTTGGTAAGTTATTTAAAAGTAAATTTTTGGGCAAGATGGCAATCAAGGTAAATCTTAAACTGTTTATTATTACAACAATATATTCGCTATGTGTTTAGTATATCACTTACAAAAATAAAAAAAATAGATTAATAAAGTTACAAGACTGTTTCGTTTACTGTGCTGCAAATTGAAGTTTCAGGAGAAAATCAACCGAAACAAATTCAGCTAAAAGTTCAGCTTATCAATAATCTTAAAAGATTCTTTTAAGGGTAACACAATGCAATTCAAAGTCTCAGGTCACCTGAGCCAAGGTTCAAAGTCTCAGGTCACCTAAGCCAAGGTTCATTTCGTGGACATCGTTTCCATTCACGAAATATCATTTGCCTTCATCGTGACTTCCCCATTCTGGTAAGAATGCTCTCTGCAACAATGTTAACTGTAAATGAAAAGGAAATGAAAGTAGCCCTCAGTGGTAGAAAATAGTACAATATCACAAACCACGATGAAAATAAAATACCTCTGCAAATGAAATTAAGTAGCAGTCAATGGTAGAGAATATTACAATATCAGAAATCAAAACGAAAATAAAATACCCGGCAAAGTTAGTACATCTTGTAAACAAGTCGTTAATAGAATGCTTGCCAAGTCCACGAACAAACTAAGTGGGCAACAAATGAAGTTAATAGAATGCTTGCCAAGTCCACGAACAAACTAAGTGGTGAGAGGAGGAAATGGTTAAAAAGTTAGGAAGACGGAAGATGAAGATAAAGATGAAGATGAAGATGAAGATGAGGAGTGTAATACGTTATATGGTCGTGGTTTGGGTGGGGGTGGAAACCGATAATTCACAAGGATTCTGAACGCAGCCCAGCGCAGCGTAGGCGGTCGGGCAGGAAAAGGAGAGAAAGAGCATGGAGATGCGGAATTACCGATAATTCACAAGGATTCCTGCACGATAATTCACAAGGCCGGCGGGCAGGAAAAGGAGAGAAAGTGAGAGAAAGAGCATGGGTATGAGGAATTAACAATAAAAACAAAAATTCATCATATCTCCCTTGTGACATTACCTGGATCATGATCATATCTCCCATTCCCGTCCCTCCGTCATGGAGTATATATATTTAACAGTCACGCTTGATACCAATTGCTCATAATCTTCATCTTCAATTCGGGGCTTCCACATCAAATTCCACCTTCGCGTAGTCTGGCTTCCACATCTCTCATAAAATTGAGAACCCGTTTTCTGAAAAATTCATACTTCTGGGCATTAGTATTAGTATCAGCCCTCTACTCCTCATTATTAATGCTATTTTTACTGTTTCGATTTCCTCCCATTCTTTCCAAATGACTGATCTCAAATGATATAGAACTCAACAATCTGCTCACGCATATGAAATTTCTTGCATGCCAAACATATGACAAGATGTAAGAATATTGAGTTCTTGATACTAATATATACTTATTCATGATCTGATCTCAGCATTTGTTTTATAAAGTCGACAATGGCACTGTCACTTTTGAAGGTTCATATGTAAAGTAATGGGCTTGAGAATGATTCTAAATTTAGGATAAACATAATAAATCGCCATATATTTGGCCTGTAAAGTATCGCTTATCACGGTAAAGAAGGAATAACATCGACTATTCTTCCCAATCGGAATAAGTTAAAGAAGGAAGGTGTTACATCGTAGCAATACAAGAAGAAGTAGTGGCATGTTCTGTGCATGCAAATCGCAAGGTTGCAGAGGGGAAGCCACCTCTGCATGCATGCAGGTTGCCAAGTAATCTGTAATGAAACTGCTAACCTTCCCTCACCTACAGTGCCCCCTCCCATAAATGGTAGTGTTAGATACGAAATTGAAAATCTCATAAATGGTAGTGTCAGATGTGAGATTGAAAAGCTCATGACCTAGATGTCAGGCAATTTATCCATGATTACAACCATTCATTCATTCACCCCAGGGTTGGTTAGCATTTAAAGCATGGCATACGAACACCAGTTAGTCTAGCACCTCATGTCGTCTGCACGCCGCCCCCTCTTGGGAAGGGAAAATCGAGGCAGACGTCATGCTATCTTGCCCAATAAAATGCAAGATAATTACAGTTTTGAAAATAATTTTAATTAAACAAATTAAAAGACTAATGTTTTAACTATAGTTTAAAAAAAATTGTATTATACAAACAAATTAATCCTATCTTACCGATCTATATATGATCCCCTTCGGGGACATAACAAAAGCAACATCCAATTTGCGGAGCTTGGCAAGTGGGAAAGCAACACCAAGCTCCATTTGATGAAGGATGAGCTTGGAGATCCAATGATTTTCTTCACTTGATTCTTGCAAATGTTTGCAGGCCTATGAAGACATCATCAGTCTTCAGTGCTAGGCATTTCTTGTTTCTTGTAGATGACTTCATTCGATAAATATCGGTATCTCGTTAAAGTTGAAATATGAAGTATTTATCGAGTTCAAGGATTTTAAAGCAATGATGGAAAAATAGTTTGGGGTTGCATTAAATTAATTCTTAGGTTTGATAATGGTGGGGAATTTTGCTCAACGAAATTTAATATCTTTTGCACTCAAGAATCTATCCAAAGGTACTACACCACACCTTACACTCCATAATAAATGGATTGGCAGAGATCATAATCACATTATTGTTGAGATGACACAATATATGTTAAAAAACAAATCTATTCCTTATAGTATTGGATTGAAGTAATGCACACAACAATGTATTTGCTTAAAAATATCCAACAAAGGAAATGTCGAAGAAGATTCCCGAGGAACCATGGTATGGACAAAAAACACAAGTAAGTCATCTCAATGTTTTTGGTTCAGTTGTATATGCATGGGTCCATAAAGAACAATGAACCAAACTAGATCTCAAAAGCATGAAACTAATGCTCATAGGCTACAATGTTACAAACCATATAAATTAGTTGATGTGGATACTAATAAAGCAAGTTTTAGTTGATATGTTGTGGTTGATGAGTATGCAAGGCTATTTCAGATGAGTTTGGATCTAAAAATTTCTAAGAATGACATAGTTTTGACTTTTAGCTCAGGTGGGATGCTTGTACAACCTCCACCTCAAGGAGGGGATAATTCTGAGAACGTGTCTTTGAAAACTCCCAGTCATGAAGCTATTGCGCGTACCCCAAATTAGCAAAATGACAATGTTGACGTCGAAGAAGAGGATCCTAAGAAGAGATCAAAATGGTGGCATAACACCATTAGATATTTGTCTAGATGAAATGAGGGTAGAACGAAGACCAAGAAGAGGTAAGAAATATGATCCAACCAATTATGCTTTGATGGCTAAAATTCAAGACTTATACGAACCTTAGGGATATGAAGAGGCCAAAAGAAGACTAGAACGAAGAAACCCATGCAAGCCGAACATAAAACTCTAATAAGAAATCAAACATGGCTTCTTATAGAGCTACCTCTAGGGAAGAAACACATTGGCTGCAAATCAATGTATAAAGTCGTGTAAAGTAGATGAGACAATTGACAAGCATAAGGAAAGACTAGTTGCAAAGGGATTCACATAGAAAGAAGGAATTGATTATGAAGAAACCTTTGCTCTCATAGAAAAGATGAGCACAATCCATTTAGTTCTAGTCATGCCAATGCAATTTGGCTAGAAACTATACCAAATGTATGTGAAGAGTGCCTTCCTCAATGGAGATTTGGAGGAGGAAGTATACATGTACCAATGACAAGGTTTCTAGGTTTTGGGGAAAGAACATATTTTCTGTCGATTGAAGAAAGCTCTCTATGGACTAAGTAGGCACCTAGAGCATGATACATCACAATTAACAAGTATTTGGGTGAACAAGGGTTCCAATGGAGTTCTTCAAACCCCAATATTTATGTCAAAATCATTGGAGATATTGTAATTATTCTAGTGATATATGTAGATGACATCATCATCATAGGTAGTGAAGCAAATGGAATATCACAGGTAAAATCCAATTCATGTGCAACTTTTGACATGGATTTAGATCTCCTGCATTACTCCTTAGATGTAGAAGTTTGGAAAACATATACAAATATTTTTGTTTCACAAATAAATTATGCCAAAAGTTTGTTAGACAATTTCATGATGGTAGATTCCAAAATATCATCTACACCTATGGAAAACATTCAAAACTTTCAGCCATAACTAATTCTAAGGATGTTAAAGAATCAATTTACAAGTAACTTGTGGGGAAAGTGATCTATCTAACAACCACTAGACCTAACTTAAATTTTATAGTTAGCCTACATCTCTTGATTTATGACAGCACCAAAGGTAGAACATTGGACAACAACAAAAATAATGTTATGATATGTCAATGAACATTGGATTTTGGCATTCTATATGGCATACACAAGGAAACTCGATTGTGTGGTTATACACATATAGACTGGGCAAGATCAATTGATGATAATAAATCCATGGTAGGCTATGTTTTTAGCATTGGTACTAGAGCAGTTACATGGACCAACAAGAAGCAACATATTTTTTCCCTTTCTTCGACCAAAGTAGAATATTGAGCAACATTGAAAGGAGCATGTGAAGCATTTTGGCCCAGACAAATTCGTGTAGGTATGAAGATCCGGTGAAATGATCCTACCCTGATTGTATTGTGATAATTAGGGAGATCATATGCTCGCATAAATCCCGTCTTCCATGCCAGAACCAAACATGTTAACATTCACTATCACTTCATACAATAAATTGTAGAAGATGGAACAATTAAGTTACAACACTTTCCTATAGAGGATTAGATTGCAGACATTCTCACCAAGTCTTTGGGTCCAATTTTTTTAATAAAATTTAGGGACAAACTTGGTGTATTTTCTAGAATAACCATTAAGGGAGGGTGCTAGATTTTAAAGGTAATTTAGACTATAGACTTAGGAATATGGATAAAGTCACTAGGTGACTTTATGTTTAATTGTTGTATGAAAGTACACATAAGTCATTTTAGGGTTTGTGTGGTTAGAGTTTTAGCAGTTAGGGTTTATGTCATCTCATTATTATAAAGAGAAGGTTATTATTTTCATTGTATAATTGAAGAACCATTTATCTCGTTGTGTTATTGGTTTCTTTGTGTGTTCGGTGTTCACAATAACTTCACCATTGATTCACTTCTTGTTTCATACTATTTTAAGCTAGTTGTAAGTTCTCCTTGAGTAGTGAGAGTAGTTCTTTTGTTTTTGAGAAGTGAGCTTCCATTACTTTGGTATTGTAATTAGCTCTTGACGTTAGGTACAAGATATCCGTAGAGAGTTTCTAAAGGAGTCATTTTTGGTAGCTACATTATAAGTTGTATTGTATCACCATTTTACTAAGGAAAACAAAGCTTGATAACTAACACTCAAAATGCTCCATTTTCAGTCATGTATGCTAAAATTATGTGAAACACTATGGTTATAGTTCCAATAGATTTCATCATTTTTAGGTTCCATAAAGGTTCAATGTGTCTATTTAGTGATGGGAAAAATGGTCCGTAAGGCCACAATTCCACCATCAAGAAAGCTGTCACTATGGAAGAGTTATGTTCAAAGCGAAATGTTTTGCAAGAATCACATATAAATTTTTAAGTGCCCTTTTTTCTACACTAAGGGAAACATTTTATACCACTCATATTGTTTATTTTATATATGGTTATATGCTAACATTCTAAGCATTTATTTACCACCTTTGTTAACCCACAAGTTTACCCATATGTTTGAGAATGACATGCATACCTATAGCTAATTAGGTATCTCTCAACTTAAAAAATTGTATTAAAAAATAACTAGATCTACTTATTTGAGAATGAAGATTTTCACAGTTAGCCATACTAGTGTTTAAGTTTATGGATTTGAGTTGTGTATAAGTTTATGAAACTTCCCAACGTTTCAAGTGGACACTCCACCCATCATCAGGGGAACCGTGAAAAACATTTGATTGAACGCAAAGAGTTAGCCTAGGTTTAGGTAATAAAGGATTTGGTTGAAACTAGTCATTGTTGAGTTATTGTTGAACACGATTATTTAATGTATGAAAAATAAATTATTTAGACTTAAAAAGGGATACGGTCAAACTTGGTTAGAGATGGATAATATATCAAAGATATAAAATCAAGGAAATGTTTGTATCTTGAGAAATTTGATCCTTCTCAGTATTTGAATAATGCTAAAGTCAAGTGAATCTAGGCTTGTATTATACAGGTATGGTTATATATATATAGGCTTGTATTATACAGGTATGGTTATATATATATAACCATATCCTACATCACCATTATAAACATATGTGACACATACCCCTTGTATAGGGTGTAGAATGTGCCTCTAGATGCAATTAAGGTTAGAGGTGAAAATATTATGAATGAAAACTTATCAACATTGGTTTACAAATTTGTTTATTGAAAATGGAAACTTATACTAAAATAACCTTTCAAAGGTCGTGATATGGACACAAATATTTTGAACTTGTTTCATGCAGATAATGTTTCTTTGATAGGTTCCTTAAAAGTCTAGAAAAATAATTGGGTGATGACTAAGGTATTATTATTTATTCGTGAAAATAGGTCTCTAAGCTCTATAATTTACATGGGCATTAAATAAATCACAAGTGGCACATTTATTTTGGCTAAAAGTTTTTTCAATTTAGAAGTTGGCTTTGAGGAGCAAGTTTGAGGATTCATGAAAATGACATTTTCTTATACTCTAGTACTAACATTGTTTAGAGGTGCTTTTGTGCTTTATGAGCCCCATTCCTTGTGATTGTTGTTTTTGTGATGCTTTCTAAACTACAAACATATTAAAAAACAAATGATAATATCTTTTGTGAAGGATTTTGGTCGACATTAGGATGACTATTTATTCCCCCCCCCACCATAATAACAACTATACTTTGTATTAAAATGAGTTGTCGTTGAATAATATAGCAAGTAAATACAAAAATGATATAAAAACGTTGTATCCCAACAACAAGAAAATATTGTTTTCCATCAAAAAATTGAAAGCACTTCCTACTCTAATTTAGTAAAAGGGGCACTAACAATCTACTATGTTACAAATTAGCCTTAACAAGATTAAAACCTAATAATACATAGAAAATATTGAGAGAAAGAAAACTAAAATTCCATGGTTGAGTCTTTAGGCACCCACCAAATTCCACATGTTCCACATATTTGTCAAGCTCTATATCTTCATAGCAAAGCATTTGGCATGCACTTCTTTAGTATGTGCTTGAGATAACCCACTAGTTGAGGAATCTGTTGTTGGCATAGAAGTCATAGGGGAGGGAGGGCATACCACCTCCCTTGGAAATTATAGATGATATATAATCCTATTCACAAGTGCATTCAATGCCCCCAACTCAATATACAACTCCAGATACTACATTTGTGAGATGGCCATGGATGTGGATACTTCCTTTTCTGATTCCTTACGCTCGAGTAGTTGCATTTACATTTCCATAGCATATGTATCTCTTATCTTGTTGTCAACCTTCAATCTGTGGTCACACTCATCTTGCCAATGACTCCACTTTATAGTAGAATTCACCACAATACTTTGTGCCTCAACTGCCTCTCACATCTCTACAAGCTAATCTAAACCTGCTTTAATTCACATGATACACAACGATTTCTATAGTGGCAATGGCTCATCTTTACAGAGGAGTAAGTACACCCAACCAAAAGTGAACCCACTGCAATCCAACCAAAACAATCCTCACATGCCAGGTGTTGTCCTGTTGGTGTTACTGCTTCCAAAAGACTAATAATGAGGCCCAAGTCAAATTCCATAAAAAATGACCAAAACTCAATCCTTAAAAACCCACATACATGCACCGAGAAGGATATTGTATAATTCATAATTTCACACACTACTAAGGTGAGAGTAAGGAATGGCGTTGACTAAGACTTTAACTCCCACAAGCAACAAGACACTTGTATTGTGGATACTTCTTCATTATTAATGCATTACAATCATGGGAGGGGTGCGAAGAACAACACCCTTCCCCTTTACCATAAGTATTCCTTCACCTACATTCATACCTTGGTTGGCTTGCTTATCGATTGTCTCATTTTGCTTCTACAACACCTCAGAGAATGAAATCCTAGCAAAGAAAAGACTTAATTCAAGTGTCCTTTGATGCTACACAAAAGTTGAATATGTTTGGAAAGATAACATTAAACTAGTGATCTTATAATGATAGTAGGGTCACCAATCATTATCATATGAGTTAAACTCGTTTCTTTATAAAAAGAATGATAATTTATTCAAGCCTCTACTTCATTATTTATCAATATCTCTAGTTCCAAGCAAAATCTCATTTTACATGTCCTTTGAGGTTAAATATAATCCCATCGATGCTGTTGCAACCCGTCATTCTATGTCATTTGGAGTTAAATATAATCCCATGCATGCTCTTCGAACCCCTCACATTGATATGGCTATTTCAACCAATAAATATAATTTGTCAAAATGTATGATGTAATAACAATTCATAATATCCTTCTTGGAGTTGTGGAATGTTATGATAACACGGAGGGGCAATGTTTTGTAAAATAAGCCATTGACCACTTTTTTTTTCTAACTTTTGGATATCTTCCCCTTGATATTTGCAACCGAACAGCGTTTACAGAATAGGAATCGGGATAACTGTAGAAAGAGAGCTTCAGGAATATTACGTTTCCTGTGTTGTGTAATCAGAGAGATTGCAGGAGCTCATTCTTCACTGGATATAAAGATTGTCACAGCTGCGTGCAATGTTGCTGTTAGTTTATCCCACATTTATTGTGCTGCTTTAAATTTACAAGGAGGAGACTATAAATATGTTGAATAAGTATGATTTAAATTACGGAGCCGTGTGGTCAACACAAAGCGAACTATTCTTTCGCCTTTTACTAAAGAATACCGTGTGTTGGCCACTCTTAGCGGCATACGCCTATTTTTGGAAGCCTCGCTCTATTTGAGATGCGAGGCCCACAACCCAAAACAAAATTCTAGATTTAACAAGTTAATGTAACATGTAATTAAGTTAACCTCAATTACATAGAACTACGAAACCCAATAAAAAACAGTAATTTAACAACATCATATAAATTTTAATTACTACTATTTAGAACGAGAAAACCTAATTAAATAAATCTGTAGACTTGTAATGAGATGAATTACGTTTAACTACAGTTACACGTCAATTTAAGAAAGTTTATAAAACCTAAAAAAATAAAGGAATGAAGTTGTAATTAAATAAATTAATACGGTTTTTAAATTATTAAAAAAAAATGGTTTTTAAATTATTGACAAAGAAAAATTTAGCCCACTAGATTTTTGCATTTTGTATTTAAATAAAATAACTCTTAAATGAAACAAATTTTAACCAATTAGGTTTCTGCATACTAATCCCTCACGGTTTGGAGTTTTGTTCTTGTGGTACGTGACTAGGCAAGGTCATGGAGAGATTAGCTTATTGGAGTTTTGTTCTTGTGGTACGTGACTAGGCAAGGTCATGGAGAGATTAGCTTATTGAGTCTTTAGCTTGGTATGCTTTACTTAGAATGCCTTGGTTATTGTTTTATCGAGGTTTTTGTAATTGTGTTAATGTAAGACTTGAAGGCCTAGGGTTTGAAGACTCAAAACTTTAGAATGGATATGTAGATTTGAAGGAAGACAAAAACGCTAGTGTGGAGAGCTGTTGTATGTGCCAATGAAGATTTATTGATGTTGATGTTGATGTTATTGTTTGACATATAGAGAGTGACCAACTTTGGTTGGGGGTGATCCTTAGCTATGAAGAGTTGCTAGCTAGGATTTTTCTTATGGTTTCCCTAGCTAGGATTCAAAGAGCTTAACTTGTACTAACATTGTGATAAACTTGTGGTATGTACTTGTACTTAGTCTTATATATAAATAAAATAAGGGTTGAAATCTATACGATCAAGAAGATAACATAAGAGGAATATCAAATATGCGAGTACAATTTTTGGACAATTTGAAAATACATATACACAATATTTGGAGTTTCAACTATCCAAAATTTTGTACTCGCACATTTGATTTTCAACTTATGTTATATTCTTCATTAAGTAGATTCCAGCCCTTATTGTTCATGTTGATTTCACATAATATATAGTTGAAGTGGTTAAGTGATTTAACATGTATTCGGAAGATAAAAGTACATATTTGTTGTGGTTATTTTATGCTAAATAAGACATTTTAGGTCTGTTATATACCTTGAAAAATGTTCCCTAAGGCATATAGCATTGTGGCATTGAAGCACACTCATGCTATTTATTCTCTTGTGTAGGGTGAAATTGGGTTGAAGGGAAGTGAAATATTATGTTGTAATTTAATATTTTAGATCAGCCCTAAGGCTGAAAATTCACAATGAATAGATTTGAGAAACCTAATGTTTGAGGTGAAGTTTCATAATATCTAAGAAACCTCATGTTTGAGGTGAAATATCTACATATCCATGTCTTGTCAATATGATTTCTGGTCTCGTGTTTAAAACTTTCATTAGAGGCTAGACTGTAGTGCTCTATTGAAAATGTCCACGTTGGTTGGCTCAATAAAAGTGTATTGCAGTTGATGGAAAAACTCATTTTGTTAAGTGTCATACTTCCAAACTAATTTACCTGGCAATTAATGAGTTCCATGATTTTGTGTTAGGATACCATATTCATCCTTCTAATTTACCTCCCAATTAATGAGTTCCATGATTTTGTGTTAGGATACCTTGCAATTACTGAGTGGCCATGATTTGTGTTAGGATACCATGTTCATCCTAAACTTTTGAATCATTTCATCCCAACTTTGGACACTGCTTTGCTCATTTTCCCCTTGGTATCACAATAGTGTAATGCCTCAGAGAATGCCCTTGAATGTGCTCCACTTGGTTAATTTTTCCATGTTGTGCTTGCCTTCCCAATGGATGTTCAGGATGAGTAGGTGATCTTGCAGACTCCCATGCCATCAAAATTCAGAAGCTTTGAAATGTCAAGTTGACATCATTCCTTGTAAGAGTTCAATTTGTCTTCCTCATAATAAAGTTTTTTTAATAGAAATCACTAAGCATACCCTAAACGCTCTAGCCTTTTCCCCTTTTCAAGGATTTTAAACTCTCGCTTAACCTCTTTCAAGAACCTTAAATTGGAACCAAGGTGTCTTGGAAGCTTTGATTTGCCAATACAACTTGATTCAATGTTCTCATGCTTCTTTTAAATCCTTTTCAATCCAATTTTTAGATGTTAATGTCTTGATTATGTTCTTAGACATCTTTATTGGATCTTTGCTAAGGATTTTTTTGTCTTAAAATTCCTTCCCTTTCAACTTGAATGCTTAGGATTCTATAATACGATATTTATCTATCCGTGTTAAAGATTTACAATAAATAACCCATTAAATAACTTGAATGGGTGATTTACTATGAGGGTTCATCTCTAACACCAAGCAAGGTAGATTATTTATTTAAGTGGTTACATTGATTTGGATTTTTTATTAAGCGAAGATTCCATTAGTGAGGTGGGTGGCCTCTCTTTCTCATTCCTCCTCAATATTTCTCATTTTATTTAAGTTATTTCATGTAATTCAACTTAATATCCTACTATCCTACCCTTGGGAAGTCCAAAGCTATGGAGCATAACATGCCCTTTTCAATCATATTCAAGTTAACATGGGTATAATCATGTTTCATCTTTGGAAATTCTATATAGTTTTTTCCAAATCTCTTCAAAGGGTATTAATTTAGGGAGTCATTTGTTCTAAGAAACTTATTTTGCGATGATTTCTAATTGGTTGTAAAATCTTTTTGTTTATTCTACTAGTTGATAAGTCTTTTTCCCATTTAGGTATATTTTCCCTTCAGTCTTCTTCCTTACTTATAACTTTAGATTTATCACTGCCGTGGTGTGTTGCTTGCTCTTAATATTTGAATTTACAACCAACATAGATATAAGCAACAATGATATGAAGGGCAAAGGAAATTATGTAGCACATGTAATTAGATGGAACAATATAAACTTGGCACTTATATGATAAAAATTTAATAAATTGTGTCTAGCTTTGGGTGGTTAAGAGGAGAAGTTGTTGTCCCTACCCAGGTTCCAGTCTTGCTTGAGACATGTTTAAGTGCTTGAGTGTAGGGATGCCATCTCTGAATGTGAAGAAGTATCCCTTGGGTTTCCCCACAAAGTTTGGGCCTTTGGAACTTTTTTTAGAAGAAAGAATATACTACATGGCTCACTCAACACATACTTCATTAACTTATCTACTACTAAAACATTTTCAACATTAAATGTACAAAGTAATAATATTGAATTAACATTGAAAGAGAGTAATAACATTGAATTAATGTTGGAAGAGAGTTACTTAATCCACATGTGAAATCATGAACACAACACAACAAGATGTTAGAAAGAAAAAAAATTATGAACCCCCAATTATAGATATAAAAAAACTTTAACCTAACAACCTAACAGTATATGGATAAACTTTACAAATCCAACATTTCATAAAAAATTATTTAAAAACTATTTATAAATGAAAAATATTACTCTAAAATTTAATAAGTCACACATTTCCATTCAAAATTAACATCCTATAAAAAATATTTAAAAACTATTTATAAATGGAAAAGATATTACTCTAAACTTTAATAAGTCACACATTTCCATTCAAAATTAACTTGGATTGACATTATGAAAAATAAAAAATGATAGGACAATGAAGATGGAATAGCCTTATATGGTAACTTTAAGCTTATCACCTAAATTGAATTTAAGAACTAAGTTTATTAGTTAAAAAATTTAATAGATTTATAATTCAAATTGATTTTTATATAAATTTATTAGTTAAAACTTTTAATAGATTTATAATTTAAATTAATTTTTTTCTTTAAAACCATTGATACACCATTTAATCATGTTAGCTCAAGAAAATCTGAAAATTGTTTTACATACAAAAGAAACCTTTATACCAAGATATGCCCTCCATAAAAAGGCAACATGTCTTTATAAGATGCAAACGTATAGTCATGATAGAAACCGAGCACAGTCTATAACTAAAAAGAAAAGTCAACATGCCGAGTTTGACACGGACCATCGCTTATGATAGAAACCGAGCATAAAAAACCCTAGGAGTAGAGCAATTCCTTGTTATCTTATTTGCTCTGCCATCTTTATACATATTTAGACTTGCCAGGATCTGTTGATGATAAGAAATCCATAGCAGGCTATGTTTTTAGCATTAGTACTGGAGTAGTCACATGGACCAACAAGAAGCAACATATTTTTTCTCTTTCTTCAACCGAAGTAGAATATTGAGCAACAATGAAAGGAGCATGTGAAGCATTTTGGCTTGAGAAATTCTTGTAGGTATGAAGATCCAATGAAACGAGCCTACCCTATTGTATTATGATAATTAGGGAGCTCTTATGATCACATACATCCAGTGTTCCATGGGAGAACCAACCATGTTAACATTCACTATCACTTCATATAATAACTTGTAGAAGACGAAACAATTGATTGTAACACTGTCCTATAAAGGATTAGATTGTAGATATTCTCACCAAGTCTTTGGGTCCAAAAAAATTTTAAACTTTAGGGACAAACTTGGTGCATTTTCTAGAATACCCATTCAGGGAGGGTGTTAGATTATAAAGGTCATTTAGACTATAGGCTTAGGCATATGGATAAATTCACTAGGTGACTTTAGGTTACTTTATGCTTAATTGTTGTATGAAAGTACACATAAGTCATTTTATGGTTTGTGTGGTTAGAGCTTGAGCAGTTAGGGTTTATGTAATTTCGTTATTATAAGAGAAGGCTATTCTCATTATTATATAATTGAAGAACCATTTCTCTCTTTGTGTGTTCAGTGTGCATAATAACTTCACCATTGATTCGCTTGTTGCTTCATACTATTTTAAGCTAGTTGTAAGTTCTCCTTGAGTAGTGAGAGTGGTTCTTTTGTTTTTAGAAGTGAGCTTCCGCTACTTTGGTATTATAATTAGGTCTTGATGTTAGGTGCGAGATATCCATAGAGAGTTTCTAAAAGAGTAATTTTTTGTAGCTACATTATAATTTGTATTGTATCACTATTTTACTAAGGAAAACAAAGCTTGATAACTAACACTCAAAATGCTCTATTTTTCAGTCATGTATGCTAAAATTATGTGAAACACTATGGTTATAGTTCCAATAGATTCCATCATTTTTAGGTTTCTTAAAAGTTTTGTGTCTATTTAGTGATGGGAAAAAATGGTCCCTAAGGCCACAATTCTATCATAAACAGAACTGTCACTATGGAAGAGCTATTATCAAAGCCAAATGTTTAGCAAGAATCACATAGAAAAAATTTAAGTGCCTTTTTTCTACACTAAGGGAAACATTTTATACCATTGATATTGTTTATTTTATATATGGTTATATGATAACTTTCTAAACATTTATTTACCACCTTTGTTAACCCACAAGTTTACCCATATGTTTGAGAATGACATGCATATTTATAGCTAATTAGGTATCACTCAACTTAAAAAGTTGTATCCAAAAATAACTAGATCCACTTATATGAGAATGAAGATTTTCACAATTAGCCATACTAGTGTTTAAGTTTACGGATTTGAATTGTGTAAAAGTTTACGAAACTTCTCAAAGTTTCAAATGGACACTCCACCCATATTGAAGGGAACCATGAAAAGCATTTAATTGAAAACAAAGAGTTAGTCTAGGTTTAGGTAATAAAGTATTTGGTTGAAACTAGTCATTGTTGACTTATTGTTGACCATGATTATTAAATGTATGAAAACTAAAATATTCATACTTAAAAATGGATATGGTCAAACTTGGTTAGAGATGGATAATATATCAATGATATACAAATTTACAATCAAGGAAACGTTTGTATCTTGAGAAATTTGATCTATCACGCAAAGTTTGAAAAATAGATAAGTTTTACAATTTTTTTTATTACAGTTAATTCTCTTTAAACTCCTGGTTTCCTTGGATTTAGAGTCATTAACACTCTGAGAAAGGAAAATGATAATTCAGTTGTATGTTGTGTAGCTCATCAGATGGGAATCGGGATGCAGAGCAAAGAGTTTCAGATTCTCATAGAAAGAGAGCTTCGGGAATATTACGTTTCCTGTGTGGTATTATCAGAGAGATAGCGTGAGCTGCCTGGAATGTTGCTGTTAGTTTATCCCACATTTATTGTGCTCTTTTAAATTTACAAGTTCGAGACTATAAATATGTGGAAAAATTTCGAGAGACTTATGGAGCCGTGTGGTCAACACAAAGCGAACTATTCTTTCGCCTTTTACTAAAGAATACCGTGTGTTGGCCACTCTTAGCGGCATACGCCAATTTTTGGAAGCCTCGCTCTATTTGAGACGCGAGGCACACAACCTAAAACAAAATTGTAATAAAACAACTCAATATAAGTTTTAATTAGATTAATTTCTATTAATTGGAACTATGAATCATAATGTAATATATCGATAAATTTGTATTGATATGGTTTGACTTTCTTTTCATTTACGTTAATTTAAGAAAAGTTTCGAAAACCTAATAAAACAAAGTAAAATAATTGTAATTAAAATAAATTAATTTTGATAAAGGTTAAATGAATTATTAAACTTGTGTTGAAATGTATTAATTTGTATTGATATGGTTTGACTTTCTTTTCATTTACGTTAATTTAAGAAAAGTTTCGAAAACCTAATAAAACAAAGTAAAATAATTGTAATTAAAATAAATTAATTTTGATAAAGGTTAAATGAATTATTAAACTTGTGTTGAAATGTATTAAGTTTGATTATGTTTACGTCAATTTAATATTGTTTATGAAACCTTGTAAAATAAAGTTATGAAGTTGTAATCAAATAAATTGATTTTAATAAAGATTTTATGAGTACAAATTTAGCCAATAGGGTTTTCCACATTTTGTAATTAATTAATTAACTTTTAGATGAAGCAAATTTTAACCAATTAGGTTTTTATGGAGCCTTGTTCTTGTGGGACGTCACTAGTAGGCAAGGTAATGGAGAGATTAGTTTGTTGAGTCTTGAGCTTGGTATGCTTTGTTTAAAATGCCTTAGTTATTGTTTCATAGAGGTTTTGGTGTTGGTGTTAATTCAAGATTTGAAGGCCTTGATGACTCAAAACTTTAGAATGGACATGTCTTGATTTGGAGGAAGACAAAAATGCTAGTGTGAAGAGCTTGTTGAATGTGCTAAGAAGGACTTACTTTGATGTTGGCATATAGAGAGTGACCAACTTTGGTTGGAGTGATCCCTAGCTATGAAGAGTTGGTAGCTAGGATTTTTCTTATGATTTCCCTAGCTAGGGTTCGAAGAGCTTGACTTGTACTAACATTGTAATAAACTTGTGGTATGTAGCTGTACTTAGTCTTATATATATATAAATAAAATAAGGGTTGAAATCTATACGAACAAGAATATATCAGATGAAAATCAAATATGCGAGTACAATTTTTGGACAATTTGAAAATTCATATACACAATATTTGGAGTTTCAACTGTCCAAAATTGTGTACTCGCATATTTGATTTTCAGCTTATGTTATCTTCTTGATTGAGTAGATTTCAGTCCTTGTTGTTCATGTTGATTTCATATAATATATAGTTGAAGTGGTTAAGTGATTTAACATGTATTTAGAAGACTAAAAAAACATATTTTTTGTTTGTTATTTTATGCTATAATAAGACATTTTAGATCGGCGTAGTCTAAATATTCTACGTTTTCAACCTTTTCAGAGCATATTTTGTTCGTATTCCGAGTGAAAATCTTTTAAAAAAATTAGAATCACAAATATAAGCTATGGAAATTGCCTAATTTGGGTGCCAAGGGGGTATTCGAGGGTGCTGAATCTATTTATGGACTCAAAAACACAATTTAAACATGTAAAAAATTGGAGTTACAATTTTTTTTGTACTGGATTCCAACCAAAACACATCGTAAAGTCGAAAACGTAGAATAAATAGACTACTCCTTTTAGATCTCTTATATACCTTGAAATGTGTTCCCTAAGGGATGTAGCATTATGGCATTTAAGCACACTCATGGTATTCTCTTGTGTAAGGTGGAATTGGGTTGAGGGGAAGTGAAATATTATGTTGTAATTTACTATTTCAGATCAACCCTAAGGCTGAAAATTCACATGGAATAGATCCGAGAAACCTCATGTTTGAGGTGGAATTTCATAATATCTAAGAAACCTCATGTTTGAGGTGAAATAACTACATATCCATATATTCTCAATATGATTTATGGTCTTTTGTTTAAACTTGTCATTAGAGGCTAGACCATAGTGCTCTAATGAAAATGTTCATGTTGCTTGGCTCAATAAAAGTGTATTATAGTTGATGGAAAATCTCCTTTTGTTAGGTGTTGTACTTCCAAATTAATTTACCTCGTAATTAACAAGTTCCATTAAGTTTAGTGAGTGGCCATGATTTTGTGTTAAGATACCGTATTCATCTTAAAACTTTTGAATCATTTCATCCCAACTTTGATACTTTCCCTTTGTTATCACAATAGTTTAGTGCCTCAGAGAGTGCCCCAGTCAATGTGGTCCACTTGGTTAATTTTTCCATGTGCTTGCCTTCCCAATGGATGTTCAGGATGAGTAGGTGATCGTGCAGACTCCCTATGACATCAAAATTTAGAAGATTTGAAATCTCAAGTTGACATCATTCCTGCTAGAAGTTCAATTTGTCTTCTTCATAATAGATATTTTTATAGAAATCACTAAGCATACCCAAAACTCTCATAGCCTTTTCCTTTTTTCAAGGCTTTCAAACTCTTGTTTAACCTCTTTCAAGAGCCTTAAATTGAAACAATGCGTCTTGGAAGCTTTGAATTTCCACTACAAATTGATTCAATGTTCCGATGCTCCTTTTAAATCCTCTTCAATCCAATTTTTAGATGTTAATGTCTTGATTATGTTCTTAGACATATTTCTTGGATCTTTGCTAAGGATTTTTTTTGTCTTAAAGTCCCCCCCCCCCTTTCAACTTGAATGCATGGGCTTCTGTAATATACAATTGATTTATCATGGATACAGATTTACATTAAATGACCTATTGAATAACTTGAATGGGTGATTTACTACGAGGGTTCATCTCTAACATCAAGCAAGGGAGGTTGTTCATTTAAGTGGTTACATTGCTTTGGATTTTTGATTGAGTAAAGATTCCATTGGTGATGGGTTGGCCTCCCTTTCTCATTCCTCCTCAATCTTTCTCATTTTATTTGAGTTATTTCACATTCAACTTAACATCTTACTAGCCTAGCCTTGGGAAGTCGAAAGCTATGGAGTATAATATGCATTTTTCAATCATATTCAAGTTAACATGGGTATCATCTTGTTTCATCTTTGGAAATTCCATATAGTTCTTTCCAAATCTATTCAAGGGTATCAATCTAGGGAGTCATTTGTTCTAAGAAACTTATTTTCTAATGATTTCCAGTTGGTGGTGACATCTTTTTGTTTATTCTTCTTGCTGATAAGGCTTCTTCCCATTTAGGTCTATTTTCCCTTCGGTCTTCTTCCTTACTTATAACTTTAGATTTATTACCGTTGTGGTGTGTTGTCTACTCTTAATACTTAAATTTACAACCAACATAGATCTAAGCAACAATGATATGAAGGGGAAATAAAATTGATCTATGTAGTACATGCAATTAGATGAAACAATATAAACATGGCACTTATATGATATAAACTTGAATATATTGTGTCTAGCTTGGGTGGTCAATAGGAGAAGTTGTTATCCTCCCCACCCACATTCAAATCTTGCTTGTGACATGTTTAAGTACTTGATGGTAGGGATGCCATCTATGAATATGGAGAATTATCCCTTGGGTTTCTCCACAAGGTTTTCCTTGGAATTTTTTTAGAGGAAACAATATGTTACATGGACATGAAGAATCAACAACCCACGTTAGTAGATACCTAAGAAACTATGGGTTGGTATTGTAGGGAATGAAGATCACGCACATCTATGAAAAACTTAGTTCATTGTTTTTAAAAAAAATGGTAGTTCACCATTTGTTAAAGGGCTAGTCCACAAGGAGAATACCAACAACTGCTATTCTAGGTAGAGAATAGGTATGCCCAGAAATAGAATCATTATAATAGGGGCTCAACAAGAGCATCATGTCACTTGCAAGAATTAAACCTGGTTGGTTGGGGAGGACAACAATCATTCCTCCCAACCATCGAAGCTACAACCAATGGACAAAGAACTTAGTTCATTGTTGCAAAATATCAACAAAATATTTATCAATAATTTAAATAATGAACAATTTTTTTATATAATTGAATTCCATTAAAATATAAAATAATAAATACTAAATTATTTTAAATATATACATATTTAACATCCCATTAAAATTACTCGTAAATAAAGAAGATATTATCAACGAGTTCTTTTATGTTACCAATCCGTCATGTACATAAACAGAAAAATACTTTCTTTAAATAAATATCAAAAATATAATAATAATATGTAGTTGATAGTAAATTACACTAAACTTTTACAAATTCAGCATGATTTGGAAATGATGGTGTTCATAAGCGACTGGATAGATTCCTTGTCAAATCGATGTTGTTGGGTATCTTCCAGAAGCATAGATCTTGGGTCTTCGACTACAAATTTTTGGATCACTGGCCTAAGTATCCTTCAACTTGAGGATTTGAGACACTGTCCAGCTTTGCCTTTCAAATTCAACTCCTCCTGGCTTGAAGATGAGTCCTTTTGCAGTATGGTTAGAGACTTTTGGTTAAGCTGTGATGTCTCTGAATCTAATCCAATTCTGATCTTCTGTCACAAATTAAAAGATTTAAAAGAGATGGTTTCCAAGTGGATTAGGGACAAAAAGAAGGCTGACAAATTGGAGTTATCTATGTTAGAAAAAAAGTTACAGGTATCTATCTCTGCTAATGTTCATAGTTCTCTATCATATGAAGATTATGAGGTTATGAGACAGATTGAGAAGAAGAAAGATGAGTTACTTATAAAAGCTGAAAAAGAATGGAGACTTAAAAGTCGTGCCATCTGGATTTCTCATGGTGATAAAAACACAAAATTCTCACTCTTTTGCATCATCTAGAAGGAACTCGAAATACATTTGGGAAATTGAGGATGACAGCGGGCATCAACAATCTGGGCTTGATAACATTAAATCAGAAGCTACCTCTTTCTTTGGTCACATCTATAGTGATCCTGGTGATTGTTGTATGACAGAGCAGATTAAAGTTGCTACTCTTTATCCGCGTTTCTTTAATGAACAAGATGCTGACCGCATTCAAGAGGAGGTCTCTCTGGAAGAAATTGAACAAACTCTGAAAAGTTTTGCTAAAGAGAAAAGCCCCGGGCCTGATGGGTGGCCGGTAGAGCTATATCTGCATTTCTTTGATCTGATGGGGATAGAGCTTAAAGATTTGGTGAATTTCTCCAGGATCAATGGCTATATCTCGGGAGGGCTAAATTCTACTTTTGTTACCCTCATTCCCAAAAAGGATAAGCCCAGGTATTTTGGTGATTACTGACCGATTGCTCTTTGTAATTTGCTGTATAAACTTATTTCAAAAATTATTGTTGATCGTCTAAAGTCTGTGCTATCCCAGCATATCTCTCCCGAGCAATTTGGTTTTTTAGCTGGTCGACAGATACACGATGCCATTGGTATTTCTCAGGAGCTGCTGCATAGTATAAAGTTATACAAGAAAAAAACCTTGGTTCTTAAAATGGACTTGGAAAAAGCATATGACAGGGTTAACTGGTCCTTTCTTAGATTGATCCTCATCATAATTGGGGTTCCTCCTTTGATCATTAAGTGGATAATGGCCTGTATCTCTTCCATGAATATTTCTGTGCTGATAAATGGTAGTCCATCTGATTTTTTCAGCTTTTCCAGGGGGATCAAACAAGGGTGTCCATTATCTCCTCTTCTTTTCATTTTGGTCATGGATGGGTTCAGCAGATTGATTAATCAAGCTTTAGTGAGAGGGCAGATAAAAGGTATTAAGTTAGCAAAGGATTGTGTTATTACACACATACTTTTTGCCGATGATGTTTTAGTGGCTGGTGTGGACTCTGTTGAGGAGTGGTTAATTTATAATGAAATCATTCAGACTTTCTGTTGTGCATCAGGTATGAAAGTCAGCTCTGCTAAATCCAACTTCTATCATCTATCTATAAATGATGGGCATCTTAGTGACATACTTTCGATTTTTCCTTTCAAATGCTGTCACTTGGACCAAGGTTTTAAATATCTGGGCTTTTATATCAAACCGAACAATTACCAAACCAAGGATTGGTATTGGCTGTTGAGAAAAATTGAGTCTCGTATTGCTCATTGGTCTTTCAGATTATTGTCTATTGGGGGCAAGCTCATTTTACTGAAGTCTGTGCTTTCCAGTATACCAGTTTATTGGTTTTCTTTGCTTGAGGTTCCATCGTCCATTATCAAGACTATCAAAAAATATTTCTTCAACTTTCTTTGGTTTGGGTCTGCAAATAGTGAAAAGATTACTATGGTTGCTGCAGACACTATTTCTAGACCTTACAAGTTTGGGGGCTGGGGTATTAAAGACCTAGGGATCTTCAACATTGCTCTCAGACTAAAAAGTCTTTAGAGAAGTCTTTTTGGAAAAAACTCTTTGGTCTAATCTGATTCAATGCAAATATATAAAAATGGATGTTTTTTGCTGGATTAGAAATCCCAAAATGTCCAGTTGGAACTTCTCTCCTATGTGGCGGGGTTTTATGAAAATATTTCATTGGATAAAAAATGACCTTATCTGGCAGGTGGGCACGAGAGAACTGATATGTGTTGGGATAGATCCTATCATTGGAATGGAGGATCATTATACTCTGCCTCCTTCCATCACACGTTATCTCCAGATCTTAGGATTGTCTACATTGAATAAAATTTATCTACTCGGAAATGGGGACGAGGATTCTACTAAGTGGATGTCTGCAAGATATCTTGGTTTATCTGGATATTTAGCACGTGCTTGGGATGCTTACATCTTGAATTTAAATTCTGCTGGTGTCAGATTGAATCAAGATTTAGATCAACTGTTTTGGGGCGGGAATCCTGCTTCTGGGTTTGTTACAGCAAAATCTGCCTACTCTAGAATTGTTCAAGATAAGTACATATATCCTCAGGATTGGTGGTACAAGAGGCTTTGGTACTGGGGTATACCATTAAAACTGAAATGTTTCAGTTGGCTACTACTGCAAGATAAATTGAAGACTTGGGAAAATCTGTGTAAACGGGGTTGGATTGGTCCTAGTTTATGTGTTCTTTGCAAAAATGAAGCTGAAACTAAGCAACATCTCTTTGTCAAGTGCAGCTTCACTATTAAGATCTGGGATGTGATTTCTTCAAAATTGAATATTATACAATGCTGGGATGTGGGTGATTTTAACAAATGCCTGCTTAATTGGTTCAGACACTATAAGCAACATTTTTATATTGCTATATGCATCCCGTGGGCAATTTGGTACTCTAGAAACAGTGCCATCTTTAGGAATGCCACTCCTGATATTTTGCAATGTAGCTTGACTGCTTTAAACATGTTTGCTTTATGTAAGGAAGATGACCTTAAGATGAAGATTGACAGAGTTAGTTATTTTAATTTCAAAGTGGATCAACCTGTTCTCTTTTTTGATGGAGCTTCTCAATCTGGTTTATGTGTTGTTGGAGGAGTCATTTATCTGAATGAGTCACATTATTATACTATTAGACTCAATTGTGGAGTTGGAACAAATATGAAAGCGGAATTAATGGCTCTCTAGTGCATCCTTAAAGTTGCTAATAGTTTTGGTCTGGTCAATATCAAGGTTTATGGTGACTCCAGGGTCACCATTAAATGGGCTGCGGGTGAATTCAGGCTTAATGTCATGCATTTACGGCATTGGGCCCTCCGGACTCACTTCGAAATTTCTCAGCATCAGAACATCATTTTCGAGCATATCTTTAGAGAACATAACTCTCTTGCTGACAAGTTATCAAAGCAAGCGCTATCTGGTTCGGAAGGGGAGCTAATATGGGAGGAATGGTGTGACAACTGTTTATAGGACAGTGGCACCATCCATTTTTTTGACTGAATCATGATGGTGTATATCTCAGCGACTTTTCCGATCTTCTGGGTTCATGCTTTTGTTTTCTGCTTATATGCAGTGATGCTTTTGTAGTGATGTTTTGTAATTTTCATGACTTAATGGTGGCATGAGATCGATGAAGAGATCTTGATCTTTATTTTGATATACAGTCATATTCACTTGATTCGTCAGTTGAATCATGAACATCTTTGTACTATTTGATTCTTTTTTGAATATCAATAGTAGTTTTTTTTTAGCTGGAAAAATTCAGCATCCCATTAAAAAAAGCTATTTATAAATGAAAAAGATATTACTCTAAAATTTAATAAGTTAACGCTCTCCTGAAAATAGAAAATGCTAGTTGGATTGACATTATGAAAAAAGATAATACTGATGACGATGAAAATGGAATAGCCCTATATGGTAAATTTAAGCCTATCACCAAATTGAATTTAAGACCTAAGTTTATTAGTTAAAAACTAAAGAGATGAAAATGGAATAGCCCTATATGGTACATTTAAGCCTATCACCAAATTGAATTTAAGACCTAAGTTTATTAGTTAAAAACTAAAGAGATGAAAATGGAATAGCCTTATATGATAAATTTAATCCTATCACCAAATTGAATTTAAAACCTAAGTTTATTAGTTAAAAATTAAAGAGATGAAAATGGAATAGCCCTATATGGTAAATTTAAACCTATCACAAAATTGAATTTAAGACCTAAGTTTATTAGTTAAAAACTAAAGAAAAGCACAGTCTACAACTTAAAAGAAAAGCCAACATGCCTTTACAGGACACAGACCGTCACTTATGACAGAAACCGAGCATAAAAGACCCTAGGAGTAGAGCAATTCCTTGTTCTCTTCTTTGCTCTGCCATCTTCAGTTGAAATTTTTTCTTTCTAAATGGACAGGTCAGGTTACAGTTGTTGCTGGAGCTGGTCACAGATATTCCACAGATAAGTGTGAAGCTTTTATTTCAAGTCACTGCATCTTTTTTCTCAGGCTTCGAATGGAGCTCCAGTTCCTTGAACTCGATGATCTGGATACCAACAATTACTTGATCCCATTTGCCTCCATTTCCTTTGCCCTGTTCTTTCTATTGGATTCCACTGATTTTTACACTGCTTGTAGGTAAGTATCAACCTCCCACAAGCCTCTTATTCCCTCTTGAATTTCCTCCAGAGAAAGCAAAAGGAATCTTTTGTTTGTCCCTCTCTGTGCAAAGAGAGGGTTGGTTTCCATTGCACTTCTCAACTGTATACTCCAGGGCAGTTTCTTCCTCTGCAAATGAGAATGGTCCATACTTCTCTAGTTCCCCTGACGGTGGAATACGCTATGGTAAAGCATCCATCTTTATTCATGACTTACAGTAAACCCATTGTCCAACATAATATATTTGTGATGATTGCAGGATCTTACTTATATCTAACTTCTCTTGAAAGAGGAATTGTTATGAACACTGTTAAAGGACTTTTGAAATCCTCCTTCCATCCAAGCTCCTCTTCTCTCTACTCATTAAATATTGTTTGTAGCTCCTTGTATGTTTTCTATTAGATGAATCACTTAGGAACACAAAACACAATATTGTTTACATTTGAATCACCTAGGAAGCTGTTTGTCACTTTGGTTATCACTTGTTGAGCCCAACGCCCATGTACCCCAAATCACATAGAGTTTAGTATCAAAGGAATCAACATGTGATTCCAATATGTTCCCTGCAAACACTGTCAAGACAGATCCCTGATTTTCTATTGCAATGGCAGAAGATGCCTTCACAAGGCTAATTGGAGCCTCAATCACTGACACGTTATTACATTCCCATAGAGTGGAATGTGACACAATGTAAGTCCAAAAGCCATATTGCACTGTACATCACATAGATGAACTAGGTATCAACATTGGAGCTTTAAGCCCGTGAGCAACTAGATAGTTATTCCCAGTCTGAAGGCCAATGGCAACTGTATCTAGGTACTGCATGTTGTGACCTCAAACACTCGGGGAGATCCTAAATATCAAAGAATTCGGCTGCAATGTACATTTATTTTACTTGACAAAATGCCCATCAATAATTTTATTACCAAAGGAGCATGTAAATTCCTTAGGACGCAACATACCACAATCTTATGTTCTAGGTTTGATCACAGCAATCAAGCATTTATTCAATGGAATCCTAATGCTTTGAAGATTGTCGCTCTTTCAACAAGAATAATTACTCTACCTTAATTACTCCAATAAAACAAATCATATACATGCAAAACCTGAACTCTTATACTGTATTCTTTATCTAATTGTATAACAGCTCACATGGAGATGGGAAACAACTCTGCTTTCGATGCAGCCTTTTCCAGCACTTATGCAGGACCATATATGCTCTACCATTCACCCAATGTGGTGGTTATCTATAAGTTGTGGGAAGGAAAAAGATGTTCTGTTGCTTTTCTGTTACAAGCCCAAATTTATGTTCTCCAATCATAGTGTTGAAATTAAATCTTATGATATACCTTGTGGAAAAAGGTGATGCCTGAAAACTGATCCTAAAGGAGAAATGATTGCATATCATATAAGGGCAGATGATTCACCCATTAATAATAAAGTATTACCCATTAATAATAAAGTATGCAGTATTAGCATGTACCCAATATAAAGATTAGCTAGAAGTTTGATTATTTGCTTTTCAATTTTGAATTGATGTTGAATGTTGTACCTCAATTCATAGTAGCAAGATTTATCTGTATTGGACTTCCAAATTCATAGTAGCAAGATTTATCTGTACTGGATTTCCAAATTCATAGAGAAATGAAAAAGTTAGCTAAATGTTTAAATATATTTACAATTATAAAAATTAAAGAAATGTTATTATGTGTATTCGGAAATATGTTTAAAGGTTTAAAATTTATGTTATAGTTTAACTGTTGACAATTCAACACTTGCTCACATTGTAATTTAATAATTCAACTCTTCATTAATTGTTAATATAGTGGAATTTTCAGCCCATATGTTTTTTCACATAAATAAATATAAACTCAAATGATATAAGTTAGAATGATTTTGCAAAGCAAAACAAAGCAAAGAATTGAGAGACAAAAACATTTTAATCATTTCAAACAAATTTGCTAATATTATTCCACTTAATCTTTTGAATGAAACTTGAAGCCACACTTATCAACCTTGAAATTTACAAACATTAAGGCAATGAGCCCAGGATTTTAACTTATGATTTAAAATTTATCTATATCATGTTGTTTCTTTTGTATTTTTATGTTAAAAACTTATAATTTTTTTTGTATCTATAAGATGTCTACTTCTGTATTCTACTTAACCTAAATTTTTTAGATACATATTTTTTCTATACCAAATCGTATTTGTATCCGTACTTGAATCTTACTACTATACCTCAACCTTTGTTTTGACATTTGGAAGGTTCCATTTTAAAGTTCTTCTATTACTTCTTTGCAACATAAACTTTATTACTTTTGTGTTTCTTCTAAAACAGGAAACATATTTGAAAAAATTAAAGCCATTAGGAATGGTACTAACCTAGCCATAAGATTTAATACTACTAAATTATGTCTAAAAATTTCTCAAGGTTTGAGCTACATATTTATCTTCCATTGATCTGCGAGGCTTGTTAAACTTTAAAATACTCTCCACATTAAAGAATCAAATGGTGAAATATCCATGAACTTACTGTAGTAGGGAACTTTTCTGGTATCTAATAAGTTGGAAAATCTAATTGCAATGCTTCTGCTAACTAGTTAAATAATGTAACAACTAATGTACATGTATTGGTACTTGCATTTCAATAGTAGAGGGAAATAGTTGAAACTATTGCTAAACACTTCACCATCTACCATGCTCCTTCGGTCACTGTCTTGTGTAAGCATGTTACAGCTTACGGTGGTGCTTTTTCAGTCATGCTCGCTGATTTTCTAGCACATGATGATATTTTGCAAAGAAATGTCACAACAAATTATGTGTAGAATACTGATGGTGTACGCCCAATGGTATGGGGAAATAGATATGAACTTTTAGTGGGCCTTTTTAGCATAGTTATTGCGGTTGATGCTATGAATTGTGTTGAAACAATGGATTCACTTTATGAATTGTGTTGAAACAATGGATTCACTTTTGTCCATTAAGGATGGTCTAAAATGCATAAACAACAATTCCATGAGCTCATGGACGTATCACGCAAAAGAAAAAAAGCTCACAGTGAGTTCTTTGTGGGTGGATATAGATGTTTTGGATTTAAGGCTTAAACCCGAATATCACCTTCTCTTGGTCTTGTTACTGTAAGAAGATCAAGAGAAGACCCCAAAATTGGTCCTACCAGTTTTTTTTTGGGGTGAAAAGAAGAAAAAAAAGACAAAAGTTAAAGTTAAAATTTACCATGTTATAAACATTAAAAGATTTTGTCAACAATACAAACAAATTAATTAAATTCTAATATATTTAATATAATCAAGTCATTAAGGTCAAATTCATGTTTAAAAATTAATTAAATTTTAATATATTTATTATAATCAAGTTATTAAGGTCAAATTCATGTTTAAAAGTTATTACTGAATTTTAATAGATGAAAAAAAATATTAATTTCCAGACAATTTATTTCATGGATAAAGATATTGACATCATAAATAATAAATCAAATCAAATATAGATTTGCAATCCGTTTAATATAATGTTGCAAAAGCTTTTAATTTCCATAACATAAAGTTGTTTGAACAACTAAAAGTAAAAAATGTAATGCCATTATAAGAATGATGGCAATATTGAAAAAAAATTGTTGTTCTTAACTTCACAAATTAAAATGTAGAACTTTGATCATTTGATACAGATGCATCATTCCTTGTTGCATTTGTATTTCTAAGTAAATTGGATATATTTCATCTCAATTCCACATAAGCCATTGCATTTGCCACTAAATCCTCTTTGATACTCTCCAACATCTTTTCTACAACTCTCATAGTTGGTCTTTATTTTGGTGAATGTTTCGAACAAAGCAAACCAACACGTAGCAAAAAAAATATGAATTTGTATACATTATTTTCTTCAAATTCATCTCCATCCACCTTGTTAAAAAGATTACTATCAATTACCTCCTTCACTTTGTTTGGGAATGCAAAGTTTACCCAATTGTGCAAGTTTAGGCCTCCAACAAATATACTACTAGTAGGCTGTTTTATGGTGAGCACTTCCAAAAACATAATGCCATAGTTGTAAACATTTCCTTGGGTGGAAACTGTCCCATCCAATCCATACTTCGTGGTAAAGGAAACCTTCAATAATTATACTCAATCAATCCATACAATATTGTTTGAATGAGAAAAGAAAAGTGAAAGTGATGTTCAAAGAATCCATACTTGGGGCTATGTCGCCGACGGATCCTCTCAAAGCAAGTGATGAAGTGCATGAATTATTAAAGTTTCACCAATTAATCTCGCAATACCAAAATATGTTATATGGCCTAACTTATCTTAATCCAAAAGTACATTGATAGGTTTTATATCACAACGAACTACTTGCACAAAAGAATAATGACGCATATATTCCATGGCATGGGCCACATCTGTGATGATGTCTAATCATGCTTTCAATCCCAATTCACATACATCCTCACCACCGTTGTCATGTCTATCATGAAACAAATGCTTCTTTGAGCTTCCAATAGATATAAATTCAAACACTAAACCTTGAAATGGAGGTTGGAGCACGAGGTTATGATTCTCACTAGATTTTGATGTTGAACCTTTTGCAAGGCAGTACACTCTACTTTAAAACGCTCCATGGCTTGGGCGTTTTGCAACTAGAGAACCTTCACAACGAAAACTATACCATCACTCAAAATTCCTTTATAAACTAACCCAAAATTACCTGCTCCCAACAAGTTGACCTCAACAAATCCATTAGTCGTTATGAATCTCTTGATATGAGATCCTTTGGTGCTCTTACCTTTGGAAAATAGCCCTTGAGAAATCCATGTCTTGTATATGCATATTCCCTCTCCACAAGAGTATTAAAAGTGGACACCATAATATAAAAACAATAGCTCCACTCATTGGAAATAATACTCTTTTAACAACTATAGGATGACATCTTGGTGTTGGACATGTAGATAACTAGAATACTTATGGTCCACAAAGGTCGAGATTTCCATTTAAGGACATGAAAATTGTTTGATTTACAAAAATACCTCCTTTTGGAATTCCCCTCGTGAGTTTGCTAAAAGAAGATTTCAAATATTGAAACATTTTCAACTTGTTGAGAGTAGCTAGTATTGACCTTGATAAGGAGTTGGAAGAGAGATCTAAGATCATAAGACTTTGCAAATTTTTAAGTGAATATGGAATAGAGCCTTGGAAGGAATTTCACGATAAATTCAATGAAAATAGTTCAACACAACTTCCAAGTGTAGATGGAATGGCTCCAGACAAATGATTGGCAACAATATCTATAGCTTGAGCCATTCTAATTTTACCAATCTCTATGGACAAGATTCCTTTTAATAAATTCCATGACAAATTCAAATATAATTGTAGATTATAAAGTGCCACAATTTCGAGTGGTATGCTTCTAGTAAGTATATTGTGTGACAAGTCAAGCAAATCCAAATTCGTACAATTTCCTAAATTGGAAGGTATGCTTTGTGATAATTGGTCGTGATGAAGGAGGATATATCTTAGTTGTTCAAGGGGTGCAAGGGAATTGTGAATCTTTCTAGAGCATGTTTTTGCTAATGTCTAAGAGACCGAGTCATTGTAAGTGTTCAAAGTCAATAGGGAGGTTTCCTTTTAATTTGTTGTTTCCTAAAGTCAATATTTCTAAATTTTTATGCTTTCTTAAAGATGGAATGCTACCATTTAAAAGATTTCCAAATAAATTTAGGTAAGTTACACTACTAAGATTGCCTATATGTGGAAGGATGTTTCCATCTATCATGTTGTTTGCTAATGCCAAATAAGACAAATTGGTAGAAAGTTGCCTATGGCAAGAGGCAAGACACCACCTAACTTGTCACTCAAGTTTAGTACTTTTAGGTATGAACAATTGGTTAGAGCTACCATAAATGGGATGGTAGTAGAACTGCTGCTACGAAGTTGATTAGAGAGCAAGTGTAAATTTTGAAGGAGGGATAGCTTATCCAACTCTATTGGGACACTCCCACTCAACATGTTTAGGTCTAGATGGAGCATCTTAAGTTTCAAAGGATTGCAATGGAATTTAGTATGTGTCCACTAATTTGATTTCCCCATAAATAGAAACCAATGAATTCAAAAATATTTGACAAAGCAGGAATACTTCCAGTGAGGTTGTTCTGATCAATTAGACACTGGAAAGGTACCTGGCAGTTCATTCTGAAAGAGGTAAAGTGTTTGGATACTGGTGACACTTAACAAAGAGAGGGGAATATTACCTGATTCACAATGCTGCTAGTTAGACGATTTTTTCAATTTCTATAATAATCAAGGCTAAGTAGTTTCCAAAGGAAGAGGATAATCAGCATAGGCATGGTGCTTTAAACAAAAATGGAAATGCAGAAGATAAATTGCAGCGCCTTCTCAAAACAGAGAGAGCAGAGCAGAGCAGCAATATGCAGAGGAGAAGTGCAGTGCTATCTATGTGAATTCTCACGACTATTTATAAATGGAGAGAGGCGCGTAAATGTGAACAGAGACCAAAAGGTTTCGCTGTGGTGTACACAGAGTAGATCCATCCATGCTTGTTTGTCGTTCTCAGTATTAAAGCCATTCACTTTTTTTCTTCTTTCAAGTTGGTTATCCTGCACTGTTCAAGCCTCCGCTTCATTATTTGTTGATATCCCCAATCTCCAAACAAACTCCCATTCTATATGTCCTTTGGGGTTAAATATACCCCATCCTTGATCTTGTAACCTCTCACATTAGTATGGCTATTTCAACCAAGAATGAGTTGTCACAAGGTATAACGTAACAATGATAATATCCTTCTTGGAGTTTGTAGAATATTAAGAGAACATGGAGGTGCAATGTTTTGTAAAATAGGCCATGGGCCAACTTTTCTGAGCAACTCTTGGATATCTTCTCCTTGATAGTTTGAAAACGAACAGGGTTGACAGATTAGGAGACGTTTTCTCAAAACTTCTCAATGTTACGAAATCCAAAGATCATAGTTTTGCGGGATGAGTGCGTGTTCCATTTTTCTAAATATTGCCTGTGTACGTTAGTCTGCTTTTCCTGGACACACACAAGTTTGAAAAATAGATAATTTTGTCAATGTAGTTTACATTTTTTTTATTACAGTTCATTCTCCTTAACTCCTGATTTCCAACGGATGATCTGGATTTACAGTCATTAACACTCTGAGAAAGGAAAATGGTAATTCAGTTGTATGTTCTGTAGCTCATCAAATGGGAATCGGGATAACTATAGAAAGAGAGCTTCAGGAATATTACGTTTCCTGTGTTGTGTTATCGGAGAGATTGCACGAGCTCATTCTTCACTGGATATAAAGATTGTCACAGCTGCGTGCAATGTTGCTGTTAGTTTATCCCACATTTATTGTGCTGTTTTAATTTTACAGGGAGGAGACTATAAATAGGTGGAGAAATAGGTGTAATGGTTACGGAGCCGTGTGGTCAACACAAAGCGAACTATTCTTTCGCCTTTTACTAAAGAATACCGTGTGTTGGCCACTCATAGCGGCATACGCCTATTTTTGGAAGCCTTGCTCTATTTGAGACGCGAGGCCCACAACCCAAAACAAATTCGTAATTAAACAGCTTAACGCAGGTAGTATTAAATTAATTTTAATGTAACTGATTTATGAAACTAAATAAATTAAATCAGTAGAGCTTATATGAAATGAATTATGTTTAACTAAATAGATGAAGTAAACCTTAACCATCTAAGCTTTTGCATATATTCTCACGAGGTCTGGTTCATTGAGCACTGTTTGGCACGATGCGATGTATTTTAGATTAGGACTATGTGACATATATCAGTGATGTATTTTAGATTAGGACTATGTGACATATATCAGTGTTATCAGTAGAAGACATGGAGATTAAAGCTAATACATTACACATGGCTTGGAGCCTTTTTCTTCACGGATGGTACTCGGCAAGGTCATTGGAGAGATTAGCTTGTTGAGTCTTATGTGACATATATAAGTGTGTTTTAGTGGAAGACATGGAGATTAAAGCTAATGCCTTACACATTGGTTTAGAGCCTTGTTCTTCATGGATGTGACTAGGCAAGGTCATTAAAGAGCTTAGCTGGTTGAGTCTTGAGTTTGGTATGTTTTGCTTAGAAGATGTTTTGGTTAGCTTGTTGAGTCTTGAGTTTAGTATATTTTGCTTAGAAGATGCTTTGGTTATTGTTCTATATATAGGTTTTGGTGCTTGTGTTAATATAAGACTTGAAGGCCTAGGGTGAGGACTTGAAACCCTAGAATGGACATGTAGATTTAGAGGAAGACGAAAATGTTTGTGGAGAGCTTGTTGTATGTGTCATGGAAAGGACTTACTATGTCAATGTTGGCATATAGAGTGTGACCAACTTTGGTTGGGAGCGATCCCTAGCTATGAAGTGTTGGTAGCTAGATTTTTTTTATGGTTTTCCTAGATAGGGTTGTTCAAAGAGATTGACTTGTACTAACATTGTGATAAACTTGTGGTATGTACTTGTACTTCTTGTGTGTGTGAAGTTTCGAATTGTGCACTCACATATTTTTTTTATGGTTTTCCTAGATAGGGTTGTTCAAAGAGATTGACTTGTACTAACATTGTGATAAACTTGTGGTATGTACTTGTACTTCTTGTGTGTGTGAAGTTTCGAATTGTGCACTCACATATTTTATTTTCATCCTATATGATCTTCTTAATTGAGTAGATCAACCCTTGTTGTTCATGTTGATTTGACATAACATATAGTTGAAGTGATTAAGTGATTTAGCATATCTAGAAGATAAATGAACATATTTGTTGTTGTTATAATATGCTATAATAAGACATTTAAGATCTATTATATGCCTTGAAAAGTGTTCCCTAAGGGATGCAACATTGTGGTATTGAAGTATATTCATGGTATTTATTCTCTTGTGTTGGGTGAAATTGGGTTGAAGGGAAGTGAAATATTATGCCGTGATTTAGTATTTCAGATCAATCCCAAGGTTGAAAGTTCACATGGAATAGATTTGAGAAACCTCATGTTTGAGGTGAAATTTCATAATATCTGAGAAACCTCATGTTTGAGGTGAAATTTCATAATATCTGAGAAACCTCATGTTTTAGGTGAAATTTCATAATATCTGAGAAACCTCATGTTTGAGGTAAAATATCTACATATCCCTTGTCTAATATGAGTTCTGGTCATGTGTTTAGACCTATCATTAAAGTTGATGGCCTCCAATAATGCTTGGTATTGAAAACCAAGATACACTAGGGGCTTACTTAAATTACCAACCTTATAACGTAATACTTTTAAAACACGTGCATTGTATATGCAACCACACCGATTCCCTAGTCTGGAGATGGTAAGTGGATTGATGGGGGGTTTCTTCTTGAGGATGGTGTGTGATCTTAATATTATGAAATTACTCAAAAAAAGAACATACATAACTTACAAAATTGAATCTATTCAACTAGATCGACTGGTATACATAATTTCTTCAGCAAGGAATGTAAAGTAAATAAAATCAGACTTAGTAATTACTGGTCATGTGTTTAGACCTATCATTAAAGTCGATGGCCTCTAGTAATGCTTGGTATTGAGAACCAAGATACACTAGGGGCTTAATTAAATTATCAACCTCATAACATAATACTTTTAAAACACGTGCATTGTATATGCAACACAGTGATTCCCTAGCCTAGAGATGACAAGTGGATTGATGGGGGGTTTCTTCTTGAGGATGGTGTGTGATCTTAATACTATGAAATTACTCAAAAAAATAACATACATAACTTACAAAATTGAATCTATTCAACCAGATCGACTAGTATACAAAATTTCTTCAGCAAGGAATGCTAATAAATAAAATCAAACTTAATAAGTGTAGAAATACATCCTAATCTCATTTCATTCAATCAACCAGTTGCATTGCTACAACTTAGGGTATGTAGAATGAAATTGATGAGTCACACATTAACCAAAATCCTAAACACAACATGGAAATAAAAGCTCAGGAAATGTAATCTATCAAGAAAACAAATTTATGAAAGCTACAGGAATGTAATCGGCTTATAAAACAATGATACAATCTACAGGAACGTAATTAGATAATAGAACACCATATGGAAGCTACAAGAAATGTAATCAATTAACAAAGTAAATTCATTCATAAATAATTCTAAAGCAACTACATAGCAGATGACAACTAAGATCCCCCATGTTTCGTAGAGCGGGCCCTCACCCTACAACATTGGCAATCTGAACTCGGACCACAATCACAAAACACAAATAACAAAGGAATTAACTAAACATCTTCAATTCTCAAAATAATAAGCAAGTTGATGAGCCTTCGGTTTTTGGCTCTTTATTTATACAAAAATTCTCCTTAATTGGTGGGAGGTTTCCTCCTTTCATGGAAGCAAAAATTAAAGAGTATCTAATCATTTTTTAATCTTGAGAGTCTTTTCCTCTTAAAAAAGGGAAATGTGGCAAAATGCATAATCAATAAAACAACATGATCTACTAGCATAATGATCATTGTTGTACTCGTTTTAATTGCATGATGGCATCATGTTGTTGATCGTGCTTCAAGATGAGTACATGATTCTGCAAACTCCCCATGCCATCAAAATTCAGAAGGTTTGAAATTTCAAGCTAACATCATCTTGGCAGGAGTTCAATTTGTCTTCCTCATAATAGAGATTTTTATAGAAATCACTAATCATACCCTAAACACTCATAGCCTTTTCCTTTTTCAAGGATTTCAAACTCTTGTTAAACCTCTTTCAAGAGCCTCAAATTGATACAAGGTGTTTTGGGATCTTTGATTTGCCAATACAACTATATTCAATGTTTTGATGCTCCCTTTAAATCCTCTTCAATCTATTTTTAGATGTTAATGTCTTAATTATGTTCTTACACATCTTTCTTGGATCTTAGCTAAGGATTTTTTTCTTAAAGTTTCCTCCCTTTCAACTTGAATGCATGGGATTATATAATATGAAATTAATTTATCATGGTTAAATATTTACATTAAATGAACTCTTTAATAACTTGAATGTGAGATTTACAACAAGGGTTCATCTCTAACTCCAAGAGAAGGAGAGGTTCTTCATTTAAGTGGTTACATTGATTTGGATTTTTGGCTGAGTGAAGATTCCATTGGTGAGGGGGGTGGGAATCCATTTCTCACTCCTCAATCTTTCTCATTTTATTTGACTTATTTCACTCAATTAAATTTAATATCCTACTAGCCTAGTCTTAGGAAGTCCAAATCTATGGAGCATAATATGCCTTTTTTAGTCAGATTCAAGTTAACATGGGTATCATCATGTTTTATCTTTCAAAATTCCATACTTTTTTTCCAAATGTCTTCAAGGGTATAAATCTTGGGAGTCGTTTGTTCTAATAAATTTATTTTAAGATGATTTCAAGTTGGCGGTGACATCTTTTTGTTTCTTCTACTTGTCGATAAGGCTTCTTCCCATTTAGGTATATCTTTCCTTCGGTCTACTTCCTTACTAATAACTTTATATTTATTAATGTTTTGGTGTGTTGTTTGATCGTAATACCTAATTTACAACCAATAAAGATATAATCAACAATGATATGAAGGGGAAATGGAATTGTTCAATGTGGCACATGTAATTAGATGAAACGATATTAACCTAGCTCTTATATGATTTAAATTTGAATAAATTGTGTCTAGCTTTGGTGGTTAAGAGGAGAAGTTGTTGCCCAGGTTCAAACATTGCTTGCGGCATGTTTAAGTGCTCGAGGGTATCATTGATTATAGTTGGAAAGGTACCTTTAATATCACTTTCACTTAAGTGCTTGAGGATGGGACAAAATGTTTCCAAACATTTACAATGCTGACTTTACTAGGGATGCCGTCCATGAATGTGGAGAAGTATACATTGGGTTACCCCACAAGGTTTTCCTTGTATTTTTTTAAAGAGGAAGCAATATGCTACACGGGCCATGCAACACGTACTTCATATTTTTAAATATATATATTCACATGCCAACGTAATGCATCTTGACCATCAATCTTAGAGATAAATTTATCAATTCTTATGATAGTCAATGTAACCAAACCCTTAGACACTCTTATTAAGTTACAATTTCCAATCAACCATTGTAGATTTTAGAGTGACCATATTGTATGCTTAAGCTCAATAATATTTGTGGCTTCACTTTTACAACTTGATATCCTTTGCAAAATATGAGCTTCCCTCCATGACTATTTGGAATGTTGCTCATGATTCTTGCCCACATATCACTAGGAAATATCCATGCCCTAACTAATTCCAGCTCTTTCCCCATGAATCAATGGTTTGATGATGAGTGAAAACTTGAGGATATACATCTCAATTTTGTCTTCACCACAACCCCCCTTAATACCTCCACCTTTGGAAGTCCTATCATTTCATCTTTTATGTTAAAAAGAGGGGTCCGTAGTCTACAACCTTGATACTATTTAATATCCTATTTCTGCCAAAATATGTAGATAAGTGTATGCGTGTGTGTGTGAGAGAGAGAGAGAGAGAGAGAGAGAGAGAGAGAGAGAGAGAGATCATTTAATCTTTTATGTTAAAAAGAGGGGTCCGTAGTCTATAACCTTGATACTATTTAATATCCTATTTCTTCCAAAATATGTAGATAAGTGTATGAGAGAGAGAGAGAGAGAGAGAGAGAGAGAGAGAGAGAGACTAAGTGTGTGTATGACCTAAAAAAAATTTATATTCATAAAATAGAATATACATCTTACAAAAATAGTTCAAAATCCGGAGTACGGTTCCCCCTTCATAGTGTCATTCCCTCATTTCTAGATGCTTCTTTCATCCATTACAACCAAGTATACCGTATACTACTAGAACAAAACAAACTTTTATCTGATATATTTTCCTAAACATTAAAAGAAGAAGAAACTTCTAGACCCCAGAACTATTCAAATCAAACTTTTCCACATCCAAATAAAATTTGTAAAGAAACCACTAAGCGACATGCACCTCCAATTTAGATTGGAGAGCAACATCATGGAACTCTAGTTCTACGAACATCCCTTCTCGAAAAAGGAAAGCTTGCTTTGATAAGCTATCTGCCAAATTGTTGTATTCCGTACTGATCTGTGAGAAGGATATCCAATCAAATTGTTTCATCATGTCTCTCATTGCATTCTTGAGGGAATTAAGTCTAAGAACCTGTGATACATTATTTCCCATCTATGATGACTTTGAGTCTCCCATGACCTGCAATGTCTTGCAACTTGAGCAGACTGCAACATAGAGAAGCACCCAAGCCACAAATTCTAATATGTTAATGTACTCTCTACCTAATGCATATTTACAATGCAAATAATGAGATTGATTCAGGAAAAGTGCAACACTTGCACCCCCAACTAGTGGGTGCCCCCTACTGGCACCATAGAGAAAACCCCATGGGATCTTAGTTTCAATTACCAACTCCACTAAGAGTTTCTTCTTTATCTTTTGTTCCCTTACCTTGTACTTCAACACCAATTTGAGTAGCAGTTCTACTAGAACCCTAATTGGTGTTATTAAGTCCTAAAATATAGCTCTATTGTGCACCCACCAAATATGGTATATGAGGTGACAAGGCATAGACCTATAATTAGATTTGTGCCTCTCCGAATTCCACCCTTAAATACATTCTAGTGGTGATTCCCGATTCCAATTAATTGTTAGGTGTAACCTGGATGTGATAATATTCCAAGCTTATGAGATATAGGAAGAAGATATGAATAAATAATAAACCAATTCCTCACAAGAATTACATAGTGCATAACTACTCTGACCTATCCATCCTCTTTTGATTCCATTGTCCCAAGGAAGTAGTTTATTATAAATTGCAAGCCAAAGCACAATTATCGCTTTCTATGGATCTTGAACTTTCCAAATCCAAGCCAACCAATTATGACTTTCTCTCTACTTTGCTTCTATCCATACACACCACATAATCCAATTTGACTGTGAAATCACCAGAGCCTGGATTCTTAGATCATACTATCCTATCCTCCTCATATGATTATATAACAACTCCTAGAATCAGATCTATTTATTAGAAATTCCAAGCCAAAGCATCTTCCAACTACAAGTCGATAGATGACATCCAACCTTTCCTCTAGTGCATCTAACCTCCATGCACATTAATTCCACTTAGGCAATAGATTCCCTTTGCATCTAGACTAGCCACGAGTCCATGAGATAATTTCTTTCTCTCATGGCTCCAATCCATAGGTGTTCACAAATCCAAACTTTCCTCCCGTTTCCGATCTGCCATGCTAACTAGTTTTCCAACAAAGGGGAAACCTCCGCCAAATATTTCCAGACATTAGAAACATTTTGTGATTTATTTTTCCTTTGTCTAAACCATCTCTATGTAGACTTGTTGTTGTTATATTTGGGGGTCACGACTCTCCCTCTTAAAGCAATATTGTTAACCAACCTCCAAATATTCTTAGCCGCTAGAGCTTTATTGAAATAGTAATGTAGGCTTTAAGCCCTAACCTCCTAACTTCTTAGGCTTGGCTAGTTGGATCCACTTTATCAAAAGGATCCCTTCCACTCTCGTCTTCCTGTCCAAAGAAAGCTAAAGATTCTTTTTTTTTGGTTAACATACATTTCATAACTTTGGCTATAGATAGACAGTAAATTGGAATACTTTCCACAACAAATTTTATGAGTGTCAAACCGCCCCCCCTTGAGATCCATCGATTGAATCATATAGAAATCATGGCATCAATATTTTTATAGACCCAAGACTAATCATTGAACCGTTATCAATTTGGATTTAAATGTAAACCCTATTACTTGAAACCAATCTTCGCATCACTGCTAGGATACGAGAGACATACTCTTTTATTTTACTCAAGAATGATTTCCTAATATTATTACACATAAAACAAGATTTGTTCCTACTGACTTCCATACCCATTTCCTTACAATATATATCCAAAATTTCCATAATTATATTCATTTTCCTTATAGAACCTTCACCAACTAGTAATATATCATTAACGAACAAAAGGTGTGTAAGAGCCACCAACGATGAAACTTTTATTCCTTTTATCTCCTCTTTGATTTCCACATCCTTAATTAACTAGCTAAGACCTTCGACCACCAAAAGAAACATGAAAGTTGATAAATAACAACCCTGCCTTGAACCTCTTGTTTCTTTGAAGAATCCACAAGGATACTCATTTATCAACACTACGAAATATAATGATTCTACACCCCATAATCTAGTTCACAGTATTGACTCTCATCCCCATCTGAATCAGCAAAAACCTTAAGTAGGTCTAGTTAACTTTAACATACCCATTGCTAAATCTATTTTAATGAAAACCAATGGTATTTTTGAGAGCTTCATGGAGTGAATACCTTATTGTGCAATAGCTACTGCATCGTGAATCTGCCTGTTATGGAGAAACCCAAACTGCTCTTCCAAGATGATACATGACAAAATATCTTTAATCCTGTTAGCAACAATTTTGGAAATCAATTTATAAATTAAATTTCAAAGAGATATTGAACTAAAATAATGAAACGTGTTAGCATTATGTTTCTTAGGAATCAAATCAATAAACATTGTGTTAAGTGCCCCCAAGACTTTCCTGGAACTCATGAACTCTTGAACGAATTTAACTAGCTCTTCTTTAAATATCATAAAACCATCGGGCCCCAAGATTTTTACTTTTTTGAGTGATTTTATCACCACCAGGATCCTTCCTCTATGACGTTTGCCTCTAGAATTCAATTCACATCTTTATTAATCAAAGTAGGCACCAAAGATAAGATATTCATAATCTCCCCATTGTTACATCCTGGTGGTTCCTTGAAGAGATTTTTGAGATGATTCTTGTTGGCTTCTACTTTTTCTTGAAATTATTTCTTCCAATTACCTTCATTATCCTTAATTTCCCATATCATGTTGATTTGTTTCCTATAATTATCACAATTATGGGAAAAAATGTAGTATTATCGCCCTCCATAATCCACATTGCATGGATTTTTAACTTCCATTGGATTTCCTCAAGGTCAAGGAGCTCCTTTATCCTTCTATCTTATTTGAATCTTGACACTCCTTCAAGAAAAGAACTGTCTGATTTGTTTAATAGAGGGATCGGATTTTGTCTTCGACCTCTACCAAGTAAGCTTGCAACTTCTTATTATGGGCCCAATACATTTCCTTCATTAATCTCTCAACCCTAGCAAGATTATCAACATCATGTTTCATTGACTGAGACTCCCATCCCTCTTGCACTAAAACCTAAGCCTCACTTACCAACTTAGTAAGGTCTTCCTCTTGTAACCAATAATGATTGAATTGAACGGGTAAGGAGGTTTGAAATCTTCCTTTTCTATTTTTAAAATTATTGGAATATGGTCCGACTATCAACCAGATCCGACCCATGAATTTACGAGAAGCTGGGCCTCCCAATAGATCTTCCAACACTAGAAACCTATATAATATTTTCGCAATGTCTTCATCACCATGTATTGCATTTTTCCAGGTCGGTATTTACTTGACATGTTCCACATCCACCAGTTGGTGTAATTCAAACAAATGTGTAAAAAAGTCACCCAGGGAATCATTTTGGGCTTGCATCCCCCAGACATCCCTTAAGGACAACATCAAATTTAGGTCTCTACCGAGTATCAAATTTGGGCCACTTAATACACTCAACAAAGCTAGTGAATCCCAAAAGGATTGTTTGTCAAGGTTCACGTCATAAAGGTTGAATACACTTAAATCCAAGTACAATTCCTTTTCCATAAACACCACCTTAATTATAGAAGTTAACAAAAAGGTTTTTAAGGCAATTGTATTGGGACACCAACTAGTAATAAGACCTCAACAAAGGCCTTCCTAATCTAATGAACAAAAGGACAAGTCCTTGAGAATGGAGTCTAAAAAATCCATAACTTTTCCTCCCAAACATATGGTTTCTTGTATCAAGAGGAGATCAAGTTTATAGACCGCGATAAATATTTAGAGGGCTAATATTTTTGGGGAACCCCCTACCATTGTCGCATTAAAAGATAGGGATATCAAGGGGAAGTATTTTGGAGGGCCTTCCTTGCTCTAAGGGTCCAATATATCATCACTTTTTTCCCTTCTCTTACTTCCCTCTTCACTCATTGTTTAGCCAAGGGGATATTATATTTCCAACCAACTCCAGAATCGATGGAAACTTCATGAGATAACCTTCCTTGCACTTTGATGCCTTCCTTTTGTTTATATTTGGAAGTTATATCATATCCAGAACCCCCCGAGTTTGGTACTATATTCTTCCTTCTCTTCTCCAAAGACAAGGATCTTGTCTCATGCGGCTCACACCCTAACCCCTTGATCTTTCTAAAATATTCATCCCATATCGACTCTTTTGTAGGGATAGAAGGGAGGAAAGAGGATGGTAATTGGGAGGCCAAGCCCACCCCAAATCTCATATCATTTTCATCCTTTTTCGACTCGGAAATACTCATTTGGTCGATTTTAATTAATACCTTATCCATGAGTTGGTCTAATTGAGACATTCAAGGGGGGACTTAACTAATATTATCTTAAGGTCACAAACCAAGTAGAAGTTTGTGAGAAAGGGTAGGAACATATATAGAGTTCTTACCGGATGGAGGAGGCGTCAAATCCATTGCTGCAACCCTTTGCTTGTTGTCCTCCTGAACAATTATAGAAATGGGCTCAAAATCTTTTGAAGAAACCTATTCTATAAAATTTATACTCAGGTCCCTTTGCATCCTCCCAATTTCCATGGACCTCTTGTGTCAAACCTTGTTATATTTTGTTTTATTTTGTTATGGACAGGACCCTGGATTTGCATTCAACTCTTAAGTGTCTTACCTCGAGACACTGAAAGCATCTAAAATGAAGCTTCCAATAGTCAACTTTCTGAGTATACGTCCAACTCACTCTGACCACCTCCACATCCACCACAAGTCCTTCTCACATGTCAACTTCTACAAGGATCCATGCCCACTATTCATCCACTTACTTCTCCCAACCTTCATTGAACACTATAAAATGTCCAATCGTATCACCCATATTTCACTTGAAATATTCTGCCTATAGGTGTTGTTGGTGCGAAATTGAGACTGGTGTCATGCACATGGGCCAACAAAGGCACCACTATAGTCTAGTGTGTTGGAATTTTCAATCCCCCGAAGGACAAGGTCTCACCCAAAGCATAACCAAGACCGATGTGGGATAGGGATTGGTTAACTGTAAGGATACAGTTTGTGACAACTCCTATCATTCAGATCACAACAATATTCATCCTAAGATATCGCAACGCTATCTATCGTAGAGAATCACAACATTAACATGTAGATTACTTATAAATTAAAGAGTAAACACATGAAAAGTAAACAAATTCAACATAGAAAATTGAGGAGCCCAAAATTCCTTCTTTATTACATCAGATAAACTCCATTACATCATGTCTCTATGGCCTTACAATCACCACAAAATTACCCGTCGTAGTATATGCAAACATGTAAGCAAAACCCAACTACCCAAAACCCAGATACATTATCCTCTGCCATGGATCTAACTATCTCTGTCTTCTAGTGCTCTGTTATTCTTTCGATCGTTCACATCTTTTTAATTCTTCTTATTCTGCTCTCCCTTTCGACTTATCTTCTGCTTTCTTTAATACTTGCGGGGGTGGGTCCAAAACAGTTTTGGGTGTTTAGCCTTATCCGCAACTCTCGCTTCTTTACCCTGCACTTCCTTCTTTGGTTCTTTCTTATTCCACCTTTCGTGGTTCTCTCCAAAAACGAAGGATCCAACAAGACCCGACAAGGGTTGACTAACCCTCGATTCAACTTTGTTGTGTTTATAATACTTGCACATATTCTATTGTTGGATCTTTAAACAAAGGAGCCAACTCTGGTACTGAACATCATCGGGGTGTTGTCTCTGGTACTAAACAACATCGGTATTTAGCTTCTATATTAGGGATATCGAAGAAAATTACCTTAAATTTAAATCAGGGGAAAAGGCCTCAATAAAGACTACTTAGCCCCTGGTTGTGGTATTATAAGATTCATCTTCAAAGTCTTCAGTGTTGATAAATTTTTTGGAAGTGTCATCATGCTCGAAAAATTTCATGGTATGCCTTCAACAAGACACTGGATTCTTTGTACCAATATTCGAGTCAGCCATAGCAACAAGGAGACTAAGAAATGAGAACATGCATTAGACATTCTTTCCAATAGAGGCAACACATATCACTTTGTCTTCAAACTTTTCATCCCCCAAACTTCCATATGATGTAGCGGTGGAAGCAAGGGGATTGAGAGTGTGAGAGCGCTTAAAATGGTGAGAAATAGAATGTCGAAGCTAGAGCCTCCTAGTGGTATTCAAGGCGTGGCTAGAATATATTTCATAAACTTATTCATCCTAGAGTGGAACTTGTATGGGAGTGGTAAATGACCTTCTATAGAAATAACTAAGCATGTCCCGATGAAGGATAAAATCTCATACAATAGCAGGGGGATAAACAAAAGTGTTGGCGGGATGATTTGCATGGGTTGAGTTGGTTGAGATTCGAGACCATAACTATTTGAGAATAGGATGGTGGATTAGAAAGGGAGGTGGCGGTCCTATATAAAGACTTGAAATGGTTGTAGGGTGCCATTTCGCAGCATATGGATTGGATAAGAAATGACGCGTCAGGGATTTGGCAATGGGGGGAAATCACAATGATTGTAGGTGCACAAGTCAAGTCTAACGGTTTGGGATACAAGCTAAGGAAATCATGTGTAAGGATTGGGAAATCATGAATGACAAAGCGGGGCAAGCACATGGATGGGATTTATGGGTGGTTGTTAGTGTTGCAGGGTCGAGATGGTGGAGGCTTTTAATGATTACACATCAAGTGACATGTAACATACCTGTGACTTCTCATGAGCAGGATGCGATTTGATGGATACGACGATTGTACTGCTACAGTGTGGTGTTGTTGGTAACTAATAAAACTCATTAGAGCAAATTTGGGGTCTAAAATGGGCCTTATAAAAAAATGTGCCATGGATGAGTGTGCAATGAGTCAGATTTCTCAAACCAATAGAATTTCAATATTTTGGTCAACCATTATGGTTGAGTTGGACCTATGAACTCAATGATGGTTATGTGTCATATTTTAATTTGACAATAGATAACTCCATATAAATCTCACCTTGGTTAAGACCGTAAAAGGTTCATCTCGAAATACGATACATATACTTGAAATAATAAATATAAAATGTTTTGTAATATCACTACTTCCAAGTCCTTTAAAATGTAAATCTCGCATTAATTGAAATGATAGTGGGATAATTTTGAAATAATAAAAATAGTTATATGATTAATCTTTTAAAAATAAAAATAAATAATATTTTAAAAAGATCATAAATAAGAAAATAGGAGAGAGAGAAAAAAGAATCGCATGCTATTTTGCAATAAATTTCCCTCTCAAACTTGTAACTAGACGGTCTTGGTACCATTTCAAAGGTCTTGATGAGTGCTACAACTTTGTTTTTTTGAGTTTTCCGAGATTCCGCACCGATTTTCTAGGGCGGTCATTTTAGTACCAAAATACTAAAATGACCACCTCGAAAAATCTGCATGGAATGTTGGAAAACTCAAAACATGAAAGTTGTAGCACTCACTGAGACCTTTCCAATGGTACCAAGAGAACCCAATTCCGATTTTGGGGGAGAAAGTTATCACAAAATAGAAAAAAAGGTTCTTTTTTCTCTCTCATATTTTCTTATTTATGATACTTTTTTAAATATTATTTATTTTTATTTTTAAAAGATTAATTATACAATTGTTTTTATTATTTCAAAACTACTCAACTATCGTTGTTTTAATTAATGTGAGATTTATATTTTCAAGGACTTGGAAGTAATGATACAATAAAATAACATAAAATTAGTGATTGTTTATTTTTAGTATTAACGGTAATTATATTTTTTCATTATAATTTTAGTTTTTTTTTTAGTTTTAGATTTATTAAATATATGAAAAGTAGTGGTACATTTATAAAAATAAATAAAAAAATTATGATATAAATTTAAAAAAATTACTACTATATAATTTATTGTGTGTGCACAAGAATCTAAACCTTTCATTAATAGTTTCAACCCTCATCTCTTAAATCTACACTAACCCATCATACTTTCCAACTACCATTAATGAGATACTATAGGCTGACCTTCACTAGATAACACCTTTAATTTAGTGTGACATGGCTTATTTGTAGTGTGACGTGGATTTTTATTATTATTTTTCTTACAAGGCCTATTTTAGACCCCAAATTTGCTTTAATGGTGGGTCCCTACCTGACCACAATGGTTTGAACTAACTACCAACTAAGTAAACTGAAAGAAATAGTACTGAAAAAATTAACCGGAAAGAACCAGAAAGAGATCTTAACTCCTAACTAACTCACTCCCGGTAGCAAGAGTGACCACTTGTGGAATTATTGAGAAGAGACATAGGGATTCCGGGGTGCACCATTCACCCATCCTAGATGTAAGATACCATCAATTTGCACAAGTTTCACAACACCCAAATCTTTGATTTCCACAACAATAAATGGTCCCAGCCAATGCATATGTAATTTTCCTCGATGCTTCATGAATTTGATGCCATAGAGTAACACTTTATCTCCTTTGGAAAATTGTTTCTACTTAATATGTCTATTGTGCCATGCCTTCTATCCCCCTTTTTCCATGGTTGCATGATAATATACCATAAAATGGGCTTCTTCGAGCTCCATTTGTTTCGTAAGACGTTCCACAACTGATTCCTCGTCCGTCATGTGTGTTGCTTGTGCGATATAAAGACTTGGGACTACAAATTCTGCGAGAACTACTGCTTCTTGTCCATAAACCAACTAGAATGGAGTCTACTTGTGAAGATTCTTAGCAGTTGTCTTGTATGCCCATAATAAAACTTGAATATGTTCGTCCCAATCATCCCTATTTGCGGAACAGAGAGGTGGTCTCATTTTAGGGATCGCAAATTGAAGGCTCACCAATTCTTGATGTGCAGAACATACATACGAGTGTCCCACATTACTCAATTGATCAGTAAATAATATTCTTTTGATGGCTATTAATTCTTCTATTATTGTGTCATTGGTTGCAGAGAATGAGAAATATTGACAAAACTTTGTACGTAGCTTCTTCTAGCAGTTGGTCTGTCTCCTTGTTTCTTCATATAGATAAGAAGATTTCGAGATAGGGATGAGCTCGTGAAATAATTAATGAACCCAAAACTATGGTTTTAGTCCACCTGACTCCCACTAATGCTCACACAGTTCAATCTTCTTGTAGGTATTAGTCTCCTCCATACAGAATTCTTTCACTATATTAGCATGAATAGACTTCTTGAACTTGATCATCAAAGTTAGCTGGGTTGTGTCCCAAACAAGTATATTATCTTTTGTGCATTTCCCACCATCTTATGGGAGTCCCTCTAAGCGTTTTATCCAAAATATCCAAATGGTATTATTCTTCCACCGAAGAGTCCATTTTTTGCAGGAATGTGTCAAAGCCATTGGTACCATCGTACATTGGTGGATCACTTGGTTCTATTCCGATCCATTGAATTTTCACCATTTCCCAATGCCTAGATGATATCTCATGGAACCCATTTTTCCAATTGTCCCAGGCTTCTTCAGATTCACTATCAAATGACTAGATACTTCTCCATCTTACTAATCCTTCTGCAGTTGGGTTCACATAGTTGTCTCTCCTTCACGCAGATAAGGGATATATGTCATCCAAGACATCCCGTTCCATATTTTCTTGGATTGGCTCTATGTATCATGGCCCTTGGTTTGGATCGATAGGTTGTGCTACCTTCATGCTATCAGGCTCAAAAGTTGTCATTCTATTTTTCAAATAAATTATTCAATAGTTTTCATAGGCCCATTTGATTCCTAGTAATGCTGGGTATTGATCTATTCCACCCATGATCTTGATTACTTCAAAATCTGTAGTGGTTTTGTCACATCCCAAATCAACTTCAACATTCTCTAGCCAGCCAATGTGGAAAATGTGATACTAATTTTCCATTCTCAACTAAATGTGAGAGTATACAAGTGGTGGAGAGCCCATGACTTCTTTGGAGGGATGTTTACATCGAAGCCTAATTCCAACATCACATTCTTAAAAACTTAGCCATGTACTTGTGCATTCAGGCAAAACTCTCAACCAGTCCTCTTCCTTCGCCTTTGTTGCACCAACTATAGGTTTCTCTCTGGTATTGAGGCACAAATATTGCCATCAATTTCCACAACATCATGTAGATTGTGAATTGCTCTGCGCAACTTCAGTGTGGCTTTCTCATCTTCCAAAATATATTTTAGTAAGTGGAATCATAATTAAACAGAGTCCCTTGCTTTATCATTACCTAAGTCTTCATCATCAACTCTTGTATCATTCTTCCTAAAATGGTAAGATGGCCCTGCGTCCTCTCCAACTGGCAGGGTTGGTATTTAACCAAACATGTTTGAGGCTTCTCAGTAGCTCTCTTTCTGTTGTATCGTGGGATATGCTTAGTCTTCCTTGGTGCTTCCTTCCTAATTACCTGGGATTTTGGTCATCGTTGATTTGATCTGGCTCTCATTCCTACTTGAGTGACAACAAATCCTATTGCACTTCAGTCTTCTCATGGTTCATAGTTGATAAAGTTGTCGAGTTTTTATGTGCGATATTCCCATTTAGTGATCAGTTCATGGAATTCCTCCACAATGTGAGTGTTCATTCAACAATATGCACACCATGGTATTTTGGGAAAAGGACATCAGTGGGAAATATGGTCAATCTCATTGTTGCTGTGACATTAGATAGGACATGTACGATCGCCTCCTCGTGAAACTCCAAATATTCTTCCACGACCCCCCTGTTCTTGGGGGTTGATCTGCTACCCAATATATAGAGCGGTCTAGCATCTCTATTAAAGCACCCAAGGCTATGCATTCCTCAGTGATATGTATAGTATATACACATAATTTACAATAGACCATGTTAGGGACCGAGGAGTAATAAGGTAAAATTGGGCAAAACCACGACGAGTGGCCAAATGATTTGTAGATTTCACGGTAATTGTTGGGATAAGAGCTTGGTGGTTTTGGATATGTTGGACGTCCTGCAGAATGAAATGAGTTTACCACAACAACCTGCAAAACTATAACGACCTTGTATTAAAGGGTCCTCCGTTAAATGGTCCACCTGGAGGAATATTTCCACCTCACGTCCTGGGGCATTTTGAAGCATGATGTCCTTCCATCATGTAGCTAGTACACCCACTACCATATATGGGCACTTTTTTCGACCAAAATTTTGATGTTTTGCTAAAATTTCGTTGAATAAAACTCAAACATTCAACATTAGAATTCAGAATTTCCAACTTTCATTGGTTTTATGACGAACTTTTGTTAGTCTTACGATGAAAATCCAGTTTGCAACTAAATTCTGATGACCTCTCTTCGACAAAATTGGCAACGAAATTTCAATGAAACGTCGTAACTTTCGTTGAAAAAAGGGCCCATATGTGGTAGTGACCATACTTGTGATCGGTTTTCTTTTGGTATATTCAGATCTTGGAGTCTTTCAGTTTTCTACCAATTTATTATACACCTATGCCAGTTCGCCTGAATATGATGAATTTCCTACCACAATGGTGTTTGGATATTTTTCCATAGCCCCAATCTTCATCGCTAGTTCTATTGTAGTTCTAGGTGAATCTATTACTTGTTGTGATAGATGTATCCTTATCAATGACAATAAACCTTGAATAAACCATTCCTTCTGATGGGCTTCATGGACCAATTATTTCAATTTAGTCAACACATTCGTGAATCATTGTGTGTATGACCAAGCTGATTCTCCTTGCATCTGTCATATTTCTCTTAATCCTGCAACACCTTGCTATTTTGACTTTGGTTGCAAAAATTCGTCTAGAAACAATTTATTTATCTCTGCTAAAGTAGGATCTGACATATTTGTGTCTTTCTTTTCAATCAACCTCATGTCCCACTGCAAATCCCTTCCTCGTAGGGTCGTCTGAAATTATAACACTTTGGACATTGTTGGTTTCTCCCTAGTGTTCCATATTGCTTCACAGAGAAACCAATGTTGAGCCGCATCATCTTCTCCTCCTCTTCCCCAAAATTATGGATATTTTAGAGGTGGTCCTGCTGGTACTCCCTCCCGTGTCACAGTTTGAGTTTCTATTAATACAAACCCTTGGGGTCCCAGCTGTGTTACAATGTTACCATTATTCTGCTAAGAACTACTACTACTTCCTCCTGCTAATGAACTCCTCTGCAGACTATTGGTACTACCACTCATTTGACTATACCAAGGCAATTGTAAAACAAAGTGTTGAGATTTTGTTACCAAATGTTGCAATTGCACCTATGGGTCGATCGAAGGAGTGTTATTTCTATTGCTTCTGACATCTACTTATGAAACAATGGGGGGTTCACTTTCTAGGGTATTTCCATTTTCCACATGTCCCTATAGCTCTTGTTGTTTTACTGTTATATTTAGGGCTGGTTCTGGTTATTGATCCGGTACTCTATTACTTTGTGACTGAGTTCTATCATCCCTTTTTCCACTTTTACCTTCTCCCTAGCTTCTTACTGGGCTATCTGACACCTCTATCCCTCTTTCTCTTAGCCTTGAGCTAGTCTGTTCCTCTCTCTACTTAATCTGATGTAGCTCGTTTTGATTTTCTTCACTCTTATTTCCATTTCCTATCTCTTTATCTAGTTTCGCATTTATTTTCATTTTTTTTCTCATTTTCACTTTCCAACATTGTTCATGGACTTCCACCTTTCTTTCTAGTTTTTAAGCCTTGGATTCATTACTCTAAACCCCCCCATGGATGGTAGCTTCTACCTTTCGCAACGTCGTAGCATCTCCTATATCTCCCCCCAGGGCACGAGGGTTTTTCTCCTCCATTCTAATCCAATCTAGAGGCAGAAACCTGAATTCAATCATCCAGGTCTTGATCCACAAAGGAACTTCCTTTAATAGTATACCCATGGCTCCTCTTCTCAGCTTGCCTTAGATGCTGATTGGTTTTTTTTAGCTGCAAATTCCAGAATATAACCAATCAAAGTGATTTCTACCCAAAAATCAACAGCTTTGGTCAAGGGTGAATCTAGTTGATTTAATTTGATCAGATCCCTTTGAGTCCACTAGATAGTACTTATTTGTCGGTTGCGGTATTCAGGTGCTTCCACAAATCTTTTTAACCACTCTGCTAGGTTTACCAAAAATTCAGTCCACAACACTTTGTATTGATCTAATAGCGGTACTCCGAAGAAAATATATTTTCTGAACATGGATACTTCGCACCCTTGTAGTTTGGCTTCTTGTGTTGTGAAATCATCAAGCTTCTTATCCCACCATAACTAGATTCGTGTTGTCTCCACATGGAATGGATTTTCCAAAAGATGTATATAATATTTATTGAATTATGCTTATTACAAAGATTATGCATGGTTAAATACAATTGAAGAGACACATTTGAATGTGTGTCCTTCTAATACCGCCATTGAATAATAATAATAACAAAAATGATATTTTAAATTATTTGACCTACCCTAGTTCTATTACAAGTCATCCCTCTCTGAAATACTTCATCCACGAAGTATTGGTAAGGATAGGTGACGTGAACAAAAATCTTCATTCTCCCAAGTAGCTTCATCATCTGGTAAGTTTTTCCACTTGACAAGGTATTCATTGACTGATTTGGAACAAAGTGTTCTGGTTTTAATTTCTAAAATGCATTTAGGTTCTAGCACCAATTTCCCTTCATCATCTAACATAGGCAATTCTGTGCGTATGTGAGTAGTTGGACCCAATTTCTTCTTTAAGAGGGACACATGGAAAACGTCATGTATTTTCCCTTTGTTTGGTATGTCCAGAGCATAAGCCACTTGTCCTACTCGCTTCCGTACTTGATATGGACCATAAAAATTGGGAGCAAGTTTATCATTTTTGGAATTTTTAAGTGAAGTTAGTTTATATGGCTGGAGACGAATAAACACTCAATCAACCACTTCGAATTCTCGATCAATTCTTCTTGAGTTTGCTTGTTTCTTCATGCAATTTCTTGCTTGTTCAAGATGGTTCTTCAAAATACAGATGACCTCATCGGATGTCGCTAGATAATCTTTTACTGCTGGAACTTTGAAATTGTTAATAACATATTCCTTCGTTGTAGGAGGTGTATACCCATATAAGACTTCAAAAGGGGACATTTTTGTCATTGTGTGATACATACTATTGTACCACCATTCTGCAAGGTGTAGCCAATGTACCCATTGTGTCTGGCGGTCGTTCACAAAATTCCTAAGGTGTCCTTTAAGACATTTATTTACGACTTTAGTTTGTCCATCTGTCTGGGGATGGTAAGAGGTACTCATAGTTAATGAAGTCCCACCTTGGTGGAACAATTATTTCCAAAAGTTGATGGTAAATTTGGGGTCCTTGTCACTACCAATAACTTTGGGAAACTTGTGGATTTTAAATATATTCTTTACATAACTATTTGCGACTTGGATGGATTTTGCTTTTGATGAAATACTAATAAAGTGAGTGTATTTTGTTAATCGGTCAACGACTATGAATATGCTATCATTTCCTTCTGACGTAGGAATATCAGTGATAAAATCCATGGATATCTCAGACCATTTATGGGATGGGATATGAAGGGGTTGGAGAATCCCAGGAGGAGCCATTGTCTCGAACTTATGCCTTTGAAAAGTATCACATTCAGCCACATATTTCTGGATATCGGTCTTCATTCCCTTCCAAAAGAAAGACTAGTGGTTATTGTGGTATGTTTTAAAGAACCCAACATGGCCAACTATCAGAGAATCATGGTTTTCTTTTAAGAGTTGAGTTTTGAATTTTGATGAACTGGGTAAATATATCCTTTGTTTGTAACATAGTATGTCTTTTTCCCATGATTATTTTGAGTTTGTTGCGTTGTTGCTTTCAACTTCTTCAATTAGCTTCCTTGTCTCTGGGTCTTTCACATACTCAGTTTGGACTTCTGAAATCCATTCAAGAACAACTATGAAAATAGCGCATAGTGAGGCCTCACTTTCATGCTTCCTTGATAAGCTGTCAGTAACCATGCCTTCCTTACCCTTTTTACACAAAATGTCGAAATAAAAAACCTGAATTTTGCTCACCCATTTTTGTTGTTCTGGAGAGAGAATTTTCTGGGTTAGAAAATACTTAAGGATGTTGTGGTTTTAACAAGAATTTTTTCTCCCAACAAATATTGCTTCCGCTTAACCATGGCATGCATTATTGCTAACATTTATTTGTCATAAGTCGATTTTTTTTTCTCACTTGGTTTTAACTTCCGATTTTCGAAAGCGATGGGATGTTTATCTTGCATGAGCACGACTCCTATACCTGTCCCTGAAGCATCATATTCAAGGATAAATGTTTTTGTGAAATCTGGGGCTGCTAGCACTGGAGTGGACATTAGAGTTTTCAACTTTTCAAAACAAGGTTCTGCATCCCGATCCCATATGAAAACATCCCTTTTTAATAGTGATGTTAAGGGTGCCGCAATTTGTGCGTAGTTGCGATCAAATCTTCTATAATAACCTGCTAGACCAAGATATTCCCTTAAAGATGTGATTGATTTGGGGGAATGCCACTTAGTGATTCCCACAATTTTATTGGGATCAACCTAAATGCCTTCAGCTGAAATAGTATTCCCCAAAGATTCTATCTCTTTTTTCCCAAAACTGCATTTTGATTTGTTAACGTAAAACTTGTTCTCTTCTAGGAGCTTCAATACTGTCTCTACGTGCTTAAAGTGTGAGTTCCAGTTTTTGCTATAAACAAGGATATCATCAAAGAAGACCAACACAAACTTCCTCAGGTATGGACAAAACAAGTCATTCGTTACTGCTTGAAATGTTGCCAGAGCATTGGATCAAAATCCAAACGACATCACTCGAAATTCGTATAAGCCTTCATGGGTACAAAAATTGGTTTTGGGGACATCTTCTTCTCGAATCTAGATTTGGTAATATACTGATTTTAGGTCTAATTTAGAAAAATACCTTGCACCATGGAGCTCATCCAACAATTCGTTGACAAAGGGAATGAGGAATTTATCTTTTATGGTGACTTCGTTTAGCGCGTGATAATCAATGCAAAGTCTGTATGATCTATCCTTCTTTTTGACAAGTATGACTGGCACAAAGAAAGGACACTTACTACGTGTGATTATTCCAACGTCTAATAATTCCTGCACCGGTCATTCGATCTCTGACTTGTTTATGTGAGATTGTCTATATGACTTTTTCTAATTGGAGCTGAGCCTAGCATTAACTCTATGATGTCATCCCTAGAACGTTGGGGGGGGGAGGCCATGGGGAGGGTTTTGGAAAATGTCACTATGTCCCCCCAAAAGTTGTTCTAATTCCTTTGGATCAACATTTTGATTTTCATCAACTATCCCTTCCATAGCATAGCCGCATGTAAGAAGAAGGCTCGAGCTCCCTTTTTTATCATTTTTTGCATCTTATTGGATGAGACAATTTGGGGAGGGGGGAATTTGATACCATAAATCTTATACTTCCTCCCATTTTCATAGAATCTTATAAATTGTTCTTGTAAATTTAAGCCTATTGTATCGAGTGTTTCCAACCACTGGGATCCTAAGACAATGTCAACCCCTCTAATCGCCATAACATACATTGGTGATTTTCATTAGGGGAATTTTGAGGTCTAAAATGAGCCTCCTAAGAGATATAATAAAATATTATGAGTTAGGCATTTTGTGAAGAAGGTATATTTACAACTCACCTTTTACACTATAACCAATGTAACTATGATTAAGTTTAATTGAAAAGATGTCTAAAATAAAATCATAAAATAATATTCTATGATGTGACTAAAAAGTAGGAGTACTTTTAAATACATAAATTGGTTTTGAATGTACTTATAAACTGGTGTACCAATAAAATAAAATAAAGTATATTATATTTGAATTTTAGAATATAAATTATTCAATTTTCAAAATATATTTATAAAATCATGTATTCAAAATTTTGAATTTTAAAAATAAAATAAATTTATATGTATTATATAAATCTAATTTATATTTATTAAAAATAAAAAACAATCATATATTCATACAAATGGAACTTATATTTCAATATTTATAAAATATTTTGGGTAACTGTTATATAAATCTAACTTATATTCATGAAAATTAAAATATAATCATCTATTTTTACAAATATTAACATTATTTAAATATAATAATCATTTATTTATAAAAAAATTTACATTGTAAAATAATTTATTTATAAAATAAGTTACTTATAAAATACATTAACTAATCAATATATTTGTATTAATATTACAAATTTATAATTTAAAAAATCACATATCTTTAATTAAATAAAATATATCACATCTCTAATATTAACTTTAACTAAATTATAATTAAAAAAAATAAAAATAAAAACCACACTAGCTAATCTCTAACTAAAATATGATTATCTCTCACGCTTACCTATATTACTCCCTCCCCAACCTATAAATCTATACACAAATCACTTAATTAACCCCAAATCTCAACCTTTAATATAATATTCAACCAAAAAGATATAACAAGATATAGCATGGGCTTTTAGTTATGGTATAGTCGATATCCCACGATATAGCATGGGCTTTTAGTTATGGTATAGTCGATATCCCACGATATAACACGATATAGCATGGGCTTTTAGCTATTGTATAGTAGATATCCCATAAACTTCCCCACACGTTAAATATTAAATTCTATGTTTTTTTTAAATATTAAAAATGAATAAAGAATATTTATTATATAACATATGTGGATTTTAGATTTTTTTTTAGCAGAAAAAAATACGTTCTATTGCTATTCAAAGTCGAATCAAATAGTACAACAATTATCCATGAAATCCCAAGGTTTTTTTTAAAATGATGGTTCACCATTTATTAGAGGGCTACATCCATCGGGAAAATGCCAACACCTGCTATTCCGGAAAATCAAGGTATGGTCAGAATTACAATCATTACATAGAAAGTCGGCTCCCAAGGAGCAAGTGTCACAAAGCAAGATTTGAACCCGAGTGAGGAGAATAACAATATTCCTCCCAACCACCTGATCTACACTCAATTGACACACGTGGATTTTAATTGGATAGAGCTTATTTTATTATATAAGTTTTAAATTATTTATTATATATTGAAAATATTTAAATTTAATTTTGAAGAGATTTTTCAAAATTTTCTTATTTGTATTTTATTATTTAAAATATATATATTATATATTGAAAAATAATTACATAATTTTGAATTTAATATAGTATTTATTTTTTTGTATTTGTAATTTAGTTTATATTAAAATATAAAGTATTTTTCTTTGTAACTACTTTAAGAGTATTTTAGTATATTTATATTATATTCAAAAGTAATTTATGAGTACTATTTTCATTATGAGTACTTTACTTACAACATTGATATGGTTAACTATGGGTTTTTATCCATCCTTTATAAATTGACAAATAAGCATCTTTAACTCAACCAATGCTACCTCAACTATTATAGATGACACCATTCTCTAGAATGTGAATGATTTTTTTAAATTTGATTTTGATAGTACTTTTTTTTGTTTTGAGGCCCATTTTTTACCTCAAAATTCCCCTAATGAATGTGTAGTCCTTTACAGCTAGTTCTACCTTATGGCATTTTCCGTCACACGAGGTAGTCTTGTTCCTTGATATTGATACTTGGAAACTGGAATTAAGATAGATTAATATATTTAATTGTTTTGCTATTCTGGAGTCTATAAAATTGTGTGTACTACCGCTATCAACCAACACCGTCACTTTAGTGTTTTGATTTATCCAAACACTTTGAGAGTTTGGGGTTGCGAGATACCTATCATTGCAGCCATTGAGAGTGTTGGAGTGATGTTATCTTCCTCCGTGTTGGATTCGACATCATTCGTTTCTGAGTCTGAAGTAGACACGTCGCCATCCTCTTCATTATTTTTTTCACATAGAAAGAAATTTTTGCTTTCACATTTATGCCCATGGCGCCAGTTAGGAGCATTGCACTTACAGCGTGGATTGTCATCCTTCTTTGGATTTGTTCTTAAGTGGGGCGTTATATAAACCGACGGTCGATGTGCTTTTTGTTCCTCTTCAATCAATTTTGCTTTTTGGTGTGCTTGTTCAACATCCTTCACCTCCAGTAATTTAATCTTGTTTGGATACTTGGTTTCAACCCCCCAATGGCAATTTGAAGAAGGTGCTTATCAGTTACGTCATTGACGTGAGTAGCTAACACCAGAAGATTGTTAAAATATGCATCCACTGTCCCATTTTGTTGTAAACGAGTGAGTTTGGTGTAGATTTCTTCCTCTTCCATATCTTGAAATTGTTTTAAAAAAATTCTTGAAGGTGTCCCGCACCAGTTTTCCCATTTGTGAATCCCACCACAAGAACCAATCACATGCTGATTTGTCTAAGTACATTGCCCCAATGTTTATTTTGTCATTGTCATCATAAATTTGGTGCATCACAAAATATTTCTCGATTTTAGTGATCCATAGTGTGCAATCACGATTGTCTTCGCCATCAAACTTGGGTATGCCAATTTTTACTTTGTGTATGACATTGTAATATGATCCTATATTTGGTTGTAGGGATGAGTAACTCGTTCCTTTGCTATTGTTTTTCAATGAATCGATTTCAACTTCATTGTACAAATGTCTTCATCTCTTTTATTTTCGATGTCTTGCAATAAACCTGGTAATACTCCTTGCATAATCTTCGTAATTCTCTTAACCATCTCATCTTCAGCCCTTTTTTCTGCCTCCTTATCTTCGGGAGGGTTCCTCTCCATGTTTCTTGTATTCATAATGAAAATCGTTAAAAGACTATTGAGAGTTTTATGGGATAATAATAATAAGAACTATTAAAAATATTAATTATAATATTAATTTTTATTAAAATAATAATATTATTATTATCATAAAACTTTAATAGTTTTAGAAGGGTTTTAAAATATTAATAGTTAATAATAATAATATTTATATTTATATTTTTGAATAATGGAGGATATTAGGGTTTTAGGCTCTAAATAGGAAATGGAACGAAGGAGGGGAGCTGCAAAACTCGCGTGGAGCAGGCAGAAGGAGAGCCGAGGAGCAGCGTGGAAGGAGGGGAAACGTGGAGTGGGCACTAAGGAATGGCGTACGTGGAGGGAGAGACGTAGTAGAGATAAGGGGTGTGATTCGAGGGATGGGCGCGGTGGAGAATCCAAGTGGGCAGGGCGTGGAGGATTGAGGCATTGGAGGAGACGACAGGAGGAGTTGGGGATGAGAGAGCATGTGCAAGGAATGGAGGGATGGAGGATGGAGAGAGACTGGATTTAAGGTAAAATGGGAGATCGGTGGAGGAGCGTACAAGGGAAAGTTGTGTCGAGGGTGAAGAGAATAAATGGAGGCTGGAGTATGGATTGAGGATTGGAGGAGCCGACGGCGGGGAAGGGGGGGATTTAGAGTAGCACAGGTGGAGGGAGGAGGAGTGTAGGGTGCAATGTAGAGGGAAGTGGAGCGACGACTTGTGAGGGATGGTGGATAGCAGGTGCAGATGGAAGGAAGAGGGGCGAGCTGGATGGAAAGGCGATGACGCAAAGCAGAGGGTAGAATGTGTGTGGGAATGGAGAGTGAAAGGGAGCAGCGTGGAGCGTAGGGTGGAAGCGAGGGGTTTGCGGTCTGGAAAAACGCAGGGGATTAGGGATGGGTGATTATGGTGAGGGAAACGAAGGGAGCGTTGAGTGGAGACCGGGGGCTGAGAGAACAAAGAATGCCAAAGATAGAGGATGCCAACTTGCCAAGGAAGAGCCTTGGCTCTAATACCAACATGGAAGATATTTTCCAAAAGATGTAAATAATATTTATTGAATGATGCTTATTACAAAGAGTTATGGTTGATTATGGTTTTTTATTAGCAAGGTATTTAACTTTAAACTTTAATCAAGGAAACATGTATGGGAAATTTCAACAAATTTCCTCACATAACCTAGATAGTAGGTCGAGCAAACCGTCAGTCGGTCATCCAAGCCAGAAGATGGGTCAGCTAACATGTACGGGAAATCTCAACAAACTTCCTCACATATCGTGGATGGTAGGTCGAGCAAATCGTCAGTCGGTCATCCAAGCTAGAAGATGTCTCAACGGAATTGAACCCAGGTGGATGGAATGAAATCCATCTATCCCCACCAACATACTACTGTATCCTTACCATGTATTTAACCTTAAACTCGTAAGCAAGGGAAACAATACCAATTAATAATATGGATCGATGATCATATAAACAAACTTAAATTCTTCTGGTGTTTCCCTGAATCATGAGCCTGATCATCTAGTTTGGGGAGGAAATCCCGCTACTGGTCACGTTACTGCTAAAACTGCATATTCCAGAATTGTACAAGACAAATTTATATATCCTCAGGATTGGTGGTATAAGAGGCTTTGGCATTGGCCTATTCCCACAATGCTTAAATGTTTCTGTTGGTTATTAATTCAAGATTGATTGAATACATGGGAAAATTTGTGTAAACGTGGTTGGAGTGGTCCAAGCTTATGTATTCTGTGTAAAAAAGAAGCTGAAACTAAACAACATCTTTTTGTTCAATGTGAGTTCACTTGCTAAATCTGGGATGTGATTTCATCTACTTTGAACATTTCACAGTGCTGGGGTGTTGGAGAATTTAACCAGTCTTTACTGAATTGGTATAGGCATTGTAAACAACATTTTTATGTTGCTATCTGTATACCTTGGGCAATTTGGTACTCCAGAAACTGCGCCATCTTTCAGAATAAAGCTCCTGATGTATTACAATGTAGTATGACTGCATTAAATATGAATGCTTCTTGTAAGGATGATGAGCACAGTTTAAAGACAGACAGGATCAACATTTTCAAACTTAAAGTGGATCAGCCTATTCTATTTTTTGATGGTGCATCACAACATGTTTTATGCGCTGTGGGAGGTGTTATATATTTGAATGAGTCTCACTACTTCTCTTTTAGACTCAACTGTGGTGCTGGTTCTAACATGAAAGCGGAGTTAATGGCCCTCTGGTGCATTCTCAAAGTTGCCAACATCTTTGGATTGGTCAATATTAAGGTTTACGGTGACTCCAGGGTTACCATTAAATGGGCAGCCGGTGAATTCAATCTCAACGTTCTGAATCTACGACATTGGGCTCTCCGGACTCAATTGGAGATATCAAAGCAGCAGAATATTACTTTCGAACATATCTTTAGAGAGCATAATTCTCTTGCAGATAAACTCTCTAAACAAGCGTTATCTGGCATTGAAGGACAGCTGATTTGGGAGGAATGTTTTGATTGTTGTCTTCTGGACTATCGGTCCTTCTACTTTTTTGACTGATTCTTGATGTTCTCTCTGGTTTTTTGTACTGCTGGGTACTAGTTTTATTTATTTTGCATATAGGTAGAAACATCATGATCTGATGAATCTTGCAGATAGTGCCATAATGGTCAATTTTGCGACTATTGAATAGATCTTGAACAGGCTGGCTGTGTAAGAGCTATAATATATGATTCGACTGTAGAATCATGATCTTCATTGTACTATTTGATTCTATTTGAATATCAATAGTAGTTTTTTTTCGCTGGAAAAAAAACAAACTTAATTTCTTGAACATGTTTGGGACTATTGTATCCCTTTAGTGGCAAAGGATTGACCAATATTTTCATTGCAAGACATTCTAATATATACTCCTCTTTAGCCCATTGTCAACTATGATGTTATAGTATTGACCATTTATTCAAGTCCCACACAAAATAACATTTGGTCCTTGGACCTTTTTCCTTAACCATGAAAATATTTTCTTCTTCTCCAATTTTTTGCTTCCACATTCTATAGAAGTAAATACCTTGCACCAAGCTAGGTTTATTTCAACTAGCATTATAGTCTAATATTCTCATACAACAACAATTATGATTCTCTTAAAGATGGGAGAATGGTTTCAAGGTTCAACAATTCATCAAGGACCATGAACTTTGTTGAATTCAATTTGAACAGTATGTCAACAACTGAATTGGATGGCTCTGGAAAAACTAAACATGTAAGAGAAAACATTTAAAAGTATTTTTCCTACTACATATTTACTTATGTAAATGTGCAACACATTTGATGAGATTTATGCCTAGGGAACAAGAATACCAAGAGTTTTAACTTGTAGTTGCAATCCATTCCTAACTAGGATTTAAATCAATTATGTTGTAGATAACATTCATAAAAAGGGCATATGACCTCTGGTTGACACTACAAGGGTGACAAAATTTATCAAAAAAACCTCTGCAACAATCTATGTTTTTGATAGCAGAGGTTTTTGCGGATTTTATAATAGATATTCACTATAACTAAAAAACTGGGCACCCGAAGGTTGTAGCGGATGTTTCTTAACCAGTGCTTTTTAATTATATCGTGTGCACTGGTGCGTTTTTTATAAACCAAACACACCGGTGTGTACCATTAAATTAAACACATCGATGCTTATATTTTAAAGTAGACACATCAGTGGTAATATAATATTGTAATTGTTAACACCAAAAACTGACCATGCATCAGCATACATACCCAATTCTTATGTTTAGACCCTCAACATGAAAATTAATTCAATAAAACCCAAAATGTATGATATCCTAAGTCCTAAAACCCACTTTGGACAAGCTCCCCAAAAAATAGGAAACCTACACCAAAATAGGGGTTTCCCCAAAAATAGGGAAGTCCACCAAAAGTGGAGGATGTCCGCACAAAGTCTAAACTCCCCGCCATATTTGAATTTTACCGGCAGTAAACACATCGATGCTTATATTTTAAAGTAGACACATCAGTGGTAATATAATATTGTAATTGTTAACACCAAAAACTGACCATGCATCATCATACATACCCAATTCTTATGTTTAGACCCTCAACATGAAAATTAATTCAATAAAACCCAAAATGTATGATATCCTAAGTCCTAAAACCCACTTTGGACAAGCTCCCCAAAAAATAGGAAACCTACACCAAAATAGGGGTTTCCCCAAAAATAGGGAAGTCCACCAAAAGTGGAGGATGTCCGCACAAAGTCTAAACTCCCCGCCATATTTGAATTTTACCGGCAGTAAACACATCGATGCTTATATTTTAAAATAGACACATCAGTGCTAATATAATATTGTAATTGTTAACACCAAAAACTGACCATGCATCATCATACATACCCAATTCTTATGTTTAGACCCTCAACATGAAAATTAATTCAATAAAACCCAAAATGTATGATATCCTATGTCTTAAAACCCACTTTGGACAAGCTCCCCAAAAAATAGGAAACCTACACCAAAATAGGGGTTTCCCCCAAAATAGGGAAGTCCACCAAAAGTGGAGGATGTTCGCACAAAGTCTATACTCCCCGCCATATTTGAATTTTACGGGCAGTAAAGGAAAAGAAACCACCATGGTTTAGGGTTCTCCAAAACCCTAAACCGCACTTACATATATTTCATTTTCACCCTCAATTGGGATGTGAATCATTTTTGCAAACCTCTAGCCCTTTGAAGCTACCGTCTGCAAATTATCTTGTGTGAAGGTTGAACACCTCTTAGTCACCTTCACTCTGATCCAGTTGAGACTTTTCCCATTCATCCTCTGTGGTGGCTTGTTGGAGAAAAGTTGTTCGGAGAACCAGAGAGCTGCACCAACTTCAAGCGGACGCATGAGCCCTTTTTCGATTGAGGTAATCCGAAACAATTGTAAATATTATTCTATGGAAATATAAAGAAATCAATTATTTTACCTTTGTGCATGAAAGGAATATTATGTATGTGTTTTGGCTTTCACTGCAGTAAATGTTGTTTTGAATTAAATAATTACTTGTTACTATTCACTGTTACTGTATGTACATTTACAAATTGATGTTGGCATTTTGAGCTTCCTTCTTTATTTACGGCTCATAAGCCATCCAACTTTGGTTTATACTTTGATTTGCATAGCTTAGTCCTCATTTTACTAATTCTTACTTTGGTTTACAGCACCATCTCACACACAAAGCCGCAAGAGAAATTATCTTACGAGATCTCTACCTTGGCTTCCTCAAGCCTTTAGACTATCCATTTTCACCTGTTGGAGTGCGAAAGCACTAATGACACCAGTGTGTTGTATATACATGCACAATTGCCTACATTAATTGTCAATGCACCGTTGTGTAAATTTTAATACTGACATATCAATGCATATATTACGTTGTGACAACACCAGTGCATTTAGTTTGACGGTATGCACCAGAGAGTTCCATCATTTAAAAAGTATCAGTGCATATATTTTAATTCAAACATACACGTGTTTATATTATATTGTACTAGCATCGGTGCAGTTATCATTCAAAACTGTATCGGTGACTCATATATTATTTATATGCACCGACACTTTTTTATATTTAAATGCACCGATGTGTTTTTTATATTTAAACACACCGATGTTGATGTTGTATTATATATTCATTGTTGTGTTTTTGTATTAAAATATAACCCGTGCATATACGCTACCAATATGCACCGATGTGTATATTATACCAATAAGCATGAGTGAATATAGTTTGGAATAAAAGAACTGGTGCATATAGTTTGGAATAAAAGCACTGATGTTTATATGGAAAAAAAACATCGGTGCCTATGATATTTACAGAGCTCTAGTGCATTTATTATGTCAATGAACATCGGTGGTTAAAATTTGAGTAGGCATTGATTCACAGAATGAATAAAAGGAAAAAAGTTAGTACGAATATGCAAATATAGTTTTTGCTTTTTTATTTTTATAAATTTTCAGTTAATCATTCGAGAATCAAATATTATTTATAATAATATTTATTTTTATATTTTATTTATTGCGTTTGAATATTGAGTTGATTACACATTTGTTCATTGTAACCAAGTAAATCATTCACATATTTAGCATTTGAAGTAATCATAAAAAAATCAAATATTTTTTTAACAATATTATTTTTTATATTTTAAATATTGTGTTTCAATAAGCATGTTTATTACACCTTTGTTCATCGTCACAATGTAAATCATTTATATATTTAATCAATAATGTAACATTTTGAGACATTATACAATATAGTACAAGAAGAAACCCATTTTATTATATACAAATAAAAATTTAAAATATGGGACAACATAAAGGTCCTCGATAATAAAATTGTCATTTTGACATTGTTATAGTTATTGGTTACTTATCCTCATCTAGTTGGGGTGATGTGACAACATTAAACAAAATGTTTGTTTTTCACATATAAAATTTCCAAAATATACAACTTGCAGTAACAACATTCAAATGTATTGATCATCATTCATCGATACACCTTTTTTGACATCCCTATCGACATATTTTGATATCATGTCGTTCTTCCTTTGAAATTTTAGCGATCTTCCTGAAAAACAAAAAACACAATGAAAAAAAAGATAAACATTTATATGAAAATAAGCATAGCAAATATATTAACAAAATATGTTTTGGAATAGTACATATATATTATAGTAAAACATTTTTAGCAATAATACCTTTTAAATAATTTTTTTTTTTTGCTGTATGTTTTTGCCAGTGCAAATCTCACTGGTCTCAGTGCCCACTGCTCCAGAAACTTTTATTGTAATTTACTTATAACCTGATTCTTAGAGTCATTGGATTGATTTTTGTACTGTAAATGAAAATAAGGTATATATGTTCTTTCCACTGTATCCTACAAAGTTTTATAAAAAAATTCCCCCCTCTCATTAACTTTCAACACCATTTTAATTGAATTGATGACCAAATCATCATCATTTACACTCTTCTTAATTTTTATCTTTTTTTACAACATCTTATTTCCTCGCTCTCAATCTCTGCACAACATTCAACAAATTTGAAATCAAAAGTTTGAAGCAAGATAGAAATTATTGTTGAGAAACATTCTTAGTAAGAAGTCACACAAAAACCTCATGTTAATCACCTTTTGTTCCACATAATTCCTCAATTTGCAATAATTTCTTAAATATTTTTTGCTCTTCTTCACTCGGATTACGAATAATCTTATGGAATATCTTTAATTTTTTGCTCTGCAAGACATGCATAAACCAATACACATCATTTAAACATACACATAATTCCAATATATTACTTTTATATTAAAATTACAAAATATGGCCATGTTCTTTGTGTCGGATGTGTTTCCCTCGCTCCCTTCTCTATGATTTTTATTCCATGATATTTTATCGGCCATTTTTTATCAATAAATGTCCTGCATAACGAAATACATAAAATATAAAATATATTTTGACAGAATTAGTAAAGAATTTCAAGTAAAAATGTATTTGGGATAGTCAGTGCGCATGGTACAAAAATTCAACACCAGTGCACCTTATATGATATAATGCACCAATGCATATTTTATATATAATACACACCAAAAAATATTTTTACATTTTTTTAAATAAAAAAATCTAAATGGTGCTTCATCGAAATGTAGAAGCACCAGTGCAACGTTTCTGAAAAATGTACTCCGCAAAACACGAGAGTGTTTTTGAAAAAAATTATGACAAGGATAGTGTGGACAAGTCGAATTCAAACTGAATCACATTGTGATATCGATCCAAGAGCAACCCAAGGTCCCATATACTAATATATATAACCAAGAAGTTTGCATTGCTAAAAATCAAATCTTATTGTGAAATAGAATTCATAAAAAGAAAGCAAGAAGAGCCCTGGGGTTTGCAATAATAAAGGTAACTCTGGAGGAAGAAGAACACAAGGGTTCGTAGCATTGAATATAACTCTTATATCCTTTATTTTATGCCAAAAAACATATAAAATGTATGCCCTTTTTTTATTCTGTTGAAGGAAAACTTACTTCAAATGTCTCCTCTGTAGAGTTGTGTGTGTCCATGATGATCCCTTATAATTTCTCTTCAAAGAAATATGTCTCTAAACTTTTTCATGGTAAATCTCTCTTGCATAAGTCACTCATATTTTTGCCCATAAAAGGCCTAGGGATTAGGGTTTTATTTATTATTTATAAGCTCATTTTCTTAAAATTAAATTCCCACTCTATTTTTATTTCATGTTTTGTTCCATTGATGATAAACATGTGCATATCTATTTTTTTTAAATCAAGATTTCAATGCGCCACTCAGATAATAGCGCACCAGTGTGTTATAATCATAAAATAGCACCATATAAATAGTAGAAAAAATAAAATAGAAACTTTCACAACATTTTGGTCGAGATTACGGTGCACTAAGTAGACAATAGCGCACTAGTGCATATTACTGACATAAGCGCACAAGTGACATAGCAAGACAAAAAAAATGAAAGTGTAAACTTTTGAAATTAAAATTTTATGGAGGCTTGTCCTTTTCAGAGGTGGATTCAGAGGTTTTAGTCGGTGTGCATATTTAAATAATAAACCGATGTACCAATACAATTTTTGGCCCATTGGTTACTTTATAAAAAAATATGTTGTCTATTTCCCATTTTTTTAAGAACAAAGACATGTATTGATTGTATTTTTGACTCAAATGCAAGAGAAAAAAGAGAAACAAATCAAATGGTCGATTCTTCAAATTCCAACTCATTCCATATCGTTCCAAGTTTAAGTTCTTTGTTTCCATCACCAATAAGTCCATATTTATTTATATTTTGATTATCTATCTGAATTTATGTTGTCTTTTCATGTGCATTTGAATAATTGTGCATCGAATTTTGCAGGATCCTTATTCTGGATCATGTTCGGATACACATGATATTACACCACTCCCAAAAATTCGCAAGGTCTTATCTGAAGCAACATACAATTGGAAGATGGTAGATGAAAATGGAAGGCCACTTTGCCCCACCAACTATAACATGCCATCATCCAATAACCATCCCGAACCAATCATGTACTTCAACATGAACTGAATCTCTTTTATGACACCCAAGTAATATGTAGTTGTTCAAAATGTAAAGGGTTGAAGGTGAACCCTAGGCATGTCACATTGTCCCATTATATTAATGATCGACTACCCAAAGTTGATGATCTAATAACGCCCATTGTGGTCAATGATACAACAAGTGAAATAGAAAATACACATAGGAACACTTCCATACAGCTCATTCTTTGAAAAGTTAGAATCCAAATCAACCATCTTTTGTCATAAATTGACCAACCCATCTCCTTCTATTGAGTCAACCGAGAGTTCTAGTGAGTCAACATATGAAATCAATACTACCCAAAACATCTCTACAAGGAGATCCAAAAAGTTGTATGAGCTAAGAGAAAAAATTTCCAAGTACAGAAAAAGGTCAACTCAATTGTAGGAGGATAGTGATGAATTCTCTCTTCCTCTTCATCTGCAAAGTAAATACCAAACCGGTTACAATCATGCTTTGTATGGCGCTTAGTTATCTTCCTTGCCTATGCTCAATGTTGGGACTAAATTCTCCTATTGTGGTAACAATTACATGATCACAAAGTCTAAAATAAATTATGAAAATATTCGGTAGTTTATCCTTTCGCGTGTGTTCATTCCTCCCAAATAGTAAATAGCACTTATGCCATATTGTGGTCCTCTTTATAATCGATCTTATTACTTTAATATTGTTAAATGTAAACATAACATTTCCATATATAGTATGTGCATGAACGATTGTGCTTCATAAACTTTAACAAGAAGAACATGTTATATATCTATGGTCGTCCAAGCACTCATGGGAACATTGCAAGGTTCATAAATAGTTGTAAGTGCTCATCGTTCAATGCAAATTGTTCATTTGAGGAACACTCTAATGAAAAAGAGTTATTTATGAAAAAGAAGGAATCCAGATTTATTGTTTTGCATGCAATACGTAGTTTGCCTCCTGGTGACGAGTTGTTAATAAACTATAACTTATGTAGGCCACCAAATTCTCTACAAAAATGGCTTGCATTGGGACTATATTTAGACGTCCCCTTAGGGCATAAGAAAAAGATCATTGATTAATAATATTTTTGGATTTTCAATGGATTTGATGTTAATGTATTTCTTAATTCCACATTTTTTTTATAAAGTGGTTGATTGCATGCGCACTTTTGGAAGAAAATAAATCTGTGCTTCTAATAAAATTTTCGTATAATGTTTCAACATACGAAATGCATTGTGTTACTGATATTATTAATTTAATGTTCAAAATTTTTGCAACTAGGATTCCAACGACAATCAACCTATCTACCATCTACCATTGCACCACATTATAATTTCAAATCGAGAGAAGGCCGCTAAATGAGTAGAGCTCGGAGAGGCCCATCATACAAATCATGGTTGAATCAACGACCTATTGAATTCCCACTACATCCCTAGTCACCAATTTAGAACATCTATAGTAACACTAGTTCTTCACGGGTTGGGGATGAAAACAATGATATAGAGGTTGGTATGGATGATTTATTATGGGATATCCATACCATGGAGGGAATTTTTTTAAATGCATTCCAACAAAATGAGCTCAGGAACGATTCTAATGTTGTCGATGCCTTCTTCAAAGCCTGAATTTTGCTTCCACCACCCCTCTCTTCAGGCATGGATCAAGGTATACCCAACTAGGGATGATAATGTTTTTGTACAACTTGAAAGCAATGTATGGTATGTTGAACACGTGCTTCTCATCAATACTGACGTAACTAACCATAAAGTCCCCATTAAATTAATGATGAAAGGAGATTTGTTGCATGCTTAATGATAGTGTACATTTACATTGCCCACTAATTGCAATTTACTCAAAGAAAAGGTTCTAAGTGATAACGTCCTCTCGGACAACTATGAAGAGGCAAAGAAACTACTAAAAAAATTGGGTATTGAGTACATACCATATCATGGTTGTCCAAATGATTCTATTTTATATGGAGACAAATATGTGAACAAAGAGATATGTCCTAAATGTGGGCATGACAGGTACCCGATATAGAAAAAAGGGTAAAGCACATGGACCTCCTCATAAGATATTGAGGCACATGCCTATAATCCCAAGGATTCAAAGGATTTTCCATTGCAAATAATTAGCCACATTGCATGGGAGGAGTGCCTCGCACAGAAGTGAGCAGGGAGTTATGCAGATTCTTGCAGATTAATAGCCATGAAACATATATAGGATACATGGCTCGATAAATTCAAGGATGAAGTACAAAGCCTTAGAATAAGCATAGTAATGGATGGATTTAGCTCATATTCCCTCCAAAACACCAATTATTATGTTTGGCCAGTGGTAGTGATCAATAACAATATCCCTCCATGGTTGTCTATGAATAAAGAACATCTTATGTTGGCTCTTATAGTTCTTGGTAGAATACAAGTGAAGAATATGGATTTCTACCTCCAACCACTGATCAACGAATTCAAGCAATTATGGGAAGGGATACATGTATAAGATGTATTAAGATCCATATCGATGGAGAGGTCTTTTACGTTATATGGCATATGTGCATACATTGCACATGATTATCCAGGACTAGGATTTTTCCTTGCCGCAAGAATGTTGATTTATTTGCTTATATATGTAATGTTATTTTACAAAGTTAATTTCGTGCAACCTCCTTTTTGGTGCTAATGTGCTCCATATACAATAAAATCATGGGTCTTGTAACAAAAGGGTATCATGGATGTAAATGTTGTGAACCGTCAATAAAGGCTAGGTGGTCCAACCACCTACAAGATCATGTGTACGATTATTTGAGGGTGTTCCTCCTAGAATACCACCCTTATAGAAGAGAATCATCTTTTTTCAATGGTAAACCATAGAGAACCTAGAGACATGACATAATGACATCGACACACTGGCTTAGGGAATATGACATAGAGAAGGAGAAGGAAATTGTAGAATTGTTCAATTCAAATGGGGAACCTATGTTCGATGATCCTAAATTTTTCAACACTTATGTTGAGAAAATGCCTGTTGGGATGAAAAGGAAATATGTGTTTTACAAGTTTCCATATTGGGAGCATATTAATGTTCCCCACTTACTAGATCCCATGCATATATTAAAAAATGTTTCATCTTTTTTATGGAGGCACATATCATCGAAAAAAACTTACACACTAGCTGTTATGAGAGATCTTATTTCTTCGAATACTAAAATGAAACATTGGACAAGAAATTAAAGTAGAGGAGAGTCTATAACCTCTTGGTATTTTAGAGAAGGTGATGTCCCATGTATTTTGAAGAAAGATGATATTTCTTTGGCAAAAAATGCTATATTGAATGTGAAGATTCCTTCATTGCAGGAGTTGACTCTATGACGTTGCTTCACTGTAGAAGAAGAATTGTCAGGGTTGAAATCACATGGCCATATGAATCTTCTAAGGGTATGTATGTCAATTGCATGCTTCTTATTCTACATTTTAGGTTATAATATGCTATGCATTCGTAGTTTTATTCCAATTGATTTCTTATGTGTTTATTTATAGTGTCATTATCCTTTGCTCATGCGTGTTTGCGTGAACCATGAATTCTCGTAGGATCTATGGCAAGCCATATCTAAATTATCTACATTTGTACATTGGATTACATCAAAGGATATTCACATGGTTAGTATTCCACGTTAGTGTCAAGAGATCGCCAAGATTGTTTGTATGTTTGAGAAGGAACTTCCCACAAGTTTCATGGACTTATAGTTCCATATTCTAATTCACCTAATTGATGAGGTTGAATTTGTTGGGGTACTCTTGTGTCATTGGATTTTCTTCTTGGAGAGGTACATGAAAAAGTTGAAGTGGTTTGTTATATAGAGGGAAAAACCCGAGGGATCTATGGCAGAGGGGTACATAGTATATGAGTCATTCTACTACGCTAGTGAATACCTCAAGCAAATTGATGAAACACTAGGAGGAGTGGTTTGGGATGTCTAATGAGATGAGGGAGAAATGGAAGGGGAGCTACTTCAAATGAACAAAAAAAGGTGCTTGATAAAGAGTAAGTCACTTATATTTTGTCAATTTTTTACAAAGTAATTGTTTGCAATCAAATTGAGAATATATATTTGATCTCATACTAAGGTTTCATTTCACAAATACATCAACAAATGCATAAATTGATTCCATCAATAGATTTTTTCTTTACAGTGCAGAGGCAATGCAGCCATGGGTCATGTTGTATGAAAAGAGGAGAAGGAAATGGGACAGTGACAAGAAAGAATTCAGACGGTTGAATGGTAGAAGCATCCCATCTCCTAATAATTTAAAAGAAAATATATTAATGATCTATCCCAATATTTGGGTGGTTGACCAGATCAGAGAGAAACATGGCGTGTCCAGTGGTTACCCACATGGTGAAAAGGATGCACTAAACATATGGATTGGGTGCCACAACTCTTTAATAATATTTGTGTACATTGTTCATTTTAGAATGCACGTTTGAATTATAACATGTATTATGTTTTTCTTAATTCTCAACTTACTAAACATATGACAATGTCCATTCTTCACATTTTTTAGGTCCATTTGTTCCCATCTATGTTGGCATATGGACATCATTTTCACTCTGAGGATACCGATGATAGACATGTCACATTTGACTATGGAGTGGAGGTGGATTTCAACCAATATAATCATGCTAGCCATCGTGGTCGGAACATAATAGAGGGGAAGCTAGGTTACATCGAAAATATACAAGAGATCATGCAAGTGGACTTCTCATCTTTGCAATGTGTTATTTTTAGGGGCAAGTGGTGGGATACTTTTGACCAGAATAATGTAAAGGAATATCGTGATAGTTGGATAATATGTATCAACTCTAAAAAGATGTGGGATGAAAAGAAGGAGCCTTATGTTTACCCAAAACACTACAATCAAGTGTTCTTTTACCCAAATGTGTTGGACATGGATTGGTGGTTTGTACTAAGACACGATTCAAGATCAAAACATATTTTTGAGAACAACAATGTTATCATGCCAAGAGAGGAAGATAACTCGGTTTATGGCAATGAATAGGGATATGTACATGTTTTATTTCGACATTTATGTTATGACTGTGGCATTTTATTATGGGCATCTATAATTGATGGACATTTTGTTATACTCGCTTTTAAATTTTAAATCGTGCAATTTAATATTCCATGTTAAACAATAATTCATTTTCCCATAATAAGGTTAAAAATGAAAGTTTGAAGCCCAATCCTATCATATTAAGTGTCTCGACTTACCACATAATTATATAGCAAAAAAAAGACCCACTTAATATTTTGTATATTTTCTAACATTTCATTACAATTCACACACACACTTTGAAATATTTGATCCCTCCCATATTTAATAAGTTCAATGTGACGATGCATTTATGCTAGTTTATAATAATAATATATTATTATTATGCTAGTTTATATGTGCATGTACACAAATGTTTGTGAATTATTTTATTATCGTTATTATTATTTTATTTTATTTTTTTTGCTCAAATATCCCTAACTTGCAGGGCTGGAGTTTGGTCTAAGAAACCATGACCCAAGGGCATCTAAGCCGTCAAAATCACCCAAGGATCGCACCCGGCCTAGGCCAAACCAACCCTTAGCATGGCTGGATTTTTTTGGTTTCTCCTCTGACCATTTCCAAGTTTCGAACCCTAGGACGCCTAACAAACAAAACCCCTCGAATACCAATTGTGCTAGTAGGACTTGACTATTGTTATTATTTAATTCATTAAGTTTTATTTATCTATTTTTTGTTTATGTAAATGCTATGGATGAGAGAGAGGAGATGAATGTTGCAATCTCTTTCATAATGAACTATAGGATATCATATGGATTCAATAAAGTCTACAAAGTGTCTTCTTCTACATAGGAATGTATTGTTTCTTTATTCATTAATCAACTTATCATATGCATAAACCTAGCCTTATCATATTGGTCCCTGTCGTGGTATTAGTTATCCTCAAAATCTCATCTGTTGGAGAAAGATTTGAATATCTCTAATGACAACACGATCAATAGGTAACAAAACTTTATCATAGAATAACATCATCCATTCAATCCATCCCCTATTCTCTAAATCCAATGCTCCCTTCGAAAGAATATTTCATTTTTATCAAATATATTTGTTTCAAATATGTGAAAATATACCAAAACATTCATATTGAACCTTCCACCCCTATGTTGGGGAAAATGAAAGATCCCATTCTCTTCTATTACCCAAAACCATCCGAGAAAACTATTTGGCTACTTGTTTTCATGTCTTCCATATACTTTTCATGATGAAAGAGCCTTGAATATTGAAATTATGTGGGGTTTAAATGATGTTACATAAATCAAAGCATGGTTGGAGAGTGCAAATGTTTTTCCAACAACAACCATTGCATTAGAAGAGAATTAGATGTACCATTTCCATCAATGCACCAAACAATCCATTTAAATTTCAAAATTTCCCCTTATATAAAAACATCAATCAACAACAAACCACCCTATGATTTCAGGATAGTGCAAGCACACAAAGTCATTAAGGGAAGCACCCTCTCACCACCATATTTTGCACATGAAATGGATCTCAAAATTCTCTCTAGTCCATAAAAATAAGTTTTATTTGAAACCTAACAAAACACATAGGAAATGTGGCATACCTACAACATCTAATTTTTTATATGATTTTACAAACAAAGAAGAGGCATTTACACTACCCACATTTTAACTTAGTTTATCTCTCCAAACACCAATATCACATAGAAGGAGGAGTTAACCCAGTGCTAAATTGGATAACAAGATATCTCAAATTTCTCTAGTTCATTATGCTTCTAATCCTTGTGAATCCAATCCAACAAATTTGATAAATACTAGTGATTCAAGTTTTAGTTCTATGCTTGATGAATTTTGTTTTTTCTTCATTTTATGATGTTGGATATGAAAATATAATTATCATTTATTTGTGGTTGGATCTAGTCTTGGGTGTTCACACATTTATTTTATGTAATGGTTTTTTATTGTGTAATGGAAGTAAATTGTATATTGAATGCATGTATTATGTATTGAATGTAGAGAAACATAATTTTAATGTGAATACCAATGAGTATGAGTAACCTATCACGTTTTATAATATTACAATGTTTACATATTATATATTTCTGCATCACATAAGTTGTATTCATTTTAAATTCAAAGTATTTACTAATTTTTAATATGAGAGTGGAATTAGAATAATAACATCCAATGATAACTCATACTATTTGTAACTTTACCATGAAAAGACAATGACAACATTATTGATTCTTCAACGCAAATGTTTTTTTTACAAAGAGAACAGTTTTTTAGAGAAAGACAAAGAAAGTAATAACACACAAAAGCATTGAAATCATTTTAAACAAATATGTTCATATTATTCCACATAATATTTTAAATGAATATTAAATTCACACTTAATCAACCTTTAAAAAATACATACATTTAAGCCATGAACCCAGAATAACTTATGATTTAAAATTTATATAAATTTTAGTACTACTAGATGTTTTAGTTATATATTTTACTATTCCTTGTTATTTATATTTGTACCAATTTTAATATATTTATTATATCATTTAGGTAGAATTCAAACACATTAACATAGACATTTGCTTTATGCATTTATTGCGTAGGTACCTCAAGATATATGTGTAAATGAATAAATATTTATTTTTTCGTTACTATTACTTCTTATATACTGAAGAAGTCATTGTTAATTCACACTTATATTCATACTCTTTCTTTTTTAATAAAATTATTTTAGTATATAAATTTCATTAAAGTAGTTTAAATAAAAATAATAATTTTGTCAAAATAAACATTTTATAAATGAAACAACAATCAACAATAACATGTGTTGGGCCTGGCCCAAGTTAAGACAATTTTGGACAAGTTAGTTTTGGGAGTTGCGAAGTAACAACGCAACGCAGCATCGACAAGATAGAAGACTCATCGCTGAGGAGATCCAGCGCCGCGAAGTTCCAACCCCGCGAAGATACAGCATGGCAGAAGTTTTGGACGGAAAACGGTATAAATTCTAGTGAGACCGATCAACAATCTATTTTGGTTAAGATACTCCGACCTGCAGGTAAGGAGTGGCGAAGAAGGAAAGCGACCGGTCGCACGAGCAAAGGTAACACTACGTGAACCGGCCGCATGAATCCATTAGAGAAGGAACGACGGGATGAAAGTGACCCATCAGCATGCGCTCGATAGAGGGGATGAAAGCGACGTGACCACGCGCAGAAGGATGGCCACAGCGACTAGTCGCTATCATAGCCTAACAGTTCTGGTTAGCGAGGTAACCGCACCAGTTTTGGGGAACCTTAGGGTTTTTGAGCCCATCATGAATGTAACGACGTGACCTACGAGCACGGTCTATAAAAGGGAAAATTTTGTAAGGGAAAGGGTTAATCTTCTAATTGTTGATTTTGGTTAAGTTGTTATTGATCTCTGTAGAGAGACTTATTGTAAACAAGCTCTACAGCTGTGTGCGCAGAGACCTACTGAAGAGAGAAGAGAGTCTGCAGCTGAGTGCGCAAACTGGAACTGTTGAACCCTTCCCATTGATAATATAATCAACAGTTCTTGTGGACATATCTCCCATCCTGGGGGTGAACCACGTTAAATCCTTATGTTATGCGACTGAATATGTGTTTGCATCTGTGTATTTGTTTTGATGAATGATTAAGTGCTTATTTATAAATGAATGTATCTTCACTTTTGTATGTATTTGCCATAAGGGTAAATGATGGGAATAATATGTTAAGTGCTGAACATGTATGCATAACATTGAATGTGCAAGTATTTCTAAGTAAGATGAATGCATAAGTCGATTGGGTAAACACTTAATACAACGAAGTCTGTATAGTGCGATTCCCTGAAGCGTAGCATCAAAAGTGTGCAGTTACGTTGAAGTTCATCGTGGTGTATAAGTTTGGAAGGTTTACAGTCTAATATGATTACTGAATGCCTAAGTTTGCATTAAGTTAAGTCTATTGAAGTTGTGCGAGTATTGAAGAGGAAGCGCAGTCCTCAGTGCGTTGTCTTGTTGTTAAGCAGTCGCTCTACATCGCGCAGTCATTGGATGCACGATAGTACAAGCATTAACCGCGAAGCAGGTGAACTTCGCGCAGTCCACCATTCTGTTCAAGCGCGCATCACCTGGTTGTGGAAACTTGATTCCACAACCTCCCCATAACTTCGCCTCGGGTGAGACCTTAGTTTGCTCGCAAACTGTTGCCGAAAAGGGCCGGTGAAAAGGGGTTTTGTTGATTCCCTGAACCGCGTAGAACCTAGGTCTATCTTGGAAAAGCTTAAAGAACACTATTAGAGCCAACAACATGAAAAGACATAAAAATACGTGAACAAAATTAACATGATATACATCAACATGACATATAATACATTTTATAAATGAAACAACATCAACATGACACACAATACATTTTATAAATGAAACAACATCAACATAACATGAAAATACATAAATATACATGAACGCCATCAACATCAATGAGATATGAAACAATCATAATATATCTAAACAATAATGTGTCATGTATAATGCCAGTGCGTTAGTATATATGTACAATACGCATCGCCTCAGTGCGTCGGTATATATAGAGCACTGATATCTTAGAACACTAGTCTCATTATTTTATCGGTGCGTTGAATATATATATATATATATATATGCACTGATAGCAGTGCATCCACGTATATACAAAGCACCGACATTGTTGAACAAATAAAAATAAAAATAAAACATTTTTTGTTCACTACATGGTGCTCTTTATATATACTAATGCACTAGATCTGGTGGATCAATTTATTTAAATAGTACCGCTGTGTTAAAAATTAGTTTTATGGTTTCAATGGCGGTGCATTTAGTTCACCCGAATGCACCGTTGACCTAAAGTTTTTGTTCTGTATACGGTGTTCTTTATATATATAGGCGCATTGGTTCCAGTGCATCTATATATTTATAGAGCACTACATTTTAAAAAAAAATGTTTATGGTTTCAAGTTTATGCGTATAGTTTACCCAAACGCATCTTGGACATTTATTATTTTTGTTTACTAAGCACTGCGTTGTAAATATATTGACGCACCACAGTGTTGGTGCATCTATATATTTAGAGAGCACCACATTTTTTAAAGTATTGTATATGGTTTCAAAGCATTTCATTTAGTTTACTAAAACACACCATGTACCTTAATTTTTTTTGTTTACTAAAAAATGCTCTATATATATAATGATGCACTATTGGTGGTACGTCAATATATTTACAAAGCACCACTTTGTTTAAAAAATTAATTTAATGGTGTCAATGGAAGTGCAGTTCGTTTCCTCCAATGCATTGTGTCCTAAAAATTTAGTTAACTAGATAGTGCTCTTTAAATATATCGATGCACCATTAGTCGTGTGACATTATATTTACAAAGCACCGCATGTTTTTAAAAATCGTTTTTATGGTTTCAATTTTGGTACGTTACGTTTTCAATAACACACCGGTGACTGTGCGTGAATGCTGAAATTCAAACCCAGTTACCAGTGCTCTCTATGTTACACATAGTGCACCAATAATATGGTGTGAGTCGAGATTACAACATGCACCATGCAAAAAATTAATTTTTTTGTTAAAAATGTCAAATTTAAGTGAAATTTTAGTTTTTATTCTGCTAAAAAATTGAGAAGGTAATAAAGACAATACTTGGACTCTTTCCCACCTGGGAGGCATGGTTTCCACGTACACAACCAATGATAATTTCCCATCGTTTTGGAAAAAATCCAACGAACCAAACCATGGGAGAAATCATACAACAAATGAGCACCACGTGCGTGGGGTGTCAGGAAGAGAGTACCGCACTGGTGCTTAGGTGGGCCTAGGAGGTTCACCACACTGAAAAATAAGTGAATTGAGTTATTCAATGCCATAATTTTATTTTATTTTACCCTATTTTGATTGGCCCGAGTAAGTGGTGCACTGGTGCGCTTCTCATTCTAGAGAGCATCATTAGGTATTTATATTTTTAGAAAATGAAAAGAGATTATGTTTTTTATAGCCACTGCATTATATTGAGTAGTGCACCAATGTGTCTTCGAATTTATAACACGTCAAGGTGCCCTATTGGAAAAATTGAAAACATTTTTTTTCCAGTCGAGGCAGGCTTTTTTTTGGCATAAAGCGATGTGTGTTATTGTTCAATGCATTGGTGCATTAGTATCAGTCCCATGCACCGAACAATTTTTCCGCAAAAAATAAATTGAACATATTTGTACAAATTGCGTCGAGCTATTTTGACACTGATGCTTTGTTTCATTAGGCACATCGGTGCATCTTTGATGTTATTGCATTGATGCGGCTAGGTAGATCTAGAGCACCGAAGTTTTTCTTTTAAAAATAATTAGAATTTATTTTTTTATGTCTTTTGAATAGTGTGTTTTACTCTATAACACATTAGTACACCTATGTCCTTAACATGCATCGCTGAGTTTTGTTGGGAAGTAAGAATTATATAGGTTTTTAAATGGCATCGAGCTTTTTGGACTTCAGTATGCTGCCAAGTTAGGCACACCAGTTTGTCGATGATTTTACTATTTTGGTGCAACAGTGCATCAAGTGGTGAATCGCACCGGTAAGGTTTGTAAGTTTATGTGCACTGAAGAAAAAAAGAAAAAAAAAATTTGCTAAAACCGTCTCCCACCCACCTATGCCTCCCCACCTCCGTTAGCAACCTCTACTATAAATGGATAAATGGGCTCTTTTTTGTGAATGTTCCACAAAAACCTCTTCTAGAAGGTGTTTTCCTTGTAGTGTGAACACAAGAATGGCATTGAAACTCATAACTATGTTGACATACAATATTAATCTGGTTGTAAGAATAAGCACCATTTTTAGTTATGATTTAAGGGGATTTCTTGCTATTATCCCTCTATGGATCAAGAATGGATTAAATAACTCTATTTTGTATAGCTAATAATACATGGTAAATTTTTGGAATGGACAAGTTTCATTCTTATTTGATTAAGTTTTGGGGGTTCTTGAGACCACCAAAGTTAAGTCATTCATTTCATAAGTTGTTTTTTCTCCTAATATGCTTGAGTGCACTAAAGTTGAAAAGGTTTATAGTTATGAGGCATAATACAATTTTTACCAAGTATAAACTATCGGCTATTTCCTTGCATACAAACAGTCGTATCCAACAATCCACTTAAACTCATTATGGTACATTGAAATACTTTTGCTATTTCCTTGTATACATTGAAATGCCATAGATTTCCTTGCCGTAAATCAAATAATATTCCAAATTGTTTAATTGAAATTCCTTGAATCAAATCATTATGAATAGGGTTACCATGTTATATAATGACCTCTCCCCTTATAAAATTAGGCACAATAGTATTGATTATAAAAGACTAGGTGAGATTGGGTGTAAGAAGGATAGGTTCCAAGCATTGTTACTTCTTTAATTTTCAAAATCCCGTTGTTGAATACCATATCAAAACAAAGTTAATTTCTTATCACTACCACAAAAGGCTAACTAAGAGGCTAGATAGTTTATGAAAACACGTGGTTATAGGTCCAATAGTCCCATCCCACATATGATGATATAATATTGTTTGATGGTATGCGATGACTGCATCTGGACTTATTGCATAATGATTTCATGGTATGATTGATGGTGGTTGATACTTAGTTATGATATCTCATGATGATATTTCATGACATATTAGTTCGGTAGGATACTTGATTATTTCATGATGATATCATGGATTGTCACTTCACGTGATTCGGTATTCAATAGAATGATTAATTAATTCAAGTCGGTATTTCATGATAAGTAAAACATTGTTAATGAGGCATATTATTCCATGATGATTCCTTATGATACATTATATTGCAAAATGTAACTTATGACAAGGCATTCTTTGTGATCACATATTATAACTAGTTATAGTACGTTATTATTCATAATGGATTTCATGATATAATCTTATTATTTGAGGAAATGACCACTAATCATGTTCCTTTGTGGTGAGTGCAAGTTTGTTTCAAGTGATCCACTCAAAAAGTCTAAAGAGGTTAATAATTCTAGGATTATGTGGGGGCCCATAACCACAAATGAGAATGACTGCAACAAACACATTATGGTCTGGGGGACAAACTCAACAATTAACTCTATACTAGTGATTCTTTTCATACTTTCCATAAATCCCAAGGGGGGGTGTATATGGGGGGGATTCTGATGCCTAGGGTTGGTGCCTTAAGGGTGCATAAGGAGGGAATATAAGCTATCCTTTCGATATTCCTGGGTATAATGATCTTGATGTCGGGATTGGTGTACTTGTAGCCAACGGTCGGTTAATTTTGATGAGGCCTAGATTCCAGTTAATTTCGATGAGGCCCCATATTTATTGGAATTTGGCCCGGGTGAATAAGCCGTGAAAAATTACTAGGGAACTTCCAATGCCTACAGTATGATCTACTTATAGGTTACAATAAACGGACCATGCCATGATGAGCGGTACCATCAAGAGTATTGGCAACGAGGATTATGGAGGTGGCAGATGGTATGATTATCAAGGAGAGGGTGAGTAACGAAGGAAGGAGTTTCATGAATGTTGTACTTTTATTTATTTATTTTGACTCCTTTATTTGACTTTATTGATGCTTGAGTGTGTGATGAGATTGATGCATAAATTTTATAATTGAGTGGATATTAGACACATAGGAAATTCATCAAGAGCATGTTGTAACTTAGACTGCCATGATTGTATTAGTGCAGGTGAGAAATTTATGCGTGATGGCCACACGTATAAATCTCTCATATTCAAAATAGTACCAACTACCTATATTATATAGTATCTACATAATTGATTGAGTAAGTTCTTGTATTTGTTGCTATGGGGTTATAACTTTGGGATGAAGTTTCCCAAAGGAGGGGAGTATGTAACAATCCAACCTTAGATATTAGTATAAGTATAAATAGCATATGGTACTAGTGAAAAGGTCAATTAATATGTCAAAATAAAAAGGAATATGTGCATTATAAGTTAATTTAGGTGCATGCATGACAAGTGTGTCATCCATGCAAAAATTAAGAAATTGAGTAAAATATATAAATTAAGTAATAAAAGGGGACATGACCAAGAGATGAGGGCTATAGCCTTGTTGGTTGATTTTGGGGTTTTCGTGCTTGTTTGTGTTGGTTTTATGTTGTTTGTAAGTGCACCCATTGAAGAGGGAGTTTAAGGAGGAGGATATTTATGTACATAGGTGGAGGGAGAAATGAGTAAGGTCTCACTTGGTATGGAATAGGGTTAATTGTTGAGGGATCAGGTACCTCAGCTTTTTCTAGGGGTTGTTGGGTGGAGAGTTTCCCCTCCTAATATTGTTGCTAATAGAAGAGTTGGTTCCTAACAAAGGATAAGGTCTACATGCAAATTTGGATAAGTTGGTAATTGATTAGGTAAGTAGAGATTATTCTCTTGAGGTTATAGTTCATAGAACTTTGCTAGTTATCTAAGCTATATTAGAATCGTTAATTGATTTCTTGAAGATAATGAATTTGGTTGTCAATAGACACGTGATAGATTAGTTCCTTTCTGAAATTTCTCAATGAAACTGCCATTTAATTAGATTTAAAATCTTCTTAGTAAAATGGGTTGTTACATCAAGCCTCTCTTTGGCCTTGACCTCAGAAATTCTAGCCCAAAGCTATATTTTCTAGAGCATGGAATAAATTCGACAAATATGCACCCAATGAAAACACTTGAAAAATGTGCAAAATAACACATATTCTTCAAAAAACCCACTCAAACAAGTGCAACCTTGAATTGGGATGAAGAAGATGAAGTTATGGATGTGACCACCAAAGGGAAAGCCTATAACAATAGAAGAAGAATAAACCCAACATAAAACAACACTAACCCTTATGTAAACGCTAACAAATCTTGAACAAGACCTCTAATATGCAAAATTATATTGTTTCTATGTGTAGACAACAAACTCCTAATGTTGTTTAACCCCAAAAAGTACCCCCTACAACATAGTCCTTACATTGGCATGATATAGTGGACGAGTTGCAACCACCAAGGCCAATGTAACCAAGTTTGATGTGTTTAGATCCTCGGAATGGATATAAATTTACATAGGTCTTTAGTTGCTACTTCTTAGCTGAGACTGCAACCTCAACCTAGAGTCTCTCTTGTTAATCTTATTAATCCAACCGAGGAAGAGCGTCATGAGCATGATGTCATGGCCATGATTTATTTCATACCTGTCATCAAGAATCCTCCATTATATGTGTCTGTGAAAACTAAGAACAAGATTACACATTGATGTTTGATTAATGGTGGTTCTTGTCTAAATGTCATGTTCGAAACAATTATGGAATAACTTTGCTTATCTGGCACAAGGTAAAACCCCAAAAACATGCTAGATTTTAACAAGCAACACAATTCTACTATCAAGGAGGTCAAGGAGATGACATTAGTGTTATGTGCTCATCCCAATATCTATACTACATGCAATATCCAAGTCATGGATATGGCAGTGAGCAACTATTTTATCAACCCTGGCCTAGATTGGTAAGCCTTAACTAATGGTTATTCATCACTCAAAATACTCACCTAATTGTCCACAAAGGTCCAAATAACATCATAGTACAAAGAGAAAGAATAATCTCACCATATATAGAAAGTGTCCCATAACCCAATGCTAATTTTATGGAGACTGGTCTCAACACTTACTCTATTTTTGTTAAAGAGGATAATGTGGCTCCAATCGAATTTGTTGTTGACTTCGACGATTAGATTTTTTATATGCACTTTAACATTGCCTCTTCATGTGAAGGACGTGGTGTTGGGGTTGTAATATATTCATATATAGGTAAAATTTCCCACCATTTCCCTTTTCAACTCAATTTTCCTTGCATTAATGATACTTGAGAATTTGAAGCTCTAATTCTAGGTTTATATTTTTTTTTACTTAAGTTGTAGACATTTGAATTTATTTAATGATTCTAAGCTAATCATTAACATGGTAAAATAATCATATACTCCTATTAATAATTTCCTAAAACGATAGGCTCAATTGGTGTAAATCCATCTTAAGAATTTATTATCGTTTACCCAAACTCATATACAATGTACATAGAAATATAAATGTCATAGTTGAAAAGCTCACCACTTATGTTGTTAAACCTAATATATAGTTGTTGGTTGACCATGTTGGATGTCCTATGATCTCTCTCTAGAATCCGTATATCCTCTTTAATAATGAGTCTTGGTTAGTCTTCTAGGGCAATGAAAGTATTTGTTATTTTGCTTAATAAGTAGGATGAAAATTTTGAGGTTATTTGTTTGGATGATAATAAGTTTTTTAAGGGCTCAGTTCCCTTGGAGAATTATTTCTCCCCAAGCAATGCTAGTAATAAGAACAAAACCTATCAAGAGGTTTGATGAGAAAAGTAGGAGATAACATCCCTGTCAGTATTGGTTTAAATGATGACCCCCAAAATTTGTATATAAGTTCTAAGCTTGAAAAACTAAAATTTATGGCTTTATTTAACAAATTCAGTGATTTCTTTGCATGGTAATATGTCAATCTATGTGCTTTTGACCCTAGAATAATTTAGTGTGTTATTCCGACAAAAGAGAACACTATGCTTGTCTTACAAAGACAATGACTAATCAATATGGCCATAAAGCTACTATTAGGAAGGAAGTTGACAATATGCTTAATGCCAATATCATCTTCCCTATCAAATCATTTCCATTGGTTACCTTTATCCCTCATTGTGTGACACATATTTCAATATGGATGTGTGTAAGATGAAGAGAAAAATACATAGAAATCCATAAAGTCATGAGGAGGCTAAAATTAAATCCTTAGTCATCCACAAATTTAGAAAATGAACTTTTGATGTAATAATAGTGAAGCCAATAGTTCAACCACATTAAAGAATCATAAACATCATTGATGCATAGAAAATGGTTGGAAAATATCAATTAACCTACTAGTGAAACTTCAATAGCCCATCCTTCTCATGAACATAATACAAAGGAAAAATATAATGTTATAATTAGTAAATTTTATTAACCTTCTATCAAATACAAGACCACAACCAATAACATTGTGCTCAAGGATGTCAATGGTCATTGAAATTTATCTTCAACAACTCCAAGAAAAATTCTTCTAGCTCCATTATTTGGTCCAAGCTTTCCATTGATCGATTATGGCATATTCTCCAAAATATTTTCCCAAGCACTTATGAAGCCACCTTAAATATTATAGTCCAATCCACTTTATCAAACAAGGTTGGACCTTATTTAAACAAATGCTACCTATCTTAAAAAAGAGATCTTATTGTAATTTTGAGGATAACCATAAGTAATATAGCCATGAAATATTGATATGTTTAGGGAGTCTTAGCAAACCTCCATTGACCCTAGTGATTATAAGGCCTTTTAAATGGAAAACACGTACTAGATTCACTATCAAAGCAATCACTTGAGACCATCCATAAACAAGACATCTCAAGACACCATCTTTGCCTATGGATAATATGTAAGCCCAAGGTTATTTCTCTGTTTACACTAAGAATAGAAAGTTTGTTCATGACAATAAAGGCACCACACCAAAATTCTTTCAATATGTTGGCAATGGTGAACAACATATACAAAAAGAATGCAAGAATAATTAAAAAAATTAGGTTACTTCTTACCTAGAGACATATATCATCTTCCTATACCCCAAAAGTTTTCATAGGAATTAGAATATACTTGAAAATCATAGTTTGACAATTTCAACAACTCAATCAACACTTTGGTCATAAAGTGCAAGGTCTATTCTCCAACATCTTCAGTCTTCCCACCTACACAACTACCACATGGTAGAAGTAATAAATCATGTTTCCATATATAAAAGTAGCAAAGAACATTAAAAAACATGGAATAAATGGACACTATTAGGAATAAGGGAAAATAAAATGAAGAAGGAATGAAATGGACAAATAGGTTAGATGTTATTCACTTAAGAATCTCTCGTGTTTAAGGAAAAAATCCTAAAACTTGAAGTAAATTTAAGAAATTATGAAAACTTGTATAGTATAATAGCTCTTAGTGGGAAGGAATATCTAGGAACCAACCAAAGACCATAATCAACTTTTTTAATAAAAATGATCGTATCTTCACAATGTAGAGCAATGATGCAAGAACATACACAAGCTCTTGTGGAGCTCCTCCATTTTTCTCACCATTGAATCTAGCTGGCCCATTTGACGGTCCCAATTCATTGAGAAGGGAATATTGTATGACTAGGTCATCATCCCCCAATCTCCCCAATGCACTCTCGTTGTCCAATATGGGCCCTACAAATCAATGACCCACAAAACATTTTGTAGGAAAAGTGGTATGGCAAGGCACCTTGATCAAAAGCCTCCACAAATTCTCATTGTCTCCAAATCATTATATCCTCATCAATGATCCTCAGTGCCCAGGGTTTTGTGCATGTTTTTTATCATCTAAGTACCTCCATCATTCACTCCAATGCCCAAAAAATTAATTGATGCAAATAATTAAATAAATGAAAATTCAAATGAGATGTACATGGGTTGGTCAACTATGTTATGTGGCATCCTTTCCTTAAGGGCATGCTTAAATATCATTTATGAGCCATTCAAAATATTAAGGAGTAGCCATATTGTATTAATGAATGAATAATTGTTTTGAGGGGAATAATTATGGAAGGGTCAGACTGATTTTAAGAGGGGGGTCCACCTTGATCTATTTTGGGGGGCATTTGCATGCAAAAGAAGAGATAAAGATATTCATGAATCAAGGGAAGAAGAGGAGAATAGGAAGAAGTATTGAAAAGTAGACAAAAGAGGAGAGCCCCACGTAGGAAGAAATAATAAAGTATAACATCAAAGAATAAATTACAACAACTGTAGGTAGAGGATTTTATTTCATAATTCCTTAGGGAAATTGTTGTAAAACCCTGGCCGAGACTGAGAGCAACGGGTTGAGAATTTGATAATCAGAGGAATTGTTAGGACTTTGATCCCACTTGCAAATTCTGAAGAAGAAATCTCTTAGAGGCCTATATTGTAGTTTTTATTAAAAAAAATGAGAAATAATAAAAGGTCTGTTGAGCCTTTCGTGAATAAAAAATCTCATTGTTTGTGTTTGTTTAAATTGTTGTATTTAGAGTTGTTGCCTCTATGAATTTTAGAGCATGTTGTGCTCTCTTTTGTTGCACGTGCATTGCGGGATTTGGACTTATGCAAGTTTGAAGTTGTGGATTTACCCTCACTAAGGGATTGAGGTCCCCTGGTGTGCCATCAATTTTGGTATAAGAGCAGGAGTATCCTGTAGTGTAGGTGGAATCCTACTAGAGAAGGCAACTCCACAACCAAGGAAATTTTAAGAACCCCCCTAAATTTATATGTATAATAAATGGGCGAATCCCCATCATATATAGGAAAATGTGAAGGCTATTTTATCAATGTTATATTATGTATATATAATTTTTTGGCGAATATCTCATTGAATTATATAATCTTGTAAAATCTTGGCAAATCTTTCACTAACATTAGAGAGATTTTGAGGTCAAAAAAGGGCCTCCTAAGAGATGTACTACAAAAATATGAGATATATTAAAATATTATGAATTGAGGGTTTTATGGGGTAGGTATATATGACAAGTCACCTCCCACACTATTTTCTATGCACAATATAAATAACCATGGTTGAGTTACTTTTCAAAATTCACTAGAAATAAAATTAATAAAATAAGTCTACATTGATGTGACTAAGATTCATTGTAAATTCCCAAAAATGTATTGTCCTTTAACATTTATTTGTCTTGAACTTGCAAATGAAATTAAATAATAAAAAACATTTTTAAGAGTTTTTTTTTAAATTTTATGTTGACTTTTTATATTTAGTACTTTTCTCATGAATTTAATAATGTAATTTAATTGAGAATTTATTTACATGTAAAATGTCAATAATATTATTATAATCCACATTGCATTGTTATTATTATTATTATTATTATTTATTAAATCTATTATTATTCTTTATTAGTTTGACATTATGTTATTAAATAGAATGGAGTGAATATACAATTTAAAATTAAAAACATAAAAATGATAATATATTATTTTATAAAAAAATGTGAAAGGACTTTCTTTATGAATTAAGAGTACTTCACTTGAAAATGACAATAATATTATTTTATGTGAAAGTGTGAAAAGACATTCATTATGAGTACTTTACTTGAAAATGACAATAATATTATTTTATGAAAAGACTATCATTATGAGTACTTTACTTTATGACTTAAAAGTACTTACACCACTACCTTGGTTAACTATGTGTTTTCATCCACCATAGAAAATTTGACAAATAAGCATTCTTAACTCATGCAATGCCACCTCACCAAGGGGGATGATGTCATCTACTAGAATGTGATTGGTTGTATTTTATAGTACATTTTCTTTGTTTTGAGGCCCTTTTTTGACCTCAAAATTTCTCTAATGATTATAAAACCTTGTAAGATCTTCATAAATCTTTCACTAAATTATAAAACCTTGTAAAATATTCGCAAATCTTTCACTAAATTATAAAACCTTGTAAAATCTTGGTGAATCTTTCACTAAATTATAAAACCTGTAAAGGCTTGGCGAATCTTTTACTAAATTATAAAATATTGTGAAGTCTTGGCGAATTTTTTGATAAAGATTAAAATCGTATATAGTAATAAAAAAACATATACAAAAAATACTAAATAGTAGATAAATCTCAATAAATCATCACATAACAAGCCCTCTTTTGGTGGTAGTCTAGTACCTCACTCTAACTATCACAGAACATAGAAATTGACCATACTCTAGGAATATTCTTGGACAACAATGATTTTTTTCATCACCGCGACAAATAGAATCAATATTAATACAAGGGCCCACCAACACCTCAATCCTCATTTAGCACTCCACACTATTACAAGGGTGCACCAACACCTCATTTATGCACACACCTTATCGAATTAGAGGGTTAAAAACTCTAAATGTGTATTGTTTATTTCAATACACTTGGAACTATTCTAAAAAATAATTGCCACTCTATATGGTAAGAAAATGCATGTTCCAAATTAGTCAACAAAAGTTTATTCAACCAAATATTATCCACGTGCTTCCAAACCTAATTAAAAACTAACCCCACTATGCATGATATATTTCCATGAAAAAATAAAAATAAAAATGCAGGTCACTGAGAATGTGGTGATGTCAAGACATTGGTTCAAGTCTTTAAATCCATGAAAGGAAGGTTGCAAAACTATGACAGATCTAGTAGAAAAGTAATGAGGAATATTTGACTGAATCTAGGACTGCTTTTACAAATACAATAAATAGAGTAAACAAAGCTCCGTGCTTTAGCAAAGACTGCATTCTTTTCTAAGGTTTCTACAAATTATTGCCAACATGCAAGTTGAGATCCACTTTCTACAAACTACTAATAAAATCCTTTCAGAACCATAAAATTCAAATACCAAAACAGGCAACATGTCAAAATACCTAACAATGCCCAAAGCAAAAGAAGCAGCAAAGGCAGTGGGATTCCAAGTTGCTCCACCCATGGCTTGTCCCAGAAAGAAGAACACACACAAGTGGAAACAAAATGGGAGTGGTTATAAGCAACGTCATGGCCCACTGCACGCCCAAATACGCAGGTATGAACGAAGTCCCAGCCCTGAGGCCTGATGCTCCAAACACCCACAAAAACATTATTGTCACATCGTCGATCACATGCTTCACAATCCCCATGTTTCTTGTCGAAACTTTGGATTTGAGGTGATGGGATTCTGAACTCTCTTGATGCAAATGGGTTTCTATAAGACCTGATAGTAAATATCAACTACCCTTCTCATGTGGATATTAAGGAACTTGCAAAACAATATTCAACCCATAAAATCTAGACAAATGTAACTCCGTATTCGATTTCCATGATCGATAGAGAGCAAGAGAGCCCCTAGAAACTGCCATTTCTGGAAATCAAGGGTGAATGGGAGATGCCTAGTGATTTTTGTGGGTGAACAAAGGTTTAAATTGATTTTTAGAGGGGCGAAATTGTTTTATCTTGGCTCCCCTTTCTAAATTTGATGGGGCTAACCTACTATTCATTAAAAATAAATAAATAAAATGTGGGCTAATCATACCTAATGGATGTTTAATAAAAAATTAGCCCATTAAAAATTTAAAACACCTAAATTTAGCACATGGGCTAACATTAGCCCCTAAATTTTTCCATGTCCACAACTGAGGTTGTGGGTAGAGTTGAATGTGAAAAGAAGAAGAACTTGAGTTATAGTTGGGTGTATGTTTAAGATTTGAAGTTGTAAGCTATTGAAGTAAAGGAAATCCCATTGTGGGTTGGAAGCAATGAAGGTAGATTTGAAAATCTACAAGATGTAGGTATTTGAAAACAACTCCAACTGCAGTTGGGTAGTGCCCATGTGAAGGTGAATACAACTCCATAGTTTCAATTGTGGGTAGAGTTGTCCATGAGGTTTGAGAAAATTGAAGAAGCCAACGGTTCTACAAGAGTTGAAGCTAGGTAAAATTGTTGAGTAAAGATTTAAGTGAAAGAGAATAGTGGGTATGGGAGAAAACAACTCTAACAATGAGGTAGGTTAGAGTTCTGAAGTTAGAGAAGAGATGCACGTTGAGTAGGTGCAAAGATGGCTTACATAAGTAAAATTGAAATTGGGGTTTCTAGTATAACGAGGTATAGTTGAAAAGAGACATGGGATGAAATAGTTGAATGCATTAAGAAAATAGTGGCTAAGTTGGAAGCTTTAAAGGCAACTCAAGGGATTGAGGAAACTCTTGGACAAACTAGAGACTTGAAGAAATTAATGAATATGAAAATAATTGTGACTGAGGAGGAAATATTGGTTACTTTTAAGTCAATCAAGAAAAGGATGGAAGCCTTGGTGTAGGCATAGAATGCATGCCATTTCAGATCATTTGATGTGCATGTTGATGAGGGACAAAGAATGGAGGAGGACCTCATAGAAGAGGAAGTGGATGATGAAGAATATAATGAATTTGGAGGAAATGAGCTATATTAGAATAAAAATGGGGATTATGATTATGAAGAGGAAATTATTGACTGTGCACCAGAAAAAGGTGAAATGTTAGATGATGACTCATGGGGAAATTCAAGTTCCCTGATGTAGGATGATGATATGGTAGATTCTAATGAGAATTTTGAAGAACTTGATGATTATTATGTTAATTTAAATCATTGAGCATGAGGTAGAGAATAAACAGCCTTTGGAGGACATACCCACGGACTCACGAAGGCGATGAAATTAATTGATGACTTTGATGTTTGTGTGTGCACATACAAATAAAGAAGAAAGCAACCACACTAATGCTTCCTTTGAAGAAGGATACATCCATGTTGTTGTGGCAAGTGAAGAAGAGGACAACATTGTTTCTAAAATTGAAATTAAATTTGATAATCCTAATGAAGAACTTGAAGATTTGAACAACATTCTTGATACTATAATTGGTGCCAAAGAACATGAAGCTAAAGAAGACTTTACATAGAATTAATAGCTAATAAGGAGGATGTGAAAGACAAAATTTTGAACGTGGTTTGGAAGAAGGAGGTTAAAATTGAAAGTGACATGAGATATGATGATGAAAAATTCATTAATGAAGAAGAAATCATTGAAATCAACAATCAGATGAAATTAATTAAGGAATTGATGAATGGAGAAGACAACTGACTTGTGGTTGTAAGCAATGAGAATGATAAGATTGTTGTTATAGTAGATAATGATAAAGAATCTACAATAGTGATGAAGGATATAGAGAAAATTGAAAATTTTGGAAAGGAAATGGCCTTGAGAGCCATAGAAGGTGAAGCTAAACATAGGGATGTTTCCATAAGTAGGTGTACAAAGGAAGTCTCTCTTAACATGGAGGAACAAGAATATGAATCTGAGGGAAGATTCCATGTAGATGATGGACAAGGAGAATATATGGAGACCTTCCTAACAACAATAAGAAATTATGGGGTTTCCTTAGATGTTGAAGATGTGGATAATGAGAAAGCAACATTTGAAGTTGCATGTGAATAGAAGTGGGAGAGGAGAATGTGAAAAAAATTGTGTTTATAATCATTTAAGTGTTTGTGATTGTTTAGGTACTGATGGAATTATTGAAGATGCAAAACTTGATGAAGTTTTGAAGTTTCCAAGCAACAAAAGCAAATTGAAGAGAAAATAAAGCGAAGGTCATTTGAAATTTGAAGCAATGAACATGGAAAACCTTGAGGAGGAATTTTGTGTTGGCGTAAATATTGTGGAGGATGTTGAAGAAAAGCATGATGCTGAAGCATGATGTTGCGTACATAAATAAATAATATTAATAATAAATAAATATAATGTAATAAGTAATTAAAATTCAAAGGACGTGTTCTTTATAATTGGAAAGGCACGATGGGCTTATATATAAGGTCCACATATTTTAATCTATTATCATCTTATCTTCTAAAACAATTATATATATATATATATATATATATATATATATATAGAGAGAGAGAGAGAGAGAGAGAGAGAGAGAGAGAGAGAGAGAGAGAGAGATTCCATGAGGCGTAGACTGGGTGGTAGGGAACTGTTGTTGTTGCACTCCCCACCCGGGTTCAAATCTCGCCAGACATTTGCTCCTTAGGAGCCAGGATTGTAATGATTTATTAAGCTTGTGAGCCATTTCTCGTGATTGTTGGCTTTCCCCGCTAGGGCTCTTTGGAATATTAAATGGTTTCTCACCTCGCGAGTAACATATCTTTATCATGGGCATAGCTCATCATGGCGAACCACATTTTATATATATATATCATTGCAGCTATTGACTATAAATTAATAATAGACTAAACTGTCTATTACACTGGTATCAGAGCTCCATTCGCTTCTTCTCCTCCCCTCCATTCCATTCGCTCCATGTTTACCTCTCCTCTACTTTGCTCCCTCACTCCCCAATCAGCCTTCTTTGCTACTGCAAATATCCCTTTCAACTATCCCTTACCACTCACCCTACCCACTTTGCTACTGCAAATCCTACGTCATACTCCTCTCCACGTTGCTTCATCACTGCGTCTAATTCCCTTTGGCATGCTCTCTCTCTCCCCACACACTCCATCCCTCCTCTCTACACTACACGCCATACTACATTCTGTGCTGCTCGCCCTTCCACTGTCCCACCCTTTCTCCATACACTTACAATATCCACACTTATCGATTGATATTCACACTCATGCCCAGTGAACTCTACACCTCCCTTCACATCTACACCTCCCCTCGGCCCTCACATCTAGTCCATGCTCCATATGGTGTCCATCCCATACGCCCATCTCTTCTCATACACTCCATAGTCCATTACGCCCATCATTGCATTCCACGATCCAACCTCCAACTCGCTCTTCAACCATTCCATGCTCCCAGCTCACTCTTCAACCCCATACTTATAACCCCACACCACCTTCCAAGTCACTATTTTGAACAAAAATAACATGAATATATATTAATAAAAAATAATATGAATAAAGTATATAAATATTAAATAATATTAATAAGCATAGAAATAATAAATAATTAGTAATTGTTCTAAGAGACGCATTCCTTCGTGAATGGTCACCATAAGTGCCCCTAGGTTGTCTATGTATATGGCACTCATTATATTCATATCTCATTCATTCATACATTTTACTCAATATATTATTATTCCTATTATGGATTATTTTATATTCCAAATATTTTGGTAACTTGTGTGTGAGCGCGAACTTTGTTCTTCACAGTCACCTACCGTCCAATCGCCACCTTCCAAGTCGCCCTCCTCATGCTCTCCCTCACTCTCCCTTATGTTGCAATCCACTTCGCAACCGATGCTCTATGCCTCCTCCCCCCTACTCACACGCTACGCCATCCATAAAAAAAAAAAAAATAGTAATAGTAATAAAATATATTATATAATAATAATATTTTTATTAACATTTAAAAAAAAACTTGTAATAAATTAAATTATATTATTATTATTATTATTATTAATTAAAAAATTCTTGGGTCAGTTTATGAATTTGAAGGGAACTGATTTGGGGAGCTCCAAGAAACCTAGGGTATTTCGGATGAGAGCGCAGAGAATGGGCGTCGGCGGCTTGGGAAACCAGGGTTTCTGAACCCTGGAGGTTCGAGGATTCAATACTATGGTGACTTGGTTGGCCTAGCTGATTTTTTATTGATTCTTGAAGCTGGGTGGCGTTATTGACGGGGTTTGCTGGTGGGAACCTAAACCCCTGTTGTGGTCGCGTGACGGGCTATACGGGGTAGATTGGGGATTTTTGTGGAGGTGACGATAGCGGTTTTCTTGAACGGTGGATAGGGGATCGGGCACTTTCTGGGGTTTCTATCCTGTCGGCATTGCTGATTGTTTGGTTGGGGTTCGGCATGTTGGCTGTTTTGAGCAGGAGGTGGACCATCTGGGGCGGTATGGCGAGCGGCTATGAGCAGGAGGTGGACTACACCTCGGATGGTGATCGTGACAGAGGGATTTTCGATATTGGAGCTGTCAATGCTGCAGCATATGGGTTGGGGGCATCGCCTGGACCACTCTTGACAGGCGGGGGGCCAGGGGTTTTTTCTGGGCCCATGGATGCGATGGACTTGGACGGGCACCTTATTACTCTACCGACATCTACCAGGATCACTTCGTCGGTCATCTCTCTTGGGATGGAGGGTTTAGAGGCAGAATTGGAGACCTTTCGGTCATCTGCCAGAAATATTGACAGGCCCGACTTGGATGGCCTTTTGGGGCGGACTCTACAACCCCAACTGGGGTCATACTCAAACTTCCCCATTTGATCGGATGCCTTGCGTGTGGAGGGGATTAAAACTCTGGCTGGGAGTGGCAGACGGCGGACGGACCGGGGTGGCGGATTGGCCTCCTTATCCGTTGGAAATTTGGTTAGGTCGGTGGAATTTCGTGATTCTGATGACTAGGGACAGGGTAGCGGTGGATCGGGTTACTCTTCCAGTGGACATGTAGCAGCGGCTCCTGGCGGTGGAGATATTCTACCTGAAGATGAATCCCTGCTAGTACCACGAGCAGGGGTTTCTACAAAGGTTGATTCACACAAAAATACTGCTAAACAGGTTAAGGAATGGAAGAGGAAGGATAAGCTTGTGCTGGGAGTGGATGTCACGATGGAGGAGGCGGAGGATTTCTCACACATTGCAGTGGTTGGACATGTCCGTGGTAAGAGACTTGGTCATGGTTTCCTCCAGTGATGGGCGGCCGAGTAGTGGAAGGATATTGTGTCTACTACACCTGAAGTTCGGGTATTAACGAAAGGATGGTTCTCCTTCATCCTGTCGAACATTGGGGAGGTTGAAGCTGTCTTATGCCGACATTGGTCAATGTTGGGCGTCCCAATTGTCCTGAAACGATAGTCACCTTTCTTCGACTCTAAAAAGGAGGAAATTGACAAAGAACCACTATGGGTGAAGCTTCCTGGGTTTCCCATGCATCTGTGGAATGAAACACGGTTTGCCGCGATTGGGAATTTCCTTGGCGACTATGTGTGTTCTGATTACTCCCATAATGAGACAGGCATTTATACGGTGGCAAAGATTTTGGTTAAAATCGATCTTCGACTGGGGCTATCGGCTGAGATCAATGTTCAAACGAAGGATGGGGCATTCGTACAAATCCTGGACTATGTGGGTGTGTCGTTTAGGTGCCACCGCTGCCACGCTTATGGACACCTAGTAGCCTGTTGCCCGTTACCGTTTAGGAGTAGCAGACCGATGGCCGTGGATGAAGCTGATGATTGCACTGATCCAGCGAAGACGGTGAACCCACAGGTGGTGGTAGATGAAGGTATTGCGCCTGCTATTGTCAACAGGGCGGACCATGATACGGTGGTACTAGACGCACTGTGTGGGATGCATGGATCCGAGAAACATTTGGCATCTATGGAGAACACAGGTTTGGAAATCCTTGGGAGAAAGGATTCGGTTGATGTGGGGGCTACAATGGGTACCACGACACCTTTGACGCGGGCAGCCTCCAGGAAGCTACAGGAGCAGTCCTCTATTCGTCGGGGCTCATCCTTGAATACCCCAGGTATGTCTCACCACATTTCTTCTGTTGTTTCATTATTTAATGTCTCTAATGTATTGGGGGAGGGTTGTCTTGGGTCTCTTCCTCCGGTCTGTACAGCTTTACTATGTCCTGTTGCTCCTTGTATGTTACCTGATGCGGATAGTGTATACACACCATCCATTGTATCCACTAAATACTCTCCCAGTTCTGTGGGACGTAGTATCCGATATGCTCTTAGAAATAGGGTGATCACTGCTGATGGCTCGGGGGGAAAGGGACTTCCTGAATTGGCTTATAGTGTTGGGGGGAAAGGGCGGGGTCGAAAATCTCTTTTGTCAAAAGCTCAAGAGCGGGCTAAAGTTGATTTAGTAATGGGTACACAATCCTCTATTGAATGGGCACTTAGAGCAGCGAAAGCCCAGGAAGGGGGTTTCATATGAAATTATTGTCATTCAACTATCGTGGGTTGGCGAGTCCCATTAAAAAATTGTCACTTCGGAGGTTGGTGGAATTAAATCAACCGAATGTTTTACTGTTGCAAGAAACATTGGGTGGCAGTGAGGAGGTTGTTCGGGCATTGGAAAATTTGCTACTTGGTTGGAAGTTTGTAGGAGTGGATGCTTGTGGACGCTCTGGAGGGCTGGCCACGGGGTGGAAGGTGAAGAGTTGTAGATACGATAGTTCTTGGGGCATTTCTTCTGGTATCGGGTTGGAAGTTTGGGATGCAGCGATCGGTAGGATGATCATGGTTCTCAATATCTATGGGCCCTATTTAAATAGGGTTGGATTCTGGGACTCCTTGTTAAGTATGGATCTCTTTGCTGGAAGGGATGTGATTTTGGGTGGGGATTTCAACCTTTCTCTGGGGGCTTCTGAAGTTTGGGGGCCTCGGGCTGCACCGGATCCTCTAGCTAATTATTTTATACAAGCCTTCGCCAGGAAGGACCTTCTTGACATACTACCAACCCGGTTAACCCCTACTTGGAGGAATAAGAGAACAGGGGAACAAAGGGTGGCTAAAAGGCTGGATAGGTTTCTGGTGGCTGATGTGTTGGCTCTGGGAGTTGACGTTGTCAAGCAATGGGTTGGGACAGGGGGGGTATCTGACCACTGCCCCATCCTCCTGGAATTAAGGGGTGGTAGACTTAAACCCCCTAACCCTTTCAAATTCAATCCTAGCTGGTTGAAGGAGGAGTATTTTCTTAAATTGGTACAGGCTCAGTGGGTTCATCGACCTCCGGAGTCTCTAGAGCATGCGGGCACACACTTTCAACTCAATCTCAAGCATATAAAAGAGGCCACTATTCTCTGGGCTACTGAAAAAAGAGTGAAAGATGATCAGAATCTGAGGGTTGCTGAGATGAATATTGATAGACTTCTACATTGCCAGGGTATGGGTTATCTGGATGAAGTGCAGAAAGGTGAGCTGTTGGAGTGGGAAAGATGCAGGAATGTGATTCTGTGTGAGAGAGAAGAGATGTGGAGAATGAAAAGTAGGGCGATCTGGCTATAGTGTGGGGACGAGAACACAAAATTTTTTCAAGCATATGAAAAGGGGAGAAAATTCACTAACTCTATTTGGGAGCTATCTTCTACTGAAGGGGAATTGGTCTCCAATTTTGATGGTTTGGCAGAGTTGGGGGTACGACACTTCGGAGACTTATACACCGCTCAACCTGGGGCCTCTATAGCTGAGGTTATTAGGATGGCTCAGCTCTTCCCTCATTTTGTGGGGGAGGAGGAGAACAAAATGTTGATGGCGGAGGTGTTGCCGATTGAGCTTTCGCAGGTTATGCACTCCTTCCAGAAAGATAAAAGTCCGGGGCCCGATGGTTGTCCTATTGAATTTTTCTTGGGTTTCTTTGATTTATTCGGGGAGGAACTATTGAATGTGGTGGAAGAATCAAGAAAGGCTGGGTTTGTACATGGTCCCTTCAACTCGACCTTTATAGCTCTCATTCCTAAATCGGACAAGCCTGAAAGCTTTGATGAATTCAGACCTATATCTCTCTGCAATTGCATCTATAAGATCATCTCTAAGGTTATGGCGAGGCGACTCAAGAATATTTTGTCTCAGCATATTTCTTGTGAACAATTTGGGTTCTTGGAAGGCCGTCAAATTCATGAGGCCATTGGAGTTGCATAGGAAGGAATACACACTATGAAGGTGCAGAAGCAGAAGGGTGCAGTGATTAAGATTGATCTCTCCAAAGCATTTGATAGGGTTAGTTGGCTCTATATCCGGATGCTTCTAACACACCTGGGTTTCTTCTATGAATTTATACGATGGATTATGGCCTGCATCACCACGGTGAGCTTTGTTGTACTGATAAATGGTTCTGCTAGTCCATTCTTTCACGCTGGCAGGGGTCTACGACAAGGTTTCCCACTGTCACCGCTGCTGTTTCTCCTTGTTGCTGAAGGCCTCAATCGATTTATTCTGGAAGCAAAAGATGATGGTTCCTTTCGTGGTATATCCATTTCTCAGGTATTGTATATTACACATCTCCTTTTCGTTGATGACATTCTGATATTTTGTGATGGCTCGAGACAAGATATTGATAAGGTGGTTGAAGGTCTCAATTTGCTGCAAGATGCAGCGGGTATGTTAGTGAATATTGATAAATCATCAATCACATGCTCGCATTTAACCGAGCAGGAGATTCACAGATTGGCTATGAGACTACCTTACAGGACTTTAGATATTGATGATGGATTAAAGTACCTTGGCTTTCACTTGAAACCCAATGCATATTTGAAAGCAGATTGGCACTGGTTAATTGCTAAATTAGAACAGCGACTTCATGGATGGAGTCATAAATGGCTCTCGCGGGCAGGGAGGTTGGTACTGGTTAAATCAGTTTTGGAAGCTATTCCAGTGTATTGGATGTCACTTGCTTGGATTCCCAAAGGAGTCTTGGAGCAGATCCGTCGGTTGTGTTTTGCCTTTCTTTGGAAGGGTAAGGGTGATAATCGAGCTTTGGTGTGGGTTAGATGGGAAATGATTGCGGTCCCCAAAGCACTGGGAGGATGGGGCTTAAAGAATATTTTTCTTTTTGCTAAAGCCTTGGGGGCCAAGGTGGCATGGCGAATTATACATACACAGAGTCTCTGGACTAGAGTGGTATATCATAAATACATTGCTCCATTAACTCTACTCGATTGGATTAGGCAGGGCAATAAGACGAGGGAAAATTGCTCTGTGGTTTGGAAAGCGGTGGTGCAGCATTTTCATCTGATTGGATCTGGATTAGTGTGGAGAATTGGAAATGGGAGATTTATACGTATTGGACTGGATCCTTGGGTTGGATGTAGGGGTGGACATGTCCTTCCTGTGGCCTTAAGGAATTTTCTTGCAGCTAGAGGATGTCACTTTCTGGCTGATATTGAGCAACCGGGATCATCCACTCTATGGCATCAGGGGTGGACCTCTGCACAACGTCTTGAGATTCCTGATGACTTGCTTGGAGATTGGGAGGATTATATTCGGAACTTAAGATACACAAATATTCGCCTGACAAATAGGATTGATGAACTTATCTGGGATCACCATCCCTCTGGAATATACGCCCCAAAACATGGATATATCCAGCTGAATGTGGAAGTACATAACAGGGAATTGGTGTGGTGGTGGAAATATCTGTGGAAGCTAAAGTGCCCGGGTAAAGCTAAATTACTCTTCTGGGCTATATTGGAAAATAAGGCACCAACCTGGGACATTCTGAAGAAACAATTCATCCAGGGCCCGGGGTTCTGTCCACTTTGTAGGGATGCGGAAGAGACCATTTCTCGTATATTTGTTCACTGTCGGTTTACACAAGTTGTTTGGGTTGATATCTGCAAATATCTGGATCTCAATGTGAGGTGGTGGGGAGAGAGTGTTCTTGACACGTTTCAACTGTGGTGGTCATATCATAAGAACTCATCCATTCGGGTTGTCCCATGTATCTTCGCCTGGGGCATTTGGATCACCCGAAATAAGATCATTTTTCAGGACTGTAGGGTCCCGATGGAGCATGTAGTGGCACATGTTGTGGCTGTTATACTACACTACAAGGCTACTATCAAAGCGAATAGAATACGACCTGTGATCACGGAATTAATAGATAAATCCATGTCGTGGGCATATTTCGATGGTGCATCAATTGACCATCAATTGGTGTGTGGTGGAGGGGGCGTCCTTCACAAATCTGAGTCCCATTATTTTCATATCGTGGTTGGTTTGGGGAGTGGTTCAAATAACTATGCTGAACTTATGTCACTTAGACTGCTGATGCTTTTTGCACTTGAACAAGGTTGTCTATCTGTACAGATTTTTGGAGACTCACTGATAGTTATTGATTGGGCCAAGGAGATTACACATTGTAATGTGATGGTACTCTTACCTATCCTGGAGGAGGTATTACGGTTAAAGCAGACATTTAATCTTATTACATTTACACATGTCTACAGGGAGAGAAATGGGATGGCCGACCTACTTTCCAAAGAAGCGACACAGCAACATTTGACATTCGGCACATGGAGGATCACTATACATTCCACTGAAGGAATCTACAGTTATTACCACAGGCCTTTCCATGGGGACATTGAGGACCGGATGGAGCATTAGAACAACTTCTGTTTGACCTGTCTCTACATTACAACTGTTTTGTTTTTGTTTTTATATACACGGGCTGTATGGACAGAATATATTTTCTGTTGATTGGATCACTTTCTTCATTTTTTGAGACAGTATTTGATATATGTAATCGGATATATGAGGGCTGTTTGGACAGCCATTTACAATGATTTGATTTTGTATGGGACACTAGACAGTCATATGGGACAGTCATATGTGACAGTCATATGTAGTCGGATATATGAGGGTTGTTTCGACAGTCATATGGGATAGTATATATGTGACAATGTAGGGATCTCTGTGATTCTATTACATGTGCAGAATGTAATTTTGTTCAACTATTTGAAATAAAATTACGACTTTTTCCAAGGAAAAAAAATATTAATTAAATTAATAATTATAGTATATTATATTATTATTTTTAATAATTATTATTATATTATTATTGTTTTTTTTTAATCTTTCTCCATCACTATTAACCTAAATAATAGTTATAATTACAATTGTCATAGTTATTATTAATTAATTAGTCTCATTTGACCCCCACAAAAAAATTTCAACTATCGTCACCCAATTAGAGGCCAAAATTGCGTTTAAGTATACGCCCCCACACACTAGAAGCATGAACTTGAAGAACCAGTTAGAAAAATTGGAGAAGGAAGTCAACGCCCTCAAAGATGCTATCACCAAGAACCAAGAAATCTTAAGAGAGGAAATGAATAATAATAATGCGACACTCAAAAAAGAGATCAAAGACGAAATTTTCACAATAATGGAGAAAATTTTGGACGACAAATTGGACACCATGACAGAGGATAGGAATAAAAAACATGACCAAATCATGAATATGTTACAAAAAAAAGGTTCTAGTAGACACAGCAAACCACATAATAGCTCAAGCATGTCTACCACTTCATCTTGCACCCTCGCATCACCACCACCTCCACCCCCTATAATTTAGGAGGCGCCACATATCAACCCCTTATGATCTACCCACCTAGAGACAAAATAGAACTATCAAAATACAGCAAGAGCGAAGATCAATGTGTGGCCTGATTAAACAAAGCCAAAGAATATTTCACTATATATAACATTATGACAAACGAAGATAAAGTAAAATATGCATCCATGCATCTAGAAGGGAACATATACAATTGGTATATGTGGTGGAAAGGAGAAAATTATTCATATACCTAACACTTGTTCAAAAATGACTTTTTAAAATATTTCAGGGAATTACCGAAAAAAAATTATTTTCAAAACTTACCAAGCTACAATAGAAAGGAAGTGTTGAAGAATTCACGCATTAGTGGGAATCTATTTCCACACAAGTATTTGGATTAAATCTAGCAGGAAATTACTCAAAACTTATTTGGGAGGCCTTAAACCGTATATTCTAAACAAATTAAAAATGCATGACATACTGTAAGTGGAAGTAGCAAGACATAAGTCAAAAGTGGTAGAAGCCAAATTTTAAGGTTTCCAATCAAGAAATGGGAAAATGTATTCAAGAAAAAACACACCACCAATGACAGACACATATAAGGATAAATATAGACCTCCACACATGCGAGACGACAAAATAAGTTTGGAAGATAAACGAATGAAAGAAGGAAAATGTAGATGATGCACAGATAGATGGGACCCTAGACACAAGTGCCACACAAAAGGTAATTCAAAAAAATTATACACATGTGCAACAGAAGGAAATGACCAATCAAATGCAAAAGAATCAAAAGTTGAAGAAGAATAGAACACCCAAAATATCATTTGCAACCATGACTAGCATCATTTAACCACAAACTCTTAAGTTAATAGGGCATATCAAAAACGATAATGTCATTGTACTAATAGATACATGAAGCATCCACAACTTCCTCGACATAAGAGTTGCAAGGAAACTTAATCCATTCATTTATCTGGCTCCATGCATGAAGGTGATGGTTGCAAATGGAAAAAAGATTGAGAATGTAGGGAAGTGCCATAAAGTGAAACTTCAAATACAAGATTTTAAATTGGAATCAGAACTCTACACCGTATGTTTGGGTGGAGTAGACATAGTTTTAAGAGTCCAATGGCTACAAACATTGGGGACCTACTCGAAAAATCATCAAAATCATTTCATCAAGTTCAAGTGACAAGGACAAATATATAAGCTATATGGGTTCCAACCAGTCCAAATGCAAGTGGTTTCATCTCAACAAATGGAAAAACTTATTCGAAAGGGGGCATCATCTTACATGATCCAATGTCATCAAATGGAGAGACAAGATTCAGAACAAGATGACCCCAAAGAAGAATAACTCCAAGAGTTACTTCAGAAACAAGCAAACAAAAAAAAATTCAATATCTACCCATGGAGTTACCACCAGAAAGAAGGATCGAACATATAATTGAGGTTAAACCAGGGTCAAGCCGGGTCAAAGTAAAACCCTAGATACCCCCACCACCATAAAACAAAAATAGAAAGATTAGTTTAAGATATGTTGAAATGTGGTGTTATCACAAAGAACGGGAGTCCATATGCATCTCTAGTCGTATTAGTATGAAAGAAAGATGGCTCATTTAGATTATGCATAGATTACCAAGGATTAAACAAAATAACAATCAAGAACAAGTTTCCAATTCCATTCATCGACGACGTGTTGGAAAAACTTCATGAAGCCAAATATTTTTCAAAACTTTATTTAAGATTAGGTTACTATCAAATCAAGGTCAAATTAGAAGATGTTGCCAAGTCCATTTTTCAAACTCATGAAGAGAACTAGAATTAATGCCTTTTGGATTAACAAATTCCCCCTCCACTTTACAAGCAGTTATGAATGAACTATTCCAACCCTACCTCATGAAATTTATGTTAGTATTTTTTTATGACATCCTTATATATAGTAAGCATGGAAGGAACATCTGAAGCATTTGGAACAGATACTATCTCTCCTGGAAGAAAACCAATTCCATGCAAAAAGGTCAATATGTACATTTGACAAATAAGAAGAAGAGTATCTTGGTCACATTATCTTGAAGGAAGGAGTCAAGGTAGATCCAAATAAAGTCAAAGCGATTAGCGAATGACCCCAACCAAAAAATATCTCCAAGTTAAGAGGATTCTTAGGGTTGACTAGTTACTATAGAAGATTCATCATGAACTATTCTCATTAACTACTCTGCCAATCAACCTCCTTAAAAAGAATTCCTTTTAGTGGAGTGATGAATCATAAAGGTGTTTTGAGACATTGAAAATAATTGTCTACAAATCTTGTATTGTCAACACCCAATTTCTCAAAACCATTTGTAATCGAATGTGATTCCATTGGTAAAAGGGAAGAATTTACTTAAGCTCCAACTCAAGATTTAAATCTAAGGTACTTAAAGGATCCCATGACTGTTTAGATGCAGGACATGTAGGATTTTACAAAACCTATTATAATGAAATAGAATCATTTTATTTTTAAATGAATGAATGTAGACATTCCAAAATATGTAGCAGAATGTGACATTTTCCAAAGAAACAAAAATGAAAATGTCCTAAACCCTAGGCTACTCCATTCGCTACACACCCCAAATCAGAAATGGGAGAAATTTCAATGGACTTCATTGAAGGCTTACCCATGTCATAGGGGAAGGATAAAATATTGGTAGTAGTAGGCAGACTAGCCAAGTATGCACATTTTATGGGGGTAAGAAAAAATGATTCCGCCAAAGAAACAGCTGAAGTTTTATGTAAAAATGTTTGCAAGTTACATGGGTTTCCAAGGATGATTGTCGATGATAGAGATGTCAATTTTAAAGGGAATTTTTGGAGAGAATTTTGCAAACAAATTGGAACGCCACTTAACATGAGCTCAGCTTACCATCGCCAAACAAATGGTCAAACAAAAATTGTCAATAATTGCTTGGAAACCTACCTTCAATGTTTTGTAACCGACAAGCAACATAAATGGCTTCAATGGTTGCATCTCGTTGAATGGTGGTATAATTCTACATATCATACATCTACTAAAATGACACCATTCCAAGCTCTTTACAGATATGAACCCCCGAAATGGAAGGCGTTAGCCAAAAATCAAGAAAAGGTTGCATCAATAAAGGATCATTTAGAAGAGAATAAAAAATTTGTTCAAATACTCAAGGAGAATCTAACCATTGCTAGGAATCGAATGAAACAACAAGTCAACCAACACTGAACAAAAAGAGAGTTCGAAACTGGAGATTGGGTATTTGTGGTTCTACATCCCTATAAACAGTTATCACATAAACAAGAAGGAAAAAATAAAATAGCTCCTAGGTTTTATGGACCAAATCAGATCAACAAGAAGATCAATCACGTAGAGTATGGATTGGAATTTCCAAACATAAGTCGTATCCATAGCGTTTTCCATGTATCGTGTCTTAAAAGGGTGTTAGGACAACAACAGAAAGCACAAATAATGCTCCCTATGTTGGGTGATGGAGAACAAATTATCTTGGAGCCATAAACTATTATTGCTACCAGGGAAAAGGGATTGCGCTCTCGAGTGATCAAAGAATATCTTGTTAAATGGAAAAATCTCCCTGAAGAAGGCGCACCTTGGGAATCAGAGCAATTTCGGCAACGACATCCCCCATTGCCATTGCTTTGAGGACAAAGCAAATTTTAAGGGAAAGGCAATGCTATGTACATAAATAAATAATATTAATAATAATTAAATATAATGTAATAAGTAATTAAAAGTCAAAGGATGTGTCCTTTATAATTGAAAAGGCACGATGGGCTTATATATAAGATCCACACATTGTAATGTACTATCATCTTATCTCTCTCTCTCTCTCTATATATATATATATATATAATTACATCTATTGACTGTAAATTAATAATAGACGGCATTGTCTATTACACATGCCACAAGTAGAGGATAATGATGAAGAAGCTAAGTATAATGTTGAGGGCAACATTGAAGCTACAATAAAGGGACAAATTGATGAAGGACATCATGAAGAACTACCAAGATTGCATAGCAACAACATCAAGGAAAGAATTGGTGAAGATATAGAAGGTAAGCGATTTTCAAGAACTGCATAAGTAAATAAATAAAGATATTTTAATGAATAATTTATGAAAGAAAAGAATGAGTATGTTGTTGGGTGTGAGGCAAGAGAATGTGAAAAATGTGATGATGAAGTGGAGGAGGAAGATGAATGGGAAGCAAATGGTATTTTTTCCTTTGAGCAAGAAGATTTAGAAGAAGAATTAGTTGATGAAATTCTTAAGATGTGGAGCCTTGAGGAGCTCAAGTATTGTTATTAGTTGATGAGGTGGTAGGAGACCATTGAACAAATCAGTGGCAATGAGGGAGATGGTAAGGATAACAAGTGGGAGAAATTATGCCTACATTACAACAAATAAAAATCCTGAAGGTTGTAATAGTAGTCATGGAGTGACGAGAACTATGAGTTTGAATGATGTTGATCAAATGAGAAAGACTTTTACAGTTGATAGTGATGGCAACAGGATTGAGGATCCTGAGATGATATTGAGATGATATTGGGATGAGGAGAGTGAAGATGAAGTTGAAGATGAGAAGAAAATTTCCAGAGTTCCAAATATGGAGTCAAAGGAAGAAAAAGAAAAGGCTTATGCATTTTGGTAGTGACCGCAAAATTTCCAGTTGCGGTATTTGTCCTCAGCATAAGGACATGCTTCTTTTTCTACCTGGGGAGATTGATGCAAGGGCATCTGATAGCGCTTGCAAAGCTCCATTGTTTTCCTTGTCATTAGATTTGGCTAACCCATCTGACAGTACCAGTTCATTACAGAGGGAATGTTGAACAACCAGGGCCACCGACTTCCAACATTCCAATGGACTCATGTCATCTTATACGGGCCCTACAAATAAATGGTCCAAAAAAAAATGCAAAAGGAAAGTGGTATGATGAAGCACCTCAACCAAAAGCCTCTGCAATTTCTCATCGACGTCAAATCATTATATCCTCATCCAACAGTCCTTAGTGCCTAAGGTTTTGTGCATGCTTTTGATCGTCTAAGGCCCTCCATCATATGCTCCAATGCCCGAGAAATTAATTGATGCGAAAAAATAAATAAATGGAATTGAAATGGGATGTACATGGATTGGTGAACTATGGCATGTGGCATCCTTTCCTTAAGGTCCCACTTAAATATTATGTATGATCCACTCAAAATATTAAGGAGCAACTGTATTGTATTAATGAATGATTAATTGTTTTGAGGGGAATAATATGGAAGGGTCGAACTCATTTTAAGAGGGGAAGTCGCCTAAAGAGATAGAGAGCTCTGTGCATGGAGGGAAGAAGGGGATAATAGGAAGAAGTCTTGTAGAGACAAAAGGGGAGAGCCCCATGCAAGAAGAAATGAGAAGAAGGATATTATTGAAGAAGAAATTATAACAGCTACAGGTAGAGGTTTTTGTTTTCAGAATTCCTTCAGGAAATTGTGGTAGAAGCATGGTTGAGTTTGAGACCAGTAGGCTAAGAAATTGAAAGCCAAAGAAATTGTTTGGACTTTGAATCCACTTGCAAATTCCGAAGAAGAAGGCCTTTAGAGGCATATAATGTAGTTTTTATAAAGTTTTCAAGAATTAATAGAAGGATTGTTGAGCCTAGTTCATGAAGAAAAAAATCTTCTTGTTTGTGTGTGTTTAATAATTTGTGCCTTTGGAGATGTTACCTCTATGAATTCCAGAACCTATTGGGCTCTCTTGTGTTACGTGTGCATTGTGAGATTTGAACTTATACATGTTTGAAGTTGTGGATCTACCCTCACCAGAGGATTGAGGTCCCCTCGCATACCATCAAGCAACATACACTATGTGCTACACAAAACCATAGGGCTAGGAGGCAAGATAATTACTAAAGATAAGAATGAGTAACAAGCACCAATATACACTTCACATTCTTCATGAGTTAAAAACACTCATAATTCAAACACTTCACATTCTTCATGAATTGAAAGCACTCCAAAGAAAGTGATTTGGAAACAATTCATTATTTGGTTTATTACACCAACAGGTGTTAGACTATCAGTGTTATTCTCTCCATATTTGTGGAATGGAGGTCGATCTCCAAAAATCCTAGATTCTTGGAGATTTATCGTCGTCATTTTTATTGTAATTGTTTTACTGCAAGTGCAGATTTTTACCGTTGGTTCTTGTTATGGGTTTTTATGGCTCACACCCTCCCACATGTCTCTGCACAGATGTGTCGCGCATGTGCAAAGGTGTCGAACGTGTGCGGATGTGCCAGAAATGATAAGCAAAATGTTAGCAGGGATTAATTAAATCCATTTGAAAATTGGGTGATACTACAGTAAGTACTTACGACAATGCAAGCATATACAACTAGGTTTGGGACTGTGTGGAGGTGTCGAACGTGCATAGATGTGCCGAAAAAGATAAGCAAAATGTTAGCAAGGATTAATTGAACCCATTTGAAAACTATATGATACTACAGTAAGTACTCACAACAATGCATGCAGATATAACCAACTTTGAGAGAAAAATTGGGGGTTACTGTTTCCACCTTCTCAAAGTGATTGATGAATGACTAACATGTAGTATTATTATAAACCTTATATGCATGTAATCACTCTCAAAGTAAAAATAAAATAACTCACTTGCAAACTTTTTGGATAAAGATAGAGAAATACCCATAGCAATGTCAGTAAGGCTTAACCAATGACATCAATACATTAATGAACAATCTTAAAAATAACTTGATGATAGGGTCTTGTCCAAGTCGTTCCTTCTTTGGAGGAATCCTATATTGGGGAGGATCAGGATGGTTCTATTGAGGATAAAACTCCTATGAAGTCTATTCCTCTTTTTTGGTTATGGATTTTGGATTGAAGACAGGATGTGCCACCGTCCCTCATGGATATTTTCTTAGAACCAGAAATCCTATTTCCTCTTTGGTGGATGGGGTTCATGGCAGTCTATTGCGGAGCCACTCTCCCAAGTGCTCTTTCAGGTTAAGGGGACGTAAATTAGCCCTAGCACATGCAAGGGATCAAGCGGTTCTGGACATTTTTGCAGGTCGTCAGCACACTATTAAGGGTTCCCTTAGAATAAAGAAACCCCATGTCCCGGCCTCTAGATAATTTTTTGCAGGGGATCAGGGCTGCCCACTATTTTATTTGCCCTATTTAGGTAACATGTGGTCTTTCTATTAGTTTTCTGTTTGGAGGTCAAGTTTTTGTATAACTTGCACTTTTGCAACTCATTTCAAGGAGAGGATCCATCAATAGATTTATCTGTTTATGAATTTTGTTATGTCGAACGAAGGCTTTAAAAATGCCTATAATGGTGCTAAAACACAGATCATTTTTGTCATCATGAAGTGTATAACTTGCTAGTGGCTCTGTAAAGCTTCATGCCTAGGCGAATGCGATTTTATTTATAATAAAATGAAACTGCGATTTATTTTCCAAACGAAAAAACTTGATGGTAGAGTAAACTATAAAGAGTGACACAAATGAATGATAATACAGCCAAAATATCATTGCCGAGGACCGGGAATGGCAATTGATAATTAATAGACAAAGGGAATGAATGAATTAGCGTGTCCTCGCTTAAACAACAGGTTTTAGGTTTCAACGAGTGGCTGCTACCCCAAGCAAATGCAATCTCACCCAGTCAAATTCTGCTCCCCCGAACACATGGCGATGGTGATGACTGCGACGAGGAAGACAATGCGTTCCATATGGATGAAGAAGTCAGTTGCCTGTACCATTCCTCAACACTTCTTCCACACTTTCAATGCCTCTGCAGACATGCGCATCAAAAATCTCTGTCACACCAACAGGCTTCAAGAGGCAGTGAACACCTTCAAGCATCTGCTTTCAGTTGAACCTAAATCCATCCCCTCGCTCAGCACCTGCAATCTTTTGTTAAGTAGCCTGGTCCAACGGAATCGACATGAATCAGCATTGTCCGTTTACAGATTTATGGTTGAAAAAGAAATTGGTCCGGATCTGATAACTTTGAACATTGTCATCAATTCTCACTGTCAAACGGGTAGAATGGATCATGCCTTCAAAGTGTTTGAAGGAATTGAAGCTCATGGGTATAGTCCAGACGTCATAACCTTCAGTACCCTCATCAAAGGGCTTTGCAGGGAAGGCAGGATGGAGGACGCTGTCAAACTTTTCAAACAAATGGTGGGCGAAGGACATGTTCCCGATCTTTTTACATATAGTAGCCTAATAGATGGGCTCTGCAAGATAGGGGAAACCTACGAGGCATTCGGGTTGTTAGCTGTAATGCTGCAGAAGGGTCATGAACCTGACACAATTACATTCACCACTTTCATGGATCGACTATGCAAAGAAGGTAAGCTCCAAGAGGCCAAGAAACTCCTATATCAGATGTTAAACGAAGGGCATAACCCTGATGTTATTACATTTACTGCTCTGATGGACGGTCTTTGCAAAGAAGGCAAGTTGGTCGAGGGTATGGAGCTCTTTTATAAAATGTCCAACAAGAACATATGCCCTGATGTTTCCATATACAGTGCACTTATTGATGGTCTCTGTAAGGAAGGCAAGTTCAGCGAGGTTAGGAAGCTTTTCTATGAAATGCCCAACAAAAACATATGCCCTGATGTTGTCACATGCACTGCTCTTATTAATGGTCTTTGCAAAGAAGGCAAGCCTCAAGAAGCTATGGGGTTATTAGATGTTATGGTGCAAATAGGCCACCAACCCAATGAAATCACATACAATATACTTATAAATGGGTTTTGCAAGATCGGTAATCTGGAGAGGGCCAAGGAGCTCCTTCAAGAGATGTCGGAGAAGGGTTGTAGGACTGACCTAGTTAGCTATAATACATTAATAGATGGGCTTTGCAAGCATCATAGGATAAATGATGCGCAATTGATCTTCTATGCGATGCCAGAGCAAGGTATGACCCCTAATGTTGTCACATACAACACATTGATGGATGGACTCTGCAAAGTGGGTAATCTTAAAGAGGCAATAAAGTTATTTAAACAAATGGAAGATAGCGGTCAGATCCCTGATAGGGTTACATATACCACTCTAAGGGATGGACTATGCAAGGAAGCCACACCCCAAGAAGTTAAAAGAATTTTGCATGAGATCTTGAAAAAGGTTTGACGCTGAAGATGTGACATATTCATCTTCATATTTAGAAGCGAATAACAACCTGTGTAAAGATAATGTTGAAATGCACCTGACAAGCTTCAGTAATAGGGAGTGAATTGCAATTGAAGAAGTGCAGGGGTGACCATGGAATGAATTGCAATTGATGAAGTGTAGGGTTTACCATGGTAACAATGAACTAGGCAAGCTATCTGAGCCGGGTAAAGATAATTGCCTGTTTGTAAAGGTACATACATCTTTGTCCTTGACTAACCCGCTTTCATGTCCTCAACTGACAGTTGTTTGCTTTCTTTGGCTTGCCTTCTTTTTGTTATGATTGACTCCCGAAGCTGTGTCAAATAATTGGTTGCATATACTGCAATTCCCAGGCTTTAGTTAGTGCTTTGTACGTGTTTGGAGTGTACAATGAGTTGTAAAAACTGTGATGGCTTCTATTCGTTACATTGCATTTTTTAAGACATCTAAAAAATATTAGTCTCTGCTGTCCAAATTGTAACAGCTAAGACCGTTGATATACAGGCTGTCATGGTTACGTGTCCCAATTGGAGATGACATTGTTTATAAACCATTGCATTTTTTTAAAATAAAGTTTTTTCATTTCTAGCAAAAAATACTTGGGTTCAGTTTTATCTCTAGATAGATGGTCAGCGACAAGCAATAGGAGTTGGTTTAGTCTACAGGTGCACGCCCCAATGGCCACTGAAGCTTTTCTCCTTTTCCCCTGGATTTACTTGCATGTGGCCTCCGACATTGCAATTACCATTAATCAATACCCAGAGGGGAAGTATGTTCCTTGAAAAGCCTGGTCAACCAAAATGCCAGTTCATCATGAAGAGAGGTGGCTGTAAATTTGGTATGGCATACACAAGGTAATGCTAAAGAGATGATCATTCCCACACCAAACTGAGTCCTCAATCCTTTTGGCCTACCCCTATGACATGTAAGGTTTTGTTTGTTTCCTTTTTCCTGTTTTGCTTTAATGTTCCTTTAAAAAATTGGAAGTAGATATTCTGTATTCATGCCTGATCTTTGATGTTAATAATGTTTAATGTGTTTTAATTGTTTACTATGTTTCATGGCATCCTATGTTTTTATGCATTTTCTGTGAACTAGGTCTAATAGGTTTTATTCCTTTTCTCCTTAAATATTCCTGCGTTTGTGAAAGAGTCCTAATGGTCCATTTCAGAACTACTTTGTATGCACTCGTATAACGTGTTTGAGATATAAAATACACAGCATTTTTTTGCCTGCCACTTACTGTGACGCATACAGTCACTTTCTTTTGCATGTTTTGACTCCCGTCACATTAATAGTTAGATCAAACCATGAAAGCGACATTTCACCTTAAATCTGCTGTTTTAAATGATGCATGTTTCCTTTGATGAGCAACCACAACTTATTATCAGAAGGAAAGATGCTTTCTGGAGGTACTTGAACTCGGAATATGTTAACTTCAGTTCCCAAGGAATAATGACTCCTTGAGCAGTATAAGGATCCGAGTGCCTCAATTGTATATACCTCTTTGAGGCAGAATTTGGAGGTGAAACAGAAACTTTGACTTCTTTTCTTGCTACATAAGCTTTATATCATTAACCTGGCTTAAGGTACACTGAACAACTGATGTGCTCGTTGAATTTCTGGAATAAACCCAGCAGAATTGCATTGCAGTTTATGTGGGTGCATTCAACATTCACGCCTTCTATATTGCATTTGCTGCCTATAAACATTGTATTATTCTCGTCTCTTACTTTGTCATTCTGAATCTCTTTCTGGATCATGTGATTAAGCAGGGTCTCCCAGCATGCACCTTCTTCACTCATTATGGTATGTATAAATTTGTACCAACCTGTAAATTTGATCATTCCATGGGACATTTCGGTTACAGTGAATCAATCTCTCAACCAATTGAAATTTCAGTTGGTTGTCAGCAGATAGGATCCACGTTGGCTTCTCATGCCTCGACTTCTTTATCTTCAGACGTAGCAGCTGAACCTGGTGGAGGAGTCTATGGAATGCTCTTGGAGGATTCTATGGAATGCTCTTGTACATCAGAAGCTCATCGGCAACCTTCTAGTGTTGAAAATTTAGGAACAGATGCGTAGTGTTCCATTCCAAGAGGAAAAGTGGGCTTTTACTTTTTTGCAAGGTTGACAGACTCCTCTGGTTTACATGCGAATGAGATATGTATCATGTCAACTGTGTGCATAAGTTTACATTGTCTATTCAGGTTATAACCAAGCAGCTGATAAAGTTTCCCTGATATTTGTAACCAGCACTGTTTAAAATTTTGATGAACATTATAAAGCTTTTCATAATTGTCAAAGTTCCCACTTTGAGGCTGGATGAATTTCATTATAACTAGAAATTTTATCAGCCTTTATTTCCTCCCATGAAAAGGAGATGCCTTTTCCATGTGGACTGGGGCAAACATTTCTCTTTATTTATTTTGGGTGGACTTCTTAAGCCCCCTCGACCCTCAAAACCATCGCTTATGCCAGCGGTGTCCAAATGGAGAACATGCAAGCGATATAATGGTTGGATTGATCTTGTTGAATGGCTAAGGGTATTTGGATTGATCTTGTTGATTGATTGGCTAATGGTATGGTTAGGAAAAAAAAAAATTGCTGAATAAGGTGTCATCTTTATGTTTGATTTATGTCAGTATGTTCTAAGTAATTTTTATTGGCATTTGTTTATTATTTTAACGGTGTATTCTGGGATGATTTTTTTTTCCAAGGAACAATTTATAGAGGTATTTCTCCACATTTGTGGATGATATCGAGTGCAAATCTAACTTGAGTTAATAGAACTTGGGTTAATGTTTTTGTCTTTCAATAGATTTTGTCTTCTTATAATATAATGGATTTTGGCTTGTATTGTATTTAGTCTAAGTAGATAGTATAATTTTGATGTGTCGCAACAAATATTTGACTTGTCATGGAGTTCCATGGTTTATAGACATATTGTTGATTAGTAGTGTTTGGTATAATGACTTGGTATAAGCACTGGAAGGTGGTGTAGTGGAAGTCAAACATTACTAATTTTGAATGTCGCTTTTTATAGCCAACATGGCCCTTGCTAATCTTATTAAGTAGACAATGCAACAAGTATTTCTTCACAGTAATGGATGTTGAAGTAAAACTAGGAAGGCGTTGCGTAGTCACCATTGTTTTGCATTTGATTCCCTAGTATTACGTGCTTTCTTGCAGTGAAACTTTCATATGCTCTACTTGCTTAAGCTTTTACTCATAGTGCTCTCGCAAAGCTGATCATTTTGAGCAATCATGAATAATGTAATGTTGTGCATTTGTCCAGGCATCTTTAGCATTTGGTGGCATGATTGAATACTTCATTATGCACCCTGTGTTAAGGGAGGGAGAAATATTGAGTATCACCTCTCCCTTCTCATGGGCTAGCAAACTTAACATTAAAGCTTGCAAGGTGTCACTCTCTTGGATAAAAAGATTGATGCATTAGAAGTTCGGAAGTGGTTTACAATGCAAAGAGAATTGAGATAGTATGGTTCATATGCTAAGAAAATTGTGGGGTTTTTTGAGATTTGAGATTCCATTATTTGTGAAGGTTTTCAAAGATGGGACTTAGATAGAGATGTGGAAGACCATAGGTTCAATTTCAATAATTACAATTTACAATGTTTTTTGAGTTATGGGTTTTTTTAATAGAAACGGTTAGAAATTGTATTAAAAAGGGTTGTAGTCAAACCAAACAACATAGAGCCAAAAATTGCACAAGCTTTGGGGACTTTCAAGACTTTCCTTCTCTTGCCAAAGAGCTAGGAGGAAAAGAGCCAACACTTTCTCCTAAAATTTCTCTTTCCTTAAGTTTAGTACAAGGGTAAATTCTTACAAGTTGCTTACAAAGTAGAATGCAAAATAAGTACATCACTATTGATTGGGATAGACAAGTTTCCTCCCCTTAAATAGAGGAGAATCCAAGGTGAGTTGGTGGCCCGACAGCTTATTTGATTTTGTTTTTTTTCTCTTTGATCCCAATTTTATTTTCTTCCCCTTGTGAGAGGAGAGGGATGTGGAATTTTCTTCAAGATTCCAGCATAATAAGGGGGATTTGAAGATGCAAGAGGAACCTCTTTTTGCGGGAGCTTTTTGGAATGCCTTTTGCACTAAGACCTCTTTCGTTACATTAACAACCTTTGGCTCCACAAGAGTTTTGGATGGATTGATACTTCCTTCAAGTTCTTCCTATATTTCAACTTCCAAATCTTCAATTAATTTCTTAGCATTCTCATTATTGTTCTCTGAATCTTCTAAAGATTCAAGGGCTTTAAATCTATTATTGCTTGCTTTAGGAAGATCTTCTCAGGTTTTCTTAAATTTTTGTGACTCTTTCGAGTGGGCATTTTTGCATCTATTCTTTATTGTCTTGAATGTCGATGCTATGATTCCTTGCAAGGATTCAAAAGCTACTTTGAAGAAGGTTGAATCTCTTGAACCTTTGGGTAGTGTTTAGCAAAATACCCAAGTAACTTGAACTCATGGAAAGAGATGCATTTGAATGGATTTGTTCATAATCCAGAGCTTGAAGATGGCACCATCCATCCATAGTAACTTGCAGAACCTTAGGGAAGCCTTTCTCCAAGTTCACTTCCACACATATTTGGGCACAAGAGTGTAGGTTTCTCTTTGGTTCTAGCTTATCGATGTAGTGACTTAGTTTGTCCCCAATAGCTAGATGAAAGAGATATCATTTAAGACTATTAATGGAAGATGAGTATTGAGTTCTCCTTATCCACACTTGGGCGGTTGTAATCTCCTCTCCCAAATTGAAGTCAAGAGACTAAGGAAATAAGAACATCCCTTTGGAGCCCATGAAATAGGGCTCAGAGTGAAAAATAAGGTCGTGATCTCCCTTGAAAGAAAGAATAACAGTAAAAAAAAATCACCCACAAGCAAAAGAAAAAACTTGGCCCTGGGTCTTGGAGATCCATTGTTGTTATCCATGGATCTATAGCTCGTGGGCTTCACCACATCCTAGAAAACTTTTCGATCAAAGCATGTTTAGACAGAAATAGAGATTTTTGCTTGGGCTCTAGAGAAGATAACTCCAACTAAGGGATGACCTCCAACCACTTAATAAACCTGCTCTTAACTAAGTTCTTAAATTCGCTAGCATCGTAATATGAATAAGCCATTCTAAGAGTTAATCTAGACATCTTATCTTACAAGCCGAGTTTGTGCCTTGCTTCACTAAGATAGCCAACAATAAGCATAGCAAGCCTATTCTCGGTGCATGCATGTGCAAAACTAGTATCGGATCTATGGTTTCTTGACAGCGGTTGCTAGGATCCCATTGATATGTCGACAACAAGCGTAGACAAGCCTGCTCCAGGCACATAAACAAACAAAATGGGGGATTTCCAAGCGGTCTAGCCGAGTGGTGTGTAACACCCCGATTTTGACCCCGTTACCTTAAACATGTAAATGATGTAAAAATCGTTATAAAAATCATGATGAGGAGCTCAAGGCCAAGGCCCCGCCATTGATTTAGTGTTTTATGTATCGGAAATTAAAAATCGATGCATATGGTTTGCATGCTAGCTAGGCACAATAGAAATTACAAATATCATGTAAATATGTATTTTAATAAAATACCCACAACTAGCTATGCAATGCAACAAGAGTATGGGAGCATGATTTTTACAAGGAATGGGAAGGGAAAATATTCAAACTATTGAGTCAATAGTGTCAAGCCAAGTGTCAATAAGAGAACCCATAAACCATCAACTACCCATTTTTACTTTTGTACCCAATCATTTATTTCTTCCAAGAGTGGGTTGAGGTAGTTATTGTTTTGGGAAATGGAGAGTATGGAGGTCCCAATTTCGTGTATGGGCAAACCATCAATTTTGAAAATCGTGTTTGACTTCTTGGGCAAGAAAACACCCACGGAATTGCTTCCCAAGCCATTGTTCATGCATGGGTTTTTCTCTCTCATGCAGTCTGAGCTTGCTGGGCATTTTCTTCCACGTTTTTGCTGAGCATTCCCTCATTTTCCATAGCTGGGAAGTCGTTTTTGTGTTGCAGAATGATTGGGAGGAAGGGAGTCATGATTTGGGGGTCCATAGAGGTTGTTTTTGCCCCTTGAATGCCCATATACATGTTGTAAAATCGATTTTGTTCACCAAGGGTCAATTTCCCCTCTAACAATCTGTTTTGGGTGCTCACGATTTTGGAATACTCATGGAAATCATGTTTTGTGAATCCCATAGTTAAAAACGTTTTGATATACCCAACATATGTGCTTGATGTGTGTGGGAGAGAATGTTGTGATTTGAGTTATGTGTATCCATTGTTTTGGCTTGAACTTAGGTGTAAGCCATCAAGAGTAGAAGAGGAATCAGAATTGGCTTGATAAACCTAATGAAGAGTGTAACCTCACTAAAGAGGAAGAGGCTTTGGCTACTTTTCTATGCACACCCTGAAGAGCAGTAGAAGGGAAGGTATGGCCTAAGGGACTATGGAGCAATGAAGGAAATACTTCATTGTGTTGAGTGTGTAGGTATTGTGGGTGCCAAGCTAGCTGAATCTTGTGGAGGTGCCAATAGCTCTGTGGATGAGCTCACTAACTTAGCAATTCTCCCTTTCTACTGCCTTAACAGCCTCATAAACCCAGCTGTGGACTGGCTTGGTTGTGTTGTGTTAAATACTTGGCTATGTGTGAGTTTGTTGTTCCCTTTTTTCCTTGTGGAAATCATGCCCAACTCGAGGGTGGCAGTTGTGTTGAGAGATTGATTAGCACAACTGACCTATGGTTGGGTGGAACATTGCAGTTGCATAGCCAGTTGCTCGAGACGGCTCATTTCAAGATAAGTACTTTCTTGTATTTCCATTATGCAATGTTTCTTTTATTGAAGACTGTTATGATTATGCAAGTAAATGCATGATAGATGTGTGTAGTAGAATTTATTTCCCTGTGTCAAATTTGATTATGCATCTGCACACATATGTATTTTGTTTGCTATGAATTTGTGAATGATAATGGACCTAGAGTTTTGTAAAATCCTGGAATTTTAATCATGTTCCCTTCCCGGAGTGAGGTTGATGGAAGGAGACGTCACACAGTGGCTAGGGAAACCCTAGTTACGTGCTCCTCATCGAATTCTCAATAGAACTAGATATTTATTACAAAGAGCATGGAATGGTTTTTTATTTTTATTTTATTTGAAGGACATGGGGGTGGGTTTTGATCCACTTATGTCTACATGTGTCACGAGATCATTTAATACAATTTTTATGGGTGCAGCCACATGCTCAACCATTGCCTCAAGGATCCTACGACTTTAGGAAAATCCCTCATGGGAATTGAACTATGCCCACTAGTGAAAATCTCCTCACTCTTCACCAATGGATCCAACCCCTTTGGGAAATGTTCTTTGAGTTATGTTCAAGATGCATAAAATATGAGATTTAAAAGCTATCAATTGGAAATATGGTGAGGTGACACTTGAAAGTATGGTTTTTACTTTGTGGAAATAATAGAGGTCCCTTGTTACTACTTGAAATTTAAGCAAAATCAATTTAGCTGAGTTTTGTCACAAAATTAGCATTGTTTATTGGTCTTAACAATCTAATTTTTCTCACCTACTTTGTCGTGAGTATCATCACCATTATACATCACTTCCAGTAGCATCAGCTCCATTTCCATGACTTCCATCATAAAACAACCTTAGTATTGTGACCTAAAGTTGACCTTAGTATTGTGACCCAAAGTTGAGTTAAACCTAAATTTTGATCATAAAAGGTCATTGCATAGAATTTTCTTAAAAATCCACACTCGGATGTTGCATTAAAAACCTCAAAAACAATAAAGTGGCCCCCAAAATAGAATCCAAGTACTCATAAATACTGTTTGTCTTCCAGAAATGTGTCGTTATTGAAAGTAGACATGACAAAATTGTTATTACTAAAAATAATCTTTGATTTGGTCTCCAATACCTATCACTATTCCACGAATTCATCAATGAAAAGTGATTATCCACATTAGAGCTAGTTCTAAGATATCTCCACATCATTTTCTTAAAAAAAGTCTTCATGGCCATTCACATATATATCACTCATTACAAGTAAGGTTATGTTTTTGGATTGCATACAGAGAGAAATTTCTCATTTTGTTCTTTTGTTTTGTCATGTCCCAAATTTGGAATTGAGTCACAATGGCCTAATCACATTAGCCATATTCATTAGAGTTTGTAAAATTGATGTTAAGGGTCAAATAATTGCCAAGGAGGAAAATTACTAGTTTCCTAGGTTTGGGGTGGAAGCTTTGGGATTTGGAATAAGGGGGATAATAAATGATGTTTAGACATTAGAAGGGTTCAATTATTTAATAAATAGAGTGAATAAAGAAATTCAAGAGAAATCCTAGATGACAAATGGTTTTGGAGACATATGGAGGATGTGGGACCCACACTAGCTTGATTTTTCATAATACATGGTATCTCTCTTTTGCAAATTCGAATTAATGGGAATGTGAACACTCTTGGGTGAGTTGGTAAGTCATAACACATGTCATTTATCATCTTAGGTCGAATTGGGAAGGATTGGTAACCTCCATGGAAGATAAAGAGTCAAAGTGGAAGTTTGTGGACACTTGGGCTAGATTCCCTAGCCCCTATGACACCAATCATGGAGCATCTATGACAACTATGACAAATTGCAGACCTGACCTCTGACATCTGACCACTATGACATGTCAGCCCCAAAAATAGGCTCAAGGAAGTCGAATTTGGGAGTTGGAGAAACCAAAGAGACTCAAAATCAAATTTGGGAGAAGATGGAAGGTTGGAACTAGGAGATAAGTGGCAAATGTGGAATATTTCCTAAATGGAAATCTATTGAATCTATTGAGAGGATTTCGACCCTTAGAAGGCTAATGTTGGTTATAAAATGTAGAAATGAAGTATGAGAATGGCTTTTGATCATTTGTAGAATTTGCAATTGCATTTGTGAAGAGGGAGAGCTAGTGGATGACTAGTTTCTTGCCTTAGCCAATTTCGAGGGTGAAAGATTCCCATCCAAGTTGGCAATTGGAAAGGCCATTCAGACCTTTCATTTGGAGCTTTAATGGAGTCTTTATTTGCAGGTGTAAGCTACAGGGCAGCTCATGGTTTCTTCTATTGCAGCTCGCTCCTTCAACCATTTCCAGTTTTGATGGCATATTATTGATCCTTGAGAGATGGCGTTTTTGGTGAGCTATTGTACTCTTTGGGGGAGCTTCTAAGGCACCATTTCTTTTGTAATATGAAGTAAATACTCTGTTCTTCATCTCCAAAAAGTTTCAGGTCGAAATTCCAAGTAGAAATGTATAAATCTCATTTTTAATGGAAGAACAATGCCGTTTCCCCACTACCTTGTTGTGAACCAATGTATTGATGATGATTTCGAATGAATGGATGATTCTATGATGAATTTGTGATTAATGGACTGCCATGGATGTATTTTACAAGTTTCATGTACTGTACTTGAGCATTTGAAGTATTTTTACTCAGTTTAATTGCATTGGGAGAAGAAATAGTGCCATTTCCCCAAGGGTCGAATTGGTGATTTTTGCAGTTGAATGGGAGAGGGTTAGAACAGTTGTAATAAACCATTAATGGTGCATATGAGACCTTAATAACATATTTAACACATTACATACCTCTGTTCATAAATTTGAGTGGGTTTGGAGGCATTTGGGAAGCCATTTTCAGTGCTTACCTTAGGGGGATTTGAACCCCAAATTACTAGTAAAATTGCATACTTGGTCCAAAATCTTAAGAGAGTTTGCAGAGGTATTTTGGTGGCCATATGTTATCCCTGAACATCATATTCAATCCCTAATATCATTCATACACCTTCCTTGAATATTTGAAGGCATTTGGAGTCAATTTGAGACCTAGAGACCAATACTAGTCAAAGGGAAATCACTAGTAAAGTTACCTACATTGACCAGAATTGAAAGAGTATTTGCAGAAGTGTTTTAAAGGTACAAAGGCATCCTTGAAACACATATTTATGTTCTAATATCATTCATATACCTTCTCAGAAGATTTGGGATCATTTGGGGCAAATTTGGGACCTAGAGATCGAAACTAGTCAAAGGTCGAACCAAGGAAAAAAGTGGAAAATTGCAATTTTAATAAAATTCCTAACAAAGGACATTACAGTGGTATCAGAGCATGGTCATTGCACCTGTGTATTAGGTACATACATTCAAGAATAATTGGCAGCCATGTCTTACTATTATGATGAATCCTATGAGTACAATTCTTATGAGGAATATGCAGATGCTTATGAGCAATATGAAGCAGAATGTGAATGGTACGAGGAAGAGGTGCCATCATGCAACACTTCTTACAATTTCAAGAAAAATGAAGATTATTCTTATGACTTTAAATCTGATGAATATGAGTGTGTCACACCAACCAAGGATAATTCTATGAGTGAGTTCCAAAGATGGAGAGCAAAATATAAAACCTTGCCCCAACAATATCAAAAATATCAAGAATATCTTGCTTTTAGCAAAAATACACAAAATGCCATGTCTTTTGAGTACTATGCTGAACATGTTTTTGAAAATAGGCACAAAAATGAAGATGTGGAGTTAGTGAAGAAAGGTTTATGCCCTTCTTGTAAAAACCCTTGGAGCGAGTATCACATATGTGTGCATGAAATGATGTCCTCCTTGAGGAGAGCTTTTGAGATTTATTCAAGAAGAGATTCAAAATATATTGATCCTAAGGAAAAAAAAGGGGCAAAATGCATCAACTTGCTTTAAGGAGCAAAAGGAAGAGACATCACAAGAGCATGAAGAAAATTCTATTGAAAATATGGAAGATCATTTCGAGACACCTTCTAGCTTAGACATGAACCAAAGAGCATCTACTGATGGATGCTTAAACTATGAAGGAGTACCTACTGATGGGTGCTCACACCTCTATGTTGGTGACATAGAGATCACTTTTGAAAGTGTTTCTACAAGTACAAGTTTCATTAAGCATGATAATGAAGACCTTGTAGCAGTTGAAGAAGAACCAAGATCAACTTCCCCATCACCACTTGAGCATCATGAAGTTGGTCCAAGCAAAATTGAAGAAGATGAGGAGGTTCATTTGCAAGAGCCTCATTTTCTTGAAGGGTCCTTAAAGATGAATGAAAATAAAATCCAAGAGTCCCTCAGCATTCTCCATGACACTCAAGCATTGGTGTCAAATTCTTATTGGAGAGCTACTTCATTGGAGGAAACATCCTTCCTTGAAGACATGGAGAAGATTCAAAGAGCAATGTGCCACATCAAAGGTAATTTCATGTCTTTGCTTTTTGATAGAAACCATTTGTTTGAGCTTAATGAATTGTTACATGATGCATACTTGAAGAATAATGAGGATATTCATAAGCTCACAATTCAAAATGAACAACTTCTTGAAAAGTTGCAAGATACTTGTTTTTCCTCCTATGTTTCAGATTGTCAAATGGTAGATTGTTTGGATGATTCTCATGACATGGTGGATCATGAGAAATGTGAAAATTTGAATGTTCTTGATGTGTTTGAAGATGAACTTGAAGAGATCCAAACACTTGATGTGGTGGAAGAGGAATTTGAATTGCCTCTTGATGAAGGTTATGCAATTTTTAAAGAAGAGCATGATTCCTCTACATTGGAACCAAACTATGACAAAGAGTTCACTTTTGAAGGAGCTGCATGATACTACCCACATGGATCCTTCCCATGATGAAACTCCTGAACTTTTTGATCATTTGGGTGAGTTAGTACATTCTCCTACATCCTATAATTCCATGTTTTGCAGTATTAGTCTCAATGAAGTATGGGTGAAAGGGTTCTTTTTTATGGTGCCACATGAAGAGTATGGAACTCCTAGATTTAACTTTTATGATGACATGGTTGGAGCACATTCTTATTCACATTTGCAGCAGCATAATTTGTCACTTTATGATGATTCATATCTACATGGATGCACCTATGATATGGATTTGAGTCACTTGAATACTCATGGTTTTTCTTGCTCAACACTGGGTTCATTTGATGTTAGAGGAACTTCATCCAACACTTGGATGAATAGATTTATGATGGGAGAACATTTTTGTTGGCAGCCACGTACTTTGTTACATCTTTATGATTCTCACATTCATGGATGTATGGGTGAGACTTCTTTGAGTCATTTGAAGTCTCCTTGTTTTTTCTGCTCATTATTTGGTTCAGATTCTAGTGGAGATTCTTCATTCACTTCTTGGATGAAAGAATACATGGCTGAATATTTTGATGCATATCACATCCTTTTGGAGCAGCATTATAGGACATGGGATCCTCACCTATGTCATTGGAGCAGATTTGATGGGTCACTTGAAGATTGTATGCACTTGGAAAATGGTGGTCTACTTGCTTGGAGGTATAAGCACTTTCATGACTCTTTGATGAAGCATATCCTTGATGTACATTTTCATTATGTTGTTATGTACTTTGATGATATATATTTGGTACTCATGATGTTTGGAAGAATGCATACAAGAAAATGGGATCCAGGAATCCTCTTATCTAATGGTGTAGGTTGGAGAGCACTCTTAATTGTTGGGGTGCAATACAAGCAATGGGACCCTGGAATAATTTTTGTCTCATTGGTTTCATTTTTTTGGGGGAAGCAAGCAGCATGGGAGATGGATTCCCCACTTAATAAAGTGATTTTAATAAGAGTAGTGCAGCAGCAAGCATGGTAGTTCCTCTCTAAAATATTCATGGAAACTCAAAGACTCAAGGTTTGGCAATTTAATGGCAACTTCAAAGAATTATACAGAAAGCAGGTTCTTCAACACCCATGTTTGAAATTGCTTGAGGACAAGCAATATTGGGAAGGGAGGATTTGTCATGTCCCAAATTTGGAATTGAGTCACAATGGCCTAATCACATTAGCCATATTCATTAGAGTTTGTAAAATAGATGTTAAGGGTCAAATAATTGCCAAGGAGGAAAATTACTAGTTTCCTAGGTTTGGGGTGGAAGCTTTGGGATTTGGAATAAGGGGGATAATAAATGATGTTTAGACATTATAAGGGTTCAATTATTTAATAAATAGAGTGAATAAAGAAATTCAAGAGAAATCCTAGATGACAAATGGTTTTGGAGATATATGGAGGATGTGGGACCCACACTAGCTTGATTTTTCATAATACATGGTATCTCTCTTTTGCAAATTCGAATTAATGGGAATGTGAACACTTTTGGGTGAGTTGGTAAGTCATAACACATGTCATTTATCATCTTAGGTCGAATTGGGAAGGATTGGTAACCTCCATGGAAGATAAAGAGTCAAAGTGGAAGTTTGTGGACACTTGGGCTAGATTCCCTAGCCCCTATGACACCAATCATGGAGCATCTATGACAACTATGACAAATTGCAGACCTGACCTCTGACATCTGACCACTATGACATGTCAGCCCCAAAAATAGGCTCAAGGAAGTCGAATTTGGGAGTTGGAGAAGCCAAAGAGACTCAAAATCAAATTTGGGAGAAGATGGAAGGTTGGAACTAGGAGACAAGTGGCAAATGTGGAATATTTCCTAAATGGAAATCTATTGAATCTATTGAGAGGATTTCGACCCTTAGAAGGCTAATGTTGGTTATAAAATGTAGAAATGAAGTATGAGAATGGCTTTTGATCATTTGTAGAATTTGCAATTGCATTTGTGAAGAGGGAGAGCTAGTGGATGACTAGTTTCTTGCCTTAGCCAATTTCGAGGGTGAAAGATTCCCATCCAAGTTGGCAATTGGAAAGGCCATTCAGACCTTTCATTTGGAGCTTTAATGGAGTCTTTATTTGCAGGTGTAAGCTACATGGCAGCTCATGGTTTCTTCTATTGCAGCTCGCTCCTTCAACCATTTTCAGTTTTGATGGCATATTATTGATCCTTGAGGGAGGGCGTTTTTGGTGAGCTATTGTACTCTTTGGGGGAGCTTCTAAGGCACCATTTCTTTTGTAATATGAAGTAAATACTCTGTTCTTCATCTCCAAAAAGTTTCAGGTCGAAATTCCAAGTAGAAATGTATAAATCGCATTTTTAATGGAAGAACAATGCCGTTTCCCCACTACCTTGTTGTGAACCAATGTATTGATGATGATTTCGAATGAATGGATGATTCTATGATGAATTTGTGATTAATGGACTGCCATGGATGTATTTTACAAGTTTCATGTACTGTACTTGAGCATTTGAAGTATTTTTACTCAGTTTAATTGCATTGGGAGAAGAAATAGTGCCATTTCCCCAAGGGTCGAATTGGTGATTTTTGAAGTTGAATGGGAGAGGGTTAGAACAGTTGTAATAAACCATTAATGGTGCATATGAGACCTTAATAACATATTTAACACATTACATACCTCTGTTCATAAATTTGAGTGGGTTTGGAGGCATTTGGGAAGCCATTTTCAGTGCTTACCTTAGGGGGATTTGAACCCCAAATTACTAGTAAAATTGCATACTTGGTCCAGAATCTTAAGAGAGTTTGTATAGGTATTTTGGTGGCCATATGTTATCCCTGAACATCATATTCAATCCCTAATATCATTCATACACCTTCCTTGAATATTTGAAGGCATTTGGAGTCAATTTGAGACCTAGAGACCAATACTAGTCAAAGAGAAATCACTAGTAAAGTTACCTACATTGACCAGAATTGAAAGAGTATTTGCAGAAGTGTTTTAAAGGTACAAAGGCATCCTTGAAACACATATTTATGTTCTAATATCATTCATATACCTTCTCAGAAGATTTGGGATCATTTGGGGCAAATTTGGGACCTAGAGATCGAAACTAGTCAAAGGTCGAACCAAGGAAAAAAGTGAGAAATTGCAATTTTAATAAAATTCCTAACAAGGGACATTACAGTGGTATCAGAGCATGGTCCTTGCACCTGTGTATTAGGTACATACATTCAAGAATAATTGGCAGCCATGTCTTACTATTATGATGAATCCTATGAGTACAATTCTTATGAGGAATATGCAGATGCTTATGAGAAATATGAAGCAGAATGTGAATGGTACGAGGAAGAGGTGCCATCATGCAACACTTCTTACAATTTCAAGAAAAATGAAGATTATTCTTATGACTTTAAATCTGATGAATATGAGTGTGTCACACCAACCAAGGATAATTCTATGAGTGAGTTCCAAAGATGGAGAGCAAAATATAAAACCTTGCCCAACAATATCAAAAATATCAAGAATATCTTGCTTTTAGCAAAAATACACAAAATGCCATGTCTTTTGAGTACTATGCTGAACATGTTTTTGAAAATAGGCCAAAAAATGAAGATGTGGAGTTAATGAAGAAAGGTTTATGCCCTTCTTGTAAAAACCCTTGGAGCGAGTATCACATATGTGTGCATGAAATGATGTCCTCCTTGAGGAGAGCTTTTGAGATTTATTCAAGAAGAGATTCAAAATATATTGATCCTAAGGAAAACAAGGGGAAAAATGCATCAACTTGCTTTAAGGAGCAAAAGGAAGAGACATCACAAGAGCATGAAGAAGATTCTATTGAAAATATGGAAGATCATTTCGAGACACCTTCTAGCTTAGACATGAACCAAAGAGCATCTACTGATGGATGCTTAAACTATGAAGGAGTACCTACTGATGGGTGCTCACACCTCTATGTTGGTGACATAGAGATCACTTTTGAAAGTGTTTCTACAAGTACAAGTTTCATTAAGCATGATAATAAAGACCTTGTAGCAGTTGAAGAAGAACCAAGATCAACTTCCCCATCACCACTTGAGCTTCATGAAGTTGGTCCAAGCAAAATTGAAGAAGATGAGGGGGTTCATTTGCAAGAGCCTCATTTTCTTGAAGGGTCCTTAAAGATGAATGAAAATAAAATCCAAGAGTCCCTCAGCATTCTCCATGACACTCAAGCATTGGTGTCAAATTCTTGTTGGAGAGCTACTTCATTGGAGGAAACATCCTTCCTTGAAGACATGGAGAAGATTCAAAGAGCAATGTGCCACATCAAAGGTAATTTCATGTCTTTTCTTTTTGATAGAAACCATTTGTTTGAGCTTAATGAATTGTTACATGATGCATACTTGAAGAATAATGAGGATATTCATAAGCTCACAATTCAAAATGAACAACTTCTTGAAAAGTTGCAAGATACTTGTTTTTCCTCCTATGTTTCAGATTGTCAAATGGTAGATTGTTTGGATGATTCTCATGACATGGTGGATCATGAGAAATGTGAAAATTTGAATGTTCTTGATGTGTTTGAAGATGAACTTGAAGAGATCCAAACACTTGATGTGGTGGAAGAGGAATTTGAATTGCCTCTTGATGAAGGTTATGCAATTTTTAAAGAAGAGCATGATTCCTCTACATTGGAACCAAACTATGACAAAGAGTTCACACTTTTGAAGGAGCTGCATGATACTACCCACATGGATCCTTCCCATGATGAAACTCCTGAACTTTTTGATCATTTGGGTGAGTTAGTACATTCTCCTACATCCTACAATTCCATGTTTTGCAGTATTAGTCTCAATGAAGTATGGGTGAAAGTGTTCTTTTTGATGATGCCACATGAGGAGTATGGAACTCCTAGATTTAACTTTTATGATGACATGGTTGGAGCACATTCTTATTCACATTTGCAGCAGCATAATTTGTCACTTTATGATGATTCATATCTACATGGATGCACCTATGATATGGATTTGAGTCACTTGAATACTCATGGTTTTTCTTGCTCAACACTGGGTTCATTTGATGTTAGAGGAACTTCATCCAACACTTGGATGAATAGATTTATGATGGGAGAACATTTTTGTTGGCAGCCACGTACTTTGTTACATCTTTATGATTCTCACATTCATGGATGTATGGGTGAGACTTCTTTGAGTCATTTGAAGTCTCCTTGTTTTTTCTGCTCATTATTTGGTTCAGATTCTAGTGGAGATTCTTCATTCACTTCTTGGATGAAAGAATACATGGCTGAATATTTTGATGCATATCACATCCTTTTGGAGCAGCATTATAAGACATGGGATCCTCACCTATGTCATTGGAGCAGATTTGATGGGTCACTTGAAGATTGTATGCACTTGGAAAATGGTTGTCTACTTGCTTGGAGGTATAAGCACTTTCATGACTCTTTGATGAAGCATATCCTTGATGTACATTTTCATTATGTTGTTATGTACTTTGATGATATATATTTGGTACTCATGATGTTTGGAAGAATGCATACAAGAAAATGGGATCCAGGAATCCTCTTATCTAATGGTGTAGGTTGGAGAGCACTCTTAATTGTTGGGGTGCAATACAAGCAATGGGACCCTGGAATAATTTTTGTCTCATTGGTTTCATTTTTTTGGGGGAAGCAAGCAGCATGGGAGATGGATTCCCCACTTAATAAAGTGATTTTAATAAGAGTAGTGCAGCAGCAAGCATGGTGGTTCCTCTCTAAAATATTCATGGAAACTCAAAGACTCAAGTTTTGGCAATTTAATGGCAACTTCAAAGAATTATACAGAAAGCAGGTTCTTCAACACCCATGTTTGAAATTGCTTGAGGACAAGCAATATTGGGAAGGGAGGATTTGTCATGTCCCAAATTTGGAATTGAGTCACAATGGCCTAATCACATTAGCCATATTCATTAGAGTTTGTAAAATTGATGTTAAGGGTCAAATAATTGCCAATGATGAAAATTACTAGTTTCCTAGGTTTGGGGTGGAAGCTTTGGGATTTGGAATAAGGGGGATAATAAATGATGTTTAGACATTAGAAGGGTTCAATTATTTAATAAATAGAGTGAATAAAGAAATTCAAGAGAAATCCTAGATGACAAATGGTTTTGGAGACATATGGAGGATGTGTGACCCACACTAGCTTGATTTTTCATAATACATGGTATCTCTCTTTTGCAAATTCGAATTAATGGGAATGTGATCACTCTTGGGTGAGTTGGTAAGTCATAACACATGTCATTTATCATCTTAGGTCGAATTGGGAAGGATTGGTAACCTCCATGGAATATAAAGAGTCAAAGTGGAAGTTTGTGGACACTTGGGCTAGATTCCCTAGCCCCTATGACACCAATGATGGAGCATCTATAACAACTATGACAAATTGCAGACCTGACCTCTGACATCTGACCACTATGACATGTCAGCCCCAAAAATAGGCTCAAGGAAGTCGAATTTGGGAGTTGGAGAAGCCAAAGAGACTCAAAATCAAATTTGGGAGAAGATGGAAGGTTGGAACTAGGAGACAAGTGGCAAATGTGGAATATTTCCTAAATGAAAATCTATTGAATCTATTGAGAGGATTTCGACCCTTAGAAGGCTAATGTTGGTTATAAAATGTAGAAATGAAGTATGAGAATGGCTTTTGATCATTTGTAGAATTTGCAATTGCATTTGTGAAGAGGGAGAGCTAGTGGATGACTAGTTTCTTGCCTTAGCAAATTTCGAGGGTGAAAGATTCCCATCCAAGTTGGCAATTGGAAAGGCCATTCAGACCTTTCATTTGGAGCTTTAATGGAGTCTTTATTTGCAGGTGTAAGCTACAGGGCAGCTCATGGTTTCTTCTATTGCAGCTCGCTCCTTCAACCATTTCCAGTTTTGATGGCATATTATTGATCCTTGAGGGAGGGCGTTTTTGGTGAGCTATTGTACTCTTTGGGGGAGCTTCTAAGGCACCATTTCTTTTGTAATATGAATTAAATACTCTGTTCTTCATCTCCAAAAAGTTTCAAGTCGAAATTCCAAGTAGAAATGTATAAATCTCATTTTTAATGGAAGAACAATGTCGTTTCCCCACTACCTTGTTGTGAACCAATGTATTGATGATGATTTCGAATGAATGGATGATTATATGATGAATTTGTGATTAATGGACTGCCATGGATGTATTTTACAAGTTTCATGTACTGTAATTGAGCATTTGAAGTATTTTTACTCTGTTTAATTGCATTGGGAGAAGAAATAGTGCCATTTCCCCAAGGGTCGAATTGGTGATTTTTGCAGTTGAATGGGAGAGGGTTAGAACAGTTGTAATAAACCATTAATGGTGCATATGAGACATTAATAACATATTTAACACATTACATACCTCTGTTCATAAATTTGAGTGGGTTTGGAGGCATTTGGGAAGCCATTTTCAGTGCTTACCTTAGGGGGATTTGAACCCCAAATTACTAGTAAAATTGCATACTTGGTCCAGAATCTTAAGAGAGTTTGCAGAGGTATTTTGGTGGCCATATGTTATCCCTGAACATCATATTCAATCCCTAATATCATTCATACACCTTCCTTGAATATTTGAAGGCATCTGGAGTCAATTTGAGACCTAGAGACCAATACTAGTCAAAGGGAAATCACTAGTAAAGTTACCTACATTGACCAGAATTGAAAGAGTATTTGCAGAAGTGTTTTAAAGGTACAAAGGCATCCTTGAAACACATATTTATGTTCTAATATCATTCATATACCTTCTTAGAAGATTTGGGATCATTTGGGGCAAATTTGGGACCTAGAGATCGAAACTAGTCAAAGGTCGAACCAAGAAAAAAAGTGGGAAATTGCAATTTTAATAAAATTCCTAACAAGGGACATTACAGTGGTATCAGAGCATGGTCCTTGCACCTGTGTATTAGGTACATACATTCAAGAATAATTGGCAGCCATGTCTTACTATTATGATGAATCCTATGAGTACAATTCTTATGAGGAATATGCAGATGCTTATGAGCAATATGAAGCAGAATGTGAATGGTACGAGGAAGAGGTGCCATCATGCAACACTTCTTACAATTTCAAGAAAAATGAAGATTATTTTTATGACTTTAAATCTGATGAATATGAGTGTGTCACACCAACCAAGGATAATTCTATGAGTGAGTTCCAAAGATGGAGAGCAAAATATAAAACCTTGCCCCAACAATATCAAAAATATCAAGAATATCTTGCTTTTAGAAAAAATACACAAAATGCCATGTCTTTTGAGTACTATGCTGAACATGTTTTTGAAAATAGGCCCAAAAATGAAGATGTGGAGTTAGTGAAGAAAGGTTTATGCCCTTCTTGTAAAAACCCTTGGAGCGAGTATCACATATGTGTGCATGAAATGATGTCCTCCTTGAGGAGAGCTTTTGAGATTTATTCAAGAAGAGATTCAAAATATATTGATCCTAAGGAAAACAAGGGGCAAAATGCATCAACTTGCTTTAAGGAGCAAAAGGAAGAGACATCACAAGAGCATGAAGAAGATTCTATTGAAAATATGGAAGATCATTTCGAGACACCTTCTAGCTTAGACATGAACCAAAGAGCATCTACTGATGGATGCTTAAACTATGAAGGAGTACCTACTGATGGGTGCTCACACCTCTATGTTGGTGACATAGAGATCACTTTTGAAAGTGTTTCTACAAGTACAAGTTTCATTAAGCATGATAATGAAGACCTTGTAGCAGTTGAAGAAGAACCAAGATCAACTTCCCCATCACCACTTGAGCTTCATGAAGTTGGTCCAAGCAAAATTGAAGAAGATGAGGAGGTTCATTTGCAAGAGCCTCATTTTCTTGAAGGGTCCTTAAAGATGAATGAAAATAAAATCCAAGAGTCCCTCAGCATTATCCATGACACTCAAGCATTGGTGTCAAATTCTTGTTGGAGAGCTACTTCATTGGAGGAAACATCCTTCCTTGAAGACATGGAGAAGATTCAAAGAGCAATGTGCCACATCAAAGGTAATTTCATGTCTTTGCTTTTTGATAGAAACCATTTGTTTGAGCTTAATGAATTGTTACATGATGCATACTTGAAGAATAATGAGTATATTCATAAGCTCACAATTCAAAATGAACAACTTCTTGAAAAGTTGCAAGATACTTGTTTTTCCTCCTATGTTTCAGATTGTCAAATGGTATATTGTTTGGATGATTCTCATGACATGGTGGATCATGAGAAATGTGAAAATTTGAATGTTCTTGATGTGTTTGAAGATGAACTTGAAGAGATCCAAACACTTGATGTGGTGGAAGAGGAATTTGAATTGCCTCTTGATGAAGGTTATGCAATTTTTAAAAAAGAGCATGATTCCTCTACATTGGAACCAAACTATGACAAAGAGTTCACACTTTTGAAGGAGCTGCATGATACTACCCACATGGATCCTTCCCATGATGAAACTCCTGAACTTTTTGATCATTTGGGTGAGTTAGTACATTCTCCTACATCCTACAATTCCATGTTTTGCAGTATTAGTCTCAATGAAGTATGGGTGAAAGGGTTCTTTTTGATGGTGCCACATGAGGAGTATGGAACTCCTAGATTTAACTTTTATGATGACATGGTTGGAGCACATTCTTATTCACATTTGCAGCAGCATAATTTGTCACTTTATGATGATTCATATCTACATGGATGCACCTATGATATGGATTTGAGTCACTTGAATACTCATGGTTTTTCTTGCTCAACACTGGGTTCATTTGATGTTAGAGGAACTTCATCCAACACTTGGATGAATAGATTTATGATGGGAGAACATTTTTGTTGGCAGCCACGTACTTTGTTACATCTTTATGATTCTCACATTCATGGATGTATGGGTGAGACTTCTTTGAGTCATTTGAAGTCTCCTTGTTTTTTCTGCTCATTATTTGGTTCAGATTCTAGTGGAGATTCTTCATTCACTTCTTGGATGAAAGAATACATGGCTGAATATTTTGATGCATATCACATCCTTTTGGAGCAGCATTATAGGACATGGGATCCTCACCTATGTCATTGGAGCAGATTTGATGGGTCACTTGAAGATTGTATGCACTTGGAAAATGGTGGTCTACTTGCTTGGAGGTATAAGCACTTTCATGACTCTTTGATGAAGCATATCCTTGATGTACATTTTCATTATGTTGTTATGTACTTTGATGATATATATTTGGTACTCATGATGTTTGGAAGAATGCATACAAGAAAATGGTATCCAGGAATCCTCTTATCTAATGGTGTAGGTTGGAGAGCACTCTTAATTGTTGGGGTGCAATACAAGCAATGGGACCCTGGAATAATTTTTGTCTCATTGGTTTCATTTTTTTGGGGGAAGCAAGCAGCATGGGAGATGGATTCCCCACTTAATAAAGTGATTTTAATAAGAGTAGTGCAGCAGCAAGCATGGTGGTTCCTCTCTAAAATATTCATGGAATCTCAAAGACTCAAGGTTTGGCAATTTAATGGCAACTTCAAAGAATTATACAGAAAGCAGGTTCTTCAACACCCATGTTTGAAATTGCTTGAGGACAAGCAATATTGGGAAGGGAGGATTTGTCATGTCCCAAATTTGGAATTGAGTCACAATGGCCTAATCACATTAGCCATATTCATTAGAGTTTGTAAAATAGATGTTAAGGGTCAAATAATTGCCAAGGAGGAAAATTACTAGTTTCCTAGGTTTGGGGTGGAAGCTTTGGGATTTGGAATAAGGGGGATAATAAATGATGTTTAGACATTAGAAGGGTTCAATTATTTAATAAATAGAGTGAATAAAGAAATTCAAGAGAAATCCTAGATGACAAATGGTTTTGGAGACATATGGAGGATGTGGGACCCACACTAGCTTGATTTTTCATAATACATGGTATCTCTCTTTTGCAAATTCGAATTAATGGGAATGTGAACACTCTTGGGTGAGTTGGTAAGTCATAACACATGTCATTTATCATCTTAGGTCGAATTGGGAAGGATTGGTAACTGTTGGGGCCAAGGTCGCAGCTATAGTAAAAGCTGCGAATTTTGGGAAAAAGCACGAGTATGGAAGGAAAGTGCTAATTTTGGGACAAGCACTAAGTTTTGGGTAAGAAGGAGACGGTGCGCAGTACGGTGCCAGATGGATGATCTCAGCGCAGATCACGGACCAGAAATTGCGGAGCTCGCGCGCACGTCATCGAAGAATGAAGGTGGCTCCGCTACCATAATAAATAAGGCGATGGAGTAGAGGGCTCAACTACCCTCATTTAAAGGCTCAGTACAGAAGTTATGGTTGCTCGGATCAAGGAGGAGAAACGGACCAGAGCATTGAAGGCGAAGGACGATCGCCCATACCCACAATCTGCGCCGGAATTCATGGAGCCTGCAGGAAGCGGCGACGTGACTGCAAGCGGCGCCTACAGTACACCTAGCCATGTGCGTGGTTAGGGTTTTTGGGAATCACTGTTGGGAAAGGCCCACAGTTTTGTAAAGGTGTGACCGTCATGGCCACCTATATATATGAATAATTGTAATGGGTAGACGGTTAGAGAGTTAGAGAGAGTTAGATGTTAGACTGTTAGATAGCCAGTCTAAAGGATAGATCATGTGTTGATTATCCTTCACTGTATTTTCTACCCAGTGTGTAGACTTAGAGAGGAAATCGGATAGCCGAGGAGCTAATCCCTGAGTTGCCAGACAGTCTGAGTCGACGTCTGTGCCTTTGTAATCTCCATAGAGAGGAGACTAGATTGAGAGAAGGGCTCCCAGCTGTGTGCGTGGAGTTTCCTGGAAATATCTAAGGCTGCAGCTGTGTGCGCAGCATATTGTATAACTCTATCATTTTCTGGTTAATATATCACTCCCGTGGACGTGGTTTTCCTCGAGGAGATGAGCTTCACGTATATCTTCTTGTTATAATGTTTGTGTGAATGATAACTGTTTAGGATCATTACCTGTGTGTACATCTTTTGCATCATCTTTGCGACTGTTTGAGTGAGTGTAGGAAGATCCTTTATTGTTATAATCGCCGAGTATAGAAGTAGTGGTGGAACGCTGTCGCTGCAGCAACCGAGCTTCGCGTGACTGCGCAGTAGGTCTGCAGGAAGGAAGGCACCCGCGCAGTTGTGTCGCGAGGCCTGTGGGAAAGTCCGACCGCCGATATTTGAGGGAAAAGGAGATATATAGAACAATCTCAGCATCACCACGGTTAAGGAAAGCTGATTCCTTAACCCCCCATAGCCACTTCGGGTGAGACCTCGAGCTGCCGCGCAGCTCGTTGCCGAGAGGGCCAGTGCGCCAAGGGGTTTTGTTGCTGCGCTTCATTAAAACCCGGGTCTGCCCAGAAAAGCAGCCAACAAATGGTTCCGTTGCCGCGTGAGCGAGACTTCTTATTCCAGTGATGTGCGAGATTGACGCGCAACCTAGAGAAAGAAAGCAACCAACAAATGGTTCCGTTGCCGCGTGAGCGAGACTTCTTATTCCAGTGATGTGCGAGATTGACGCGCAACCTAGAGAAAGAAAGCAACCAACAAATAGTTCCGTTGCCTTATGACTTTTTGATCACATTACTTCCATGGCTTTGAACCCTGTTGATTGAGCCAACAAATGATTCCTTTGCCTTGCGACTTGTTGCTGTAAGACTTACTAGTTACGCGACATCTGAGATTGTTGCTGAAGACAACATAAGGTTCTGTTACACTGAGACTTGCTCAGTTAACAAATGTGTTACTGGAATCCTACAGCTAAAGAAATTGGAGATTGGTTTGATTTAAAGGCTAAAGAGTTCGCTGAACAAGAAAATAGAAGCCTTACGTTTCAAACAGAAGACTGGTTACAGAAGTATATTTATGCTGACCTTTACGAAATTTTCTTTGTTACGTTTGCATTGGAGTTACACGCTTGGATAGCCAAGTTAGCAGATTCTAGACCTACGCTGCATGTTGATCGACCCGTCACGTGGACGCCTGAGCTAGTCAGTATTGTGAAGCGGATCGACAATTCTGTTTCCCGCGCAGTAGACTTGTGGTTGAATAGTCTACTGGAAGGTTTCATTACCGAATTTGCAGTTGATACAAGAAAGAGTTTCAGTGAAGCTGAGAGGAGTTTCTTCCAAGTACACAGAGGTAAGTTCTTAAATTCTCTGAACTTATGGATTAAAATGCTTCTGTATGAAAAAGGAAAGCTATGTATTGCTTCTGATGAATAGCATAGACAAGTAATGTCCGTAGATTCTGATAGTGATCCTGAAGTTATTGGTTGCACTCGTAGTGGAAAACGATATAAAGTAGGCCTTGACCAATATTCTTTTGAATCTAGCCCAGACGATAGCCAAGTCCCTAGAGCAAGCCATATAGAAAGACAAGGGAGTGCTCATATCCCTCATTACCCCTTTACACCGCAAAAACCAGATGGAGCTCAGTATAATCCTACAGTAACACCTTCTAGTAGCCCACACGGTACTTCTAGCACCTATGTACCACCTTTGTTTAACCATCCCGGGGGCACTGCTACAGTACCTCCACCTCAAACCCGCGCAAGAAGGATGGGTGATGACATGAAGCTACCAACTTTTAGAGGAACAGGGATAGAAGACCCTGAGCAGCACTGGTTCTTATGTGAAGCCATTTGGACAATTAAGCAAATTAATGACGATGTTGTTAAACTGGTTCAGTTAGCAACCACACTAAGAGAAAGAGCCTTGACTTGGTTCATGAAATACTCAGCAGCACAGAATAGGACGCTTGCTGAGGTAAGAAATGCTATGATTCGGGAATTTAAGAAACCTAAATCAGAATCACAGTGTATAACAGAGCTCAAAGACATCAAACAGTTACCTACAGAATCAGTATGGGACTTTGACCAGAAGTTCAAAGCCTTGATAGATCAAGTAAGCTTCAAGTTTGCACCACAGCAACATAAAGAATGGTTCATTGCTGCGCTGCTCCCACACATTAGACTTCCTCTTATGCAACAGAATCTCAATACTCAGGAACAAGCTCTAGAGATGGCTATGAAACTAGAAGCTTCGCCAATTGCAGGAACAAGCAACGATGTTGCGCATTTACAGAACCAATTAGCAAACTTAACCTTGCAAGTGCATGATATTAAGAAAGGCAAGGAGATTAAGGAAGAAATTTGGTGTACAAAATGTAAAGCCCAAGGTCATTCAAAGGACCATTGTCCCGTTTTCATAGACTATATTGCAACTGGAGCACCTAATCCTTTACCACAGGCACAAGGGCCTTGGTGTGAAATCTGTAGAACTAGAGGTCATAGACCACAAGAATGCCACTTACTCCAGAAATATGTGCAAACCCCAAAGAATCTATATTGTAATTTCTGTAAATCAGTAGGTCATGATGAGAACAATTGTAGAGCATATGATCTTATGATAGAAAGAAAGCATGATGTTTATAGGGTACAAGCAGAGACACAAGGACCCACAGCAGGTCCACCTTATGACCAAACTCGGGACGCCCCGAGCAGCAAATTACAGAGGACGCGGACGCACAACAAATTTTGGTCGCGGAAGAGGACAGATCACTTGTTATAATTGCGGAACACAAGGTCATTTTGCTAGGGATTGCCAAAATCCTACAACCCTCTGCAGGTATTGTAAATCTTCCGACCATATCATTGAAGAATGCCCTCAGTTACAGGCTAAGATGCAAGCAAAGACACCACAGGTCAATCAGAATATTCAGTTGATTGGAGCAGAAAAAAGAGAACCAGACCCTACAGTTAATATAGTGACACGCAGTGGAGCAACCACTGGTGCGCAAGAGATGGGAACGGGAAAGCAAGCGACGCAATGGGTGCGCCGCGCTAACATTAAACCAGCCCCACTTAACCTGCAGAAGCAAAAAGAAGCATTTAAGCAAGCTCAAGAGTATTTCTCAGATCCGAGAGCTTCAAGTTCTGCCGCAATTCCGCAGAACATTAGCAGATCGCAAGTGCTAAGACAAGACAACCTGGTACAAGAACAAGCCACTACAGCTGGAAGGCCTGATGATGATGAGGAGCATGCACTAGGCAGTGTTCAAGCATTCCTGCGATAATGTTTAAAACTGTTGCGCAATGAAAAAGCAACTCTAGAACTCCAACACCTGTTGGATCAGTGCCAACACTCTGCTTCGACGAACACACCGCAGCGTGCTGTTCACCAGATCAGGAGTCACATTAGAACTGGAAAAGAGATGAGGCTCACAGCGCAGATTGGGGCATTTGAAATGGATGAAGTCATGTTAGATTTGGGCTCCGAAGCCAATGTTCTCACTATGCAGACATGGGAACAGATGGGAAGCCCTCAGCTTACAAGATCCCCTATCCAGCTAAGACTCGCAAATCAGCAACGAGTCTCTCCATTGGGCAGATTACCCAATGTACCTATTGATATTGAAGGAGTAAGAAGCTCTACAGATTTTGAAGTAATCAAAATTATGGATGATAGTAGACCATACCCAGCGCTGTTAGGAATAGACTGGGCATTTGACAATTTGGCTGTCATTAACCTGAAGAAAAGACAGATGACCTTTGAGGATGACCAGATCAGGGTCCTCGCACCTCTTGATCCTATTCAAGGACCAAGATATATAGAACCCATTCGCGCAGAAGAGGAAGCGCGCCACATGGAAAGCTTGTATCAGATGACCACTAACCACAGTGACTATGTCAACCCCACCGCAGACGGCCATATCAGCTGGCGATGTGATAGCTCGTGCACATCAGACTCAGATGCAGGATTGGAAAAACTGGCAGAATCGTCTACATGAGGTTTCTGCAAGACGTTGCGCCATGATGACTAAATCCATTCGATGGATTGGCACAGAATTAACTGACACTCCAACTTTTGATGGTCTAACCGAAGTAACTAAATTCATACAGGAATATGAACAAAAGCTTCCAGAACCGCAGCGCATACAGGCACTGGATGTAGCATTGCGCGCTACACCCGCAAGATGGTGGATTGCGCATAAGGAGAATATTCATACATGGAAAGACTGTCGCAGATTGATACTGCGCAGATTTCAGGACACCACAGCCGAAGCGCTACGCAAATATGAAGGACAGAGTGACCCCAGGTCACACATTGAAGCGTGTATTAAGCAATGGTCAGATATCCCGGAAGATGAATGGGTTCACCAATTCATCCACACGTTGGATACAATTCCAAGGAATTGGTATACCGAAACAGAATTGCGCAAAGGCACTCTTACTTGGGCTCTTATGATAGAAAGCTTTCAACTTACCTTCAGCTTTGAGTCAGAACATCCAAGCATTGATCAGGCTTTGAAGTGTATTAGAAAGAAGGTATTTGAACACTATCCAGTAACAGAATATTCCCAACCAGATTGGGCTGTCCAGATAGAACATGCCCTGGAATGTTATAACTTCACCGCTGAAGATGAGGAGGACGATCCTCGCAACATCAATATCCCAGAATCAGAAGGGACGCGCAATATTGAAGGTCCTGAGCTTGATATTCCTGCCATCACAGAACACGTCAAGCTCAAGAAAGTTAACATTGGCACAGAAGCTGACCCAAAGTTTGCTTCTATAGGAGATTATTGGGATGATGAAACTGTTGCGCATGTTTCAGATTTATTACGTGACTACCAGGATATCTTTCCTACCAAGTTCACAGAAATGAAAGGCATCCTAGGAGACTTAGGAGTGATGCGCATACCTCTGAAACCAGATGCCAAGCCAGTAAAGCAGCGCCCATACAGGTTGAACCCGCGCTACAAAGAAAAAGTCAAAGAAGAAATTGATAAGATGCTTGCAGCAGGAATTATTGAACCAGTAGAGGAAAGCGATTGGATTAGTCCTATGGTGGTCCAAGAAAAGAAAACGAAAGGTGAAATAAGAATTTGTGTCGACTTGCGCAAACTCAATGATGCATCAGCGCACGATCCATTTCCCACTCCTTTCACAGATGAAGTACTTGATAATGTTGGAGGACAAGAGGCTTACTCTTTCACTGATGGATTTTCGGGATATCATCAGATCAGAATCCATCCGGACGACCGCCACAAGACTACTTTTGCAACTGAATGGGGCTCATTCCAGTTTATGGTAATGCCCTTTGGTCTTAAAAACGCACCTGCTATCTTCTCTAGAGTTGTTGTTGCTGTTTTTAAAGAATTTATCCACAAGTTTTTAGAAGTCTATTTTGATGACTGGACTGTATTTGGTTTACTAAAGAACCATATTGCGAATCTGCGCATGATGCTAGAAAAATGTAGACAGCATCAGATTTCCCTTAACTTGAAAAAATGTATATTTTGTGCGCCCTTTGGTATTTTGTTGGGACATATTGTATGCAGACAAGGACTTCTGATGGATCCTGCGAAGGTTGCCATCATTGCTAATTTACCGGCGCCCAACTCAGTTAAGCAATTGCGCACTACACTGGGACATACAGGATACTACAGAAAATTCATCAAAGGATATGCAAGGATCACAGCGCCTATGGAAAGATTGCTGAAGAAGGATTCGAAGTTCCACTGGACAGAAGAATGCCAACAGAGCTTGGACACACTTAAAGAAAAGATGATCACAGCGCCTATTCTAGTTTTCCCGGACTGGAGAAAACCCTTTCACGTTCATGTTGATGCTTCTTCAATAGCATTAGGAATCGTGCTTACACAGTCTGGAGAAGGAAGTATTGACCACCCAATTGCTTACTCCAGCAGAAAGCTATCTACAGCTGAGAAGAATTACACCACTACCGAAAGGGAAGGACTAGCCATGGTGTATGCCCTACAGAAATTCAGACACTACCTGTTAGGAGCTCACTTTAAAATGTATACTGACCATTCTGCTCTGAAATATTTGGTCAATAAACCAGTTTTAGGAGGAAGAATTTGCAGATGGCTACTGCTCTTTCAAGAGTATGATTTTGAGGTTATTATAAAGCCAGGCAGATTGAATGCAGGGCCTGACCATCTATCCAGAATAGAGTCAGGAGAGGAACCTACGAGTCTGGAGGACAATCTGCCTGACGCACAGTTGTTTTCTATCCAAGCAGCAGACGAATATTATTCTGATATTCTTGAGTTTCTCACTACCGGACAAGCGCCGGCTGAGTTTACAATCCAGCAAAAGAAGCAACTTGTTGTCAGAGCCGCAGACTTCACTTTGATAGCAGGCCAGCTTTATAAGTTGGGCCCTGACGAAATTTTGCGCAGATGTATCTTACCACATGAAAAGAGCTCTATCATCGCAGAAGCGCATTCAGGTACCGCAGGAGGCCATTTCGCAGGAAAGCCGACTGCGCAAAAGATATTAGCCGCAGGTCTTTGGTGGCCGACATTGCACAAGGATACTAAGGAATTCTGTAAATGTTGCGATGTGTGCCAGCGCACAGGAAAACCCTCAAGGAGAGATGAAATGCCGCTAAGACCCCAGATCACACTGCGTGCTTTTGATAAATGGGCCATTGACTTTGTAGGACCTATTAACCCACCAGGAAAAAGAACTGGCGCAAGATATATCATTACAGCTACTGAATACCTCACCAGATGGGCTGAGGCGAAGCCAGTTAAGAACTGCGACGCTGCTACTGCCGCGCAGTTCATTTTCGAGAACATTATCACTAGGTTTGGATGCCCAGTGATCCTCATGAGTGATCAAGGTACACATTTCCTCAATGAGACTATAGAGGCCCTTACTGAAGAATTTCAAATTAATCACCATAAGAGTACACCCTACCATCCTCAAGCTAATGGTACGGTGGAAGCATTCAATAAGATTCTTGAGAATGCCCTGACAAAGATCTGTAATCAACAAAGAGATGATTGGGACCTTAGAGTCACAGCTGTATTATGGGCTTACAGAACCACTTGCAAGAAACTAACAGGTCACACACCTTTCAGCTTGGTGTATGGACAAGAAGCAGTTATGCCCATGGAATACATTGTTCCCAGTCTCCGAATTGCGCAAATTACAGAAATGGCAGATCCTGATACTATGAATGAAAGACTTTCGCAACTGCTTGCCTTAGAAGAAGACAGACTTTTGGCCGGATTTCATCAACAGGTACAGAAGGCAAGACAGAAAGCTTGGCATGACAGGCACATTAAGCATAAGCACTTTGAAGAAGGAGACTTGGTACTCCTTTATGATAGTAAATTCATCAAGTTTCCAGGCAAGTTTTGCGTGCATTGGTTAGGCCCTTTTCAGGTGATAAAAGTAACAGACGGAGGCGCAGTTCAGCTTGCGAAGCTGGATGGAGAATTACTACCTACAATGATAAACGGGAGTCGGCTTAAGCTTTATTGCGACGGCCACTCCGCCCTGTCGACATAATATATTGCTCACGAGTGCAGATGTCCGGTGTAGTTGAAAGAGACATCGCATTCAGTCTACACGGAAGCTGCGACACACCCTCAGTTTCCAGCTTCCTGCGCAGTTCCTTGAAATATCCGCGCATCCTGAATAAAAATTGCTTGAAGAGAGCTTATCGGTGCGCTCTGGCGAAGTTTTGTTTTTGGACCGTTGAACTATCGCTCTTGCGGAGTCCCCTTTGATAATTTGCCGCTTGAAAGTTTTGTTGTGGACCCATAGAGGCACAGTTTCCTAAGTTGAAATGACCCGCCGGAAATTTTGAATTCAAGCAGTTATGTAGCCGCGTTTGAATAAATGAAGGATAAGGCCGCTATTTAAGTGTAGCCGTTCTGACGGATTCGGCTTAATCTCCGAAAGATTTGCATTTAACTCAGGCGCCGAAAGCATTAGCTTCTCCCAGAAGGCTGTCAGAACCCGTCAATCACACTAAATGCACCCCTACGGCAAGGAGGATAGCGTGTTGTCAACTCATCTGTAGCCGCCTATAGCTACGTTACCCCACTTGGTCGCATTTACTATCCCCGCTGGCTATAAATACCCCACACTTGTATCATTTTCGGGTTACTGTCTCGAGTTGCATAGTTGTGTTTGAAGATCCAAATTATTGTTTTCAAGAGCCGAGTGTGCAGAGTATTTCCCCTTATTTTCAGCGTCCAGACCCTACGCAGGTCCGCCATTTGCTGCCCAGCGTTTTGTTATCTACATTGGTTCACCACGGAGAATTTATCGACAGAAGAAGTTGTTCGTCAATTTCTGCGCCGAGGCTTGGACTTCGGCATGGCCACTCCGGTGACGGCTTCGACCTATGTACACCCCGGTGCTACTGATCCCAGAACATCTCCAGGCACAAGAGCATCTCAGCAGCAGCCGGAGGAACCTGTTCCAGAGCCGCTAGCATCTATGGTGAACTATATTCCGCCGCGTCCAGATGATGCGCCGGATGTACAGATTCCGAAGAATGCGAAGTATCCAATTCCGCTACCGCCACTACCGGCTAGTGTGCGGGTAGAAGGCCAACTATTGGGAAACATTCCATTGGTTAAATTCTCTGATTTTAACCTTGGAGACTATAAGACATATCCTCAGTTCCAGTTGGACCGATATCTGGATATAGTGCATAATCCCACCAGAAAAGTTGACGAGTTTATCCCAAAGGGATTTGCAGCAAATCTTGAGCGCCCTGGACTCTTGAATTTGTTGAAGCTACCGCACTTTGGGCGTAGCAATGAAGTGAACGCAGTCGTTAAAACACTGCTATCCTGCGTTCATGGAGGTTACCTTTGGCTCGGGAGGCCAATTGATCTAAATGTTGATTTGATACACCGTATCACCGGTCTATCTAAGGTTGGTAAGGATCCCAATATCCATTTTGTGGGAAAGGAAAAGGACCGAAAATTGGCTGCAAAGCTGGTCCAGAAATATAACTTGACAAGAGGAGGTTGGGCTTATGACCTCACGACAGTAGAAGATGAGGCACTTCGCTTCACAGGAAGTCTGCTTGCAGGCAGGCTTCTCACAAAGTGCCGACCAAAAGAAGTTACTGGAGCTGTCGTGGAGCTCGCTATCGCAGCTGCGGAGGGAGAACAGTACAACTGGTCTCTCTTCCTGCTGAATTCTTTTTTGGCTGATTGCCTGAATGTGCAGGACAATGCAGCCCAATCATTCCATTTTTCGTGGCTTCTAATTTTATGCGCTCTCGTCGGGTGGAAGGAGCCCCCGAATACTCAGTTCCTTCCGCGCCGCGCAGGAGAGGTTGCCGGCATGCGCTACATCAACCTCTGGGATTCCCCTAATCCCGCGAAGCGCAAGATGAATCGCGCTGTCTTTTGTGAGTACTACTATCTCCTCCGAGATACCATACAAGATATGCCAAGGCTGAGCGAGGAGACAGCCACATTGTATGAAGGGAAGTTGGCTTTTACTGCCGACATCCATCAACTTTATCTTCGGCCTTGCGACATTCCAGGTGACTGGGCGCTAGGTCTTTACAGGATGACCACAGAAGATGTCGAAGAAACCATTAAGTCGTGGTCGGACGAATGGAGAGCAGCAGCTGACATCGCACCTGCGATGCCACCCGCCGCTGCGCAAGAGAAGGATAAGGGCAAGGAAGCCCCTGAGCAAAGAAGCGATGAAGGCTCAACAGAACCAGCCACCAAGAAGCAGAAAGTGTCGCATCCCACTGAGGCCATTCCCTCGGAGATCGACAAATACTTGAAAGAGCAATTTCGTGAGATGAGGAACACGCATGCTCACATCCGAAGTGCTCTAGACTTACAGTTTGTAGAATTGAAAGGTCTCGCAGGAAGGATTGCGCAGACCCATGCGCCAGCATCTACTTCGCAGGCGCCACAAGAAATTCCAAGTGATGAGCGAGTTGAAGAACTCACAGAAAGGCACACTGTCGTGCATATTCCGCCTACCAGCATGACACTTCCAGATCCTCTAGCTGAACTACAGGTAAGCACAGTTGGACCTGTAGAAATAAATTTGTCTTTGATTCCTATAGAAACTCTACAGCTTGTACAGGAGAAAGTCTCTCTTGAGTTGAGAGCTAGAGAGCTCTCTACTTTCCAGGCAAACCAACGACTGCAATCGCAGGAGATAGAGCTGAAAGAAAGTCATAAGAACATCTCTGCGAAGCTTGCACTCTATGAGGCGCAAGACACCGGCATCAGAAACGCAATAGATTGCCCAGGAACTGCCGGCTTGCGAGATTCAACCAGACCTCCCTCTGGTTGCAAAAGTTCAAATTATTGGAGGAAGGGTGAAAACCCTGGAGCAAGAAATAGTTGCTATGGCAGAAGGCCATAGAACCCAGATTGCTGAGCTAGAAGCTCGCGTTGCTGCGCATCTTACGGATGATGCGCAGGTACAATTTGAAGCACTGAGCAGAGCTTCCACACGGATGAAAGATCGAGTACAGGAAGCCAAGAACCTGATGAACCAAGCTATGGAAGCTTGGACAGAGCTTGTGAACCTCCCTTTTAAAGTGGGACTGTCAGAACAGGTGCAAGCTGCAGAACAGTCTCTCACTGTTCTCAATGAAGAAGCTAAGGCCCTAACAGGCCTACCAAAAATGAAGAAAATGGGCGAAGTGCGCAAAATGCAGCAGCAACTGCACAAGCTCAGAACTGAAGATGAGAAGCTCACCAACAGCATTCAGCCATTCATGGATGAGTATGCTGAAATCGTTGGCCAGGTTGAGACAAAAATCAAAGAGATTGCCGAGTCTCAGGAGATCATTGACACACTCACTAAAGATGAAGCGACCGCAGAAACGGTGCAAACAGCTGACGAGTGTATTGAGGAATTGGACTCCGCTATTGCGAAGTGGCAGAAAACATTCGCGGAGATTCAAGCAAAAGCAGATGCGCAAATCAAGCCACCACGCGCTAGTGCGAGTGGCTCGAGGGCGAGCCACAAGTGAGTGTTGGGGGCCTGTTGGGGCCAAGGTCGCAGCTATAGTAAAAGCTGCGAATTTTGGGAAAAAGCACGAGTATGGAAGGAAAGTGCTAATTTTGGGACAAGCACTAAGTTTTGGGTAAGAAGGAGACGGTGCGCAGTACGGTGCCAGATGGATGATCTCAGCGCAGATCACGGACCGGAAATTGCGGAGCTCGCGCGCACGTCATCGAAGAATGAAGGTGGCTCAGCTACCATAATAAATAAGGCGATGGAGTAGAGGGCTCAACTACCCTCATTTAAAGGCTCAGTACAGAAGTTATGGTTGCTCGGATCAAGGAGGAGCAACGGACCAGAGCATTGAAGGCGAAGGACGATCGCCCATACCCACAATCTGCGCCGGAATTCATGGAGCCTGCAGGAAGCGGCGACGTGACTGCAAGCGGCGCCTACAGTACACCTAGCCATGTGCGTGGTTAGGGTTTTTGGGAATCACTGTTGGGAAAGGCCCACAGTTTTGTAAAGGTGTGACCGTCATGGCCACCTATATATATGAATAATTGTAATGGGTAGACGGTTAGAGAGTTAGAGAGAGTTAGATGTTAGACTGTTAGATAGCCAGTCTAAAGGATAGATCATGTGTTGATTATCCTTCACTGTATTTTCTACCCAGTGTGTAGACTTAGAGAGGAAATCGGATAGCCGAGGAGCTAATCCCTGAGTTGCCAGACAGTCTGAGTCGACGTCTGTGCCTTTGTAATCTCCATAGAGAGGAGACTAGATTGAGAGAAGGGCTCCCAGCTGTGTGCGTGGAGTTTCCTGGAAATATCTAAGGCTGCAGCTGTGTGCGCAGCATATTGTATAACTCTATCATTTTCTGGTTAATATATCACTCCCGTGGACGTGGTTTTCCTCGAGGAGATGAGCTTCACGTATATCTTCTTGTTATAATGTTTGTGTGAATGATAACTGTTTAGGATCATTACCTGTGTGTACATCTTTTGCATCATCTTTGCGACTGTTTGAGTGAGTGTAGGAAGATCCTTTATTGTTATAATCGCCGAGTATAGAAGTAGTGGTGGAACGTTGTCGCTGCAGCAACCGAGCTTCGCGTGACTGCGCAGTAGGTCTGCAGGAAGGAAGGCACCCGCGCAGTTGTGTCGCGAGGCCTGTGGGAAAGTCCGACCGCCGATATTTGAGGGAAAAGGAGATATATAGAACAATCTCAGCATCACCACGGTTAAGGAAAGCTGATTCCTTAACCCCCCATAGCCACTTCGGGTGAGACCTCGAGCTGCCGCGCAGCTCATTGCCGAGAGGGCCAGTGCGCCAAGGGGTTTTGTTGCTGCGCTTCATTAAAACCCGGGTCTGCCCAGAAAAGCAGCCAACAGTAACCTCCATGGAAGATAAAGAGTCAAAGTGGAAGTTTGTGGACACTTGGGCTAGATTCCCTAGCCCCTATGACACCAATGATGGAGCATCTATGACAACTATGACAAATTGCAGACCTGACCTCTGACATCTGACCACTATGACATGTCAGCCCCAAAAATAGGCTCAAGGAAGTCGAATTTGGGAGTTGGCGAAGCCAAAGAGACTCAAAATCAAATTTGGGAGAAGATGGAAGGTTGGAACTAGGAGACAAGTGGCAAATGTGGAATATTTCCTAAATGGAAATATATTGAATCTATTGAGAGGATTTCGACCCTTAGAAGGCTAATGTTGGTTATAAAATGTAGAAATGAAGTATGAGAATGGATTTTGATCATTTGTATAATTTGCAATTGCATTTGTGAAGAGGGAGAGCTAGTGGATGACTAGTTTCTTGCCTTAGCCAATTTCGAGGGTGAAAGATTCCCATCCAAGTTGGCAATTGGAAAGGCCATTCAGACCTTTCATTTGGAGCTTTAATGGAGTCTTTATTTGCAGGTGTAAGCTACAGGGCAGCTCATGGTTTCTTCTATTGCAGCTCGCTCCTTCAACCATTTCCAGTTTTGATGGCATATTATTGATCCTTGAGGGAGGGCGTTTTTGGTGAGCTATTGTACTCTTTGGGGGAGCTTCTAAGGCACCATTTCTTTTGTAATATGAAGTAAATACTCTGTTCTTCATCTCCAAAAAGTTTCAGGTCGAAATTCCAAGTAGAAATGTATAAATCTCATTTTTAATGGAAGAACAATGCCGTTTCCCCACTACCTTGTTGTGAACCAATGTATTGATGATGATTTCGAATGAATGGATGATTCTATGATGAATTTGTGATTAATGGACTGCCATGGATGTATTTTACAAGTTTCATGTACTGTACTTGAGCATTTGAAGTATTTTTACTCAGTTTAATTGCATTGGGAGAAGAAATAGTGCCATTTCCCCAAGGGTCGAATTGGTGATTTTTGCAGTTGAATGGGAGAGGGTTAGAACAGTTGTAATAAACCATTAATGGTGCATATGAGACCTTAATAACATATTTAACACATTACATACCTCTGTTCATAAATTTGAGTGGGTTTGGAGGCATTTGGGAAGCCATTTTCAGTGCTTACCTTAGGGGGATTTGAACCCCAAATTACTAGTAAAATTGCATACTTGGTCCAGAATCTTAATAGAGTTTTCAGAGGTATTTTGGTGGCCATATGTTATCCCTGAACATCATATTCAATCCCTAATATCATTCATACACCTTCCTTGAATATTTGAAGGCATTTGGAGTCAATTTGAGACCTAGAGACCAATACTAGTCAAAGGGAAATCACTAGTAAAGTTACCTACATTGACCAGAATTGAAAGAGTATTTGCAGAAGTGTTTTAAAGGTAAAAAGGCATCCTTGAAACACATATTTATGTTCTAATATCATTCATATACCTTCTCAGAAGATTTGGGATCATTTGGGTCAAATTTGGGTCCTAGAGATCGAAACTAGTCAAAGGTCGAACCAAGAAAAAAAGTGGGAAATTGCAATTTTAATAAAATTCCTAACAAGGGACATTACAGTGGTATCAGAGCATGGTCCTTGCACCTGTGTATTAGGTACATACATTCAAGAATAATTGGCAGCCATGTCTTACTATTATGATGAATCCTATGAGTACAATTCTTATGAGGAATATGCAGATGCTTATGAGCAATATGAAGCAGAATGTGAATGGTACGAGGAAGAGGTGCCATCATGCAACACTTCTTACAATTTCAAGAAAAATGAAGATTATTCTTATGACTTTAAATCTGATGAATATGAGTGTGTCACACCAACCAAGGATAATTCTATGAGTGAGTTCCAAAGATGGAGAGCAAAATATAAAACCTTGCCCCAACAATATCAAAAATATCAAGAATATCTTGCTTTTAGCAAAAATACACAAAATGCCATGTCTTTTGAGTACTATGCTGAACATGTTTTTGAAAATAGGCCCAAAAATGAAGATGTGGAGTTAGTGAAGAAAGGTTTATGCCCTTCTTGTAAAAACCCTTGGAGCGAGTATCACATATGTGTGCATGAAATGATGTCCTCCTTGAGGAGAGCTTTTGAGATTTATTCAAGAAGAGATTCAAAATATATTGATCCTAAGGAAAACAAGGGGCAAAATGCATCAACTTGCTTTAAGGAGCAAAAGGAAGAGACATCACAAGAGCATGAAGAAGATTCTATTGAAAATATGGAAGATCATTTCGAGACACCTTCTAGCTTAGACATGAACCAAAGAGCATCTACTGATGGATGCTTAAACTATGAAGGAGTACCTACTGATGGGTGCTCACACCTCTATGTTGGTGACATAGAGATCACTTTTGAAAGTGTTTCTACAAGTACAAGTTTCATTAAGCATGATAATGAAGACCTTGTAGCAGTTGAAGAAGAACCAAGATCAACTTCCCCATCACCGCTTGAGCTTCATGAAGTTGGTCCAAGCAAAATTGAAGAAGATGAGGAGGTTCATTTGCAAGAGCCTCATTTTCTTGAAGGGTCCTTAAAGATGAATGAAAATAAAATCCAAGAGTCCCTCAGCATTCTCCATGACACTCAAGCATTGGTGTCAAATTCTTGTTGGAGAGCTACTTCATTGGAGGAAACATCCTTCCTTGAAGACATGGAGAAGATTCAAAGAGCAATGTGCCACATCAAAGGTAATTTCATGTCTTTGCTTTTTGATAGAAACCATTTGTTTGAGCTTAATGAATTGTTACATGATGCATACTTGAAGAATAATGAGGATATTCATAAGCTCACAATTCAAAATGAACAACTTCTTGAAAAGTTGCAAGATACTTGTTTTTCCTCCTATGTTTCAGATTGTCAAATGGTAGATTGTTTGGATGATTCTCATGACATGGTGGATCATGAGAAATGTGAAAATTTGAATGTTCTTGATGTGTTTGAAGATGAACTTGAAGAGATCCAAACACTTGATGTGGTGGAAGAGGAATTTGAATTGCCTCTTGATGAAGGTTATGCAATTTTTAAAAAAGAGCATGATTCCTCTACATTGGAACCAAACTATGACAAAGAGTTCACACTTTTGAAGGAGCTGCATGATACTACCCAAATGGATCCTTCCCATGATGAAACTCCTGAACTTTTTGATCATTTGGGTGAGTTAGTACATTCTCCTACATCCTACAATTCCATGTTTTGCAGTATTAGTCTCAATGAAGTATGGGTGAAAGGGTTCTTTTTTATGGTGCCACATGAGGCGTATGGAACTCCTAGATTTAACTTTTATGATGACATGGTTGGAGCACATTCTTATTCACATTTGCAGCAGCATAATTTGTCACTTTATGATGATTCATATCTACATGGATGCACCTATGATATGGATTTGAGTCACTTGAATACTCATGGTTTTTCTTGCTCAACACTGGGTTCATTTGATGTTAGAGGAACTTCATCCAACACTTGGATGAATAGATTTATGATGGGAGAACATTTTTGTTGGCAGCCACGTACTTTGTTACATCTTTATGATTCTCACATTCATGGATGTATGGGTGAGACTTCTTTGAGTCATTTGAAGTCTCCTTGTTTTTTCTGCTCATTATTTGGTTCAGATTCTAGTGGAGATTCTTCATTCACTTCTTGGATGAAAGAATACATGGCTGAATATTTTGATGCATATCACATCCTTTTGGAGCAGCATTATAGGACATGGGATCCTCACCTATGTCATTGGAGCAGATTTGATGGGTCACTTGAAGATTGTATGCACTTGGAAAATGGTGGTCTACTTGCTTGGAGGTATAAGCACTTTCATGACTCTTTGATGAATCATATCCTTGATGTACATTTTCATTATGTTGTTATGTACTTTGATGATATATATTTGGTACTCATGATGTTTGGAAGAATGCATACAAGAAAATGGGATCCAGGAATCCTCTTATCTAATGGTGTAGGTTGGAGAGCACTCTTAATTCTTGGGGTGCAATACAAGCAATGGGACCCTGGAATAATTTTTGTCTCATTGGTTTCATTTTTTGGGGGGAAGCAAGCAGCATGGGAGATGGATTCCCCACTTAATAAAGTGATTTTAATAAGAGTAGTGCACCAGCAAGCATGGTGGTTCCTCTCTAAAATATTCATGGAAACTCAAAGACTCAAGGTTTGGCAATTTAATGGCAACTTCAAAGAATTATACAGAAAGCAGGTTCTTCAACACCCATGTTTGAAATTGCTTGAGGACAAGCAATATTGGGAAGGGAGGATTTGTCATGTCCCAAATTTGGAATTGAGTCACAATGGCCTAATCACATTAGCCATAATCATTAGAGTTTGTAAAATTGATGTTAAGGGTCAAATAATTGCCAAGGAGGAAAATTACTAGTTTCCTAGGTTTGGGGTGGAAGCTTTGGGATTTGGAATAAGGGGGATAATAAATGATGTTTAGACATTAGAAGGGTTCAATTATTTAATAAATAGAGTGAATAAAGAAATTCAAGAGAAATCCTAGATGACAAATGGTTTTGGAGACATATGGAGGATGTCGGACCCACACTAGCTTGATTTTTCATAATACATGGTATCTCTCTTTTGCAAATTCGAATTAATGGGAATGTGAACACTCTTGGTTGAGTTGGTAAGTCATAACACATGTCATTTATCATCTTAGGTCGAATTGGGAAGGATTGGTAACCTCCATGGAAGATAAAGAGTCAAAGTGGAAGTTTGTGGACACTTGGGCTAGATTCCCTAGCCCCTATGACACCAATGATGGAGCATCTATGACAACTATGACAAATTGCAGACCTGACCTCTGACATCTGACCACTATGACATGTCATCCCCAAAAATAGGCTCAAGGAAGTCGAATTTGGGAGTTGGAGAAGCCAAAGAGACTCAAAATCAAATTTGGGAGAAGATGGAAGGTTGGAACTAGGAGACAAGTGGCAAATGTGGAATATTTCCTAAATGGAAATCTATTGAATCTATTGAGAGGATTTCGACCCTTAGAAGGCTAATGTTGGTTATAAAATGTAGAAATGAAGTATGAGAATGTCTTTTGATCATTTGTAGAATTTGCAATTGCATTTGTGAAGAGGGAGAGCTAGTGGATGACTAGTTTCTTGCCTTAGCCAATTTCGAGGGTGAAAGATTCCCATCCAAGTTGGCAATTGGAAAGGCCATTCAGACCTTTCATTTGGAGCTTTAATGGAGTCTTTATTTGTAGGTGTAAGCTACAGGGCAGCTCATGGTTTCTTCTATTGCAGCTCGCTCCTTCAACCATTTCCAGTTTTGATGGCATATTATTGATCCTTGAGGGAGGGCGTTTTTGGTGAGCTATTGTACTCTTTGGGGGAGCTTCTAAGGAACCATTTCATTTGTAATATGAATTAAATACTCTGTTCTTCATCTCCAAAAAGTTTCATGTCGAAATTCCAAGTAGAAATGTATAAATCTCATTTTTAATGGAAGAACAATGCCGTTTCCCCACTACCTTGTTGTGAACCAATGTATTGATGATGATTTCGAATGAATGGATGATTCTATGATGAATTTGTGATTAATGGACTGCCATGGATGTATTTTACAAGTTTCATGTACTGTACTTGAGCATTTGAAGTATTTTTACTCAGTGTAATTGCATTGGGAGAAGAAATAGTGCCATTTCCCCAAGGGTCGAATTGGTGATTTTTGCAGTTGAATGCGAGAGGGTTAGAACAGTTGTAATATACCATTAATGGTGCATATGAGACCTTAATAACATATTTAACACATTACATACCTCTGTTCATAAATTTGAGTGGGTTTGGAGGCATTTGGGAAGCCATTTTCAGTGCTTACCTTAGGGGGATTTGAACCCCAAATTACTAGTAAAATTGCATACTTGGTCCAGAATCTTAAGAGAGTTTGCAGAGGTATTTTGGTGGCCATATGTTATCCCTGAACATCATATTCAATCCCTAATATCATTCATACACATTCCTTGAATATTTGAAGGCATTTGGAGTCAATTTGAGACCTAGAGACCAATACTAGTCAAAGGGAAATCACTAGTAAAGTTACCTACATTGACCAGAATTGAAAGAGTATTTGCAGAAGTGTTTATAAGGTACAAAGGCATCCTTGAAACACATATTTATGTTCTAATATCATTCATATACCTTCTTAGAAGATTTGGGATCATTTGGGGCAAATTTGGGACCTAGAGATCGAAACTAGTCAAAGGTCGAACCAAGGAAAAAAGTGAGAAATTGCAATTTTAATAAAATTCCTAACAAGGGACATTACAGTGGTATCAGAGCATGGTCCTTGCACCTGTGTATTAGGTACATACATTCAAGAATAATTGGCAGCCATGTCTTACTATTATGATGAATCCTATGAGTACAATTCTTATGAGGAATATGCAGATGCTTATGAGCAATATGAAGCAGAATGTGAATGGTACGAGGAAGAGGTGCCATCATGCAACACTTCTTACAATTTCAAGAAAAATGAAGATTATTCTTATGAATTTAAATCTGATGAATATGAGTGTGTCACACCAACCAAGGATAATTCTATGAGTAAGTTCCAAAGATGGAGAGCAAAATATAAAACCTTGCCCCAACAATATCAAAAATATCAAGAATATCTTGCTTTTAGCAAAAATACACAAAATGCCATGTCTTTTGAGTACTATGCTGAACATGTTTTTGAAAATAGGCCCAAAAATGAAGATGTGGAGTTAGCGAAGAAAGGTTTATGCCCTTCTTGTAAAAACCCTTGGAGCGAGTATCACATATGTGTGCATGAAATGATGTCCTCCTTGAGGAGAGCTTTTGAGATTTATTCAAGAAGAGATTCAAAATATATTGATCCTAAGGAAAACAAGGGGCAAAATGCATCAACTTGCTTTAAGGATCAAAAGGAAGAGACATCACAAGAGCATGAAGAAGATTCTATTGAAAATATGGAAGATCATTTCGAGACACCTTCTAGCTTAGACATGAACCAAAGAGCATCTACTGATGGATGCTTAAACTATGAAGGAGTACCTACTGATGGGTGCTCACACCTCTATGTTGGTGACATAGAGATCACTTTTGAAAGTGTTTCTACAAGTACAAGTTTCATTAAGCATGATAATGAAGACCTTGTAGCAGTTGAAGAAGAACCAAGATCAACTTCCCCATCACCACTTGAGCTTCATGAAGTTGGTCCAAGCAAAATTGAAGAAGATGAGGAGGTTCATTTGCAAGAGCCTCATTTTCTTGAAGGGTCCTTAAAGATGAATGAAAATAAAATCCAAGAGTCCCTCAGCATTCTCCATGACACTCAAGCATTGGTGTCAAATTCTTGTTGGAGAGCTACTTCATTGGAGGAAACATCCTTCCTTGAAGACATGGAGAAGATTCAAAGAGCAATGTGCCACATCAAAGGTAATTTCATGTCTTTGCTTTTTGATAGAAACCATTTGTTTGAGCTTAATGAATTGTTACATGATGCATACTTGAAGAATAATGAGGATATTCATAAGCTCACAATTCAAAATGAACAACTTCTTGAAAAGTTGCAAGATACTTGTTTTTCCTCCTATGTTTCAGATTGTCAAATGGTAGATTGTTTGGATGATTCTCATGACATGGTGGATCATGAGAAATGTGAAAATTTGAATGTTCTTGATGTGTTTGAAGATGAACTTGAAGAGATCCAAACACTTGATGTGGTGGAAGAGGAATTTGAATTGCCTCTTGATGAAGGTTATGCAATTTTTAAAGAAGAGCATGATTCCTCTACATTGGAACCAAACTATGACAAAGAGTTCACACTTTTGAAGGAGCTGCATGATACTACCCACATGGATCCTTCTCATGATGAAACTCCTGAACTTTTTGATCATTTGGGTGAGTTAGTACATTCTCCTACATCCTACAATTCCATGTTTTGCAGTATTAGTCTCAATGAAGTATGGGTGAAAGGGTTCTTTTTTATGGTGCCACATGAGGAGTATGGAACTCCTAGATTTAACTTTTATGATGACATGGTTGGAGCACATTCTTATTCACATTTGCAGCAGCATAATTTGTCACTTTATGATGATTCATATCTACATGGATGCACCTATGATATGGATTTGAGTCACTTGAATACTCATGGTTTTTCTTGCTCAACACTGGGTTCATTTGATGTTAGAGGAACTTCATCCAACACTTGGATGAATAGATTTATGATGGGAGAACATTTTTGTTGGCAGCCACGTACTTTGTTACATCTTTATGATTCTCACATTCATGGATGTATGGGTGAGACTTCTTTGAGTCATTTGAAGTCTCCTTGTTTTTTCTGCTCATTATTTGGTTCAGATTCTAGTGGAGATTCTTCATTCACTTCTTGGATGAAAGAATACATGGCTGAATATTTTGATCCATATCACATCCTTTTGGAGCAGCATTATAGGACATGGGATCCTCACCTATGTCATTGGAGCAGATTTGATGGGTCACTTGAAGATTGTATGCACTTGGAAAATGGTGGTCTACTTGCTTGGAGGTATAAGCACTTTCATGACTCTTTGATGAAGCATATCCTTGATGTACATTTTCATTATGTTGTTATGTACTTTGATGATATATATTTGGTACTCATGATGTTTGGAAGAATGCATACAAGAAAATGGAATCCAGGAATCCTCTTATCTAATGGTGTAGGTTGGAGAGCACTCTTAATTGTTGGGGTGCAATACAAGCAATGGGACCTTGGAATAATTTTTGTCTCATTGGTTTCATTTTTTTGGGGGAAGCAAGCAGCATGGGAGATAGATTCCCCACTTAATAAAGTGATTTTAATAAGAGTAGTGCAGCAGCAAGCATGGTGGTTCCTCTCTAAAATATTCATGGAAACTCAAAGACTCAAGGTTTGGCAATTTAATGGCAACTTCAAAGAATTATACAGAAAGCAGGTTCTTCAACACCCATGTTTGAAATTGCTTGAGGACAAGCAATATTGGGAAGGGAGGATTTGTCATGTCCCAAATTTGGAATTGAGTCACAATGGCCTAATCACATTAGCCATATTCATTAGAGTTTGTAAAATTGATGTTAAGGGTCAAATAATTGCCAAGGAGGAAAATTACTAGTTTCCTAGGTTTGGGGTGGAAGCTTTGGGATTTGGAATAAGGGGGATAATAAATGATGTTTAGACATTAGAAGGGTTCAATTATTTAATAAATAGAGTGAATAAAGAAATTCAAGATAAATCCTAGATGACAAATGGTTTTGGAGACATATGGAGGATGTGGGACCCACACTAGCTTGATTTTTCATAATACATGGTATCTCTCTTTTGCAAATTCGAATTAATGGGAATGTGAACACTCTTGGGTGAGTTGGAAAGTCATAACACATGTCATTTATCATCTTAGGTCGAATTGAGAAGGATTGGTAACCTCCATGGAAGATAAAGAGTCAAAGTGGAAGTTTGTGGACACTTGGGCTAGATTCCCTAGCCCCTATGACACCAATCATGGAGCATCTATGACAACTATGACAAATTGCAGACCTGACCTCTGACATCTGACCACTATGACATGTCAGCCCCAAAAATAGGCTCAAGAAAGTCGAATTTGGGAGTTGGAGAAGCCAAAGAGACTCAAAATCAAATTTGGGAGAAGATGGAAGGTTGGAACTAGGAGACAAGTGGCAAATGTGGAATATTTCCTAAATGGAAATCTATTGAATCTATTGAGAGGATTTCAACCTTTAGAAGGCTAATGTTGGTTATAAAATATAGAAATGAAGTATGAGAATGGCTTTTGATCATTTGTAGAATTTGCAATTGCATTTGTGAAGAGGGAGAGCTAGTGGATGACTAGTTTCTTGCCTTAGCCAATTTCGAGGGTGAAAGATTCCCATCCAAGTTGGCAATTGGAAAGGCCATTCAGACCTTTCATTTGGAGCTTTAATGGAGTCTTTATTTTCAGGTGTAAGTTACAGGGCAGCTCATGGTTTCTTCTATTGCAGCTCGCTCCTTCAACCATTTCCAGTTTTGATGGCATATTATTGATCCTTGAGGGATGGCGTTTTTGGTGAGCTATTGTACTCTTTGGGGGAGCTTCTAAGGCACCATTTCTTTTGTAATATGAAGTAAATACTCTGTTCTTCATCTCCAAAAAGTTTCAGGTCGAAATTCCAAGTAGAAATGTATAAATCTCATTTTTAATGGAAGAACAATGTCGTTTCCCCACTACCTTGTTGTGAACCAATGTATTGATGATGATTTCGAATGAATGGATGATTCTATGATGAATTTGTGATTAATGGACTGCCATGGATGTATTTTACAAGTTTCATGTACTGTACTTGAGCATTTGAAGTATTTTTACTCAGTTTAATTGCATTGGGAGAAGAAATAGTGCCATTTCCCCAAGGGTCGAATTGGTGATTTTTGCAGTTGAATGGGAGAGGGTTAGAACAGTTGTAATAAACCATTAATGGTGCATATGAGACCTTAATAACATATTTAACACATTACATACCTCTGTTCATAAATTTGAGTGGGTTTGGAGGCATTTGGGAAGCCATTTTCAGTGCTTACCTTAGGGGGATTTGAACCCCAAATTACTAGTAAAATTGCATACTTGGTTCAGAATCTTAAGAGAGTTTGCAGAGGTATTTTGGTGGCCATATGTTATCCCTGAACATCATATTCAATCCCTAATATCATTCATACACCTTCCTTGAATATTTGAAGGCATTTGGAGTCAATTTGAGACCTAGAGACCAATACTAGTCAAAGGGAAATCACTAGTAAAGTTAACTACATTGACCAGAATTGAAAGAGTATTTGCAGAAGTGTTTTAAAGGTACAAAGGCATCCTTGAAACACATATTTATGTTCTAATATCATTCATATACCTTCTCAGAAGATTTGGGATCATTTTGGGCAAATTTGGGACCTAGAGATCGAAACTAGTCAAAGGTTGAACCAAGGAAAAAAGTGGGAAATTGCAATTTTAATAAAATTCCTAACAAGGGACATTACAGTGGTATCAGAGCATGGTCCTTGCACCTGTGTATTAGGTACATACATTCAAGAATAATTGGCAGCCATGTCTTACTATTATGATGAATCCTATGAGTACAATTCTTATGAGGAATATGCAGATGCTTATGAGCAATATGAAGCAGAATGTGAATGGTACGAGGAAGAGGTGCCATCATGCAACACTTCTTACAATTTCAAGAAAAATGAAGATTATTCTTATGACTTTAAATCTGATGAATATGAGTGTGTCACACCAACCAAGGATAATTCTATGAGTGAGTTCCAAAGATGGAGAGCAAAATATAAAACCTTGCCCCAACAATATCAAAAATATCAAGAATATCTTGCTTTTAGCAAAAATACACAAAATGCCATGTCTTTTGAGTACTATGCTGAACATGTTTTTGAAAATAGGCCCAAAAATGAAGATGTGGAGTTAGTGAAGAAAGGTTTATGCCCTTCTTGTAAAAACCCTTGGAGCGAGTATCACATATGTGTGCATGAAATGATGTCCTCCTTGAGGAGAGCTTTTGAGATTTATTCAAGAAGAGATTCAAAATATATTGATCCTAAGGAAAACAAGGGGCAAAATGCATCAACTTGCTTTAAGGAGCAAAAGGAAGAGACATCACAAGAGCATGAAGAAGATTCTATTGAAAATATGGAAGATCATTTCGAGACACCTTCTAGCTTAGACATGAACCAAAGAGCATCTACTGATGGATGCTTAAATTATGAAGGAGTACCTACTGATGGGTGCTCACACCTCTATGTTGGTGACATAGAGATCACTTTTAAAAGTGTTTCTACAAGTACAAGTTTCATTAAGCATGATAATGAAGACCTTGTAGCAGTTGAAGAAGAACCAAGATCAACTTCCCCATCACCACTTGAGCTTCATTAAGTTGGTCCAAGCAAAATTGATGAAGATGAGGAGGTTCATTTGCAAGAGCCTCATTTTATTGAAGGGTCCTTAAAGATGAATGAAAATAAAATCCAAGAGTCCCTCAGCATTCTCCATGACACTCAAGCATTGGTGTCAAATTCTTGTTGGAGAGCTACTTCATTGGAGGAAACATCCTTCCTTGAAGACATGGAGAAGATTCAAAGAGCAATGTGCCACATCAAAGGTAATTTCATGTCTTTGCTTTTTGATAGAAACCATTTGTTTGAGCTTAATGAATTGTTACATGATGCATACTTTAAGAATAATGAGGATATTCATAAGCTCACAATTCAAAATGAACAACTTCTTGAAAAGTTGCAAGATACTTGTTTTTCCTCCTATGTTTCAGATTGTCAAATGGTAGATTGTTTGGATGATTCTCATGACATGGTGGATCATGAGAAATGTGAAAATTTGAATGTTCTTGATGTGTTTGAAGATGAACTTGAAGAGATCCAAACACTTGATGTGGTGGAAGAGGAATTTGAATTGCCTCTTGATGAAGGTTATGCAATTTTTAAAGAAGAGCATGATTCCTCTACATTGGAACCAAACTATGACAAAGAGTTCACACTTTTGAAGGAGCTGCATGATACTACCCACATGGATCCTTCCCATGATGAAACTCCTGAACTTTTTGATCATTTGGGTGAGTTAGTACATTCTCCTACATCCTACAATTCCATGTTTTGCAGTATTAGTCTCAATGAAGTATGGGTGAAAGGGTTCTTTTTTATGGTGCCACATGAGGAGTATGGAACTCCTAGATTTAACTTTTATGATGACATGGTTGGAGCACATTCTTATTCACATTTGCAGCAGCATAATTTGTCACTTTATGATGATTCATATCTACATGGATGCACCTATGATATGGATTTGAGTCACTTGAATACTCATGGTTTTTCTTGCTCAACACTGGGTTCATTTGATGTTAGAGGAACTTCATCCAACACTTGGATGAATAGATTTATGATGGGAGAACATTTTTGTTGGCAGCCACGTACTTTGTTACATCTTTATGATTCTCACATTCATGGATGTATGGGTGAGACTTCTTTGAGTCATTTGAAGTCTCCTTGTTTTTTCTGCTCATTATTTGGTTCAGATTCTAGTGGAGATTCTTCATTCACTTCTTGGATGAAAGAATACATGGCTGAATATTTTGATGCATATCACATCCTTTTGGAGCAGCATTATAGGACATGGGATCCTCACCTATGTCATTGGAGCAGATTTGATGGGTCACTTGAAGATTGTATGCACTTGGAAAATGGTGGTCTACTTGCTTGGAGGTATAAGCACTCTCATGACTCTTTGATGAAGCATATCCTTGATGTACATTTTCATTATGTTGTTATGTACTTTGATGATATATATTTGGTACTCATGATGTTTGGAAGAATGCATACAAGAAAATGGGATCCAGGAATCCTCTTATCTAATGGTGTAGGTTGGAGAGCACTCTTAATTGTTGGGGTGCAATACAAGCAATGGGACCTTGGAATAATTTTTGTCTCATTGGTTTCATTTTTTTGGGGGAAGCAAGCAGCATGGGAGATGGATTCCCTACTTAATAAAGTGATTTTAATAAGAGTAGTGCAGCAGCAAGCATGGTGGTTCCTCTCTAAAATATTCATGGAAACTCAAAGACTCAAGGTTTGGCAATTTAATGGCAACTTCAAAGAATTATACAGAAAGCAGGTTCTTCAACACCCATGTTTGAAATTGCTTGAGGACAAGCAATATTGGGAAGGGAGGATTTGTCATGTCCCAAATTTGGAATTGAGTCACAATGGCCTAATCACATTATCCATATTCATTAGAGTTTGTAAAATTGATGTTAAGGGTCAAATAATTGCCAAGGAGGAAAATTACTAGTTTCCTAGGTTTGGGGTGGAAGCTTTGGGATTTGGAATAATGGGGATAATAAATGATGTTTAGACATTAGAAGGGTTCAATTATTTAATAAATAGAGTGAATAAAGAAATTCAAGAGAAATCCTAGATGACAAATGGTTTTGGAGACATATGGAGGATGTGGGACCCACACTAGCTTGATTTTTCATAATACATGGTATCTCTCTTTTGCAAATTCGAATTAATGGGAATGTGAACACTCTTGGGTGAGTTGGTAAGTCATAACACATGTCATTTATCATCTTAGGTCGAATTGGGAAGGATTGGTAACCTCCATGGAAGATAAAGAGTCAAAGTGGAAGTTTGTGGACACTTGGGCTAGATTCCCTAGCCCCTATGACACCAATGATGGAGCATCTATGACAACTATGACAAATTGCAGACCTGACCTCTGACATCTGACCACTATGACATGTCAGCCCCAAAAATAGGCTCAAGGAAGTCGAATTTGGGAGTTGGAGAAGCCAAAGAGACTCAAAATCAAATTTGGGAGAAGATGGAAGGTTGGAACTAGGAGACAAGTGGCAAATGTGGAATATTTCCTAAATGGAAATCTATTGAATCTATTGAGAGGATTTCGACCCTTAGAAGGCTAATGTTGGTTATAAAATGTAGAAATGAAGTATGAGAATGGCTTTTGATCATTTGTAGAATTTGCAATTGCATTTGTGAAGAGGGAGAGCTAGTGGATGACTAGTTTCTTGCCTTAGCCAATTTCGAGGGTGAAAGATTCCCATCCAAGTTGGCAATTGGAAAGGCCATTCAGACCTTTCATTTGGAGCTTTAATGGAGTCTTTATTTGCAGGTGTAAGCTATAGGGCATCTCATGGTTTCTTCTATTGCAGCTCGCTCCTTCAACCATTTCCAGTTTTGATGGCATATTATTGATCCTTGAGGGAGGGCATTTTTGGTGAGCTATTGTACTCTTTGGGGGAGCTTATAAGGCACCATTTCTTTTTTAATATGAAGTAAATACTCTGTTATTCATCTCCAAAAAGTTTCAGGTCGAAATTCCAAGTAGAAATGTATAAATCTCATTTTTAATGGAAGAACAATGCCGTTTCCCCACTACCTTGTTGTGAACAAATGTATTGATGATGATTTCGAATGAATGGATGATTCTATGATGAATTTGTGATTAATGGACTGCCATGGATGTATTTTACAAGTTTCATGTACTATACTTGATCATTTGAAGTATTTTTACTCAGTTTAATTGCATTGGGAGAAGAAATAGTGCCATTTCCCCAAGGGTCGAATTGGTGATTTTTGCAGTTGAATGGGAGAGGGTTAGAACAGTTGTAATAAACCATTAATGGTGCATATGAGACCTTAATAACATATTTAACACATTACATACCTCTGTTCATAAATTTGAGTGGGTTTGGAGGCATTTGGGAAGCCATTTTCAGTGCTTACCTTAGGGGGATTTGAACCCCAAATTACTAGTAAAATTGCATACTTGGTCCAGAATCTTAAGAGAGTTTGCAGAGGTATTTTGGTGGCCATATGTTATCCCTGAACATCATATTCAATCCCTAATATCATTCATACACCTTCCTTAAATATTTGAAGGCATTTGGAGTCAATTTGAGACCCAGAGACCAATACTAGTCAAAGGGAAATCACTAGTAAAGTTACCTACATTGACCAGAATTGAAAGAGTATTTGCAGAAGTGTTTTAAAGGTACAAAGGCATCCTTGAAACACATATTTATGTTCTAATATCATTCATATACCTTCTCAGAAGATTTGGGATCATTTGGGTCAAATTTGGGACCTAGAGATCGAAACTAGTCAAAGGTCGAACCAAGGAAAAAAGTGGGAAATTGCAATTTTAATAAAATTCCTAACAAGGGACATTACAGTGGTATCAGAGCATGGTCCTTGCACCTGTGTATTAGGTACATACATTCAAGAATAATTGGCAGCCATGTCTTACTATTATGATGAATCCTATGAGTACAATTCTTATGAAGAATATGCAGATGCTTATGAGCAATATGAAGCAGAATGTGAATGGTACGAGGAAGAGGTGCCATCATGCAACACTTCTTACAATTTCAAGAAAAATGAAGATTATTCTTATGACTTTAAATCTGATGAATATGAGTGTGTCACACCAACCAAGGATAATTCTATGAGTGAGTTCCAAAGATGGAGAGCAAAATATAAAACCTTGCCCCAACAATATCAAAAATATCAAGAATATCTTGCTTTTAGCAAAAATACACAAAATGCCATGTCTTTTGAGTACTATGCTGAACATGTTTTTGAAAATAGGCCCAAAAATGAAGATGTGGAGTTAGTGAAGAAAGGTTATGCCCTTCTTGTAAAAACCCTTGGAGCGAGTATCACATATGTGTGCATGAAATGATGTCCTCCTTGAGGAGAGCTTTTGAGATTTATTCAAGAAGAGATTCAAAATATATTGATCCTAAGGAAAACAAGGGGAAAAATGCATCAACTTGCTTTAAGGAGCAAAAGGAAGAGACATCACAAGAGCATGAAGAAGATTCTATTGAAAATATGGAAGATCATTTCGAGACACCTTCTAGCTTAGACATGAACCAAAGAGCATCTACTGATGGATGCTTAAACTATGAAGGAGTACCTACTGATGGGTGCTCACACCTCTATGTTGGTGACATAGAGATCACTTTTGAAAATGTTTCTACAAGTACAAGTTTCATTAAGCATGATAATGAAGACCTTGTAGCAGTTGAAGAAGAACCAAGATCAACTTCGCCATCACCACTTGAGCTTCATGAAGTTGGTCCAAGCAAAATTGAAGAAGATGAGGAGGTTCATTTGCAAGAGCCTCATTTTCTTGAAGGGTCCTTAAAGATGAATGAAAATAAAATCCAAGAGTCCCTCAGCATTCTCCATGACACTCAAGCATTGGTGTCAAATTCTTGTTGGAGAGCTACTTCATTGGAGGAAACATCATTCCTTGAAGACATGGAGAAGATTCAAAGAGCAATGTGCCACATCAAAGGTAATTTCATGTCTTTGCTTTTTGATAGAAACCATTTGTTTGAGCTTAATGAATTGTTACATGATGCATACTTGAAGAATAATGAGGATATTCATAAGCTCACAATTCAAAATGAACAACTTCTTGAAAAGTTGCAAGATACTTGTTTTTCCTCCTATGTTTCAGATTGTCAAATGGTAGATTGTTTGGATGATTCTCATGACATGGTCGATCATGAGAAATGTGAAAATTTGAATGTTCTTGATGTGTTTGAAGATGAACTTGAAGAGATCCAAACACTTGATGTGGTGGAAGAGGAATTTGAATTGCCTCTTGATGAAGGTTATGCAATTTTTAAAGAAGAGCATGATTCCTCTACATTGGAACCAAACTATGACAAAGAGTTCACACTTTTGAAGGAGCTGCATGATACTACCCACATGGATCCTTCCCATGATGAAACTCCTGAACTTTTTGATCATTTGGGTGAGTTAGTACATTCTCCTACATCCTACAATTCCATGTTTTGCAGTATTAGTCTCAATGAAGTATGGGTGAAAGGGTTCTTTTTGATGGTGCCACATGAGGAGTATGGAACTCCTAGATTTAACTTTTATGATGACATGGTTGGAGCACATTCTTATTCACATTTGCAGCAGCATAATTTGTCACTTTATGATGATTCATATCTACATGGATGCACCTATGATATGGATTTGAGTCACTTGAATACTCATGGTTTTTCTTGCTCAACACTGGGTTCATTTGATGTTAGAGGAACTTCATCCAACACTTGGATGAATAGATTTATGATGGGAGAACATTTTTGTTGGCAGCCACGTACTTTGTTACATCTTTATGATTCTCACATTCATGGATGTATGGGTGAGACTTCTTTGAGTCATTTGAAGTCTCCTTGTTTTTTCTGCTCATTATTTGGTTCAGATTCTAGTGGAGATTCTTCATTCACTTCTTGGATGAAAGAATACATGGCTGAATCTTTTGATGCATATCACATCCTTTTGGAGCAGCATTATACGACATGGGATCCTCACCTATGTCATTGGAGCAGATTTGATGGGTCACTTGAAGATTGTATGCACTTGGAAAATGGTGGTCTACTTGCTTGGAGGTATAAGCACTTTCATGACTCTTTGATGAAGCATATCCTTGATGTACATTTTCATTATGTTGTTATGTACTTTGATGATATATATTTGGTACTCATGATGTTTGGAAGAATGCATACAAGAAAATGGGATCCAGGAATCCTCTTATCTAATGGTGTAGGTTGGAGAGCACTCTTAATTGTTGGGGTGCAATACAAGCAATGGGACCTTGGAATAATTTTTGTCTCATTGGTTTCATTTTTTTGGGGAAAGCAAGCAGCATGGGAGATAGATTCCCCACTTAATAAAGTGATTTTAATAAGAGTAGTGCAGCAGCAAGCATGGTGGTTCCTCTCTAAAATATTCATGGAAACTCAAAGACTCAAGGTTTGGCAATTTAATGGCAACTTCAAAGAATTATACAGAAAGCAGGTTCTTCAACACCCATGTTTGAAATTGCTTGAGGACAAGCAATATTGGGAAGGGAGGATTTGTCATGTCCCAAATTTGGAATTGAGTCACAATGGCCTAATCACATTAGCCATATTCATTAGAGTTTGTAAAATTGATGTTAAGGGTCAAATAATTGCCAAGTAGGAAAATTACTAGTTTCCTAGGTTTGGGGTTGAAGCTTTGGGATTTGGAATAAGGGGGATAATAAATGATGTTTAGACATTAGAAGGGTTCAATTATTTAATAAATAGAGTGAATAAATAAATTCAAGAGAAATCCTAGATGACAAATGGTTTTGGAGACATATGGAGGATGTGGGACCCACACTAGCTTGATTTTTCATAATACATGGTATCTCTCTTTTGCAAATTCGAATTAATGGGAATGTGAACACTCTTGGGTGAGTTGGTAAGTCATAACACATGTCATTTATCATCTTAGGTCGAATTGGGAAGGATTGGTAACCTCCATGGAAGATAAAGAGTCAAAGTGGAAGTTTGTGGACACTTGGGCTAGATTCCCTAGCCCCTATGACACCAATGATGGAGCATCTATGACAACTATGACAAATTGCAGACCTGACCTCTGACATCTGACCACTATGACATGTCAGCCCCAAAAATAGGCTCAAGGAATTCAAATTTGGGAGTTGGAGAAGCCAAAGAGACTCAAAATCAAATTTGGGAGAAGATGGAAGGTTGGAACTAGGAGACAAGTGGCAAATGTGGAATATTTCCTAAATGGAAATCTATTGAATCTATTGAGAGGATTTCGACCCTTAGAAGGCTAATGTTGGTTATAAAATGTAGAAATGAAGTATGAGAATGGCTTTTGATCATTTGTATAATTTGCAATTGCATTTGTGAAGAGGGAGAGCTAGTGGATGACTAGTTTCTTGCCTTAGCCAATTTCGAGGGTGAAAGATTCCCATCCAAGTTGGCAATTGGAAAGGCCATTCAGACCTTTCATTTGGAGCTTTAATGGAGTCTTTATTTGCAGGTGTAAGCTACAGGGCAGCTCATGGTTTCTTCTATTGCAGCTCGCTCCTTCAACCATTTCCAGTTTTGATGGCATATTATTGATCCTTGAGGGAGGGCGTTTTTGGTGAGCTATTGTACTCTTTGGGGGAGCTTATAAGGAACCATTTCTTTTGTAATATGAAGTAAATACTCTGTTCTTCATCTCCAAAAAGTTTCAGGTCTAAATTCCAAGTAGAAATGTATAAATCTCATTTTTAATGGAAGAACAATGTCGTTTCCCCACTACCTTGTTGTGAACCAATGTATTGATGATGATTTCGAATGAATGGATGATTCTATGATGAATTTGTGATTAATGGACTTCCATGGATGTATTTTACAAGTTTCATGTACTGTACTTGATCATTTGAAGTATTTTTACTCAGTTTAATTGCATTGGGAGAAGAAATAGTGCCATTTCCCCAAGGGTCGAATTGGTGATTTTTGCAGTTGAATGGGAGAGGGTTAGAACAGTTGTAATAAACCATTAATGGTGCATATGGGACCTTAATAACATATTTAACACAATACATACCTCTGTTCATAAATTTGAGTGGGTTTGGAGGCATTTGGGAAGCCATTTTCAGTGCTTACCTTAGGGGGATTTGAACCCCAAATTACTAGTAAAATTGCATACTTGGTCCAGAATCTTAAGAGAGTTTGCAGAGGTATTTTGGTGGCCATATGTTATCCCTGAACATCATATTCAATCCCTAATATCATTCATACACCTTCCTTGAATATTTGAAGGCATTTGGAGTCAATTTGAGACCTAGAGACCAATACTAGTCAAAGGGAAATCACTAGTAAAGTTACCTACATTGACCAGAATTGAAAGAGTATTTGCAGAAGTGTTTTAAAGGTAAAAAGGCATCCTTGAAACACATATTTATGTTCTAATATCATTCATATACCTTCTCAGAATATTTGGGATCATTTGGGGCAAATTTGGGACCTAGAGATCGAAACTAGTCAAAGGTCGAACCAAGGAAAAAAGTGGGAAATTGCAATTTTAATAAAATTTCTAACAAGGGACATTACAGTGGTATCAGAGCATGGTCCTTGCACCTGTGTATTAGGTACATACATTCAAGAATAATTGGCAGCCATGTCTTACTATTATGATGAATCCTATGAGTACAATTCTTATGAAGAATATGCAGATGCTTATGAGCAATATGAAGCAGAATGTGAATGGTACGAGGAAAGGGTGCCATCATGCAACACTTCTTACAATTTCAAGAAAAATGAAGATTATTCTTATGACTTTAAATCTGATGAATATGAGTGTGTCACACCAACCAAGGATAATTCTATGAGTGAGTTCCAAAGATGGAGAGCAAAATATAAAACCTTGCCCCAACAATATCAAAAATATCAAGAATATCTTGCTTTTAGCAAAAATACACAAAATGCCATGTCTTTTGAGTACTATGCTGAACATGTTTTTGAAAATAGGCCCAAAAATGAAGATGTGGAGTTAGTGAAGAAAGGTTTATGCCCTTCTTGTAAAAACCCTTGGAGCGAGTATCACATATGTGTGCATGAAATGATGTCCTCCTTGAGGAGAGCTTTTGAGATTTATTCAAGAAGAGATTCAAAATATATTGATCCTAAGGAAAACAAGGGGCAAAATGCATCAACTTGCTTTAAGGAGCAAAAGGAAGAGACATCACAAGAGCATGAATAAGATTCTATTGAAAATATGGAAGATCATTTCGAGACACCTTCTAGCTTAGACATGAACCAAAGAGCATCTACTGATGGATGCTTAAACTATGAAGGAGTACCTACTGATGGGTGCTCACACCTCTATGTTGGTGACATAGAGATCACTTTTGAAAATGTTTCTACAAGTACAAGTTTCATTAAGCATGATAATGAAGACCTTGTAGCAGTTGAAGAAGAACCAAGATCAACTTCCCCATCACCACTTGAGCTTCATGAAGTTGGTCCAAGCAAAATTGAAGAAGATGAGGAGGTTCATTTGCAAGAGCCTCATTTTCTTAAAGGGTCCTTAAAGATGAATGAAAATAAAATCCAAGAGTACCTCAGCATTCTCCATGACACTCAAGCATTGGTGTCAAATTCTTGTTGGAGAGCTACTTCATTGGAGGAAACATCCTTCCTTGAAGACATGGAGAAGATTCAAAGAGCAATGTGCCACATCAAAGGTAATTTCATGTCTTTGCTTTTTGATAGAAACCATTTGTTTGAGCTTAATGAATTGTTACATGATGCATACTTGAAGAATAATGAGGATATTCATAAGCTCACAATTCAAAATGAACAACTTCTTGAAAAGTTGCAAGATACTTGTTTTTCCTCCTATGTTTCAGATTGTCAAATGGTAGATTGTTTGGATGATTCTCATGACATGGTGGATCATGAGAAATGTGAAAATTTGAATGTTCTTGATGTGTTTGAAGATGAACTTGAAGAGATCCAAACACTTGATGTGGTGGAAGAGGAATTTGAATTGCCTCTTGATGAAGGTTATGCAATTTTTAAAGAAGAGCATGATTCCTCTACATTGGAACCAAACTATGACAAAGAGTTCACACTTTTGAAAGAGCTGCATGATACTACCCACATGGATCCTTCCCATGATGAAACTCCTGAACTTTTTGATCATTTGGGTGAGTTAGTACATTCTCCTACATCCTACAATTCCATGTTTTGCAGTATTAGTCTCAATGAAGTATGGGTGAAAGGGTTCTTTTTGATGGTGCCACATGAGGAGTATGGAACTCCTAGATTTAACTTTTATGATGACATGGTTGGAGCACATTCTTATTCACATTTGCAGCAGCATAATTTGTCACTTTATGATGATTCATATCTACATGGATGCACCTATGATATGGATTTGAGTCACTTGAATACTCATGGTTTTTCTTGCTCAACACTGGGTTCATTTGATGTTAGAGGAACTTCATCCAACACTTGGATGAATAGATTTATGATGGGAGAACATTTTTGTTGGCAGCCACGTACTTTGTTACATCTTTATGATTCTCACATTCATGGATGTATGGGTGAGACTTCTTTGAGTCATTTGAAGTCTCCTTGTTTTTTCTGCTCATTATTTGGTTCAGATTCTAGTGGAGATTCTTCATTCACTTCTTGGATGAAAGAATACATGGCTGAATCTTTTGATGCATATCACATCCTTTTGGAGCAGCATTATAGGACATGGGATCCTCACCTATGTCATTGGAGCAGATTTGATGGGTCACTTGAAGATTGTATGCACTTGGAAAATGGTGGTCTACTTGCTTGGAGGTATAAGCACTTTCATGACTCTTTGATGAAGCATATCCTTGATGTACATTTTCATTATGTTGTTATGTACTTTGATGATATATATTTGGTACTCATGATGTTTGGAAGAATGCATACAAGAAAATGGGATCCAGGAATCCTCTTATCTAATGGTGTAGGTTGGAGAGCACTCTTAATTGTTGGGGTGCAATACAAGCAATGGGACCCTGGAATAATTTTTGTCTCATTGGTTTCATTTTTTTGGGGGAAGCAAGCAGCTTGGGAGATGGATTCCCCACTTAATAAAGTGATTTTAATAAGAGTAGTGCACCAGCAAGCATGGTGGTTCCTCTCTAAAATATTCATGGAAACTCAAAGACTCAAGGTTTGGCAATTTAATGGCAACTTCAAAGAATTATACAGAAAGCAGGTTCTTCAACACCCATGTTTGAAATTGCTTGAGGACAAGCAATATTGGGAAGGGAGGATTTGTCATGTCCCAAATTTGGAATTGAGTCACAATGGCCTAATCACATTAGCCATATTCATTAGAGTTTGTAAAATTGATGTTAAGGGTCAAATAATTGCCAAGGAGGAAAATTACTAGTTTCCTAGGTTTGGGGTGGAAGCTTTGGGATTTGGAATAAGGGGGATAATAAATGATGTTTAGACATTAGAAGGGTTCAATTATTTAATAAATAGAGTGAATAAAGAAATTCAAGAGAAATCCTAGATGACAAATGGTTTTGGAGACATATGGAGGATGTGGGACCCACACTAGCTTGATTTTTCATAATACATGGTATCTCTCTTTTGCAAATTCGAATTAATGGGAATGTGAACACTCTTGGGTGAGTTGGTAAGTCATAACACATGTCATTTATCATCTTAGGTCGAATTGGGAAAGATTGGTAACTGTTATCACATATATAGTAGTCGGGCTACCATACATTATTTTTCTCATTCCAGTACACTATTCAGCCAGTTCCCTTACATTTGAGATGCCGAGATGAGCATCTATATTGGATCACTATCAGATTGTGGACAGCAGTTGCATTCCCCATGCCATGACTGAATTTCAGGACACTCAGAGAGATGACCGATGTAGCCATTATACCATTGGTACAGAGCAGTCAGTAGTGCCCAGAATTACAGCAGCAGTTTCAGAGGACGGATGATGGTACAGGTTGATGTGCATTCAGGTATATGACTCAGCAGGTATATTACGGTGTTATGGTTAGATTGCTTTTATACTTATTCTTATAGCATGTGATAGCACTTAGTGTCATGATCTGGCGATCATATAGATACATGGACCTGGTTGACCTATTATATATATATATTACTGTCCCTGCTCAGACTTAGAAGTTCACTATTCATACTCATTGGTATTTACCCTCCTTAGGGAGAATAGAGGTGATCATTCAACCATACCTTGGCTTGCTAGTGTTGGCTTCATCTTTTCATTGTCTTCATCCATCCATGGCCTACCTTTTAGATTATCACCCTGACTTACTACTTGACTAGTGGCATGGAGGACCTTTCCCCACTGTAGCCTCTGTATTGGATGAGCTTCCCTGTTTATTGTGTCTCGGCTCTGAGTTGGTGACAAAACTTACCTATGGTGATTTGGAGTTCCTTGTGAATTCCCCCTAGTCATTAAAGTTGTGTTGGCTAAACCTGAAACTTTTAGTGCTGCCATGAATACAAAATCTGGAAAAATGAAATGCTATATCTTGTGTGTGAAAGAAATGCCAATTGAAAATGGCCATGAAAAATAAAATGTTATATCTTTTGGAAAAATAAATACCTAGGTAAACAAGTTGTCCATGACACACCTAGAAGTGCTCAGGTAAACAAGTGCCTTAAAAACACACCTGCAGCAGAAAGCCTAAAAATAAATGTAAATCTATGCAATGTGTTTGTAAACACACATAGATCAAGGCTATGGAAACTTCAGGCCCAAAAAGCAATGGAATTTAAATGTTATATCTAAACAATTGCTGGCCTTATTTGTATTATGGATTGTGCGCATCTGTGAAGGTGAATAAACCCTCTTTAAACAACTCATCCATTTGTGAGACACCGCCATTCCCTGTGTTATTGCTCATTCAGTACATACTATGGTGTGTATTCCCTTTCCCTTGCCAAAGTGTCACAAAGTCAAGTCAGTCAAGTCATCCCTTAGCCTAGCCAGTTATTTCAGCCTTCACCCTTCACTAGCAAATTGATCACAACTATGAAGTGAGTATGGTCCTGAAAGTCTAGTCTGAGTAATAATAATAATTAACGACACTATATATTTGGATTTAGATCGCCAGTCATGATTACTCTGTGTTATAATTGTTATTCGAATAAGTTGTAGAGCATGTATTAACCTTGACGCCTTGCAGCAGCTATGGATGATGGTCTGAGTTGTATTTGGTCTTGGTTAGACCTAGTTTGACCATGGAGGACCATGGGACATGAGATGTTGGACCTTATGATGATATGGATAGATGATATATGGTCTATGTACACATACAGGATGATTCTATGCAGCAGCTACAGGGTTATGATGATGATTCTTGGGATACAACAGTGTTTGGTCATTTACAGATCATTATTATTGGCCTTGTTCCGGTACATTGGATATTTATTTTGATCATGCAGAGATTCATATGGTGTATGAGTACACATCTTGGATGGATTTGGACCTTCTGAGTCCAATGGGACAGTTTGTTTTCAGTTCCGGGCACTTACAGTGATGATTTAGCCTCAGTAGGCTGTCCTAGTGCAGTTTTGGTCTGTTGGAGGCCCTGTCGGAGCAGAGATGACTTTTATCCGGTTGACCTAGGGCGCTGATGATGGAGGGGGTGGTCCAGCCACTTGTTTTTACCATATTACCCCCCTCCCGGACACATTGGTGCCCTCACCTTGACAGCGCCATCACTCCAGGAGGCTGTTTGGGCAGTTTCACGCTTCCCGAGGCATTTCAGGATTGGTAGAAATGGCTATTGAGGAAATCGATTTGGGCTACTGAGGCAAAGTTATGGCATGGGATGATCAGTGATGATATATCGGGGTCTTCCACACCTTCTCCAGCAGTTTCAGCTTCATCGGGGCCCGCATCCATCACTTATGGCATTTTCTGTGGATTTTTGAGGTCTTTTGAGGACCACGACTTCACTAGGGAGGCACGATTTGGTATTTTCATGATTATTTATTGGTTATTGTGCCATGGGGATTGACCAAGGAGGGATAAAATTACCCCTTGGACCCACCATGAGCCTCTTATGATATTTTGTCATCATGATTTGGTGGGATTCCCCTCTCCTAGGGCGATTTTGCAAGGCTTCTTCAAATCGACTTTCTTGGCATTCGCTTGTATCAGGGGGTTATCATTAGTATCATTGTGATCTATGCTATCTTTCCGTTACTTCTTTTGTGGCATTAGTCTTATCTCTTGATGCATCAAATCTGATATTGTTGACGTTTGTTGTGCAGGAGAGAGGGCGCATTGGCTTCTTGGACAAAATCGATTTGCATAGAAACTACCTCAAAGCTTCCAAATTGATCGGGATTGCATAGATCATCATCATCAAGGCATCTACAAGGTTACCCAGGTAAGATCCACAGGTTTGTTTCTCTTTCCTCTATCCAATCCATTGACATAACTCATAAATTGTTAAAACCCTAAATATTTCAAAACCCCCATTTTACATTTTCTTAGATCTACTTAGATCTAGTGGGTTGTTGGGCATGATATTGAAAACCCACCTCTATAGCATCCACGGCATCCCGGATCTATAGTTTGGTGAGGATTGGCTTCCGTTTGACCCCTCTCCCAAGCCAACTTAGCTTCTCCCAAGGAAGGCGCACTTCACCATTTGAGCAAGTTGACCTAGATCTAGTTGATGGGTGTTTGAGATTCCACTTGATTTGACATCTACACATCAAATAACATACACCCAGGTTGTCCCTTTCTTGGAATTTACCTTGTGGGCCCCATTCCACATTTTAAGGGATTTAATCCCCATTTTGGACCACTTGGAATACTTAAACTCAGATCTACTAAGATCTAACCGGTGGATTGCCATGAAATTATAGATCCATACTCCTACCTGACCGATCTACTAGGATCTAAAGTTTGGATGCCATCCGACATGATTTGACCCACCTAAACCCCAGTTTAAGCCTCCTTGGGTAAAGTCGCACCACCTTGGAGAAGTGAGTTCACTCACTTCTAGGAACTAGGTACTTGAGATTATTGCAGATCTGAAACCGGAATAATTCAAAACCTAGGTCTAGACTGTCACTTTGTCAAATCTTGCCTTGGGGACTGCATTCCTTGTTTTAAGGGATTGTGGTCCACTTGGGTTAAACCTAGATCTAGACACATTCAACTATCAAGACCTATACTGTCCACTTATCTCATGTTGTAGGAGTCCTAAACCATAAGTCAACCCCACTTTGACTCCACTTCCCAATTCCCAAGGCACTGGTTTATCTCCAAGACAACCCAACTTTCCTAGATTGTTGGATTGACTTGTGGTTTGACTTTTGCACGGTGAACTATACCCTTAAAGCTATCATGAAGCATGGTCAAGCTTGTCTCATGTACTAGTTAGCCCCAATACATCCCTCAAAACTATCCTGCATTGGACACGGTTCCCAAGGTAGTGGATCTTTTGACATTGAACTAGTACACTAGCCCTAGATCTCACTACAAACATTATAAGTCACTCTCACATCAACTATGAACCAAAGCTATACCTATTGAACCCCCACTTGGCTTGTGACTTCATCTTTAGATCTAGGATAAACCATACACCTAACTTCACTTGGAAATACCCTGATTTGGTGTCTTGGTTTTGATCTCTCCTGTCGGGAGTAGATCGGGTCTCCCCCTTTGTTGTCTGGGCTAGATAACATAAAGTGAAGGTTGCCTCGACTGGCGTGACAACCATATATATTGGAGGTCGAGGTGATCGTGGTTGCACCTTTTGAGTTTCCCTTCCCTATTGCCATCCATGACTGGATCCATCCATAGGGGTAACTACAGTTTAGGTGATAACATTTTGGCGCCGTTGCCGGGGAGGCAATAGCTTGCCCTAGTCCTTCCCGCATATACAAACGACACATATCTTGGTAGAAGAGTTAAATATACCTGGCGACTCCCAATCGTGACTCCGCTGAGGAGCGAACTCATTTTACATCCTTAAAACACTTAGAACTATGCCTTGTGTCACTAATTCAGAGAACGATATGATTTTGAAAATGATGACCGAAATGAGTGGTTTAATCCGAAACCTGAATGGAGTAGTTCTCAGAAAACAAAGAGAAAACATTGAAAAGTATAAACCTTTTTCTAGAACCTTTGAGGGTGTGTATGCCAATGAATGTCTTCAAACTAAGCCCATTTCTGATGGCAGAGTAGTAACTAGGTCTCAGGCAAAGAATAACGCGAAAGACATAGATAAGAACAAAACCAGTCTGAAAGAAACTTCACTGGACCAAAGAAATACCACTCGTAGGTTCCCCACTCAAACTCCAAATACTTCTCCTAAAGGGGTTTTAAAGAAAAATGATCAACCCAGAAGGTTATCCCCTCAAGTCACCAAGAAGGTAATAAGTTCAAATCCTGCTAAACCCCATGCTAGGGATCCAGTACAAAGAAAACAAGAGAGTACTCCTAGCAAAGAGATATCTCCTATAACACAAGAAAAGCTAAATTCAAACATATTGGGAAAACTCTCAGGATCTTCTGTCATGGTATCTTTAAAAGATTTCGTAGTTATTCCTTCTGTTAGAACACAGGTAATGCATTTATTGGGTTTAAAGATGAATACCAAGGACAAAGAAAAGACTTGCAACTTAAAGATTGATTTGAGTAATTTCGTATCCAAACCCAATATCCCTGTGCCCTTGGAGGAACTTCTGAAAATCCCTTCATACTTCAATGAAGCAACTAAATTCCTAGGAATCGAGCCTAAAATTAAGAATCCTGTGAAAGTGACGGTTGAGGATGATCCCCCCATCATGATTCAAAGTGTAATTGATAAAGGTAGGGGTCACCCCCCCTTTTATATTGCTTTGGAGATAAATCAATTGATATTGCATAACTGTATGTTAGACTCAGGAGCAGAAGTAAACATTATGCCTCTTAAGGTCATGGAACAATTGGAGTTAAAACCATCCAGAGAATATAGAAATGTGTGCGGGATGGATTCCAGGCCTGTTAAGTCAAAAGGTATGATTGAAAACCTCAAAATGAAACTAGCTGCTTACCCTGCAATTGAAATAAGTATGAATGTCCTAGTCTTAGACATTCCTGACGCATGGGGGATGTTGCTATCAAGGGAATGGGCTGCCAAATTAGAAGGAAGTATCCAAATGGATTTATCTTACGCGACCATCCCTATAGGAGAAAAGGCCACTTATAGATTGATAAATGAAAAACCTATGATAGAACACGTAGAAACACCCGACTACTTGTTTGAAGACGCTATGCGTCCCACTGAGGAAGTTGGAAACTATATGGTAATGGCCAACTATTGGGAAGAACCCCGACAGCACCCTTTCCCTCCTAGTCAAGTTTTGAAAATGCATTTTGATGGGGCAAAGTCCAGGCATGGTGCTGGAGCTGGGATTGTCCTTACATCTCCTTCTGGTGAAGAAAAATTGTTTGCATACCGTCTTGAATTTGATTGTACAAACAATGTAGCTGAGTATGAGGCATTGCTTTTAGGTCTAGAAATTTGTCGTGAACAAAAGATCAAATGTCTAAATGTAACTGGAGATTCTGATTTGATTGTATCCCAAGTGAAGAACCAGTTTGCGGCCAAAAACAATAGGCTTAGGGATTATCGAAATGCTGTTTGGGACACTATAGAAATGTTTGATGCCTTTGCAATACGAGCAGTCCCAAGAGAAGAAAATACCCAGGCTGATGCATTATCAGTAATAGCATGCACCTTTGAAACTCCTGATCATCTTAAAAATAAAGAGTGTAAGGTTGAAGTAATATTTAGACCTTCCGTTCCTGATAATCAAGATCATTGGCAAGTCTTTGATTCCGATGCACAAATCATTGCATTTTTACAAAACCATGAAAGCTTTCAGAATTGCAATGTGAATCTAGAAGATAAATCAAACGGGTGTTCCATTCAAGATCTTGATGTTATGAAACTAGCAATACCTCTGGAGAAAAATTTCAACAGACATGATGAATACAAGGGTAAGAGAGCTGAACCGGTAGATGAGGTTATAGAGATAAATATTGGAACTTCAGTTTCCCCCAGAATGATTAGGATAGGAAAGAATGCCTCCCCAGAAGAAAGAAAGGCGATTGTAAATCTAATTAGGAAGTATCGAGATATTTTCGCTTGGGCATATGACGAACTCAGAACTTTCGACCCTGAAATTATTGAGCATACTATCCCTTTGCACGAAGGAGCTAAACCTTATAGGCAAAAGTTAAGAAATGTCAATCCAAAACTTGCTCCCTTAATTAAGAAAGAGCTTGAGAAAATGCTAGCAGCCGGAATTATCCAACCTGTTCGACACACTACTTGGGTTTCTAACCCGGTGATTGTGAGAAAGAAAAGTGGTGAAATCAGGATATGTATTGATTTCAGAAACCTAAACCAAGCATCCCTCAAGGACAATTACCCCTTGCCAAATATGGAAAATCTTTTGCAAAGTGTTACTGGGGCAGCTATGTTGTCAATGTTGGATGGTTTTTCGGGGTATAACCAGGTACGTATTAGAAAGGAAGACAGAAATAAAACAACCTTTACTACTCCATGGGGAACTTTCCAATATATAAGAATGCCATTAGGATTATTAAACGCCGGTTCCACTTTTCAAAGGGCTATGGATGAAGCATTTAGTGATTTGATTGGGAAAATCATTGCCATTTATCAGGATGACCTAACAGTATTTTCAAAGGAACGGGGAGACCATATCGAACATTTGAGAAGAGTTTTTGAACGTTGCAGAAAGTTCGGTATATCATTAAATCCAAAAAAATCAACTTTCGGAGTAGATGAAGGTAAGCTATTAGGACACATTGTGTCAAAAGAAGGTATCAGAATCGACCCAGAACGTGTCCAGGCTATCAATGCTATTGCAGCACCCCATAATGTGGCCACCTTGCAATCTTTCTTTGGCAAAATAAACTTTGTTCGAAGATTCATTCCAAACCTAGCAGAATTGGCCAAACCATTGAATGCCCTTCTTAAAAAGGATGTGAAGTTTGTTTGGGATAAAGAATGTGAATCATCTTTCACCAAGCTCAAAAAGGCCATTTCAACCTCCCCGGTGCTAGCTTGTCCTGATTACAATAAAGAGTTCATGATTTACTCATATGCTTCGGAAGATACTATTGCCGATGTGTTATTACAAAAGAACAACGAAAACCATGAACAACCTATAGCCTTTATGAGTAAAAACTTGAGAGATGCCGAATTGAAATACACCACAACTGAAAAGCAAGCGTATGCCTTAGTTAAAGCCTTGAAACATTTCAGAACCTATGTGGGGTATTCAAAAATTAAAGCATATGTGCCTTATCAAGCAGTAAAGGATGTTCTATCACAAGCAGATGGCATAGGTGTAAGAGGAAATTGGATTTCACGTATACAAGAATATGATCTAGAGATTAAGCCAATTAAGATTGTGAAAGGTCAAGGGTTAGCTCAACTTCTAACTGAAAAGGGAGGAAATGTGGTAAATATGATAAGTAAAAGGGATCCTTTTATTTTAAACGTTGATGAAGAGCATGAATGGTACAAAGATATCGTATACTTCTTAAGAAACTTGTCATGCCCTGATCACCTGGTGGATCATCAAATAAGGGCGTTAAGGCTAAAAGCTGAAAAGTATGTTTTAACCCAGGATGGATTAGGATGGAGGAACCCCGATGGGATAATCTTGAAATGTGCCAACCTGGAGGAATCACAAACCATTATGAAATAAATGCACTATGGATTATGTGGTGGGCATTATGCCCCAAGAACAACCGCTTCAAAAATCATGAGGGCTGGTTATTATTGGCCAACACTTTTCAAGGATGTGCATTCTTATGTTAGAGTTTGTCAAGAATGCCAACTTTTTTCAGGAAAACCGAGACTACCTGCACTACCTCTGAATCCCGTAGTAGTAGAAGCTCCTTTCCAGCAATGGGGTATGGATTTTGTTGGACCTTTTAGTGAAAACTCGAGCAATGGATATAAGTACATGTTGACCTGTACTGATTATTTTACTAGATGGGTAGAGGCAATCCCAACTAAAAAGGCTACAGCAGAGGTAGTTGTGAAATTTTTGGAAGAAAACATCGTATCCAGATATGGTTGTCCTTTAAAAATAACAACTGATAACGCTCCAGCTTTCAGTAAAATAGAAATGTCAACTTTTTGCATGAATCATGGAATCACTCTCTCGCATTCATCGAACTATTATCCTCAAGGAAACGGTCTCGCTGAGTCTAGCAATAAGAATTTGATAAGGTTACTAAAAAGAATGGTTGGCACCAATAAAAGAAGTTGGGATACAAAGTTGAAGTATGCCTTATGGGCTGACAGGACAACGGTTAAAAGGATTACCGGAAAATCACCTTTTGAGCTGGTATATGGACAAGACTGTAGACTCCCAATAAATTTGCAAATTCCTGTATATGAGCTATTACAACAATGCACTTCGGATGAAGAAGCTTTCCAAGCAAGAATTGATAAACTAGTAGAACTTGATGAAATGAGAAGGACGGCATTCAACAAAACCGTCATTGAACAAGAAAGAGTTAAAGGAACTTTCGACCAAAGAACAAGGAATGTGAAATTTAGGGTAGGAGACATAGTCTTGCTATGGGATAAAAACAAGGCAAAACCTGGGAACCATGGAAAATTTGAAAAAATTTGGATGGGTCCGTATCGAGTATCGAGGATAGCTGGAAAAGGGTCAGTGTTTCTAGAAACTCTAGATGGGGATGAACTTGAACTCCCTGTAAACGGGATTTTGTTAAAGCATTATTTCCCACCCATTGAATAAACTATGCATTGCATTGCCTGGTAGAGTAGGGTAGGTAGGAAACAGAATAAGCCTACTTAGGCAGTAGTTAGTCTTTTCAGCCATTGAGTCTGGCACCTTCTTAGTCTCTAAGCTCCTTTGTAAGCTCCTAGTTTAACTGAGTACCTGTCACTTTTTCTTTTCCTGCACAATAAATTTCAAATTTTGCAAATTATGTTAGTAGTTTAATTTACTTTTTGCATTTATACTTTATGCATTTATATTTCTGACATAGAGTAGATTTTATTTCAGTTGATTTTATATTCTTCCCACACATGCGGCATGAGGTATTTTCTTTAGATGTTTGTGAATGCAGAAAATAGGTTGCAAGAATAAAGCTGGAAATAAAATGGTAGAGTGCTGGATCGTGGATTCGAGTAGCAGAGTTCGAGGACCAGAGATTCTGAGGTTCTCAAGCGCTCACTTCAGCCGAGCACTTGTCCCAGCCGGAGCCAGATGTTATCACATATATAGTAGCCGGGCTACCATACATTATTTTTCTCATTCCAGTACACTATTCAGCCAGTTCCCTTACATTTGAGATGCCGAGATGAGCATCTATATTGGATCACTATCAGATTGTGGACAGCAGTTGCATTCCCCATGCCATGACTGAGTTTCAGGACACTCAGAGAGATGACCGATGTAGCCATTATACCATTGGTACAGAGCAGTCAGTAGTGCCCAGAATTACAGCAGCAGTTTCAGAGGACAGATGATGGTACAGGTTGATGTGCATTCAGGTATATGACTCAGCAGGTATATTACGGTGTTATGGTTAGATTGCTTTTATACTTATTCTTATAGCATGTCATAGCACTTAGTGTCATGATCTGGCGATCATATAGATACATGGACCTGGTTGACCTATTATATATATATATTACTGTCCCTGCTCAGACTTAGAAGTTCACTATTCATACTCATTGGTATTTACCCTCCTTAGGGAGAATAGAGGTGATCATTCAACCATACCTTGGCTTGCTAGTGTTGGCTTCATCTTTTCATTGTCTTCATCCATCCATGGCCTACCTTTTAGATTATCACCCTGACTTACTACTTGACTAGTGGCATGGAGGACCTTTCCCCACTGTAGCCTCTGTATTGGATGAGCTTCCCTGTTTATTGTGTCTCGGCTCTGAGTTGGTGACAAAACTTACCTATGGTGAGTTGGAGTTCCTTGTGAATTCCCCCTAGTCATTAAAGTTGTGTTGGCTAAACCTGAAACTTTTAGTGCTGCCATGAATACAAAATCTGGAAAAATGAAATGCTATATCTTGTGTGTGAAAGAAATGCCAATTGAAAATGGCCATGAAAAATAAAATGTTATATCTTTTGGAAAAATAAATACCTAGGTAAACAAGTTGTCCATGACACACCTAGAAGTGCTCAGGTAAACAAGTGCCTTAAAAACACACCTGCAGCAGAAAGCCTAAAAATAAATGTAAATCTATGCAATGTGTTTGTAAACACACATAGATCAAGGCTATGGAAACTTCAGGCCCAAAAAGCAATGGAATTTAAATGTTATATCTAAACAATTGCTGGCCTTATTTGTATTATGGATTGTGCGCATCTGTGAAGGTGAATAAACCCTCTTTAAACAACTCATCCATTTGTGAGACACCGCCATTCCCTGTGTTATTGCTCATTCAGTACATACTATGGTGTGTATTCCCTTTCCCTTGCCAAAGTGTCACAAAGTCAAGTCAGTCAAGTCATCCCTTAGCCTAGCCAGTTATTTCAGCCTTCACCCTTCACTAGCAAATTGATCACAACTATGAAGTGAGTATGGTCCTGAAAGTCTAGTCTGAGTAATAATAATAATTAACGACACTATATATTTGGATTTAGATCGCCAGTCATGATTACTCTGTGTTATAATTGTTATTCGAATAAGTTGTAGAGCATGTATTAACCTTGACGCCTTGCAGCAGCTATGGATGATGGTCTGAGTTGTATTTGGTCTTGGTTAGACCTAGTTTGACCATGGAGGACCATGGGACATGAGATGTTGGACCTTATGATGATATGGATAGATGATATATGGTCTATGTACACATACAGGATGATTCTATGCAGCAGCTACAGGGTTATGATGATGATTCTTGGGATACAGCAGTGTTTGGTCATTTACAGATCATTATTATTGGCCTTGTTCCGGTACATTGGATATTTATTTTGATCATGCAGAGATTCATATGGTGTATGAGTACACATCTTGTATGGATTTGGACCTTCTGAGTCCAATGGGACAGTTTGTTTTCAGTTCCGGGCACTTACAGTGATGATTTAGCCTCAGTAGGCTGTCCTAGTGCAGTTTTGGTCTGTTGGAGGCCCTGTCGGAGCAGAGATGACTTTTATCCGGTTGACCTAGGGCGCTGATGATGGAGGGGGTGGTCCAGCCACTTGTTTTTACCATATTACCCCCCTCCCGGACACATTGGTGCCCTCACCTTGACAGCGCCATCACTCCAGGAGGCTGTTTGGGCAGTTTCACGCTTCCCGAGGCATTTCAGGATTGGTAGAAATGGCTATTGAGGAAATCGATTTGGGCTACTGAGGCAAAGTTATGGCATGGGATGATCAGTGATGATAGATCGGGGTCTTCCACACCTTCTCCAGCAGTTTCAGCTTCATCGGGGCCCGCATCCATCACTTATGGCATTTTCTGTGGATTTTTGAGGTCTTTTGAGGACCACGACTTCACTAGGGAGGCACGATTTGGTACTTTCATGATTATTTATTGGTTATTGTGCCATGGGGATTGACCAAGGAGGGATAAAATTACCCCTTGGACCCACCATGAGCCTCTTATGATATTTTGTCATCATGATTTGGTGGGATTCCCCTCTCCTAGGGCGATTTTGCAAGGCTTCTTCAAATCGACTTTCTTGGCATTCGCTTGTATCAGGGGGTTATCATTAGTATCATTGTGATCTATGCTATCTTTCTGTTACTTCTTTTGTGGCATTAGTCTTATCTCTTGATGCATCAAATCTGATATTGTTGACGTTTGTTGTGCAGGAGAGAGGGCGCATTGGCTTCTTGGACAAAATCGATTTGCATAGAAACTACCTCAAAGCTTCCAAATTGATCGGGATTGCATAGATCATCATCATCAAGGCATCTACAAGGTTACCCAGGTAAGATCCACAGGTTTGTTTCTCTTTCCTCTATCCAATCCATTGACATAACTCATAAATTGTTAAAACCCTAAATATTTCAAAACCCCCATTTTACATTTTCTTAGATCTACTTAGATCTAGTGGGTTGTTGGGCATGATATTGAAAACCCACCTCTATAGCATCCACGGCATCCCGGATCTATAGTTTGGTGAGGATTGGCTTCCGTTTGACCCCTCTCCCAAGCCAACTTAGCTTCTCCCAAGGAAGGCGCACTTCACCATTTGAGCAAGTTGACCTAGATCTAGTTGATGGGTGTTTGAGATTCCACTTGATTTGACATCTACACATCAAATAACATACACCCAGGTTGTCCCTTTCTTGGAATTTACCTTGTGGGCCCCATTCCACATTTTAAGGGATTTAATCCCCATTTTGGACCACTTGGAATACTTAAACTCAGATCTACTAAGATCTAACCGGTGGATTGCCATGAAATTATAGATCCATACTCCTACCTGACTGATCTACTAGGATCTAAAGTTTGGATGCCATCCGACATGATTTGACCCACCTAAACCCCAGTTTAAGCCTCCTTGGGTAAAGTCGCACCACCTTGGAGAAGTGAGTTCACTCACTTCTAGGAACTGGGTACTTGAGATTATTGCAGATCTGAAACCGGAATAATTCAAAACCTAGGTCTAGACTGTCACTTTGTCAAATCTTGCCTTGGGGACTGCATTCCTTGTTTTAAGGGATTGTGGTCCACTTGGGTTAAACCTAGATCTAGACACATTCAACTATCAAGACCTATACTGTCCACTTATCTCATGTTGTAGGAGTCCTAAACAATAAGTCAACCCCACTTTGACTCCACTTCCCAATTCCCAAGGCACTGGTTTATCTCCAAGACAACCCAACTTTCCTAGATTGTTGGATTGACTTGTGGTTTGACTTTTGCATGGTGAACTATACCCTTAAAGCTATCATGAAGCATGGTCAAGCTTGTCTCATGTACTAGTTAGCCCCAATACATCCCTCAAAACTATCCTGCATTGGACACGGTTCCCAAGGTAGTGGATCTTTTGACATTGAACTAGTACACTAGCCCTAGATCTCACTCCAAACATTATAAGTCACTCTCACATCAACTATGAACCAAAGCTATACCTATTGAACCCCCACTTGGCTTGTGACTTCATCTTTAGGTCTAGGATAAACCATACACCTAACTTCACTTGGAAATACCCTGATTTGGTGTCTTGGTTTTGATCTCTCCTGTCGGGAGTAGATCGGGTCTCCCCCTTTGTTGTCTGGGCTAGATAACATAAAGTGAAGGTTGCCTCGACTGGCGTGACAACCATATATATTGCAGGTCGAGGTGATCGTGGTTGCACCTTTTGAGTTTCCCTTCCCTATTGCCATCCATGACTGGATCCATCCATAGGGGTAACTACAGTTTAGGTGATAACAGTAACCTCCATGGAAGATAAAGAGTCAAAGTGGAAGTTTGTGGACACTTGGGCTAGACAACTATGACAACTATGACAAATTGCAGACCTGACCTCTGACATCTGACCACTATGACATGTCAGCCCCAAAAATAGGCTCAAGGAAGTCGAATTTGGGAGTTGGAGAAGCCAAAGAGACTCAAAATCAAATTTGGGAGAAGATGGAAGGTTGGAACTAGGAGACAAGTGGCAAATGTGGAATATTTCCTAAATGGAAATCTATTGAATCTATTGAGAGGATTTCGAACCTTAGAAGGCTAATGTTGGTTATAAAATGTAGAAATGAAGTATGAGAATGGCTTTTGATCATTTGTAGAATTTGCAATTGCATTTGTGAAGAGGGAGAGCTAGTGGATGACTAGTTTCTTGCCTTAGCCAATTTCGAGGGTGAAAGATTCCCATCCAAGTTGGCAATTGGAAAGTCCATTCAGACCTTTCATTTGGAGCTTTAATGGATTCTTTATTTGCAGGTATAAGCTACAGGGCAGCTCATGGTTTCTTCTATTGCAGCTCGCTCCTTCAACCATTTCCAGTTTTGATGGCATATTATTGATCCTTGAGGGAGGGCGTTTTTGGTGAGCTATTGTACTCTTTGGGGGAGCTTCTAAGGCACCATTTATTTTGTAATATGAATTAAATACTCTTTTCTTCATCTCCAAAAAGTTTCAGGTCGAAATTCCAAGTAGAAATGTATAAATCTCATTTTTAATGGAAGAACAATGTCGTTTCCCCACTACCTTGTTGTGAACCAATGTATTGATGATGATTTCGAATGAATGAATGATTCTATGATGAATTTGTGATTAATGGACTGCCATGGATGTATTTTACAAGTTTCATGTACTGTACATGATCATTTGAAGTATTTTTACTCAGTTTAATTGCATTGGGAGAAGAAATAGTGCCATTTCCCCAAGGGTCGAATTGGTGATTTTTGCAGTTGAATGGGAGAGGGTTAGAACAGTTGTAATAAACCATTAATGGTGCATATGAGACCTTAATAACATATTTAACACATTACATACCTCTGTTCATAAATTTGAGTGGGTTTGGAGGCATTTGGGAAGCCATTTTCAGTGCTTACCTTAGGGGGATTTGAACCCCAAATTACTAGTAAAATTGCATACTTGGTCCAGAATCTTAAGAGAGTTTGCAGAGGTATTTTGGTGGCCATATGTTATCCCTGAACATCATATTCAATCCCTAATATCATTCATACACCTTCCTTGAATATTTGAAGGCATTTGGAGTCAATTTGAGACCTAGAGACCAATACTAGTCAAAGGGAAATCACTAGTAAAGTTACCTACATTGACCAGAATTGAAAGAGTATTTGCAGAAATGTTTTAAAGGTACAAAGGCATCCTTGAAACACATATTTATGTTCTAATATCATTCATATACCTTCTCAGAATATTTGGGATCATTTTGGGCAAATTTGGGACCTAGAGATCGAAACTAGTCAAAGGTCGAACCAAGGAAAAAAGTGAGAAATTGCAATTTTAATAAAATTCCTAACAAGGAACATTACAGTGGTATCAGAGCATGGTCCTTGCACCTGTGTATTAGTTACATACATTCAAGAATAATTGGCAGCCATGTCTTACTATTATGATGAATCCTATGAGTACAATTCTTATGAGGAATATGCAGATGCTTATGAGCAATATGAAGCAGAATGTGAATGGTACGAGGAAGAGGTGCCATCATGCAACACTTCTTACAATTTCAATAAAAATGAAGATTATTCTTATGACTTTAAATCTGATGAATATGAGTGTGTCACACCAACCAAGGATAATTCTATGAGTGAGTTCCAAAGATGGAGAGCAAAATATAAAACCTTGCCCCAACAATATCAAAAATATCAAGAATATCTTGCTTTTAGCAAAAATACACAAAATGCCATGTCTTTTGAGTACTATGCTAAACATGTTTTTGAAAATAGGCCCAAAAATGAAGATGTGGAGTTACTGAAGAAAGGTTTATGCCCTTCTTGTAAAAACCCTTGGAGCGAGTATCACATATGTGTGCATGAAATGATGTCCTCCTTGAGGAGAGCTTTTGAGATTTATTCAAGAAGAGATTCAAAATATATTGATCCTAAGGAAAACAAGGGGCAAAATGCATCAACTTGCTTTAAGGAGCAAAAGGAAGAGACATCACAAGAGCATGAAGAAGATTCTATTGAAAATATGGAAGATCATTTCGAGACACCTTCTAGCTTAGACATGAACCAAAGAGCATCTACTGATGGATGCTTAAACTATGAAGGAGTACCTACTGATGGGTGCTCACACCTCTATGTTGGTGACATAGAGATCACTTTTGAAAATGTTTCTACAAGTACAAGTTTCATTAAGCATGATAATGAAGACCTTGTAGCAGTTGAAGAAGAACCAAGATCAACTTCCCCATCACCACTTGAGCTTCATGAAGTTGGTCCAAGCAAAATTGAAGAAGATGAGGAGGTTCATTTGCAAGAGCCTCATTTTCTTGAAGGGTCCTTAAAGATGAATGAAAATAAAATCCAAGAGTCCCTCAGCATTCTCCATGACACTCAAGCATTGGTGTCAAATTCTTGTTGGAGAGCTACTTCATTGGAGGAAACATCCTTCCTTGAAGACATGGAGAAGATTCAAAGAGCAATGTGCCACATCAAAGGTAATTTCATGTCTTTGCTTTTTGATAGAAACCATTTGTTTGAGCTTAATGAATTGTTACATGATGCATACTTGAAGAATAATGAGGATATTCATAAGCTCACAATTCAAAATGAACAACTTCTTGAAAAGTTGCAAGATACTTGTTTTTCCTCCTATGTTTCAGATTGTCAAATGGTAGACTGTTTGGATGATTCTCATGACATGGTGGATCATGAGAAATGTGAAAATTTGAATGTTCTTGATGTGTTTGAAGATGAACTTGAATAGATCCAAACACTTGATGTGGTGGAAGAGGAATTTGAATTGCCTCTTGATGAAGGTTATGCAATTTTTAAAGAAGAGCATGATTCCTCTACATTGGAACCAAACTATGACAAAGAGTTCACACTTTTGAAGGAGCTGCATGATACTACCCACATGGATCCTTCCCATGATGAAACTCCTGAACTTTTTGATCATTTGGGTGAGTTAGTACATTCTCCTACATCCTACAATTCCATGTTTTGCAGTATTAGTCTCAATGAAGTATGGGTGAAAGGGTTCTTTTTGATGGTGCCACATGAGGAGTATGGAACTCCTAGATTTAACTTTTATGATGACATGGTTGGAGCACATTCTTATTCACATTTGCAGCATCATAATTTGTCACTTTATGATGATTCATATCTACATGGATGCACCTATGATATGGATTTGAGTCACTTGAATACTCATGGTTTTTCTTGCTCAACACTGGGTTCATTTGATGTTAGAGGAACTTCATCCAACACTTGGATGAATAGATTTATGATGGGAGAACATTTTTGTTGGCAGCCACGTACTTTGTTACATCTTTATGATTCTCACATTCATGGATGTATGGGTGAGACTTCTTTGAGTCATTTGAAGTCTCATTGTTTTTTCTGCTCATTATTTGGTTCAGATTCTAGTGGAGCTTCTTCATTCACTTCTTGGATGAAAGAATACATGGCTGAATCTTTTGATGCATATCACATCCTTTTGGAGCAGCATTATAGGACATGGGATCCTCACCTATGTCATTGGAGCATATTTGATGGGTCACTTGAAGATTGTATGCACTTGGAAAATGGTGGTCTACTTGCTTGGAGGTATAAGCACTTTCATGACTCTTTGATGAAGCATATCCTTGATATACATTTTCATTATGTTGTTATGTACTTTGATGATATATATTTGGTACTCATGATGTTTGGAAGAATGCATACAAGAAAATGGGATCCAGGAATCCTCTTATCTAATGGTGTAGGTTGGAGAGCACTCTTAATTGTTGGGGTGCAATACAAGCAATGGGACCCTGGAATAATTTTTGTCTCATTGGTTTCATTTTTTTGGGGGAAGCAAGCAGCATGGGATATGGATTCCCCACTTAATAAAGTGATTTTAATAAGAGTAGTGCAGCAGCAAGCATGGTGATTCCTCTCTAAAATATTCATGGAAACTCAAAGACTCAAGGTTTGGCAATTTAATGGCAACTTCAAAGAATTATACAGAAAGCAGGTTCTTCAACACCCATGTTTGAAATTGCTTGAGGACAAGCAATATTGGGAAGGGAGGATTTGTCATGTCCCAAATTTGGAATTGAGTCACAATGGCCTAATCACATTAGCCATATTCATTAGAGTTTGTAAAATTGATGTTAAGGGTCAAATAATTGCCAAGGAGGAAAATTACTAGTTTCCTAGGTTTGGGGTGGAAGCTTTGGGATTTGGAATAAGGGGGATAATAAATGATGTTTAGACATTAGAAGGGTTCAATTATTTAATAAATAGAGTGAATAAAGAAATTCAAGAGAAATCCTAGATGACAAATGGTTTTGGAGACATATGGAGGATGTGGGACCCACACTAGCTTGATTTTTCATAATACATGGTATCTCTCTTTTGCAAATTCGAATTAATGGGAATGTGAACACTCTTGGGTGAGTTGGTAAGTCATAACACATGTCATTTATCATCTTAGGTCGAATTGGGAAGGATTGGTAACCTCCATGGAAGATAAAGAGTCAAAGTGGAAGTTTGTGGACACTTGGGCTAGATTCCCTAGCCCCTATGACACCAATGATGGAGCATCTATGACAACTATGACAAATTGCAGACCTGACCTCTGACATCTGACCACTATGACATGTCAGCCCCAAAAATAGGCTCAAGGAAGTCGAATTTGGGAGTTGGAGAAGCCAAAGAGACTCAAAATCAAATTTGGGAGAAGATGGAAGGTTGGAACTAGGAGACAAGTGGCAAATGTGGAATATTTCCTAAATGGAAATCTATTGAATCTATTGAGAGGATTTCGACCCTTAGAAGGCTGATGTTGGTTATAAAATGTAGAAATGAAGTATGAGAATGGCTTTTGATCATTTGTAGAATTTGCAATTGCATTTGTGAAGAGGGAGAGCTAGTGGATGACTAGTTTCTTGCCTTAGCCAATTTCGAGGGTGAAAGATTCCCATCCAAGTTGGCAATTGGAAAGGCCATTCAGACCTTTCATTTGGAGCTTTAATGGAGTCTTTATTTGTAGGTGTAAGCTACAGGGAAGCTCATGGTTTCTTCTATTGCAGCTCGCTCCTTCAACCATTTCCAGTTTTGATGGCATATTATTGATCCTTGAGGGAGGGCGTTTTTGGTGAGCTATTGTACTCTTTGGGGGAGCTTCTAAGGCACCATTTCTTTTGTAATATGAATTAAATACTCTGTTCTTAATCTCCAAAAAGTTTCAGGTCAAAATTCCAAGTAGAAATGTATAAATCTCATTTTTAATGGAAGAACAATGCCGTTTCCCCACTACCTTGTTGTGAACCAATGTATTGATGATGATTTCGAATGAATGGATGATTCTATGATGAATTTGTGATTAATGGACTGCCATGGATGTATTTTACAAGTTTCATGTACTGTACTTGAGCATTTGAATTATTTTTACTCAGTTTAATTACATTGGGAGAAGAAATAGTGCCATTTCCCCAAGGGTCGAATTGGTGATTTTTGCAGTTGAATGGGAGAGGGTTAGAACAGTTGTAATAAACCATTAATGGTGCATATGAGACCTTAATAACATATTTAACACATTACATACCTCTGTTCATAAATTTGAGTGGGTTTGGAGGCATTTGGGAAGCCATTTTCAGTGCTTACCTTAGGGGGATTTGAACCCCAAATTACTAGTAAAATTGCATACTTGGTCCAGAATCTTAAGAGAGTTTGCAGAGGTATTTTGGTGGCCATATGTAATCCCTGAACATCATATTCAATCCCTAATATCATTCATACACCTTCCTTGAATATTTGAAGGCATTTGGAGTCAATTTGAGACCTAGAGACCAATACTAGTCAAAGGGAAATCACTAGTAAAGTTACCTACATTGACCAGAATTGAAAGAGTATTTGCAGAAGTGTTTTAAAGGTACAAAGGCATCCTTGAAACACATATTTATGTTCTAATATCATTCATATACCTTCTCAGAAGATTTGGGATCATTTGGGGCAAATTTGGGACCTAGAGATCGAAACTAGTCAAAGGTCGAACCAAGGAAAAAAGTGGAAAATTGCAATTTTAATAAAATTCCTAACAAGGGACATTACATGTTTCCATCCTTGGATTCCATAGTACAAAATTTGGCTTGGAGTGGAGCGCTGGAGGAGAAGAACCCCTTTTTGGGTTTGGCTGTGAAGATCTCATCGACTACATTCAACACCAAGGTGTTGTATTTTAATTTCCAGTATTTTCATTACTATAAACGTCATTATTTCTCTTATTCTTTTACACATAGTACTTTAAGAGTGTTGTTGGTTCTTTTAATTTTCCTTTATATAATTTGATATGGTACTCAAGTTGCACAACCCTTAAGTAAGTTCTTTTTGGTACAGGTTGGTGACAAAACACCAACACCAGATTTGGTGACTCCATTGAGGATGAAGCCTATAAGTCATCATTGGTTGTGTGTGCCCTAATTCATGCCCTCTTTTTAGATGGTGTTTTTATTTATGTTTGTTCTAGCCTTCCTATAGATAGGTGACCCAGGCAAAAAAACTTGCTTTTTACCCTAACTATGGGTAAATCTCATAAAATGTTGCTTCATCTTTGCTTTGAACTTGTTTGCAGAAAAAGTGTGCCTTGACATCATGAAATTTCTCAAAAAACCGCAAATTCACAAAAACCTCGGTTTTTGGCGAATATGGTCCAATCTTAGTTTTTTCTTCTAGGCCAGTTCTGGAATCTCTTATGCTCTGCATTCTTGACTCAATTGTCTATTTGTTGTTCATCGCAGGCTATATTGTTGACATTTATCTTGATTTGGACATTGTAGGCAAGGAAAATGTTGAAAAGCTTAAGTACTTACTGCCTTTAGGGTCCCTAATATGATATTTTTTAGTCTTGCTTCAACTACATAATTCCATAATTTGGTTGAGTTTGTTCTTGCATTTGATTAAAATTCCTTTTAGATTAGTTAAGAGCTTCAATTTTTTCTTTGCGAACATTAAAAGAATTAACTTGCATCCTTTCATTTGCTAGAAAGAATTTAGTTAAAAAAAGAACACATTGCATTATTAGTTTTAACTATTAATATTTCTTGCATCTCATTCTTAGATTGCCTAGTTCATTTCTAATTTCCATTTGAAATTATTTTAGAAGAATTTTGAAAGTGCCTCTTTACATGTTAAGAAAAGTGTTCATTTTTTTTAACAAAAATAGTCCTTAGTTCTTAAGTATTGAACATTGTAATTATTTTCTTCGTTACACTTTCTACTTCTAGTATTTACTTTTCAAAACAATCTCATGTGCATATATCTCACACCTTAATTCAAACAACACTTGGTTCATGACACCAAGTTGAGCCTTAAAATCAACACTTCAGCTAATTAACTTAAGTCCTTGAGGACTCAAAATAATCTTTTAATTAAGTTAGGATTTTGGGGTTATGTATCCAAATAACTTGCCACGATCTTTCATATATGAAACTTAGTTGTTGACTTTTAGCGAGCTTAAAATCATTTATATCGAGTGCAGTTCAAAACCCATTTAACAACAAGCATGATCTTCGGAGCGGATAATGTCAAGGTTGGTACTGGAAGTATGATTAAGACTCTGTGCTATTTCATATGGAAAATCCTCGATCATTTGATTTTAACTTGAAGGCAAGGTAACATGTTGAACATATATGTGAAGAGGTATCTTAGTGGCCCATTTTTAGGTACCTAGCTAGGTGGCTCTCGCAAGAGGGAGGGCATGTGAGACAGATAGTTGTCGGTCGACTAGAGTTGCTCCCAACCTGCACTATAATTGTGTCATTTGCATCTTCACTCACTTCATTGGTGGGTTTGACACCCCATCCTTGTTCAACTTTCTACTTCTTTCCATCTAGTGTACCTTTCAATACTACTTGTTGAAGAATATTTGAGAGAGTTTTTCTTTATTTTCACATCATTTTGAATAGCTCTCCTCCTAAGATTAGTGAGTCTTTTTTTTTCTTTTTTCTTTTTAGGGTGTTTATTTTTTACATTAGTTCTTTATTTAATTAATCACCTCTTGCACCCACGTTGCACTTCACTTTAATTTAATTACATCTTAGAATTAGTATTAATTAATTTAAACCCCTCACATTATTCTAGCATAAATATATTGCTTGAGTTAGTGTCTATATAATCCTTAGACAAGATTGTGCCTCTCATATCTTTTAAACATTCTTGACGACTTTGAGGTCTATGTTCCACTCTTGGGATTTATGGTCTTGTTATTAGTTCCCCTCAATTTGTGAGAATAGTGTTGAAATATTGTAACTTCTAAGAATATTATATTTGTACTTTATTATTCCAGAGATGTTCCCTTCCTCCGAGGTGACCCTATTGTATATTCGGAGATGTTTATTCCTCCGATAGATTGTGGTAACTAGGGTTATTAGATCTCCCATGTGGGGGTCGGCCCTGAGTTAATTTATTAGGGGTTATTAGACTCTCTTAGGAGAGGTCGGCCCCATAGGGTAAAAAGTCAGTCGGGAAACAAGTATAAGTAGAGGAGGATGTTCCTCACTTATCTCTCATTCATCACTCGGAAAGTAGCGCACAAGTGAGAGAGAGGTCTGCATAGGAGGAGGAGAAGGAGCTCTAGCCTTGGTCTACATCTTGTATTTGGTTTATCATCTTTATTGAGGAATGCTTTGCTGGGTTTTCTACCCCATGAGGGTTTCCCATGGTAAAATATCTGTCTATCTTGTGATTGTGTTTCTTTCAGCGATCTTGCTAGTCAAATTAGTATAAAATTAACATGGTATCAGAGCTAGCCTGAATAGGACATCTTTCACAAGGTGAAAAACTCTCTCTCTCCTCCTTCGGTGAAAATTAGGGTTTCTGCAAAAGTTGGTATTTTTGGATTCTGATTGCATGGCTGGATAGCCCTCCTCAAAATCAAATTTTTGAGCCCTGGATCGAGGTTTTTGGTTGGGTAGAACTCCGAAAAAGTCAAACCCTAGTTTGACCAAAAGTGTAGAAAACCAGAGAACCAGAAAAGTTGCGCACCTGTGCACCAGAGAACCATAAAAGTTGCGCACCTGTGCACCAGTAAACTAGAAAAGAGAAGACCAGAAAACCAGAAATTTTGTTGCAGATCCGGAAGGTGAAAAGTTGAAGTTTCCAGAAGCAGAACAAACCAGAAATTCCAATTCAATCAAGCACATCTCCTGGTAAGTGTTATTTTATCTCTTGAGAAACTTCAATCTCTTTTGACCCCTGGAGAGGATGGCTCCAAGCACTAAGCTTGAAGACAAGCTAGAGGGTATAGAAAATTTCCGGGCATGGAAATACAAAATTGGCCTCATTCTTGAAGAGAATGATCTTGTCCAATATATTAAAGATGAGATTGCAGAACCTGAAGAAGATGAATCCAAAGAGAAATATAGGAAGGACCTGATTAGGGAAAAGAGAATCATTGTTGATTCTATTAAGGACCACTTGATTCCCCAAGTGGCATCCAAGAAGACTCCAAAGGAAATGTATGATGCCCTAGGCAGAATGTATGAAGGAAAGAACATCAATAGGAAGATGAACCTGAGAGCTCAATTGAAGAGCACCAAGATGAATCAAGGAGAATCCATTCAAGATTATTTCTCAAGGGTTTCCCAGTTCAAGGAACAACTAGATGCCATTGGAGATACTCTTGATGAAGATGAACTAGTCATGACTTCTCTAAATGGTCTCACTAGACCATGGGAGTCATTTATCCAAACCATCTGTGCCAGAAAAGAAAGCATGAAGTTTGATGTGGTATGGGAAGATTGCATCCAAGAAGAAGCTAGGGTTGTTAACAGAGAAGCCTTGCTCAAAGAAGGTGACCAAGCCTTGGCCACTCACACCAAGAGAAGAAGGAATAAACCCTACTTCAAGAAGGATAGTCACAAGGAGTCTCAACCTCCACAAAGATTTCAAAAGAAAAGAGGAACTACTCAGGGAAATAAGTTTTCCACATTCCAATGCTTCAATTGTCATAAAATAGGACACATTGCTAGGGATTGTCCCTCAAAGGGAAAGAAGAAGGGATTCCACCATAAAAGACATCAAGCACACCTAGCAGAAGATGAAAGTGAAGAAGAAGAAGAAGAGGAAGAAAGGCCTCACAAGAAAAGATCTAGAAGAGAAGAAGAAGAAGAAGAACAAAGGCCCTTCTTCAAGAGAATATCTAGAAGGAATGAAGAAGAAGATGTAGAAGAGTATGTTCTATTCTTTGCACTCTCTAGATCTATAACACCTGGAGAAGATACATGGCTTATTGATAGTGGTGCTTCAAAGCACAGGACTGGACAAAAGAAAAATCTCTCAAAACTAGAAAAGAAGACCTCCCCACAAAAGGTGTCATTAGGAGATGACTATCAATATCCCATCAAGGGAATTGGTGAAGCAAGCTACAAGCTTGATTCTGGAACACCATTGAAGATGAAAGAGATATTATATGTCCCAGGATTGAAGAAGAACTTACTTTCTATCTCAGCTCTAGATAAGAAAGGTTATAGGGTTGCATTCATAGATGGACAAGTACTCATGTGGTCCAAAGGAAAATCAATTGAGGATGCAATTGTTATTGGTGAGGAGGAAGGAGGTCTATACAAACTCAGGGGACATCCAGAAGTTGCCCTTGTTCATGAAGCCACTAGCCCTAGTGAACTATGGCATAGGAGGCTTGCTCATATTAACTACAAAGCACTACCTTAGGTAAGTAAAGTAGTCATAGGACTACCATATTTGAAGATTGATCATGATGGCACATGCAAAGGATGTGCAAAAGGAAATAATATCAAGAACCCATTTCCAAATAGTAAAACAAAGACTAAGAGTATTTTGGAATTGATTCATTCAAATGTATGTGGACCAATGCCTTCCACATCCTTGAATGGATATGAATACTACCTTACATTTATTGATGACTACTCCAAGAAGACTTGGATATACTTTATAAAAGGGAAGAATGAAGTCCTTGGAAAGTTCAAGGAGTTCAAAGCATTGATAGAAAATATTTCAGAAAAGAAGATCAAAATACTCAGGACAGATAATGGTGGAGAATACACTTCAAAAGATTTTGAAGTCTTTTGTAAAGAAGCTGGAATCAAGAGTGAGTTAACCACTCCCTACAATCCTCAACAAAATGGTGTTGCGGAAAGAAAGAATAGAACCATTATGGAAGCAATGAAGACAATGATACATGATCAAGACCTACCTATGTATCTATGGGCTGAAGCAGCCAGGACAACAGTCAATGTGCATAATAGACTATCTCATAGTGCTCTTGAATTCAAAACTCTAGAAGAAATGTTTACAAGAAAGAAGCCTGAGGTAAGCCACCTCAAGATATTTGGGTGCCCTATATATATTCACATTCCAAAATAAAAGAGAACTAAATTAGACCCTTCCGGAAAGAAGGGGATATTTGTTGGATATTGTGAAACATCCAAGGCATTCAGAATTTACATCCCAGGATTCCACCATATGGAGATTAGTAGGGATGTGACATTTGATGAAGAGATAGCTCTCAAGAAATCTAGGAAGTGCCAGTATGAAGAAGTATATGAAGAAGATGCACCTCCCAGAATTGCAGAGTCTGTTCCCATCCCTGAAGATGTAACACCTAAAGACCATGATATGATAGAACCACAAGAACCCCCCATTTCAAATATTTCAAGGAAAAAAAAGCTAGCATGGGCAAGAGATATTATATTAGGAGCAGAAAAGTATGGATCTCCTGAAGGTTCTACTAGAGTGAGTAAGAAACCAAATCCCTTCTCCAACTATATGGCTTTGATGTGTGATCTTGTAGATCAAGAACCTACTAGTTATGAAGAGGCAGTTCATAGGAAAGAGTGGGTAAAGGCAATGACAGAGGAATACCAATCAATAATGAAGAATGATTTTTGGGATATAGTTCCTAAACCTAAAGACAAAAGTGTGGTATCCTCCAAATGGATATACAAAATAAAGCATGCTGCGGATGGTAACATTGAAAAATATTCGAAGTATGGAAAGGACCAGATGGAATCTTTCTCAACCAAGGTAAGTATGCTGTGGGAATCTTGAAAATATTCGATATGTTGGAATGCAAATCCATGGTCACTCCCATGGATTCCAACTTAAAGCTATTAGTTGATGACTCTTCAGAGTTAGTGGATGTGACTCTGTACAGACAGATTATTGGGTCATTAATGTATCTGACGAATACCAGGCCGGACATATGCTTTGCGGTGAACACTATGAGTCAGTATCTAGTGGAACCTAGACGAGTTCACCTAATTGCTGCAAAGCATGTGATGAGGTACCTAAAGGGTACGATAGATTTTGGTCTCTATTACCGTGGAGATCATGACTTCAGATTGTATGGCTTCACAGATGTTGATTGGGCAGGAAGTGTATCAGACAGGAAGAGTACATCAGGTGGATGTTATTGTCTGGGATCTGCCATGATCTCGTGGTTTAGCAAAAAGCAGTCAAGTGTGGCTCTCAGCACAGTTGAAGCAGAATATATAGCTTCCTGCTCTGCTAGTTGCGAAGCGGTATGGCTTTGGAAATTGTTATCAGGATTGTTTGACTTAGAGATGGACCCCACTGTGATCCTGTGTGATAACCAGAGTTGTATAAAAATGACCGAGAATCCAGTATTCCATGATAAGTCAAAGCACATAGAGATCCGATATTTCTATATACGGGATATGGTGCAGAAAGGAGCTATCAAGCTCGAGTATGTAGGTGCTGATGAACAAGTTGCTGATGTGTTGACCAAACCTCTGTCTCGAGTAAAGTTTGAGTATTTCCGAGACAAGCTTGGTGTAGTTCAAAAGGACCCTCCTCGAAAGGGGGAGTGATATGTTTGATAATAATATTAGGATACTGGTATCGAGAACGGATACCTGTATCGATGATGAGATTACTCAGATATATACTTGTATTGGTATGGATACTTGTATTGATGATATGTATACTTGTGTTGGTGTGGATACTTTTATTGATGATATGTATACTTGTATTGGTGTGGATACTTGTATTGATGAGATGTATACTTGTATTGGTATGGATACTTGTATTGATAATGTGGATACTGTATCGATGATGAGGATACTTGTATCGATGATGAGGCTACTTGTTCTGACGATGAGGTCAGTATATGGTACCTAATTGATATGATAGGACTGTATCGTCCCTGAACGCCTAGTTCAAAATGTAGATGATGGGGATTGCATCATCCCGGAACCACTAGTTCAAAATGTACATGATGGGGATTGCATCATCCCAGAACCACTAGTTCAAAATGTACGTGAGGGGATTGTATCGTCCCCGGACTTCGGTCCCTGAATTGATCCGTAGACAGATATCTCCGAGAAGTGGTCCCTAGTGGACGAGAGGGGATTGTATCATCCCCGAACTTCAGTCCCTGAATTGATCTGTAAACAGATGTCTCCGAGAAGTGGTCCCTAGTGGACGAGAGGGGATTGTATCGTCCCTGGACTTTGGTCCCTGAATTGATCCGTAGACAGATGTCTCCGAGAAGTGGTCCCTAGTGGACAAGAGGGGATTGTATCATCCCCGGACTTCGGTCCCTGAATTGATCCGTAGACATATGTCTTCGAAAATTGGTCCTTAGACTTTGTCTAAGTTGACGAGTGGACTGCATCATCCCTAGACATGTTATGGTGTCTTAAATGGATCATGTGTTTTGCAGGGTATGATGTTGATGATCGTGTGATGACGATGTTGATGATCGTGTGATAACGATGTTGATGATCGTATGATGACGATGCTAATGATCGTGTGATGACGATGCTAATGATCGTGTGATGACGATGCTATTGATTGAGAGGATCCAGATGATGATGTTGCTGTAGCTGTTAGAGTGCTGCAGAAGATGAAGACTCAGTACTTGATGTTCCAATATTGAAGATCTTAAAGATGTTCCAGTAACTGCTTGAGTTACTGATAATAGTGTATAAAGAAATCTTCCAATGATTTATAGATGTATCATGCATCATGTAGTCGATGACTCCTCGCTCCTGCGGATGTTGTTATAATATCCTTCTCGTTAAGGGGGAGTGTTGAAATATTGTAACTTCTAAGAATATTATATTTGTACTTTATTATTCCGGAGATGTTTCCTTCCTCTGAGGTGACCCTATTGTATATATCCAGAGATGTTTATTCCTCTGATGGGTTGTGGTAACTAGGGTTATTAGATCTCCCATGTAGGGGTCGGCCCTGAGTTAATTTATTAGGGGTTATTAGACTCTCTTAGGAGAGGTCGGCCCCATAGGGTGAAAAGTCAGTCGGGAAACAAGTATAAGTAGAGGAGGAAGTTCCTCACTTATCTCACTCATTCATCACTCGGAAAGTAGAGCACAAGTGAGAGAGAGGTCTGCATAGGAGGAGGAGAAGGAGCTCTAGTCTTGGTCTACATCTTGTATTTGGTTGATCATCTTTATTGAGGAATGCTTTGCTGGGTTTTCTACCCCATGAGGGTTTCCTAGGGTAAAATCTATGTCTATCTTGTGATTGTGTTTCTTTCAGTGATCTTGCTAGTCAAATTAGTATAAACTTAACAAATAGGACATCATCCTCCTCCCCCCCCCCCCACCTAGTTCCCTAGGGTCGTCATATTTAGGCACCTCTCAGCTTGGATTTTCTCCTTCACGTAACACCCCTACTCCACCAATAAGTCTAGCAACCAACATGTCTTTAGTTCCTTCATCCAATCCTCCCAATCACCCTAATGAAAATACCAATCCAAATGTTAATGCAAACATCAATATGAATGTATCTCGGATTTCAAGCCTTCCTCTTATGGGTAGTTTGAATCTACCCAATTTGACTCGGCTAACCAATGACTCCATCGACATGATGATACCTTGCCTCCTATTCTCACTAAATTACATTCGGGCATTCCAAAGTTTGAAGGTAAATCCAGAGAGGATCCATCCAACCATATCTTGTATTTTCATTTATGGCTCTCCTCAAATAACATTGTAGATTATTCCATTCATTTGTAGTTATTTCAAAGAACCCTCACCATAGTTGCAACAAAGTGGTATATCGAATAACTTTATGCGACACACCCAATTTTGTGTCGTTGGTCACCATTTTTCTCACATTCTTCCAACTACCCATCCAATTTAACAAGGGAGTGGGAATTATTCTATCGTTCCATTAGAATATGACTACCCGCATCACTAATCACATCCATGAGTGGTGCAAAATAAGAATCATGTGTAAGATCAAGCTAGATGAATGCCTCTTTCATGTAGAATGGTTCTTAAAATATTTTACCTTTCATAGCTAAAGACATTGCTTCTAAACTATGGAAAACCAAAGAGAAATCCATCATGACGGCTAAGCAATATGATTTGATATATGCTCAATCCATGTATTTATATTCCATAATCCCATACGCCCCCCAAGGTGACTCATCACGTAGAGATCAACTAGGGGCATCCTATTTTGTGGATAGAGTGATTGGTGTGATCACATCTACCTCCCATCCATACAACCAAATGTCACCTCCTCCTGCCAGTAACCCATATGGAAGTACTTATGTTGGTGAGTGCCTTAATTTGGGGCACCACATGTTCCCTATTTCCCCGCTAACCCCTCATGCTTATCCTCGCATGCAAGAACAAGTATCTCCTACTCAATTCTTCTTAATCCCTCCTATGTTCATGGTCTTCCGTGTAGTGACGCTTCTATCGTATATGGGTATCCACCAAACCATAACCTATACTATCATTTCCTTGACCTTACACCACCCTCTTTAGTCAGCAATATTCTTCCTCTTTTTTGTAAGGGTGGGTTTATGCTCAACGAAATACATCCAGCTAACATCTTGTACTTAACAGTCAAAACGTGCATCCTGACACTAAAAAAAAGAAGAATAAGGGAAATAACAAAGGCAATAACAAAAATCGGGAAGGTGGCAGCAATCCCCTTAATTCTCCTGCCAATACTAGAGGTAATTCTAACACAGCGAACCAAGATCCCAATAAACCCCCCGAGCAAAGTATGAATGCTCAATTATGGACTAACCATTAGTGTTCATTTTGAAAATTTTATGGGCATTATACCTACCATTTCCCACACCTTACTTGAGCTTTTCAGTTATGGAATGAAGCCAATAAGCATGATGTTGCTAACACCCCTTAAGATCAACCCAATACTCACCCAACCCCTCCTCCTACCACTCAACCTATGGTATTTCAAAACCCATTTCCTTCATAAGGGCTAGTAGCAACTCAGTTAATAGTTCCTCAAACAAATCAACTGTTTACGTTCTCCAATCCTTGTGATCCTTATTTGTAAAACATCTTCAAGATTTTCGTCGACGTCTCTCCAAACCTGTCACAATCAATATGGTATGCCAATCAAACTTATTCGTTTTCAACAAGAATAAGGATCCAACCTTACCAGTAGGACCTTTACATATCCCACGTCCCAACATTGGCCCTACTACAAAGGTACCCAAAATCCTTTTACATTGCATGGCACATGAACCAAATGCTATAGCTATTCACGATTGTAATGTTGTGGATGATTTTTTCTAGTCTCTTGTGGCCACGTTATCCTTACAAGTTCTATAGAATTGTCCTATGCAACACAAGTCCATTTTGTACACTTTGGGCACGATAGATCCTTTTGATGCTCATATGATCAAGTTTGATTTAGATAAATCAAAACCTCATATTCCCTTTTCAGTGGCATTTTAGGTTCCTATCACCATTAAGAACTTGATTATGCATCAATGTATTATTGACAAAGGGACCTCTACATGTGTTATGTTAACACGCATCTAGAAGAAATTATAATCTCTCGAATCGACCTTGTCCCTTATGACTCTACGTGCATATGATGATCATCCTTCACATTCACAAGGTCTCCTCCAAAATATTCCCAATGGACTAGAAGGAAAAACTATCTTAGTGGATATCGAAGTTGTAGACACCTAATTAAGTTACAACCTACTTGATTGTACCTATATGTATGCTATGAAAGCGATCGTTTTTACTACTCTTCATCTTATGATGTTCTCTCACAATGACAAGATTATCACACTTGATAAACTCACGTGCCATGATCCCAAGTCTGCCTCCATCCCAGAGAATGTTTTACTTACCATCGTAGGAAACCTATCCATGCCCTCCTTTATTTTTGTTGGCCTAGGAATATTTCAACGCCCTTCATTACTTGGAACATTTTTTGGGCCTCCCCCTCTTATCAATTAAGAGGGGAGTTCACAGATGTGCACCATCACATTTGAGAACCCTACTCCAACACTTGGTCACCCGTGGTTGGAGAACCTATTGATCAACTCTCATTCCTCTTTTCTCCTCCATGAATTACAGGCACCCCTTTGATAACTACCCTTAACCTTTCCCCGTTTGGAACCTCACACCACCAAATATTTCTCCCACTCCTCAAGTAGTTTTAAATCATGCCCAACAGTGGGTACTTCTAATGTCCCACATCCTATGGTTAACTAGGAGGTCATCCCCTCCACCCTGCATACCCATCCAAACAACAAGGCTATGAGCAAGAAAAAGAATGTGGATAATCCTACCCTAGATATGACCATCAACATTACCTCTACAACAACCAAGAAGTGTGAATCCCTTGTGCCATTTGTGATATCCTTGGTCACACCACCCATTAGTGTCCAAAGTTTCCTCTCTTGTGTAGTCATATCCATGTTTAAAGGGAGAGTAGCAACTCCTCCATTCTTGTAGTCTAGATTACTCTCTCCAATGCTATTAAGCAGCATAGTAAGACATTGTGTACCAACCACCCTTGTGCATTATGTGGCATTTATGACCACTATTCATATCATTGTTTGGACCTCCACAAGTTTCGTACAACTTTGGTCGAACTTTATTTGTGGTCCTTAGAACCATAGGTCACATTCATTGAAGAGATACCTCCACCTGACCAACAAATTGAAGGAATTGTATCCATTTATTATGTTTCTTCATCAAGGGAACCAATCTCTTAAGCACCATCCTCATCTTCATCGCCTTGAACAATGATGGACCTCCCTGATCTCTCAACCCCTATTTTTCAAACCAATGAAGAGATTCTTAAATGTCTAACCAACCGTGATTTCCCTTGGGATGATATGATCATCATGCATACTTCCTCTCTTAGGATACCTCTACATTATTTGAGTCTTTAGGATAATTCGCCATTGATTCAAAAGAATTTATCCCCCCAAGACATGTTGATTGGCTTAAAAACTTGAATCTCGCTTTAGTTGCCTTTAAGGAGGGGAATATGGACAACATATTGCCCACTATTCAAGTGGATATTTTAGTTAATCCTAATGTGATTGAATTTTTTTAACTTGAAACTTCATGTACCTTTGAAGAGGTTGTAGCTCCTATAAAGCTCCCTTTCAAGAATTTTGTGATGTTTTCACTTGGTCGTATGTTGAAATGTTGGGACTCGACCATCCATTATGGAACACCACATTAACACATGGTATGACATAGATCCCATGTGCCAAAAAAATGACCTATTCATCCTTCCAAAGATTTGATCATTAAATCCAAAATCAAAAAACTTTGGAATGCATGATTCATCTCTCTGGTTTCCTATACCACATGGGTATCTAATTTGGTCCTTATCAACAAGAAACAAGGCACCATTCACGTATGTACTTATTTTATAGATCTTGATAACTATTTTCCCAAAGACAACTACCTGACCCCCTTTACTGATCAAATAATCGATGCTTGTGAAAGCCACAAAGTCCTCTCCTTTATGGATGACAACCTTTTAGATCACATTCAGATCCAAATTCATCTCGAGGACTAGTACAAAACCGCCTTCACCACACCTTGGGGAATCTTTTCTTATTGAGTCATGTCTTATGAAATTAAAAACATTGGAGCCACTTTCCATGACATGATCAGCATTATCCTTGCATATTTGGTTGATCTCACTGTACATTCAAATAAATGGTTGCAACACTCAGATTACCTATGTAGAGTGTTTTTTAAGTGTTGTAGATATAACATTTGCTTAAATCCACTTACATGTGTGTTCTACATCCCTCCCAACTGAATGCTAGGATTTATTGTTTCCAAACAAAGGATCATTGTTGATCCTTTGAAATTTTGAGCCATCCTTGAACACCCCCCACCTAAGACTTTGTGTCAAATTCAAAGACTTCAAGGCATAGTGAAATCCTTGTGACATTTTATTCTAGACTATGCTATGTGCATTCATACATTTTTGAAACTTTTACATTCTAACATCCCCTTTGTATGGGACAAACATGCTCAAAACTCTTTTGAGGCCCTTAAACGTGCTCTTACTTTGGCACCTTTGATTAGTCTTCCAAATTTTGCAAAGGATTTTATTTTTTACATCTTGGCATCTCCTTTGGTCGTTACTAGAGTTATAGTTCTAGAAGGTGATGATTGTATGGAACATTTCATATACTATGCAAATAAAAATATATCTGGACCTTTGATGTCATACAACCATGAAGACAAGCTTGCCTTAGGTGTCATTTTTACTATTTAAAAGTTGTGACATTATATCCTTATCAATAAGACCAAAATTAAATCAAACTTGAATCCCATGTTATATCTATTGAGCATGTGTCTTATCAATGGAAAATTCGCTCGATGGATTGTTATCTTCCAAGAGTATGATCTCAAATTTGTTACTCCCAAGATTAAAAAGGATTTGGCATTGGTTGAGTTTATTTCATCTCTCCTCACTGGTGCAACAAATCCTCCTCTCAATGATGATGTGTCAGATGAACACGTGTTCACTGTCTCTTCTAACAATCCTTTGTATGGGGACATCCTTGTTTATTTTCACACTCAAAAGTTTGTTCCTCATATTTCTTGAGATGATCGATGATGGATTCATCGCCAAGGTCCTCATTGCCTCCTTATTGAATGATATTCTATATCGATGAGGGGTTAAAACTATCCTACGTCGATGTCTAATGTTCAAGGAGGTCAAATGGGTCTTAAATACCTATCATAGTGGAGCATGTGGAGGCCACCTCTTTGGTATGGCCACCACCCATAAAATCTTTTCGTCGATTATTTTTTGGCCCACTTCGTTTTCTAATTGCATTCAGGTAGTGTAACATTGTCAAAATTCCTAGTTATTTTCCTCAAACGCACAGGCACCGATTAGCCCCTAGACCCTCTCATCTTAGTTGATTCATTCCATACATGGTCCATAGACTTCATGGAGTGTAAACCTACATCAAACAATGGTCATAAATGCATTGTTGTGGATGTCAACTATTTCAATAAATGGGTCAAGGCCATGTTAACATATAATAACACTATCGCTATAGTGGTATGTTTTTTCTTCAACCATGTAATCACTAGATTTGGTGTTTCATGACAACTGGCCTTTGATCACAACACTCACTTTTTTTTGTAAGCAAGCAAGAGGAACTTCTATTACTAATAAAATTACATAAAATACACATTACGACAATGGTTGGACTACCACATGGGAAACTAGGTCAACCATTGTAGGAGTATTAGGTAGGTTCTAACCCTCCAAAATAGCACAAAATTAAATAGAGGGGAAGTTTTCCCTTCAAGAGGAAACCAGAACTTTCCCCTCTTATAGAACTATCTAATACACAAAACTGATATAATAAAGAAGACAACCAGAGAGTTTTTTATCGTAGCCATAACCACCATGCGAATTTAAAAGTAAGACAACAAGAAAGAAGAATGTGATTAAACCTGTAAAACAACTTATTTTCTATCATGTGTACCATTTCCCACCAACTTGGGAGTATTCACAGCATCAGCTAAGAGATCCAGCTTGGTATGTATGTTGTTTATATTGCTGCAGAGGGTAGCCATCACCAAGCGGACACTTGCTTGTGCTTGATATTTATCCATGAGAAAACGACCCAATAATAGTTTAAGGATCCAATATGGCTCCAAACCATAAACATCCTTCGCATTGCATGCATTCCCCTCCACCAAGTTCACTTGGAGACTAGCCAGGAGACTAGATTCGGCCTGGTCAATTTCCGCTCGAATGTGCCATGGTGTATCCCAATTGTACCTTCTTTCCATGTGATGTTTTCAGCTTCCCCCACCATGCCTGTAGTGAGCTCTTTGGCAAAGCATGGCTGCTCTCCTAGAGCTATCACGGGACTTGTTCTTCAGTGGACTGAAGGGCATCCAAACCTAACCAAAATCACGGAGCATGCCTTCCTCATCATGATTCAACACATAAATCACCATTAGAATGGAGCTAAAGTACCCTACACACATCGAAGGGGATACAAAGTACCCACCATAGCATGCTAACGGGCCCAATCTGGCACCTTCCATGGATGAACTACATGCGAGAGATTGGATGAGGGTTTTCAATTGATCCTCCATTAAACCTCCATTGTACCTCCCATCTCACGCTCATCTCTGTCCTCTTGACCACCAATCATCCTATCCATATTGCCACCTACCCTTCCCTCACACCAAGTGGAGGGGGAAGGTCTTAACACCTTTCTCACCCCATCCAGGGGATAATAACACTCACTTCAAAGATGTTGTTTGGGAGGAATTCACCTACCATTTGAATTTTGAGAATCATTTTTCGTCCTCATATTATCAACAGGGGAGTGATCTAGTTGAGATCGTCAATATAGTTCTTAAAACCATGCCTTAAGGGGCAGTTGATAAGCACAAATAAAATTGACATGTTATGTTTTTTTGCCTTATGAGCATATCAGACATCAACTAAAACTGCCAGTAGATTTAATCCTTTATACCTTGTACATGGAGTGGAGTCATTTTACATATCAAATGCCAAACCCCCTCTTTACACTTAGCAATTGAACTTTTATCAAACACCTTTGTTCCAAAACAAAGACTTATCACATTGGAACAAGTTGATGAGGATCGATGCACACTTTACAGACTATTGAAGCAGCTAAGAAATGCTTCAAATTCCATTACTATCATCATGTCCAACCTCTTTCATTCTGTGAAGGCGAACTAGTCCTTGTCATTCTCTCACGTTAGTTGTTAAAAAAATGAATCACAACTAGGTATATCAGCATCTCCAAAATCTTATGTCATGGAATAAGATGCAAAAGCAAAAATAGAGTAAGGTTTTCCAAGTTTAGAAAGGATGGAAAGTATCATTCAATCATTGGAAATCTTAATACCACAATCTATGAGACAATAAACTTTGAGATGTATTCTAATTCTATGAAAATTAGCATGATCTAAACTAAGAAGTTCAATCTTAAGTTGATCAACTTGAATTTCAATATGTTTATCAAACAATTACTCAATTTTGGTTCAACATGCATCATGTTTGTCAACCCATTGAAGATGAAATTTAAAATTTTCATAGATGGACATGAGTCAGTGAATCCATGGGCTTCTTCATTTTTGTTTTCACTCGTTTATTTCTTTAAGGCTTCCAAAGCTACAATTTATGTTCCCAAAATAATCCCCAATGCCCTACTTCTCAATAGATATTCCATGTGAGACTTCCATGAGAAATAATTAGTATCGATTAAGTGGATTTTATTTGAACTACACATATTAAAGAAGATAAATAATATGACTATAAACAAATTAATTGCACCAAACACAAATTATGTGAAAAATAGCTCACTTTCAAGGGTGGCAGGTGCTGGGGAGGGTTATTATTAATGTTGATGGACAACAAGAAATAGTGGTTTTTGTGGGTTCTAGGAGTGATAACGAATAATCAAGTAGAAATATTGGCATTGTATCAAATCTTAATTATATTGAAGGCCAAGGAAGTGAAAATATCTCAGTACTTAGAGATTCTTCATTTGTTATTCAGTAAGAATGTTAGAAAAGTAAATTTGACATGTCCACTCCCTTGCAAGGTATATATCTTGCATCAAATACTTAATAGTTTGATTTGAACAGATGGAATTTTATATATCCTCTGAGGCCACAATATTCACGCAGATGGTATGGCCAATATGGAATTAAACATGGAAAGGGAGGCACCGATGCAAAATGGGGGTGGCCAAACCCCTTGTCTAATTATGTGACTTCAACATTTAGCTATATGAGTTACTGTAGGTGTAGGTGGGTGGAGAATAGGTGGAATATGGAGATTTGTTAGGCTAGTGCAATAACATCCTCCACATGCCTTGTACATCTTGCATGCTTGACAACATTTGGACTTGAGTGGAGTATTGTGGCAAATGTGATGGGAGGTTGTGTTGTTGGTGGGATAATTCATAGTTTGACAGTGAATAATTTATAGGATGTACTTTGTGGAGGGAACTTATGATCCGGTTCTATGATTCTAAGTGAAAAAGGTATAACCTTTTCTTTCTTGGGAATGTTGTGGCGATGTTGATATCTCGAATGCACATGTAAGTAGGATCCCTTGCTTTGTTATAAAGCATGTTGTTGTGAAGTCTAGGATTGTGGGGAACTAAGTTTCAACCCCTTGTGGCCTTATTTGGTTTTATTGGATTCTATTGATTTCAAGTTCTTAGATAGTGAGAAATTTGGTAAAAGAACTACTCAACGATTAAGCTTGGGGTTTATTTGCATGGATTCGATATGTGGGGACTCATGTGTCTTCCTCCTATGGATTTTCCTAGTCCCTTTGGAAGTTGTTCACCTAAGGGTTGTGGAACTCAATAGACTTATGTAATTTCCTCATTTTAGAGACTCCATGATAATTCCCCTAACCCATTTAGCCCCATGTGTTCAAGAAGAAATAAAATAAATTAGCTAGGAATAATATTAGTCCATGGCCATTTAATTTAATTAAATGACACTTTAGAGAAATGTTATAGTCTTAAAAGGTAAATATTTTATTATCATTTAATTTGTTATGAGTGATTAATGCATAGGAGGGCCCAAGAGGGTGCATGGAGCTTAGTTGGCCTTCTAAGATGTTTCCAAAATAAAATTAGAAGAAAGCAGCACAAAGCAAGGTGTTAGTGAAAAGAAGGAAACTAGAAGAAAAGCGGAGCAAAAGCAGAAAAGATGGAAGGAGGCAACAAAAGTAGGGAAACTCAGAAAATCAAGAAAGTAGTAATAAAAGCAAGAAAGTTATCAAATGAAAGAAAAAAAAAAAGTTTCCTGATTTGTGCAACTCAAGAAAGATTAGAAACAATCAACTAAAGCTACAAGGTCAAAATTTAGCTAAGGAGGGCGCATTAGTTGATATATGGAAGGTCCACATGAGCTAGCACTTACCAAAAGACTCCTCAAGCATGATTGGTTCAAATTCCTAGAACGAAGAGTATGAAAGAAGGAAACAACAAGCCAAATGAGGTTAATAAAAGGAGTATGAGAGCTCCATTTTACATATTTTGATCATTTTTGCAATTCGAATTGATGAGCTCTCAAGCTTCTCAATTGACTTGGGAGGTGTGCCCCTTGTCACCGGTTGGGATATGTGCCCATGTTGTCATTGTGCTAGTTGATTCTTCAGCTACAGCTGAAGAGAATGGAATTCAACCATTTTCATTGAGTTTATTGCAGGTTTTCTAATCCATTTTGTAGGCCCAGGAACCAAAGGTGAAGATTAGTCAAAGCCATTTGCATCTTCAAGCAGATTCTCCAAAGGTTGTGATCTGAGCACCAATCAAGATGGAGAAGTCTCAAGTTGCCTGGAGGGGAATGGAAATGAAGCATAAGTAGAGAAGACCACAATATTTACTGTCGAGGGTTGTCAAAATAATCAAGCCATCACCTATTCTACTGAGGTCATCCAGAGGCATCTCTCACTAAAAATCTGGATCAAAGAGCAACTACTAATAGTTGCTCAAGTTCTGTAGAAGCATCTACCGATGGATGCTATGATGAAGTACCTATTGATGGGTGCCTAAGTTTTGAGGAGACATCTACTGATGGATGTCCATATATCTATGTTGGTGACATAGAGATTCCACTTGATGAGGTTGCTGCAAGTACAAGTTCCACTAAGCTTAAAGAAGATGAATTCCTTGCAGTCGAGGAAGAGGTCCCAGGATCTATCTCACTATCACCACATGAGCTTCATGAGGTTGATACACTAATAGATGAAGAGGAAGTTCATTCTCAACCTTATCCTTTTGAAAGGCCACTCAAGATGAGCGAAAGAAAGATCAAGGAGGCCTTACACATTCTCCATGACATACATGTTTCAATGTCACGGTCTTGTTGGAGAATTGCTTCATTGGAGGAACCACTCTCACTTGAAGCCATCGAGAAGACTCGAAAGGCATTGTCTACAATCCAAGGTAAATTCTTGCAATTGATTTCTGATAGAGATGATTTACTTGAGCTTGTTGAGATGTTTCATAGAGCCTCCTTGACGGATAAGGATGATATTTGCAAGCTCAATGATGATTTGATGGCCACCCAGGATTCTTTGAGAAGCACCCAAAGTGCCCTCCAAGAATCGAAGATGGAGATAGAGCAACTTCACCAAAATTTGCAAATATCACTCATTCCAGTCAGCCACTCTCTTATCGTTGATTGTACTATGGAGGAACCTCATAAGATGGTGGTGGATCACGAGGAATATGTTGATTTGCATGTTCCTGAGGAGTGTGTAGATGAGAATGATAATGACCAAGCAAAAAGTGTTGAAGTTGTGAACAGTGTGGAAAGAGATTCCACTTCGGGACCTTCAAGCTTCTTTGTTGGTGATTTCAAGATCATTTTAAAGGAGATTGATTATGTTGATGGTGGTGAGCCATATTTTGGATCAAATCCAAAAGAAGAACATAATTTAGATTTCCATTCACTACTTGAGCTACCTAGTGAAGCAAATGACAAGCACCCATCAATTGGATGTGAACCAGAAAGTTTGGTGGAAGGAAAGATCATCATAGCTATACCACATGAGTAGGAAGACATGATACAAAGGTATTGCCACATTTCTGATTTGTGTATCCCTTTGTTTCATTTTGAGATGGCATCCACTTATAGTGAGAAGGTTGGCATGGTCGATTCCTTCGGTATGGAGGCTCAAATTTCTGATGTTAACTATGAAGGCAGTAATGGAGATGAATCATTAGAGGAGCATGAGTCACTACAAGGTGACATCAATGGGGAAGGAAGATGTGTAGAAGAGGTTGTTGCAATAGATAGTTCCAATGAAGATGAAGATCTTGCAGTTGGGAAAGATGAACAAGGGTCAACTTCTTAGTCACCACCTGAGCTTCATCGTGAAGTTGATCAAAAGAAGGAAGAAGAGGATTTTTTTCCTCAAGAACCACATTTTCTTACAAGGCCCTTGAAGATGAGTGAAGGGAAGATCCATGAGGCCTTGAACATTCTACATGACACTAATGTATGGGTGTCAAAATCATATTGGAGAGCTGCATCAATGGAGGAGCCATCGTCCATTGAAGACTTGGAGACCATTCGAAAGCAATGACAGACATCAGAGGTAATTTTCTGCATTTTCTTTCTGATAGAGATCATTTACTGGAGCTTGTGGAGATGTATCGTAGTGATTCATTGGAACATGAAGAAGAGGTTAACAAGCTCACTCACATATTGAAGACCACCCAGGATTCTTTGAGAAGTGCTCTCAGTGCACTTCAAGAATCTGAGCATCAGATTGAGCAGCTTGATGAGAAGTTGCAAGGATCACCTTTCACCTCCTGCATTGTAGACAATCATTCTCATGTAGCTGATTTCATTCATGGTGTAGAGGAGGAACTTCATGTGATGGTGGCACATGAAGTACATTCTGATTTGCATGTTCTTGGGGAGTTTGAATTTAAGCAAGATGAAGGCCAAGCATCCGTTCTTTTCCAAATAGATTATGAGTTACCTCTAGGAGATTGTTACACAGTTTTAGAGGAGGCACATGATCTCACTACAGTCGAGCCAACCTCAAGTCTGGTGGATGACTATTGTAGAGAGTTGTTTCACTATTCTCCATCCCACACACATATGGAAGCCAGCACACATAGGGTTGAAGATTGGGTAAAGGTATTCTTTCTTTTGGTGCCACATGAGGAGAAGGAGGCTCCAACACTCTTTATTAATGACTTGATGATTAGAACTTGGGGTTTAACAAGCACACTAGTCCCTTACCAGTTTGATGAGCAGCAGAGGCATCTATCTGATGTCTCCATCATGCATAGCAATGCATGGGAGTTCCACTTGAGCCAATTAGGTGGAACAAGTAGCAGAGTGATGAGTTGTTGAACCAAAGCGAAGATGGAACATGGGGAAGCTACAAGCTTTCCATTTGGATCATTAAGATGGAATGTTTATTCATCCATTGATTGCGTAGATAGATACATGAGGGAGTTGAGTACCCCAAGGGGTAAGTTTTTTGTTAGCATCAGTGGAGAGTTTATTGACACATCATTCATCTTTTGTGAGCAGTTGCATGGGAATCTATGGCTGCTATGTGATGTCTTCATTATACCTGGATGGACATGGGACTGTCACCTATGTCTTATGGATAGCAATGATGCCATTCGCAGTGCTAGTTTGCACATGGCACATATTGAGTTTCATACTTGGTTGGAGAGACTCACAGAGGTTCGTTTTTTTATTCGGAGTGATAAACTTCCAGTGTGGTGGTGGGATCCTGGTATCCTACATGACGATAGATCCTGCCTGATGGTACTTATGTTTGGGAGCATGCATTTGACCAGTGGGACCCTAGGATCATTTTTGGAGATCCAGTTATAACCAGAGTAGCTTAGCAAAAGCATGGTGGCACTTCCATTGAGTTCAGTTGGAATTTGGAATTCCAATGCATGTCAAGTTCAGCTACATATCTTAAATTGCTTGAGGACAAACAATATTGATAGGGGAGGACTGTAATGTCCCCATTTTAGAGGCTCCATGATGATTCCCCTAACCTATTCATCCCCATGGGTTCAAGAAGAAATAAAATAAATTAGCTAGGAATAATATTAGTCCATGGTCATTTAATTTAATTAAATGACACTTTAGAGAAATGTTATAGTCTTAAAATGTAAATATTTTATTATCATTTAATTTTGTTATGAGTGATTAATGCATAGGAGGGCTCGAGAGGGCACATGGAGCTTAGTTGGCCTTCTAATATGTTTCCAAAATAAAATTAGAAGAAAACAGCACAAAGCAAGGTGTCAATGAAAAGAAGGAAACTAGAAGAAAAGCAGATCAAAAGCAGAAAAGATGGAAGGAAGTGACAAAAGCAGGGAAAGTCAGAAAATCAAGAAAGTAGTAATAAAAGTAGGAAAGTTCTCGAAAGCAAGAAAATAAAGAAGTTCTTGATTTGTGCAACTCAAGAAAGATTAGAAACAACCAACTAAATCTACAAGGTCGATATTTAGCTAAGGAGGGTGCATTAGTTGAGATAAGGAGGGTCTACATGAGCTAGCACTTAAAAGACTTCTCAAGCATGATTGGTTCAAATTCCTAGAAATTAGAGTATGAAAGAAGGAAACAACAAGCCAACTGAGGTTAATAAGAGTATGAGAGATCCGTTTCACATATTTTGATCATTTTTACAATTCGAATTGAGAAGCTACAGAGCTCATCAATTGACTTGGGAGGTGTGCCCCTTGTCACTAATTGGGAGATGCGCCCCTACTACCATTGTGCTAGTTGATTCTTCAACTAGAGTTGAAGAGAATGACATTCAACCATTTTCATTGAGTTTATTGCAGGTTTTCTATTCCATTTTGTAGGCCCAGTATGTTCTAGTCAGTGTGCCAAGTTCCAGTTAATTCAAGCTCTCTCTTCTCTCTCTCATTTCTCATGCCACCTTTCCAGTTGGAGGAGAAAGATTGGAGAATTGTGCCCTTTGTGTTATGGATGTTGTTCCAATCAGCATATGATATGTAATCCTTTCCATTTTATTAATAAAATACAATCCAATACTTCCATGTTGCAGGTTACACATTTTTCTTCCAAGTGTAATTGAACCCATTCTCTTTCCAATGCATATTTTGACTAGTTTTCATAGTTATAAAATTGACTTATGTGCATCCATTTTCTATTATGGCAGTTGTCTTGGATTCTTGAGACAATTTTGAACTCAATACCAACCCTAGTTCATAGTTTTGGGAGGTTTAGAGGCCATTTGGGTCAAACTGTAAGTTAACTAGTTGAGATGTCATTATAGTCCACAAATCTTCCTAGTCTTCCAAACTCTACCAGTTTGTCCCCAAATATCAGTATTATTGTTGCCTTGGTTGTTTGGGGTTAGACACAGGCCAGCCACCATCTGATTTCACCCCAATTTAGTGGAAGGATCTAGTTTGCATATGCTGGTGTACCCAAGAAGCTTTAAAGTAGACTTCAAGGACAGCTGTTGTTGAAACATAAATGGTCCAAGTACCTTGTGCATAGGATTTTGAATCTATCCTTGTCCTTGTTGTTTATGTTGTTGCACCCTTGTTATCAGACCTTGCAGATCCAAAAGACTCCAATTATCAAGATTTGGTTGGGTTTAACTTTGACCAAGACTAGTTTCTTCCATACTAGTTTTAATAACTAGTTTCAGTCTTTGCAATTTTCTGTTTTAAATTTTGTAATAGAGTTAATATCCTTGAAATCATATCTTAGGATATTACAACTTGCTTAGAGAATAGATACAATACTACATTTAATTGGACCAATGGAAAGTCACAAACATATTGGAAAATGTGTAGTGTGTGAGGCCATGGACTTAAGGAATATTTTGAGATTTATGGTTAAACAATCGGATGCCTTACACTGGCATAGATCCATCTTAAACCCAGATCTATCAAGCACCGAGAGGGATCCAAATTCTTGAGGAGTAGTTTTTTTTATCTTAAACTCAAGAAATTTGATTCCTCTCTTGCTTGATAGATCCGGATTTAAGTTTTAATTTTCTATTTTGGACATGGACATTTTTAATTACTTTCCATAATTTGTTTTTATTTTATGAGCCAACATAGATTTTTTTTAATTACTTTTCATCATTTTTTTATTTTATGAGCCTACATGGTTTTTTTAATTATGGTAACATTATGTTACGTTATATCATCTCCCACATACTGGGTTGTAGAGCACCTCGCTCCTCTTGGTGCAATGAAGTAATACTCCACTTGAACTAGAGTATTGGAAACCATATGGATTCCCAACATACTTGATTTGAAGTACTTGAAGCTAGATTTAAAGCGTGGGGACGATAGGTGAACAAGTTAATTTCTAATGTGGATATGCACTATAATATGATACTTGGCTTCGCTAGGAGCTCTCAATAAATGGTGGATAGACCTTCAAATTCAATCAGGTCAGTTAAGGATGTATGCATGGAATATTTGATGGTGCAACAAGAATTAGGAGACGAGGACAAGGGATAACAAGTTGATGTAGGAATCCAAGAGCAATAAAGAAACAACAATGGAAGACACCCATAATGGGCCTAATCTAGCATAAGAGTCTCAGGTTTTTATATGTAATGTCAATTTATTTTTTTATGTGGTAAATTTGACAGACTTTATAGCAATTGGGTTCATAGGATACATTTGGTATGTAGCAAGCCAAGTCAATAGTTAGGGGTTTTCTTTGAATAAAACTTGGCAATTTTTCTATATTGTATGTTGGAATTTTGTACAATTTGTACTACTTAATGCTTACTATTCATCCATAGCCTTTTTATTAATGAAAATATAATTGTTTCTGATATATAAAAGAAATAGCTCAGTTTTAAAAAAAACACCACTCAAAAGGGTATTCAAATGACCAAGTTGTGCCCCCTTTAGAAGTTCCAAAAACAAGGATTAGATGGCATTTTGAGAAAACTAAGAAACAAGAAGCACTTAACACTGAAATTTTTAGAAACCAATGTTGGGCATGTGTTGTACTCTTTGTAGGTTTCTAGAGCAAGGAGGGTCGGGGGGGTGGATGATGAGTCCCCTAGGCTAGGGGAGTGTGGGGGGGGAATGAGCCCCCCCACTAGGGGTTTGGGGGAAATGCCCCATAAATAAATTTGTTGGGTCCATTTTTTATCCATTTTGAGTTGATTTTGGCCCATGGTTTTACATTCCATTGTAAACTATTTCTGGTGTTAAGGAATCGGGATTGGAATCTAATATGGGTTAATGGATTAGGGTTTTGGATGCTATAATATTGTATTGTAAACAAAAAAGATAATACAATGAGATAGAGAGTGGATAAACTCTCAGGAATGTTGGTTTTCCTGGTTTTGGGTTTCCAGGGTAAATCTTTTTGTAATGTGTGTATGAGCCATTGTTAATTCTTGTGTTTTAGATTATTTTTGGTATTTTTTTTCTTACATGGGTTTATCAAAACTCTTCAACCAATTGTACCAATGTGTAAACAAAGGAAAAACTTACACTTGGAAAAAACCACATTGAAAACGTAATTGGTAAAGTTATTCCCATTTAATAGCCACCTTCAAAAACCGAATGCACCATGGGGAGGATCCTCTAAAATAATAACCTAACACATTTTTCACTAAACATGTTGACGTGGCACTGCTAACTAGTCAAATTAATAGCATTGTGTTGATGTGGCGTTGTGTAATTAGCATAATGTTCCTTTGGCACTGTGGTAGGATGCCACATGGCAAGCTAACATGGCTAGTCCATATTGCAAAGGTCCACATGGAAAATATAAAGAGGTGCACATGATAAATGAGTTTGTATGAATGCAGGCATGTCACCCACATGGAGGTCTTTGTGCAAGTGTTAAGAGGTCAATCCCATGTGGCATTTTTTGGTTGGTGGCGTGGTCTCCAAGGTTGTGAATTTTTTCAAAGGGGCATTCATAGGTCTTTTTGGTCTCCAAAGTGGGTTCTTGTTAGAAAGGGTGACAACTCCTAGAGAGAGAGGAACCCACATAAAGGGACCTCTCCATGGTAGCGGTCACCTTGGAGGGATCTCATTACCAACAAGGAAGGTATCGAGAAAATTCTAGAAGGTCCAATACGATGTGGAGTTGAACATTGGAAAATGCACATTGTGGCTCAACATACAAAAATTCAAGGTCAAAAAACAAGAACCTAGGCACAAATTCCATGGAGCACCAAAAGGAAAACTAGGGATTTGAAGCCCATAAAAAATTGCAAACTCGTCCGAAAAAACAACAAACAAAGCACCAAAAAAACATGAACAAATGTTGAAAATATTCAAACAAAGAACTTTATAAAATAGTCTTTTACTCTCATTCAAATGAATGACCATTGCATGTTCTGAGAAAATATTAAAATTGTGGTCAAACTAAGACCTTTATTAGTCAAACAAAAGGCATACCCAATGTAGAAGGATATTTCAGGTGAAATGCAATAGTCAACTTTCTCCATGCTAAAGGGATTTTTCTGAAAATGAACAACAAGCTCAATTTTTCAAGAGTTAATAACGAGAAATCTAAAGGTCTTATCCATGACATGAGAGAAGGGTTTTGAATCCCTTCCACTACTCAATACCACAACCAAATTTGATCATATAAAAAATGCATAAAGACTAAAAAGGAATTTGTAATTGTCGCAATGTACCTCAATCTTCGAACAAACAGAAATTTAACCTCACAAGCACTCTAATGTGATATTGACATCATAGGTGGGAAACCAAGTAGTGAACACCATAGAGAAATACAAATCAAAGATATAGACAACATGACTTATGTGGTAAAACCCTTAAAGTGGGCAACATCCACAGAGCAACAAAAAAGTCGTGTCACTGCAAAGGAAAGAAATGCTACATCTAGTACAATACTCTATTCTCTCTTATGTGGCATCATCAACTAATGACCCTCTATGATATTTACATAAAAATCATGTACCAATGATGTGTTATACATGGATCCATTGTCGTGAATACCAAGAATATAAGGATCATCACATCACCTATGCACAAGATAGAGTGGTGATCATCAGATAACTCAAGTGCAAAAGCACACATCACTACTACATTAGACCATGTTCGTCTTAAGAAATATTCTAACCTCTAATATCATAAGAGAGTTATTTTCCTTTAGCCAACTCTTGGATATGCTCAGATAAACCAACCAGTGGATGCTATCACTAAGCCATTCTAGGCGCAATTGTGTCAACCATGGCTCCAATAAACTCCAGATGCATGGAAAACTCACATGGCTAGAGATGAGTGCCAAAGCGTTGTTGGAGCATTAGTGTTTGGAAGTGAGGCAACAACCCTCCATTGAATCTCTCCAAGGGATTTTTGTCTACCAATCTCAAATTTTCAAATTCTCCCAAGGCGTTCTAATGTTATCTACTCTAAACCATACTCTCTCTCAAGCATTGTGTGGCTATACATTTGGCCTTTGCTCCTTAAATCTCACAGGTTCTACATCCTTCTTCCTCAACTCCTACACTATAGTCCCTCACAAGGCCTCCTTCTGAATGCAAACCCTCACCAACTATTCTCACCACCCCTCTTCTTCAATCACGCATGTTCATCTCAATCACCCTCTGGACATGTGGGATCAACAAACATTCCCTTCACTGTCAAAATTTTAGTCAACATAATAATTTATTGATCAAACCTCTAGGAGGTCCATCCTTGAAATCTTCTAGTGCTTTTTAAAAAGGCTTATAGTTTGGAAACAAAGTCTAGCAAAACCTCTCAACCACATGTTGAAATTAAAAATCCACGCCATGAGGGAACTCATTATCATAACCTTTCAACTTTAACAAATTTTCAACAATACAATCAACATATGGCTTCCTTCACCCATAATTACAGCATTGTTTCACAAACTTTTTCAACCATTCATGCTAAGTTACAGGATATTCCACTTAAAATATTTCATATTCTTCAATAAAAAGATATTGAACTTTAAACTTAGCAACCTTCCAACCCAAATATTTGCATTCTTGACACAAGAGGAATCTGTGTGCCTGTCAAATCAATCTTGAACATCCTCCTTAATAAGTTTCCAACACATATATCTCCACCATGGAATGGTTATGATCCTAGCAATAGAACCAATTTTTGGCGGAAATTCGAAGACACAAGATCCACATAAGTGTCCAACAATAGCATTGTAATCTAGTATGTTGACATTGTCAACTCTTTTGAGATGAGAAATATCTCAAAGCATTTATGATAGTTTCCATAAACATTAATGCATGGTGGAAATATGTGGAGGGTGCGCAAATCAACCATTCATAGATTCATGATGTAATTAAAAACATCAAAGAGAAAGAAAATAGGTGCATTGAAAGAACTTGTAAAGATATCACAGAAAGCATCATAGGAACCACAAATATAGAGTAGCAACACTATAATATATGTATTAACTCAACACTTTCATAACATTACATAAGTACAATGGCAGGCATCCAAAACAACAATAGCATACATCTTGACCATAGCCTTAAGTGAACATCAAAGTCTCATGACAACATGACAAGAACAAGAGTATGACCAACAATAAAAAGCCCTCAATAATGGTATATTACATATATTATAAAAATCTAAAAGGTTAAGGAAGGAATCTTCTAGAATGCTTTAGAAAGATGCAATTGACATCCACTCACAAACAGTCCTATGTGACTCAATCCCTGCATGCTACACCTATGCACTCAAAATGGTCTACGCTTCCTCAAATGTCTATGCAGTGAACACTTAACCCAATCTCTTTAAAGGTTATCAAGGTACTTCAAAGATCCTTACAAGAATCAAGATGTCCACATCATGGCTTCAACATTATTGACCATATAGATACTTTCATTTTCAATGTTTTATGAGGTGCAACATCTTTCTTAACATATGACATGTCTAACTAATGGTTCTAAAATAAAATATCAATTTGCTTTGATTTTTACAAGAGATGGATTTTTTCTTCTTACTACAATCTTGTTCCTTGTGCCTAAAATAATTACAATTTCCATCAAACATGAGTTTCACTCTTACTTTTCAAGTTGCCAAATTCTTCTATTATTGTTTGAGCCTTATGGCATTGTACTAAAATGTGTAGGACCTTGAAAATTTCTTTTGCAACTTCTAAAGATTCTACTGATTAGAATTATTCTTTTCAGTTGAAGCTTATCAATAAAGCAAGCTTTAGTGGATGAGGACATATTCAATAATGTGATATTGTTGTTGACCTTTGAGATCATGTGTCTATTTCACACTTCAATTGACATTTTTTAAGTAAAGTTGCATTAAAAAGGCAAGGCTCTACTCTCTATCAAGTTGCAAACCAATAAAATGAAGTCTACCACAATTAAGATAATATTCATGTCATTTGTGAAATTGATTGGTCATGTTTGTACACATTCATCTTATTCCAGGATTACTACCTATCGATGAGGTATGATATTAGTTATAAACTAGCAAGTGTCCCAGAAAGTGCATAGGAACGTCGATAAAACTGACAAATGTAAAGTGGCAGTCAAGTATGGATACTACGTTGATTAAAAAGCAAATATGACCCCATAGCCATGTCATGGCATGACCTTCAACACCAAAAAAACTTAAGTTGTGCAGCAAGTCTATATAAAACTATGTTATCTTAGCTATGTTGATCCTATACTTGCCATGTAATTTGTCATTTGCACATAAAATATGGCATAAAAATGTTCAATTTGCACATAGTTTAAGAAGACTTGATTTAGTCTAAATACAAGAAATTCAAGCAAGCATTACTAATGGTTGAGGAAAAAAATTGAGAAATTTAGTCTCAGTGCTATAAATGCAAGCAAGTAATACTAATTGCTTAACAAAATGAGGTTTCTTTGTTGTAAGTCTAACAACGCTCTTAGTGCAAGGCTAATTTTAAATGGAACTTAGCAATTTGCATGAAACCTTGGATTTCCAAGCAATGTATTCATCATTAGACGATAATTTAGAAATGTTACATAGTGAATTCTACAAATACAAGGGACAAATAATGCTAGAGGTGTTAGGCAATGGAGCAAGTAGAATATCCGATGGTAAAAAAGGATAAGAAACATACTTGATTTCTTGATTGTTACAAATAAAAAATCAAAAGTATCTTTGTATACGGCCATGATACTCCCTGGACATGCCTAGGTCCATCACAACCATAACCTGCACACATACAAACCCCCAAACACACACAACGGACCCTCTTCATTGTATTATAAAAAAACTTTCATTAATTTATTACATCAAAAATATAATTGGAATCTTACTTTTGCATCATCTACCTCAACCATATCCTAACATTTAATCTATTCCCTTATTGGTAGAGGTTGAGATTTAATGGCCACTTATATGAACCGAAAAGGAAATAATTTAGGAAAATAGGTAAAAATGCAATAAAACATTAATAGTGGAGGAAATCAAACTACACCCTTGAACAGTAGCATGTTTGGTTTTGGGGCTTCAATAGTACTTATAGTGGAAAGGGTGTTATTCTAATCTCACCTACATCAACCCCACAAGCATACATGAGATTCATACATTATCAAAATGTAAACTTGTGTTCAAAGGCTTATAATACATTTCTTGTACATTATCAAAATGTAAACTTGTGTTCAAGGGCTTATAATACATTTCTTGTACCAAGAGGAAATCAATGGTGTACCACTAGAATAGATCCATCTTAAACCGGATCTATCAAGCACCGAGAGGTATCCAATTTCTTAAGGTGTAGTTTTATTTTTTTAATCTTAAACTCAAGAAATTTGATTCCTCTCTTGCTTGATAGATCCCGGTTTAAGTTTTAATTTTCTATTTTATAGATAGACGTGTATTATTTTAATTACTTTTTATAAAAAAAATTATTTTATGAACCGACATGGATTTTTTAATTACCTTTCATAATTTTTTATTTTATGAGCCGACATAATTTTCTTTTATGGTAACGTTATTTTTTAATTATGGTAACGTTACATCTCCCCCATACTCGTTGTAGAGCACCTCACTCCTCTCTATGCAACAAGTTCATTTTATACCATATTATTTGTAGTTTTGAATTATTATTTTCCAATCTTGTATTTATTTGGAATCCATTTAAGTTGTCTAAAAAATATGCAAATAATGAAATAAAGTCCACTAAGAACCCAATGAATTAAATAGAGAGTCCAATAAAATAAATATGCAAATAATTTGGATAAAGAACTCTCTAAGCTTCTTAGCACAATGTAGCAGCAACGCCATGCCACAACTTTGAATCTTTATATATTTATGTCATGAAATCTCCGAGGCATATACAGGAAACTCAACGAAAACGCCAAAAACATTTGAGAAATGTATGTTCGCTCAATTAATTTAACTCTAACAAACTCCTACAACTATAAAGAAATTAACTACAAAATTAAACAACTCTTATAGCTTGCTGCATAAGTTAATTAATATCATCTTTCAAAACAATAAAACAAATCATAATCATAATGCTAATCATTTTTGCTATGTTGTTTTTGAACATGCCTAGTGGATGAGTTGTCCTACATAAAAATAATAAATGAAGTTTCTGATTAATTTAAATATAAAATGTAATTTAAAATTATTATTATTATAATTTTAGTTAAAATTAACAATATTAAAAAAGAAGCATTATCTAATACTAACTAATGCAAATTTATTAGAATTTGTCATTTTTGTGATATTGAAAAGATTGAAGATGAAGATCAGTATTAAATGTCACCCATATTAATTTTCAGTTTATCAAAACTATGGTAATTTAGGAATAACTCCTAAATATTTTCAAATATAATGAAATTCTCAATTAAATCAAGCAACTTGCCATTTTTTTAAGGTTGGATAAACCAAAGATAGTTACATTAAAAAGCATCATTATCATTGTTATTACCAATTTAAATTTGTTTTCTAATACATCTATCTCTATTTTTTCTCACTTATGAATTTTTGCTTATAATCAATATAAATTCACTTGTTAGCTATATAGTGTTTTTGAAAGAAACGATTAACGCTTATAATCAATATAAATTCACTTGTTAGCTATATAGTGTTTTTGAAAGAAATAATTAACAATGACAATGTCAACTTAGTCAAAAACTAGTCTATAAAAAAATGAAGTTTCTAATTAATTTAGATATAAGATGGATGTAATTCAAAATAATAATTATTGTAATTTTAATTGAAATTAATAATATTAAAAAGAAGCATTATCCAATAATATAAGATAATAAAATTAATATAAATTTATTAAAATATTATTTTATGATATAAAATATTTGAAAATGAAAATCAATCTTAAAACATTATATAAATTATTAATTTCAAATTATTGTTTTAATATTGATTTTTCTAACATTTTAACTCATAAAAAAAATTTAATGATAATCAGAAATGTTTTTTTAATTTTTAAGTTAATAACATTAATAATCATTATCATTATCATCAATTTAAATTTGTTATTCTAATTCATCTATATTTTCTTATCATCAATTTAAATTTCTTTTTCTAATATATCTACTTTTATTTTTCCGAATTTTTAAAAATTTCTAATTATAACATTTACTCTAACAAAAATAAAATATAAACCAAAATCATACATCAAACTTTGAAATGACTAATGATGGCAACCGTGAGTTGTAAGAGTTCTCTTTATATTATGGCTTTAGAATTTTACTACAAATTTCTGTTTGTATTGTCATATTGTACTAGTTTTTAAACTTTTTAAATTTATTCTTGTATCATTTCATAACCCTAGCCGAGAGGTTTATGATAATCCTGTGCAAGGTATTGAGATTGATTTGAAGGATTATTATGATAATGCGGGTTGACATTTTAGTTAACAGCAGTACGTTTGATTATCGATTTGAACTATTATGATGATCCACAGATTGCAGGTTGCCATTTTAGTTGGCAGCAGTACGTTTGATTAGGATCGGGATTACGACAACCAGAACAGGATGAAGATTAGGCTCTTCTTTGGCATTTCAATGGCCTAGATTTAGATTGAGATTTGGATTTGGATTTAGGTTTTGATGTATATGTATTAACATCATCAGATCCTGGTTTCGATCTCCCTCATTCTGGTTATGACATATCCAGGTTGCAGCAGCACCAGATTCATCACAACCCATCACCATCGTTCATGACATGGAAATATCATACAGTTTAATACATAATAGCATAATTCGAGTACGAATACAGATACGATTCAATACGGAAAAAATACATAATGAAAAAATCTAGTAAAAATAAAATACGGAAGTAGACTACTTATATATAATATTTTTTAATCAAGTATTCAAAAATATACAGACATTTATATAATAAAATAAAATATATTTTAAAAACAAAAAATATATAATTTCAACAACCTACCATATGACAAGTGTGAGTGACGGCAACTAGTTATTAATAATTGTTTTAATAAGAAAATATAAATTGAATTGTATTTATATTTTTTAGTGTTTAAATTTTTATTTTTTTTAAATTGGTTTTCAAACTTTAATTTTCCATTACTAAGAATCCGTATTCTTATTACACTTACATCGAATATTCAGCAAATTTGAATTTGTTCCGGTACGTGAAATGCCAATAGGGCCGAATTATGCTACTATGGTGTCAGCCAAACGGGATTGACAATGATGTGAAGAAATTGGTGGAGAAATCGAAGAAGGCAGAGAGTGTTGATAAGAATCATGCGGGCAACATTGGCAGCCATGGATGGATGTGGGGAATTTGTGGCCAATGGGTTAAGGCACGGCGGAGGCTCTCAAATGCCAGGCCTGCGGTTGCCATCGAAACTTACACAGGCAAGATATCGAAGGCGAAGGCAGGTCAGATACCTCGTCCTTGCAGGATGGGTGGTATCTCGGCCAAGCAGACGGGGTGTTCAATATACACCCCGCAGCGGTGCACGGTTTATTATTAGTTGGGGAGACAAATATTTGAACATTGTAGAGGAAGGAAAACTCAATAGAGAAACGCCTGTAGCCATATATTAGCTACTAATATTTCAACATAATTGCTTGGGAAACGAGGCTTAATTCAAGCACATGAAGTAAGGGAGCTTCAAGGACTGAAATGAAAAATGAAAAATACTATGGAGTTTGTAGGATATGTGCACTTTTAAGATAAAAAATCTTTCATAGATTAAAGTAGTTCAATCTTCGAGTACTAACAAGAAAGTCTGATCTCTTGTCGTGTTTCAAAACAAAAAATACAAAAATATATGATACTCAATTGTTGGAATTGTAATAGCAGATACCATTCTCTACACAAGGGCTATATTGCTTCCGATGCTCAAATGATAGGGTTTGAGAGTGTTGAGGTTCCTATTCGAAGTGTCGGGAATACACAACCATCCATTCCTACTGAATTAAACCGTGTTGATCTTAATTCTAAGGCAGATGAGCCAAACTTAGAGGGAGCAGTATATGGAACAACCAAAACGCCTTGTATTCGCCAGAATCTGGCATACCAAGAATTGCTAAAACTGCAATTTTCATTACCCAAATCGCATTTTAGACCATTTGGGTAATTTCAAAATATGTCATTTAGTCTAGAACATAAATTGGTGATTGCTGAAATTACAAAATTGCAAAACTGCAAACTGCTATTTCCAATCAATTATTTTTTACTATATTCAATTAAAAAGTGACCAGAAAAACGGGGTGATTTAGTTAGTCTTTATCCTACGCGAACTTAGAGAGCCCACTGGAAACAACCAACGCCTACTACCGTACCCTCTATTGCTACTGGCAATGAACGGTTGCTACGGACCTCAGCTCCAATGCAAAACATTGATTTAAGTTATCAACCAAGGCTACTACCATAACATGGAAAATGTCCAAACAAATCTAGAAAGCAAAAGAGATACCAATATTAATTTGCAAAACAAATGAAACTGCGCTACATTCCACATATATCACATTTAAGGATTTATATTATTTCTATCAATTTTGAACAAGTTGGTTTATTGATCCTTCCGTAGAACTTAACGAACACTGTTAACAAGCCTCTCTTTAGCCACATTCTTCTGATCCTGTGCCATGATTTATATTACCGTCAAACGTCTCAAAGGCCTTGAACATGTTTAGGAAATTTGATCACTGCATTAGCTTCACTTTCAAGTTTGTACATATGAATGGCCATGTCCTCCACGTTAATCTCAGTCATGAACAATCTAATCTCCTTGGAATCTTGCAGCATATTCTGAGGCTTAACCCTTGTCCTCCAATCCATACAAACTGCGATCTGCGACAGGCAGGCAATATTGGATTGTAGAATGAATACAACCGGGCATCCATGTTCTAATGTCAATCAAGATAATTAAATTTACATGAAAAAAGCAATGGTCCCGACTGCAACAAACAGAACAAAGCTTGCTAAGCAATGGACCAGATCATACTGCACAGACCAGCTTGTTCTTTCACTGCACCACTGACAGTCGGGTCCAATAGACTTGTCTAACAATCAAGATCTTCAAAACAAATAAAAACAATGATATTTTAGAAACGTCTGATATCAGATGCGTATAATTGAAACCGCTGTTCTATCTTCGGAAAACTGTGCCACATCTTGCAGAGTGGAATTCTTATCCTTCTCCAGATGAAGAAGCTCAGCAAAAGTACCCCCACTGGTACCCTTGGCCAGCCTACCAGGATTGATACAAACACAGTTCGATTTCTTTACGTGATCCCCATAACTGCCATTTTCTAACAACTCTAGCTCTGTTTGCTTAGGTTCATCACCCACTTGCAAAACCTGTGGAAGCAAAAGTTAAAAATACCAAGAAACTAGATATATCATATCATTAATCTTGATGACTCAAAACTTGTATAATTCTACTTGAAATTTCATTACCTTTACAAATGGTGAAAGATCAGAGGGTAAAACAATGACGTTAGGTATGGAAAGCATATGCAAGGACTCCGGAGAAGCAGATAAGTCCAAAGGCAAACCAGGAGCTGCTGGAAAAAGTGGGTAGAAGCTGTCCACAGTAACACAAATTTACATCCATGAAGATGAGATTTTCTATAAAGACAAATAAATATATAGAATCAACTTGACAAGCTTATCTTTCTGTCTTCCCAGCATCTTACAATCCATTGAAACTTGTATCAAAATCAGAAACGGTACTTCAGGGACATGCCTACGCTGGCTTAGAATGTGAGTTGAAAGTCTTGCGAGCCGATCATTTGAGCTATGTTCCGGAATTTGGGAGATTTCTTCACTGCTAAGGTGTCTTAGGACATCCACTGTGCAAACTCCAATGGTAATCTGCATCAATGTAATAGATTTTACTCCAGGAGGAGAAACGAAATGTTCATATACAAACTTTCCATGTACAACGATTCTCACAATGAATAATGCAAACAATATCCAATGAAAGAATGTTCAGTGCTAACCTCATCCAAGCAGAAAAGCCCTGGATTTGCAACACAACTTATCTGCACATATGTTTAGTGTTTCTTCAGATCACGTTGATGAACAATGAAAACTGACACAAAATTTTGCACGGGAAACAAGATGCCAAAATAATTAATTCAATAGAATAGTAACATACTTGCTGATTAGGATCATCAAAAGCATGAACATCGAATGGTGGCTGCATGAACATTCAGCAGATGTGTCAAAATTTAGGATTGTGCATAGGGCATCATTTCAAATGCTGAAAACATATTATTAAAACTATAAGGTCTTGGGATAAAAGCTGTTTATTGGGGAAGACAGAACTATCTGGTATCAAGATACCTGTGGAAACAAAAAATCATGATGAGCATCACGTGTAGATGGCACAAGGACAACATGTGCACCAGGACCCATCTCTTCACAATAATCTCGTAACTGCATCAACAATGTATTAGAATAAAGACTAGATTAATTATTTTGTTGATTTTGGGTAGACCAGGGTACTTATGTGAATTGAAAGCACAGTAATCACATACCCTTGCAGAAACTTCCTCCTGGAATATTTCTTCATAGAATTTGTCTACTGTTCCCATTTTGACCTGTGGATGCTCTGAATCAACAAAAGGACCCATCTGCAAAAAATGTTCCTTAGTCAAAAGCTCATCATGGATTCACGCGATAAAAAATATCAAAACTTGAAACTTCCAAGTGGACCCCAAATTAAGTTCCTATTCCTGCCACATACCAAAATAAGATTATTAACTTGTTTTTTCTTCGCATAAACAAGAAAGTCTGCTAATGGTTGAAATGCTAAGTTGTCTGTAGTGGTGAAAGGACCTGCAGCAATCAACTACAAGAAGGAAATTTCAAATCAGAAGTAGAAATTTACTCAATGATAAGTAGAGCTCCTAGCATGATCTCCCTGTTCTTAGTAAAAATGACTACTGAACTTGCAAATGAACGAACAGAAAATGAAATTCGCTTAATGGTTTTATTTGCAAGAATGAAAGAAGTTGCACAACAATAGTTAAGATTCTTTTTAGGTAGGTTTCAATATATTGATGGGCCATCATACTGTTTAAAAAAATCATTCAGAAAGGAAAAAATATTATAACTGCAAATATATGATTAACGATTATGGATTCTGTGTTATGAATTGGGCTTCACATTTACAGATAGCAGCACTTGCAATCTTCAAGAAAAATAAATATAATAGCTACAAGCAACAAATAACAGGTCGCTGTAATTACCATTGAAATAGTTTTTCCAGTTCTAGGCAAAGAGTTCATCTGTGATGCCTGATCCACTGCTAGTCGCTTCGCTGAAGGGGCATCTTGATCATGTGGATGCAGAGAATTTGAAACAGGAAATGAATCAATCACCCTTGATGCAACCAGACAATGTCCACTGGGATTGTGACCTTCGACTCCAATCACCTGGACAAAATTCTACAAAATTAGTCATGCTCCTTTCTCATAAGCTCACAAACACATTTTGATTTACTGCCAGATGTTAAAATCAAAATCACCACTTACTAATGAAAGTCAAAAATTGTTATCCATTCAATACCAATTTTGTAGGGAAATGAAAGCATAGGATTTACCTGACCAGGGAATAAAGAAAATTTAGCCAACTTGTGGAGGTCAAGCCTTACCCTTTGGCCTCCAGAGTATTCAACACTGATCACACAATGGGAGATACCAATAAGGAATAATTTCACAGCATTAGATTGTTTCATTTTTTGGTATGGTTCTTCTTTTGTGTGTTTTGGTTTGTATATGTGCTATGAGGAGGACAGACTTTGTTTTTGTGACATCTCATCCTTTTACTTGTAGCTATGAAATTGTATTTTCAACTTATGCAATCTTGGATGAATTGCAGTAACTTCTAATCCACCAACCTGCCTTGAAGCAAAACAGACTTATCATTCAGATGGCCCTCTCCGTCACAGCAAACCAGCCCCACAACGAAGACACTTTCCTGTCAGTACATATCTGATGTGAAATGGGGATTCTAGAAGTATTCTAATACCTCAAAGATCCTGACAAATAACTAATAGAATTTACAGCCTCTTAAATTGGTACCCGACTTCTTGAGATAATTATAGACATCAATGATCAATTTATAATGAGATGAAAAGTATTTCAAGATGCTTACAATAGAGCTAGGCATTCACCTGTGAGAGATGAAAAGTATTTCAAGATGCATGCAATAGAGCTAGGCATTCACCTGGGATGCAATAGCAACATGATTTGAAACATTTCGAGATTCCTTGGCAGCCAATGCAGTGGCAAATGTCTTGATCTTCTTCTCCAGATATTCAAACTGAGACACCAGATGCTCCTCTCATGAAAAAAAGCAGCTTATATGTTTATTCCTTAAAGGGGAAGATGCACATTAACATATTGCCAGAAAGAACAATTCATTGTGCAATGTGTTGTGCTATGAAGTGCTTAGACCAAGAAGCTATTATCTTGGAGAATGAATTCAAGCATATAATAAGTTTAGAAAAGCGAAATGATAGTACCTTTCCCTCAATGCTGTCATACATGTAACGGCATCCTGGACTAGGTGATAAGCCTAAATTTTTTAGAGAACAACTTTTGGCTTCTGGCATCCTTTTAATGAGGTCATCTTCAGACTCTGGCACGGATCTTTGACCCACCATAGAATCCAAAATATGCTTATTGAATACAAACTGCAACACACACTTACTTGACCGATTCTCAAAAGGAGTAATAGGACCAGGACTATTTAAGATTGTTGACCTCTGTTTCCCATTAGAAAGCCTTCTATCTGTACCAGGAGTTTTAATAACAGATAATGGAGACAATGCATCTTGTGTATTTTGTGAAGTGGAGACAACTGATTGTCGAACTGGAGTCTGCAGCAGCTTCTCTTCATTACTTTCATGTTCATCATTCAAAAGCCTACAAATACAACACGCTTAAGACAATATGACCAAAAAATTGGAGGTATGCAGTAGCACAAATTATGCTCCACCTTTAGACCAACATTCATTATAACCAAAATTCCAAATACATTTTCCCAATTACTTGTATGCTTTCTGCAATTGAACATTTTAAAGGAAATGACATATCTCACATGTCAATGTCGTTACTGGAATAGAAGTGCAAATCTGTTTCTTGTTTAAGAAAAGATTCCTTTTGCTCATTTTGCAGATGTTGACGGAAACCATCCATTTGAGAGCTCTGTACCCTAGAGCCATCCAGTTGCCTGAAAATAAGATGTAGAAAATAATGAATTAACATCAAATAACAACAGTTCAAAAGAAGCATGTTCACCAACCATCTACGACGAATTTGCTTGTGGTAACCATGTCAAGTTTCAAGATTTTGAATAGACATACTATTGAGATATTGTTGTCCTAATACTCATCTGCACTGTAGATCCCATATCAAATTTTATAGAGCATGGTAAGAAGCTACACACAGTTGTTTGATAGAGGCAGTTTAATAGTAGGGAAAAACCATGCCAGTTTAGAGGACATGAGGGTGAAATCACAGCTTTTAGGACCAAATTCAAAACATTAAGGATTGTGCTACAATGCTCCAAAAACGTTTAATGGCCTCAGCAGTGCAAACTCCATAATCCACATCTCTTTCAGTGTTATTTTCCCAGCATAAAACTTGTTCAACCATCTATCCCAATGATATCCTTGGCAATGACCTAGGGTAGACTCATCTCACCTCCTCATTGTTGATTTTTGGGCAGCATCGAGAGCCATTCTCTAGGAGAATTGGCATCAGCCTGAGGCTGAGAACCTGGTCAGGGACCAGCACGTTGATAACATGAGATCTCTCAGAAAACCTTTCTTATGATGAAGATTCTAGAAGACAAGTTGACCATTGAAAAGAGGACCAATACTTAATGGTTGAGTCACAAGGACTCAAGCCGGAAGGTTCTAAAAGACCCTAAGGGTTCTAAGGCACATTTGACCAAGAGAAGAGTCTAAGACGACTTGGTTAAGGGGTTATGGTCATAGAAACCCAATGAAGGACCAAGAGCCCACTAGTAAAGGACCAAAAGTCCAAGATAAAAGTCGAATCCTTTTATGAAGGATTAAAAGCACAAATAAAATAATATATATATATATATATATTTATTTTTTTAAATAAATAAATAAAAATATATATATTATGAAGAGTCGGCCTCAATTAAATTATTGAATGGAAATAAAAAATTAAATAAATAAATTTATATATATAAAAAGGTGCAGGTTGGCCCCATATTAGTGGAATTAATTTTGCCACTCGTTCCACTATAAATAAGAAAGAAAACTCAACATTTAAAGTGACAACTCGTGGTGTTTTGAGGACAGCTCGTCAGACAGTTCGTGGGTAGCATTTGACTGATCCAAAAGACAGTTTGTGGGTGATTTTTACTGCTGGGTTCTCTCTTCACATTGCTGGTCTCTTACATTAGCTGCAGATCTATTTCAGTACAGTAAGACAGGCCGAAATTTATGTCAGTGTGGAAGGGACAGTTTGAGATTTGTCTTGGGCTCTTTCTCTTGCAGCCAAGCCCTAGTATGGGCTTACTATCTTCAAAACAGCTCTGTTAGGGTCACACAGATCTGCAGCCCATCAAGTTCAGGCACCTACAGCCAACAGTAACTCTTTCTCTGTCAAACTCAGACTCAAGGGCAGTCAACAGAATTTTGATATTTTTCTCCTTGGTCAGTGGAACACTTTTCAATTATTGAAGAGGCTTATTCTTAGCCTGCTGTTGTAAAACTCAGTCATCTCATTTTGGAGATGACTGGCTGGCAGAGGTCTTCAATTCAGTCAACAGTTGCCTTAGTTCAGTTATTGGCAGAAGTTGGGATTTGGATCAGTTTGACTGGCTGCAGCAGTCATCTTGTTCATGGTTAACTTCATCATCTAGCAGGGCTACTGCAAAGGCTATGAAATTTGATTAAGGCTATATTCATCTTGAAAAGGGCTGTCACAGAACTTCATCTCTGTTTCTCATGGGCTGATGTTATCTTTGAAAGTGCTCTCTTCATGCTATAGTTCAGATCTTAGATTAGATCTGCCTTGTCTTGTATATGTGTGGATAAAGGTTGGCACCACGTGTTGGAGAGATCGAGGCATTAGCTCCTACAGTGAGACAAAAAAATTATGATAGTCCTTAATGTGATCCAACATGGCAATGCAGCGAAATGTCCTAAATGAAAAGATAAGTACTTGGTCTCTCTGTTTATGTATACCCTTATGTGTGAAAGGGTTTTTGTTGTTCATGGTCATCTTATGTATACTTGTTCTTCAATCTATCATAAGAAAGGTTGCTGGGTTTTTCCCTCTGAAGGAAAGAGGGTTTTCCCAGGGTAAATTATGGTGTCCACTGTGCATGATTGTTGTGATGTGATGTATTCCTGCTCTATTTTGTTTACTATTACATCTGGTTAAGTTATACTGCTCATACATATAGTTGATACTTTTATTATGCTAAAGAAAATTCTAAAATTACTCTCATAATTACCAATTTATGAAAGTAGCTAAAATTTCAACACTCATCTGCAGTAAGAACTCCAGAGTAGTGAAAACCAGGGGAAAAAGAACCAATTCCAGCTCAGAAGATGCTTCCAATCATACATGCTCAAGCATGATCTTCCATGGCTTTGATATAAACCTTAGCAGCTCTAACTAGTGGTTTTAAAAATACAATTTCTTATCTTCTCTAAATTAGCATCCTTATATCCTCCAAAATAGTATCTTACCTTATTTCATTTAAATTAGGATTTTAATCTTCTTATTGTTTTCTAAATTGGCATTTGATCTCTTACCTTTTATCTCCTCTAAAACTATTCTAAGAATTGTTCTTATCTTATCCTAGCATTATCTTGCCCAATTTTGGAGGCATATGAATCTATTTAAATTTTAAACACACCTGTCCCAGGGTTTAGGTTGATTTTTGGAGATTCTGTTCTACAGTTAAGTTATGGAGTTGTCAATTGGGTCTAGACCAGGCGGTTGAGCAGAGGAGCGTTATCCTCCCTAGCCAGGTTCAATCCCCGCACATGACATGTTGAGCTCTTAATGAGCATATTGTTGAGAAAAGCCTCGAGCTTCTACAGAATCCAGTTTACACTGGCTACCATCCTTGGAATGAGGGGAAGTGCCCAGTGGGTTTCCCCAAGAAGTGTATTTCATGGATTAAAAGAAGAAGGCAATGTGTAGAGGCTAAATCCCTGGCCATGTGCAGCGCCCATACTGCCTCTGAGACTTAGGCCTGAGTTGGAACCCATAACTCCACAGGAAAGTAACCTGATCTTATGCAATTTTCTGAAACAATAAAAAGACTGTATAAGTTTATTTTCCAGCTTTGCAGCATTGTTCCCTTGCTGACAATTTTTCAGAATTCAGTTTTCCAATTTCAGTCTAGAAAACTCACGTTTTTAGTTTCAGCTGTAAGATCTCCAATTTTGTCCAGTGAGTTGATGAGCAGTTATCAGAATCAATTCATGACGTCCAGGGTCACCCAAAACCCTGGACACCCTCCTCGATGAAGATATTACAAATTTACAACAACAATAGTTCCAGACACGTCTGCTTATGAAACCACCCTCTTTTCCTTCGTCTCCTGTGAAGACTCATCAGAAAAGTACAACAGAAAGAGATCACACCAATGGGATTGCATCTCCCATTTGACATGCTGCAACTGCCAATGAATTCTTCCATTCAACAAAGTGCAGCCACTAGTAGCAGCCTTCAGTTGCCCAAAACCTGTGCCAGATCCACCTGACAGGCAAGCTGAAAATGCAGATCCCCAGCTCCTGATCCAGCAGGTCCGCCTCAGCAAGTGGAAACGACCAGGATCTGTCCCTACAAATGTAACCCACAGAATTCAAAGCACCTAGCACACAGATCCCAACAAAAAACATCTTATTTTTGGAGGAAAAAAAGGGTTAATGCTGCTCGTATTGTGGGGCAGATTAGGGATTTTCTGCTCCTGGATGACTCCAAGATGGTTAATAACTATTTTGCTGATGATTACTTCTTTCTGTCAGTGCTGATGAGGGGATTGTTGATGGGGCTCTCCCTTGCTTGGAAACATTTTGTACAGCTTCAGGGGCTATGGTCAGTGCTCATAAAACTGATTATTAGCTTATTGCATTGGATTCGCCTCCTGAGTGGATCCCTGCTGCCTGGTCTCATATTCGCACAGGAGTTATAGTCAGGTACCCAGGTATCCTTTTCGGTGTTGGGTTGTTGCTGGTTGCCATGTGGGATGGGTGTCTCCAAAGGTTGTAGAGTAAGTTACATGTTTGGTATCATAAGGACATTCCCTTTGCAGGGAAATTGACTGTGGTTGGATGCATTCTCCAGACCTCGCATGTGTACTATGTGTCTTGTTGGTAGCCCAGCAGAACCCAGTTTCAGTGTCTTAAACAGATTTTGAGGGCATACTTGTGGTCGAAGTATGATCGCGAGTGAGGACTTCTTTTGGTTCCTGGGAATGTCTGGACCATGCTCGAAGTATGATCGCGAGTGATGTCTTCTTTTGGTTCCTTGGTTTGATTGATGTTGCATCGTAGAGCACTATTTTGGCAGACTAGGTGATGCGGTGTCTGGAGGACTCCGTGCCTTGGCAAGTTTTGTTTTGGCGCCGGGTGATGTCAGCATAGAATCTTGCCAAAATTCAGGGACATTTGATTTATGTGACATTATTTCCACTCCCCATTTCTTTTAGGTTTCAGGTTTTGCTCATTTTTAGTGCATTGAGTTACTCCAAAAAAATTTAAACCATATTTCGAGTGCTTCATGAGATTTGCGGTACATGTCATATGTTCAACCCTAGGATGATCTGAGATGGATTGGCAAATGGGAGATGGTCCACGAAGGATTTGCATAGTGGAGACAACTTGCTTAGTGATTGCCTGAACTCAATTAGGTGTTAACTTGGTATTCTTACCTAGGTTGTTGGAGTTCTCTTGACAACTCAGGGTACATCCTTCATGGCGGCCACATGGAGAAGTTCTCTTGCTTGGATAACACCCTACTTGGAAAGAGGAGCATTATGCATCCTAGAGGAGGCCATCAAACCCTAGATAGCATGAAGTTGCCTGGATTCCTGTTTAGAGAATTGGAGTTAGCTCGAGGATACTTGGGCTACAACAATGTTTTTGCAGGGGCTCCTGACCCGGTGGGGTACATGGCTTAGGATGATCAATGTAGTACATAGAGGCTTGTGACGAAGAGGTGTGGACACACCTTGTGTAGCTACATCATCTTGGAGCCCGTATTGTGTATAACATCACCTTGGAACATGACGTGTTCTTTGGAGTGGAATGCTTCACATGTGTAGGCCTACATGAGCTTATTGGAGATTGTTGCAAAAGCTTGGGCCCACATTATATTGTTGGTGTCCCTTACTTCTATAAACAGAGGAAGAAGAGAGTTCTCATACCATAGCATCCCACTCGTTCGTATCCACGCTTGTGTAGAGATGTCACCTTGGAGAAAATTGTGCATGTCTTCTCTCTCTCTCTTGGTCTCTCTCTCTCTCTCTCTCTCTAGGGTTTCTGTGTCTTCTTGGTGCATCTTCGAAGTCTAGGGTTAGGATTTATCCATTGCAGGTTTGATATGAGAGTTTTGTGATAAAACCCTAGGGTATGTTTGGTGAAGAATAAGAAGAGAATAGGACATCTTCCCTTGGATGATTTGTTGGAGTGATGCTTTCATGTTAGCTCCTTGGTTGAGGGGTATCATTGTTTTCTTTAGCTAAGGTTTTGGAGAGTTGGTGGTTTGTACTAACCTTGAGATAAGACTGGTATGTACATCAACTTCATCTTAAGCATTTTAAAAATGTTTTCAGCTATCCAAAACCTGTGCAATTTCCAGATTTGATTTCAGACACGTATGTTCTTCATGTATTGTTGTTTACAACTATATATGTCTTGAAAGATTTAACATAAGTAAAAGAACAATTTGTTGATTGATTTTCATTTGACTGATTTAACATAAGTAAAAGAACAATTTGTAGAGGAATTTGACATCATCATTAAAGAATTTATGGGTAGGTTTGCTGCTGCTATATCTGCAGGTAATGTATGGAGTTGTCAATTGGGTCTAGACCAAGCGGTTGAGCAGACGAGTGTTATCCTCCCTACCCAGGTTCAATCCCCACAAGTGACATGTTGAGCTCCTGATGAGCATATTGTTGAGAAAAACCTCAAGCTTCTACAGAATCTGGTTTACCCTGGGTACCATCCTTGGAATGAGGGAAGTGCCCGGTGGGTTTTCCAGGAAGTGTATTTCATGGATTAAAAAAAGAAGGCAATGTGTAGAGGCTAAATCCCTGGCCAAGTGCAACGTCCATACTGTCTCTAAGACTTAGGCCTAAGTTGGCAACTTGGCACCCATAACTCCTCGGGAAAGTAACTTGATCTTATGCAATTTTCTGAAACAATAAAAAGTAATAGTATAAGTTTATTTTCCAGCTTTGCAGTATTGTTCCCTTGCTGACAATTTTTGATAATTCAGTTTTCCAATTTCAGTATAGAAAACTCATGTTTTTAGTTTCATCTGTAAGATCTCCAATTTTTCCAGTCAGTTGATAAGCAGTTATCAGAATCAATTCATGACATCCAGGGTCACCCAAAACCCTGGAAGCCCTCCTCGATGAAGATATTACAAATTTACAACAACAGTAGTTCCAGACACATCTGCTCATGAAACCACCCTCCTTTCCTCAAGCTCCTGTGAAGACTCATCAGAAAAGTACAACAGAGAGAGATCACACCAATGGGATTGCATCTCCCATTTGACATGCAGCAACAGCCAATGAATTCTCCCAATCAACAAAGTGCAGCTACTAGTAGCAACCTCCAGTTGCCCAAAACCTGTGTTACCGTATCCAACTGACAGGCAAGCTGAAAATGCAGATCCACAGCTCCTGATCCAGCAGGTCCACCTCAGCAAGTGGAAACCACTAGGATCTATCCCTGCAAATATAAGCCACAGAACTCGAAGCACCCAGAACACAGATCCCAACAAAAAACATCTTATTTTTGTTGGAAAAAAAGGGTTAATGCTGCTCATATTGTGGGGCAGATTAAGGGTTTTCCACTCCTGGATGATTCCAAGATGGTTAATAACCATGTTGCAGATGATTCCTTCTCTCTGTCAGTGCTGATGAGGGGATTGTTGATGGGGCTCTCCCTTGCTTGGACACATTTTGTACAGCTTCAGGGGCCATGGTCAGTGTTCATAAAACTGATTATTAGCTTATTGGGTTGGATTTGCCTCCTGAGTTGATCCCTGCTGCCTGGTCTCATATTCGCTCAGGAGTTATAGTCAGGTACCCAGGTATCCTTTTCGGTGTTGGGTTGTCGCTGCTTGCCATGGGGGATGGGTGTCTCCAAAGGTTTTAGAGTAAGTTACATATTTGGCATCATAAGGACATTCAATTTGTAGGGAAATTGACTGTTGTTGGATGCATTCTCCAGGCCTCACATGTGTATTATGTCTCTTGTCAGTACCCCAGTAGGACTCAGTTTCAAACTTTCAGTGTCTTGAACAGATTGGCACAGAAATTGAGGACAGTCATTGGCACGTTTTTCAAGGCAGTTTTGCTGTGGAAGGAGGTCGTACAAGAGGGTCGTACAGCTACATTTATTGCTGGTACTTTTATTTCTGTTTTGTGGTACATTTCTCAATGTATTTCAGATTGCCTAGCATTTAATGTCTCTACCGTAATTTACTTGCTGCTCTCTAATAAAAATCTCTCTGGGTTTTCCCTCATGAAGTGTGAGGGTTTGCCCTGGGCTTGGCCCTAAATTTCTGAGTTTTTAATGTGTATGCATTTGTCTTCAGTTAGGTCATTGGGAGAATGTATAAGTACTTATGTTTCAGTTAACAGTAGATTTATTGTAGAAGAGTTACATAAATCATAACTCAGATAAATGATAAACCAAGTTATGCATTCAAAGTGTTTGATAAAATTTCATAAAGAGAATTCGTTATTTTATCAAATTTCTACATGTTGTCAGAGCTTGGCTCTGTAAGGTTGCTGAAGACAGTTTGTATTTTTGTAAAACATAGAACAGAAGGGTCTTGCAGGTGTTTATCAGTTCAAGAGTCATGGCCTCAACAGGATTAAGGTACGAGGATAGGTTGGATGGAGATGGTAACTTCAGTCCATGGAAGGAGCGTATCACGGTATTGTTCAAAGAGCAAGGATTGTGGGATGTTGTTGAAGCTTCTGCTACAATAATAGTTCCTACGGATCCCACACAGAAAGTTGGCTTTGATAAGAAGGATATTAAAGCTCAGAGGTTCTTTTTGGACTCTATCAAGGACCATGTGATACCTCATGTCACTGGTAAAACATATGCATTTGAAATGTGGATAGCTTTATGTACCTTGTATCAAAGTAAGAACCAAAACAGGAAGATGGTTCTTAGAGAGAAGCTGAGGAACACCAAGATGACAGACACTGATACTATATCCTCTTTTTTCACTAAGATCACTCAAGTCAGAGATGAGTTGGGAGCTGCTGGTGAGAAAGTGGAAGATGAAGACCTAGTAAGGTATGCTCTTAATGCCTTCACTGCAAAGTGGCACACTTTTGTGCAAGGAGTAGTTGTTAGAGAAAGGCTTCCAGATTGGACAAGGTTATGGGATGACTTTTTTCAAGAAGAGTCCCGGGAGGGGACATTCCAAAATGGCACGTAGAACAGTGAAGACAATGTTGCTCTTGCAACTAAATGTAAGGGCAAATGGAAGAAGAAAGAAAAAAACCTCAGTAAGGTACGTTGCTTTAATTGCAATAAAAATGGTCATTATGCTAGTCAGTGTCCGAAAAGAAAAGAGAATGAAGAAAAAGAGGGAGCACCATCAGCAGAGATGGGAGATTTTGCTTCCCAGTTTGAACAAGAATTCTCTTTAGTTTCAGTACAAACTAGTGTAGATAGCACTATAGATTTCCATGACATGTGGGTAGCTGATAGTGGATCAACAAGCCACATGATGGGGAAATATGGAAGTTTTCATAAAATAGAAAAAATAGCCAGAGGACATTTTATTGGAACAGGCATTGGAAGTACTCAGGCAGAAATCAGAGGAGTTGGAATTGTGAAATTCCAACTAAGGTTTGGAGAGTTTCTTGAAGTAGACAGATTATTGTTTGTCCCGGGCATGAAACTCAGCAGATTTTCTATATCATCGTTGGAGGATGATAAGTATGGAGTTTTCATCAAAAGAGGAAATGTGTTTTTCCACCGGACAGAGAATTCAGATGATACAATTCTACTTGGGAATAGAAGAGATAAACTTTACTTTCTGCATGAAGAGGTAATGCTTCCAAGTTCAAGTGGATGGCTATCCGAATCAGAGTCTGAAAATGAAGCAGATGTACAGATGGTACCTTCAAATGGGGAGAGTTGCACTAGCAGAAGACTCAACCAGCACAGAGAAGATGAGCAGGATCCAGTCATATTCTGACATCAACTTCCAAATTTAGTAGAAGCTCTTGACAGTGGTCAAGGTGATTGTGTTGGGACCTCCCCCATTAAGAGGGAGTGTTGAAATTTGTAATGAAAAAGGTCCTTCACCATGTTTTGTTGTGTCATGGTGGGGACATAAGTTGTCTTCCCTAGGAAATGTATTTTTTGAAATATAAAAAGTGACTTTATGTTTTAAAAGTAAGATGACTTTATTAAATGTATTTTGTGCATTAAATGATTAAAAAGGACATTTAATGTGCATTAAATATAAACCCTTAAATCAAAACTAATCTTAGCCATCCAAAAGTTAGTTTGTGTTAGTTAGGGTTTCAAGGAGGATAAAGACATCTATATAATGCACCTTGGGAAGAGTGCCAAAACACACAAAAGAGACAAGAGAGAGAGAGATCAAGGGTTTCAAGGACAGCAAACCCACATGTGAGAGCGAGCAAAAATTGCAACAAGGAGGAGACTAAGTTTTGCTAGTGCACAAATACCAAGGAGAAGGGATCCATACCTCTACACAGAAACCGAGAAAAGTCGTATTGTACGGATCGTACAACAAGCCGTATAGCCCGTACAACAACATTTATTGCTGCAGATTCGAGAAGCATTATTTTGGCACAGATTTCGAGGTTGTTCTCTGCAATTCGCTGAAGAACATTGGCACAAAAATCGAGGATAGACATTGGCACATTTTTCAAGGCAGTTTTGTTGTGGAAGGAGGTCGTACAGCTGCATTTACTACTGGTACTTTTATTTATGTTTTGTGGCACATTTCTCAATGTATTTCAAATTGCCTAGCATTTAATGTCTCTGTTGTAATTTACTTGCTGCTCTCTAATAAAAATCTCTCTGGGTTTTCCCTCATGAAGTGTGAGGGTTTTGCCCTGGGCTTGGCCCTAAATTTCTGAGTTTTTAATGTGTATGCATTTGTCTTCAGTTAGGTCATTGGGAGAATGTATAAGTGTTTATGTTCCAGTTATCAGTAGATTTATTGTACAAGAGTTACATAAATCATAACTCAGATAAATGATAGACCAAGTTATGCGTTCAAAGTGTTTGATAAAATTTCATAAAGAGAATTTGTTATTTTATCAAATTTCTACAATCTAAAAGACCATCTATAAATAGGTTTTGACCATGGGCCAAACCAACAACCATGGGACCACATAAATGTTAACTAACCATAATTTTTCATAAAAGGTGGATTTGAGATCCAAAGTGGACATGATCAATGCATATGTTAGTCGGTGGTCGGCTCCCTTGAACAATCGACTCCCTTGGTCTGACAAGGTGAGGTTACTGTTATCACATCCATAGTAGCTGGGCTAACATGGTTGTAGAGCAGTTATCTGCATATTTTTGAGCTTTGCCTTTGCACATTTTCAGTGAGATCAGCTATGATGAGCAGTGTTATTTGTGATCACTCACACATCAGAGAAGCCTTATCTCAGACATGCAATAGACCTTATGCCAAGGTTGAGCCTTAAGACCTCAGATTTGATGATCGAGATGACCTTTTATTCCATACAGATGCAGTGCAGTGATTAGAGTTTCAACAGCAGTGTTCTCAGTGGTTACAGTTGGTCCGGATTACAGATTACAGATACAGGTATATGACCCAGCAGGTATATGATGTGCATTGGTATTATTATCTTCTTGTTTTGGTCATTTTGATAGCTTGACTTGGAATCTAGTGATTATGATTTGGCAGTACATTTATATAAAATGAAATTGGTTATTATTGAATATCTAAATGATTGTATTACTGACAATTAGAAGCTCTTGTTTTATACTCATTGGTTTTACCCTCTTAGAGAGTGGACATGATCATTCCATCCATCCGTTGTCTTTCCCACCTTTCGGTTGTTACCCTAACTTACACCTCAGCCTGTGATATGGAGGACTTCCTCATTTTTGCCTCTATGTTGGATAGCATCCCTGTTAGGTTGTGTCTCGGCTCTGAGTTGGCAACAAAACTTACCTTTGGTGAGTTGGATTTGATACCTTGTGTTGTCCGCCAATATGCACACCAGCAGCGGAAATCTTTCGAAAGTTGTCTCTCCACTACAAGTGAGAGAGGTGTGGCCTTGGGGGCAAGCAATGAGCTAGGTACTGTCACCTGAATCCCAGCTCCTCCGTTTAGGCAAAACTCCTAACGAAGCCAAGGGGGGTAGTCCCTAAAAGAGAGTTTCACTAAGGCTCTTTGTGTATTTAAGTGTTTTTGATGTAGTGATGCGGATGGGTGTTATTTAGGAGTTTTTTGAAATGATAGACAATATAAAATTTAAATAAAGACAAGATAGCGCAATCCACGTTGCAAATACAAGATGAAAGATACACTTGGGCAATAAATTAATCACTTCACGGAAATATAAGCAAATATTCCAATGTTGATACTTAAGCCAGCAAAATATAAGATGAAGGACCAGTGCCTTATGGAGTCAGAAAATAGAAGTGATTGTAAACTTGACACAAGTGCTTGAAATGGAAAGTTTGTGAGAACGTTGTGCAGCTTATCTTGGTAAATTCAAAGCTTTAATTGTCTTGATTATTAGGGCTAAAACCAAGGATGTTCAAAGAGTGTCCGGAAAGTGGTTTTAAGCAGCTCCTTTAAGAGACCTGTCGGGCCCTGTCTAGAATCACGGCGAGGCGCGCAATGCTAACCAGCCACCGTGTCGCAGATTGGGCGGTCCGGCGCCTCCCCTGAGAACTGATTAAAATACTTTATGACAACGCCGGTTCGTTGGTTATGGGGGTGAAAGTTTTAATTAGATTTTCACTTGTAAATTAACAAGTCTTCCACCTTTCTGAGTACTAGCCCAACCGTTTCCGGTTGGCAGAGCATACAGGTGTAGGACAGAAACCAAGATAAATTAATTAAGGGGTGTATGAGTGAAAAAATTTATTATTAGAGAACCTTGTTCAACTCTCCGACAGAGAGCGCTCTTGACTCGATCTTATGACCAAAGTTCAAGAAACTTGCTAAGCTTAAAATGCCTAATGCAGGGATAATGCAAAAAACTAAAATGCCCTCCGACAGAGGGTGCTCTTGACTTGGATTTGGCCAAGTTCAAGAGACTTTGGTTTATTTTAAAGAAAGAGAAAGCAGTTGTGTTGTAAAGCAATAAATCAACTTTGAAAGATTAAACAAATTGATAAGCTCGAAAGATATGAAGTAATGCTTAACGAAAACTACTTTGCCAAATAAAATAAAACTAAGCTCAAACTAGTGTTCTACTTCACAAGATTTAAACTAATAGGTGGGATTGATCTCCGAACAAGATCAACCACTAGAACCGCCTGCACTTGAGAAACTCCAGCTAGCTGAAAGCTCTGCCAAGGAAACCGACGGGGAAGGAAGAGTAACCACAAATTATGTGGTCCTGCCCTTGAGACAAATCTCAAGGATACAACTTCCGGTCGAAGGCTTTGGAAGAGAGACAAGATAATAGTAGATGCAAAAAATAAAACTAAACTACCCAAGAGTCTCTTTCAGGTCAAAGACCCTACTCGGGAGAGCATGGGGGTAAGTAAATATGGAAGATGACTTGAAATGACTTATTGAAGTAAAAAATAATCTAAGAGCATGAAAAGATCTAAACTAAGCCAATCCACCAAACCCAACACTCTTCCCCAAATGGGGAAGAAAACCAAAAAAGTGGAGGCCTCCTCCACTTGAAACTTTTATTGAACGGTTACAAATGCCTTGGGTTTAAAAAACTCGCAAGGTCTTTTGAGAAATGAAGTAACCAGGAAAACAAAGCAAGCTTTTATAAGCTTATTACAAAGGATAACAAGATTAAGTATATTCAATCACTCCTTATGGCGTTCTTGTGGTTTTGCTTTGATTTCTTCGCTTCAATATTTATCAAATATCTTTCTCTCAAATGACCTACACAAGATCAACACATCTCAACAAGGCACCCATTAACCATTAGAGAAAATAAAACCAAATATGAAACTAGTTAAGTCTAGATTCAAAAATTTGACTCTAAGATGGAAAATGCATGAGATTTTAGCATGAAATCTTAACTATGATCAAACGGACCAGCGACAACAAACTCTTAAAAAGTGCTAGGAATGAGATCTAAATCATAAAAAAATTTAGAGTATTGTACGTAAAAAATTCTATCTTTTAAAAAAATGAAATAATAATTCCCTAATTATGAGCTATGCTAACCAAACAATGAGATCTAGTATGCAAAAGGTAGCTAACTACTAACTCCTCAAAGTATGAAATATGATCACCAACTAACATCTAACAATGTTTAATATAGCAATCACCAAGCTTAGGACAGTCACAAGTGTAGATACTTAGTTGGCAGCCAATGAAAACACACCCTATGTCAGTCAACTAGATGTTTGAAGGGGCAGTCAACAATGTTTCACAACAGTCCACCAAAGTTTATGTGGCAGCCAACAAACTTTATGACAGTCCTCAATGTTAAAAGGTAGCCACCAAGTTTTATAACAGTCCTCACTAAGCTCAATGGCAGCCCAACAGTCTATAGGACAGTCAACAAAGTGTTAAAATGGCAGCCAATAGAGGTTTATAACAGTCCACCAAACTTTAAAATGGCAGCCAACAAAACAACAAGATAAGGAGTTCAATGGTTTTGCATGTTGACAAAAATTGAGACTAGATGGTAACTAGGAAAAGATCTATGATAATCGCCCTTAACAATGCAATTAACTATCAAAAATCCAACAAAACTAGTAGCTAATCTAACATGTCATGAGATATGAGTGTTTAACTTTTGAAATGCCAATTAGCTAGTTTAACAAAATAACTAGATTCTAACAAAAGTAAATGATACAAAGTAAGATCTACAAATAAAAAAAACTAACACCTAGCTAACATCTAACAATGTTTTGTTTTTTTGTTGTTTGTTTTGATGTGTTTTTTAAAGGTGGAAGAAAGCTAGAAGTAGGGCAAAACAAAAGTGGGAAAGAAGGGAGAGCGAATGGAATGATGGCAAAGGAAACCCGGATGAGATGGATGAAGGGAGAAGATGAATGGGAGGAAAGCCAAAGGGTGAAGGATCTAAGGCCTAACTCTAGTAACCAAGTTTGAAAGTGAAGTTTTTTGATTGATGAGAAACCTGAGAAGAGCTCCCTAGCTTTCTTAAGATGAAAAGATCTTGAGATTATTGTAGATCCTGCAACCACAAAGTGTTAGGCCAAAACTTGAAGATGAACAAGGGTTTGATGCAACCGAGCTCTTACCCCTCTTCACTTTTAGCAACACCTAATCACAACCCAAACCACTCAACCAACAAGTGAGATCAACAATGCTAGTATGCTAGAAATATCAAGATTAGATCAACAATTTGTATAACCAACTACTCATGTCCATTTAGATCTTGATAAACTATGCATAAATAACCAACTTAAATTATAAATGGTTACTCTATTGTACTAAAAATAGTCCTCACAAGCTAGCCATTGATCAAATACTATGCATAATCAAGAGATGGGTTTAGAGAAGATGTCACCTCAACAAGAGATGAATTCACACCAGAGATTGAAAGCTCATGGACCTCCAAAGTCGAAATCTTTATTGAAAATATTAAGCCAAAGCATGTTACAAATTTGTGTAGAGTAATCTTGCATCAAAGTCTCCATCCAAAGAAAGCCCAAATGTCTTCTCTTAAATAGCAAAACACTAGCTTAAAACCCTAATTCGAATTTGGCATGAAAAGAGCCAAAAACTCCATATTAATCCAATCAAAACCATGTCAACACCAACCAAATCGAGCTTGGAGTCTTTACTCAACATTAAGCTTGAGTTTGGAGCCCATAATTTGAGGAAGGAGCCCCACATGCATTGATTTCAAAATCCAACAACCCATTAATTAATTGCCAAATCACAAAAATGAATTTGCATGAAGGTGGGTGAATTTCTCAACTGTAGATCACTCTCAGTGCTCCGAAACTGATCTGAATCAGGTGGGTGAAGATTCCAATCATCATAAATTCTTTTTGCCATGTCATTTTGACTTTTACTTTATTCAATTTGGCCTTTTTTGGAGAGATTTAAATTATCTCCAATTTATTATTTTTTGAATATTTTAATTAATATTTCTCATTTTTTTTATTTTTTGAGAAAATATTAATTATGAGGCCAAATAATTGTCTGAAACTTAGGGTTAGTTGGTCCGGAGATCATGAATGATTTTTGGCTTAAGTCTGGAGCCTTCAATCACTGAAATCGGATCCCGGATGACTGAGATATTACAAACTCAAATTTCTCTATTTAAACTATAGAGAAATTTAATTAAAATTTAAATAATTAAAAAACCCCAATTCCGACGCGTCCGGTAAAAATTTTTCGAAATTTTTTCTGGGGGTCCTAGAGACTTAGGACATGACCAAAACCTATTCTAATAGTGTCTAGTAGGTTTATACATTATAGTTGGACTCTAATAACCCCCCATGGCCAAATTTCCAAAATCGGGCATTCCAACTTTGGAGGAAGCGGGAGAAAAACCAAGAGATTATATCTCGCCTGAAGTATAATCTGACGGTGAAAAAAACTCCCTGGAATACCTTAGTTGTTTAATCCAGTCATGGGGAACCGAGCCACTCAGACCCTACTAGCACACTTTGATACAAACCCCCATGGGGCCATGGTCATGTCGACTCAAAAACAAAACTGGCTAGACCCAAATATCTGAAACCCAGATACTCTGGAAGTGAACACTGATGTGTTCCAACACTGGCGGCTCAATAAGGTTTCAACCATTTGTACAAAATAGGTGATAACACCTTGATCACTCTAGTCGATTGCCCCGATGTTTGGTCTTGATTGTGGAGAGTCCCCATAGTTGCTTGATTTGTGTTGACTAAAACCCGAAGCAAATTGTACTACCATCATTACATATGGAAACTATTGCTATATCTATTATGAAAGCCCATGAAATTGCTTTGAAAACTGTGCTTCTCAGCACAATGAAAGAAGGCTTTGAAATGAGATGAAATGAATTGAAATGAAAAGTACCCTGGATGTGAGCTGCGATTAGTTGTGCTTATAAGCACATGCAAAATCAAAAAAGGGTCATAAAGGCCTAAAAAGCAGTGGTTAAATATATGCTAAATCCAAAGAATGTTGGCCAAGGAAATGAAATGAAATGATAAATTCCTCACAGAGCCTGCGGGTTGTGAAGTGAGATGGAGCAAGGGGCAGTAAATCTAAGTGTCCCCTAGAACCTCAAGTTACGGTTAGCCGGGCACCCAGTCCACGGCGGTTCTAGAAAAGATCCTCACGGAGCTGATACAGTTTGGATGTGAGTCGTAGACATTTGCCAAGGTTGAAAAAGCACCTATCTAAACAACTTACCCATTTGTGAGACACTACCATCCCCTTTGTATTCTTTATCCAACATATGCTTGAATGTGTAATACCCTTTCCCTTATCCAAAGTATCACAGTGTTGAGTCAGTCAAGTCATTCCCTTTTACCTAGCCTTGCATCCTTAGCCTTCAACCTCTGCTAGCAAATTGATCATGTTTACAAATGAGTATATCCTTGGGTTCTTTTGAAAGTAAATTATTATTTTAACCTGTGCTTATCTATTAACTGCCAGTGAAATGATGCTTGATGTTTTAAAAAGTCTTGCTATGAAGATGATTAAAAGAGCATGTCTTAACCACTTGCACTTGCAGCAACATGCTTCTTTAGCCTGGGTCATATTTTGATAAATTTGACCGGTCAAACCCAATTTGACCAAGGTCAACCTTTGGATCTGTGATGAGTTGGACCAGTTATGTTGTATGATGTTGATCCATGGTCCTTGATGTACCTTTTGATGACTCCATATGTTGGACACAGGTTTCAGATGATGATTTATGCACCTTTTATTGATTATTATTCTTCCAGATCATCATATTTTTATTTGTCCGGGTATGGTGGATGCTACAGATGATCTTACAGGTTACCATGAGGTGTATGAGATTGAGGACTCATCTCTAGTGGATTTGGGTCTTCTGGATCCATTGAGACACTTACTTTTCAGTTTCAGGCACTGTCAGTGATGATATGAGCAATTTTTCACCTGTTGACCAATTTGGCCATGCTGAGTTGGCCTGTCCAGCAGCAGCTCTGATGGTGAGTCGTTGCCTAGGGCGCTATAGAGGAGAGGGGTGGTCCAGCCACTTGTCATTACCATATTACCCCCTCTTCGGACATGATGGTACAGTCAGATTTTGTGCCCGGGCACCAGGCAGTGGGCTAGGGGCAGTTTGGTGGTTTTTCAGGTGGAATAAAAATGGAATAAAAAGGTCATTAAGGAAATCGATTTGGGCAATTGAGGCAAGGTTTTGGCATGAGGTCTGTTCAGAGGTCATCTATGGTGTATCCCACTCCTTCCAGATCAGCTTGCAGCATTCAATGGGGTCCACGCAGTCACCAGGTTGTGTTTTGATGCATTCTTCTCTCAGCAAAGGGGGCCAGGATTTGATCGTTTGTTCACTTGGACATGTCATTGAGTCATATGTTATATTATTGTGCCATGGGGTGATGCTACTGAAGGATAACAAGACCTCCTAGCCCCACCATGTGCTCCTAGTCACTTGTCCTTGTCATTTTATGTGGCACACTTGCCCTTTAGTCACTTTTATGTGGTGCACAACCCCCTAGGGCATCATTTAGTGAGTGCGCACCCCCCTCTTGTGAGTGATCCATGTTATATTTGTACTGGCTCATCTTAGCCGTTAATTGTATTATGTTTTGTTATCTCAACCACTCATTGATAAAGTGGTTAGGGTTTTGGTCTCTATCCTCCTATTTAAGGAAGAGGCCCCCTATTGTAAAGGGACCTTTGGAGCTCTAGAAACTTGGAATAAAAATATTGTTTTGTAGATCTGTTGCTCTTGCTTTGATGGGATGCTCTTGTACATGATTATACATCTTTGGCTTTAGACATCTTTGCTTTTTCACAGGTGATTTTGACAGCTACAGAGTGAGGCCGATTTGACTTGTTGCAGGGGTGCGATTTGCTTGGAGGGAAGATTGTAGGGGTTTCTCACATCCCCCTTGAGCAAAACGTTTTCATCTTGAAGGGATTTTTTCAATTGTGCATTGTCCATTGATTTGCTTTCTTTGATATGCCATGCTTAGATCTTGCTTGTCTGTAAACCAAATCTCACATTTCGTAGTTTGTTTTGCAGGTGAAGTAGGACGTTTTTCCTCCTTGGGCTTGGACGTTTTTGCTTGGAATCACTTCGATCTAGCTTAGAATTGTAACTAAATGCAAGGATCATCTATGTGCAAGGTAGCCGCAAGCATTTGAGGTAAGATCTACAAGGTATGTATCTTGTTTCATGCTTTTCCATCCATTGGTCACTCAAACCCTAAAAGTTAAAACCCTCATTTTTTTATTTTTCAAATCTATGGAGATCTAGCAATCACTTAGGCTTAATAATTAAAACCCACCTCTTTAATAATCATAATGTTGGGCGCAGCCCAAGTGCAAGAAGTTTTGATGACAAAGGTTCAGTTAGGCGAGGCCTGACATTGACCATTTTTGGCAGAAGCAACTCCACAATTCCCGAGAGCAAGGTATGGAGCGAAGCGAAGTTGACAGAAAAGGACCTATCCCCTTAGTAAAGACGAAGTACTAAGGACGACCAGAGGTAGTTGGAGCAGTTATGGATGAAGCGGCGAACTGTCAGCTACAGAAGCGAAGAGTAAAGAAGCGGAATGGTGCAAGGACGCGCCACTGTAGAGTCAGAGCCGCGCAGTCAAAACTGCGACTGTCAGACGAAATGTCAGAGTCAGAAGAAGCGGTGCAAAAGGACAGTAGAGCTCCAGGGAAGTTAAGGCAAAGCGTGGTCAACAGGACAACCATGCCATTTTGGGTTTACGGGTACTATCGGGGTTGACCCATAGTTATTGTAAAGATGTGACCTTCGGGCACAATCAATAAAAAGGGTGTTGGGCCCTGGAAATGCCCCTTTTTTACTATACCTATTACACCATTTTGCCCTGTTACACCCTACTTTCATAAACCATATACATGCATTTTTCCAAATTAATCAGCAGTCCTGACAAGGTATACATCATTATTGTTTCATTTAATTAAATGCCTAAGATTGTTATGGTTATGAATTCTATTCTTCGATTTATGTTAACTTGTGATGATTTCATTTAGTCAAAGTTCAAAGCACAGGTGTATCAACTGCAATGCCTTGAGAAAGAATCATACATGGGGCCAGTTGTTACTCTCATAACTTAATTCCTCATATTTTCAAGGGACAGCGCATCTCTCCACGTGAAGCTGTAACAGGTCGCTGAAACAAAGCATAGCTGCAACAAACAAGACGCCTCCCGATTGGTTGAACCGTTGATCCATTGACTGCCAGTGTAACAGCATCCTTCATGATTAACGGCCTCATTCATTATGGTTGTAAGAGTTTAGCTGTAACTCTACAACATGAAGATCGTAGATCTTCATTGCTGCACGAAATTAGTGGATCACGAACTGTATTCCTCATGTATAAATTCAGGAAGGCTCTCAGAGTCTGGGGTTGGATAATTATCATTTTGTAAGGGTTGTAACACAGAGACTGATACTGTGGATTACCATCTTTTAATGAAGAGCAGAGTTATTTCCATTTATGTGTCTTAATTTGTGGTAGTTCACGGCGTCTCTGTTAGAAGGCCCCGGCCCGCCTTCTCACAGAGATTGTCGAGTTAAGTAGGTAGTTAGATTTATTCATTTCCTGTTGTGTGTTGTGGAATTGCATTAGGTGTATTTCTCATAGCTGCAACAGAGATTTATGATTGCATTCTTTATTGGTAGTTTATTCTTTGCATTACAAATAGCTGCAACTGTGTGGTGTGACAGTCAACTGTGTAGGTTAGTTTGATTAATGCATGTGTGTTCAATAGTTGTTACAGCCAAGCTCAGCTTCCATTCCTTTCAGTCATTTATGCTTTCTCGGATTTCCAATAGTTGTCAATTTAGAGTTCAAGCTTATGTTTAATTTCTAGTTGTTGTTGAATCTTCAATTGGTTCATTAGAATAGACAAATTGTGATTGAGTAACAGTAGCTGCTAAATGGATCATTTTGGTAAAGATTGAATACTGTAGTTTGATAATTATAGGATTTAACTTCTTGCAAAAGTAATCTAGTTCATTTATATTCTTAGATCAATAATTGCTAGGTCGATTTCTGTAGGAAGGTAGCTGCACTTTGAATTCCTAGATGTATGAGTTAGATTAGTTTTCTTTATGGAATGAGTTTGGCTGAGCAGATAGGTAGGATTGTTATCTCCATTCACTTGATCAACTACTGAAAATGTTTATGCATAGATTGTGCTTATTGCCATTGAAATAAAAGACCTCCCTGGGTTTGACAATTTATATTGAGAATCCTGTATGTTAGTTGTAATTAATTGGCATATAGGGTGACCAACAAGGGCAATTTTGTATGAGGAAGGGTTAGATCTTGTTAGACTTATGTTGGTGATTGTTAGATCTAGACGGAGAGAGATCTAAGAGAGGAAAAGACTCTGCAGCTGAGTGCATAGAGATCTATTGTAGAGAAGAGTCTGCAGCTGAGTGCGCAGACTGGAACTGTTACCCCTTCCAAGTAATATAATAACAGTTCCCGTGGACGTAGCTTCCATCTGGGGGGTGAACCACGTAAATATCTGTGTATGTGTGTGAATCTATGTTATGCTTTGTGTTCATGTATGATTATACTTATGTATTTGCTTTCATATGTATGTGACTGAGAATGTTATGTTAAGTAAGCAGAACACACATGTATGAATGTTACAAAGTCATGTTAAGTATGATGAAGGCATAGTTATAAGAGTAAAGATAGCAACGATTCAACGAAGTCTGTAGGTTGTTGATAACTGTGAAGTGCGCAGGTACATGTTTGTATTATTATGTTAAGGATATGTTAAGCAAGGAGTACATTACAAGCTCGTATAACACAACCGCGCATCACCAAGGTTACAGAAACCTGATTCTGTAACCACCCATCTTCGCTTCGGGTAAGACTTCAGCCTGTTCGCAAGTTGATGCCGAAAGGGCCAGTGAAGGGGATTTTGTTGGGTCTACAATAAGAACTTCGTCGAACCCGGGTCAGCCCAAAGTAAACCAACACATAACATTCCCGATCTAAAGTTTGGTGGACATCCGACTCCATTTACCCCCTGATCTAAGGCACTGGACCTCTCCAAGGGAGGTCGCACTTTTTGGGTAGGTGGCCATTTGCTAGATCCCAATTTGGGTTTTGCTTGTTTCTCATTATTTGATTAGATCCATTCACTTGCAAACCCCCTAGTGCCATTCTATTTTTATTTTCACCTTATGGGCCCCATTTGGACCATTTTCCATATTTTAAGGGTGGGCCCCACTTGGATCTATTATCTTGGCATTAGATCCATCTAGATCTACTTATTTAAACCTATAAGTGGCCTTTATCTATCATTGGTTGAATATTTGTCCTTCTATAAGCCTCTTCAACCAAGTCCTAACTCTTTGGGTCCACTTATCCATCTTAGATCTAGATCTAGTCCTCGCTTGGTTTTCTCCTTTATCATCACATCTCCCTAGGAGGTCTTGAGTAGGTTCGCTAGCCCTCATTGGCTAGCTAGGGGCTCCCACTTGGTCTTGCTTAGACTTGATCTAAAGTGAAGAGTGCCTCGATTATCGTGACACCCAATTGCATTGGGAACCGTGGCATCTCTTGGGTCACCTCTTTAGTTGCCCAACACCTCTACCGTCCTGGATAAGATAATCTTTTAGGATAACTACAAATTGTGTGATAACAGTTACCAAAAACCCTTCGATTCCATCACCCCCCCCCCCCCCGGTAAACTCGGCTTGGAGGAAAGAACAAATTACATAGCATTCCCCCCTTAATTTGATCTAAACTGCAAGCATTGATAACCTCCGACATCAAAACTCAATGCAGTGGTTTAGTCCATCAAACAAGCTGTCACACTATTGTTCAAATAGTCCCAATCGATCAATCGACTAGACAACAAGACAGCACAATCCAGAGGATCAATCGACTAGACAACAAGACAGCACAATCCAGAGGATCAATCGACTAGCCAATAGTGCAACAAGTATAGCTAGTCTCTATCTAGCAATACAATCTTTGTCCATCCAGCAATCATTGATTTGTAATCAACCTCAAGACATCCCAATACATAGCTCAATCAAACATAGTTCAGTAAGTCACGGCAAGGTTCAATCGATTCAACATGACAATCGAGTCAACAAGGAGACAACAATTGGGTTTACACATCAACAATCTTCAATTACTCTCCCCCTTAACACAATTAAGGGATCAATAAAATAGCAACAACAATATATATATCAATCAAATCTTAGTCAAACATCCCAATGAAACTCAATCGCTTGTTATCTTTAGTCGATCCTCAGTCGACCACTTCAAAGGCAATCATCAACAAGCAAGAGGAACATTGTACAACTCTACAATCAAATATACAAAGTCCTCAAACATCTATTCAAATTATTCCATGACCATTCATCAATCCAACCACAGTCTATCCGGGTAGTCGATATCGGTCCATGGTTCAATCTTTCACGTCTTTTCTGCAAAGTTCTAAAAGAAAAGTTGCCATCTTTCCAAGAATTTTGATTCCTGGGCAAATTCCTTCAATTCTTATGATGAGGATGACTATATGGCACATATTTCTGTTCTGACAAAACAAGGGATGCAAGCTTGGATTTTTGGTTCATCGACGAGAGCAGAACAACCCTACATATCAATAATGCCATCTGCAACAACATTCTCAAATTCTGGCTTATCAGGAACATCTAATTTATCAATCTATTCAGCACAATCAACAACGAGTTGCTCTTCCAGCACAATCTGAACTCCTACAACAAATAAAACTTTCCTGGGCTAAGCAAGAGAAGGTGTGGGCAATGAGGCAACAACAGCATTATATCCAAGACATATTGGAGGTGTCTTCATCTTAGGGGTAACAAGAACAACAATACCATGTCCATTCTTCCCAAGGCCTCCTCCTGTATAACCCATCTTGCTTAGCAGTCGAGACCCAATACCGGTAGTGTGTCTCTCAAAACTAAGAGAAATAACATCATTAGTAGCAAGTAAAGCATGTGAAGGTGTACAAACATCAACAACATCTTGTGTCTCTCAAACCTAAGAAAAATAACATCATTAATAGCAAGTTAAGCATGTGAAGGTGTACAAACATCAACAACATTTTTCTTACAAACAACTAGGCTACAAATAAGAGCATCAAAGGTAGAAGAAGCAATAGGTGAGCTTGGCAACTCAACAACATTAATCTTCTTCTCATCATTTTATAGTCAACAGACTTCCATTTCAAGATTTTGCTTGCAATCTTGCAAATCCTTAACAGTCTCATCTTTCTCTGTCAGTTGTAACAGCAAGGCATCATAATCTTCTTTTAAAGCTTGATGTTCATCAAACAAGCAATCATTATCTACTTCAATAGAAGAAGCTTATTCATGAAGCTCATCAACAGAGGCCTATAGTGTTGAAATATTGTAACTTCAAAGAATATTCTATTTGTACTTTGTTATTATTCATCCGGGGATGTTTTATTCCTCCATTGGGATGTTATTATTATGAAAAGTCATTGAGGTAAAACCTCCCATGTAAGTCGGGGCATTAGTTCCCCTAGAGTCAATTATAATGGGGTGTTTAAGTCCCCTAGAGGAGTCGGCCCAGTCAGCATTATGTTGAGTGGTTAAAGTTGTTGGGGCCAACCTAGTTAGGGTTAAAATTCAAGTGAAGTAAAGTATAAATAGAGGAGGTGTGTTCCTCATTTAACACACACTCACTCACTTGTGAACTTGCATAGGAGAGAGAGAGATCTGCAAAGGAGGAGAAGGAGCTCTTGTTTGGGGACTACATCTTTGTACTTGTTGATCATCTATATTGAGGAAGTTTTGCTGGGTTTTCTACCCCATGAGGGTTTCCCAGGATAAATCTGTGTCTCTTGTGTTTATGTTGTGCTTGTTATTCTTTTAGTGATCCTGTATATGTTATTGTTCTGAAATTGAATAGAATGCTGATGTTATCTATCTTAGCATATTAAATCTTAACATGGTATCAGAGCTAACCTGAAGGAAGGCAATGTATGGCACTTACGACACTTGTTTCACTTGCGACAATTTGAAAGTTAGGGTTTTGTATAGCAAAACCTAGTCATCGTGGAACTTTCGCTATAAATCCATTTTGGCGAAGGTTCAGGATCTGAAACTTGGACAGGCCGAAGAAGAAATTTTCTTGTACCTCATGTCCGAGTTTCAACCTCAGATTCGTTGTACTTTGTGAGATATGATCCATACAAGTTAGGGTTTCTGCCTCTTCCAGAATGTAGTCCTAAACAGGTGACCCAGGGAAAAAGGTCATATCTCGAGATTGGAAGCTCCAAATGGAATTCCGTAAAAAGTGACAATTAGGGCATGGACTGTAGTTTCACAAGTCTGAGTTTCAGAGGTCGAAGATGAAACAGTGACACGTGGCACTCCATACAAGTTCATTATGTTGTTTCATCCCTTAAACAGGTCATGTTGGGAAACTGAGCATATCTCTCTGATGGAGAATCCAATGAAGCTCAAACCTGTGGGGTTGGAAAGATGACAGGTCCAGCTACCACAGGCCGAAGTTTCAAACCCTGCAGATCCGAAATTTCAGAGATACACCAGAAACAATACGACACATCTGAAATGGCTCAACAGAGGAAATCAAGGAAGAGGAGGAAGAAGCTCTCACTTAGGGTTTTAAGTTTTTTAGGTATGGAAGGACCTTATACAATGTTGGAGACACCTGATGCAACATTGGAAACTTTGATAATGGATTTGGAATCCATTCATCATAGATATTGATCTTCCATCAAAATGTTGTGCGAGGAAGGAGATTGAAAATTAGGGTTTCCAAGTAAGAAGAAACCCTAGCAAAGTTGGGAGACTCATAGGGCAGCAATGAAGGAGGTTTAAATGGCACTGATATTTATCATCCTAGCACCATGAACCTATATAAGATGTTTACAAGAGATCTACCTTGGATGGTTAGGGTTTCACCCTTATAGAGAAGACTACAAGCAATCTCGACAGGTATGACTTGAGGAGATACAGGTATGTTTTGAAATCTGTCTCATGATTAAGTTCATGATATGTTTGTCTTCATATTATTGAAGTTAGTACAATCATGATTAATTTTAGATTGTCTGATCACCTTAGTAAAAATATGAATGCATGTGAATAATAGAAGACATTCATTGATTAGGGTTATGACACTTGTGATTGTACTAATGCACTTGTGGTATGAGGATGATGTTGTCTGCTAACATAAAAGGTACATCAAGAAAGACAAATCCATATGACCATGATGACATGAAGACAAAGACTCATCCATAGTATTTGATCATATTGAAGCTCTACTTACGAGGTATGTATGATTTGTTTCTACTATGAAGAGAACAAAGAAGATATTGTTTGGGTATGTTAGACATAACTAAGCATGCATACTAATCCAGGTATGTTTTTCCTATATCAAGTTAGAATCCTACTTTGTGCTAGGATCTTAGATAAGTATACTTGTGTATGAAATGATCATGACCATACATGCTTAAGATTATTTAGAACCATATTGTTTTGATAATATTGAGATTATACTAATGAATGTATGATTATGTATGAAATCTTGAGGATGACACAATGATGACATTAGTGCACACTTAAGCATGCATAGTGGTCCAGGATGGATAGAAGTTCAAAGACATATAATCATGATGCTATCATAAAGGGAAAATTAGAGATCAAGGGGGGGCAACCACACAAACATAAAAGATAAGTATTTGAGTTGTTATTTGAATTACCTCTTGAATCTCTGAAAACTTAATGATATTGCTCGTAATAGTTGTATGCATATTTGTATTCCTAGAATCAGGAAATATATCATGCATAGTATAAGCATTCATATAGCACTGAACAATATACTACTAATATGCATATGATGGGTAAGTTGGACAAACATTCCATTGTTGCTTGTCTAGAATGAAACCTCTTTGTTGACATGCTGAGAGTTGTGCACGCTCTTGATAGTATGTTCTGGTAGAGATGGAAGGCATCTAGATAACCATTGTATGCATACAAGATATGGAAAAGTGTTGTGCCTATGTGAATCATATCAATATGCATAATAGGTTATCATGTCAACATGATTTGATGATTATGAAGTATTACTAATCATGTAATTAACTTTGAATTGTAGGAAATATCATGTGCTATGATCTACAAAAGAAGGATGATGAACACCTGTTTGAAAGAACAAGTGATGGATGTTCAACAAAAAGACTTACAAATCAAACGTACTATAGAAGGCTCGTGGCTAGAGGATTCTCTTAGAAAGCAGGAGAGGAATCATGACGAGATGTGTTGTCCGCCGAGATGCACACCAACAGCAGAAATCTTTCAAAAGTTGTCTCCTCACTACAAGTGGGAAAAGTGTGGCCTTGGGGGCAAACAATGAGCCAGGTACTGTCACCTGAATCCCAACTCCTTCGTTTAGGCTAACTCCTAATGAAGCCAAGGGGGGTAGTCCCTAAAAAGAGTTTCTATGGCTCTTGTGTTTAAAATGTTTTTTGGTGTTGAGTGATGCGGATGGGTGTTGTTTAGGAGTTTTTTTATGATGAGAGATCACAACTTATAAAAAGACAATAAGCACAAGATAAGATGCAATCCACGTTGCGAGACAATATAATGAAGACTTATGTAAATAAATGGCATCCACAGATAATTAATGACTTGATCAGATTCTAAATGGACAAATGGCCCAGATTTAAAATAATATATGAAAATGTAAACATACCAGTGCCAAATGGAGTCAAAACAGTGTAGTGCTTGGGATGCTGAAATACAAGTCTCAATAGTAATGTTCGTGAGATCATTTTGCAAATTATCTTGGTTTATTGAAAGTTTTAATGATCTTGATTATTAGGCTAGCAAAAGAAAGGCATGCGTCCAACCGGAAAGGTATACTTTCAGTGGCTTCCCCTCTAGTGGTATGACGAACCGTCCAGTTATCAAGAATAGGTGTCCAATGACTTAACCACCCTCGAAGTCTAAGACAACGGTGATTTCCGGCCCCACCGGGTTTAGGAACTTTGCCCACTACCTGAGTATTTCTCGTATAATCAACGCCGGTTCGTTGGTTGTGGGGTGAAAATTTTATCAGGTTATCACTTTCGAGATTAACAGATCCAACATCGTTCTGAGTACAAACCCAACCCCTTAGGGTCGGCAGAGCATACTAAGTGAGGGATAGCAACGAAGATAGATTATAATGGGGGAAAATGAGTTGGAATGTTTTTAAATTATTAAGAGCACACCGTTCAACCCTCCAACAGAGAGCGCTCTTGACTTCGTCTTAAGACAAAAGTTCAAGAGACTTTAACTAATATATATGCTTGATGCAAGGAAATGCAGTGGGAATGCTCTCCGATAGAGAGTGCTCTTGACTTGTGTTATTGCAAGTTCAAGAGACTTTGGTTCTTTGTTAAATAGAAGCAGCTTAAAGCAAAAGAACACACTTATGAAGCTCAAATAATGATAAAATGAGACAAGCCAATGATATATCAAAAAAAATAAACTACTTGCAAAATGGAATAAATAAGCTACTAGTGTTCTACCACAACAGAGACTAATCTAGCAAGTGAAGTCAAAGTGACTTCTACACACTGTTCATGAAACTCCCAGCTAGCTGGTCGTACACAGTACACAGTGGGGAAAGAGGAGTTGCACACAAAGAAAATGTGACACTTGGAATAAAATCCGAATCTACTCCTCAGGTCAAGACTGAAATGAAATTTAAACTCTAAGTACAAAATGAAATTATTCTAAAACTTGAAGCAAATCTAAACTAAGCATGCACAAGACACTCTTCCCCAAATGGGGAAGAAGAACCAAAATGTGGGAGGCCTTATCCCACTTGGCCTTTTTATTAATAAAGTACAAGTGCCTTGGGATTTTAACCCTTGTAAGGACTTTTGAGAGAGATGAACTTTGGAAATCCCACTTGATCCTTGATCTCCATAATTGATAACCTACCCCTAGTGTGTCAGTTCAGTGATTTTGACCTTGTGGGCCTCATTCCTCATTTTGAGGGTTGAGCCCCACTTGGGTCACTTTGTGGCACATTTCAATCTCAAATCTACTGAGATCTAGCCATTGGATGATCCTAACCTTTTAGATCCACCTACCTCAACACCTCAACATTCCAGATCTACAATTTGGTGGACATCCGACTCCATTTGGCCCATTTCCCAAGGCACTAATCTTCCCCAAGTCAATTCGACTAGATTATTGAGTTATCTCGTGGCTTGATCTTTTTCTTGTTGCTTGAAACACCTTGAAACTGTCATATCCTTTCATCAAGCATAGCTAAAAAGCCCTAACTATCAGATCTCTGATTTGGGACACTTTCCCTGTTTTGAGGGTCACGTTTTCCAAGGCAGTTAATTTTGATCATTTGAAACTAGCTTTGAATCCTGGAATCATACCTAATCATTGAGTTACTATGTGTTATATATCATTGTCATACTATACCTTTTCCAAGCCTCCACAGTGATCTTAATTCCTTATTTATAGGGTTCCATACCTATCACCTTACGTACCTCATTAGATTGGGTTGATCTCTCCTGTCGGGAGTAGATATGGGTCTCCCCCTTGCTATCTTGGCTTCGATAGCTAAAGCGAAGAGTGCCTTGGTTGGCGTGACAACCATCCATTTGGGAACCTAGGACCTCTAGGTTCACCACTTTAGTTGCCTATCCCCTCTACCGTCCACATTGGATCCATCTATAGGGGCAACTACAAGATTGGTGATAACAGCACCCTTTAGCATTAGTCAAAAATCAAACAATTTTAATCTAAGATATAAATGCAAAAAAATCAAACTAGATGCAAACTTTCACTAACCTACATGCTCATTCTTTTTCCAATGCAAGCTTAGCTTTTTTAAAGATGAGATCTAAGATGCAAATACTACTAATAATAACCTAGATGCAAGATCTAACTATGAAATGCAATTTAACAAACTAGAAATAAACTAGATCCTAACAAAACAATGCAAAATATGAGATCTAACTATGCCTAACTATTTGTTTTTCAAAGGAAGAAAATACTAACTCTTTAACCCAAACTTTTTGTTGTTTTAATGTGTTTTTTGAAGGGTTTTGAAGCACGCACAAGAAGGCAAGCTACAGCAGCAAACAAAAAGGAAGGAAAAAGACAAAACAAGGGCAGCGAAAGGAGGCTTTGAAAGTTGCGTTTTGGGAAGCAAATGGAAGGATGGAGAACTGAGTTTTGGACAGCAAACGCAAGGATGAAACAGGAGCAGCAAGGGAAGATGAAACAGGCTGAGATTTGGGGCAGCGAGCAGCGAGAGAAGGTAAAGATCAAGACAAACAGTGGGCAGCCAACGAATGATGAAGAGAAGAAAACGAGAAGGAGGGAAGCTAGAAGCAAGGAGAGATCTAGGGCAAAAGAAAAGCTAGGAAGGTAGATGGCTAGAAGAGAAAAGACTAGCAAGTCAATGCAAAAGGATTCAAGGAGAAAAAGGAGAGCTAGAAGAGGGTAGCTCTTAGGTCCAAGTAACCGAGTTTGAAGTTCTTTGTTGTTGATGGAGGAAAGGCTAGCCTCTTTGTTGTGTTTCTTTTCGTTGAGAAGAGAAGGACTTGGAGAACCTGCAAGAGAAAAATTTAGAGAGGAAAAGTCATTGTGTGAGCAAAGAAAAGCTTGACTTCCAAGCCACTCTCCACCTTGAATGATCCCTGCAAAACCCTCACAATCAAGCAAGCAAAACCGAACAAGATACTTCTAACATAGATTAGAACATAAATTGAATAATGAATTGCTTAAATAAAAGATGAGGTGAGAGAGATATCACCAAGACAATGTGAACCAAGTCTAAAAACTCATGCATAGACCTCCATAGTCACTTCTTATTCCAATAGCATAAGCAAATATTACAATGAGAATTTGGCAGAGTGTTCTTGCCTAAAATCTCCATGAAGAATGAGGAGGCAAAGCCTTCCTCTTATACAAAAAATAGAACAAAGTATCCCAATTCGAATTGGCAATAGACATGAGAGCCAAAGGCAATCAAGATCAAATCGAACTCCAATCAGAGATGGGCTTGGAGTGGACAACACATGAGATAACTCGTACTTGAAGTAATGGTGAGTGGGGAGGTGGCCTCCACCTTGGCAAGGCGCTCCCCACTCCCACATAGTAACTATCACCACAACCTCGTGATATACATCCATCCAATGTGTGATTGCCAAGTCAAGAAGTCGTGAGCTTGAGAGAGGCGTGATTGAGGTGATCGGTGGGAAGATCCACGTGAGGTATGAGCTCGGCGTGAAGTCCAATTTTCAGTTGGTGTGAACGATACAAGGTAGCTGCCACCTCTCACATAGTAACTAATGCCCAATCAAATGGAATGATAGCCCACCACTTCGTGAACAGGTGCATGGAGGAGCCCACGTGAGGAGAGACCCATGCTCACGTCATCCCATTAATTCAAATCGTAATATCAAACCTTAATTTGACATGTGACTTGTATTTTTAATATGGTCGTACACTTTATACAAACCTATTCCATGCTTTTCCAAACATTAAAATAATGTATTTTGACTTTTTTGAATTTTGTCACTTAGTGAATTTTGTCATCTTTTGGTCACTAAATGTCAAAATAGTGAAAATTGCTCCCAGAGGCGACGTAATCGCCCGAAACTTTAGAAAAGTTGGCACTAGGGTAAAAAGGACGCTCTGAGCGTCAAAGCGAGCCTCCCCACGCTCAATTCTGCCTCCGGATGAGGTTTTTAACACTTCTTGAAATTTTTTAATTAAACCATTAAAAAATGGTCTAATTTATGAAAAAAATTATTTTTCTCGAAATCAAACGAAACTCCTAGGGGACCTAGTGCATGTTCATACGACTCAATCGAAATGGCCAACACGTAAAAAATCCTAGACACAAGACTCTAATAACCACCTTAGGTTTTGACCACCATGGGAAATACTCCAGCTTTGGAGGTTTGAGTGAAAAACTTAGGGATTATACGCCACTAATGAGTAGCGCATAATTCCTAAGGAAAAAACACTCTAGAGTATCCCCCAAATGGCTAAACCTACGGGTAGCCGAGTCTTTTATAAAAGGACCCCGTTTAGACCAACTTTTTACATTTTCCCCATGGGGGTATGAACATGCAGTTATTACAAATGGGGCAAAATTGCCCTGAAAATGACTTCTGAACACTAATGATGAACATGAATCATGTTCAATAAACCGGCGGCTCACAAGAAATTCAGCTATTGTACAAAATAGCTGATAACAAGATGTTTGCTCCAAGTGGCTAGACAAGACCGTTCTCTTAAAGGTATAATTGAAGAAGAAGTGCGAATCAAGCAAACTCCCAGAATTCGATAGAGAATCACACGATTGAAGAAAGCTCTGTACGGGTACCCAGGATCGATAGTCATTTGATGAGCTTAATGATCACCACGGGTGATGCGGATTTCAACCTTTGCTACAAGGTTGAAGATGGTTTCTATATACAGATGACATTCTTCTCTTAGATGGATGCAAGAAGGAACTCACCACAGAGTTCGAATGATCTTGAGGCTCATATCAGTAGACCCATCTGACGAGAGATGGCACGGATAGATATGCAGAAGATAACTCAATGCAGAATGTGAATGATGTTCAGTCACAGAGGGAGAATTGATAGCTTGGGCTTTACCAAAAGTAATGTTGATCCTAACCTTTACCTTAAGGTTATGGATGATGAACCTGTCATACTATTACTATATGTGGATGATCTCTTTCTGACAAGGAATGAGAAACAGATCATGGAAAGCAAGAAGAAGCTAGCTACAGAATTTGAGATGAAAGATCTCGGATTGATGCATTACTTCCTAGGTCTGGAAGTATGGCAAGGCCCAGAAGGAATCTTTCTCAACCAGGGAAAGTATGTTGTGGAAATCTTGAAAAGATTTGATATGTTGGAATGTAAAGACATGACCACTCCCATGGATTCCAACTTGAAGTTGTTGGCTGATGAATCGTCAGAATTGGTTGATGTAACTCAGTACAGACAGATTATTGGGTCAGTGATGTATCTGACGAATACCAGGCTAGATATATGCTTTGCTGTGAACACCTTGAGTCAACATCTAGTGGAACCTAGACGTGTTCACCTGATCGTTGCAAAGCATGTGATTAGGTACCTAAAAGGTACGATAGACTTTGGTCTATATTATCTTGGAGATCATGACTTCAGATTGTATGGTTATACAGATGCAGATTGGGCTGGAAGTGTCTCAGACAGAAAGAGCACATCGGGTGGATGTTATTGTCTGGGATCTGCTATGATCTCGTGGTTTAGCAAGAAGCAGTCCAGTGTGGCTCTCAGCACGGCTGAAGCGGAATATATAGCAGCTTGCTTTGCTAGTTGTGAAGCTATATGGCTTCGGAAGTTGTTGTCAGGATTATTTGACTTAGAGATGGACTCCACTGTGATCCTGTGTAACAACCAGAGTTGTATCAAGATGACAGAGAATCCAATGTTCCATGATAAGTCAAAGCACATAGAGATCCGATATTTCTATATACGGGATATGTTGCAGAAAGGAGCTATAAAGCTCGAGTATGTGAGCATTGATGAGCAAGTTGCTAATGTATTGACCAAACCTCTGTCTCGAGTAAAGTTTGAGTATTTCTGAGACAAGCTTGGTGTAGCTCAAAAGGACCCTCCTCGAAAGGGGAAGTGATAAGGTCGATGATGTGGATACTTGTATCGTTGATGAGGATGCCTGTACCGACGATGAGATTGATGATGTGGATACTTGTATCGATGATGTGGATACTTGTATCGATGATGAGGATACATGTACCGACGATAAGGTCGATGATACCAACGATGAGGTCGATGATACCGACGATGAGGTCGATGAGTGGTCCTTAGACTTGGTCATCCTTGGACACATGTCCTAAAGGAATCTGTAGACTCTTGTCTCCGAGAAAGATGTTGAGCCTGGAATGATGTAATGTGCGCTCCTGGACTGCTCAGTATAGCAGCGGGTGATCATTCGCAGGTCCTGTAATGATGTAATGTACGCTCCTGGACTGCTCAATGTAGCAGTAGGTGATCATTCACAGGTTGTAAATCCTAGACTTGATCTAGGTCACACCCCAGTTGAAAAAGTATTGGCTCTGTGGTTGTAAATCCTAAATTTGATCTAGGTCACACCCCAGTTGAAAGAGTACTGGCTCTGTGGTTGTAAATCCTAGATTTGATCTAGGTCACACCCCAGTTGAAAGAGTACTGGCTCTGTGGTTGTAAATCCTAGATTTGATCTAGGTCGCACCCCAGTTGAAAGAGTACTGGCTCTGTGGTTGTAAATCCTAGATTTGATCTAGGTCGCACCCCAGTTGAAAGAGTACTGGCTTTGTGGTTGTAAATCCTAGATTTGATCTAGGTCGCACCCCAGTTGAAAGAGTATTGGCTCTGTGGTTGTAAATCCTAGATTTGATCTAGGTCGCACCCCAATTGAAAAAGTACTGGCTCTGTGGTTGTAAATCCTAGATTTTATCTAGGTCACATCCAGTATGAAAAAAGGACTAGCAATGTGGTTGGGATTGCATCATCCCTAGACATGATATGGTGTCTTGAAGTGATAGGGATTGTTCATCTCGTAAGTGGATCAGGATTTGGACTCATGTCCTAAAGTGAGAGGGATTTATCATCCCGTAATTGGATCATGTGTGTTGCAGATTATGATGTTGTTGATCAAGAGATCCAGACGATGAGGTTGTTGATCGGAAGATCCAGATGTTGATGCTGTTGATCGAGAGATCCAGATGGTGATGCTGTTGATCGAAAGATCCAGATGTTGATGTTGTTGATCAAGAGATCCAGACGATGAGGCTGTTGATCGGAAGATCCAGATGATGATGTTATTGATCGAGAGATCCAGATGATGTTGTTGATCGGAAGATCCAGATGATGATGTTGTTGATCGAGAGATCCAGATGATGCTGTTTATCGAAAGATCCAGATGATGATGTTGTTGATCGAGAGATCCAGATGATGCTGTTGATCAGGAGATCCAGATGATGCTGTTGATCGAAAGATCCAGATGATGATGTTGTTGATTGAGAGATCCAAATGATGTTGTTGATCAGGAGATCCAGATAATGATGTTGTTGTAGCTGATCAAGTGCTGCAGAAGATGAAGACTCAATACTGAAGATGCTGATGTTCCAGTATTGAAGTTCTTGAAGATGTTCCAGTAGCTGTTTGAGTTACTGATGATGATTGAAGAAAGCTTCCATTGATTTATAGATGTATCATTGTGATGTAGTTGATGACTCCTTGCTCCTGCAGATGTTGTTAGAATATCCTTCTCGTTGAGGGGGAGTGTTGAAATATTGTAACTTCAAAGAATATTCTATTTGTACTTTGTTATTATTCATCCAGAGATGTTTTATTCCTCCGTCAAGATGTTATTATTATGTAAAGTCATTGAGGAAAAACCTCCCATGTAAGTCGGGGCATTAGTTCCCCTAGAGTCAATTATAATGGGGTGTTTAAGTCCCCTAGAGGAGTCGGCCCAGTCAGCATTATGTTGAGTGGTTAAAGTTGTTGGGGCCAACCTAGTTAGGGTTAAAAGTTAAGTGAAGTAAAGTATAAATAGAGGAGGTGTGTTCCTCATTTAACACACGCTCACTCACTTGTGAACTCGCATAGGAGAGAGAGAGATCTGCAAAGGAGGAAAAGGAGCTCTTGTTTGGGGACTACATCTTTGTACTTGTTGATCATCTATATTGAGAAAGTTTTGTTGGGTTTTCTACCCCATGAGGGTTTCCCACGATAAATCTGTGTCTCTTGTGTTTATGTTGTGCTTGTTATTCTTTCAGTGATCCCGTATATGCTATTGTTGTGAAATTGAATGGAATACTGATGTTATCTATCTTAGCATATTAAATCTTAACATATAGGTGGGCAACCTCATTGACTAGCTGATAATATATTTTTCTAGACTGTAAATTTTCTCCTTCAAGGCAACATTTTCATCATGGAAAAGAGCTTTTACTTCCTCTTCCAGATCATCGAGAAGATCTGTCTTGTCCTCAAATTCATCTACCAAATTCTAGAAAATGGTTTCCATGGTATTTTCTAGCACAGAAACCTCCATAATACCTTCATCAAACTTCTTCAAGATAAAGGTTGATAATGCATCTACAACAAGATTTGACTTGTTCTTCTACAACGTCTGGATGGTCTGATCTTTCTCATCAAGTTCATAATGAAGCTGAGAAACCAATTTATTCAATGTAGCAATGGTTTCTTATTGAGAGACAAGTCGGAGCCTTCTCTCTTTCTCTGCACAAAACCTCTGAAAAGCACCCATATTTCCAACAAAGGGCATGCAATAATTTCAAATCTGCATGCAATCAAACTCAGGAAAGTCGACTGACCTCTTATTCTACTGGTCAATATAAAACTCAATACACTAGCGAATAATAGATTTCTCAAGTAATATGCAACACAACAATACAAGCAACGGACTTATGCAAATAATATCTCCAAAATTAACAATACAATTCTTAGAGTCGATAAGAACGATGAGTCGATTGGAACGGTCAGTCGATAGTACCTGTTGATCCCAATCAATCCTTTTGTTAATTAACAAAACTCACCCATGGACGGTTCCAGTCGACTATCTTCAATCGACCCAAATTACTTTCAAAACAAGTTGATCAAATGCTAGTTGATTTCAACAAGGAATCAACCCAACAATGCAAAATCTGCTCAATCACTCCAACGCACAGCAATCAGCAATCTGTTGTCTTTCAACAATAAGCAATGCAGGAGCAACAATCTCCAGTCCTTATTCAACCAAATAAGTAACTTCAGGTAATCATCAATTGCTGCAACGGTTGATTAATTATATTCGTTGAAGCATCTAGTCACAGATGAATCCGCAACTTCACAAATACATCCATAGATGTCCTTCTAGAATCAATCAACGAATCCTCCAATGCTTCGATCGATGTGTAAAGTCTTGCTCGAAGCTACAATTGATGGGCCAAAGTTCGATCTCAAGGTGCAAATCGTCTATCCAATCGATTCACCATCTGGTCGAGTCTACCGATCAAGTCAAATACTTAGTCAAGGGCTTGGTTAAGTTGAGCCTCTAGTCGACTCAAGTTAGTCGACTATCCTCTCCCTGTCAATCAATGCTCTGTAGTCGACTCAAGTTAGTCGACTATCCTCTCGCTGTCAGTCAATGCTCTGTAGTCGATGGTTCCAGGAAACGAAGTGGGGCCCCAAATAATAGGATGTTAGACCATCCTCAAGTCGCAAATCATCCACTTAATATTTCAATCATTGATTTTGTGGCATAATATACCCTAGTTATAATGCTCAATTTCTGAGACAAATCGATATGGTATCGACTTGCATTTTCATGGTCGTGTCTAGATGGGATAGTCAATTAGAGGAACATTGACAAAATCGACTCGACTGGAATAACCCAAAGTCTTTCAAAGGAGAGAAGATTCTAATGAGCACAAATACCTTAGATAAATGTTTCCCATTAAGATGAGAAACCATTCAATGCCCCATTCACTAGCTCTTTGCCTTCAATCTTCTCCCCAATTGTTGCAAGTTGATAACAAATCTACGTGACCTTCATCAAGTAAATGGTAACTATGTCTGATCTAGTCATCTCTATAGATCTAAGTCTGTTATGCAATATCATCTTCTTGTTTATGTTCTCACTCTAATAAAAGCTAACCAAGGCATCGAACATATCCTTCGTTGTCTTCTTCTCAGGTATATGAGGGGTCAAATGATCCTTTATAGCATCCATGATCATCCACTTGACTTTCACTTCCTTCTTATGAACTACCAAATCATGTGGATCTGTCGATAGAGTCACTACAATCTTAATGATATCCCGAAGATCATTCTCTTCTAGTAAGAGAGTTACAATGACTATCCAAGACAAGAAATTCAAGGCACCTTCCAATATGTCCTTGAACTTGAGGCTAGTTGATGCCATCTCTAAACTCTAACACACAAACTCCCAAATCTTATAGGTAAGTAAGCACTACCTTTGAAACCCTCTAATTGTTGGTCCTTGTTCTTGAAAATTGGTTCTAGCAATTGATCTACAACCATAAACTCTTCAGATCCTCAATTAGAGAAGCTCTAATACCATGTAAATTTTCCAATGCCTAGTTGATTGAAGTCCTTATGTTCTCAACCAAATTAACTTCTTCATATAGCAACAATCACACAATAGTTGGAAAGTATTTCACGAAAGTGTAAAACAATTACATACATACACAGGGAATTTCTCCTTCAAATCAACTTATCATTCAACTAACAAAGCTTACAAGGCAACTTCCATGTTAAAATTTTTGCACCAAGCAATTAATGCAAATCTGAAAATTCGCCTTCTTCCAAGAAGGTTCCTCGAATCTTAACCCTAGAATTTTCAGCCTTTAGGATTGTTGTAAATTAATGTGTAAGACAATAGCAAAACAATCACGGTAATTCACTTCTAATAGCCCTAAAGATATGTTGATGTTTCTCCAGGTACAGCAACAAGCAGACATTCACTCACGGATAGCCATGCAAATTTGGCTAGTGAGGCCATGCAGATTTGGCTAGTAATGAATGATACATTCACATTCTAGAGGTGAATGGCCCAGGCAGGGGTAGTGGTTCTCCCAGTCATATGATGTGGAGATGGACCCCAAAGATGCTCTCACATTGCCTACTCCCGTAACGGAGTGATCTATTCTATATTAATGTTTGACTTGTTTATTTTAATAGGGGCTTTCATCCCCTCGTGAAATATTCTATATTAGAGTGTTTGACTTGTTTATTTTAATAGGGGCTTTCATCCCCTCGTGAAATATACAAGTCTAGCCTAATGTTGAAATTGACATGAGCACTAACAAGTGTCCAAGACTTCTTAGTGTGGATCAAATCAACATTAGGGCTCTATGTGGTGAATAGACGAGCATGTGACGGAGAAGTATAACATCATCACAATGGACAACATTTCCTAAAGAAGTGAGAAATTCCAATAATAAAGTGGTCAACTTGAAATACAACATTGAAGTGGACAAACAAGCAAGTCAACCCCAACTAAAGAAGACAAGTCGACCCCAAGTGAAAATCAGGTGATTTGATATGTATAAATAAGCAGCTCCAGCTCTTCATTTGATCATCCAATTTGTCCAACTCCTCTACGCTACACATGTGCGCATATCTAGTAGGGCATGTGAAGATATCAAGGAAGCACCTTTTGAAGACTCTTGTCTCTTTCGCTTGGGTTTGCCATTCTCTCTTGAAGACTTGCATCATCTATGTGATTGCTCTATGATGCACTACAACTAGGGTTTGTACCCTATGATTGCCAATCCCTTGTGAACTAGGGTTCTTCTATTGTTGTTGTTGTACTCTTATTATTGGAAATATTCTTCTTAAGAAAGGTTGTTGGGTTTTCTCTCGAATTCGGGTTTCCCAGGGTAAAATTCTGTGTCTACTGTGCATGGTTCTCTTTCAGTGATCCTCTTTTTTTTCGCTGCAAAATTTAAAGTTAAAATTATATTGCTAAGTTAAAAAATTCAACAAATTCATGGCAAGTCAAGGAGAAAAGATACCAATCATTTCAATGAGTTTCCAACCCTCTAGGGCAACTTCGCATGTATAAACTAGATCTGAAAACTCTTCTTATATAGTAGATATAACAGCAAACACAACAACAATAGATGGCTGTAATATTATCTTCGATCTTAGTGTTAAATCCCTTAACAATTTTCTCTTGAATGTGTCAAGTCAACAAAACAATTAAGAGCTGGAAATTGTTGATGTATATGTAACTTCGGAATATATTTCACCTATGTATATTGTACTCCTATAAAGATGTTATTATTCCTCTATACAGAAGTGTCGTCATTTATATTGACAAGTGTCGTAACTTGTTGTGATGGGTTATTAGACCACCAAGTGTGGAGTCGGCCCTTATTAGTATAACCATGGGTTATTAGACTGAGTTAGACAAGTCGGCCCTACTAGGTTATTAGGCAGGTCAGGTCATGTATAAATAGAGTGCGGGAGGCACTCTATTTGATCATCTCATTATTCACTTCTACACTACTCGGAAAGTGGCGCACTAGTGGAGGAGGAGGTTCAGCTGCTAGGAGGACTATCTCTATGTACTTTAGTTGTATCATTGCTCTTTCTATCTCTGAGGTAGTTGTGGGGTTTTTCACCTTTATGGTTTTCCCCAGCGACACTCTGTGTGTCTATTGTCTCATGTGATTGCTTGGTGTGATTGATATGCATTGTTATACTTAATATGTTGTACATGTTATTCTCTCAGTAAAGATCCTAGAGTATGTTGAATTAATGCTCAAAAATTAACATGGTATCAGCGCTAACCTGAGAAGAAGACACTCTGCAGTTGCGGAAACTAGGGTTTCCTGTTAATTGGGTTTCTCTCCACATATCTTGAAAGGCAGTAGGGTATTTTGACTCTCCTCATCAAGGCGCATCTTTCTCTCCAATCAAAATTCAATTCTGGGCACTTTCATTTTTTACCCTAAAATTTGGGGTTTCCACAAAAATAGGAATTTTTGAAATCTGAGGACATAGCTGGAAGCTCCTTGGAAAAATCAAAGTTTAGAGCTTTGGATCGAGATTTTTGGTTGGGTGAAGCTCCGGGAAACTCAAACCCTAATTCAGTGTCCTCCCCAGTGAATCCAGGAAAACTAAAAGGCATTTCTGAAGGGTGAAACTTTGCAGATTTCAAATTCTGAATATACCAGGATGATCAGCTCATCAAGGCGCATCTTTCTATCCTTTCAAAAAGTTGAAATTCACATTTTGAATTTTTAGGGTTTCTCTGACAAACCCTAATCCAGCACTAGATCCGAATTTCTACAAATCAGGTGGTAAGACCTAAATCTTTTCTATTTCCATTTGAAGTACTCTTTAAGATGTCTCACCACACCAAGCTTGAAGATAAGCTAAAAGGGCCTGATAACTTCCGGGCATGGAAGTATAGGATTGGGTTAATCCTGGAAGAAAATGAATTGAATACTTACATAAGTGAAGAGGTCCCTGTCCCAGAGGGAGAAGAGGCTAAGGCCTTACATAAGAAGAATTTGGTCAAGGCAAAGAGGATCATTGTTGATTCTATCAAAGACCATCTCATACCACGTGTGTCATCTCTAAAGATACCCAAGGAGATGCTTGATTCCCTAACCAAGCTCTTTGAAGGGAAAAACATAAATCGGAAGATGACTCTGCGGAACCAATTGAAAAGGGTGAAGCTTCGGAATGGAGAGACCATTCAATCCTATTTCTCTAAGGTCTCTCAAATCAAGGAACAACTTGAAGCTGTGGATGAAGTAGTAGATAATGGTGAAATTGTCATGACCACATTGAATGGCCTACGTAGGTCATGGGACTCCTTTATCCAAGGAATCTGTGCAAGAAGGAAGTTGATCTCTTTCAGTAGACTATGGGAGGAATGCTCACAAGAAGAAGCAAGGCTTGTGGCTCGAGAAGAAAAGATGGGAAATCAAGATCAAGCTCTCACAGCACACACCAAGAAAGGAAGGTCAAAGAGGGAGCATTCTCATACCAAGAAATCTTCACACCACCATCAACATAAAGATAAGAAAGATCTCAGATGCTTCACATGTAATGAGAAGGGACACTTTGCTTCAGATTGTCCTAAGAACAAAAAGAACAACAACAACAACTTCAACAAAAGAAAGAAGAACAACAAGAAGAGATATCATGCTCATGCTGCCGAGGATGATGAACTTCCCAAGAAGAAGGATAGAGCAAAAAGTGATGACTCATCTAGTGAAGATGAATATGTTCTAATCTCTGCTCTCACATGTATTATCTCTCATGGTTGTAATAATTGGCTTATTGATAGTGGGGCTTCCAAACACATGACTGGGTTTAAAGAATCTTTTGCAAATCTATCTGAACATGAGTCAACACATAAGGTGAAACTTGGGGATGACTATCAATACCCCATTAAAGGAAGTGGTGAAGCCTCCTACAATCTAGACTCTGGAAAGTCTTTGAAGATGAAAGATGTTCTATATGTACCTGGGCTCAAGAAGAACTTACTCTCCATATCTGCATTGGATGCAAAAGGTATGAGGGTTGCATTTGTAGATGGCCAAGTACTAATGTGGCCAAAGGGTAAAACTATAGATGATGCAGTAGTGATTGGAGAGCAAAAGGGAGGATTGTACAAACTAAAGGGACAACCTGAACATGCCATGGTACATGAATCCATGGAGCCAAGTGAACTTTGGCATAGAAGGGTTGCTCATGTACACTATAGGGCACGACCTATTGCAAGCAAAGTTGTAAAAGGTCTTCCCGAAATCAAGACAAAGCATGAAGGGGTTTGCAAAGGATGTGCAAAAGGAAAGAACATTAAGAAGGCATTTCCAAGCAGTGAAAGCAAAGCTAAAGGAATCTTGGAACTTATCCACTCCGATGTATGCAGTCCGATGTCATCCAGTTCTCTGAGTGGGTATGTATACTATGTCTCTTTCATTGATGATTTCTCTAGGAAGACTTGGGTTTACTTCTTGAAGAACAAAGATGAAGTGTTTGATAAGTTCAAAGAATTCAAAACCTTGATGGAAAATCAAACTGATAAGAAGATCAAGACATTCAGATCCGACAATGGCGGAGAATTCACTTCAGGTGATTTCAAGAAACTATGCAGTGATTTAGGGATTAAGAGGGAGTTGACTGCTCCCTACGATCCACAACAGAATGGGGTTGCAGAAAGAAAGAATAGAACAATCATGGAAGCAGCACAGGCAACGCTGCATGACCAGGATCTGCCTATGCATCTATGGGCAGAAGCAACTAGGACAGTTGTATATGTGCAGAATAGAACACCTCACAAGATATTGGACAACAAGACACCAGAAGAGGTATTCTCTGGTAAGAAACCTGAAGTCAGCCATCTCAGAATATTTGGTTGTCCAGTATATACACATGTTCCAAAGGAAAAGAGAACAAAGCTAGATCCTTCAGGAAAGAAGGGCATCTTTGTGGGGTACAATGAAAGCTCAAAAGCTTACAGAATATACTTTCCAGGGTTCAAGAAGATTGATGTCAGCAGGGATGTAACATTTGATGAAGACTCGGCTTTCATCAAGTCAAGGAAGGCACCTATTGAAGATCATGAAGAACCAAAGGAAACCAGATTTTAAGACACCACCATGAATGAAGCAATTCCAGAAGCAGATCGTGAAGTTGAAGATCCACAAATACCTGTAGATCCACCCTGTGAGAATAACTCTCACAAGAGGAAACCTGCATGGGCTAGAGAGCTCATTCAGGATGCAGAAAGGTATGGTATTCCAAAAGAAGAACACAGAGCAAAGAAGAAGACTAGATCGCATACTAGTTATGTGGCCTTACTCTGTGACATTATGAACAAAGAACCTTCCAATTATGAAGAAGCAGCGGAAAAGAAAGAATGGAAGGTTGCCATGGTCGAAGAATACCAGTCGATCATGAAGAATGATGTTTGGGATGTGGTCCCAAGACCTGAAGGTAAGTCTGTTGTGACTTCCAAGTGGATCTACAAGATCAAGCATGCTGCAGATGGCAGTATAGAAAAGTACAAAGCAAGATTTGTAGCTCGTGGCTTCTCCCAGAAAGAGGGAATAGACTATGAAGAAACTTTTGCTCTTGTAGCCAGGTACACTTCCATCAGATCAGTACTTGCCCTGGCTGCAATGATGAAATGGAAGATACACCAGATGGATGTCAAGACAGCTTTCTTGAATGGTGTAGTCGAGGAGGAAGTGTATGTTGAGCAGCCACTTGGTTTTGAGACACATGACAGGGAGTCACATGTGTGCAGGTTGAAGAAATCCTTGTATGGCTTGAAGCAAGCTCCTAGGACTTGGTACGGTAGGATAGACAGCTTTCTATCTAGTTTGGGCTTTACTAAGAGTAAAGCAAATTCCAACCTTTATTACAAGGTTGAGGAAGGCAATCCTATGATACTACTTCTGTATGTGGATGACCTGTTTGTTACAGGTGAGGATGGATTGATTGCCGATACCAAGAGGAAGCTTGCTGCCGAGTTCAAGATGAAGGACTTGGGGATGATGCACTATTTTCTAGGCATGGAGGTGTGGCAGAGTGCAGATGGAATCTTCCTTAGACAAGGGAAGTATGCAGTAGAGATCCAGAAGAGGTTCGGGATGATGGACTGCAAGGCCATGGCCACACCTATGGCATCGAACCTGAAGCTTCTGTGTGATGCTTCATCTGAGTCGGTTGATGTCACAGTGTATCGTCAAATGATTGGGTCCTTGATGTACCTGACGAACACGAGACCAGATATTTGCTTTGCGGTGAACACGTTGAGCCAGTTCCTGTCGGATCCCAGAGGTGTTCACCTGGTTGCTGTAAAGCATATTCTGAGGTACCTGAAGGGTACAATTGATTATGGGCTCAAGTATGATGCGAATCAAAAGTTTAACCTGCAGGGTTATGTTGATTCAGACTGGGCAGGCAGTGCTGTAGATAGGAAGAGCACTTCTAGGTGCTGCTTCAGTATGGGATCAGGTGTGATCTCTTGGTTTAGCAGGAAGCAATCCTGCGTAGCACTGAGTACAGCCAAAGCAAAGTATGTTGCAGCTTGTTCGGCTAGTTGTGAGGCAATATGGCTCAGGAAGCTACTGTCTGAGTTATTTGATCTCCCGCTAGAGGCTACTGGTATCTTTTGTGACAATCAGAGTTGTGTGAAGTTGTCTAAGAACCTTGTGTTCCACGACAGGTCGAAGCACATTGAGATCAAATATCACTATATCAGGGATATGGTGCAGAGAGGAGCAGTGAAGCTCCTGTATGTTGCGACAGATGAGCAGGTTGCAGATGTGTTGACGAAACCACTAGCCAGAGTGAAGTTTTAGTACTTCAGAGAGAGGCGTGGTGTTCTTCAAATTGATGACACTTCGAGGAAGAAGTGATAGACACATTTGCAGGAGCCATTCCAAGCATGGTGAGAGGAGGATCCTTCCCATGGTTGTGGATGTAAGCGCTGGATGATGAGCATCAGGACGATGCTCGAGTTACTGCTCTGTATATGCATCATGTTAGATGCTGGATATGATCAGTTGGATCATGTATATGTATATGCATCATGTTGGATGCTGGATATGATCAGTTGGATCATGTATTTGTGTATGTATCAGGTGGATACATTGTATGATCAGGTAGATCATGTATGTTGATATGTATCAGGTGGATACATTGTATGATCAGGTAGATCATGTATGATGATATGTATCAAGTGGATACATGGTATGCATCAGGTGGATGCATTGATGATCAGGATGATCATGCTATGATGACATGCATCAGGTAGATGCTTTGACATGATTAGGTGGATCATGTGTGATGAGTCCGAAGCAATGTTATTGGAACCGGACCGGTCATCGAACCGATGAAGCCCAAAATGTGAACCGGACCGGAACCGAAAAAAAAAAACGGTCGACTAAAACATACATAAAATATTCATATTTTGTAAAAAAACATATATATTCATGTGCATACATATGAATCCAAACCATTAATACACAAATATGCAAAGTTTCTCATATATATAGCAAGTATAGGTGCAAATAACCAAAACAACACCTAGTGCAATACATCTCTGAGGTTTTGAACCAAAGTACATCAACAAAGAGGCTCGAATTGGCAACCATAGTACTAATGAATAAAAATAAACTGATCATAGAAGCATAGAAAACTTGTTTTTTGTGTTTTTTTTTTTAATTTCAGTTTTGTGGGTCCACTGTACGGACCGGCCGATTCGGGCCGGTTTTGACCGGTTCGGCCGGTTTTGACTGGTTCTGGCCGGTTTTGACTGGTTCTGGCCGATTTCGGCCGGTTCAGAAAAAAATCCAGTTCAACCGATTTTGGTCACTGACCAAACCGGTTAACTCTGTAAACCGGTCAGACCAGCCGGTTTTGCCGGTTCCAGTCCGGTTTTGATAACACTGGTCCGAAGACACAGATGAATAGAGCCTTTCCGACATGGTGGTAGATGTGTTCTCCCATGTGCGTTGATGTAAGTGCAGAGCCTTTCCGACATGGTGGTAGATGTGTTCTGCCATGTGCGTTGATGTAAGTGCAGAGCCTTTCCGACATGGTGGTAGATGTGTTCTCCCATGTGCGTTGATGTAAGTGCAGAGCCTTTCCGACATGGTGGTAGATGTGTTCTCCCATGTGCGTTGATGTAAGTGCAGAGCCTTTTCCGACATGGTGGTAGATGTGTTCTCCCATGTGCGTTGCTGTGAGTGTTGAGCCCTTCCCGTATGGTTGAAGTGTGTCTTCCCATGCTGGTGAGTGTAAGTGTTGTATTGTGTGCATCTGGACTGAGCTTCGGAGACAATGTTATGATCAATATGATCATGAGTATCAGGATGATACTATGTGGCCATGGATAGGTTGTGCAGTGGCATGTAAAAGGTCCTGGGAGATCCGATAGGTTGAGCTGTGTGCTCGTAAAAGTCCTAGGATGCTCTTTCGAGGTTTTGTTGACTCACGTAATAAGTCCTGAGGATTCCACAGTATGGCCAGTGATGATGAAGACCTGCAGGTGGTGGGCCTACATCCAGTATGAAAAAGGACTGGCTCTATGGAACTTCCTATGACGAGTAGATCGGAGATTGATTAAGATAGCAGCAGCAGTGACGATGACGATGATCCAATGACAATGATCCGGAGAAGAAGACTTGTGCTAGCAGATCTGTGTCGAGAAATAACTTCCTAGTTAAGAGGGAGTGTTGATGTATATGTAACTTCGGAATGTATTTCACCTATGTATATTGTACTCCTATAGAGATGTTATTATTCCTCTATACGGAAGTGTCGTCATTTGTATTGACAAGTGTCGCAAGTGTCATAACTTCTTGTGATGGGTTATTAGACCACCAAGTGAGAGGTCGGCCCTTATTAGTATAACCATGGGTTATTAGACTGAGTTAGACAAGTCGGCCCTACTAGGTTATTAGGCAGGTCAGGTCATGTATAAATTGAGTGCGTGAGGCACTCTATTTGATCATCTCATTATTCACTTCTACACTACTCGGAAAGTGGCGCACTAGTGGAGGAGGAGGTTCAGCTGCTAGGAGGACTATCTCTGTGTACTTTGGTTGTATCATTGCTCTTTCTATCTCTGAGGAAGTTGTGGGGTTTTTCACCTTTATGGTTTTCCCCAATGAAACTTTGTGTGTCTATTGTCTCATGTGATTGCTTGGTGTGATTGATATGCATTGTTATACTTGATATGCTATACATGTTATTCTCTCAGTAAAGATCCTAGAGTATGTTGAATTAATGCTCAAAAATTAACAGAAATAACCATTCCAATAAGACAAAATGTTGAAATCAAATTTGCAATATACACAATATGTGGATATCTAGAAATCTCATATATATATGCTCAATGAATGACGTACATAAACACCATAGCCTCCTCTCAAGGCAAGGACAAAATCCAACCACCCAAGATGCCCTAGTTAGGGTTATCCAACAAACCCTAGCTCCTCCAAGTGGAAGAATCCCTCCAACACTTTCTCCAAGGCAAGACACCCTCCTCCTATTCTTCCCCTAATACATCCAAGGATTTTCAAACCCTAATCTCTAGCCTCCAAGGGATGAAACCCTAACCCTAGAATCCAAGATGCTCCAATATACCAAGACACCCTAGTTCTGATGGGGGGGAGAGATCATATGTATAAAGAAGAATCTTGAGAGAGAGAGAACATCCATCTGAAGACTACAAGGGGACATTCGTTCTATGAAAATTCAACCAAGGAACTTACCAGTGCCACCACAAAAACTAAGGGTCAAATGGAATCCCCAAGGATACAACAAGATTTTTGTAGTGGTTTTGTGTCTTATGCAGGAGCATAGGGGTCGGATGGAGCAGCAAATCTCCTCTCAACAGCCTTAATCTGGTGATGGATAAGTTATTAGCAGTCAATATAAGATCTACAATCGCAATTTCTAAGCAAGCCAACCACGTGAGAATAGAAAATACTAACAGCATTATGCTCTCTTATATAGCAACATAATGGTTTTGCATTTTATGCAGGAGCATAGGGGTCGAATGGAGCAACAAATCTCCACTCAACAGCCTTAATCCAATGATGGGTAAGTTATCGACATTCAACGTAAGATCTACAATCGCAATTTCTAAGCAAGCCAACCACATGAGAATGTCTAATACTAACAACATAATGCTCTCTTATATAGCAACATAAGGGTCGTATGGAGTACAACCAAGAGAAGAAGGGGATTCGCTAAATGTTGCCAACATTTAGCACAATTATCAAAAGCATGCTATCACATATACGAGGAATCAGTACTTGCACAAATTCAAGAGTACAATAACAAGTGTTCCCTGATGTACTAACCTTGATGCTTACAAAAACCAACATTGACACGGAGAGCAACAACAAAGGCAAATAAAACATGACAAAGACCAATGGACTATTTGTACAAAACATACTCCTTTTGTTCCTACGCAAAAGCATAAGGGTCGAATGGAGAAATTCAACGCTACCCAAAAAGACAAATGTGTTCCAATCACAGCTGTCAATTCTACATATGATTGTCACAATATTAATTAGTCAAATAGAAGTAATGCAATCGTCAATGGCAAAAAAGAACCCAATAAGGGCACTCCTATCAAACACAGCGAGACAAAGGAAGTTGGTAGCAATAACCACTAAAGCATATGGCGAGGGAAATCCAGTGAAGGATAACCAAAGTAGTTGAACATCATGAAGCCAATAGGTACCCAATTGAGAAAAGCAAGATAGCAAAGGCAGATGGGTCCACTACCATCAAAGTTACACAAGAACAGTTGATAGCAATTGTTTCAATGGGTATGGTCAAACAGTTTTCCAGACAAAGACAAAGAGCATAAGACAAATCAAAATGACACCACTAGAACAATGAAGTAGACCAGTGATCCTGACAATGGCAAAGCAAGTAGGTAAAAAGGACACCTTACCAACAAAAGGGCATCATCGAAACAAGAAACCAAAGGAATTTCCAAGACAAGAAGGTACCAATGAAAGCAGAATTCGATAAAGAACCATGAAAGCAACAGAAGAGGGCTTGCAAAGGCAAGAGTAGCAAACCAAGGACCAGGGAATGAACTATAAAAGGACTAACTAAAGCTTGATAAGTAAGTTACAGCAAAATAAACTAAAGTAGAAGCCGATAAAGAGAAGAAAAAGGCAGAAGATGACGCGAGACCAGTTCCTGCAAAATCAGTTCCTATGGAAGCAAATCCAAATCCAAGATAACTGATAACAGCAGAACCTAAGAAGGCAGCAACAAAGTCAGCAGTCCCATAAAAATAAGCAAAGCCCGAGGTAGAGGATGTCAATCTCATAACAACAAATTGTCAACCAATCTTTATAGAACATTTATTTCTCAAACTTTTGATTAAAATGAGCATTGAGGTGTAGCGAAAAGGCTACCGAGCATTCAAGGTTTGATAAGTTTTGGGTATGGAAAACACCACTTGTTGTAAGGAAATGTAACTTTAATTAAATTAAAGATAAAAATGGGGAAGGTTGATTATGTCAACCAATATCTCACTAAATGATCAAGGTTGACCTTATCAACCTTTTCTCCACCTATAAAAGGAAGTTACAATAGGGGAAAGATATCATATATATCTTAGCTTGCAATGTACGGATATGGAGTCAGGTATTAGAGCGCAAAGCTCAAGTGATGTAACAGGCTTCTGCAATAAATACGATAAGCACTCTACCTTTGAAGTGGGTTTTCCTCCCGTCCTTGGGTTGTTTCTCACTATAAACCTGTGTGAACTTCATGTAATCGTTTTCTAGCTATCATGTTTCAGATCTGGCATTTACATGTTTATGATTGTATATCATGTAATGTATTTCGTGAAGTAAACATGAAATCTGTTGAATTTAAGGTCTGGTCCAGGTTGAGTCTATTTAAGCCTAACAGTTCACTGGCAAGGTCTACGCATAAGCCCTCCACCAGGGTTCCATTCTCCCCATGGTCTGTCCCACCTGAATGGCCTGAGTTTTAGAGAGATGAAGCCAGGTGCAAGTCTAGCAATTTTGGCAGAATAGTTAGCTCGGTCCTCTGGTACTAGCACCTAAGCCAAAGGAAGTTCGATAGTTTTAGTGCAACCCCTTGTAGCATATTATATAAGACCACACAGGTTATTTCCGACTCAAGGAAATGGGTAGTGGGGGAGACTAACAAACAACTGATCACAATGTCAAAAAGCATTAACTCGCACAATACACCCCCATAAACTAGCTATGGCAGTTTAATGTGTCTTGTCTCTTTCCAAAATAAAAAACAACTGAATGGCGGCCTTAAACCATATACCATAACACCACCAATCCCAATGCACAGAACATGAGAACATCACATTTATCATTTCTAGCAAAGAAACAGGCATATATAAACACAACCCAAATCTTACATGTTTAAGTAGTAAACCTCCCAACTTGACACCAGCTCTGAAGGCTTCACCCCAAAGTTGATGCAAAATGTGGTGCCTGCTCACATTGCCAATACATCAAGTGCATCAAACTTTTCTTCAGATTTATGATTTTGTATAAAAACCCATCTCACTCTTAGCCATTCATTGTGTTGCAGAATGCAGAATACTCTTGATAAGGTTACTTACACTTCTGTAATATGTCTTCCTCGTCCTCCAGCGCGAACCCATTTTGGGTAAACTCTAATTTGATTTGTTGATCCATGAGCGTGTGCCTGCAGAGTGAAAACAGTCAACAAGAACCAGCAAAATTGTGAAAGAAAAGTAAACCTCACACCGATGACCAAAGCGCAAAGGGAATGCTTTGCCTTCCCGCCATATCATTGGAATCATAGCCCAAGTTTATAAATGTGTCCATTAACTGTTACAAAATTAAAATAAAATGCTATACTCTAAACGTGGTATGTTTCCATTCATCATTGTTAATGCTTTTACAAAATGGTAAAAAAATTAAATGTTATACTTTGAATAGAATTTTTAGGTCACTTAAAATTTGAAGGGAAACCATTTTTGGATTAAAAAAATATTTATAGATATCAAATGTTAAAAATTACAATTTCATGTTTGAGTGGAGTATTCCATAGAATTGAAACTTTTTTACATTAAAAACAACAATAATTTTAGTATTTTAAATTTGTAATTTTGACAACTCTAAAATTAACAAATTTTACCTTTTTTTAATTGAAATTTGATACTCAATCAATATCTAGCCTTGGAAATTACTAGGTTGGCAGGTGCGAGAGGAGTCATTTATGATTCCAAAGGGAACAAGCAGAATGAGTACGCCTGGGGGATTGGAAGAAAAACAAAAAATGGGGCTGAATGGTTAGCCTTAATCAAGGGGTTGGAACTAGCTAGGATCATTGGCATTGAAGAACTGGTGGTCTTTGGAGACTCGTTGTTGGTCACCAGAGAAGCAAGAATTCTATTGAAGAACCAGAACACTCAGTCTAATAAGATGCACTACCTTCTAAATTGCATCGTCAAAGAGTTCAGAGCTATTGAGTTCATGCATGTGCTATGAGCACTCAACCAACAAGCGGATAAATTGGCAAACGATGGAGCAAGCTTAAACTGTGGCACCTTGGTGTGCAATCAAAAGGTTTATGATAGAATTTGGATCCCCTAGCACTAAGTCCATTGAAAAAAAAGAAATTTGGGCATAGAAAACATTGGAGCAAAAAGATTGCCCACAACATTCACATAATTTTGATTTTCGAAGCATTAATGGGCCGCGATCATGCCGATGTTAAAAGGATCCCCACTCAAGTCTCATTAATGGTCTCGGGGAACGTTGCTGGGTTGGGATAGTTGTTTAACATGCATAAGGACCAGGTGGTGGATAGCACTTGGACAGGTTGTGATGTGATAGGGAGGAGAGATGGTGGCATTATCTGTGGTCTTTATGCTCCTCAACGTGTAAGGAAGGAACAGTTGGGAATAATTCTATGCAATATGGGTGAATTCAGTGTTCAGGGTTCGACTCCCCCTCTGCCCCAGTGTCTGTGGTGCAGAAAAACTATTCGGAAGCATGAGGGCCTCACGAACCAGGATTTCAGAAAAGCATTCGCGTTACAGAAAGAGAGCCAGGTGATTCAAGACTTCCCGGTAAGCCCTTCTGGTCACGTTTCTTGCAATCTCGATTTTCTTGGTATTGAAGGGAAATGGTATTCTTCTTCGGCTCGGAAAGATTTCAATGCTCCTGGTTCACCCATGCAATTGGAAAGAGGTTCCAACTCGGTTGAGGGTTCGAAAATTCTAAAGCAAATGCAGGACCAATTCAGAATTCTTCGTTGTGAAAACTTAGAGATGAAGAGAGCCCTCACTCGCCTATTCTCTCTCGCACAAGCCACGCATTCTGAGGTTCGTCTTTGCAGCAGTCAAGGACATGATAGGGTTACCAACCTGGGTGATAAAGTGGATATTGTTTCTGCTATCACCATGGATATTAGCTTCGAAAATGTTATCAATGGCATCAAAACTGTAGAAAAGAAAGTGGATCTTTTGAGGGATGACATTGCACATTTCTTCACAGGCTGGAAAGCTGGAGGCGGTTCGGTGAAAGGAAACTCTGAGGAACCTGTGATTTGCAACCTCCCCAGGCAACCAGAGGTTCAGTATCATACCTAATACTCGAGTCTTCACTCTTGTTTTTGGTTTTTGTAGTGGCTTTACTTGCAGAAGCTCTCGTCCAGCCATGTTTTATGGTCGTTGCTCCAGATTATAGAGTTTTCAACTGTAGTTTCTCTTTTATAGGATCTTTTTGGGATTTAAAAACTAGTAGCAATTTTGCAGAAGTCCTCTCGGAAGGAAAAAAAATTATTTTCCATATCAATGTATTGTTTATGTTGTTATCTACTTGGGCAGTTTGTAAGGTTTTACAATTTGCATAGATTAGGGAAGTTCCATGACAGTTATAGAATAGAAAAGGATGAAAAAGGAGTCATGGCCTCAGTGCTACTGTAGGAGCAATCCTTCTCCCTCCTTTTTGTAAACTTTGCATCTTTTTTATAATCAAAAGCTGCTTATCCGTTTCTGTTAAAAATATATATATATCCAGCCTTGGAAATTCAATCTTCTTGCCATTCATCACTACCATAAAAATTTGTGAGCTTATAATGTAATCTCGACGCGTTATTTACTCCCCATGGTTTAAACAAAAAATAAGGCTCTTTGAATACAAATAGGACTTGTTAAGATTGCTCAAACCACGGTTGAAATGGATTGATTTGACTCGAACGAAGCAAGTTCAACTTGGACCTAGGTTGAAACACCCTAATCCATCGAAAAAAAGAAATTAATTAATTAATTAATATTAAAAATAATTAAAAATTTATAATATAATAATAGTAATTAAAATAAAATTTTAAAAATAAATAAAATAAAATAATAAATAAATAAGTCATACGAGTTTGCAAGTCCCATGAAATGTCAAAGTCCAAGAGAAGAAACTATGATGAATCCATCAAACATTCCTTCTTCTTTGTATAAGTAACAACATGGAAGAAGTGGTTCAGGGAGGGCAGGATGGTGAGGGGTTTCTCGAGATTTATGGAGTTTCCTGCGTTGAGAGGGCTTGGAGGGATTTAGGGAAGGCTTCTTTACCTTTTTCAACTGGTAGTGGAGCTGTTGTAGGGAAAGTTGATCCATTTTTTATTCTAATGACGAGACTTGGGTACCCTCTGAGCAAGTTTCCTCTCTTCTAAGTCGATCAAAGTGGTGCCTCTAAGTCAGATCTCAAGGGAAGGTCATTGAGCTTCCCTTTTAGTGGCTTATCAAGGGTTCAAATCTGATGTGGTATAGGGCATTGTATGGTTATTTATGCAGAAGAAAGCCTTATCTTCCCAAGTTGAGATCTTGGCTTTGTGATGTTTAGGTGCCATATGTGTTGGCCAAGGTCAAGATCTAGCCACTTAAGGGTGGTTATTTCTCCTTTATTTTTTACTCTTAGGAGGATAGGTTTTCAGTTTTGATGAAGAGGCCTTGGTGCTTTGGAGATGTCAGCCTGGTATTAAATTCCTGGAATGAATATTTTGACTCATCCTATGCTTTCCATGATTTGCATTTGCTTTGGATTCAATTGGCTAGCCTTCCTCCTCAATTGTTCTACACTAAGACCTTGAGGGATGTTAGGGATTCCATTAGGAGTTACAGCAAGCAGATGCTCGAACCCTTAACAGAGATGGCATGCCCAAATTCCTATCTCTTGTGAGCACTAATGGTGGCTTGTTGGACCAAGTTACTCTAAGGTGTGATGGTTGGTCCTGGATAGTTGATCCAAACTATGAATAAATTCCTTTCATGTGTTGTTGTTGTCACTGTGCGAGCGACATCTTACATGATTGTTTTATCTATATATGAAGTGGTACCCTTCAAGTCCAATCACTTTCTCCCAGTATGCTAGGGTTTCTGGTGTCTCAAATCTATCGCCAGTTTCATGGGAGGGGGTATGTTTACTTCTATAGAACTAAACAATGAAAGGAATTTTTCAATGACGAAGGATAAATCTACTTCTCTTACTCCAAATATGGAAATCCTCATTCAAGGGAAGCATGTGCTAGTAGTGGATGGTCTAGGTGAACTTTCTCGAAGCACCTCTCTTGGTCTTCCTCTGTTTGGTTCAATTAAGGAAGGGATGGATCCGAGTGCATTAACAGAAGTTGGGGTTGGTCACTCTTCACTAGTGATTGCCTCATCCATGTCAATGGCCACATCTAGGGTTGAGGAGGGTCTTCCACATCTTTTGAGTGAGCTTAGTGTTGTTTCATGCCCTGTAGTTGATGTGGGGGTGTTAATCCCTATCTATTGTAATATTACATTTTTATTTTATCAGTATTGTCTTCATTGGTCGGTTGGGATCTTAATTGTAATTGTACTCTCTCTCTCTCTCTCTCTCTCTCTCTCTCTCTGTACACACACGCACACGCCAAGGAGACTTAGTTTTAGGATCATCTCATATTGTATTGTCTTATGCATTTGATACATTGTATAAATAGGTTGCCCCCTTGAGGAGACTTCTTATTCATCTCTTTATTCCGTTGTATTTTATGTTGTTTTTGGAATTTGGTGCATAACATTTCGTATTAGAGCCATTTTCAGTATAACTTTTGTGGGGGGGGTGTAACAAAAAGCAAAAAATTTAGGAGCCTTAGGCAACATAGCGAAGTACCTATGGTAAAAATTCCAAGTCTTGGTCCATTGTAAGTTTGAAGTTATAGTTTATGTAAGTTGAGTTTTTTTACTAGTCCAAAAACTAGTCTCAAGCATGTATTATGGGTAAAAATATTATATATTAAGCTTGAGATATCCAAATTAAGTGCCACCTAGTGCATTATAAGGAAAATGGATCATATGCTTATGGTGAAAAATTCATAATCATTACAGGAAAATTAGACACTTGTTGGTCTGTACAAGTTTGCTCTCATGGAAGGGACAAAAATAACAAGTTTTGGGAAAGTTACTGCAACTCTCTCTCGACATATTAGAATTGGGTCAAACCCATGGCATTTCAGAGAATACATACCATGCTACTAAAATTGAATTTCAAACTTAGAGGGGCCAAAATTTAAGAGGTAATTTAGGAGCAAGGTTGGCTACCAAGATAACCTACAAACCAGGGTTTCTACAAGTATGTTAACTTTAAACTTACATAACTTTTGATTGGAATATATGTTTTCAAAAGCAGTGATAAAGAGTAAATAGAGGAGAATTATTTTGGGTTCACATGTCAAGGAATTATGCAAAAAATATTACACCAATTAAGCCTCCAAAGAGCTCAACCATGAGTCACGAAGAAAATGAAGAGATGTGTAACCAACTATCCAATTTGGAGGATAAAGTTAAGGAATTGAATAATAGGTCAATGACATGTGTTCAATTTGTGAACACAAAGAAGGATATAGAAAGTGATTTGAAAAAGATGGATCAGAAAAGGCCAGTAAAGAGGATCTCGAAGTTATGAAGCGGGTAATTATGTATGAGATGAGACATCTCTTTCCCCATAATTCATCCCTTTGAGAAAGAGATAAAGAGAACAAGAGGGACTTATCCTAGTCATAGATTGTGAAAATTGAAAAATAGTTGGAGAACAAGAGGTCCGAGTTCACGACACTTGATCATTCATCACTCCATAATCGACATCATCATGGGCTCAACTTGGACCAAGGAACTACTTCATTTCCAAGATTTATATGAGAAAGTTTGATGGCAATGATCAAATAACATGGATATTCCAAACAGAGCAATTATTTGATCTACAGTAAGTGTAAACATTACAAAAGGTAACCATTACATCCTTGTATTTAGAACATGATCGATTTGTATGGTACCGATGGCTCTGTGACCATAAAAAGGACTATATTGTCTCTTGATCTATATTTATGGATGAATTGATGACACATTATGGGGATGTTAAAAGAAACACCTTCTTTAACCAAGTGTTAAATCTCATTCAAAAAGGTTAAGTTATATAGCATAATAAACAATTTCAAAAGTTGAGTCTTAGAGTGAATAACATCCTAGAGGAAAATTTAATGGATCTTTTTATGGGCTCTTTAGAGGAGAGCATTCAACATGAGGTATGTCTTTGAAACTAGATAATTAGAGAATGCTTTTAGTTTGGTGGAAAAAGTTGAAAGTAAAAATATGGCTACTGGAATGGTTGCTATTGACACCATCGAGGGAAATGCCCCCCTCCCCAACCTCACTCAACCCACAATGTTGACATTTTAGCAAGTGGAGGAAATAAGAGCAAAGAGACTATGTTTCAATTGTGGCAACAAATACAGTGAAGGGCATAAGTGCATCAAGAATAAATTAGTATACATAAATTGTGAAGAGCAAGAATATCAAGAACCAAAACAGTCTCAAGAGGTAGATCTAGAAGATACCATTCCAACCATTTATTTCCATGCATTGGTTAGCATCACCACTCGTCAAACTCTCGAGATAGAAGGATATGTCAAAAAGAAAGAGGTAACATTATTGATTGATCCTAGTAGTACCCATAACTTCATTAATTGCATTAAATTATCCAAACATCTCAATTGTTTTATATATCCAACACCATAATTTCAAGTAATGTTTGCAAATGGAGGTACCATAAATTGTTCAAGGAAGTGCCATATTATTAATCTTGTTGTGGGGAAATATTTCCAAGTGGGTGGTGTCAATGTTGTATTAGGGGTCCAATGGCTACAACCATTGGGAATGGTGGTTGTTAATTTCACAAGCTTTTCATGGGATTCTCCCCATAATGAAAAGAAAATGAACTAAAAGGTATTCCAAGGAAACCCTCTAAAGTGATAAGCTCTATTAGCATGACAAAATTGCTAAAAAGGGGACACCATGGTGTAATTGCACAATTGTACTCACTAGATGTTCAAGCATATATACCCTATATTCTAGTGGACCACCGTGAAGTTATTGACAATCATTCCAAGGTATTTGGAAGTGTGCCTAAAGGTCTTCCACCTACTCAAGATCCCTGACCATGCTATTCACTTGCAACCATGAAGTGTACCACCTAACATCAAACCTGGCAAGTACCCATGTGCACAAAAGAGTGAGGTTGAGAATATGGTTCAAGATATGTCATTCAACCTAACCAAAGTGCTTTCTTTGCACTAGTGGTGATGGTTCGCAAAAAAGGAAGGCTCATGGCACATGTGTCTAGATTATAAAGAGCTTAATAAGATTATCATCAAAGATAAGTTTCCTATTCCTACCATTGATGAATTGTAGGATCAACTTTCTTTACCAAGTTGTACCTTTGTTTTGGATATTATAAAATCAAAATGAGGAAAGAAGACATTCTGAAAACATCATTCATAATACATGAAGGTCATTGTGAATTTTCAATGATGCCATTTGGCCTTACCAATGCACCTTGTGAATTTCAAAGCTCGATGGATTATATTTTAACCCCTTCCTCGTAAAATTTGAGTTATAATTTTTTGATGATATACCGATCTAAAGAAAATATTGGGATCAACGTGTACAATAAGTTGACATGGTCTTAAAATTATTGGAGGAGCACCAACTATATGCCAAAGCCTTATAAGTGTACCTTTGGGGTTTAGGCAGTGGAATATTTGGGTCACATTGTATCTCATGAAGGGATCGAATTGGACCCTAACAAAATTAAAGCTATCATGAAATGGCCAATCCCCTAAATCTTGAAGAATCTTAGAGGATTCTTAGGATTGACAGGATACTACCACAAGTTCATCAAGAATTAAGGTAAAATAGCAACACCTATAACAAGGTTATTAAAAAACGAGGCATTCTCTTGGACTCAAGAAGCAACCAAAGCGTTTGAAAAACTGAAAGTGGCTGCATGTACAACTCTTGTATTAGCCATGCCTGACTTCACAAAAAACCTTTATTGTGAAATGTGATGCCTCGGGGCATGACATTGGTGAAGTTTTAATGCAATAAGGAAGACATTATTCCTCCCATTGTTGAAGATTTTTTTTGTATTAAGGATCACACAAATACTCCTCCTATAGACCAACTCAATTGGTAAACAACTGGCATGTTACATGCATTTTGGGCGTGATGCATGAACTTCTCTGTGGCAGGCAGACATGCTCAAAAATTAAATGCCAATGAAGGCAATAGTCAGCCATTCCCCTCCTCCGTGCAGGATCGCAAAGACGAACTAAAGGCAAGTTATTGTGACAAGATTGGGAAGAGGATGGATGTATATCTTGAAGCCGAAACCGCCCACAATTCCACCTCTTTTGAAGCTGAATCTAGAGAGAAATTATCTGTGTTTGGGAACGAAGCGCATGAGCCAGCCAAATTCTTTGAAAAAATCAATTGGCTCCCTTTAGATCAAGAGAATTCCCCTTGTCTCTCTCGGACACTTACTAAGTACTGGGCGTCAAGGAAAAGGTTCTTCAAAGCATCTGGAAAAGTGGAGCATGCTTAATGGCGACAATCTACTCGAAGCTATAGAGGAAGAAGCAGATATGGTTTATGGAGGGAGATATTTGCAAACTTCGGGGGAAACATGGAGGACTACAAAAGTATGCATAGGGTTGTCCACGAATCTGGAAGAAGGATTATGCAATTTGTTTCTTCCCTCACAAAGGTGGCACACCATAACACAAATCACTTGGCCTACATGGAGTCACGCATTGAGGACTTAGATGGCAATATGAGGGAGCTTATGGATTCGATGGAAGAAATAAGAAAGGAACTCAGTCAACCAGTAAAAATGAATCATTGTAGCCACTGTCAGGAATCTCCCTTCAATGAAGTTCACCCTATGGAAGAAGCTTATGTTCTACAACCAAACTATGGAATTTCAGGAAAGATGGAATATAAAGATGGATAGATATTCTAATTTTTTGAATGTTTTTTTGTATCTTTCTCTAAAATCAATTTATCAGGGTTTATAGCACCCATGCCTTGGAAGAGGAAGGAAAACTAGCTGGTAAATTTTGGCAATACATCGAGCTATATGTAGAAGTGTCACTATCATTAGAAGACATAATTTTGAAATGTTGCTACTGTAGAATCTCTGTAAAGAATGGTTGTGCTCAACCTTTTTCCTAATATAAATATTTATTATGTTTATGTTTAAAAAAACAAGGATTCGAACAAAAGCAAACACCATCAATCATCAAACAAGCAACGAGGCATGTGGACACTAAAAGATCCAAACAGGAAGTATGGACAAAAGTATAAAGAGGGACATGAAACTCCACGCTGTCAACGCCATCAAAGATACATGTAGAAATCCAGGCATGAAGTTTCAAACTCCTAAGCATTGAATGCACACCAATGCACATTCCAAACTATTGAGGCAACGAAAGTTGAATGCACACCCCCAAAATAAATTGATCCTATAGAATTGAGTCTTGACACAAAAAGCCTAATGAGGTACTCAACCGAGAAAACATCATATGCTAAGTGTACCTGTGAACATCAATCCATCTCACCGGACTGCATGGGTAACTGCCGTTGCAACCGCCAAGCCAATGTAGGAATCAGTGTTGTGTACAAGGCTCATTCTGAAGATGCTTGATCTTGATCAAAGTTGGTGAATAAAAAATCATCTGAGGAAGCATTGCATACCACCACCCACACAATGTTGAGCTAAGTGGAAAAGATGATGGCAATGGATGTCAAAGCTGATGGTAAAAGTATGGAGTACGATCTAAAGGCAACAAATATGCAAACATCCTAAGCAAGAAACACTCCAAAGTGGCGAGCTTCAAGACACTGTGAAACAAGGCCGTACAGGGAGACAAATGCTAGGTGACACTCCAAAGACTATATGCACGAGTGGCACGGAAACCACTATGCAAATGTGCATAACGAGAGGTACGATTAACCATCATGGACTATAATCCTCGATATGGGTTTTGACAAATAAGGCCATTTTAGATATCCATTTACAAGCAAGGAATCAACAAATATTTCATTGAGCTTATGAGCAAATCGATGTGGTGTACAACCACTCTTTAGAAAGAGAGTGGAATGCTCTTCCCAACACCTTAGACAAAAGAGAAAAACAAGAAGCTTCAATGAAGAGGTATAACAAAAATTATACCAATGTTCTCTTACAACAATCTGGCAAAAAACACTATGCCGATGCAAAAATGCAAATTCTTGATTATGAGAAATGACAACCAAGGGAATAGATCCCTGATCTCCACTAGCGTACGCACGCAAACCATACACCATCTCCTTCACTAGCAAGGACTCCGACGTGAATGGCATAATGAAGAGGTAAGTTATGATGCAACCGTAGAGAAGAGTTCACCATACACTCTTCAAAATATTTTGGCCAAAAAAGGTCCATCATACCAAAAATAAACACCTCCAATTCAAAATATTTTGGCCAAAAAAGGTCCATCATACCAAAAATAAACACCTTCAAAGAGCAACAACTCTTCCCCATGCGAGGAATTCGACATTAACAACATAACAAGAAGGCAAAGATGGAATGAGATGTAAATAGCCATGATACAAGAATCCGGCCACTCGCTAACCATATGAGAGAATCCACCACACAAATAGGCCGGTCCACATAAAGGACACAAAACCCCAAAATCTCAAAAATCGTAAGCAACAACAACTTCACGATATCCACTTAAATGAAGGGTTTGACAACTTGGCATGGCTCGGAAAAGTGCCCAGATCCACACCACGAACATAAACAAATCACGATCTGGATCTGACGTTGGAGGGTGAGCCACGGCCAGTACATAGTCATGCATGTAGAAACAGAGTAACAAATCCATGATGTAGAACAAAAAATGGATAAGGAGACCGCTAACAAGCTGCGATCTGAGTGGGGAATCGACCACAATATTCTAGAAAAAGAGCCATGGACATATGAAGGCCACAATCTACACCGAGAATATAGAAATCTGGGTATTAATCTAAAGAGCCACGCCAATGGGAATAACCAAAGTCCTGTACAAGAAAAAATGGCAGCTATTTGTAGGGCCGATCTAGTGAGAAAACCCAAGCTAAACATCCGACCGTGGTGGTAGGCATTTGTTTTTTTTTTCAGCGGAAAAATCACCTTCCTGTTATTCCGAAGGAATCAAGGAAAGCTAACATGTACGGAAAATCTCAACAAACTTCCTCAACCGGTTATCCAAGCCAGAAGATGTCTCAACGGAATTGAACCCGAGTGGATGGAATGAAATCCATCTATCCCCACCAACAAACCACCGTATCCTTGACATGGTAAGCATCTGTTTAGATCATGGGTCGAGCAAAAATATTTTTAAAAGGAATTTGGAAACTATTTTTAAGAGACATTTAGACATGAGTGTTTGGAAATTTTTTAGTGAAAAGGGAGAAAATAATCTTACATATGTTGTTCTGTTAGTTAGAGGCTTTGAGCCTTTCATTGTAAAATAACTCCAATTCAAGATAGGGGAGTTTATCATGGAGGATTCAATACTTTTTTTTTGGGGCATTTTTCCTAGATTACCCTTAAATGGAATAAGGGGGTCTAAGTAGTTTTGTTGCACTCGTGTGTATGTCTTCATGTGTGTTGGTATTTTCTCATATATAGAGTCATTTTCTCCTTTATCACAACATTGCTACATTCAATTTATATATTCAATCAGAAGACTGTTGACTCAAAGTAATCAAAGGTGTTGTCTTCATGTGTGTTGGTATTTTCTCATATATAGAGTCATTTTCTCCTTTATCACAACATTGGTACATTCAATTTATATAGTCAATCAGAAGATTGTTGACTCAAAGTAATCAAAGGAGAACATTATCATAGTTATTTGAAGATAAATTCAACTTCAAAATCAACTTTACTTGTAACTTGAAAATAGTCATTTTTGCATTGAAATATAGTTCAGTTGAATTGCAATCATTGGGCGCATTCTCGATTGAACTCGACACCCTCTAAGTTTTTAGTCCAAATTCCAATTATTGAATTTCATTGTCAATAGAGTGGATTTGCAATAAGCCCTTCTTTTGTTGAGTAAAATTGTAATTACGACCTATCTACACAAGCAGGTCCCATTTAGTGTTTGAAATGACTCGAAGTCAAGAAATATTAGAGTTATGAATACTCTAATACTTACTATCGAGGACAAAACAATCATGATCAACAAAGGAACTTTTCAATCCCTTCTAACTTATTTGCAAGTTTAGCAAGCTAAAGTTGAACTTCTACAGACTCAACATAATCAAATCCAATTTAAGAATCAAAAGCATTATGAACTATTTCTTGTTCATAATAATACTTTGTTTAGAGAAGATGAATTACATGCAGAAGATGCCACAATAAAAATTGAAGGTGTAAGTGACTACTATGAAAAATTGAAGGTGTAAGTGACTACTATGAACTTGAGGTTTATTCCTCTGAAGTTACAAAAGACAACAAAGTCAATTAACAAGCCAAATATGACATTTCCAAGCCCATCATAAGACCTTGGGAAGAAATCAACTACAACAAGCATAGAATAGGAGTTGGATATGACAAGGAAACTACCTTTCATATTCCCAATTATTCTAGACCAATCTAATTCCAAAGTGTTGGATTCCTTCAATAACATTCAAATTCACCTGTTCTAGTTCAAAATCATAATGCTACATGTCGATGCTCAAAACGACATGGTTCGAGAAAGAATACTGAAAATACCCCTGGAGGGCTAGGCAAGGGGAAGATGGGGATGGAAACTCGGGTTGTGCTTTAAGCCCTTAGATTTATACAATTCACTAGGTTGGTCAATGAGATATTTACATAAATGAAAACACATTATTGAATTGACAAATAAAATTCGCTACCAACCTATAAATTAAAAGTTGTAGTCATAAACAAAAATATATACTAAATGATTACACTAATTATGAAACAATCTGAAATGATTGATTGATAAAGTAAAATTAGAAATGTTTACAAAGAAACTATACAACTTAGCAAATGAATTATTTTGAGGAAAAATGTACTTGAGTTGTTAGTTGTTAAAAGCGAAAATAAAAAAAATCTTTCTAAGGTATGCATTAAATCAATTAGTTGTTTCATGTACACAAGATTAGTTCGTCAATTAAGCTTAAATTCAGATTTATTAATTTGTTAATGTAATGCCCCATTCCAGCTAGGCTCGTGTATATTATTAACCTTTCAAGGTATTTCACCTTCACTTATGTATGAAAATAATTGCCATGAATGAATGTTGATATTGATGCATGAAGATGATAAATATAAATGTATAGTGCAATGATTGTCAAATGCTTTGACAAGTTCTTCAAAGTGTGACAAGGAGAGCACATGTGCAAATTAATGCAAGGTGACGTAAATGTCACATGGGCTCCGGTTTGAGCTCGGATATAGTATTAGGTGATACAATGTGATAAATAGATATTTGATTATTTTGCATGAGCGATTTGATGCACATGGGTTTCATGTGTCCAAGCACATGATTGTGATTACCAATCAGTCCAAGTATGGATGATGGGGTTGTATGAAAGGGAAGGACTAGGAATCACAGGAGAAGGGAAAGAGATGCTTTTGCTTTCACCATCTAGCCATCCTATCCATGAAGGAGTTGAAAAAGAATAGGTTCTTTTTACTCGGTGACTTCGTGATGCCATGGGGGTTGGACCGCAGAAATGGCCACTCACGAGGTTATGAGATTAGAACATACTCTTCTTCACTTGATGAGTCATCATTACTATCATCACTTTTTGCCCTAGTGTAATGTCCCTTGTTAGGAATTTTATTAAAATTGCAATTTTCCACTTTTTTCCTTGGTTCGACCTTTGACTAGTTTCAATCTCTAGGTCCCAAATTTGCCCCAAATGATCCCAAATCTTCTGAAAAGGTATATGAATGATATTAGAACATAAATATGTGTTTTAGGGATGCCTTTGTACCTTTAAAACACTTCTGCAAATACTCTTTCAGTTCTGGTCAATGTAGGTAACTTTACTAGTGATTTCCCTTTGACTAGTATTGGTCTCTAGGTCTCAAATTGACTCCAAATGCCTTCAAATCTTCAAGGAAGGTGTATGAATGATATTATGAATTGAATATGATGTTCAGGGATAACATATGGCCACCAAAAGACCTCTGCAAACTCTCTTAAGATTCTGGACCAAGTATGCAATTTTACTAGTAATTTGGGGTTCAAATCCTCCTAAGGTAAGTACTGAAAATGGCTTCCCAAATGCCTCCAAACCCACTCAAATTTATGAACAGAGGTATGTAATGTGTTGAGTATTTTATTAAGGTCTCATATTCACCATTAATGGTTTATTACAACTGTTCTCACCCTCTCCCATTCAACTGCAAAAATCACCAATTCGACCCTTGGGGAAATGGCACTATTTCTTCTCCCAATGCAATTAAACTGAGTAAAAATACTTCAAATGCTCAAGTACAGTACATGAAACTTGTAAAATACATCCATGGCAGTCCATTAATCACAAATGCATCATAGAATCATCCATTCATTCGAAATCATCATCAATACATTGGTTCACAACAAGGTAGTGGGGAAATGGCATTGTTCTTCCATTAAAAATGAGATTTATACACTTATACTTGGAATTTCGACCTGAAACTTTCTGGAGATGAAGAACAGAGTATTTAATTCATATTACAAAAGAAATGGGGCATTAGAAGCTCCCCCAAAGAGTACAATAGCTCACCAAAAACGCCCTCCCTCAAGGATCAAGAATATGCCATCAAAACTAGAAATGGTTGAAGGAGCGAGATGCAATAGAAGAAACCATGAGCTTCCCTGTAGCTTACACCTGAAAATAAAGACTCCATTGAATCTCCAAATGAAAGGTCTGAATGGCCTTTCCAATTGCCAACTTGGATGGGAATCTTTCACCTTCGAAATTGGCTAAGGCAAGAAACTAGTCATCCACTAGCTCTCCCTCTTCACAAATGCAATTGCAAATTCTACAAATGATCAAAAGTTGGTTTCATTCTTTGTTATTGACATTTATAAACTTCTAATGTCCTCCATGGGTCGAATTCCTTCCAAGAGACTCATGCCAACTCAAGTTGGGAAGAGATTCCAAAGTACGTCACTTGTACAACAATTCCTAGTCTCCCACTTCCACCAAATCACATGTGGAAGCATCTTAGCTGCCCTAACACCCTTGAGCGCCCTCTTGGAGTCTATTTTTAGCCCCGACATGTCATATATGTCATATGTCAGCCTTCAGGTCTGATTTGTGTCATAGGTGTCATAGCATCTTCATCATTGTTGTCATAGAGCTAGGGAATCTAGCCCAAGTGTCTCACTAGCTCCAAATTGCCTCTTCCTCTTCCATGGGAGTTACTCTTCCTCTATATTTCGACCTTGGATGAGTCATGCAATGAATAATACCTTTTGGACTCCCCCAATTATTTTACCATTCACCTTGAATTCGAATTGGTGAGAGAATGATGCCAAGTGTAGTGGGAAAATCTAGCCATATGTGGGTCCCACTTCCTCCATGTGTCTTCATGATGAAATTCCACTTTGATTTTCACTTGTATATATTTATTTATCTCCTTTATTAAATATTTATGCCATTCTAATGTTCAAACATCATTTATTATCCCCATTATTCCAAATCCCAAAGCTTCCACCCCAAACCTAGGAAACTAGTAATTTTCCTCCTTGGCAATTATTTGACCTTTAGCATCAATTTGACAAACTCTAATGAATAGGGCCAATGTGATTAGGCCATTTTGACCCAATAACAAATTTGGGACATGACAAATCCTCCCTTCCCAATATTGCTTGTCCTCAAACAATTTTAAACATGGGTGTTGAAGAACCTGCTTTCTGTATAATTATTTGAAGTTGCCATTGAATTGCCCAACCTTGAGTCTTTGAGTTTCCATGAATATTTTAGAGAGGAACCAACATGCTTGCTGCTGCACTACTCTGATAAAAATCACTTTATTAAGTGGGAAAATCCATCTCCCATACTGCTTGTTTCCCCAAAAAATTTGAAACCAATGAGATAAAAATTATTCCAGGGTCCCATTGCTTGTATTGCACCCGAACAATTAAGAGTGCTCTCCAACCCATACCATCATATAAGAGGATTCCTGGATCCCATTTTCATGTATGCATTCTTCCAAACATCATGAGTACAAAATATATATCATCAAAGTACATAACTACATAATGAAAATTAATATCAAGGAGTTGCTTCATCAAAGAATCATGAAAGTGCTTATACCTCAAAGCAAGTAGACCACCGTTTTTCAAGTGCATACAAGCTTCAAGTGACCAATCAAATCTGCTCCAATGACATAGGTGAGGATCCCATGTCCTATAAATCTGCTCCAAAAGGATGTGATATGCATCAAAATATTCAGCCTTGTATTCTTTCATCCAAGAAGTGAATGAAGAATCTCCACTAAAATCTGAACCAAATAATGAGCAGAAAAAACAAGGAGACTTAAAATGACTCAAAGAAGTCTCACCCTTACATCCCTGAATGTGATCATCATAAAGATATAACAAAGTATGTGGCTTCCAACAAAAATGTTCTCCAATCATAAATCTATTCACCCAAGTGTTGGATGAAGTTCCTCCAACATCAAATGAATCAAGTGTTGAGCAAGAAAAACCATGAGTCTTCAAGTGACTCAAATGCATATCATAGGTGCATCCATGTAGATGTGCATCATCATAAAGTAATAAAGTATGCTGCTGCAAATGTGAATAAGAATGTGCTCCAACCATATCATCATAAAAAGTAAATCTAGGAGTTCCATACTCCTCATGTGGCACCATAAAAAAGAACCCTTTCACCCATACTTCATTGAGACTAATGTTGCAAAACATGGAATTGTAGGATGTAGGAGAATGAACCAAATCACCCAAATGATCAAAAAGTACAGAAGTTTCATCATGGGGAGGATCCATATGGGTAGTATCATGCAGCTCCTTCAAAAGTGTGAACTCTTTGTCATAGTTTGGTTCCAATGTAGAGGAATCATGCTCTTCTTTAAAAATTGCACAACCTTCATCAAGAGGCAATTCAAATTCCTCTTCCACCACATCAAGTGTTTGGATCTCTTCAAGTTCATCTTCAAACACATCAAGAACATTCAAATTTTCACATTTCTCATGATCCACCATGTCATGAGAATCCTCCAAACAATCTACCATTTGACAATCTGAAACATAGGAGGAAAAACAAGTATCTTGCAACTTTTCAAGAAGTTGCTCATTTTGAATTGTGAGCTTATGAATATCCTCATTATTCTTCAAGTATGCATCATGTAACAATTCATTAAGCTCAAACAAATGGTTTCTATCAAAAAGCAAAGACATGAAATTACCTTTGATGTGGCACATTGCTCTTTGAATCTTCTCCATATCTTCAAGGAAGGATGTTTCCTCCAATGAAATAGCTCTCCAACAAGAATTTGACACCAATGCTTGAGTGTCATGGAGAATGCTGAGGGACTCTTGGATCTTCTTTTCATTCATCTTTAAGGACCCTTCAAGAAAATGAGGCTCTTGCAAATGAACCTCCTCATCTTCTTCATTTTTGCTTGGACCAACTTCATGAAGCTCAAGTGGTGATGGGGAAGTTCATCTTGGTTCTTCTTCAACTGCTACAAGGTCTTCATTATCATGCTTAATGGAACTTGGGCTTGCAGCAACACTTTCAAAAGTGATCTCTATGTCACCAACATAGAGGTGTGAGCACCCATCAGTAGGTACTCCTTCATAGTTTAAGCATCCATCAGTAGATGCTCTTTGGTTCATGTCTAAGCTAGAAGGTGTCTCGAAATGATCTTCCATATTTTCAATAGAATCTTCTTCATGATCTTGTGATGTCTCTTCATTTTTCTCCTTCAAGCAAGCTGATTCATTTTTCCCCTTGTTTTTCTTAGGATCGGTATATTTGGAATCCCTTCTTGAATAAATCTCAAAAGCTCTCCTCAAGGAGGACATCATTTCATGCACACATATATGATACTCGCTCCAAGGGTTCTTACAAGAAGGGCATAAACCTTTCTTCACTAACTCCACATCTTCATTTTTGGGCCTATTTTCAAAAACATGTTCAGCATAGTACTCAAAAGACATGGCATTTTGTGTATTTTTGCTCGAAGCAAGATATTCTTGATATTTTTGATATTGTTGGGGCAAGGTTTTATATTTTGCTCTCCATCTTTGGAACTCACTCATAGAATTATCCTTGGTTGGTGTGAAACATTCATATTCATCAGATTTAAATTCATAAGAATAATCTTCATTTCTCTTGAAATTGTAAGAAGTGTTGCATGATGGCACCTCTTCCTCATACCATTCACATTCTGCTTCATATTGCTCATAAGCATCTGCATATTCATCATAAGAATTGTACTCATAGGATTCATCATAATAGTAAGACATGGCTGCCAATTATTCTTGAATGTATGTACCTAATACACAGGTGCAAGGACCATGCTCTGATACCACTGTAATGTCCCTTGTTAGGAATTTTATTAAAATTGCAATTTTCCACTTTTTTCCTTGGTTCGACCTTTGACTAGTTTCAATCTCTAGGTCCCAAATTTGCCCCAAATGATCCCAAATCTTCTGAAAAGGTATATGAATGATATTAGAACATAAATATGTGTTTTAGGGATGCTTTTGTACCTTTAAAACACTTCTGCAAATACTCTTTCAGTTCTGGTCAATGTAGGTAACTTTACTAGTGATTTCCCTTTGACTAGTATTGGTCTCTAGGTCTCAAATTGACTCCAAATGCCTTCAAATCTTCAAGGAAGGTGTATGAATGATATTATGAATTGAATATGATGTTCGGGGATAACATATGGCCACCAAAAGACCTTTGCAAACTCTCTTAAGATTCTGGACCAAGTATGCAATTTTACTAGTAATTTGGGGTTCAAATCCCCCTAAGGTAAGTACTGAAAATGGCTTCCCAAATGCCTCCAATCCCACTCAAATTTATGAACAGAGGTATGTAATGTGTTGAGTATTTTATTAAGGTCTCATATTCACCATTAATGGTTTATTACAACTTTTCTCACCCTCTCCCATTCAACTGCAAAAATCACCAATTCGACCCTTGGGGAAATGGCACTATTTCTTCTCCCAATGCAATTAAACTGAGTAAAAATACTTCAAATGCTCAAGTACAGTACATGAAACTTGTAAAATACATCCATGGCAGTCCATTAATCACAAATGCATCATAGAATCATCCATTCATTCGAAATCATCATCAATACATTGGTTCACAACAAGGTAGTGGGGAAATGGCATTGTTCTTCCATTAAAAATGAGATTTATACACTTATACTTGGAATTTCGACCTGAAACTTTCTGGAGATGAAGAACAGAGTATTTACTTCATATTAAAAAATAAATGGGGCATTAGAAGCTCCCCCAAAGAGTACAATAGCTCACCAAAAATGCCCTCCCTCAAGGATCAAGAATATGCCATCAAAACTAGAAATGGTTGAAGGAACGAGATGCAATAGAAGAAACCATGAGCTTCCCTGTAGCTTACACCTGCAAATAAAGACTCCATTTAATCTCCAAATGAAAGGTCTGAATGGCCTTTCCAATTGCCAACTTGGATGGGAATCTTTCACCCTCGAAATTGGCTAAGGCAAGAAACTAGTCATCCACTAGCTCTCCCTCTTCACAAATGCAATTGCAAATTCTACAAATGATCAAAAGCTGGTTTCATTCTTTGTTATTGACATTTATAAACTTATAATGTCCTCCATGGGTCGAATTTCTTCCAAGAGACTCATGCCAACTCAAGTTGGGAAGAGATTCCAAAGTACGTCACTTGTACAACAATTCCTAGTCTCCCACTTCCACCAAATCACATGTGGAAGCATCTTAGCTGCCCTAACACCCTTGAGCGCCCTCTTGGAGTCTATTTTTAGCCCCGACATGTCATATATGTCATATGTCAGCCTTCATGTCTGATTTGTGTCATAGGTGTCATAGCATCTTCATCATTGTTGTCATAGAGCTAGGGAATCTAGCGCAAGTGTCTCACTAGCTCCAAATTGCCTCTTCCTCTTCCATGGGAGTTAATCTTCCTCTATATTTCGACCTTGGATGAGTCATGCAATGAATAATACCTTTTGGACTCCCCCAATTATGTTACCATTCACCTTGAATTCGAATTGGTGAGAGAATGATGCCAAGTGTAGTGGGGAAATCTAGCCATATGTGGGTCCCACTTCCTCCATGTGTCTTCATGATGAAATTCCACTTTGATTTTCACTTGTATATATTTATTTATCTCCTTTATTAAATATTTATGCCATTCTAATGTTCAAACATCATTTATTATCCCCATTATTCCAAATCCCAAAGCTTCCACCCCAAACCTAGGAAACTAGTAATTTTCCTCCTTGGCAATTATTTGACCTTTAGCATCAATTTGACAAACTCTAATGAATAGGGCCAATGTGATTAGGCCATTTTGACCCAATACCAAATTTGGGACATGACACCTAGCCTTCTTCTTTGGAGGTTCATCATCTTCGGCAGCATGAGCATGGTACCTTCTTTTGTTACCCTTCTTCTTCTTGCTGGAGTTGTTGTTGTTGTGGTTGTCCCTTTTGTTCTTGGGACATTCTGAAGCAAAGTGACCCTTCTCATTGCATGTGAAGCATCTTAGATCCTTCTTATTCTTTTGATAGGATCTCTTGTAGCGAGAGTGCTCCTTCTTGGGATTGCTTCTTTTGGTGTGAGCTGCAAGAGCTTGATCTTCATTTTCCATCTTATCTTCTCTTGCCACAAGCCTTGCTTCTTCTTGAGAACATTCCTCCCATAATCTGCTGAAGGATACCAACTTCTTTCTTGCACAGATTCCTTGAATAAAGGAGTCCCATGACCTAGGTAGGCCATTCAAAGTGGTCATGACAACTTCACCATTCTCCACCATTTCATCTACTGCTTCCAGTTGTTCCTTAATCTGGGAGACCCTAGAAAAATAAGATTGAATGGTTTCTCCATTCTGAAACTTTACTCCTTTCAATTGGTTCCGCAGGGTCATCTTCCGATTTATGTTCTTCCCTTCAAATAGCTTGGTCAAAGAGTCAAACATCTCCTTGGGTGTCTTTAGAGAAGACACATGGGGTATGAGATGGTCTTTGATAGAATCAACAATGATTCTCTTTGCCTTGACCAAGTTCTTCTTATGCAATACTTTAGCCTCTTCATCCTCTGGGATAGGGATGTCTTCTTTTATATATGAGTCCAACTCATTCTCTTCTAGGATTAACCCAATCCTATACTTCCAAGCTCGGAAGTTATCAGCCCCTTCAATCTTATCCTCAAGCTCGGTGTGGAGAGACATCTTAAAGAGTACTTCAAATGGAAATAGAAAATATTTAGGTCTTACCACTCGAAATGCTGAAAACTGGATCTGGTCCCGGATTAGGGTTTGTCGAAAAAACCCTAAAAATTCAAAATGTGAATTTCAACTTTATGAAAGGATAGAAAGATGCACCTTGATGAGCTGATCAACCTGGTGCATACAGAATTTGAGATCAACAAAGTTTTACCCTTCAGATTTGACTTTTTGTCCTCTCGGGTTCATTAGGGAGAGCCCTGAATTAGGGTTTGAGTTTCTCGGAGATCTACCCAGCCAAAAATCTCGATCCAAAGCTCTAAACTTTGATTTTGGCAAGGTGCTTCCATCTATGTCTTCAGATTTCAGAAATTCCTATTTTTGTGGAAACCCTAATTTTTAGGGCCAAATATGAAAAAAACTCAGAATTGAATTCTGATTGGACAGATAGATTCTCCTTGACGAGTAGAGTCAATCTACTATACTGCTTTTCCAAAATCTATGGAGAGAAACCCAATAAACAAGAAACTCAAGTTTTCGTCACTGTAAAATGTCTTCTTCTCAGGTTAGCTCTGATACCATGTTAAAATTTGAGCATTAATTCACAATACTCTTGGATCTTTACTGAGAGAATAACATATACAGTATATCAATGCATAACAATCACAATAAGCATGACAAGCATCACAAGAATCAAAAGCATGAGAGACAAGAGACACAGAGTTTCCGTGGGGAAAACCCTAAGGTGAAAAACCCCACAACTTCCTCAGAGATAGAGAGAGCAATGGATCAACCAAAGTACAACCAAAATACACTTGAGATAGTCTCCTAGAGCAGATGATCCTCCTCCTCACCAGTGCACCACTTTCTGAGAGAGAGAAGTGTAACTTTCCGAATGATGCAAATAGAGATCTCCCAATCTCTATTTATACTTAACCTGTTTGCCCAGTTACACTATGGGGTTGACTTGTCTATCTAGATACATCCACAATATAATATATATTTCAGGGCCGACCTCACACATGGTGGTCTAATAAACCATCGGCAAGTACACACACTTGCGACACTTGTCAATCCACATGACGACACTTCCTTATAGAGGAATACCACATCTCTAATAAGGGTACAATAAATATATACGAAATACATAAATGAAATACATTCCGGAGTTACATATACATCAACAAGACACACTTCAACCATGCTCGAATGGCATAGCTCTTACATCAACGACCATGGGAAGACACACTTTAACCATGTCGGAATGGCCCCAGCCCTTATATCTGCACCATGGGAGGACACACCTACCACCATGTGAGAATGGCTCATGTCCATCTGTGTCTTTATAACTCATCACACATGATCCAACTGATCATGCAATGCATCCACCTAATACATATCATCACATATGATCATCCTGATCATCATCATAGCATCGTCCTGATGCATATCATCCAGAGCATCATCCTGATACTCATCAGACATGATCATCCTGATCATCGTCACTGCATCATCCTGATGCATATAATCCAGAGAATCGTCCTGATACTCATCACACATGATCATCCTAATCATCGCCACTGCATCGTCCTGATGCATGTCATCATACATGATCCAACTGATCATACAAAGCATCCAACTGATGCATATCCAAAGCAGTAACTGAAGCATCGTCCTGATGCTCATCACGCAACGCTTACATCCACAGCCACGGGAAGGATCCTCCTATCACCATGCTTGGAATGGCTCCTGCAAATGTGTCCATCACTTCTTCCTCGAAGTATCTTCAATCTGAAGAACACCAATCCTCTTTATGAAGTACTCAAACTTCACTCTGGCTAGTGGTTTTGTCAACACATCTGCAACCTGCTCATCCATCGCAATATACAGGAGCTTCATTGCTCCTCTCTGCACCATATCCCTGATATAGTGATATTTGATCTCAATGTGCTTCGACCTGTCGTGGAACATCGGGTTCTCAGACAGCTTCACACAACTCTGGTTGTCACAAAATATACCAGTAGCCTCCAACGGGAGATCAAATAACTTAGAAAGTAGCTTCCGGAGCCATACTGCCTCACAACTAGCCGAATAAGCTGCAACATACTCTGCTTCGGCTATACTCAGTGCTACACAGGACTGCTTCCTACTAAACCAAGAGATCACACTTGATCCCATACTGAAGCAGCACCCATAAGTGCTCTTCCTATATGCAGCACTGTCTGCCCAATCTGAATCAACATAACCCTGCAGGTTAAACTTTTGATTCGCATCATACTTGAGCCCATAATCAATTGTACCCTTCAGGTACCTCAGAATTTGCTTTACAACAACCAGGTGAACACCTCTGGGATCCGTTAGGAACTGGCTCAATGTGTTCACCGCAAAGCAAATATCTGGTCTTGTGTTCGTTAGGTACATCAAGGACCCAATCATCTGACGATACACAGTGACATCAACTGGATCAGATGAAGCATCACACAGAAGCTTCAGGTTCGATGCCATAGGTGTGGCCATGGCCTTGCAGTCCATCATCCTGAACCTCTTCAGGATCTCTACCGCATACTTTCCTTGTCCAAGGAAGATTCCATCTGCACTCTGCCATACCTCCATGCCTAGAAAGTAGTGCATCATCCCAAGTCCTTCATCTTGAACTCGGCATCAAGCTTGATCTTGTAGATCCACTTGGAAGTCACAACAGACTTCCCTTCTTGTCTCGGGACCACATCCCATACATCATTCTTCATGATCGATCGGTACTCCTCGATCATGGCATTCTTCCATTACTGCATCCCAGATCATGGGAACTTCAAATTCTTCAATATCTTCAATAGATAGTTTTTATTTGATCGTCATTGCTGGAACAAATGTTCTAGTCCTTTTTGTAGGTGATGGTACACGGTCTTTCCTATAAGACAAGTCCAATTGCATGATTAGAAACTTCTCATAGTTTTTCAAAAACACTTTCTTATGCATAAAGACATATGTCATACAGTCATGCAATTATCTTGGCCAATGTTTCAATACAACATTTATCCATATTCCGTAACTTTCTAGATGCCTTCCATCTCTACCAGAGCATTGTTAAGAGTGTGCACAACTCCCAACATGTCAGCAAAGAGGTTTCATTCTAGATAAGTAGCAATGGAATGTTGTACAGTACCATAGGCCACTTACCCATTATTTGCATATTTAGTAGTATCTTGTTCATTAATGCAACTTTTCTAATATGCATGATACATATCCTAAATCTAGGAACATAAGTATGTATATGACTAGACAACATCATTTAAGTAATCATGTATACAGGAATTAACAATTCAAATACTTATCTTTGTTTGGTTGTAGGGTGGACTCCTTCTTGATCTGTGCTTCCTGAAGTGCTCCCTCTTGATCTTTGTTACCTGGATTACCTGTCCTTGAACTTATATCCATCCTGGACCACTATGCATGCTTAAGTGTGCACGAGTGTCATCCTCAAGATCTCGTACACAATCATACATCTATTATTAGTATAATCTCAATACTATCAAAACATTATGTTCCTAAAATATGTATGGTCATGATCATAGGTAATAAGCGTTAGTATTCAAGGTTTCAGGCAAGACTTATTTTACTCATGCATATTCTTATTTGACCACAGGACTCTTCTGGTTAGTCATATCATCAATCAAAGTAAGAAATATAATATGCAGAAACCCTTGATTACTAAAACTTCTAACTTCAAGAATAAACATTATCATTTATACAAAAGTATAATATACTAACACAAGGTAGGATTCTAATCTTGATATAGGAAAAACATACCTGGTTATCATGTTTGCTAGTTATGTCTAACATACCCAAACAATGTCTTCTTGTTCTCTTTAATGACTTGCGCTTAGTAACCTGCATAACTCATAAGCTAACCATTGTAGAACCAAATTATACATACCTCGTAAGTGGAGCTTCTATGTGATCCATGAGTCTTTGTCTTCATGTCACCATGGTCATATGTTCTTCATCTTGATTTGTACCTTTCATGTTAGCGAACAACATCAACCTCATACAACACCACAGTGCATTAGTACAATCATAAGTGTCATAACCCTAATCAATGAATGTCTTCTATCATTCACATGCATTCATTCTTTTACTAGGGTGATGAGACAAGTCTGAGATTAATCAAGATTGTACTAACCTCAATAATATGAAGACAAGCATATCATAACTTAATCATGAACAGATTTCAAAACATACATGTATCTCTTCAAGTCATACCTGTCGGGATTGCTTGTAGCCTTCTCATGTAAAGCCTCAGCCTCATCTCTCTCTGGAACTGGAACTTCTTACTTATGCAGATGTCCAATTCATTCTTTTCTAGGATTAACCCAATCCACTTTGATTTCCTTGAAACTGGATTAGGGTTTGTCAGAGAAACCCTAAAATTTCAAACTTTGAATTTCAAACTTCTGAATGGATGGAAAGATGTGGCTTGCTGAGCTGATCAAGCTGGTATACTTCAATTTTGAAAACTCCAAAATTTGACCTCTCAAAATTGCCTTTGAAACTTCTGGATTCACTAAACAGGATCCCAAACTAGGGTTTGATAAAGCCCGGTCTTCTTCCCATCCAAAAGGTCCGATCTTGTGTTCTAAACTTCGATTTTTCTTAGGAGCTTCCAGCCGTGGTCACAGATTTCAAAAATTCCAATTTTTGCAAAAGCCTTAATTTTCCACCTTTCCGATCAAAATCTCGAACTAGGGTTTGATCAAGCCCGGCCTTCTGCCCAACCAAAAAATTTGATCTTGGCCTCTAAATTTCAATTTTGATGAGGAGAATCCAGCCATGGTCTCCGATTCCAAGAATTTCAACTTTCTCCGAAACCCTAATTTCCCACAGTAGTGACGATCCAAGAATGAAGGTGCTCAAAATCCAAATATGTTTTCACAAAAATATGCACCTGATTGTTTCTGGTGTAACTCATAAATTACGAATCCACAGGGTTTGAAACTTTGGCCTGTCATAGCCTGACCTGTCATCTTTGCAACCCCACAGGTATGACCTCAATTGGATTCGTTGAGAGAGATTTATGCCAAGTGTCGCAATGTGACCTGTTTATGGGATAAAACAGGAGATCAAACTTGTACGGCATGCCACGTGTCACTGGTTCAGTTTCTGCCTCTAAAAAACTTACCTGTGAAATTAAAGTCCATTCCCTACCTGTCACTTTTTACGAAATTTAATTTGGATCTTCCTAGCCCAAGTTGTGACCTTTTTTCCTAGGTCACTTGTTTATGACTGAGATATGGAAGAGGCAGAAACCCTAGATTGTACTGATCATAAATCACAAAGTACAGCGAATTAGAAATTGTGTTTTGGATAGAAGGTACATGGGGATGTTATATACGACCTGTAAAGGTTTCAGATCCTAAACCTTTGCCAAAATTTATTTATAGAGAAAGTGCTACGATGACTGGTTTTTGTTATATCAAGCCCTAGCTTTCGATTTGTCACAAGTGCAACAAGTCCCATAAATGCCATAGCATGCCTTCCTTCAGGCTAGCTCTGATACCATGTTAGTTTTTCAGAATTTAATTCATTCTAATCTAGGATCTTAATTGAAAGAACAACATGTACAACATATCAAGCATAAGAGACAAGAGACAAGAGACACAAAACATTTCACCGGGGAAAACCAAGAAGGTGAAAAACCCCGCAACTTTCTCAGAGATAGAATAAGCATCAATACAAGGATCACCATGATTAAACCCAAGAGATATATATCTTCAGCAGCATTCTCCTCCTCCACTTGTGCACATCCTCCTCTTCTCTCACTAATGTGAAGTGAGTGAATAATAGAATGTGTAAAATGAGAGAGAGACACTCTCTATTTATACACTAACTTGACTTGACCTTTACTCAACTAAGTCGGCCTCAACTTAACCACTTAACATAATGCTGACTAGGCCGACCCCCATTAGGGTGGTCTAATAACCCTTTGACCCACATGACTCATACAGGTCCGACCCCATAAAGGTGGTCTAATAACCCATCAAGTATAAGTTACGACACTTACAATATAACTGACGACACTTCCAATCAGAGGAATAATACATCTCCGTTGGGGATACAATAAAGTATTAATACAATAGACAAGTGAATATCTTCCGAAGTTACAAATACATCAACAAATCCCTCTGGTGGTATCAATCTAGATGCTATGTTTGCTAAGAGGTCAGCATCGAAGTTCTACGACCTAGGGACTGAGTTAATGTTAAATGCAGAAAAGGAGTTGGTAAGATCCCTTACCAGTTTCCGATAATTCATCAAGCGCAGAGACAAGCAGTGTATCTTATTCCTCACCTGTTTGACAATGATTTCGGAATCACCAAACCAATGAATAACCTGTGCACCCATATCAACATATTTTTCAAGTCCCTGAACAAGGGCTTCGTATTCAGCTACGTTGTTGGTACAGTTAAATTCCAATCTGCATGCTACCATAGTTTTAATCCCTTTTGGGTTAATGAGGACACAACCTCCACCAGCTCCTTCCTTAGACCTGGAGCCATCAAAAAATAAAGTCCAAGCAGTTGGATCTATTCTAAAATTTGTATTTACATTAAAAACATTATGTACAACATCTCTAGTGAAAGGTACAAAGATAACCTGAGTGACCTGTGATTCTTTCTGTAAATTTTCATCTGGCGAACAATCAGCATGCAAATCTCCAAAGAAACTATCAAACGTAAAATCCTCAATGTGTGAGTTAAGGTAACAAGCGGGTCACTTGAGTCATTCAGATCTATGACTGTTTGTTTCATGAATGGTTCCCTACTAATTTTGATCTTGTCTGGTTGTCCGTTGTAGGGTAACCAGAGGTGAGACCAATCAGTGGCAAAATAGCGCTTGAGTTTTTTCTGGCTAGTCTCTACTTAACCACATCCCATAAGCTTCAGAGATGTTAGCTATAACAATGTCAATTTTTTTATGAATCCGAGGGTCAATGGACAAAATAAACGACACATTCCTTAGCCTCCCTACTACTCTTACTTTTGATATGTCAAGTTGGACAATTTGAGTAGGGAAGGGTTCACAAGTGACATTAAGTTTTCTACAGACAGACAGTGGCATTACATTCGATGAAGCACCTGAATCTATCATGCAGTTATGTACATTCCTGTTGAAGATCTCAAAGGTAAGAAGAAAAGGGGGTGTCCTTTTGCTTCCAGGTTTTTTATCATCTGATTTAGTAAAAGAGTCTAGGTTGTTATTCTGAGATTCCCTAGGTTGTTTGATTATCATGCTTTTGGGTAAAGTATCCCTCATAGAAGGGATCTTCAAAATTTCAAACAGAGATATATTTTCCTTAACTCTTTTCAGATCTTCAGCTAGATTGTATTCCATCTCTGAAATAACTGTGTCCTTTTGGGGAACAGCCTTGCCTTTATTGGGAACTGTCGTTGAAGATGAAGGTTCCTGAGGAGGTTGTGGTCTTGACCTTGTGTTATAAGGTTTTTGAACATTAAACACTGTCTTAGGGTCTTCCTCTTCTTCATCCATAGGAATTTTGGAGAAATAGCTAACAGTATTCACCTGTCGGTCCTCTTGTTATTCATCCTCTTCAGGTAATTGTGAATCTTGGTTGGTCTGATCATTGGAGGATTCAGGAGTAGTTTGGGATTCTACTGCCAAGGCTCTAAAAATAGAATAGAGTTCTTCATTTGAAAGTCCTTCAGTAGGATTAGGAGGTGGTGGATTCTGAGGAGGTGGATAAGGTCTCCTAAAAGGTGGCCTTACAAAACCTCTATTGTTGTTCTAGTTCTCACTATTTTTCTTCTTGAGATCAACCATCTCATTTGACATTTTCTGAAGAAATTTCTTAATGTCATCCATTTCAAAGAGATCTTTGTTTTGGGCAGAAGCCTTGGGAACGATGTCAGTTTTCTTCCTTGATGTAGAAGTAGAGGATTGTTCTTCTACTGCATCAGGACTATCCTTCAAACAATAGATATGATTTTCAACTTGAATAGCCTCAGCATAAGCTTCATATAAGTTGTTTTTATGTGCCCTTTTTACCCACATTGCAATAGGAGCAGAAAGACCCTTTTCAAAGGAAACCAAACGTTCTTCTGCTGGGAGAACAGTAGGAGGGAGTCTATTCGTTAGGTGAGAAAATATTTGATTATAATCTTTAATCCTTTCTTTACCTTTCATCTTTATGGAAGATAATTCCAAAACTAAATCCTGTGGTGTTTTATCATCCCCAAACTTTTGTATAAATAGCTTTTCAAAATCATCCCATGATGTTATGGATCTAGCTTCCAAGGAAAAATACCATGTGGATTCCTTGCCTTCAAATGTGTAAGGTAATATTCTGCAAACCACATCCTCATGGATAACACTCCTAAGTCTGATGGCCTGCATTAAAGTTTTGATATGGTCTAGTGCAGGTGACTTGTCATCCGGGTTAAACTTAGGAAGCCATTTTTCAAGGTTCTTGGGTAATCTATGTTGGTCTCCAAGTATCCACACAGCATCTTGGTCTAGCCAAGGTCTGTTCTGGCCTTCCCCAACCATAGGTTGTTCTTCTTCTTCTTAGAATGAAGAGTTAGAAGAATTTTCACTTTTAGATGAGGAGGATGAAGATGAAGGAGGAGAGGGTGGTGGTCCACCTGAAGGGATTGCTTGTGAAACTTGTTATGTTTCAGTGAATAATAAGCCAAGATCAAATTCTGGGAGCTGTTGTTGGTTTGATGAACTGTTTTGTTCAGTTGTTTGCTCGGTAGAATTTTGATTATCTTGATTATCCTGAATGTTTGCCTATGGGTTGGTGCTTTCTTGGTGAATTGCTGCTAACCCTTGATTTCTTTCTACAAAGAGTCTCTATTGCAACCTAGCAGTACTATCATTAGACCTTTTGAGTATTTCTTCGAGTGATATAGGTCCTCTAGTAGGTGATATAATAATAATGTCCCATGTTCTAGGATCTTGGTGAGCTATAGGGGTAGCAGGGATAGTATTAGGATGTTGCACCGGTTTCTCAATAGAAGTGGATTCTTGAGTGTGGATACGGGTGACAATCGGAATTCTTGTTGGAGGAGGTTTCTGAGTATTTTGTTTAGACATAGCTTACTATTGGCCCTCCTTCTAGCGCCATTTGTTGAGGCCTCGGGGGTGCAAGGTATTTGCAAGGTGCTGGAATGGGTTCCAAGGCTCCCAACAGAGGGTGAAAACCCAGACTGAAAGGCTTCGAAAGACCCTACGCAAGGGAAGTTCTATCCTCAGCCTGTTTGGTATGGAAATCTCCCATGGATATTCGGCCTCCGCTGGCACCCTAAGAGTTGGTGGGTTTTATCAATGGATCAATTTTTTATAAGGGAAAACAGAAGTGTAAAACTAAGTCTGTTCTAACTTAACCTATTTAAGAAAAGGATCTAATATTGGTTAGATCTATTCTAAGGGAAAAGCTTGTTGTTGTGCAGATCAACCTTGACGTGAAATGGATAAGTATGTTTTCCGACTTCAACAGAAATGTTAAAAGATGCATTCACTTATCCGCTTAGATCATAATCAAATAATGAAAATCAATGACAATAATTTAAGTATTTAAACCTGTTCAAGATTAACCTGTAATCACTTTGTTAATTGAAAAATTAACAATGATTGAAGTTGCTGTGGATCATTTGCAGAAATCGATAAAGAAAAATATCTTAATTAAAGAAACTTAACAAGACATCTTCATACATGGGTCAGCCATAAAGAGAAATCAGTATAACAGATATGTGCATTAATTCATATATGCAAAAGGATCACACAATGTAGAAGATAAATCGAAGTAAGAAATCAGATACTGTCAAAGAAATTTGAACAATAAACAAGAGATGATTCAAAGGGATTACTTTACTGTATTAATGAAGTCTGTAAAAAAATTACAAAGCTCTGCTAAGGCAGAGTATCTCCAGTCGTCTCCTATTGATTTCTGACCCAAAAATTATCAACTCCTAACTAAGAGAGGCATTCCTCCTTAAATAAGAATTACAACATAATACAAATGGAAATTCCCAAAAGATAGGGATTACAAAGTTCAGATCAGGCTATCGATCCAGAAAATCCTACCAATATAATCTAAACAACTTTAGCTCTAATGATTCCCTCGAGTCCTATGACAAAGTTTGAAATTGTTGAAATATTGTAACTTCAAAGAATATTATATTTGTATATTATTTATTCCGGAGATGTTCCATACCTCTGATGTGATTATACTATAAATCCGGAGATGTTTATTCCTCCGAGTTGGGTGTGGTAACTAGGGTTATTAGACCCACCATGTGGGGGTCGGCCCAGTCAGTTATAATGGGGTATTTAACCTAATGGTTAAATACGAGCCTACATGTACTTGTGAAAAATACATATCAGAGTAGTGTATAAATAGAGGAGGTGTGTTCCTCATTTGACTCACTCACACACTTAAGGATAACGCACTTGTGGAGGAGAGGTCTGCTATTGTGTAGGAGGAGATCATGTCTCAGGGTTTCATCTTTGTATATTGCTGGTCATCTATATTGAGGAAGCTTTGCTGGGTTTTCTATCCCATGAGGGTTTCCCAGGATAAATCTCTGTCTCTTGTGTTTATGCTGTGCTTGTTGTTTCTTCAGTGATCCTGTATATGCTATTATTGTGAAATGGAATGTAATGCTGCTATTTTCTGTCTTAGCATATTAAATTTTAACATGGTATCAGAGCTAACCTGAAGGAAGACAAGGTATGGCACTAAAGACACTTGCTTTACTTACGACAATTTGAAGGTTAGGGTTTTACATAGCAAAAACCAGTCATCGTAGCACTTTCGCTATAAATCTGTTTTGGCGACGTTTTCGGATCTGAAATTGTTACAGGACGAAGATTAAATCTCCAGGTACCTTGTGTCCAAAGGACAACCTCTAATTCGTTGTAATTTGTGATTTATGATCTGTACAATATAGGGTTTCTGCCTCTTCCAGATCTGAGTCAAAATCAGACGACCTTGGGAAAAAGGTCATATCTTGGGATAGGAAGCTCCAAATGAAATTTCGTAAAAAGTGACAGGTAGTACACAGTCTGTACTATTTCAGAAAACGTTTTCAGAGGCCGAAGTTGAACCAGTGACACGTGGCACTCCGTACAAGTTCGATCTCCTGTATTATCCCATAAACAGGTCATGTTGCGACACTTGGCATAACTCTCTCTCAGAGAGTCCAATTGAGGTCAGACCTGTCAGGATGGAAAGATAACAGGCCGAGCTACCTCAGGAAATGTTTTCAGAGGCCAAAGTTCAAACAGTGACACGTGGCACACCGTACAAGTTCGCTCTTCTGTTTTATCCCAAAACAGGTCACGTTGCGACATTTGACATAACTCTCTCTCAGAGAATCCAATTGAGGTCAGATCTGTCAGGATGGAAAGATAACAGGTCAGGCTATCTCAGAAAACTTTTTTAGACCCTGTGAATTCAAAAGTTTGGAGTTACACCAGAAACAATCAGGTACATATTTATGTCAAAACAGAATTATTTTTGAGTACCTTCATTCATGGCTTCCGGAATTTAGGGCTTTGAAGAAAGTTGGAATTTTTGTAAACGGAGACCACAGCTGAATGCTACTCATCAAAATAGAAATTTAGAGACCAAGATCAGATTTTTTGATTGGGCAGAAGAGTGGGATTCATCAAACCCCAGTTCAGGGTCACGTCCAGTGAATCCGGAAATTTCAAAGGCAAAATTGAGGAGTGAAACTTTGCAGTTTTCAAATTCTAAATATATCAGTTTGATCAGCTCATCAAGGCGCATATTTCTATCCTTTCGGAAGTTTGAAATTTAAAGTTTGAATTTTTGGGGTTTCTCTAACAAACCCATATCCAGCTCCAGGTCTAGTTCTTGCAAATCAAGTGGATAGGGTTAATCCTAGAAGAAGATGGATTGGTCACCTGCATAAGTGAAGGAGTTCCTGTTTCAGAGGGAGATGAGGCTAAGGCTTTACATAAGGAGATTACAAGCGATCTCGACAGGTATGACTCATCGAGGTATGTTTTGAGATTTGTTCATGATTAAGTTTATGGTATGTTTGCCTTCATGTTATTACGGTTAGTACAATCTTGATTTTAGATTTGTTGTATCACCTTAACAAAATTATGAATGCATGATAGAAGATATTCATTGGTTAGGGTGTTGACACTTATGATTGTACTAATGCATTATAATGTTGTGTGAGGTTGATGTTGTCTGCTAACAAGATACAGGTACATCACAAAAGACAAATCAGGTTCCATGACCATGAAAACATGAAGACAAAGACTCATCCATAATCTCTGTTCTACTTACGAGGTATGTATGACTTTGTTATATTATGCTTAACCTATGAGACATGCAGGTTCTAGCTCAGGATCTCTAAATCATTGAAGAGATTGTTTAGGTATGTTGTACATAACCAAGTAGGTACACTAATCCAGGTATGTTTCCCATGAATCTTACCTTAGGATCCCTTATATAAGTATACTTGGAATGATTGGTTATGCTTATTCATAAAGTTAGTAATCAAGGGATTATGCATATTATATCTTTTATCTTGATTGATGATATGCATGAGTAAAAGAAGACTTCCCTGAAATCTTGAATACTAATGTTTATTAACTATAATCATGACTATACATTTTCAAGATTATTTAGTACTATAATGTTTTGATAGCATTTAGAATATACTAATGAGTGTATGTTTGTGTATGAGATCATGAGGATGACTCTTGAGCATGCACAGTGGTACAGAATGAATAGAAGTTCAAAAGACATACAGAAGATCAAGCGGGAGGCAGCCACACAAACATAAAAGATAAGTATTTGAGTTGCTATTTGAAATAGTAATGATATTGCCTGTAATAGGTTGTATGCATATTTGTATTCCTAGAATATATAATGCTGAGTGTAAACATTCATAGAGCATTGAACAGTATACAACTAATGTGCATATGTTTGGTAAGTTGGACAAACATTCCATTGTTGCTTGTCTAGAATGAAACCTCTTTGCTGACATGCTGAGAGTTATGCACACTCTCGATAGTATGTTTTGGTAGAGATGGAAGGCATCTAGATAGCCACTGTATGCATACAGGATATGGGAAAGTGTTGTGCCAAAGTATTGGTCAAAATAGTTGCATCACTATGTAAATGATATCTGTATGCATAATAGGTTATCATGTCAATATGATTTGATGATTATGAAGTATTACTAATCATGTACTTAATTTTGATTTGTAGGAAAGGTCATGAAGAATGATGGACACCGTACAAGTGGTGGATGTTCAAACAAGAAGATTTACAAATCAAACAAAATATAGAAGGCTCATGGCTAGAAGATTCTCTTAGAAAGGGGAAGAGAATCACGACAAGATGTTTGCTCCAAGTATGGTGTAATTAAAGAAGAAGTGTGAATCAGGTTCTGCACAGGTCCCAGGATCGATAATAAATTGATAAGCTTAATGATCACCATGGGTGATGTGGATCTCAACCTTTGCTACAAGGTTGAATATGATTTCTATACACATATGACATGGATGCAAGAAGGAACTCACCACAGAGTTCGAATGATATTGAGGCTCATATCAGTAGACCCATCTAACGAGAGATGGCACAGATAGATATGCAGAAGATCATTCAATGCAGAAATGAAAATGAAAGATCTCAAATTGACGCTTTACTTCCTAGGTCTGGAAGTATGGCAAGGCTCAGAAGGAATATTTCTCAACCAGAGAAAGTATGATGAGAAATATGACTTGAGGTGTTGGAATGGCCACTCTTATGGATTCCAACTTGAAGCTGTTAGGGGATAACTCATCAGAGTTAGTGGATATAACTCTGTACAGTCAAATTATTGGGTCATTGATGTATCTAACATATACTAGATTAGATATATGCTTTGTTGTGAATACCTTGAGTCAGTATCTAGTGGAAACTAGATGTTTTCACCTGATAGTTGCAAAGCATGTGATGAGGCACCTAAAGGATACGATAGACTTTGATCTGTGCTATCTTGGAGATCATGACTTCAGATGGCTACTCAGATGTTGATTGGGCAGAAAGTGTATCAGACAAGAAGAACACATCAAGAGGATGTTATTGTCTGGGATTAGCCATGATCTCGTGGTTTAGCTGGAAGCAGTCTAGTGTGGCTCTCAGCACAAGCAGAATATATGGCTGTTTGCTCTGCTAGTTGTGAAGAAGTTTGGATTCAGGATTGTTTGACTTAGAGATAGAACCAACTGTGATCCTATGTGACAAATAGAGTTGTATCAAGATGACATAGAATCCAGTGTTCCATGATAAGTCAAAGATCATAGGGATCTAACAAGATATGACACAGAAAGGAACTATAAAGTTTGAATTCGTAACAGGTTACCGATGTACTAACCAAACCTCTACCTCAAGTGAAGAAGTTACCAACATACTAACCAAGCCTTTGTCTCGAGTGAAATTTGAATACTTTCGAGACAAGATTGGTGTAGCTCAAAAGGACCCTCCTCGAAAGGGGGAGTAGTATAGTCACTGATGATGAGATTGTCTCATCGAACAACAAGGTCGATGATGAGGTAACCTGTTCTCTACACCTAGATACTTAGAAATATTTAGATTTAGGACTCGTATACTTACAATACTTAGTTTTACTTATACATGCTTTTGATGTTATATGTATTAGTAAGAATACATGCTTTTGATGATAAGATGTATTGGTAAGAATACATACTTTTGATGATACATGTATTGATTAATGTACTTGTATGGTTGAGGATACTTGTACTTGTATTGATGAGAATACATGTGAGGATTGTATCATCCTTGAACACTTGTTCTAAAGTGAGCCGTAGACAGGTGTCTCCGAGAAAGAAGGATTGTATCATCCCTGGACTTCAGTTCCTCAATTGATCCGTAGACGTATAGTCTCCGAAAATGAAGTCCTTAGTGGACAGATAGGGATTGTATCATCCCTGGACCTTGGTCCCTGAATTGAGCCGTAGACGTGAGGTCTCCGAGAATGAAGTCCTTAGTGGACAGTTGAGGGGATTGAATCATCCCTGGACTTTCAGTCCTAAAGAGAGCTGTAGACGTGAGGTCTCCGAGAATGAAGTCCTTAGTGGACAGTTGAGGGGATTGGATCATCCCTGGACTTTCAGTCCTAAAGAGAGCCGTAGACGTGAGGTCTCCGAGAATGAAGTCCTTAGTGGACAGTTGAGGGGATTGGATCATCCCTGGACTTTCAGTCCTAAAGAGAGCCGTAGACGTGAGGTCTCCGAGAATGAAGTCCTTAGCGGACAATTGAGGGGATTGGATCATCCCTGGACTTTCAGTCCTAAAGAGAGCCGTAGACGTGAGGTCTCCGAGAATGAAGTCCTTAGTGGACAGTTGAGGGGATTGGATCATCCCTGGACTTTCAGTCCTAAAGAGAGCCGTAGATGTGAGGTCTCCGAGAATGAAGTCCTTAGTGGACAGTTGAGGGGATTGGATCATCCCTGGACTTTCAGTCCTAAAGAGAGCCGTAGACGTGAGGTCTCCGAGAAGTGGGGATTGTATCATCCCTGGACTTAGGTCCCTGAATTGATCCGTAGACGTGAGGTCTCCGAGAAGTGGGGATTGTATCATCCCCGGACTGCGGTCCCTGAATTGATCCGTAGACGTATGGTCTCCGAGAAGTGGGGATTGTATCATCCCCGGACTTAGGTCCCTGAATTGATCCGTAGACGTATGGTCTCCGAGAAGTGGGGATTGTATCATCCCCGGACTTAGGTCCCTGAATTGATCCGTAGACGTGAGGTCTCCGAGAAGTGGGGATTGTATCATCCCCGGACTGCGGTCCCTGAATTGATCCGTAGACGTGAGGTCTCCGAGAAGTGGGGATTGTATCATCCCCGGACTGCGGTCCCTGAATTGATCCGTAGACGTATGGTCTCCGAGAAGTGGGGATTGTATCATCCTCGGACTTCGATCCCTGAATTGATCCGTAGACGTATGGTCTCCGAGAAAGTGATTTTTTTGATGTGGTTACTTGTATCGGTAGGATACTTGTATTGATGATGTGGTTACTTGTATCGGTAGGATACTTGTATTGATGATGTGGTTACTTGTATCGGTAGGATACTTGTATTGATGATGTGGTTACTTGTATCGGTAGGATACTTGTATTGATGATATGGTTACTTGTATCAGTGTGGATACTTGTATTGATGATATGTACACTTGTATTGGCATGAATACGTGTACTAATGATGTGGATACTTGTATTGTTATGGATACCTGTATCAATGACGATGCCGATGATCGTGTGATGACGATGCTGATGATCGTGTGATGACGATGCCGATGATCGTGAGATGACGATGCTGATGATCGTGTGATGATGATGTTGATGATCGTGAGATGACGATGCTGATGATCGTGTGATGACGATGCTGATGATCGTGTGATGACGATGCTGATGATCGTGAGATGACGATGCTGATGATCATGTGATGACGATGCTGATGATCGTGAGATGACGATGCTGATGATGGTGTGATGACGATGCTGATGATCGTGTGATGACGATGCTGATGATCGTGTGATAACGATGCTGATGATCGTGTGACGACGATGCTGATGATCGTGTGATGACGATGCTAATGATCGTGAGATGACGATACTGATGATCGTGAGGATCCAGATGTTGATGTTGTTGTAGCTGTTCGAGTGCTGCAGAAGATAAAGACTCAGTACTGAAGATGTTGATGTTCCAGTATTGAAGATGTTCCAGTAACTGCTTGAGTTACTGATGATGTTGAGAAAGCTTCCAATGATTTATAGATGTATCATGTATGATGTTGATGACTCCTTGCTCGTGCAGATACTGTTATAATATCCTTCTCGTTAAGGGGGAGTGTTGAAATATTGTAACTTCAAAGAATATTATATTTGTATATTATTTATTCCGGAGATGTTCCATACCTCTGATGTGATTATACTATAAATCCGGAGATGTTTATTCCTCCGAGTTGGGTGTGGTAACTAGGGTTATTAGACCCACCATGTGGGGGTCGGCCCAGTCAGTTATAATGGGGTATTTAACCTAATGGTTAAATACGAGCCTACATGTACTTGTGAAAAATACATATCAGAGTAGTGTATAAATAGAGGAGGTGTGTTCCTCATTTGACTCACTCACACACTTAAGGATAACGCACTTGTGGAGGAGAGGTCTGCTATTGTGTAGGAGGAGATCATGTCTCAGGGTTTCATCTTTGTATATTGCTGGTCATCTATATTGAGGAAGCTTTGCTGGGTTTTCTACCCCATGAGGGTTTCCCAGGATAAATCTCTGTCTCTTGTGTTTATGCTGTGCTTGTTGTTTCTTCAGTGATCCTGTATATGCTATTATTGTGAAATGGAATGTAATGCTGCTATTTTCTGTCTTAGCATATTGAATTTTAACATAAATAAGGTTCATTTTCTAATTTCGGGACAATCCCGTAATAAAATTGTGGAATTCAACAACGACCCACTAGATGTCTATAACAAGCAACAGATGGTCCAACAAATCTTCTTGTTGAATCGCCATGGAATCTTCCTGTTGATCCATATCGTTTTCGAAAACAAAAAAAATCAGACAACGGATCTTGTTTCACGGGAGTTGGTGGAGTAATAGGTTCCTAATTGATTATAAAATCATGGATAATGGAGTCATCACGATCACATGGCTGCTCATTGATTTTCTCGTCGTTCTACTGAGGGAGTATGAAAACGGGTAGGGTTTCAGAATCTTCCTCTTTGCTATCACTGCTAGTATCAGGAACACCCACGTCAAAGGGTGGTGACATAGGTTCTTGAAATAACAAAGGCTGCAGTTCTTCTTGCATATAACATCCATCAAAGGATTCATAACCTGTCTGCCTGTTACTCACACTAGATCGTCAGAAAGAAAGATTTCAAAATAAACACGAAAATTTTCTAACAAATACAGACAACGAACTAAGTGCTTCATACTTGTGACCATATTTAAGAAGAGTTAAAGAAAATCATAATGATTGAATATGATCAGCTGCTATAATTAAAATCATACGAATTTGGAACTGCAATCATTTGAACTGTAATGAAACGACGGCGCAGCATGTGTTAATCCAAATTGAATCATAACAAAGTACAAATTTAACAGAATCACGCACGATTCAAAGTCACATCTGAAAATTGTTATTACAAGCCAATCTAATCAAGCAATCATATCTTCAGAGCTGATCGTGAGGTGAGAATTACAATCAGAAACGTGGTCGTAAGAACAATGAAAAACAAGGCATTAAAACGTAAGTTCAAACAATGGAATTTCATCCACTGTATCAAATGAATTGACGATGAACATTAACCAATGTAGGACGCGGGATTGTGTCCTGGAAATTTATTCACAAGTTTACTCATGATTCTCGAACGTCGCAACCCGAAAGTTACGGGTTTCGGGATTGCAAACTGAACCAAAACGCATAAACGGGTTTTTGAAAGCCACAACCTGAAAATTGCGGGTTGCGGGTTTCGGAACCAGAAATGATTGTCAAAACGCAAAAGGATTTTCCCGCATCCCGCAACCCGAAATTTCGGGTTGCAGGTTTCGGGAACACGCAACGCAACTAAAAGGAAAAAATGAAAATCCGAAATCCGAAAGCCAAAACTGCGTGTTTCAGGTTTCGTGTTTCGGGATGGAAATTTCCCAAAATTATTAGTAAAGGGTTCTCGCAACCCGCACCTTTCGGGTTGCGGGTTTCGGGATGTCTAAAATTGCATGACCGGAAATAGGATTCCCGCTACCCCGCACCTGTCGGGTTTCGGGTTTTGGGTTGGCAAGAGAAGAAAACAAAATACTTAAAATTTAAGGCTTCCTGCAACCATAAACACTTAGAAATTTCCAAGAAAAGAATAACAATTAATCCAACCAAAGGTATAATAATTAAGCCAATCATTGAACATCAGCTAGTGTTGAACCTGAGACGAACTTAAAACTGCTCATGGATATCCAAATTACATATCACCTTGATTTATTACTTGGTTTTATATACAACAATTCTTTTGGCTATATACACATATTTCTTTTTCTTTTTCTTTTTTTCTTTTTTTGATACAAGAATAAACAGCTGCACATAAGACCTTATTGGTACAAGACCACTGCCTTGACTTGGTAATCAGATATCAGCAATTCCATTCATAGGCCTGATCCAGAAACTGATCAAGCTAGCTTGATAAGAGACCCCTTGTCCTTCAGATTTGACACTGAAGGAAACTATCGTGGCTTACTGACCACATGATGATAGTTTCAGTCCAAATTCAACCCATGATCATGGCAGGGATGGCTTGTGATAAGACCCCCCTGTCCTTATACACAACAAGTATCTTATAAAATAAAAATACAGATTTTATTCAAAGAATAGACTACAAGGCACTACCAAGGCTTGGTAACCTCATGATAGCAGCGTTACTCACCAGTGTTTTGCGGATCATGAATGGATCGACCTGTGATAGGATCTTCCACCTCTCAGCAAAAACTGAAAGTCATCTTCCAAGTGTGGTGGCTTGATGTGAAGATTTCATTCCACTAAACACCTATGAACCTAAAGGGTTGTCTTAAGATAAGACCCCCTGTTAACACCTAAAAAGTGCTCACTAGCTCATTCCCTTATTCACATGACCCATTTGTCCACTTTTCCACCATCTGAGCCTCTAAAACCAACAAAAGGTCACCAAAAGACCTTAGTACACCCCTTTTTCCCATTAAAAAAAGATTATTTTTCCTGAAAAGCATAAAAAACCCTAAAAAATGGTCCAAATTCCCCAAAATATTAAAAAGGGAATTAAAATATTATTTTTATTCAAAAAAGGAAAAATGAGGGAAAAGTACCTAAACCATGTTGGTCAATACCATTTGGTTTCCACAAAACCACAAATGGTATTCCCCACCACCAAAACCTATAAAAAGGTGGTAGGGGCTCCTCATTTCAGATCCATCCATTATCTCATCCTCATGCTGCCGAAATCTCCCTTGAGCATTTTAGCCATTGTAAGCAACCTTGGAGAAGGAGACCTCTTGGAGCTTGGAGCTACTCATCTTGGGAGTTGCTCAACATCAACCTTCACCATTGAAGGTATTATTGCAAGCACTTGCTTGCCCCCCATTTTTCAATACAAATTCATTCTTTAATATTTTCTTGTTCTTGTTTTTTAAATGTTTACATTATTTGCTTATATTCTTGCATAGATCCATGATTAGTTTTGTTTAGATTAGTTTCTTGTTTAATTCTATTTGAAACTGCTGCTACTAGTTAGCAGGTGCCCATAGCACTAAGCCTGGTTGCAAAACCGGGCCAACAGTTTTTGGCGACTCCGCTGGCTTTGAACAATAGATCTCAAATTTTGCTTTTAATTTTAGTTTTTTATTAGTTTTTAGCCTTTAGATCCATAGATCTGCCATCCTAGACAGCAGATCCATTGCTGCTCTAGTTTTTGGCCCCATCTATTGCCATTAACAGCCCGGAATTCTCAATTTTCGGGTTCATTTTTCGGCTTCCGTGCACGACTTTCGCCTCGCGGTTTTTAACCTGACAGTCGCGCGGTCCATCGCGACTTTTCGGCTTTTTTCCGCGCGGTTCACCGCGGCTTTGCGGCCTGTTTTCGTGCTGCACATCGCGGCTTCGCGGTCAAAACCCGCGCTGCCCATCGTGACTGTGCGACAGAAACCCGCGCGGTCCATCGCGACTTTTGGCCCAAAACCCGCGCGGTCCATTGCGACTTTTAGCAAAAAACCCGCGCGGTCCATCGCGACTTTTAGCCCAAAACCCGCGCGGTCCATCGCCACTTTTGGCCCGAAACCCACGATGTGATTTTTTGGCCGCGCGGTTCAATTTTCAAACGACCATATCTCCCTCTCCCGAACTCCGTTTGAAACGATTTTTTTTTCTTCAAATTGGGTGTTTTCGATCAAGGAATCCAAATATGCTATTAGATTTAAGAAATTTTTCATAGAAATTTATCTAATCTTTTATTTTAGTTTTATTTATCACTTCAGTCCACCCATTTTGGCCCATATTTTCCAGTATTAAAATTCGAGCATTGTTTACAGCCATAGAAAAAAAAATTTACTATTTAAATGCACATCTAGAAAGTCTTTTTAAAAATTTTCAAGAAAGTGAAAGAAAGACTTATTTTGCAGTTTATCTAGGTTAAAAAAATTTCCTGTTTACTTCTTTAAAAAATCTTGCCCTTAGCAATTTCCTTGAAAAGAAAACCATTTATTTCTTTAAAGAAGTCTATTATTTGCTTTCATGATTCAAAAGATCCTTTGTTTTTTGAGTTAATTTTGCAAAGCATTTAATTTCCATTTATTGAAAAAAGTCATAAATATTTGCTTTTTTATTTTTAAAAGATCCTTTATTTTTTGAAAATTTTCTATAAAGCATTTACTTCTTTCAAGTTCAGTTTACAATACCACACGTGCACCCACTCAAACACTTAATTGAACTGAGCTTTAAAACTTACCCTAATTTCAACACACTTTTAACCTCACTTGGGGAACACTAAAAGAAGTTTGTAGCTAGGTAGTATTGGGGGGATAGGTGTTCCAATAACACCCCTCAGTTATTACATCTGAGACATAGAAGTTGTCCATTTAGGGAGCTAAAATCTCTTAGTATTTATTGGCGCGGTCACAACCGGTTTGTGGGAAGGCCTCTCCCCTAGGAGGGTTGAAGTCGCGAGGATGGTTCCGGAAGCCTGAGTGGAATACCGAAATCCATTCAGTAACCGAAGGGCTACCATTCGCAGTTCTCGGGATATCCCTGTATTGGGATATTGCGATCAAAGGACCAAATGGCAGATTTACCTTTTCTCGACGCGTCATGAACGGAGTATCCTAGTAGCCTTTCTTTAGGATTGATTACCCGGTGTCCCTCCCGGTAGGGGGATATCTAGCCGTTGTCTCAACACTCATATTGTCTGACTTGGATTTCATCACCTTGCAGAGGATATCGTTTGTTGAGTCACAATACTTTTAGTTAGGTGTTTGCATGATTCAGCCCACCTTTGGTCTAGTTACACCTATTTTTTCTAGGAGCTGTTTGCATGTTGGTATTCTGACCATTTGTTGCATCCCTCCACTTATTGTAGCACAGCTGCTAGAATAAGTGCCTTTTTTGAGGTTGATTTTTTGGCCCGAGAGCCTTCATTTTCACTCCCCTTCTTGCACCTTTGGTTGCATTAGGGTTTTGAGTTTTTTATACATTACCATTTTACACATACAGATTTTGACACAAAAACTTATTTTCTCACCATTGAGAATTTTAGACGCTCTTGTCGTCTACAGGGCGAACTCCCAGAGTTCAGTCTACTTGGCTCACCACGTCACCGACGCGGAGCCTTATCCCTTGACTCGACACATCGTCGGTCAACTAGGCAGTCATCCGATTCTGACACGCCTCACTTCACATTTGATTTAGAGGCAGAATCCGAAAACCCCACATAGTTATTCCCAACCAACATTATGTCTGGAACACCATTTGATCCACTTTTTACCAGCACCATAGGAGAGACGTCTGCTAACCCTTCCACTGCAGTTCCATCCATGGCAACACCTACCCCCCTAGGTATGCCTAATATGGCGGACACTCCACATTTAGGAATGCCCAACACAGGGCCACCTCCTGTTATAGGAATTCCCAACACAGGTCCACCACCTGTTATGGGTATGCCCAACATAGGGGTCACACCGCCTCTGGTTTCCACAAACCCTATCCCAGAAATCACTACTACTATTCCTAACCCTGGTGTAACCCATGTTGCACTAGGAAGCGCTTGCCCTTACCAGACCACAGGTATTGGAGGATATATACCTTCAATACCTAGCATACCTTTAGGTGCTACCGGACCCCCACATCATACCACCATGACTAGGCATGTCCCAGTCCCAGTCACTACATCTGCTAGCTTACCGTATATGGCGAGTCTGAACTTGCCAGATTTAGCCAGGCTCACCAATGACCCTATCAGACATGATCCTGCGTGGCCTCACATGCCCACCAAACTCCCCTCCGACATCCCTAAGTTTGAGGGTAAGGCAGGTGAGGACCCCAGAACCATATCATGTCCTTCCATCTATGGTGTTCCTCCAAATCCATAGTGGACGACTCTGTCTGCCTCCGTCTGTTACAGCGCACTTTCACTGGCTCTGCAGCCAAGTGGTATATCGAGCAGCCCCATGGGACGCATGCCACCTTTACCTCCCTTGCCTCGACCTTCCTCAGTTCTTTCAGTTACCTGTCCGCTATGATGTGGGCGTCGAGATCCCACTGTCTTGCAAACAGAACACAGCCACCCACATCACTGACCACATTCATGAGTGGCGTCGACGCCGAAGCCTCTGCAAAATCAAGTTAGACGACCGTATCTTCCTAGATTGGTTTCTAAAAACCCTTCTCCCTCTCATTGCGAAGGATGTGGCATCCGAAAGACCCCAGTCTGAAGAAGAGGCCATCCTCAAAGCCCAACAGTTTGATCTCATTTACGCCCAATCGGGTTATCTGTATACCATTATTCCAGACGCCCCTCGGGGCGAGTCATCCCAACATGATGCGCCGGGGGCATCCCATGCCGCTGATGGCATCATTGGTCGTATGGCCGCACATCCCCAACCCTTTTCCATTACACATCCTAGCCATGGTCCCAACCTTTCGCGGGCTACATCTCAGTCTGGAGCAACCAGTTCATATGCTCCCATGGCACATCACCACCATACCCATGGACCTTCAGGTCCACCTCAGTGTTTTGGTCATGCACCACCTGCGTACGCCCCCCCAGCTGCACCTCAACCATTGTACTATCCAATAGCTCAGGGTTACCAACAACCCCAGCAGGCAATTGGACCACCTCCAGCACCACAGGCTTATTATCCACCACAACCTGCTCCTGCACCTGCGGCGAACCAAAATCCTCCCACTGCTCAAGGGCAAGTGTACACATAGCACAACCAGCCCCAGAACCAAAACAACCAGCGCAACCAAGGTGCGCAACAGAACCGTGGTAGAGGTCATAACCGTGGTAATAACCAACAACATCAGCAAGGTCCTCCACCTCCCAATCCTCCGCAGAATAACAATGCTGCTCCTCCCAACCGCAATCCAGATCGAAATCCTAAGCAGCCTAGAAATAATAACGTTAGAACAAACCACCCTTGTTCTATCTGCGGGGTCTATGGTCATTACACGCATTCTTGCCCACATTTGGAGCGAGCTCGGCAACTCTGGACCAACGATGCCCATCGTCAAGGGCAAGCGGCTCCTCAGCCGCCACCCAACCCTCCACCACCTCAACATCAACCTTTGGTGCTGCAAAACCCCTTTCCAAACCAGGGTGTAGTGAACACTCAGCCGTTAGCCCCCCCTCAGGGAAACGTGCCACCACAGCAGATCACTTATGCAACCCCTGATCAACCCATGTTCGATTCAGGTACTCACCATTTGTTGATGATGTCGACTGCCGATGCTAACATCCAAACTCGTTGGAACCAATATGGCTCCACCTCTGAAGCCCCTCCCGCCGACAAGAACACTAACGTTAATCCCACAGATCAAACGTTACGTATACCTCCGGCTCCACTTGATGGTGCTTCCAAAGCACCTCGCTTCCCACTTCGTCGCATCAACAGTAATCCCAATGCTCGCGCTGCGTCGAATTACAACATTGTCGACGACTTAGCCCAGTCTCCTGCAGCCATGTCTGCTTTAGAAGTTTTGAAAAACTGTCCTTCGCAGCGCAAAACTTTGCTCTCTGCCATTGGCGCCATTGACCCCAATGATTCACAGCTGATCGCATTCGATTCAGACCAATCTAAACCACGCCTGCCTTCCTCTTTAGCATTCCAAGTTTCCGTTTCTGTTCGGAATCTTGTCATCCATCGGTGCATTATCGATGAAGGGGCCTCCACATGCGTCATGTCCACATTCGTTTGGCAGAAGTTGGGATCCCCCACTCTCCAGCAGTCCACCACTGTGTTGCGAGCCTATGACGGTCGTTCGGCACAACCCCAAGGTCTTTTAGCCAATGTCCCCGTCCAGCTAGTGGGTAAAACTGTCCTCATTGACATTGAGGTCATCAATGCCCAACTAGACTATAACCTTTTACTTGGTCGTAGATACATGTATGCCATGCGGGCTGTTGCCTCATCCGTATTTCGCACCATGCAGTTCCCCCACGAGGGACGCATGGTCAAGGTCGACCAGCTCACCTATTACGATCCCAAGGCCCCCGCCACACCTGAAAATGTTCTCCCCATGGTTGAACAACCTGTTTGTGGTGCAACTACCTCATTCATTTCCTCAGTAGGACCCGAACTTTACTCCGAGGCACCGATGACCTCTACATTCCAGGCCATTCCACCACCGTCACCGGAGACCCAGGTCGCTAACCTCTGCACTCTTTCACAAACACCTGGTAATCAACCCTCCTTGTTACCCAAACCACCATTAGTCCCTAGTCACATTGGGGTTACACCCATCCACACAATCCCCTTTCTATTTCCTCCTTCGGGTGTAGTGAGCGCCCCGGTTATGGCTACCCTTAGTCTCCCCGGGTTAACATTGGGATTACCCGTGTGGTATATTACGCCTCCCGTTCCTCCACCGACACCAAATGTCATCCTGCAACCGGTGCAACCCATTGTTAGTTCTACCCAACCACCTCCCGGTATCAATACTCCTTCTTCATCGACGAACCCCCCTCCATTCATCAGGCCCACTGGGGGCAGAGGCCCACAACCATACACTGCGGTACCCCCACCCATGCCGGTTAAACCTCCCCCCGTGTTTCGTGCTCCTCCCAAATGCTCGTTGTGTGATGCGTTAGGCCATCCAACTCATCAGTGTCCACAGTTACCTGCATTGCAGGAACACATGCAAATGTTGGACGACGACCCCAACATCCCGGTTGTCAAACTCGATCCAAACCCCATGCCTCGTGATAAATCACTGCGTACCAACCACCCATGTGCGATATGTGGTATTTACGGCCACTACTCCCATCACTGTCCTGACATCCCAGATTACAGAGTAGCTCTCTACGAGATGAACAATTTGGACCTTGAGACGACACCCCCTACTATCGAGGAGATCTACCCTCCCCCATCATCCTCATCCGGAGAGATTAACACCATCTACATGATCTCTTCGACTACCACTACCTCATCACTCGATTTGACCACTCAAAGCTCCCGCAATGATGAAGAGGTTCTCGAGACTCCTACTACCTTTGATTATCTCGGGGAAGACATGCACCATCGTCCATACTTCCTCCTGGAAGAGACTTCATCCACCACCGCTACCCAATCCGCGGTTGAGTCCAAGGATTTCCTTCCTACTAAAATCGACTGGTTAACGGATCCCATGGCCGATATTTCTCCCGTCATCCACATTGACATCTCTGACCCACTTGGTGCCCTTCATACCATCACATTAGGAACCTCCCACAGTGAGCATGAGATCGGAGAATACCAACAACTGTTCCAAGAATTCACTGATGTCTTTACTTGGTCAGATACCGAAATGCCTGGCCTTGACCCCGCCATTTATACGATCTCCACTAGATACCCCTCTGTCCGGTCGGCCCCTTCCATTGATCCCTTTGACACATAGGTTCAACCCTTTCAAATCGACCAGGAAACCACATGTCCACAACATGGGGGCAGGCCCAAAACCTTGCCTACTCATCATCATCGTGATCCTCGTCGGAGATACTGGGGGCATCCACCCCACAAAGGGAATCCCCCATCATCATATCATCACTTCAGTATGCCACCACGACCCACAGCCTCATGGTATAACACCCCGCCAGCAGTTGCTCAATGCCCTATTGATCTCTCTCTGAGACAACATCTGCACCACATTGACACCTCTGAGTTAGGGGGCATAATAGATTACCTCGACCCCGGGATAGGGGGCATGATCAATCATTTTGAACCTTCCCCATCATCTTTATCTCAACACCTCAATGAGCCCATCGTTCAAACCAACACATATGTGATCCACAATCACAAACCCCATGCACATAGCATGGGGGCAGGTCATTAACCCTGCTCACTTTTTCATATTCGTGATCTCAACCATTTTTGAGGTCACGTGTCACTTGTATATTTCAGTTGATTTGATACACCTAGTATTTTGCCCCCACGGGTCATCATTTCTCCCCACCACTGCATCCTTCGCTTGGTGGGATCACCTTTATTTGTAGCCATTTTTTAACCTAGTTCTTTCCTTTAACCATTCCGGAGTCCTTATGACCTCCATTTTTCGCACCATTTGCACTGCCGGATTCATATTTCCGTGCCCGTGATGATGCTAGAGATCATTTCTCGCTCTCACGCCTAGATTTTTCGGGCATTTTTTCCCATGCCCCCCTTGTCACCTCGGTTTGCGTGCCACATCGACCGTCGTCCATTTCTAGCGAGTCTTATATCGCCGGATTCAGTTTTTCGCGCTCGTGATGATGCTTGAGATCATTTCTCGCTCTCACGCCCAGATTTTTATGGCATTTTTCCATGCCCCCCTCGTCACCTCGATTTACGTGCCACATCTGCCGTTCTCCATTTTTGACAATCTTTATATCGTCGGATTTAGTTTTCCGTGCTTGTGATGATGCTTGAGATCATTTCTCGCTTTCACGCCCATACTTTTTGGCCATTTTTTCAAAATGCCCTCTCATTGCCTCGGTTTGCGTGCCACAACGGCTGCAGCCCCTTTTGTGACAATCTTTATGTCACCGGATCCAGTATCCCGAACACATAATGATGCTTGAGACCTTTTCTCGCCCTCATCACTCCCTTTTAGTTCGGTATAATTTTATCCCTTTTTCGGGCCGAGCAACCCCTTTTACGAAAAAGGTACTTAGGGAGTTTCTGTTAAGCTCTTTTCTGACTCCTAAAACAATGAAAAGATTGCCGAGCAACCTTGCTTCCTTTCATGCTCGTTAAACGTATCTGAAAGGGCGTCTACCTGGTATAAGTTTACCCCTTTTCCGGACCCTGTAGACTAATTACGAAAAATGAATACTCTAGTCACATCGGCTAGAAGAGTTCTCCATCTGCATCATTTTATGCTTTTTCGGTCCTTGGAGACTAAACTACGAAAAAGAACACCAATGGAGTCCACTTACCGCTTTCAGACTCTCTAAACATGAAAGCAACCATGAGCACGAGCCGTCCTGGGCTCACAAAATCCACAGGAACGTACCATTTTAGAGCACACTTTTATCCCTTCTTGGAGATCATTAAAACTACGAAGAAGGAATCAATGGTGCCTCTTGGCGCCATGACAGATCACATCTACTCATTAGACAGCTTCCCCATTTTGGTTGCCTTTGTTCAGAGTACTCTACAGTATGTCACCTTGATAATCCCTCGACCGCACCTATCAGCTCGTCCTCCCCCCAGAGTTAATATATACCATTCAGTCAAAGCAATGATCCCCACACCTACAAGTCAGTTCCCCACGCTGCCAGGTCAACCATCTCATCATGCTCTGAACAAAGGAAGTTTGAGTCTACCCACTTTTGACCCAGTTATTTTCCATCCCCACAAGTATGTCAGTCCTACCATCAGTACTACAACACTTCAGTTTTACACCTCGTGCTCCTATCAAGGAAACATCATTGCCTTGTTAGTTGCTGGTCTCCCTCTGTCGACGACAACCACATTGATTCCAGAAGATAGACCTAGAGGTCCCCGTGTCTTGGTCTCATCACCATTTATGATGAGTGCCTACGAATCATTTCGAGAGGAATCTTCAGTGCCTCTCCAAATGGTTGTTTCTCACATGCTCGACTTCAACACCTTGATCGCATCGTTGAGACTCGCACAGGGTATTCGTCCGTTTCACTTATTAGTCGAAGACCCTGGATATCTCCTGACTCCTCCACATTTGAGAGTCTTCCTATGGATAACACCAGTTACACTTTTTCTATAGATATCCGGGTTGCGCATGGCGACAGTATTCAGATGTACCCCAGTTTCATACTCCCTTGAGTATACAGTTACATTATTTCTCAGAGATGACTCATAGTCTTTGAGTCCCTACAGATGTTGGACACCTTCAGTTTCAGCAGTTCCTCAGTTATTCCAGTATATCAGTTATTGAGATCCATTATGATCAGGAGTACATCCCAAAATAATGTCCCCCCTGGACCATTATGGTGTACCAATAGATTCTCTATGTATTAGATCCCCCTTCTTGGGACTAATTGTTATGTATATGTCTTGATACGAGCATGGGAATGCCCGCCTCATCCATTATCAGAGATTATACCTCATTCATATTGAGGCCATGTAATATTTTTTGTTTCTTGCAGCTTCCAAGGGCCGTGGCTCCAGTCTCCAATCGGTCTCTTCTCCTTCCCAAACCCCTGAAAAAAGACAAAAGAACTATGATGTCTATCGGCCATACGATGAGCTCCTCCCCTCACACATTAGGGGGCAATCTGTTAACACCTAAAAAGTGCTCTCTAGCTCATTCCCTTATTCACATGACCCATTTGTCCACTTTTCCACCATTCTGAGCCTCTAAAACCAACAAAAGGTCACCAAAAGACCTTAGTACACCCCTTTTTCCCATTAAAAAAAGATTATTTTTCCCGAAAAGCATAAAAAACCCTAAAAAAGGGTCCAAATTCCCCAAAATATTAAAAAGGGAATTAAAATATTATTTTTATTCAAAAAAGGAAAAAGGAGGGAAAAGTACCTAAACCATGTTGGTCAATACCATTTGGTTTCCACAAAACCACAAATGGTATTCCCCACCACCAAAACCTATAAAAAGGTGGTAGGGGCTCCTCATTTCAGATCCATCCATTATCTCATCCTCATGCTGCCGAAATCCCCCTTGAGCATTTTAGCCATTGTAAGCAACCTTGGAGAAGGAGACCTCTTGGAGATTGGAGCTACTCATCTTGGGAGTTGCTCAACATCAACCTTCACCATTGAAGGTATTATTGCAAGCACTTGCTTGCCCCCCATTTTTCAATACAAATTCATTCTTTAATATTTTCTTGTTCTTGTTTTTTAAATGTTTACATTATTTGCTTATATTCTTGCATAGATCCATGATTAGTTTTGTTTAGATTAGTTTCTTGTTTAATTCTATTTGAAACTGCTGCTACTAGTTAGCAGGTGCCCATAGCACTAAGCCTGGTTGCAAAATCGGGCCAACACCCCCCTCCTTGTAATCTATAATCAATTAATAAAATTATTATCAAGGTGATTGCAAAAGGATTCAGAGCAAATAAAGCTGATCAGGTTTTTAAGATATGCTATGACAATGAAACATAAGATAAGAATATTTCAACCATTCCCCGTATCTCAATTAAGCAGATAAAACATGTAAAAGATAATGACCAAGGTGGAAAGGTATCAATAAAGGTCCTGCCTCTATTGGCTGTGCACTCTTTACAAAACAAATTATGATATCAGCCGAAAGAAACCGAGACTAACATACTATTCTTCAACTTCAGTTGAAATTCATCTTTGAGTAAAACTGGTTTTCAAACCATTACCAAATGTGTGGAGTTTATTATCAATAAAATGAAAGAAACCAATCAAAACAAATAAAACAGAAAAAAACACACACCAAAACTATATACAAAAGCACCAATTGTTCAGACGAAGTACTTTTTGAGCAGTGAAACATTCACTGGGTAGGTGTCCACGACTCCCTCCAGTGTTTGTAATCAGACGGTATTGGGACCCATCTTTTCTGTAATAATGAAAGGTCCCAACCAAAGGCACTGGAATTTGGTGTACTGGTTTTTATCTTTATGATGTTTGTCCCATCTTAATACTAAATCCCCAACTGAGAATTCCCTGTCGGATGAAGATTTCTCATCAAACCATCTCTTCACCATTTGCTGGTGTTGATATAACTTATTCTTTGCTTTCTCCCTATCTTCCAGTTTGAGAAGTGTATCGATTCTCTGCTGAAGGGGAGAAGAGTCATCTTCTTGGATAGACTGGGCTAATTGAAATGAAGGGATGGTGAGATTAGCAGGAAGAACAAATTTCTTTCCATACACCAAACAATAGTGAGAATTCCCAATTGCTGCCTTTGGGGTGATCTGATCCGCCTAAAGAGCATTATAGAGCTATGTGTTCCAATATTTATGATGAGAAGCTACAGTCTTCTTGAGAATATTTATCAGATTTTTGTTTGAAGACTCAGCCAACCCATTACCCTATGGATAGTAATTGGCAGAAAATTTTAACTTAATCCCTTTTTCAAGGGCATATTGTGTCAAGTCGATCGAAGAGAAGTAGGATGCATTATCAAAGACTAGATATTCTGGGGCACCAAACCTTGTAACTATCTGACTGTTGAGGAAGGAAATTACTTGGTTTGCATTACATTTCCTAAGTGGGATTGCTTCTGTGCATCTGGTGAAGTAATCAGTGGCTGTAAGGATGTACCTATGTTGCAAAGATGAGGAATGGTTTATTGGTCCAATAAAATCCAGTCCCCACTGCTGAAATGGGAACTGAATTGTGACTGGCTGCAGTGGGAAAGCAGGTTTCTTGAATTTCCTTGTACATTTCTGACATGGTTCACACTTTCTTGAATTTCCCAGTACAGGATTCTTTACTTGGGATTGTGGATCGAAGACTCGTAGTTTCAAGCTTGGATTGAACTTCTTATATCCAAGGTACTTTAACTTAACTTGTAACCCTAGTTCTTCTTCGTTAAATAAAGGTCTTGTTGTATGCTTGCCTATTGTTTTGGTTCTATATCTTCTCATTAGTATGTTGGTGATCTCTATAAATTTCCCAGTCATGGGTTAAAATACCGAACAATAGAACTGGCGACTCCACTGGGGAGTTTTTATGTTGCTCTGGGAGTCCTTGTATAGGATTTTTCTTCAGTCAAAGTTAGTTCTTGAGTTCTCTAGAAGGGTTTGCATAGGGTATAGACCCTTGTTTATGACTTAGACTTGGTCCTTTTTAAATATTTTCTTCTTTTTTAAATTGTTTTTGAAGCAGACCCGTGACCTGCAAGTATATGCAGTCACAAGTTTCCCTGATACCCACGATTTTCTTGTGTTGCACCCACGAGTCACCCACAAGTTGTTGTACTTACAGTCGTGGGCACCCCTGTAGGATTTGGTCTTCCTCCTAGGGTTGAACTTTTTGGTCTTTGCTTTGATTTCTTATGAATTTTTCTTCTTCTTTTAATTGGATCATTCTAGCCTGTTGCTAGTTTGTGTTTGAGTCTTATTACTCTTCCTTGAGATCTTTTTGTTCTTCTTTTACTTGTTGAGGGTGTGCCTAGGTCTTTCAAGTTCAAGTTTTGGTTGGTAGACACTTGGAACGATCTCTTATGATCACTGACCTAATTGAAAGTAGTCTGATATCTTGAAAAATAGTCCTTTTTTTCTTCTTCTTGTCGGTTGATTTTGAAGTGTCCTTATGCCAAGTTAGTTACTTATTTGTATTGATTGAGGTAACTATTTGAGATTGTTATTTTTCAGATTTCTTTGAGGATAGTTTTATGTCTCTTATAGGCTTAGGTACAGCTTGTATACACTTAAATTTTCAGAGTGTTTTTACTTGTTCATATCTAGTTTTTCTTCTCTTGTTTAAAAAGAAAATTGCAAAAAAAAAGAACAAGTATTTTTTTCCCTTAACAAGAGCATTTGTTTCTTTTCAAAAGTAGTAATAGTTGGATGCACTGATTTTTGAAAAAGAAAAGAAAATTTTTGAATTTTACTTAGGTTTACTTTATCATCATTTTGGCTTTAGAAATATATAAGCGAAAAGAGAAAAAGAAGTAAAAGCATTGGTACATCTTATTACACATTTTGCTTTTATATTTTCATCCATAACCACTTTATGCACACATACACTACCTTTAAGTAACAACAGCCCAAAAAAGAACTTTAAATCTAAAATTTAGTAGTAACTTTTCTTTTTTAGGCTCGTACACCAACTAGCTTAGGTTAGTGCTTTGGATTAGGTTGATTAAACTATCCAAAGCAATTAAAATCAAATCATAGTGGTCTGTCGTTAGGTAAATCCACCTATGTAGAAGGTGAACAGGGAAGCTCCACTCACACTGGAGTTAAGCACGAGGCCGTGTGAGATTGGTTAGTTGGAGATACCCCTCCACTATTTGATCGATCATCTACCAGATTCAGTACACATATGGGGATCCACTAGTACCTTATGATGCTTTTGGATTTCGGGCTCAGTTACCTTGCCCATGTGTGTTGATTCGACCTGCGATTGTCCCCCCGGACCCTCTCTATAGTGTTGGTAGCCTTAGTATCCAAGACTTCTAGGACTCTACACGGGTGGTAGTGAAAGGATATTTCCATTACACCTAGGACATATTCGGGATGAAATCCTCTGCAGCTCTTTGGGAAGGAGGTTGGGTGATTCTAGCGCTTGTCCCCATTGTGTATGTACTGTGGACCCCGAATAACTATTCTTCGTCACTTCACTCGTCTGTTCTGGGCCCTCATCATACCAGACTCTCCTTTGGAATATTATTAGCTTGCCTGGTTTGGATCACTATAGGAATTTTTATTTGTGTGCCGGTTTTTTTTATTTTTGTTCTAGTTGGCCCTAGGTTTTACTTACTTTGAATTTTTCTTGTAGATGTGGAGGACCAACCACCTAGTAGGTCAAGAAGGTTGCAAAACCTTCCTCCACTTAGTGTGGAGTCTCCACTGCAACCTCAGCGGGGTAGAAAAAACTCAAGTGGTTCTTTTGAACTGTAATGTACCAACCAAGGCTGGTGATACACTAACTTAATCTCCTACAAGACTTGGTTAAAAACAATGGACTCAATGGGCTAGTTTTACTAGATGTAGGCAAGATCAAGTACTATGGATGGGAGGAGGAGTATGATATCTAATAATAAATTTGCAAAAATCATTGGGACCATTGATGGTTCGAAATCATCAAGACTGAAATCTACTACAATGCTCATGGGCACCGCACCCCAGCATATGCAAACTAGTACTTCATTATTCATTGACTAGAAGCTATTGGTGAAGGATTCTGACTTTAAGTGGAGAAATAAAATCAATTTATAGTCAATATACAGTCATTTTTCATTCCATAAATTTAGAGAAGGTTCTTAGAAATTCTCACGAAGATATAAAAAAAATGCTTACTAGGATTGCACAACTAGTTGGAATTCAGGACTCCCAAACAATCAATGAAGGCTCACAAAATTATGATATGAGACTTGGAATAATTCACATGAAATTTTAAACAACTCCAGGAACAAGAATTACTTCATTTGTATCAATACTCATTCATTTATTAAATGCATTCTAGAAACTAGCTCAAATCTATGCAAATCTAGAAGAGGTGTAGAAAACTTAGAATATTTCATACTTCTGCATAATAATATTTTATGACCGATAACATAGGATCATAATGAAATTAAATAAATCATATATAATCCAAAATTATTCTCAAAATAGCACAAGAACTCTTCTCCTCTCAACACAACAAACTAGCATTGGAATTCAATAGGAAGCTGGAAGATTCGAACCACAGAATTCATGACACTTATTCTGAGACTCAAACCACAATTGAATAATCTACAGGACCTTGTTGATGCCTCGGATATCGTAGCATCAATCAGAAAGGGATTCTCCCCGAGAGACGGTCCCAATTAGACTATCTCCCGTTTGGTGTAGGGAATCCGTCCGGTTAGCGGTTCCGGCAACCGTGGTTTTGGAACTTAAATCCTATTCTACCGGTTATGGCCCGATCCACCTTTCTTTTGGATTTTATGTGTTTTATATGAGATGCACATGCCTAAATTATACTTAGTCTAAATGCAACTGAAACAGATCTAAATCTAGAAACAGGAACACATCTATCTATCCCTGCAGGGGAACACGCTTAAGGGGAGAGCAATCAGCTGTAGCAGATTATCATAAGTAACGAACAGATAGCTATTATTTCTCACGGTCATAGCTACAGCGAGATGAGGATCTTGAGAAGATAGCTTCCCATTCAAAATGGAACGCATCTATTGCTCAGAAAACAGAGGAACGTTAAAGGATAAAGAAACAGATCTGAAATGAGACTTATAGAACGTATCTACTGCTTATGAACAGAAGAAATCAAAATTATTTAATCTACACAACAAGAATAAAGAAACAGATCTAGATACAACGAAACTAGAATTAAACTAAAAGATCCCTGCAAGGAGCAATTAAAAGCTTGAACAATGAGCCATACGAATTATCCAGAAGAAAGAACAGTTAGCCATTCGATCTAAAAGAAAAAATCTACAGCAATGATAAAAGTATCAGCAGATAGCTCCTGATTTAATATGAAACGCATTCATTGTTCATGAAATAGAGAGAACGCATGCATAGATAAGAGCAAAATCATTAATACAAAGAAATAATTCAGAAGTCAAGAATGATCTCACATTGCAGAATTGCAGTCATTAGAATAGTCCAACATAAAGCAACCCAACATTCCAAGCAAAACGTTCATCTCCCGTGGCTTCTATTAGAAAATTTCAATTTACAGAGCCGATACAAGATAGCTCATATCATTTGCCCAAAAATTTCATTCCCTGCCAAAAAGCCCTCTCCTTATCTAAATCTCTTCTAGGCTCCTATTTATAGTTACAAAATTTGCCCTCTGGGCCGACACCTAGCATCCCCCTGCTGTCATTTACAGGGATTTCTAATATAATCGATCACCAAAATGGCCACTTCATTTACAAAAATATTTTGACAAAAAATATGGACAGCTGTCCCACGGCTTACGCCTTACATATAACAGAAAATTTGCTAAACTCAAAGCGTTCCCTGCTGAGCACGTGTCTGGCTGAAAAGAGTGGCTCACTGAATTCAGCTTCTTCATTCCTGTGCGTGAGCTTCTCCTGGCAAAGGGTCGCCCAAGTTGATGGTTACTGATGCTGCCTGGGAAGAGGTCCTCGAATCCCCTGCTGATGCTGCTCCTAATTGGGAAGGGGGAATGGGACTGGCCAGACTTTCTGCCATTGCTGGGGAAGAGGCTGCTGGGAGAGGGGCTGCCGGATCTACTGATGCTTCTGCTGCTGCTGCAGCTTTCCTGACCTCCTCTTCTATGTAGCTGTGCCACACACCTGTATCCCTTATGATTATGTTTGCTGCAGCAGGAAACAGGATTTTCTGAGAAGTTACATTCTTCCCGAGCTCTATTTTAATGCTTTGTACTTCTGCTTCAGCAACTTGATATGTTTCCTTCAGCAGATGGTTGTGAAGTGTTGATGAACCGATGTAATGTTGGAGATCATCCATGGCAAGGACATCAATGCTTTTCACATACTCCATCTGGACGCCTAGCTCTTCTTTCAGTTGAGATAACCGCTGCTCCTTTCCCGGGAAGTCTTCTAGGGTCTGAGGGAAACTTAATGAGCAGTTATCATGGACACCTTTGAGCTTTTGGTACAGGTTGTTGATTCTATCTGTGGTCTTCTGCACACTGGCCATCAGCTTATTGGCACAGTTCCGGCCAAACTCCAACAAGGCTATATCTTCATTAAAATCTTCCACGGTCTTGAAAGGAAGATGCGGGGGGAAACCTCCTTTCCCTTCCCTCCATGCCATCTGACTTATGACATTTGCTTTGACACGGGTATTCTTAGCCTTGAGCCTGTGGGCTTCCGCATTCACCTCCTTTAGCCTAACCGTCATGGCCTTGAGTTTGCATACCTCATCAGTGATTAGCTCTTGAGAGCCATGCACTTGCTGTAGTATATTGCATGACAGCTCGTGGAAGGGGGACATGTCCAAGGTTCTGCCTTCCGCTTGCTCTAAACGCTCAGCTAATGCTTGCTTGTCTGTTTCTAGCTGGGAAGCCTTTTCTTCTGCTCCACTCTTCTCTGCTTCTGCAATCATTATTTGGAGTGCTAGCTGGTCCTTTTCCTCCTCCAGGTAGCTGTACTTGTTTGCCAACTCCTTGTGCTCAGCGTACAAGCAATTGTATTTATTTACTATCAGGTCTCTTTGGGCTTGCTCATTAGCCACATTTTGCTGCAGGGTACGTGCTCTCTTCTTTGTCAATATATTTTCTTTGACTATAACCCCTACATTGGCAAATGATGCCTGTGCTGTTGCTATAGCTGCGGATGCCATGGCGATGGGATCTGCGTCTGTGTTTTGCATGACAGCGACCTCTCGGCGAGTAACTATGTCATCATGGAAGGGACTTTTAATCCTCTCTTCTGATTGGAGGACCATTGTTTTTCTTTTCTTGTCATAGACAAACTCATTCCATTTGGACACCGTACGCTTCCCAGATGGAGTGTACGGTACAATTGGTCGGTTTATGATGTCTATGTCTTCTTCCATAGGTGGGGTCCGGACTTCCTGAGCGGGGTCTGTCCCTTCCTTTTGGGTACTAGAGCCACCTGCCTGAGAGGTGTCTATCTCCATGTCCTGCGCACCGGACCCACCTACCTGGGTATCTTCTCTTGCCTTCAATTCTTCCTCCGCCTTCTTCCTTGCTTCAGCTTGCTCAATTTCTGCTTCTCTCTGCTTTTGGGCTTCTTCAGCCTCCTTCCGCAGTCTTTCATTCTCAGCCTCTTGTAGCTTTCTTGCCTCCTCGGCTTCCTTTTGCAACCTTGCCTCTTCTCTTAATCTGAGCTCTTCCTGAGCCCGGGCATCCTTGGCTTCGTTCTCCTTTTGCTGGATGGTCTTCTGGGCTTTGGTTGAGCTAGAGCTCGCTCCAGTACTTTGGCGACAGATCCTTAGCTCAGTCATGTTGCTGATGCCTCTGAATGCTTCCTCCTCGGCATCGGGGTAGTGGGAGTATTCGAAGTTAGCATAGTTCCCCTTGCAATGCTCGGCCACTTTACCCTTTCTGTCGTTCCTGTGGAAGATGACCTCACCGAAATGGAAGGCCCTCAACTCTTGAACAAATTCATCGGCAGAGGCCACCCCTGAAAACTTGTAAGCACCTACGCAGAAAGGTAGGGGGGGAAAGGAAGCCTTGTGTAGCTTGTGGAGGAATGCTCCAATCCCATCCAAGAAGAGTTGTCTTACTGCTTCCTTGAGCACCACATAGTCTGTGGCATACTGCGGCAATATGTATGGGGCTTTAGTCCCTCCGAACATTCTCAAGTAGGTACCTTGTTCTGAAAAGTAGAAGTCCCCATAATCCTCAAGGACTTCCAAAGCGTTTTGTGACAGGCAACTTGGTTCTTCCTTGAACATTTTCTCGTATAGGGGCATGATGAACCCCTCACAGATGAGTTTGTAGCTGGGCTTGTAATTCTGAGCCCACAACATCTTGAATGCAGTGTAGACCGGGGTTGTGGCCCTATCCCATGTACACCCCAATCCGGGGAACTCTATCTTGGCCAAGATACAATCTATCAGGTATGAGGACATGAAGAATTCAGCCTTCTTCGAGGCCAGCCCGGGTTTAGCAGCACTTATCATTGAGGCCAGACTATCTGACAAGATAGTGGCCCAGTCAAACACTGTCCCCTGAAATGCCACATAGTGAATGATAGGGACCCACTGAATCTTGTATACTGTGCCATCCGGCATGCCGAATATTCTGCATAGCATTAAAGCGATCAATCTGTAAGGGGCCCTCAGATTCTGCACGTCATATTCGTCATTTCCCTTCTTTCTCAAATGCTTCCCTCCCCTCAATAGCTTCTTGGCCATCTCGACGTTATCCATCTGGCCCAACCATTCATCAGTCAGAGCTTGTTGGACACGGGGAAACCTGTAGGCCGCCGCAACATATGCGGGTTGAAACGAAGCAATAGCCACTTTCCTGCTGTCATTTATCACTCTCCCATCAGCATCTGCATGTTGGAGGATCCACCCGATCACTTCAGCACAGGGGAATAGCTCAGGGCGGGTAGCGGCTCTAGTTATGCCTGAGGCTCTGATATTTTGATAGATCGGTGCCTCTTCCAGCAACATATCTGGGATCTCTTGGTCCCTGATCATTCTGTATATGTCATCCCATCTAATTTCTGGAGGGACACCAGTGGTGCACCTGGTGTCCTGGAGCGAGGTTTCAATCTTAGGAGGAGCAGGTTTCTTTTCTGTCATCTTCGCCTTCTTCTTACTGGGTTTCGGCATCTTGAATTATCCCTGATAACATCCATATACAATTCATCATGAGTTTGAGCAACAGGTTGTATGGTTTTAGCCGAGAGCAACATCGTTTTAATGAGATAAATCAATGAAGCAAATATTAAGGAAGCAAAACATTATTTTAATCATAAGACACACATTGAAACATTTGAAGCTCTTAAAAGACGAGTATGGGATAAGCTATGTTGCGGAAGGTATTGGTTTTATTGGACCGATAGGCGATTCGCGGGAGCAATTGGCTTCCGGTTCCGCCTCGCGGAAGGGGATGTACTTCGTTATGGCTGCGGTTGGAGAGGTCGATGGCGGGGAAGACGCGGGTTGACTCGGTGAGGGCTTTGAATGCTATCATCACGTGCGGCCACTCGCCGAGTCAATATGGGATATTTTAGTCCGAGCGAAGGTAACGGCGCCGGGGATATGCTGATGGGGAGAGCTAGGGCGGCTGCGGCTTTAAGTTTTGGCTCTCGTGGCTTAAACGCTTACGGGTTTCGGCTTCGCGTGTAGGGGCTGGGGCTTATTGAAAAGGGCCCAGGGTCCTAAGTCCGAGTTAACGGTCCGGGACATGGAAAGCCCATAGGGTTTCGATAACTTAACCCACGACGAGGGGTGCAGCCCGGGGTTTAAAACAAAACAGGGCATGGTTAACCGCCCGCACCTACCAACATAAAATATAACTTTTTTCAGGAAGGCCTATGACGATTATGTATAATGAAAACCCCGTTCATTGTTCCTGACGGGCAAAACATAGCCCTTGACGGGTGTTTCGCCCGTCAAAACCCCACTAAAATCACTGTTTTCCCCAAAAGGACAACTCAGTAGTGAAAAACAAGGTCAAGATCCTACCTGGCACCGTGAGGACTGCTTGAGCGAGGTGGCTGCGAGCACGGATGCGCGAGGTGAGCTGGAGCGGTTTGCACGGTATCGCACGTCGTTGGCCGATTCAAAACAATGGTGGATTGGTCGAGCCCCTCACCGCATTTTATATAGACTGGGCACGTGTGAGCTTTTAATTCGGTAGGTGGCGTATTTACAACGGGGTTTAAATTCGCCGCGCGTAGCGGTCACATCAGAGCACCTCGGTTTTCGTGCAACCGTCATTCGCGGGGCCAGGTCGCGAATTGTATCCGCCGTTGCGGAGGGATTCAATGAAAGCTTCCGACGTTTCGGGGCTTACTGCGGAAAGGAAGCTCGAAGCCTTCCGCGAGAGACCGCCGCGTAGCGGACGGGTAACGTCAAAGCTTCCGCCCTTTCGGGACGATATAGCGAATGCTCCCGGTATTTTCGGAAGACTTTTGCGAAAGCTTCCGCGATCCAAAATTTCAAAGTCTCGTTGATCTTTTCGGGAAGGTTCGACGAAGGCTCCCGCTCGTTTCGGAAAGCTATTGGGAATGGCTTCCGCCGTTTCGGAAGCAAAACTTATATTTTCCGCAAATTCACCCGGGATCGTTTCGGAGTCCCTTTGCCGAACGGGGTAAGCGATTGGTCTCCGCTGTTTCGGAAGGGTAGCCCGAAGGCTTCCGCGTTTCGGGAGCAAAAGCTGAAGGCCTCCGCGACAGCTTCTTGAGAAAACTCTAAGTCCTTTTCATGGTTTCGGAAGGCGATCGTGAATTCTCCCCGCGGGACTTATGGGGATGGCTTCCGCCGTTTCGGAAAGGTTTCATCAAAAGTTTCCGCCTAGTTTCTTTTGGGAAGATATCGCGGCGGTTTCCGCGGTTTCGGAAGGGTTCCCTGAATTCCCCTGCCGTTGCGGAAGGATTTTACGAAAGCTCCCGCCGTTGCGGAAGGGTTCAACGAAAACTCCCGCCGTTTCGGGGGGGTTCACTTAATTTCCCCGCCGTAGCGGAAGGTTGAAACTAAAAAATTCTTTAAGTCCTTCGTTCCCGCATTTTCTAATCGGAAGGAAATCTAAGTCCTTTTCGGGAGACTAAGGCGAATGAGTCCCGCCGTTTCGGGAGCTAAGTCGTTTCGGAGCTGGGACCGTTCCGCAGAAGCAATGATTGAAAATTTTCTAAGTCTTTTACTTTGGAAGAAAATGCTGAATTCCTTGGTGTTATTTCGGCGAGTTTATCCGGATTGCTTCCGTCGTTTCGGGAGACAGAGCTGAATTGTTCCGCCGTTTCGGGTGGTTTTGTTGAATTCCTTGCCGTTTCGGGAGAACAACGCGAACTTTTCGTGGTCGCGGAAGACTTGATCGAAAGCTTCCGCCGTTTCGGGTGGTTTTGCCCAATGGCTCCCGCGGATTTTGACAAAGAAAATCTAAGTCCTCCTTTCGAAAAGGTTGGACGTTTGACTCCCGCCGTTTCGGGACAAAGTCTGACTTATTCCAAAACGTTTGGGCAAAAAACTAAGTTACCTTTTGGCTCACTGGGGAGAACATGGAAGGATTGACGGCAAGCTGTTCAGCAGGGAAGCAAAATTTTATGTTGAAAACAGAGCGGACGGCTGGGATGGCTTCTCAAGCAAACTTTCTACAAAAAATACAGGAGGGGCCCCAACATGTACAAAATTTTGGGGAGGGGTGTTGCTGCAACAACAGACCTACAATAAAATCATTTACAATGTTTGAATTCCATCGTCCTCTCACAGGAAGCAGGGTCACATCACCCAGCTTGGACTAGGGGCACATCTCCCAAGTCTCTGAGGCACAATTGCTCTCAAACCAATACTCAAACTAACAAAAGATGTGAAGGGGGTGTGCACTCCTTTATTTATAGATGGAGGATGACTTGAGGAGAAATTATCCTTGGTTAATTCTCTCTCATGAGTGGATAAGGAAAGCTAGATTTCCTTCTTTTTCTTGTTTGCTTTGCTTTCCTCATTTTTCCTTTTCTGCTTTGCTTTATGCTTTCTACTTTAGATTTTTTCTGTTTTTCCTGTATTTTCTTACTTATCCTGCTTTTCTGTACTTTCTTGCTTTTCTGATTTGATGATGATTTCTACTTTTGTGTTGCTTTTCTGATTTGCACCATCTTTCTTTCATTTTCTATGATTTTCTAGATTTTGATGCTTTCTCCTAACTTCTTATGCAAGACATCTCCCAAGTCAACCTCATCCACTAAGGCGCACTTGTGGAGCATTATCCTCTTTTATTTAAGATACAAATTATTTAATGGATGAAAAATAATTATTTCAAGTGGATAATAAACTTTAGGCAAAAATAATTCACACTCCTAATTAATTAAATGCCTGGAATTCAAAATTAACCCCAAGCAAATGAAGTTGTCTCCTCAACCCAAGGGATTGGTTGGGTTTGGATCTTGATCCAGTGATCACTTTTGAGGGGACATGGAAGTCCTCCCCTCCCAAGATTTCTTGTCCTCAAGCAATTTCAAATTGGGATGTTGTAAGATGTGTTCTCCTTCCCAAGTAGCATCCTCACTAGGAATTCCTTCCCATTGCACCAAAAATTCCTTAATGATTATGCTCCCTAGCTTCTTCTCTCAGCCCTCCAAAATATTCTCAGGGATCAGCACCAAATGAACTTCATCATCAAGGAGTGGCAAGTCTTGTGAAGTCTTAACTTGCTGCCATGTTGCCTTCTTCAAACAGGGCACATGGAAAAAACTGTGAATCCGGCTACCTGGAGACAATTCTATCTCATAAGTCACTTCCCCGATCCTCCTCGGGACTTGGTAGGGACCATAAAACCTTGGATGCAACTTCTCATCCCCTTTATACTTTAGTGAGGACTGTTTATATTGATGCAACCTCAAATAAACTATATCTCCCACTTTGAAAGCTCGTTCAATTATATGCTTGTCTGCATGCACCTTTGTCCTGTTAAGTGCTACCCACAAGTTGTCTTTGAGGGTTCTAAGTATGTATTGACTCTATTAGAGCCAATCCTTTGCCTTCTGTGTCTTACAATCACCAAATATTATATCATCAAAAGTGAGTGCATCATATCCATATAGAGCTTTGAAGGGAGACATACCAATCGAGAGATGAAAAGTAGTATTGTAACATAACTCTCCCAAATGGAGCCAAGTAGTCCATGACTTTTGCTGGCATGTAACATAGTTTCTTAAGTATCCTTCCATCCATTGGCTCACTCTTTCTGTTTGGCCATCAATCTGCGGATGGTATCTGGTACTCATGTTCAAACTTGCCCCCACTAACTTGAACAACTCTTGCCAAAAATTGTTAGTGAACTTGTTATCTATGTCACTGATGATGGACTTGTGTATGCCATGAAGTTTGAAGACTTATTTGATGAAAAGTTAAGCCACTTGGATGGCTGCAATATTATTTGTGACAGCAAATAAATTTTCATATTTAGTCAATCTATCAACCACAAAAAAAATATTGTCTTTACCTTGGATTTTTGGGAGCCCGGTGATGAAATCCATTGATACACTTTCCCATTTATGTTCAGGAACAAGAAGTGGTTGTAAGAGTCATGTTGGATGAGTATGCTCTTCTTTATTTTGCTTACATGCCACACATGATCTAACATATTCCATCACATCCTTCTTCAACTCTTCCAAGTGAATATTTCCTTCACTTTCTTGTAAGTCTTCACAAACCCCGGATGTCCTGCTAGAGGCACATCATGGGCAGCCTCGAGGATCTTCTTCTTTAATAAGAATTCTGGAACTAAAAATATCCTATCCTTATGATATATAATATCATTGAGAATATTGTAAGTATTATCATGAATTATTCCATCAAACAAATCAAAAGCAAATTGATTCTTTGTGTACTCTACTCCAAGCTGTGCTTTCCAATCATCGTAAAAATTGATCAATGCAAATGTTGGTTTTCTACCCTTCTTATATTCAATGTCAAATTCAAATGCTTGGACCTTGCTTACCCACTTTTGTTTCCTATCATTCAGCTCTCTTTGGGTCAGGAAGTGTCTCAAACTATTTTGGTCAATCTTGATGATGAACTTACCACCTACCAAATATTGACTGAACTTGACTAGTGCATGCATGATGGCTAGCATCTCCTTGTCATAGACTGAGTATAATATTTCATGGGGCTACAACTTTCTACTTTCAAAGGCCAATGGGTGCTTGTTTTGCATCAAGAATGCTCCAATTCCATGCCCTGAAGCATCACACTCAAGAACAAAAGGTTGAGAAAAATATAGAAGTGCAAGAACATGACCACTCCTCATTACCTCCTTCATCTTATTGAATTCTTGCTCAGCTTCTTCTGACCAATCGAAATATCCTTTCTTAGTAAGGTCTGTCAAAGGAGATGTCAAGTTTGAAAGGCCTTTGACAAAATTCTGGTAGTAAGTGCATAACCCAATAAAACCTCTCAATTTAGTGAGATTTTTAGGACTTGGCCAATCTACAATAGTTTGGATCTTCTCCACGTGAACCTTAACTCCCTCTTGCTCAATCACATGAACAAGATACATAATCTCATTCAGTCTGAACTTGCACTTGGATAGCTTTGCATAGAAAGATTGATCTGCCAAGATTGTTAGTGCAAATGCTCCTCCCAATTTCTACTATAGATCAAAATATCATCAAAGAAAACAAGTACAAACTTACGGAACTGCTTGCTAAACACTCTGTTCATGCAAGATTGAAAAGTTGCAGGTGCATTGGTTAGGATGAAAGGCATAACCAGAAACTCAAAGTGCCCATGGTGACACCGAAAAGCTGTCTTCTGGATGTCTTCTTTCTGCATTTTGATTTGATGGTAACCAGATCGAAGATCAATCTATGAAAAGTACTTGTCCCCATGGAGTTCATCCATGAGCTCATCAATCCTTGGGACAATATATTTGTTCTTGATAGTCTTCTTTTTGAGAGATTTGTATTCTATGCACATTTGCATGGTCCCATCCTTCTTCTTCACAAGGACTACAGATGAGGCAAAAGGGATTGAGCTTGGTCTAATGAATCCCAAGTCAAGCAGTTCCTTGATGGTTCGCTCTATCTCATCCTTGAATCTTTTTGGGTGCTTGTAAGGATGGAATTTGATAAGTGAAGTGCCTATCTCCAACTCAATTATGTGATCCACTCCTCTATCAGGTGGCCTACCATGAGGAAGGTCCCCGAACACTTTCTTATGCTTTTGGAGAAATTTCCAAATGTCTTATGGATATTGGGCTACTTCCAAGGAGGTACCCTTTGTGATGATTAGGCATTCTGCAGCCCACTCAATGTCTCCAGGCCTTAGTATGGATCTCATACTCTGTGCACTTACCACTTGTTTTGGGTAGGTGTTAATCCCTCTCAACACTACCTTCTTTCCATATTCTCCCTTGAAGGTCATCTCAGGAATTTGGTAGTCTATTGAATTCTTCCCAATGGAATACAACCATTTCACTCCCAAAACCATGTTACTATCAACCACATTCACAACATAAAATCTATATGTAATGGTATGTTCTCCTATAGTGATCTGCAATTTAGGAATCCATCTAGAACAATCCATAGAATGATTACCTTGAATGATAAAAGTGAAGCCTCCAAATTTTTCAGTAGGTATCTTCCTCCTTTCAACTAGAGTTGAATCAATGAAGTTATGTTTTTCTCCTCCATCCACTAACATTGTGACTGATTGTCCTTGAACCACTCCTTTGAATCTGAGTGTATGTAAGCGAGGCACTCCTAACAATACTGCAATATTTCTCACCTCGGGGATAGGTTCTTCTTCTATAGCCTCATAGGCCCCTTCTGCATCTATCGGGGCCTCTTCTTCTTCCTCCTTAGCTTTGTTCTTTGAGTAAACTTCAATGTAGTGTGCTTTTACTTTAGCATATATGTGTCCTGGAACCCGTGGCTCCTGACAGGTTAAGCACAGCTTCCTTCTTCTCAATTCATCTCAATCTTGGGAATAGTTATCCTTCTTGAAGTTTCCAGAATTACCTTTCATGGGTGGCCTTTGATTCTTGAATTGAGTAGGACCAACAGTCCTAGGAGGAAATCTAGTCCTCGGAATAGAGTCTTGCAAGTCTCTAGTTCTACTTAGTGCATCTTGCAAGGTAGAGGGTATGTAAGCCTTCACCAAACCTTTGAAAGGTTTTTATAACCCTTAAATGAAAAAAAGGATCAATCTAGATTCTGAGATATCAAAGACCATCACAGCTAGTTTTTGAAACTCGGATATGTAGGCTTCAGGAGTTCTAGTCCGCTTCACATGCGCTAATTCCCTGAAGGTGATCTCAGGATCTCTTCTTTCAAATATTTAAGCCAATCTTCTTATGAACTCTTCATAAGTGGTCACTTGATCATGCCCAAGTGTTTTTAGGCCATGAAACCACCAATCATTGTATTCACCATCTAAGTGTAGAGTAGCCATCTTGATGGCATCTCTCTCAGCCATTGGATTCAACTGAAAATATGTATCAAGCTTCTGAATCCAAGAGTTAGCAGTGCATTGATGTGAACCATCAAAGTAAGGTAAAGAAATCTTACCAATAGCATTTCTTAGATCATAGTTCTGATTTGGCACCCGGAAGTTTCCTCTTGGGTTGGTCTTGTACTATAGATCACATAATTCTTTGAATGGTAAATTCTGTATGCACTCTTCATTCAATGTAAGGTACTCAATATATTTGTCTTCCCGTGAAGAAAGACCTCCATACCTCAGGTTCCTCTCTTTGTTCTTCAGTAAACTTGGGCATAGTAGGCCTGGAGTGAGGTTGATATTCCATCTTGAATTCATCAGGGCGATTGTGAGGCCCAGTTCTTGAGAAAATAGATCCACCACTAATATTCCTTTCTCCATGTGGGGTACCATTGCTGCTCCCCTCTCCATTCTTGCTTCCTAGCTGCTAAGCTAAGAACTCTTTGGTCTCTTTTCTAGATTGAAAAATATTTTGAAATATGTCTTGTAATCCCTTCATCGTGCTTTGAAAAAATATTTTTAACTCATCTTTGTCTTCGTTGTGAGACATGTCTGACTCTCCTTGTAGTTTCCCTTCAGTAGAATTTTTTTCTTCTCCCTCTTCTTCCCCTGACAGAGGATCCTTCTTCTTAGAATCTGAGTATCTTCTTGGACTCATCGAAAGATGTCAAGAGCAGGTTCATAGGACCATGCTCTGATACCACTGTAATGTACCAACCAGGGTTGACGATACACTAACTTAATCTCCTACAAGACTTGGTTAAAAACAATGAACTCCGTGGGCTAGTTTTATTGGATGTAGGCAAGATCAAATACTCTATATGGGAGGAGGACTATGATAGCAGATAATACCTTTGCACAAAGCACTGGGACCATTGATGGTTCGAAATCAGCAAGACTAAAATCTACTACAATGCTCCTGGACACCCCAGCATATGCAAACTAGTACTTCACTATTCATTGATTGGAAGCTATTGGTGAACGATTATGACTTTAATTGGATAAATAACATAAATTTAAATTCAATATACAGTCAAGTTTCATTCCAAAAATTTAGAGAAAGTTCTAATAAATTTTCACAAAGATATAACAAAAATTACCTACTAGGATTTCACAACTAGTTAGAATTCAGGACTCCCAAACAGTCAATGAAGTCTCATGAAATTATGATATGAGACTTGGAATAATTCGCATGGAATTTAAAAAAACTCCATGAACAAGAATTACTTCATTTGGATCAATACTCATTCATTTATTAAATGCATTCTGGAAACTAGCTCAAATTTGTGCAAATCTAGAAGGGGTGTAGAAAACTCATAATATTTCAGAATTCTACATAATAAGAGTTTATGAATGATATCAGAGGATCATAATGAGATTAAATACATCATATAGAATCCAAGAGGCTTCTCAAAATATCACAATAACTCTACTCCTCTCAACACAACAAACTAGCACTGGAATTCAATAGGAAGTTGGAAGATTCGAACCACAGAATTCATGACACTTCTTATGAGCTTCAAACCAGACTTGAATCAGATACATGACCGGTAATAAAATCATTTACAATGACTTAATTCCGTCATCCTCTCATAGGAAGCAGGGGCACATCACCCAGCCTGGACTAGGGGCACATCTCCCAAGTCTCTAACACAATTGCTCTCAAACCAATACTTAAACTGACAAAATATGTGAATGGGGTGCGCACTCATTTATTTATGTATGGAGGATTACTTGATGATCAAGTCTCCTTGGCTAATGCGCCCTCATGAGTGGATAAGGAAAGTTAGATTTCCTTCTTTTTCCTTTTTGCTTTGCTTTCCTCCTTTTTCCTTTTTCGCTTTGCTTTCTGTTTTTTCAGGATTTTCTGACTTATCCTACTTTTCTGGACTTTCCTACTTTTATGATTTGATCTTGCTTTCTGCTTTTGTTCTTCTTTCTGCTTTATGATGATTTTCATCAGTTGTTGTTACTTTTCTAATTTGCAACATCTTTCTTTCCTTTTCTCTAATTTTCTAGATTTGGATGCTTTCCCCTAACTTCTTCTGCAAGTCATATCCCAATTCAAACTCATCCAATAAGGCTCACTTGTGTAGCATTATCCTCTTTTATTTAAGATAAAAATTATTTAATGGATACAAAATAATTATTTCAAGTGCATAATAAACTTTATGAAAAAATAATTCACACTCCTAATTAATTAAATGCCTGGAATTCGAAATTAACCCCAAGTAAATGAAGTTGTATCCTCAACCCAAGGGATTGGTTGGGTTAGGAACTTGATCCAGTGATCACTGTTGAGGGGACATGACATGCACCAACCAGTACAACTAAACCCCCTAGGGAACCTCAACTTATTACTCAAACTTTGTCGGTTCCACATACAATCGAGGTCAAGGACTTGCAAACCGAAGACTTTGTGAGACCCTTTAACCCTCCTTTAACTAGACCTGACGATCCAATGTTAGTGAGAGTCATCTATTTAGGTTTACCCGAGCTAAGTGTGTATAGTTTTACGTCTAGATTAACTATGGACAATATAGGGGACAGATCAGGAGTTCCAGACACTCCCACATCCGCGCTTATGCCATGAGGTTTTTCTCCTCCTCAGTATAAACACTTTGTTACCTAGTTCGTTGCAGATGTATTATGGTCCGATCACTTCACTAGATTTTAATACAAGATCCTTAGGGTCTTCAACCACTCAAATTGCGTTGACTTCTATACCTTTTGGATCTACTATTTTTTCATCTAATGTCCCTTTCACGGGGATACCTGCGGTATCGTTTACTTCATCCCCGTTTCTTCAACATTCCCTGGCTAACCCTACTAATTCAGCTCCTTTTTTACTCATGGATTCCCTTGGCATGGAGGGCATATTGCACCTTCAGCATCATTTGCAAGCTCAATGCCTATCCCCTCCATTACATAGTTTTTGAGTTCAAATCCCTTTACAAGTTATAATTGGAAATTGTCAAATGTTCAAACTTCCAACATACCTGTAGGTAACACTCCTTTTTCACTTTTTGGTGGAGGAGGAAGTAATGCTTATACTTCAACTCCTTTTGGAGGCACCTATACTCAATCGCAATGGAGTGGACCTAAAGGGAGCAATCCATTGGATTACGGATGGAGCACTTTTCAAAATGTGTTCTCACCACAACCGATGGTTGGGGGCAACCCCAGCTAGCCTTACGGAAGTTATGGTTCAGGTATTTTTCCTTACCAGATTCCCCAAACTCATACGCCATCGACTAGGCCTCGCTTACCTTTTTTGGCAACATTAAATTTTCCAGATCTTTCAAAGGTGATGAATGACCATGTGCGTCACGATCCTACTTGGAATCCAGTCCCAACAAAACTTCCTTTAGACATTCCTAAGTTTGAAGGCAAAACTGGTGAAGATCTAGGGGACCACGTTACCACATTTCATTTATGGTGTTCTTCTAATTTGTTGAATGATGACTCGATTCGGTTGAGACTCTTCCAAAGAACCTTAACCAGTTTCACGGCTAAATGGTACATTGAGTTACCCGCCACAGCTTATCGTAACTTTTATTATTTAGCGACAATATTTCTAAACCACTTCCAACTTCTCATTCGGTATGATGCTGACACAAATATTTTGTCTACATTTAGGTAGAATAAATCCACTCACATATATGATCATATTCGGGAGTGGAGAAGAAGGAAGAGGCTCATTAAATTTGAGATCACTATTACCTTACATCTCTAAAGATGTCTCGACTTTCTAGGTTACCTTAGAAGAGGAAGCCATTTTAAGAACCCAGCAGTTAGATTTGATTTATGCTTAGTTTGGGATTCTCCATGAAATCATTTTGGATGCGCCAAGGTCAAACACTGATCCTTGTAAACCCAAACCTAGACCACATGGGGATGGCATTGTGGGTTCATCTGACTCATCCGACGTAGAATATTTTTCTAAACATGTCCATGAACTTTCTATAAAGCACTCTGCAGTGGAGGAAACTATTGTTGCATCCTCCCCTTCTCAAACGGAAACTGTACACAATGTGCAGTCAAATCAAAAGGGTCCTTGGCATCCCAGTGGAAAGAAGAAGGGAAATAAGGGGGAAGGAAACCAACACAATCCCAAAACCATAGATAATGTCGAGGAGAGCAAGGGAGAAAGAAGAAGGTGAAATTCCCTTGCAAACTCTGCAAAGAAGATCACTTGACTCACCAATGCCCTCTGATTGACGAATCCCAGAAGCTGTTGAACCAAACGAAACCTGTTGTCCTGAAGGATGCTTTTCCCAAGGGAAAAAGTTGGCTTCTGGAGGCTCTAATACTGGGGGCACTCATCGTGCCACGCTGATTGATCAATCCTATATAAATATGGTTAGCTCAAAAGCTTTTCTAGAAACAGAAAAAATAATTATACCCCTGTTCTGTTGTAGAAAGATAAAGAGATCCCCGAGACGTCTGCTCCTCTTCATATTGAGAGACCTGCAGACCCTATGCCTAATATACTGAAAGGAGTCTATAGGTGTGCATTGCACAACCCTAATGCGCAGGTTTCTCCCAACTACTCAGGTGTAGAGTACCTAGCCCAAACTCCATGTGCCATGTCCTCTCTAGAAGTCTTGCAAAGCTTCCCATCGCAGTGAAATGCACTTCTAGCGGCAATAGGAAGTGTGGATTCATAAATTATGTTAGCAAGGTTTGATATTTCCAACATCAAACCACGGTTGATGTATCACGTGGCCTTCCAAATTGAATTAATCCATTGTTCTAAGACCATCAGACGAACAGTGGTGGATGATGGCGCGTCTACGTGTGTAATGTCCATTTCGTGTTGGCGAGATTTAGGCTCTTCTGAGCTATCCCCTTCGATTACATTGCTTACCGCTTTTTATGGAAGATATTTCCATCCACACAGGATCTTACGCTCTTTTAAGATCCAGTTAGTGGGAAAATCAGTGTCAGTGAAGGTTGAGGTTGTAGATGCTTCTCTCGATTATAATTTGTTATTGGGAAGAAGCTGGACGTACACGGTGCAAGCTATCCCTTCGTCTGTTGTTCCCTCATGAAGGAAATATCGTCAGAATTGACCAACTCTCCTTTGCCTGGAAAAACAATACAACCTCTTCGGAATCTAATATTTCATTCATTGATCAGGATTGTCCTCCCAGTGAGAGTTTGGGAGTAGGTTTGTACTCATCACTTATGGGAAATTTTGATTTATCTACTCCCGTGAATTATATTGGTTCAATGAGTGGTCCAAACACTACCATATCATCTAAGGAGGTCTTCATAGTTATTTAAAAAATGGATCCTTGGATCCTTCCCACTCATAATGAACCAGTTGTGCCCCTATCTGTCGTAAAAGTGACTTATCAAACTTCACAAGACTCTGCGATAGATTTCATCTCGACTCCTTCAGTCTTCATGGAGTCATATGTAGATTATGCACCTGTATGGGAAATAGACTCTGCTTATTCCTTTGACTATTTAGACAATGTTTTACCATCAGATGAAGCTATTCTAGAAGCAATGATAGGTCTTGATCAACCTTGGGAACACATGCATCATAGATCTTATTTTCTTTCAAATCTAAATAGAATTGAGAATGGATAGTTTTCTGTGAGACTTGGTGGAGAGGTTGACCTATCCATTAACCCTTTAGCAAAACAGGGAATTTTCGTTGAATGAAACATGGCTAACATATCAACAACTATTCAGATTAATATCTCCATCAAACCAGATATCGTGGAAAACATTTTCATCGGTGCAAATTATTCTCCGCAATAGATCCACTTGTATACCGACCTGTTCAAATAATTCTACGATGTATTTGCTTGGCCATATGAGGAGATGACAGACATCGACCCATCCATAGTTGAACACGTGATCACAACGTATCCAAATGTAAAACCAGTTCGACGGAAACTTCGTCCAATCAATCCTTGAAAGGTTGCAGCCGTTAAGGTTGAGGTGGAAAAGCTCCTTAAATCTGTATTTATCTATCATATCGATATGACGGAATGGGTTTCCAATCCAATCTCAGTCGATAAGAAACAAGGTACCAAAATGTATGTACTGATTTCAGATACCTTAACAAAGATTTTCCTAAGGATAATTATCCCATGCCATTTATCGATCAGATCATAGATGTGTGTGTTGGTCATGAAATATTATGGACGGATTTTTCGGGGTACAATTAGATTTAAATTACACCCGAATATCAGCATAAGACAACTTTTATATGTCCCTGGGGTACCTTCGCATATAGAAAGATGTCGTTCGGTTTAAAAAATGTCGGAGCTACTTTCCAGTGAGCAATGAATTTTTCCTTTCACGATATCAAACATGTAGTCGAACCTTATCTGGATGATATACCCGCACAATATCGAAAGAGAAGAGATCATTCGGAACATTTACGACTTATGTTTGAGCGATGCAGACACTACAAGATTCGGTTGAATCCCCATAAATGTGTGTTTTTTGTTGAGTCTGGACGATTGTTGGGTTTCATCATGTCAAGTAGAGGGATCATCATGGTCAATCCGTTAAAAGTTGAGGCGATTGTTAAATTGCCTCCTCCTTGTAGCATTAGACAACTTTAAAGACTGCAAGGTATGTCCAACTTTCTCAGACATTTTATTGTCAACTATGCAAAAATAACCAAAGTTTTCATGCGTTTACTTAAACAAGACACCCAATTCTTTTGGGATGAGGCTACACAAAACTCCTTTGAGGCTTTGAAAAAAGCATTGTTGTCAGCCCCCTTGTTAAGTCCTCCAGATTATACCCGTGATTTTATTTTATATCTGGCCGCATTTGATTCCACAGCTGGTTTAGTTTTGGTTCAGGAGGATGATAAGATCCTAGATCACGTCATCTATTACATTTCTCACGCATTAATAACACTTGAACTAAAGTATTCACACGTTGAGAAGTTGGAACTTGCCGCTGTATACGCCATTCAGAGGCTACACCACTACATTTTACTAGGAACTACTACAGTAATTATGGACGTCAATCCGTTTCAATATGTTTTAACCTGATGCATAATTGGGGGTAATTTTAATAAATGGATTGTCATTCTCCAAGAATTTGATCTCACTTTTCAATCCGCAAAGTCGAAGAAGTCTTTAGTGTTCGCAGAACTCATATATGAATTTCCTAGTGGTGAAGAGTTTAACGCAAAAGATACCTCATTCCCTGGTGAGCATATATTTCTCATTGCAACCTCTGATCCTTTTTATGGAGACATTTTGATCTATCTCAATACTTTGAGATGTCCACTAGCGTTTTCTAGAGAAGAACAACGAAAAATTCGACACCGCGCTAAAAAATACCTCATAATTGTTGATACATTGTACAGACGAGGGGTAGACTCTATATTAAGCCATTGTTTGACTTTGGAAGAAGCCGAGTTAGTATTGAATGATGCTCACAATGGAGCATGTGGGGGTCATCTTTCTGGATTGGAAACAACCCAGAAAATACTATGTGTCGGCTATTTTTGGCCCACCATATTCAAGGATTGTGTGGAAGCCGTGAAACCTTGTCATCCATGTCAGCTATTCACCAAGAAAATGCGAGCACGCCCTTCTCCTCTTCACCTCGTCATCACAGCAAGTCCCTTCACCAAGTGGGGAGTATATTACATGACTTGCAACCCAGTTTCTACAGGGGGGCATCAATATATCATCATTGTTGTAGACTAATTTACTAAGTGGGAAGAAGAGATGCCTACTGTGAGGGAAGACGGTGAAAATACAACTTATTTTGTGTTCAATCAGATTATTGCTAGGTTCATCATTCCCAAGGAGATTGTTACCGACCACGGTAGACATTTTCAGAATTATATGATGGCGGAGTTGACTACAATGTTGGGGTTTAGACAGGAACATTGGTCTCCTTTCTTCCCACAGGAGAATGGACAAGTCGAAGCAGTTAATAAGACTAAAAACCATTCTCCAGCATACCATTAATGTTAGTATATCAAACTGGCACATTATGTTCTATCCAACTCTTTGGGCGTATTGTACCAATATTAAGACTGCTACAGGATTTTCAACTTTCCAACTTGTCCACGGGTTGGAAGCAGTCACCCCTATTGAGTGTGAAATACCATCATTAAAGTTGGCTATCCAACTCTTACCTGAAACTTCTGATTTAGAATAGAGATAACTTCATCTCGAACATTTAGATGAACAGTGCAAGGATGCGCTTATTGCGAGTGAAGCACGCAAAAAACGAGTCAAAAGTAAGTATGATAAATCTGTCAAAAGGGTTTTCTCTGAAGGATACCTTGTTCTGGTCTATGATCAGGATAAAGACCCCCTGGGGGTAGGAAATTTTAATTCTATGTGGATTGGTCCGTATATCATTTATAGAGTTTTGAAGAAAGGGTCATATGAACTAGTTTATTATGATGGAGTTAAGCTGCCTGAGCCTAGGAATGGGCTCTACTTGAAAAAGTATTATTCTTAGCACATATACGTTTTCTTGTATATAGTTGTACAGTAATGTAGATTTAGTATTTTACATTTCTTATGTGTCCTCTGGTTGTGTTTCAGATGGCAACTGAGTAGGTTGTAGGATTCACCGATGGGGCTAGTCATCACGCTTTCAATCTTGCTTCCGCTGCTTGGGTGATCTATTCACCTATGGTTCAACTTGTTTCGTAAGGAGGTGCTTATCTAGGACCTGCCACGAACAATATGGTCATGTATATTGTTGTTATTGAGTTACTCTGAGATGCTTTTCACCACGGAATTTCATGTTTGGAAGTTAGGCTTGATTCTCAGTTAGTTGTATTCCAGCTTACAGGTGAATATCGGGTTAGAGATTCTTTATTATTATGTCAGTTTTTGAAAGTTAAATTACTTGAAAGACAGTTTGATCACATTGTATATCAACACATTTCAAGGAATCAAAAAACAATAGTTGATGCATATGCAAACTATGTACTCAATTGAAATTTGTATCATACACAGTAAAATAAATCACCACACACACAAAGCAACATGTATATAATCGATAGGTGTATATATATAAGTCCAAAAAATAATCAGTGAGTCTGAGTATCAATCTCTGTCAAAGATATATAACAATATACAAAAGTGGGCATGATAGCCTCAAAATAGTTTTGGTATCCCTAAGGGGAGGTAGGAGACTCAGCCTGCTCTACTATGACCTCTCTATATCATATAACCAGCCTAGCTACTTTACGGAGTATCCTAGTCCATGCAGGGGGCACACCCACTACATGTTCTTCCATATCCATAGGCATACACTCTATGTGATAGGTAGGTATATCATGCATCAGTTGGTTCAACTTCCCCTTAATGTTCCACAGCATGGCCTCTGTTCCACCTGGCTCTACTGGATGCACAAATACTCTCGGGTGTCCAGCTGGCCTCACTGGTCCAATATCTACACAAAGTATGTTGTCAGTACTTAATCTCACCCAAAACATATGTACATATTTTTTAACAAAAAATTATAAAAATTAAATAACATTCAAAATAAATTTGGTACCTATATCCCCCCAAGAAGCTCCTGGAGGTAGCATGAGTTTCGGATCACCACGGAAGTCCATACCAGTATACGAAAACTGCTCAAATGTAGGGACCTGTTGGCTCCACCAACCTAAGAAGTCCTCATCGTCATAGGAGGTACTAGTGTATCCTCCTCTCTTTTGTAAGAAGATCTCACCCCATTGAGTCATCATGGGCTCACGGGAGCTAATAGGTGGGAGATCCACCCTCAGACTCAAGGCCAGAACTCTCTCGAAGAATAAAGTGTATAATATACTCCTATAGCCAAAGTTTTTATTCTTCCCAGTTCTACACTCAGTGAGTTGGTGCTTCATGTTCACCAACAACTTGAAACACCAGTCAAATATCACATTGCGCAAGAACTCTACCCCGATCTGCATATAGCTACGAGAAGCTAAATGTTGAGTAGCACTACCACCGATCCTGTTCATTGTACTCAGTACAACTTTCAGTGGGAAGCTTGTTATTTTCCCAATTGGCACCTGACTGCCATTCTTCTCGATTCCAACGACGCAGTATGTGTTAATGTAGTCTTGCATAGATAAGGCTCCCACGCCCGAAACGTGCCCTTGAGGTTAACTACCTCTCCCCATCGGGATAATCCAGTAATAAAGTATATGTAGTCCACTATGATGTGTATAATATCACCCTGGAGATTAAATACTCCCTGATCGGGATCCCACAAGTGCACTAAGATTTGGAGCAAGTTTATTTGAGCCCTTATATTTGATGTACGAAAGAATTTTAGAAGGCCACATTATCGTAAAGCATTAAGGGTCAATGGATCTCCCATTGCTTCCCTATCCATTTCCTCATGTTCCCTTTCTCTCCATGAAGCACCATACCTACATTTCAATCACCATTTTTCCATGAGAGTTGAGTTTTTCTTTATTAACCTACGCCACCCGCAGGTCTTAGTTAGCACAATTGTGCACTACCCGCAAGTGGAGATCTCTCCACCCGTGGTTATTCCATGAACCCGCGACTTTAAGCAGGTATTCCCATGGGTATACAAAGTTCATTTTTAAAATTAAAAATAAAACTCAAAACTTCATGATTAATATTTAAAAAACCATTGAAAATGTAAAGCAGGGAGATAGCTGTTACCTACAAGCGATGGAATCGAAAATCATCCTTCGGATTGATCGTATGCAATGCAAGAAGTTGTAGGGATTTTTGTTCTCTTGGAATAGTGAAATGGTAAATATGGGTTAATTTGGACTTTTGTCACTATTTATGGTCAATTTATTATGATTTTTACCCACTTTACATAGTTTTTAACCCCTTTTTGTCATATTTTCTTAATCTTAATAACTAATTGAGTTGTTTTGACTAGGTCAGGGTACACAAAGGTGTTTTTTTACATTTATGTCCACATTGGTGTTTTTTAAAAGGTTTGGGTTCTCATGGCATGTCGATTAGGTCTCCACATTGCATATATACCTTATCATTTTTTATGCCTTGGGACCCCCTTTTTTACACCATGGACTGAGATTTTAACCTTCCATTTACCCTCCATTGTCGTTGTTCCTCCATGGTTAGGACATACCTTCACATGGGTCACCCTAGATAGAAAATTTTGTCATACTGGTTCCCATGTCGTTACTTTCCGCTTTGGGAACTTGTCACTTATCATGCATAACTTTATTAATATCTTTTCATTAAGTTCTCGTCCCTATGGAGTTTCTTCATGCTCTTGTCAGACTCCTTAAAATTGACAAGATTGTCGAGTATACTTCACCTTTGTCAGACTCGTTGAAGGATTTGAATGGACATCCAATTAGGTATAAGTTTATCCCTTTTCCAGAATTTAGTGGATTATTTACGAAAAAGGTATACTCTAGTCCATTTACGACTAGAAGAGTTCTCTCTCGTGTACTTTTACACTTTTTTGGGCGAGGAGACTAACTTTACGAAAAAATACTTTATGGATTTATTGTTTAAGTTTTTCAAACTCCTTAAATATGAAAACATCGACGAGCATATACCAACTCGGGCTCGATATTAAAATCCACGAGTAGGTGTATGGATTTCTTGTTTAAGTTTTGCAGACTCCTTTAATGTGAAAATACTGGCGAGCACAAACAGTTACGGGCTTGATATTAAAATCCAAGGATCAGTAACCTATCAAGTATTAATCTATCTTTTTTTCAAACTCGTAAAAATAATGAATAAATTTGTGAGTTTTCCTCCCATGGACTCATTAAACTATACATGGTTGGACCCTTATCCAGCATTCTTCTCTCTCTTCTTTGAGCTTGTACAAAATGAAGAAGGTTTTTTAGTATACTTTCTTGGACTCGTTAAAATTTAACAAGAAAGATACTATCGAGCTTCCTTTTTAAGCTTTTCATGCTCGTTAAAAAATGAAGAGACATATAAAAAGAGAAGGGAAAAGAGAATCTCCGTCATTCATTTATCATATGGCAATAATTCTAATCCTTCCTTGAACATAACACTTATGTTGAGTCAATGGGTTTTAGTTTTGGATTTAGGATTTAACCTGATTCTAGAGTTGTTTACTCCTCCGATTGGTTACTCTTACAATCATTTTTTACGTCCATTTTGTCACCATTTTTTATCATCTAATCTACTCGAAATGGTGTTATTTCTATCACTTTTGCTATAGTAAGTTGTTTTATTTTCCATTTAGCCCATCAAACAGTCTAGGTATGCACATATTTACTTACTATGCAAATCTTGTTGATATTTCGTTATATCATGATTTATTTATGTTAAAGTGACATTTTATGGGCATAATTGGTATTTATGTTTTAATTTGCAGGCTGCGTTTCTCAAATGACCCTTCATTCAGACCGCATGCTTATGTGTTAAGTTAAAATGCATTAAGCTCATCATTCACCCCTTCGTTCAACCTGTGAAATCCATGGTTGACACATCTCAGACCGTTAAATGCAAAAAGGGGCACGTGGGTTCTATTTGCCACGCATTGGGAACGGTTAAGGAACTTTGGTTCTGGAATATTCGTCTCCAGGCCGTCCAAGCTCGACAGCACAATTCTCATCCATGTCAACACCCCCACTCTCCTATTCTTCTGCTCGTTCGGCCGAGGATCATTCACACCCGTTCATGCCATCGTTCTGGAAGGAGTCCATCCTGTTTACATTCAGTTGGCCGACATAACTCCCATGCCCATGCTTAATTTGCCAACGTAACTCCTGTGCCCACGTCGATGCTCTAGCATGTGCTTCTACTCACGTTTTGAGGAAACGAATGCTCAGTTGTTCGCATTGGATGGGATTGACGCCGAGGAGCTAGGTAGATCGACGTTGTAGCTTCCCTGTGAAGGAATCAACTCCATCAAATTCTGAAGAACGCTCCTTGCATTGGCATGTATCAATTAAACCAACAGTTATAATCATTTAAACACTTTTATTATTAGAGAGGTCAACTTTGTCGACCCTCTCACCATTTGTAACTTATAAATAGACGCCTCCTTTGGAGAAACGCAACAGACATAGAGGATCCATACGGAGATAGACATAGATAGATAGGTTTTTCTTTGTAAACACTGTAATTTTCTCAGTTAATGGAAATAACAGTTCATTGAAGCTCTGCTGACATTCATTTAAGATGGTTGAGTTTCCCCTCTGATTGCTGGGAAGGGCCCCTCATCAACTAGAGGTTTTGTTGTCTTTTTCTGCATTTCTTTTCTTGCAATTAACTAGTTTATTTCCTGTGTGTGTAATCTAATTCATTTTTCCTGCGTAGGTCATCCTCATTCCTCTGTCATTAATATTTTGCTGTTAATATAATCTCTCTCCTTCTGAATTAGGAAATGGTCGACCAACAGTTTGCTTTCAGTCCTTCTTCCATCATTTGTAGTTAGATATTGCTTCCAAATTCTTCCATAGTTAGTATTAGCTTCTTTCTCTTCTCTTCTATTAGTTTTTCTTCTATTTAGCTGTAGGTCAACTCTTTCTCTTCTTCGATCTTAACCTTCTTCCTACTTTTCATAGAAATCATTCCTCTGTCGTTGTAGGTGACTTCTATCTTCGATCATTTTGCTCCAATAGAAATAGTTCCTCTCTTAGATAATGATTAGAATAGATAGCTTCTTATTAGTTTCGCTTCTACATAATCATCTATTGCTTCCTGTGCACTGTAGGATCATTTGCATAAAGCCAGCTGGTAATTAAATCATCCAAATTATTCCTTTTCCTCACTTTAACTCATTTTCCTCCATTCGGACTACCATTTAGATAGGCATTCGGATCGTCATTCGGACCTGTTTACTTTCTGCATTGTTTTAGGCCTTCTTCAAAATCTAATTTCTTCTGCCTCTCAATCATCATTTTTCTTACTCCTCCTTAACAGTTTTAGATGTAATTTAAAGTTTATTTCATGTTACTTAATTTTTTTAATTAAGTCTTGTTATTATTTCCTCCTTTCTCCTACTTTCTTCTTGAAACTTTCTTCTCAACCTTCTTCCAAACTTCAGTTCTTCAATCTGATCTGCTAATTAGTTACTGTTCAGAATTTATTAGTCTTGTTTTTAGATAGTTTGTCTTCCAAGTAATAGTTAATAATTCCATTTCTTAAGTTATTTTAGTTTTTGATAGTTTCATCTAATTATCATAGGATTAGTTTCCATTCATACAAATAATGAAGATGTTCATGGTTTAAGATTTGGATTAATAATAAATATCTTTATCAAGTTTTCTACTTGTTTCCATAATCAAATACAGTTCAATTAAACATCTTTATTAAGTTTTCTATTTGCTTCATTGGTTAATCATTTTCCTGTTTTTCATAGATAGAATAATTATGAAAGTCATGCAAGTAGTTTAAAGTAATATAGTTGCATGTTAGCCTTCAATCATGCACATATAATGATTGCATCTCATAAGCTCCCTCCTCGGGTTGACAATTTAAATATTGGAATTATTTAACACATAATAAACACCAACATTTTGTTACCATTGTCGGGGAGGTGCTAAAGGGATTGGAGTCTAGGTAGATAGGCTTCTTTTACATTACACAGCAAGGGAGAGGGGAAATGGTAAGATGCAAAGACGACCTCACTACAGTTTTCCATAGTGTAATAGCCCGACGCATCCACTTTAGTGGGTTTCCCCAAATCCTTGTTGTTCCTTTCCGCACAAGTGTGATTTCCTTTTTGTACGTCTAAGTGTTAAATTTTCCGCAATTTATTTTCGTAAAGTTTGCCTTCTTTCTTTTCAAGTGTGTTATTATTTCAACAAGTTTAGTTCGCAAATTTGTTTTAGTGATAGAAAGTATTTTAAAAACACATAAAAAAATTTGGTGCTGAGAGAACCCCAGGGACTAATCCATGTGTGAAGTAAGATCTATCAACCAACAAAATGGATTCCGAGGTGACCATGAGTATGAGAAATCTCTCTCAAATCCTAGTAGCAATTGGGAATTCTTCTTATCAAGTAGAACACATCCTGATAGCAGTTCAGAGTTTATCTACCTGTCCTGACGCAACAAACATACCAAAGCCCCAAGAGCCACAAAAAGATGTTCCTTGTTAAATTTTCAGAATTTACTTCAATATGATCTAGGATATTAACTGAGAGAACAACATGTATAGCATATCAATCATGGAGACAATAATGCAAGCACACAAGAGACACAAAGATTTACTTGGGGAAAACCATAAAGGTGAAAAACCCCAATAACTTCCTCAGAGATAGATAGAGCAATGATACAACCAACCATAAGAGATAGACACAACCTAGCAGCAGATCCTCCTCCTCCATAAGTGCGCCACTCCTCCTTGAGTGCATGAGTGAGAAGTGAGTGAGCAAATAGAGTGCCTCCCGCACTCTATTTATACTTGACTTGACTTGCCTTTTTACCTAACTCATGTAGGCTCGAACTTAACCACATAACATAATGCTGACTGGGCCGACCCCCAATAGGGTGGTCTAATAACCCTTTGACCCACATGGCCAACCCCCAATAGGGTGGTCTAATAACCCTTTGACCCACATGACTTATACAGGGCCGACCCCAACAAGGTGGTCTAATAACCCATCAAGAATAAGTTACGACATTTACAATATAAATGACGACACTTCCTTATAGAGGAATAATACCATCTCTATAGAAATACAATATACATATATGTGAAATACATTCCGAAGTTACATTTTGTACGTCTAAGTGTTAAATTTTCCGCAATTTATTTTCGTAAAGTTTGCCTTCTTTCTTTTCAAGTGTGTTATTATTTCAACAAGTTTAGTTCGCAAATTTGTTTTAGTGATAGAAAGTATTTTAAAAACACATAAAAAAATTTGGTGCTGTAAGAACCCCAGGGACTAATCCATGTGTGAAGTAAGATCTATCAACCAACAAAATGGATTCCGAGGTGACCATGAGTATGAGAAATCTCTCTCAAATCCTAGTAGCAATTGGGAATTCTTCTTATCAAGTAGAACACATCCTGATAGCAGTTCAGATTTTATCTACCTGTCCTGACACAACAAACATACCAAAGCCCCAAGAGCCACAAAAAGATGTTCCTTGCCAAATTGCAAAGGAAATTGATAACTTGGGAACTACATCCGAAGGAGAGAAATCGGAATTAAAGAATTCTCTACATGCAAGCTGGAAGATTCTATGCATACTTCTGAAATCAATCAACCTAGAGGAGGGGATATGCATGAAATAATGAAGGAAGGTAAATATCACAACTACATTGAAATATGGTTTCAAGAGGTAATGAGGCCACAATACCATTCCTTCATCCAACAGCTTCTGTTGCAAAAGCAAGTAAGTCGGTTGATTCCCCACATCCAGGTAATCATTGCTTTAACTTTTTCATATGTGGATATAGGTATGTTTTTCATTTTGCTTCGCACATGGTTACATTGGAAAAGTTCTTACACTTGAATAAAGGGTTTTTCTTTCTTTTAGATAGCTTAGGACAATATGTATATAACTAAAAAGTTGTATGTGGTTAGTTAGCTTTAGAAATTCATACAACTTCACTTTCTATTTTCCTTTAAAATAAAAGAACTAAGAATATGATCATGTTAATGACTAAACCAAAGCAATCTTACATCATACATGCATATTTCTTATTAGATCAGTTACTCGAAGACCTACTTTGATTATTATGATCTCCACAAAACTCAATCTTACACCTATGGACTCCTAGTTCATCTTGGACTCATTATCAAAACTTGTCTCTAAAGCACCTTTAAAAGGTATCCTAAAAGTAGGTGATATTTTCTATTTTGTGGGGAACATTACTGACCTTTTATGAAGAAGATAGACTAAGAAGTCAAAGAACAACTTTAAGTTATTATCTTTTGACATGATCTGTAATTTAGGCCATTATAAATAAAGTTGCTCATAAGGTTCATGCTAAAATATTGAATTATGTGTTTAGCAGGCTTAACACACTCTAGTGCCAACTGGTTTCCTTACAATATATATATCTATATCTATATATATATGTATATATCATTATACGAAGCAAACCCGCCAGGGTACTGAACAGGCTCGCTGGCAGCAGGTCCATGCTAAGTAAAATCTTAAACAAGGAATCTCGGTAAGTGCAAGTAAACCCGTCGGGGTACTAAACACGCTCGTTGGCAGCGGGGCTATGCTTGCATGGTACCAAGATAAACTCGCCAGGGTACTGAACAGGCCTGCTGGCAGCGGGGCAATATCAAGTAAAAGACGTTTGGTTAACGCTTTGCTATTCACATAGCTCATAAAAAACCTGAGTATACAAACACATGTTTAGGCCGATTATTTATACTTTCATTAGATAATGGCTGTAAGTTGGACTTCGATCCTGTCATCTAATTCAAACAAATACCTAGGATATGATTATCCTAGAAATGGGACCCATAATTATAGTAGATCTCACAAACTTTACGGTGAACCTTATCTATATTCTTTGGATGACAAGAGATCTTTATAATGAGTCATAGACGACTAGTTTTTCCTATGGCATTTTTCATCTCTTACACTATTATTCTTTATGTGGTCTTCATGAGCATAAAATGATGAATTTGCATGTATTGAAGAATCTGACTTAGTATGATATTGTTTTGGTCATATCATGAATACATCTTTTTTCTCAAAAAGTTCTAGTTTTTAGAATAATGATGTTTTCTAGATTTTCCTGCTAATTGATGTTGATATAGAGTGTTTACATAAGAAGCATTAATTTGTTAATGGCCCAAGGACGTGCCATTCCTTCGGTTTGGGGGAGGATTCAAAATCATTTCTATTTTATCTGTTTACTAGGATTCAGAATTGCTTCTATTTTTCTGTTTACTTATAATTAAAGTTCTTATACAATAATCTGTTGTTTCAGGAATAATGCAAGTAACAGAAGAAAAAAAAAATGTTCTGATCCATGTTGAACAAAGAAGAGAAACTAAATATTTCAGGAAAAAAAAAGAGTTTACATCATCTTTTTGTGTGCTGGCAGCCTTAGAAATTTTCTGCATAACTAGCAACAATCAGATCCAGCAAGCACATCTTGTACAGATAAATGGTCTGTATGAAGGGTCGAATGAATCAAATGAATGATGATCCAAATAAAACCATAGCTTATAAAATCATGATTAAGTGTGCTAAGGTAGTTAAATTTTGAAATTTTATTGATTAACCATATCATGGATTAATCAAATATCATCTCTGCACACGATCGCATTCCTTTAATTCATCTCGACTTCACCCAATGAATCGATTAATCATGCATTATTGCGATTTTCAAAATTATTATCTGGTTATCATATGGTTTTAACTTTTCATTAAGTTATATGCAAAAAAAATTCAACATGAGAACCGTCATTTTATTAATTAAAATATCATCATGATTTTTGACGCACTATGTTATAATCCCATGATGAAAAGTTTCTTTCAACCTGTCCAAAGTTTACTTTGGACATGGTTGAATAGTTCACAAACCATATGAATTTATTAACACACATATCTTTATTATGGTATACGTTTCAAAAATTATGAATAATGGCATGATCGTTTAAACGTGCCAAATTTTCGTCTCAAGATTTTTCAAATATTCAATTGGACCTTGTTTTAAAAACTAACCCCTGCTTGATCTTCACCATCACTTTGCTCGCTCCCATCCTTTTCGAGTCCATCCAGCCGCATCCACTTCTTCCTTATTTATTTTTCTCTTTGCTCAGTGGGACCTGGCATATCTTCGGTTTGGTGGAGTGTTGACGTCCACTTTGTCACCATTTTTTATCATCTAATCTACTCGAAATGGCGTTATTTCTATCATTTTTGCTATAGTAAGTTGTTTTATTTGCCCTTTAGCCCATCAAACAGTCCAAGTATGCACATATTTGCAGGCTTCGTTTCTCAAATGACCCTTCATTCAGACCGTGTGCTTATGTGTTAAGTTAAAACGCGTTCATCTCATCATTCAGCCCTTCGTTCAGCCTGTGAAATCCATGGTTGACACATCTCAGACCGTTAAATGCAAAAAGGGTCACGTGGGTTCTGTTTGCCACACATTGGGAACAGTTAAGGAAATTTGGTTCTGGAAGATTCGTCCCCAGGCCGTCCAAACTCGACAGCACACTTCCCATCCACGTCAACACCCTCACGCTCCGATTCTTTTGCTCGTCCGGCCGAGGATCATTCACACCTATTCACGCTCTTACACGCCGTCGTTCTGGAAGGAGTCCAACCTATTCACATTCAGTTGGACGACATAACTCCCACTCCCACGCTCAGTCTGCCAACGTAAATCCTATGCCCATGTCGACGCTCTATCATGTGCTTCTTCTCACTTTTTGAGGAAACAAATGCTCAGTTGTTCGCATTGGATGGGATTGACGCCGAGGAGCTGGGTAGATCGACGTTGTAGCTGCCCTATGAAGGAATCAACTCCGTCAAAGTCTGAAGAACGCTCCTTGAATTGGCATGTATCAATTAAACCAACAATTATAGTCATTTAAACACTTTTATTATTAGAGAGGTCAACTCTGTCGACTCTTTCACCATTTGTAACTTATAAATAGACGCCTCCTTTGGAGAAACGTAGCAGACATAGAGGATCCATACGGAGATAGATAGAGATAGATAGGTTGTTCTTTGTAAACACTATAATTTTCTCAGTTAATGGAAGTAACAGTTCATTGATGCTCTGCTGACAGTCATTTAAGATGATTTAGTTTCCCCTCTAATTGCTGGGAAGGGCCCCTCATCAACCAAAGGTTTTGTTGTCTTTTTTTGCATTTCTTTTCTTGCAATTAACTAGTTTATTTCCCGTGTGTGTAATCTAATTCATTTTTCCTATGTAGGTCATCCTCATTCCTCTGTCATTAATATTATGTTGTTAATATAATCTCTCTTCTTCTGAATTAGGAAATGGTCGACCAATAGTTTGCTTCCAGTCCTTCTTCCATAATTTGTAGTTCCATAGTTAGTATTAGCTTCTTTCTCTTCTCTTTTGTTAGTTTTTCTTCTATTTTGTTCTAGGTTAACTCTTTCTCTTCTTCCATCTTAACCTTCTTCCTACTTCTCATAGAAATCATTCCTCTGTTGCTGTAGGTGACTTCTATGTTCCATCATTTTGCTCCAATAGAAATAGTTCCTCTCTTAGATAATGATTAGAATAGATAGCTTCTTATTAGTTTCGCTTCTACATAATCATCTATTGCTTCTTGTGCACTGTAGGATCATTTGCATAAATCCAGCTAGTAATTAAATCATCCAAATTCTTCCTTTTCCTCACTTTAACTCATTTTCCTCCATTCAGACTGTCATTCGGACCGCCATTGAGACAGGCGTTCGGATCGTCATTCGGACCTGTTTACTTTCTGCATTGTTTTAGGCCTTCTTCAAAATCTAATTTCTTCTGCCTCTCAATCATCATTCTTTTTACTCCTCCTTAACAGTTTTAGATGTAATTTAAAGTTTATTTCATGTTACTTCAAGTTCTTAATTAAGTCTTGTTATTATTTCCTCCTTTCTCCTACTTTCTTCTTGAAACTTTCTTCTCAACCTTCTTCCAAACTTCAGTTCTTCAATCTGATCTACTAATTAGTTACTGTTCAAAATTTATTAGTCTTGTTTCCAGATAGTTTGTCTTCCAAGTAATAGTTATAATTCCATTTCTTAAGTTGTTTTAGTTTTTGATAGTTTCATCTAATTATCATAGGATTAGTTTCCATTCATACAAATAATGAAGATGTTCATGGTTTAAGATTTGGATTAATAATAAATACCTTTATCAAGTTTTCTACTTGTTTCCATAATCAAAATATCTTTATCAAGTTTTCTACTTGTCTCCATAATCAAATACAGTTCAATTAAACATCTTTATTAAGTTTTTTATTTGCTTCATTGGTTAATCAGTTTCCTGTTTTTCATAGATAGAATAATTATGAAAGTCATGCAAGTAGTTTAAAGTCATATAGTTGCATATTAGCCTTCAATCCTGCACATATAGTGATTGTATCTCATAAGCTCCCTCCTCGGGTTGAAAATTTAAATATTGGAATTATTTAACACATAATAAACACCAACAATCATATAGAGAGTTTGTTGTGTCTCCTACATAACAAACTTATATCATCTTTCCTATCTGTCCAAGCTGCCTAAGTCACTTTACTATGGTGCTGAATGTTCAAGGATTACCCCTGTGTCGGCCATTCTGTAGTTGATCTTGACTTCTCATGTCGGTCATCCCTTATATCAGTATCTCCTCAGTCTTATTTCAACTCAATTTCCAAGTGTTCCTCATGTGAGATGATGAAGGATACATTAATGCCTTCCTTCTCATGGGTCTCTTCCTATCGACATCAATACATTTTGATATAGGAAGTAGACTTAGAGTCCCAGATAGTACCTTGAGATTTGCAGTCATTAGTGGAAGATCATCTCGCTGTTGAGTTATGGAATTACATCAATGTCCATTACTTGACAGATTCTTCAAGTGTTCAACTTCAAGATCCCTTCTTCACACTTGCAAGAATGTACTAAGTACCTTGGACCCCATTTTTATCATTGGTGGGTGTTCTCGCGTTTGTTAACGATTTCCATTTTTGACCGGTAATCAAACGAAATCCTTCATGTTCGACCTCAACTCCTTTATTCACATGGTTTAGGATTTGTACTTATATCTATGGTTGATTTTAAGACCTTGGACCTATAATAATGTTCCTTTGTTATTTCCCAAGTTGCACAAGACTGAGCCTTACTCATTTTGGCTCCTCATGAGACATAGATCCAGTTTGTTGTTATGGATATGTTCTCCTTTTTTGACATGGATCCACGCTTGCATTTCAGTGGCCATGCTATATACATATGTTTTGTGTTGATATATTGTAACTTCAAAGAATATTATATTTGTATATTATTTATTCCGGAGATGTTCCATACCTCCGATGTGATTATACTTTAAATCCGGAGATGTTTATTCCTCCAAGTTGGTTGTGGTAACTAGGGTTATTAGACCCACCATGTGGGGGTCGGCCCAGTCAGTTATAATGGGGTATTTAACCTAATGGTTAAATACGAGCCTACATGTACTTGTGTAAAATACATATCAGAGTAGTGTATAAATAGAGGAGGTGTGTTCCTCATTTGACACACTCACTCACTTGAGGATAGCGCACTTGTGGAGAAGAGGTCTGCTATTGTGGAGGAGGAGATCATGTCTCAGGGTTTCATCTTTGTATTTTTCTGGTCATCTATATTGAGGAAGCTTTGCTGGGTTTTCTACCCCATGAGGGTTTCCCAGGATAAATCTCTGTCTCTTGTGTTTATGCTATGCTTGTTGTTTCTTCAGTGATCCTGTATATGCTATTATTGTGAAATGGAATGTAATGCTGTTATTTTCTGTCTTAGCATATTAAATCTTAACATGGTATCAGAGCTAAACTGAAGGAAGACAAGGTATGGCACTTACGACACTTGCTTTACTTACGATAATTTGAAGGTTAGGGTTTTACATAGCAAAAACCAGTCTTCGTGGAACTTTCGCTATAAATCCATTTCTGCGAAGGTTCAGGGTCTGAAAAGTTTACAGGTCGAAGATAACATCCCCAGGTACCTTGTGTCCAAAGGGAACCCTCAGATTCGTTGTACTTTATGAGTTATGATCAGTACAAGTTAGGGTTTCTGCCTCTTCCAGATCTCAGTCAAAATCAGGTAACCTTGGCAAAAAGGTCATAACTTGGGCTAGGAAGCTCCAAATGAAATTTCGTAAAAAGTGACAGGTAGTACACAGACTGTACTATCTCAGGAAACTTTTTCAGAGGCCGAAGATGAACTAGTGACACGTGGAACGCCGTACAAGTTCGCTCTCCTGTTTTATCCCATAAACAGGTCATGTTGCGAAACTTGGCATAACTCTCTCTCAGAAAACCCAATTGAGGTCAGACCTGTCAGGATGGAAAGATGACAGGTCAGGCTACTGCAGAAAAAGGGTTTCAGACCCTGTGGAGCAAAAATTTTAGAGTTATAGTAGAAACAATCAGGTGCATATTTCTGTCAAAACAGAATTATTTTTGGAGCACCTTTATTCATGGCTTCCGGAATTTAGGGTTTCAGAGAAAGTTAGAATTTTTGGAATCGGAGTCCACGGCTGAATGCTACTCAGGAAAATCGAAATTTAGAGACCAAGATCGAATTTTTTGGTTGGGTGGAAGACCGGGCTTGATCAAACCCCAGTTCGGGATTTTGATCGGAAAGATGGAAAATTAGGGCTTCAGCAAAAGTTGGAATTTTTGAAGTCTGTAACCACGGCTGGAAGCTCCTAAGAAAAATAAGAGTTTAGAGCCTTGGATCGAACCTTTTGTTTGGGCAGAAGGGTGGGCTTCATCAAACCCTAGTTCGGGATCCTGTCCAGAAGATCCAGAAGTTTCAAAGGCAATTTTGAGGGGTCAAATTTTGGAAATTCCAAAATTGAAGTATGCTAGTTTGATCAGCTCAGCAAGACATATTATTTCATCCATTCAGAAGTGTGAAAGTCAAAGATTGAATTTTTAGGGTTTCTCTAGAAAACCCTAATTAAGCTCCAGGTCAAGTTTCAGGGGGAGTTGAGGCTAAGGCCTTACATAAGAAGACTACAAGAAGTCCGACAGGTATGACTTAAGAAGGCTCAGGTATGTCTTGAAATCTAATTCTTGATTAAGTTCATGATGTATTTGTCTTCATATTATTTATTAGTACAATCTTGATTAATGTTAGAATTGTCTTATCACCCTAGTAACAGTATGAATGCATGTGAATGATCAAAGACATTCATTGATTAGGGCTATATGATTGTACTAATGCATTATGATGTTGTGTGAGGTTGATGTTGTCTGCTAACAAGGTTCAGGTACATCACAAAAGACAAATCAGGTTCCATGACCATGAAAACATGAAGACAAAGACTCATCCATAATCTTTGTTCTACTTACGAGGTATGTATGACTTTGTTATATTATGCTTAACCTATGAGACATGCAGGTTCTAGCTCAGGATCTCTAAATCATTGAAGATATTGTTTAGGTATGTTGTACATAACTAAGTAGGTATACTAATCCAGGTATGTTTCCCATGAATCTTACCTTGTGTTAGGATCCCTTATATAAGTATACTTGGTATGATTGGTTATGCTTATTCATAAAGTTAGTAATCAAGGGATTATGCATATTATGTCTTTTATCTTGATTGATGATATGCATGAGTAAAAGAAGACTTCCCTGAAATCTTGAATACTAATGTTTATTAACTATAATCATGACTATACATTCTCAAGATTATTTAGAACTATAATGTTTTGATAACATTTAGAACATACTAATGGGTGTATGTTTGTGTATGAGATCATGAGGATGACACTTGAACATGCACAGTGGTACATAATGAATAGAAGTTCAAAAGACATACAGAAGATCAAGCGGGAGGCAACCACACAAACATAAAAGATAAGTATTTGAGTTGTTATTTGAAATAGTAAATGATATTGCCGGTAATAGGTTGTATGCATATTTGTATTCCTATAATATATCATGCTAAGTGTAAATATTCATAGAACATTGAACAGTATACTACTAATATGCATATGATTGGTAAGTTGGACAAACATTCCATTGTTGCTTGTCTAGAATGAAACCTCTTTGCTGACATGCTGAGAGTTGTGCACACTCTCGATAGTATGTTCTGGTAGAGATGGAAGGCATCTAGATAGCCACTGTATGCATACAGGATATGAGAAAGTGTTGTGCCAAAGTATTGGTCAATATAGTTGCATAACTATGTAAATGATATCTGTATGCATAATAGGTTATCATGTCAATATGATTTGATGATTATGAAGTATTACTAATCATGTACTTAATTTTGATTTGTAGGAAAGATCATGATGAATGATGAACACTGAACAAGCGATGGATGTTAAACAAAACAAAACAAAAAGATTTTCAAATCAAACACACTATAGAAGGCTTGTGGCTAGAAGATTCTCTTAAAAAGAAGAAGAGAATCATGATGAGATGTTTGCTCCAAGTGGCTAGATAAGACCATTCTCTTAATGGTGGAATTAAAGAAGAAGTGTGAATCAGGTTCTGTATGGGTTCCCAGGATCGATAGTAATTGATGAGAATACATGTGAGGATTGCATCATCCTTGAACACAAGTTCTAAAGTGAGCCGTAGACAAGTGTCTCCGAGAAAGAAGAGGGATTGTATCATCCTTGAACACTTGTTCTAAAGAGAGCCGTAGATGTATGTCTTCGAAAAAGAAGTCCTTGGTGGACATGAGGGGATTGGATCATCCCTGGACTTCAGTCCGAAAGAAGAGCCGTAGACGTATGTCTTCGAGAATGAAGTTCTTGGTGAACATGTGAGGGGATTGGATCATCCCTGGACTTCAGTCCGAAAGAAGAGCTGTAGACGTATGTCTTCGTGAATGAAGTTCTTGGTGAACATGTGAGGGGATTGGATCATCCCTGGACTTCAGTCCGAAAGAAGAGCCGTAGACGTATGTCTTCGAGAATGAAGTCCTTGGTGGACAGTTGAGGATTAAGTCATCCGTGGACGTAGTCCTAAATGTACGGTGGAGGATTAAGTCATCCTTGGATGTGGTCCTAAATGTACGGTTGAGGATTAATTCATCCTTGGACGTGGTCCTAAATGTACGGTGGAGGATTAAGTCATCCTTGGACGTGGTCCTAAATGTACGGTTGAGGATTAAGTCATCCTTGGACGTAGTCCTAAATGTACGGTGGAGGATTAAGTCATCCTTGGACGTAGTCCTAAATGTACAGTGGAGGATTAAGTCATCCTTGGACGTGGTCCTAAATGTACGGTTGAGGATTAAGTCATCCTTGGACGTGGTCCTAAATGTACGGTTGAGGATTAAGTCATCCTTGGACGTAGTCCTAAATGTACGGTGGAGGATTAAGTCATCCTTGGACGTGGTCCTAAATGTACGGTTGACGATTAAGTCATCCTTGGACGTGGTCCTAAATGTACGGTTGAGGATTAAGTCATCCTTGGACGTGGTCCTAAATGTACGGTGGAGGATTAAGTCATCCTTGGACATGGTCCTAAATGTACGGTTGAGGATTGAATCATCCTTGGACATGGTCCTAAATGTACGGTTGAGGATTGAGTCATCCTTGGACGTGGTCCTAAATGTACGGTTGAGGATTGAGTCATCCTTAGACGTGGTCCTAAATGTACGGTTGTGGATTAAATCATCCTTGGACAGTAATTCCGAAAGGAAGGATAGTCCTAAATGAATTGAGTGGATTAAATCATCCTTGGACAGTAAATCCAGTAATTCCGAAAGGAAGGATAGTCCTAAATGAATTGAGTGGATTAAATCATCCTTGGACAGTAAATCCAGTAATTCCGAAAGGAAGGATAGTCCTAAATGAATTGAATGGATTAAATCATCCTTGGACAGTAAATCCAGTAATTCGAAAGGAAGGATAGTCCTAAATGAGATTGAGTGGACTAATCATCCTGTAAATAGATTGGGATTGCCTCATCCCTAAACATGGTGAGATGTCTTAAAGTGATAAGGACTAATCATCCTGTAAATAGATTGGGATTGCCTCGTCCCTAGACATGGTGAGATGTCTTAAAGTGATAAGGACTAATCATCCTGTAAATAGATTGGGATTGCCTCGTCCCTAGACATGGTGAGATGTCTTAAAGTGATAAGGACTAATCATGCTGTAAATAGATTGGGATTGCCTCGTCCCTAGACATGGTGAGATGTCTTAAAGTGATAAAGACTAATCATCTTGTAAATAGATTGGGATTGCCTCGTCCCTAGACATGGTGAGGTGTCTTAAAGTGTTAAGGATTGATCATCCTGTAAGTTGATCTGGATTGCATCATCCATAGACATGAGAGTTGTCTTAAACCAAGAGGGACTGATCATCCCGTAAGCGGATCAGGATTGTATCATCCTTGGACCTATGTCCTAAAGTGAGAGGGATTGATCATCCCATAATTGGATCTTGTGTGTTGCAGGGTATGCTGCTATTGTGTATACTTGTATTGATGATATGTATACTTGTATTGATGAGGATACTTGTATTGATGATGTGTATACTTGTATTGATGAGGATACTTGTATTGATGATGTGTATACTTGTATTGATGAGGATACTTGTATTAATGATATTTATACTTGTATTGATGATGTTGTTGATCGTGATGATCTAGATGACGATGTTGTTGATCGTGATGATCTAGATGACGATGCTGTTGATCGTGATGATCTAGATGACGATGCTGCTGATCGTGATGATCTAGATGACGATGCTGCTGATCGTGTGATGACGATGCTGATGATCATGTGATGACGATGCTGATGATCATGTGATGACGATGCTGATGATCGTGTGATGACGATGCTGATGATCGTGATGTTGATGACGATGCTGATGATCGTGTGATGACGATGCTGATGATCGTGTGATGAAGATGCTGATGATCATGTGATGACGATGTTGATGATCGTGTGATGACGATGCTGATGATCGTGATGCTGATGATCGTGTGATGACGATGTTGATGATCGTGAGATGATGATGCTGATGATCGTGAGGATCCAGATGTTGATGTTGCTGTAGTTGTTCGAGTGTTGCAGAAGATAAAGACTCAGTACTGAAGATGTTGATGTTCCAGTATTGAAGATGTTCCAGTAACTGCTTGAGTTACTGATGATGTTGAGAAAGCTTCCAATGATTTATAGATGTATCATGTATGATGTTGATGACTCCTTGCTCGTGCAGATGCTGTTATAATATCCTTCTCGTTAAGGGGGAGTGTTGAGATACTGTAACTTCAAAGAATATTATATTTGTATATTATTTATTCCGGAGATGTTCCATACCTCCGATGTGATTATACTTTAAATCCGGAGATGTTTATTCCTCCAAGTTGGTTGTGGTAACTAGGGTTATTAGACCCACCATGTGGGGGTCGGCCCAGTCAGTTATAATGGGGTATTTAACCTAATGGTTAAATACGAGCCTACATGTACTTGTGTAAAATACATATCAGAGTAGTGTATAAATAGAGGAGGTGTGTTCCTCATTTGACACACTCACTCACTTGAGGATAGCGCACTTGTGGAGAAGAGGTCTGCTATTGTGGAGGAGGAGATCATGTCTCAGGGTTTCATCTTTGTATTTTTCTGGTCATCTATATTGAGGAAGCTTTGCTAGGTTTTCTACCCCATGAGGGTTTCCCAGGATAAATCTCTGTCTCTTGTGTTTATGCTATGCTTGTTGTTTCTTCAGTGATCCTGTATATGCTATTATTGTGAAATGGAATGTAATGCTGTTATTTTCTGTCTTAGCATATTAAATCTTAACATGGTATTAGAGCTAAACTGAAGGAAGACAAGGTATGGCACTTACGACACTTGCTTTACTTACGATAATTTGAAGGTTAGGGTTTTACATAGCAAAAACCAGTCTTCGTGGAACTTTCGCTATAAATCCATTTCTGCGAAGGTTCAGGGTCTGAAAAGTTTACAGGTCGAAGATAACATCCCCAGGTACCTTGTGTCCAAAGGGAACCCTCAGATTCGTTGTACTTTATGAGTTATGATCAGTACAAGTTAGGGTTTCTGCCTCTTCCAGATCTCAGTCAAAATCAGGTAACCTTGGAAAAAAGGTCATAACTTGGGCTAGGAAGCTCCAAATGAAATTTCGTAAAAAGTGACAGGTAGTACACAGACTGTACTATCTCAGGAAACTTTTTCAGAGGCCGAAGATGAACTAGTGACACGTGGAACGCCGTACAAGTTCGCTCTCCTGTTTTATCCCATAAACAGGTCATGTTGCGAAACTTGGCATAACTCTCTCTCAGAAAACCCAATTGAGGTCAGACCTGTCAGGATGGAAAGATGACAGGTCAGGCTACTGCAGAAAAAGGGTTTCAGACCCTGTGGAGCAAAAATTTTAGAGTTATAGTAGAAACAATCAGGTGCATATTTCTGTCAAAACAGAATTATTTTTGGAGCACCTTTATTCATGGCTTCCGGAATTTAGGGTTTCAGAGAAAGTTAGAATTTTTGGAATCGGAGTCCACGGCTGAATGCTACTCAGGAAAATCGAAATTTAGAGACCAAGATCGAATTTTTTGGTTGGGTGGAAGACCGGGCTTGATCAAACCCCAGTTCGGGATTTTGATCGGAAAGATGGAAAATTAGGGCTTCAGCAAAAGTTGGAATTTTTGAAGTCTGTAACCACGGCTGGAAGCTCCTAAGAAAAATAAGAGTTTAGAGCCTTGGATCGAACCTTTTGTTTGGGCAGAAGGGTGGGCTTCATCAAACCCTAGTTCGGGATCCTGTCCAGAAGATCCAGAAGTTTCAAAGGCAATTTTGAGGGGTCAAATTTTGGAAATTCCAAAATTGAAGTATGCTAGTTTGATCAGCTCAGCAAGACATATTATTTCATCCATTCAGAAGTGTGAAAGTCAAAGATTGAATTTTTAGGGTTTCTCTAGAAAACCCTAATTAAGCTCCAGGTCAAGTTTCAGGGGGAGTTGAGGCTAAGGCCTTACATAAGAAGACTACAAGAAGTCCGACAGGTATGACTTAAGAAGGCTCAGGTATGTCTTGAAATCTAATTCTTGATTAAGTTCATGATGTATTTGTCTTCATATTATTTATTAGTACAATCTTGATTAATGTTAGAATTGTCTTATCACCCTAGTAACAGTATGAATGCATGTGAATGATCAAAGACATTCATTGATTAGGGCTATATGATTGTACTAATGCATTATGATGTTGTGTGAGGTTGATGTTGTCTGCTAACAAGGTTCAGGTACATCACAAAAGACAAATCAGGTTCCATGACCATGAAAACATGAAGACAAAGACTCATCCATAATCTTTGTTCTACTTACGAGGTATGTATGACTTTGTTATATTATGCTTAACCTATGAGACATGCAGGTTCTAGCTCAGGATCTCTAAATCATTGAAGATATTGTTTAGGTATGTTGTACATAACTAAGTAGGTATACTAATCCAGGTATGTTTCCCATGAATCTTACCTTGTGTTAGGATCCCTTATATAAGTATACTTGGTATGATTGGTTATGCTTATTCATAAAGTTAGTAATCAAGGGATTATGCATATTATGTCTTTTATCTTGATTGATGATATGCATGAGTAAAAGAAGACTTCCCTGAAATCTTGAATACTAATGTTTATTAACTATAATCATGACTATACATTCTCAAGATTATTTAGAACTATAATGTTTTGATAACATTTAGAACATACTAATGGGTGTATGTTTGTGTATGAGATCATGAGGATGACACTTGAACATGCACAGTGGTACATAATGAATAGAAGTTCAAAAGACATACAGAAGATCAAGCGGGAGGCAACCACACAAACATAAAAGATAAGTATTTGAGTTGTTATTTGAAATAGTAAATGATATTGCCGGTAATAGGTTGTATGCATATTTGTATTCCTATAATATATCATGCTAAGTGTAAATATTCATAGAACATTGAACAGTATACTACTAATATGCATATGATTGGTAAGTTGGACAAACATTCCATTGTTGCTTGTCTAGAATGAAACCTCTTTGCTGACATGCTGAGAGTTGTGCACACTCTCGATAGTATGTTCTGGTAGAGATGGAAGGCATCTAGATAGCCACTGTATGCATACAGGATATGAGAAAGTGTTGTGCCAAAGTATTGGTCAATATAGTTGCATAACTATGTAAATGATATCTGTATGCATAATAGGTTATCATGTCAATATGATTTGATGATTATGAAGTATTACTAATCATGTACTTAATTTTGATTTGTAGGAAAGATCATGATGAATGATGAACACTGAACAAGCGATGGATGTTAAACAAAACAAAACAAAAAGATTTTCAAATCAAACACACTATAGAAGGCTTGTGGCTAGAAGATTCTCTTAAAAAGAAGAAGAGAATCATGATGAGATGTTTGCTCCAAGTGGCTAGATAAGACCATTCTCTTAATGGTGGAATTAAAGAAGAAGTGTGAATCAGGTTCTGTATGGGTTCCCAGGATCGATAGTAATTGATGAGAATACATGTGAGGATTGCATCATCCTTGAACACAAGTTCTAAAGTGAGCCGTAGACAAGTGTCTCCGAGAAAGAAGAGGGATTGTATCATCCTTGAACACTTGTTCTAAAGAGAGCCGTAGATGTATGTCTTCGAAAAAGAAGTCCTTGGTGGACATGAGGGGATTGGATCATCCCTGGACTTCAGTCCGAAAGAAGAGCCGTAGACGTATGTCTTCGAGAATGAAGTTCTTGGTGAACATGTGAGGGGATTGGATCATCCCTGGACTTCAGTCCGAAAGAAGAGCTGTAGACGTATGTCTTCGTGAATGAAGTTCTTGGTGAACATGTGAGGGGATTGGATCATCCCTGGACTTCAGTCCGAAAGAAGAGCCGTAGACGTATGTCTTCGAGAATGAAGTCCTTGGTGGACAGTTGAGGATTAAGTCATCCGTGGACGTAGTCCTAAATGTACGGTGGAGGATTAAGTCATCCTTGGATGTGGTCCTAAATGTACGGTTGAGGATTAATTCATCCTTGGACGTGGTCCTAAATGTACGGTGGAGGATTAAGTCATCCTTGGACGTGGTCCTAAATGTACGGTTGAGGATTAAGTCATCCTTGGACGTAGTCCTAAATGTACGGTGGAGGATTAAGTCATCCTTGGACGTAGTCCTAAATGTACAGTGGAGGATTAAGTCATCCTTGGACGTGGTCCTAAATGTACGGTTGAGGATTAAGTCATCCTTGGACGTGGTCCTAAATGTACGGTTGAGGATTAAGTCATCCTTGGACGTAGTCCTAAATGTACGGTGGAGGATTAAGTCATCCTTGGACGTGGTCCTAAATGTACGGTTGAGGATTAAGTCATCCTTGGACGTGGTCCTAAATGTACGGTTGAGGATTAAGTCATCCTTGGACGTGGTCCTAAATGTACGGTGGAGGATTAAGTCATCCTTGGACATGGTCCTAAATGTACGGTTGAGGATTGAATCATCCTTGGACATGGTCCTAAATGTACGGTTGAGGATTGAGTCATCCTTGGACGTGGTCCTAAATGTACGGTTGAGGATTGAGTCATCCTTGGACGTGGTCCTAAATGTACGGTTGTGGATTAAATCATCCTTGGACAGTAATTCCGAAAGGAAGGATAGTCCTAAATGAATTGAGTGGATTAAATCATCCTTGGACAGTAAATCCAGTAATTCCGAAAGGAAGGATAGTCCTAAATGAATTGAGTGGATTAAATCATCCTTGGACAGTAAATCCAGTAATTCCGAAAGGAAGGATAGTCCTAAATGAATTGAATGGATTAAATCATCCTTGGACAGTAAATCCAGTAATTCGAAAGGAAGGATAGTCCTAAATGAGATTGAGTGGACTAATCATCCTGTAAATAGATTGGGATTGCCTCATCCCTAAACATGGTGAGATGTCTTAAAGTGATAAGGACTAATCATCCTGTAAATAGATTGGGATTGCCTCGTCCCTAGACATGGTGAGATGTCTTAAAGTGATAAGGACTAATCATCCTGTAAATAGATTGGGATTGCCTCGTCCCTAGACATGGTGAGATGTCTTAAAGTGATAAGGACTAATCATGCTGTAAATAGATTGGGATTGCCTCGTCCCTAGACATGGTGAGATGTCTTAAAGTGATAAAGACTAATCATCTTGTAAATAGATTGGGATTGCCTCGTCCCTAGACATGGTGAGGTGTCTTAAAGTGTTAAGGATTGATCATCCTGTAAGTTGATCTGGATTGCATCATCCATAGACATGAGAGTTGTCTTAAACCAAGAGGGACTGATCATCCCGTAAGCGGATCAGGATTGTATCATCCTTGGACCTATGTCCTAAAGTGAGAGGGATTGATCATCCCATAATTGGATCTTGTGTGTTGCAGGGTATGCTGCTATTGTGTATACTTGTATTGATGATATGTATACTTGTATTGATGAGGATACTTGTATTGATGATGTGTATACTTGTATTGATGAGGATACTTGTATTGATGATGTGTATACTTGTATTGATGAGGATACTTGTATTAATGATATTTATACTTGTATTGATGATGTTGTTGATCGTGATGATCTAGATGACGATGTTGTTGATCGTGATGATCTAGATGACGATGCTGTTGATCGTGATGATCTAGATGACGATGCTGCTGATCGTGATGATCTAGATGACGATGCTGCTGATCGTGTGATGACGATGCTGATGATCATGTGATGACGATGCTGATGATCATGTGATGACGATGCTGATGATCGTGTGATGACGATGCTGATGATCGTGATGTTGATGACGATGCTGATGATCGTGTGATGACGATGCTGATGATCGTGTGATGAAGATGCTGATGATCATGTGATGACGATGTTGATGATCGTGTGATGACGATGCTGATGATCGTGATGCTGATGATCGTGTGATGACGATGTTGATGATCGTGAGATGATGATGCTGATGATCGTGAGGATCCAGATGTTGATGTTGCTGTAGTTGTTCGAGTGTTGCAGAAGATAAAGACTCAGTACTGAAGATGTTGATGTTCCAGTATTGAAGATGTTCCAGTAACTGCTTGAGTTACTGATGATGTTGAGAAAGCTTCCAATGATTTATAGATGTATCATGTATGATGTTGATGACTCCTTGCTCGTGCAGATGCTGTTATAATATCCTTCTCGTTAAGGGGGAGTGTTGAGATACTGTAACTTCAAAGAATATTATATTTGTATATTATTTATTCCGGAGATGTTCCATACCTCCGATGTGATTATACTTTAAATCCGGAGATGTTTATTCCTCCAAGTTGGTTGTGGTAACTAGGGTTATTAGACCCACCATGTGGGGGTCGGCCCAGTCAGTTATAATGGGGTATTTAACCTAATGGTTAAATACGAGCCTACATGTACTTGTGTAAAATACATATCAGAGTAGTGTATAAATAGAGGAGGTGTGTTCCTCATTTGACACACTCACTCACTTGAGGATAGCGCACTTGTGGAGAAGAGGTCTGCTATTGTGGAGGAGGAGATCATGTCTCAGGGTTTCATCTTTGTATTTTTCTGGTCATCTATATTGAGGAAGCTTTGCTGGGTTTTCTACCCCATGAGGGTTTCCCAGGATAAATCTCTGTCTCTTGTGTTTATGCTATGCTTGTTGTTTCTTCAGTGATCCTGTATATGCTATTATTGTGAAATGGAATGTAATGCTGTTATTTTCTGTCTTAGCATATTAAATCTTAACATGGTATTAGAGCTAAACTGAAGGAAGACAAGGTATGGCACTTACGACACTTGCTTTACTTACGATAATTTGAAGGTTAGGGTTTTACATAGCAAAAACCAGTCTTCGTGGAACTTTCGCTATAAATCCATTTCTGCGAAGGTTCAGGGTCTGAAAAGTTTACAGGTCGAAGATAACATCCCCAGGTACCTTGTGTCCAAAGGGAACCCTCAGATTCGTTGTACTTTATGAGTTATGATCAGTACAAGTTAGGGTTTCTGCCTCTTCCAGATCTCAGTCAAAATCAGGTAACCTTGGCAAAAAGGTCATAACTTGGGCTAGGAAGCTCCAAATGAAATTTCGTAAAAAGTGACAGGTAGTACACAGACTGTACTATCTCAGGAAACTTTTTCAGAGGCCGAAGATGAACTAGTGACACGTGGAACGCCGTACAAGTTTGCTCTCCTGTTTTATCCCATAAACAGGTCATGTTGCGAAACGTGGCATAACTCTCTCTCAGAAAACCCAATTGAGGTCAGACCTGTCAGGATGGAAAGATGACAGGTCAGGCTACTGCAGAAAAAGGGTTTCAGACCCTGTGGAGCAAAAATTTTAGAGTTATAGTAGAAACAATCAGGTGCATATTTCTGTAAAAATTTGAAGTTTAGGAAAAAGTGCAAAAATGAAAAGTAGTCAATTCCAAAAATGTATAGAAACTGACTAGGGTATCAGATCAAAAATTTGAAAGTCTATGTGTGATCCTTGTTATGTTTATTATTAGTTCTGGATATAATTTTTTTTTGGTTCTCCTTATATTTTCTTCTACGGGTGGTTGAAGTTGGTCTCCAAAGCTAATTCAGCTACAGAAAAAAAGTGTAGAATTGGGAAAAATTAGCAATTTTGGAAGGCTATAACTTTTGGCTCTGAGATCAAAGTGAAGCATGAATGATAGTCGTTAGGAATCTTATCCTGCTACAAGGAAAACACCAAGTAGCGGAGGTTTTTAGTGTTACAAGATTGGACAAAATCATCAAAAAAAAATTATGCCACAACCCAATCGTACCAGATGGTTTAGTGGAGGCTTTTACGAAAATTAATTATAGCTCAACAAAACTCAGAAGTCGAAGATTATAATGAAGGTTTTTATTTCAATGCACTTTTGTTAATAGGATGCATCGGTGCATATAGAATTTTAAATGCACTGGTGCATTTTAATTATAAGAAAGCACCAGTGCATATTATAATTTTTATAGCACCGATGCTTTATAACTTAATATGCATCGGTGCTTTATAAGTAAAAAAAATTTAACAATGACGGTTAATTAGATTTTATTAAAAAGAGGAAAATGAATGAAATTACAAATGGAAGGGGAAACTGATCCCTTAACCGTGAGCTGCCATTGATAGCTAGCTCTTCCCTGTCTCTAACATAAATTATTTACTCTAATTTTCCAAAACAAAATCTGTTGGAGACTGATCCCTTAATCGTGGGCTGCCATGTATAGTTTAGAGAGCAATATGACATACTTCTTATGACTCCTCTGTGCTGGGAAATTCGTTCTCATGTTCTTCCTGCTACAGTGATTAGCAAACCAAAAAAATCCTTCTTCCTGCTATAGTGATCAACAATCGAAAATGAGTTTTGAATTTAAATATTTATTAGAATTGAATAGAATAATTAAGAGGTCCAAATCTCTCTCCTTTGAGCTGCTAACCTGGAGCTTCCAAGACCAGTCTACTCATGATAGTTATAGTCCATCAAGCAACTGCATGCTTCGCCCAATGCTGCCCTGTGTCGATTCTGCAATATCAAACATGACTATTCTTTTGCCTTCTATCAATTCTGCATTATCAAACATGACTATTCTCTTCCCTGTATGCGGTTTCAAACATGGAAAAAACTTGATTCAGCCCTTCCCAATGGCACATTGCTTTTGCTACATTTATGGCACCTTACACACTACTTAATTTCAATTCTGGCAGCGTGGCAGGCCAGCTAAATCATCGACTTGCTTAACCTTTTTCCCAAGGTTTGGTGCTGCATCCATCACCGAGCTTGATGAAGGGTAAATCGGATCATGCCTGAGGATTAAGGAACCCAGTTTGTGCCAAGATCTTGCCCATTGCTGGTCAAACCTCCACATTCCATACCTACTCCTGTGTTGGCCATGAAATCAATTTGTTGGTTATTATTCCTCAAAATGTGAAAGAAGTCGATGAAGTTGAAATATTTGACCAAGTAGTTGAAAATATGCTGGAGCTTGGAGACAGGATCCCTGCGTTTTTTGGCCAAACTTCTTGCTTCCCGAATAACCAACATAGATTCTCCCAGGGCCACTAGGTCCTTGATTTCATCTTTCCTAGCAATTTCCATTCCCTTTATCAGGGTGAGCCACTCCGCATCATTGTTGGTTCTCCTTCCAATTCCCCATGTAAAGTCCTTCACCTTATTTCCCTCTAGGTCAAGGAGGACTCCACCCGCCCCTGCCAGCCCGGGGTTACCTTTCGAAGCACCGTCAAATAACAAAGTATGTTAGCCATTATTCTTGATCCATATCTAGACATCCTCCGGGTTCTTTATGATGTGCCAAGCTTTGGAAGTCTGAATCTTGCTGATGTATTGGTTGTTGGTAGTTTGAATCGAGCAAAAGGAGGAGGTGTATGTTAGAAGGTCAACCACCCAAATTTTTTCTTACACATTTAGAGGTTCTTTACTAATATTTCTCATTCCTCTCGTGGAAAGAGAGTCAATCCATAGAGCTTTAACAGAAGATAAAACTTTTCCTGGGGTGGTCTTGATGTCTTCAAATATCTCATGCTTCCTGGTAGTCCGTAACTTCCAGCAAATAAATTTGGGAAAGGAAGCCCATGATTTTTTGAATTCTGGCTTCCTAGACAGCGAACATTGGTAGTAGTCACGCCAGCATGCAAACAAGTCATTCCCATGTGTTGGTAGGATCAGATTGGGTTGTATTTCCCAAAAAGTACGGTGCCAAACCTCCTGCGAGAATTTACACTCGAGGAAGAGATGGTCAATAGTTTCTTTGGCTTCCTTGCATAAGATGCATCTAGCTGGACCTTCTAATCCTCTGTTCCTGAGATTCTCAACAGTTAGTGTTTTTCTGTGAGCTAGGGTCCAAGAGAATACGTTTATTTTTGGGAGGAACACCTTGCCCCAAACGTTGTTCCACTTTGTTTCCTTAATGCGTTGATTATTGAGAGCATCCAGGTAGCTGTAACCCTCTTTGACCGAATAAGCCCCTGCTTTTCCCCTTCCACGATTGTCCCTCAGATTTTTATGAACGGGAAGAGAGCCATGAAGTAAAGAAAGAAGATCATTGTAGTCATGCACAAGGTGTTCCGAAAGATTTAATTTGATCCAACCATCCCATCTTCTCCTGTTGGACCAAGAGGAAATATCAAACAAAGTATGAATGTTGGTTTGATCCATCCATTCTTTTAAATCATGAAATTCTCGCAGGAAATTTCTAAGTGAATTGGTACCAATGTTGTCCTTCCAAATGCTGACTTTCTTTCCATTACCAGGGATCTAGAATAGGCTGCTTTGAATTATAAAGGCTACCCTCTTGCACAAATTCCAAATAGAGGAGCCTCTTCTACTTTGGTCTATGTAATCCACACAGCGTCTTCTACTGCCAGACATATATTTCTTGTGGAGGATTTCTTTCCACCACGCATTCTTTCCAGAAACAACTCTCCACAGATTCTTTGCACCAAGGGTGAGGTTCATGGTCACTGGATCTTTGATCCCTGCCCCGCCATATGATTTGGTTCTGCATACCGAGTCCCAACTGATTAGGTGGAACTTTTTTGAGTTGTTCCTACCTTGCCATAAGAATTTCCTGAGCTCTTTAGTGATCTCATTCGTAACATTTTTGGGGGCTAGGGAAATTGAGCAAGTGTACATGGGATAAGCAGAGAGGATGGATTTTATTAGAACCAATCTGCCAGTGGGATTGAGCCAATGAGAGCCCCAAGAGTTCATTTTATTTTTGATTTTATCTATCAATCCTTTCCAATCAACAACTTTTTTCTTCCCTTTAAAAATAGGAATCCCAAGATAGTTAAATGAATTCCACTCTGCTATGCCTTCGAAACCAAATGTTCTAGCGATGGTAGCTAGCACTCCTGGCTTGCAATTCCAGCCGTATATCTTGGACTTGGCTGTATTAATTTTTCCGTCAGAAGTTGCTAGGAAAATGGAGAGAACTTTGTTGAGTCTGCCCGCTATGATAGAAGAGGCTCCCCCAAGTAAGATTGTGTCATCTACGAATTGAGCTAGGTTGACAGATTTTACCCCTCTGGCAATTTTGAGTCCTCTTAATTCCCTTGTTTCTTGCATGAGGTGGATTTTCCTTCTCATTGACTCAGTAATTAATAGATAAATAAAAAGGGACATTGGACACCCTTGGTGCAGTCCTCTTGTAACTTGGAAAAAATTCATGGACCTCCCATTGACCAGGGGGGAAATACAGGGGCAACTTATGCACGCTTTGACCCAACGAACAAATCTGCTAGCGAATCCAAACTTGGACATAATTTCGAAAAGAAAGTGGTGATTTACTCTATCGAATGCATTGGCCATATCAAGCTTAACTGCCATACCTTGGTGTCTTTTCTCGATGTTGGAATGTATCGCCTCTTGCACAATGATGATATTATCTAGGATTTGGCGACCGATAATTAATCCCCCCTGAGATTTAGAGATGAGCTGCCCCATTACTTTTTTCATTCTGGTTGCAAGGATCTTCGCTACAATTTTGTAGGAAGTGTTGCAGAGAGAGATTGGGCGAAATCGATTTATGGAGCTAGGGGTCTTATCTTTAGGGATTAAGGAAAGGAGTGAGGAATTGGTTGCCCCTCCTATTTTGTCTTTTTTCTTGGTCCAGTTGAGTATACGTTTCAGGTCGTCTTTGATTGTATCCCACGCTACCCTGTAAAAATTGATGGTAAACCCATCCAGGCCTGTCGCTTTGTCGGCATTAAGGGACCATATGGCATTTACAATTTCATACTCCAAAATTGGCTTGGAGAGATCTCGATTTTCGTTATCCGTGACAAGAGAGGGGATGCCATCAAGAAGGTCCTCTTGTGCTTCTAGATTTGTTTCACCGCTGTCTTTGAATAGTTCACTGAAGCGGTTGAAAATGTGGAGCTTCAAATCCTCCTGCCCACTGATCTTCTCACCATTTTGATTTTTTAACTCCTTAATCGCATTCTTGCTGCAGCGAACCTTAGCTTGTTTATGGAAGTAGTTAGTATTACTGTCACCTCCCTTGAGCCACATCTGTCTGGACTTGACTCTCCATATTTCTTCTTCTTTCTTGGCCGCTGCCAGGATGTTCAAATTTAAATCTTTTTCGTGAGTAAGAGAGGAGGGCATCATCTCTTCAACTTCCATTCTACGATGAAGAGTGGCGAATTCCGATTTTAGCTCATTTTTGGTCTGACTAGGATCTTTATAAGATAGTTTTGCCCATCTTTCGAGCGCCAGCTTGATGGTTCTTAACTTTGTTTCCCACACAAATCTAGGGGATCCATTAACGTTGGTATTCCATGCTGTGTGAACAATTTCATTGAAACCGGGGTCCTGTAACCAAAGAGAATTAAAACGGAAAAGAATGGGGCCGTAATTTTCGGGAGGGGTGAGGGATAAGACGATGGGATTTGTGATCAGAAACTGCAGAGGAGAGAGCTTGTGAACATGCTATAAGATCAGTGTTAAAGAAATTAGAGCTTACCAGGAAGCGATCTAGTTTGGCTGATATGTGTCCAGCTCCACACCTCCTGTTGCTCCATGTATATTTATCATTTCTCAATGCTATATCCATCAAGTCCAACTCCGAAATGAGGTCTTCGAGCTTTTCTCCAAAGGGATCACGAACAACACTACCTCCACGCTTCTCCAAATTTGATTTAGTTGCGTTGAAATCCCTGGCCACTATGAGATTTTTGCCTCTCATATTCTCTTTAAGGTTAATGAGATCTTCCCAAAACTTGGTCTTGTCCCTGTAATGAGTGGGACCGTAGACATTGCAAATATAAATTCTATTGTCACTAGCTTTCTCCTGTATTTTGGTGAGCAGCCATAAATGGTTTTCAATAGTGGAGATTAAATTAAAATTGCGAGAGATCAGAGTTGCAATTGCCCCGGATGCACCTTGGGCACTTAGGTCTTTACCATTGTAATTCTTCCAGAGGGATCTTGAGAGAGACAAGACCTACACCTCCGACATTTTAGTCTCTTGGATTAGCATAAGATCAATATTTTCGGCTTTTATCATTTCCTTGATTGCTTCAACTTTGTTAACACCGCCGAGACCCTTGCAGTTCCAAGAGACCACTCTCATTATTTCTTTGTCGGGTTGGATCCTGCCCGGGATCTACCATCAGGTTTGACACTGATTTGAGATTTGTTGTTGTGAATCAATTTCATTTCCTCAAGGATTTTTTGTCTGCCCATATTGATCTCTCTTTCTGTTTCCAATTCTCTGTAGTACCTTTGCGTTCTCCTTCCTTTGGTATTAGGATGTTGCACCACTTCAATCTCCTCTGAAGGTTCTGAGTTGTGAGTGTTGTCCCAAGGCAATGAGAGCGGAGCAAAATTAGTTCTTACCTTATCATCCCACGAGATTCCTGGAGTGTTGGATCCTCCCATGTCTTCCCCTATTACCTCCTCCCTGAGGGATGATGGAGGTATGCCTGCTGGATTGGGGATTTCTTCCGTTTCTTTCTCCATTGGAGTTGCTTCTTTAACGGGAATTTCTCCATCTTCTAATGTCAAATTCTGAAATCTATTACTGTTTGAGGCTTCCCTAATTTCCTAAGTGTTATCTTTGTTGTTCCTTGCTTGTGTCCCCTTTGTTGGGTGTGTTTCTGGAGTTGTTTTTTTCCCTCTTTTGATCTGCTGCCAGCCTTCTTCCTGGATTTTTTCTGGGGCTTCTAGAGCTGTCTTAGGGCAATTTTTGACAAAGTGTCCGTACTTGTGGCATTTCTTGCATTTAAATGGCAGTTGCTCATAGTCTACTTTCTGCATGTGCTCCCAACCATCCATGAATAGATTAACTTCCTCTGGTAAACCTTTTTCCAGATCTACCTCCACAAATTCTTGCGCATGAGAACAGGGGCCCTTTAGGTTCAGCTTTGTCAATATACTTGCCGAGAGAATTTCCAATATCCTGCAGGGTTTCGTCATTCCAACAATGAAGTGGAAAATGTGGTAGCCTTACCCAGATAGGGACCGCAGAAGGCGCGTCCCTCTCTGGATCAAAAGATAAACTCCATCTGTTTAAGTACAAGCCACGGGGGCCCATGAAGTACGGGCCGCTTCGGAAGATCAGATCCCGATCTGCTTTGTTTTCGAACAGGAAAGTAAAGTAGCCTTTGCCACAAAAGCAATGCTGTAAGCCCCCGGTTATTAGAGGCATCCAATTTTTGGAAATCCAGACCTCCATAGTTTTTGGTGAGGGCCATATTCCGGTGAACTGTCCAATTAGACCACGCTCACTCAGAGCCAGGGCTTTCAGTTTTGAAACTGTCGACAAGATCTGAATACGAGGGGCTACTGCTCGTTTGATGAAGCTAGCGACATAAGAGTCCAAAGTCGGAGGAGGCATTGAAGCCACTAGAGAGCGGAAAGAAGCATCTAGTATCTGCCTTTTTTCCTCTAGAGAAGGTGGAGGGGGATCCATGACAATGCTTAGAGGCAACCTGCATGGGAGGAGCCCGCGGGCACTCTGATAGTGCACTCACGCAGTCAGGGCGAGGCCTTCAAGGAAGCCTCGATGCAAGCTTGGCTCAAACGTAGATCCAATTTGAAGGATGATCATTAGTTATCGACGGTCTTTTTAAGTAAAATTGCACCGATGCTTATTACATTTTATAATGCACCAGTGTTGAAAAGGAAATAACAATGCACTAGTGAAGTTGACAATGACATTAATGGTCGTTGCATTTTTTAACATTACGGTGTGGTTTCAATATATTGTTGCTCGATGTGATTTGATTGTAAAAGCACCAGGGGGTACAATTCATAAAAAAAGCACCAGTGTGTACACTTAATATATTGTTACACTAATGTTATTTTATAGTAAAATCACTTATGCGTACAATTAATAATAAAAGGCACTGGTGCGAAGTTAACATAAAAGCATTGGTGCGTAAAATAAATAAAATGCACCGGTGTGAAAATTTTTGTGACCGCCATTTACTTAATGTGTGTGTAATAATTATAAGTATTGATGCGCTTCAAATGATGAAAAGCATCAGTGATCATTTGCTCACTGGTGACTATTATAAAAATTGCAATGCATTGATGCATGTATATTTTATTTTTATTTGTTTAATTCCATTATTCATCAAAAATTTTTTAATTTTTAATTATTATATATAATTGTTGATGAAATTATATATTAATGAAATATTATAAAAAATATTTCATTTTATTTTTAATTATTATTTATAATAATTTATAATTATTTTTATTTGTTTAATTCCATTATTCATCAAAAAATGAAATAATTTTTATAATATTTCATTAATATATAATATATTGTTTAATATTATTGGTATCACAAATTAATTATGTTTGCATTAATTTGTGATACCATCATATTTCACATATGCTCATTGTAATATTTAATCATCCACATATTTAATCAACAATGTAACATTTCACAATGACATTGGACATTGTAATAGAATAAGAAATTTATTTTGTTATATATGAATAAGAGACCCCTTTTCATTCAAAATGGGACAACATAAAGGTACACAATAATAATAAAAAATTCAATATGTAATTGTTGCACTTATCGGTAACATGTGGTATTTCAATTGGGACACTATGTCCAATACATTATACAAAATGTATGGTTTTCAAAAACAATTATTTGAAAACATACAACAGCTTACATTAACATTGAATTATATTGATCGCCATTCGTCACTCAAACTATTGCCAATACTCGAGCTACTTGCATAACTTGGTTTATTTGGCTAAATGTTTTGTTGATTGGCTTGATTATGTTCCCCCTCTTGAGCTTCCATCTACAAACATAAAAATAAAGTGTAATGAGTGTATCTACATTGGTGGGCATAATGCAAAAATAGATACTATACATGATTATGTAGATCGAAAGGGTACCATAGCAAGAATTGAGTCATAAACAATACACATTATTTCAAAGCCAAGTCACATGCTGCCTCTCAACAACTTTTCTATTGGCTCCACTCCATACTTTTTTCTACAAGTTTTATACCCCATCACAAATCATATATCTAATATAAAGATTTTTTGTTGTTCCATTCATTATAAAATGAGAGAAGTAAAACAACATAGCTAATTACAAATTCCACAATTAATTTTCAATACTCCAACATATACTCACAACCCATACATAACCTAATGCCAAACAATTCTTCCGATGGTTCTTCTTTGTATGTTAGCACATGTTTGAAGACATCCAAGGATGGGTGTAAAAAAATTAAAATATAAAGATCACAACCAATATGAGATCTTAAGTTGTACAGAAAACACAATTACTCACAAACTTTGTTATCAACCATTTTATTCCTTCTCGTCATGGCTTATGTGTTGAATGGGAACATTCTATTTTGTTTTCTTTTCCGTAAAAAAACAATTGAAAATTAATATTTAATGATAAATTGATTAATTATATGTACATAAAAGAAAAAATCAATTATTACATACATTTGAAGCATGTTGTTGAGATGGATCCTCTTGGGATGCAATTGTGTCCATTTCTTTGACCATCTCCTTGTACACTTTTTTGGACATCCCTACTGTAATTTTCCAGATATCACTTCATTCATCCTTTGGGATTTGCATAATATTCTTGAAAAATTAAAATCACATTAAATTATTTTTGTATTGATATAAAAAGTAAATATAGCATAATTAATATTAATAAATGAATGCTTTGTAGTAGTATATACATATTCTAGAATTAATGTCTTTCCTAAATGTTTGTCGTTGAATTTTGGTCACAAGAGGGATTTAAATCCATAGGCGACGCTATTGGTAAATTTGTAGCATTAGGCGCGGACCTATTCTCCTCCCAAAAGAGATTGGTGACAATAATTCTAGTGGAAGTTGATGCTAGAAAGGGGTTGTTTGCATCCATCGGCCTGGTGACTAGCGACTACATATTCACTCAATAGTGTGCCATATTTCATCTATATTGGCACACGATTCCAGATTGCACATTAGCATTCAAGAAACGGATCTGGTATCATAAAGAACCTCGATCGGGAGATGAAAATGTCTTTCATTATCCAGTAGATCTGTGGGCTTCATCTAGAAGAGCAGAAAAAGTGGTAGAGAAGGAAGTGATTGAAAATGACATTATCATTAGGGAGCATATCCTCCCTACAGAGTCCCCGCCACCTGTGATCCCAACTCCAACTATGAAGGATTTTTTTGAGGGGTTAGACATGTCTCTCAGTCATGTGGATAAGTTGGTAGGGTTGTGGCACAGTTGTGTGGAGATGATGAAAGGGACGGTGTCCCCTTCAAGACTGGTTATGGACCCTCCCCCTTTAGAAAAATTTTTGGAATTGGGGTCGAGTCATGCCACCACTTGTCATGACGATATAGGAGGGAGGCCTATTCAGTTATTAGATGCTTGGGAGGGGGAATTGCTTATTGGGTTGTCCAGTAATTCATCCCCTAAGGAGCACTCTATCCTGACCATATCGTCAAACCAAGGCAGTCTAAATTTTGGATGGAATGCCAAGGGACCCTATTTCCTACACTCTAGAATCAATGGTAATAATTTGAAAGGTGGTATGGGTATGGATGAGCTTACAAGTTCCATCCTTAGAAAGGTTGGTCGAAAATCAATTATGTTCCATGCCCAGGAGAAGGCCAAAAGGGAAATTTCACAAGGTATACATATGAGTATCTCAGGGGTTCTTCGAGTAGGAAATAAACCATCATGGGTTCCTTAATGAATATTACATCTATCAATGTTTGTGGCTTCAGAGGGAAAGCCAAAATAAGATCCCTCGAGTGATTAGTAGTGGTGGAGAAGCCATATATTTTGTTACTTCGGGAGACAATGGTAGCGCTTGTTTATGCTATTTCTTTACTAGAGAAGTATTTTCCTTATATGCCATTTTTTTCTTGATGTGGATGGAATATTAAGTGCTCTAGTCTCTAGATTCTCTCGAAATATTCGAGATGAAAATTATTTTGCTTGTAATTCAGTGTTGTGGACTGAAGTTTTCAATCAAGAATTGAGTAGAGACTTTCTTATTTTGAACATTTATGTCTCTATGACAATCGTTGGGATTTTTGGTCTTCTTTGTTAGATCGAAGATGTTTTCATTTAGATAGCCTTATTGGGGGTCATCGACAAGGGAAGACAATTTAACTCTTTTTTTCAAATATCTATTTGAAGACAAAGGTTGGCTGGATATAAAGTCGTCGGTTATTTAACAACAAGCGTTTTGGAGACCAAGGTATTTCTAAATGTCTTGATAGATTTTTTATGCATGAAAATTTGGTTTTGGAATTGGATATCTTTCGGTCTTGGGTAGGGCCTTGCTTATTTTCAAACCATTTCCCCATTTTTTTAGAAATCGAAAAACCAAAAGGAAAACTTGGTTCTCTTTTTAAGTACAATTCAAGATGGGCTGTGGATCCTGATTTTCAAGGGTTAGTGAAGGAGAAGTGGGGGGCGATTATTGATAGAGAAGGTTCCAGTGTCTGCTCGCGATTTGCAGTATCCCTTTGTAAGTTGAAGGAAGTTGTAAAGGCTTAGAATCATGCGAAGCATAAATCCAGAGATGCACTTTTAGTGGATACTAAGAACCGTCTGGAAGCTATTTTTTTGGACTATCTAAGGGGAATGTCCTCATAAATCATTAGACAGGAGATACTCTCATTAGAAAGTCTCAAACACAAGACCCTTGGTGATATTGAAATGGAATGGAGATTGAAAAGTCGGGCCTTATGGATGGAGGAGGCGAACAAAATATAATTGTTTTTCAAAACTTTACATCTCATCGAAGGAATACTAATACCATCTGGGAGATTTAGGGTACTAATGGTCTCCCAATTAGGGGGTTTTGAAAGTTAGCAGAATTAGTGGTAGAGCACTTCATGGACCTTTATTCAAATCCAAGGGATGCTGATATGGGGGGCATGTTACAGGTCATTGGTAAATTTCCTTGTATGGTCTGATATGAATTTTAGGGGGAATATGGTCTAGATTCATATGTATAAATCATAATAGCATTAAATGGAGAGGCAAACCTATCACATTCATCATAAAATTCTTAAATGGAGAGACCATCCTCTCCCATCCATGGTTTTGGAATTTTCCAGGCGATTCTAGAAGCCCACGGTTTAGAATACACCCATCTATGGTATTTGGTAGCCCATGGTATTGCCTCAAAGCACATTGTAATAATGTTATATAAAGTATTTATGCATTCTCAATAATGCAATCTATTATTTTTGGCATCCTACATTGGGTATTATTATTGTGTGTTAAGATTGTGAGTTATTCTTGGTTAATCCATTTGTGTTGATGTTCTAAGAGGTGAGGTTCTCTGAGCCTCACCTCCGATCTTGCTCTTGGATCAATTGATAACAATTTGCAGATTTAATCTCCTCCTCCCTTAGGAAGCAATGGTCTCCATTGCGTTGAGTTCCCCCACCAGATGGGGAAACTTCTGCTAAAATTGACTCTTGGTGATCCACTTGCCTTGGTGGAGCAGCTGCCCTACTTTGACGACCTGATATAGTTGGATCTTCTGTTGGCGGGTGCCCTTAACCTGTGTGTCCATGATCCGATGGTGGTTATATGTTCCATGTAGTCAAGGTTAATCTATGTAGGTATCAACTGATCTTTCACCTCTGATGTGTCCAACAATGGTGGAAGATATGGGCGAAGGAGCTCCACATTAAATACTGGTTGCAGGCCAAAGAATGGAGGAATGATTAATTCGAAGGAATTCTCACTGACTGCCATGGTGATGGTGTATGGACCATATCTAAGTATACGAAGCTTGCGATGGGGTCCCGTGAGCCTCTATTTCTGCAAATGCAACCAAACCTTATTGCCCACATGGAACTTGTGTGGAACCCGATGCTAGTCATGTCGTTGCTTGTACTTGGTATTGGTTTTTTCCAATATGTCATGGACCTGTTGGTGGATGTGTTGGATTCGTTCAACAAATCTAGTGGCCTTATCAACCTCATTCTAAGCATGGGAATATTCCTCTTGTGCGGATGCAATGGGCAGAGATACATCATGTGGGGCCAATGGTTGGAACCCCAAACACACATGAAAATGGTTGTGGATGGTGGAGCTATGAAGGGATTTGTTATAGCTATGTTGAACATATGGAAGGCTCTCATCCCATGTGCAGGGATGTTTATAATTGTACATTCTCAGCATACGCACAATCATCTAGTTGACTACCTATGTTTTTCCATTGGTTTTGGGGTTGAAGGCAGTCAACTTTGTGAGTTTGGTATCCATCGGAACAAGGGTGTGAAGCTTACTGCGGGTTCAAATACTTGAAGCAATCACCAACCTCCTTTTGGTACTATTGAAATCCATTTGTCGAGCCATACATTGTAAGCATCACAGTTGGTCCACAAGCACTATAGGGATTTTCTACCCTTGAATATATGTGCACCATTCTAATGAGAACTATACATGGATCCACTACATCCATTGGTCTGTAATGTTTTCAATCATTTTGCAGGGTGTCCATGCTACCCACGGAGGTTCCACAATCTCTACAATAACCCATGCTGCTATATAAACCCTTGTCCCTATACACTCATCACTATGATGTTTTTCACTCTACAGGATGTTACAATTATTCTACCATATCTCATTTGAAATTTTTCTCTATCAACTCAAATGGGTATTTCATGGAATTTCATTTCGCTTCCGGGTTTGTGAGATATTCTTGTTTGAAGTAGCACATGTCTGTACACAATGCAGACACACATACAAAAAATTTATATAGGTTCCATGGACTCCAAAAAATGTTTCATAGGCTATAGTATAGCTCATTAGAAAGGTTTTTTCCGTCTTCTAAAATGGGTATTTCACAGTTTTTCATTTGGATACCTGGTTTGAGAGATATTGTCGATTGAAGCAACATATGTCTGCAAAATAGTGCGTGCACGTCCCCTGGTCGTCAGCAAACATTTCCTCACTCCCTGGAAAACCATAGAGAAAGTATGTTATATTTATGGAAATGTATTTTCAAGGTATCAAATGGGTATTCAACAGAATTGAATTTCATCACCTGCAACACAAGTTATGAATGGATTTGCAGCAAGGCATCAATTGCTCCCAAAATCATGATTTTTCTAATTTGGGGATTTATTACATCCTATTGTAATTTTATTTTCTTTTAACATACCATGTATCAACAACAATATTTTCATTGCCACCATGGTTATGTGTCAACCACGCAAAACCCACGGTTATGGGTCAACCACACAAAACTCTTATCTTCATTGATAATTGGCACATTGTAATCATGGGTTTCATTTCAGTATGGGTGAAATGATGGGGACCATCATTTTCTAAGGGGGAAGGAGTGATCCAAAATTTAGGAGGAATATGGTCTAAATTCGGATTTATAATCCATAAAAGCATTAAATGGAGAGGCCACCCTCTCCCATTCATCACAAAATTCTTAAATGGAGAGACCATCCTCTCCCATCCATGGTTTTGGAATTTTCAATACAATTCTAGAAGCCCACAATTTAGAATATACTCATCCATGGTATTTGGTAGCCCATGGTTTTGGCCCATGGTATGTCCTCAAAGCACATTGTAATAATGTTATATAAAGTATTTATGCATTCTCAATAAAGCAATCTAATATTTTTGGTATCACACATTGGGTCTTATTATTGTGTGTTAATATTGTGAGTTCTTCTTGGTTAATCCATTTATGTTGTTGTTCTAATAGGTGAGCTTTGCCTCCGATATCGATCTTGGATTAATTGATAACAATTTGCAGGTTTAATATCCTCCTCTCTCGGCATTCAAGCCTTCTGAGTCTCATCCCGCAAGAACTGAAATGCTTGAATGCTGAGAAAGAATGAGATTAAATATTCAAAATTTCTATCATTTGATCCATAAGCGAGATCAAAGGTGAGGCTCTCTAAGCCTCACCTCTTAGAACAACAACTTAAATGGATTAACCAAGAAAAAACTCACAAAAATACACACAATAATAAGTCCCAATGTAGGATGTCAAAAATCATTGAATGCTTTATTGAGAAGGCATAAAGTCTTTATATAGCATTATCACAATGTGCATTGGGAACATACCATGGGCTACCAAATACCATGTATGGGTGTATTCTAAACTATGGGATTCTATAATTATCTGGAATATACAAAAACCATGGATGGGAGAGGATGGTCTCTCCATTTAAGGATTTTATGATGAATGGGAGAGAATGGCCTCTCCATTTAATTTTTTTATGGCTTATACATCTAAATTTAGACCATATTTCTCCTAAAATTCAGATCACTCCTCCCCCCTCAGAAAATGATGGTCCCCATCATTTCACCTATGCTAAAAAGAGACCCATTATTACAATGTGTCAATTGCCAATGAAGAAAAGGTTTTTTTGTGGTTGACCCATAACCGCGGGTTTTGCGTGGTTGAACCATTATTGTGGGCTTTGCAAGGTTGACCCATAAAAATGGTGGCATTGATAAGCTTGTTTCCAATGAAGAGAAGAATTTTGTGTGATTGACCCATAACCATGGGCAATTACAATGAGTAAATATTACAATAGGATTTAATAAATCCCCAAATTAGAAAAATTGTGATTTTTGGGGAAATTGATGCCTTGTTGCAAATCCATTCATAACTTTTGTTGCAGGTGATGATATTCAATTCCGTCAAAAACAAATTTTAGATATAGAAAATATATTTCCATCCATATAATATAATTTATCTATGGTGGCCCAGGGAGTGAGAAAATGTTTGTTGAAGCTCAAGGGGTGTGTGCGCACTGTTTTGCAGACATATGTTGCTTCAATTGACAATATCTCTCAAACCAGGAATCCAAATGAGAAACCGTGAAATACACATTTTAGAAGATGGAAATTCCTTTCCAATAAGCTATAGTAGAGCCTATGAAACGTTCTATGGAGAATTTGGTACCTATTTAAAGTTATACGTGCAGCCACATTGTATACAGACATGTGTTACTTTCAAACAAGAATATCTCACAAACCAGGAAATGAAATGAAATTCCGTGAAATATCCATTTGAGCTTACGGAAATTACTTTCAAATAAGATATGGTAGAATATTTGAGATGTCCAGTAGAGTCCATAGCATCCCTCTAATTTTTTTTAAATATGATATTGCCAAGTGTAGAGGGCCAACGGTTTGTAGATCAACATGGGTTGTTGTAGAGGTTGTGGAGCATCCATGGGCAACATGAACACCCTGCAAAATTCTTGAAAATTTTGCATACCAATGGATGTAGTGGATCTATGTATGGATGTAGTGAATCCATGTATGGTTCTCCTTGTAATGGTGAACGAAGATCTGAGGGTAGAACCGCCCTGTAGTGCTTATGGACCAACTATGATGCTTACATTGTATGGCCCGAAGGAGTAGATCAAACCTGCAAATTGTTATCAATTTATCCAATATCGAGATTGGAGGTGAGTCTTAGAGAGCCTCACCTCTCAGAATGATAACTCAAATGGACTAACCAAGAAAAAAAACTCACAAAATTACATACAATAATAAGTCTCAATGTAGGATGCCAGAAATCATTGAATGCTTTATTGAGAAGGCATAAAGCCTTTATATAACATTATTACAATGTGTCTTGGGGCCATGCCATGGGAAAAACCCATGGGCTATCAAATACCATGGATTGGTGTATTCTAAACTGTGGGCTTCTAAAATCACTTGGAAGATACCAAAACCATGATGGGAGAGGATGGTCTCTCCATTTAAGGATTTTATGATGAATGGGAGATGGTGGCCTCTCCATTTAATTCTTTTATAACTTATACATCCAAATTTAGACCATATTCTCCCTAAAATTCGGATCATTCCTCCCCCTTAGAAAATGATGGTCCCCGTCATTTAACACATGTTAAAAGAGAGCCATGATTACAATGTGCCAATTGCCAATGAAGAGAAGGGTTTTGTGTGGTTTAAGCTCCTCCTCTCTCGGCATGCAAGCCTTCTAGGTCTCAACCCCCAAGATCTAGATCAGTGGTATCATAACAGGTGTGCTCTCCATTGGAACAAGGGTTTGAAGCTTACTACGGGTTCAAAGATTTGCAGCAATCACCAACCTCCTTTTGGTACTATCAAAATACATTTTCCAAGCCATACATTGTAAGCATCATAGTTAGTCCACAGGCACTACAGGGATTTTCTACCCTCGGATCTTCATTCACCATTACAAGTAGAACCATACATGGATTCACTACATCCATTGGTTTGCAACATTTTCAATAATTTTGCAGGGTGTTCATGTTTCCCACAGAGGTTCTACAACCTCTACAACAGCCCATGTTGCTCTACAAACCCTTGGCCATCTACACTAAGCACTCTCAGATTCAAAAAACTTTAGAGGGATGCTATAGAATCTATGGTACGTTTAAGAAAGTCTACCATATCTCATTTGAAATTTTTCTATGTCAGATCAAATAGGTATCTCACGGAATTTCATTTCATTTTCTAGTTTGTAAGGTATTTTTGTTTGAAGTAGCACATATTTGTACACAATGCGGCCGCACGTATAGAAACTTTAAACAGGTTTATCAGACTCCATATAAAGTTTCAGAGGCTCTAGCATAGCTCATTGGAAAGGTATTTTTGTCTACTAAAATGGGTATTTTGTGGTTTTTCATTTGGCTTCCTGGTTTGAGAGATATTATCAGTCGAAGCAACATATGTTTGTAAAACAGTACGCACACGTCCCCTAAGCTTCAGCAAACCTTTTCTCATTCCCTGTGACACCATAGAAAAATTATGTTATATGGATGGAAAATTATTTTTGAGATCTCAAATGGGTCTTCGACAGAATTGAATTTCATCACCTGCAACAGAAGTTATGAATAGCTTTGCAGCAAGTCATCAATTGCCCCCAAAATCATGATTTTTCTAATTTGGGGATTTATTAAATCCTATTGTAATATTTACTCATTGTAATTACCCACGGTTTTGGGTCAACCACACAAAACCCATGGTTATGGGTCAACAACACAAAACTCTTCTCTTCAAAGGAAACAAGCTTGTCATTTCCATCATGGTTATAGGTCAACCTCGCAAAACCCACGGTTATATAGGTCAACCTCGCAAAACCCACGGTTATGGGTCAACCACGCAAAACTCACGATTATGGGTCAACCGCACAAAACTCTTCTCTTAATTGGCAATTGGCACATTGTAATCATGGATCTCTTTTTAGCATGGGTGAAATGATGGGGACCATCATTTTCTAAGGGGAGGAATGATCCGAATTTTAGGGGGCATATGCTCTAAATTCATATATATATAAGTCATAAAAGCATTAAATGGAGATGCCACCCTCTCTCATTCATCATAAAAATATTAAATGGAGAGGCCACCCTCTCCCATCCATGGTTTTGGAATCTTCCAAGAGATTCTAGAAGCTCACAATTTAGAATACACTCATACATGGTATTTGGTAGCCTGTGGTTTTGGCCCATGGTATGGCCCCAAGGCACATTGTAATAATGTTATATAAAGGCTTTATGCCTTCTCAATAAAGCATTCAATGATTTCTGACATCCTACATTGGAACTTATTATTGTGTGTAATTTTGTGAGTTATTTTCTTGGTTAATCCATTTAAGTTGTTGTTTTGAGAGGTGAGGCTCTTTGAGCCTCACCTCCGGTCTCGTTTATGGATCAAATGCTAGCAATTTTGCATATTTAATCTCCTCCTCTATTAGCATTCAAGCCTTTTGGTTCTTAGCCCCCAATATCCAAGATTAAATCTACAAATTGTTATCAATTGATCCAAGATTAAACTTGCAAATTGTTATCAATTGATCCAAGATCGAGATCGGAGGTGAGGCTCAGAGAGCCTCACCTCTTAGAACAACAACACAAATGGATTGAGAAAGAAGAACTCACAATATTAACACACAATAATAAGACCCAATATAAGATACCAGAAATAATAGATGTTTTATTGAGAATGCATAAATCATTTATATAACATTGTTACAATGTGCTTTGAGGCCATACCATGGGCCAAAACCATGGGCTACCAAATACAATGGATTGGTGTATTCTGAACTGTGGGCTTCTAGAATCACCTGGAAATTTATAAATCCATGGATGGGAGAGGATGGTGTCTACATTTAAGAATTTTATGATGAATGAGATCTCAGGGTGGCCTCTCCATTTAATGCTTTTATAACTTATACATCTGAATTTAGACCATAATCTTCCTAAAATTTGGATCATGGTCGAACAAGTAGAAAACAAGGATTTGTTTCACATTGTGTCGAAGGAGGAGTTTCTTACCGTATTAAAGTTATTTCAATGAGATAAAAGCCTGGGGCCAGACTAGTGGCCATCTGAATTTTATGTAGACTTCATTGAATTATTGGGTGACGATTTGCTGAAGGTAGTGGAAGAAGTTAGGATGTCAGGTGTCAAGTATAATCTGAAGCACCATGAATTCTACATTATTGACCTTAATTCCTAAAAATAACTGACCAACGACATTTTCATATTTTTGACCTATTTCCTTATGCAATAGTGTATATAAAATTATTGCTAAAATCGGGCCTCTTCTTTCCAGGTATGTGTCTAATGAGCAATTTGGTTTTCTTAAAGGTCGGTTGATCCATGAAGCAATTGGTTCATCATAGGAATTCCTACACACTATTAAGATCCCAAATCAAAAGGTGGAAGCTCTTAAGTTAGATCTGTCAAAATCCTACAACAAAGCTTCTTGGCTTTTCGTTCATCTAGTTCTTCTTCACATTGGTTTCAATCTAGAATTGACAAATTGGATAATGGGATGTGTGGTATCTCCCTATTTTGTAGTGTTGATCAATGGTTCAAGATCGTATTTCTTCAAATCCTCTCATGGTTTAAGGCAGGATGCCCTCTCTCCCCTTATTTGTTCTTGATGGTGATTGAAGTATTAAGTAGATTGTTGCACTTTGAAAGTTCTAGAAGAAGAATTTCAGGGGTGTCCTTCAATGGTCAAGAAAACATAGTGCATCTTATGTTTGTGGATGACATCTTTCTTTTTTGTCCACAATCTGTTATGGAATGTCAATGTTTGGAGGAAAATCTAGCAATATTTTGTAGGGGAACTAGAATGGATATCAATGAGCATAAATCTTCGCTATATATCCTCTAGAACCAGTTCATAGAGAGATATTTATGGAGAATATTTTTTCCATTTGAATGATGTAGGATGGAAGAGGGTATCCCCTATCTAGGATTCATCTGCAAGCCTTACAGGTATGGAAAATAGGACTGGTTATGGTTGATTTCCAAGGTAGAGTCCATAATCAATATGTGGTGAAACAAGTGGATCTCTAGAGGAAGTAGATTGGTTCTGATTAAAATAGTTCTGGAATACATCCTAGTATATTGGCATTTGTTAGCACATATTCTAAAATCTACCATGGACTCCATTTGCAAAATATCCTTCAACTACTCATGGAAAAATAGCAAGGACTATCAAGGATTCCACTTGGTCGAATGGAAAGATTTAGATGATCCCAAATCATCAGTATCCTAGGGTTTGAAGAATATATTCCATTTCAATAAGGTACTTGCTACAAAATCACTTTGGAACTTTATAACTAAAGAAAGCTTTTGGAAGGATATTCTTATTCCTAAATATATAGCACTAGGTTATGTGATTGATTGAGTGATAAGAATGGTTAAAAGCTATTAGTTGATTTATAATCAATGGAAAGCACTTTTAAATGCTTTTTAGGTGATTGCCCCATATTTATCTTGGAAAGTCATAAATGGAGAATCTGTTCAAGTGTGGTGTGGTGTAGTGATGGGGATTCGGAACAGAAATCGGCTTTCATTGGAAATTATCAGTCACTTGCAAGCTATCGGCAAAGTGACTTTGGATAAATTATGTAAGCCAACAAAGACTACAATTTGGAAACAAGGCTAGTTATTTGTTGAGGACCTTGGCTTAAGGGAGGATTTGAAGGAACCCTAGGAGAATTATCGCCCTATGCTTAGCCAAGATCATATTCATCTCTCTGGTGAATCCAATGCTTTGAAATGGATCTTCAACTCAGGAGGAGGAAACTACACAACTAAGCTTGGGTATGAATCAATTTACTCTCTAAATCTAGTGGATCCCAAATGGCGGTGGAGTAAACTATGGAAGATTAAATCTCCAACCAAATGCATATTACACTTCTGGTTAATGTTGGCTACATGTGCATTAACTTAGGAAAGGATGCAAAATTTTAATTTCAAGGGTCTGGGCATATGTCTTTTGTGTAAGGATAATGAAGAAACGATGGGTCACTTATTTTTAAAATGCAAATTTTCCAAAGTGGTTTGGAAAGAGGCTGAAACGTATTTAAAAATACCATATCTATGGACTTTTGTTTCAGATGGTACTACACAATCACGGCTCTTTTTTCCATTCAAATCTCTTCCACTGCTAATTTCATGGGGTATCTAGATTGGAAGTAATAGAGTCATTTTTTAAGGTCAGTTATTGCCTCCCTTACAGGCTTCATCTCTTGCTTTGCCTCTCTTCCAATATTATCGTTTATAGTGCAACATAAGGCCAGTAAGAGAGATAACTCCCTTGATCATTTTGCAAGATGGTCCCTGGTCATTTTTTAATAGGGTAAGTCAAGAGGATAACCTTATAAGTAGATTTTGGTTTGTATTATTCCTTACTGGAGACCACTACTTTCAGGGGAAAGGGTGTTTGGGTTCTGGCATAAACAACATGGATGAGTTCAAAGGTCTCTTCTATTTGCTTTAGTAGGCTTCTAGGAAAGGCATACAAAGTCTACAGGTGTTCATAGATTCAAAGTTGGTGATAAATTAGATGTTGGGTAAGGCTGAGATTAGAAACAATGGCCTAGCTTATTTGGCAATACATTTGAAGAGTATCAATGGATCGTTCCTATCTATACAATACAAGCACATTTATAAAGAGATGAATCCATTAGCCGATGATCTCTCTAAACAAAGTTGATTTATGCATCCTAGTCAGTTGAGATTAGAAGAATTTCGAGGAGGAAACTCATTATCCTCCTTGGAGATCCCCATTTGAAATCCATGTATTTTCACTATTTTGTGTCTCTGCTCAGATATATTACCAAATTCCTCTGGTTCATTACATGCTCTCAAACCTATGTCTAAATCCTCTTACCGACCATATTTATTTTTCCCTTTGGCACTGAAGAATGTAACTTCTGATCTTAATGAATAGAAATATGAATTTGTTTTCTTGGAAAAAAATATACATATTCTAGAAAAACATGTTTAGGAATATTACTTTTTCAATGATTATTTTTTGTTGTTGTATGTTTTTGCTATTGCAAGTATGACAGGTCTCATTAACCATTGCTTTGGAAACACTTCCTATAGTTTAAATATAACCTGATTCTTCGAGTCATTGGATTAATTTTTGTATTGTAAGTGGAAAGTATGTCTATACGTTATTTCCATTATATCCCTCATATTTTTATAAGAGTTCTTGCCCTTTCATTAACTTCTAGCACCACTCTAGATGAGCTAAGGACCAATTCATCATCATTTACATCGTTCATAATTTTTATTTTCTTAGGATGGAATTTATTTCCCTCGCTATCGGTCCCTGCAGAACATTTAACATATGTAAAATAGATTGTTTAAAACATGTTAATGAATATTCTTAAGTACATTATTACTGAAAATTCAAAGAAAAGATTCATATTGATTACCTTTTGATTCACCTAATTCATCCCTTTGCAAATTTTCCATCAAAGTCTTACTCTCTTCTGCACTTACAATGCAAAAAATCTTATTGAGTTTCCTCATGACATACATTAACCAATACACATTACTTAAACTTACATATAATTCAAACATATTAATTTTTTTATTGCAGGGTGATTCCGTGAAGATGGGTAACTCTTTTTGGCCAAATATGACGGTGAAAAACCGGAAATTTTACCCATGTATTAAATTGAAGCCCTCAAAACTCATATTTTCCACATGAATTTTGACATGCGGTTGAAAAACAAAATGTAGAGAATTATGTGGGCTTTCCAATGATATTTTTTTCGAAATATACCAATGTCATTTATCGTGTCGAATTTTCATTTAATGAAACGTGTCTACTTAAAACTTTGAAGAGCAATTAACAAGTAGTTTGTGTTCGTGCACAATAATTTAATGTTAAAGTAATAATTTTAAAAAATGAAATATGTGAACATTATCTAGACAGAATGCACTAGTGCTTACTTATTTTTCTTTTATTTTTTCTCGAAAAATTATATTTATTATTATTTTTCAAAATTGACCAATGAATATTTCAGTCGCATTTTGCACACATGTGTGTTCGTGCACCAAATCTTTTGATTGTTTACATAATTTGCAAAACTAAAAATACCCTTTTGAAGAGGACGCGTTTATCTAGTGCTTGTGTATTTTTTCAAAAATTTTGGATGTGTATTTTGAATGTTGTGGATTTATCTTTGAGCTCAATCGAAGTTGTTAGCAGGGTCTTTTTAGGGCAAGTTTTAGTAGAAACTTAAAAACAAAAGACATACGAACATAAAAATTCGTAAATTTTATGTATCTGGATAGAGGATTCATTGACGAATCCAGTGGTATCAATTCCGCCCATTAATGTGCATTTAATGACATGGTTTAACCCTCTGGAAGGCAGACAAAACTTTCATTCTGCAGTGAAATGGGTTCTCGGCCTGTTTTTTAGGCCCTCGATCGAGCTATTTGCTTGATTGAGGTATTTTAAATACCTCAATCGAGGGTTTAATTAGACCTTGATCGAGGGTTTTAACTAGACCTCGATCGAGGTATTTTAAAACCCTCGATCGAGCAAATTGCTCGATCGAGGGCATAAAAAAAGGTTGCGAGCCTTTTTTTTTTCAAAAGCTAGATCTAGCTTTTCAAAGCTAGATCGAGCTTTTGAAAAGCTAGATCGAGGTCTTGTTTCAACCCTCGATCGAGGTATTGTCAAGCCCTCGATCGAGGTATTTTAAAACCCCCGATCGAGGTATTAAACCTTGATCGAGGGTATGAAAAACAAATTTTTTGGATTCCACTTGCCAAAAATGGTGAACCAGCTTCGTGGATTCACCCTGCAATTATAAAGAACTTGCCTTGTTCTATTTTTTGGATGTGCTCCCATCGTGCTGATTCAAATTATTTTTCGAACTCTTATTAGACATTTTCTATCAATAAAATTTTTGGACCATTAAATAGAGAATCTATTAAATATATTATACAAATAAATTACATATCTTCTAGCTAAAAAAGTAGTCTGAAATATCGATGTTCTTTAGGAATACAAACGTCCCAATTTGTCTATCGTATATATGCACCGGTGTGTATACAATATATACGCATTGATACTGAAAAATAATTTAAAAAAAAAACTACTTTTTTGGTGGTGCGATATCTCTATATAAAAGCAATAGTGTGAGTATAAGTATCACACTGGGCAAAACTGTAGAATTTAAAAAAATATTTATAGCTAAATAGTGTGCTTATATGACAAGTGCACTAGGCATTCTACAGTACTATTCGCACCAAATTTAGTGAAAGCATTTTTTAGAAAGAAAAAAAAACTGGCAAGAATAGTGCCAGGATCTCCCAAACTTCCAGCTTTTATTAATTCTTCAAGATTACAGACATTACAGACTCATATAGTGGATCGACCTCGGATTGCGAAGTTCGTCACCACTGTCTCTCAACTGTGCCTGAACACAATGTCTTGGGTCCATTTAGCTTTTGCAACTTCCCAAAGGCATGAAGCTACTCGCAGGCTCCTGGGAGTCCCAATATATGCTCACTAGCACATCCTTACACAGACTCTATTTAACAGAGACGAGTCTCAGCTTTCTGATGCGATGTTATACTAGTTACGGCAACTCGCAGAGCATAATCACTTCGGCTCTCACACAGACTTGCAGAGCGGACTACTTGCTCATGCGACTCCTACTTGCAGAGCGGACTACTTGCTCATGCGACTCCTAGACTCGAGATGATCAAATGAGCTCTCAAGCCTCATATTTATAGCTATGAAGGGGGTTAACCGGTAGACTGAAACCTACACCAACCGGTTAAAAGCTAAGATTCCCGGGGACATGATGGGACCACATCATGTTTATCTCATCCCTCCGAGGCTCGGCCATACTATGACAACATACAAAGATTGACTGACACTTAAAGCAAATATGGTGGCCGACAGAATCTTGGCCCACTTATATCAGTCACTATTACAATACAGCGGGGCAAAAACATCCCGGAAAGCATAAAGCATAAAGCATAAAGGCCAAAAACATGGCCGACAAATTACAAAGTGGAGCATTAACCGGCCCACTACGGCTTCCAATCAAAAGCAAATATGTACAAAGATTCCAATCACAAGGATCACGGACCAAGCTGCTTCATTCCCACGAAAGGAATTTTAACTTTAATCAGTGCCGTATCCAGATCCGCAGACACATCGGATCTCACCATCTTCGCCACCTGGAACACCACCGTAGACACAGCCTAAAACACCTTCATCGAACAGGTTCTCTTCAATTTCACGCCTTGCCAAATCATCCTCCCAGTTGTAAGGCTGGGATTCTGTGTTTTGCCAATAACTGTCCTCCAGATATTCTTGCTCAGGATAAAGTAAATCACCAAAGCATTGTTCCACATCGGAACCATGCAGAGCTTCATTGGGACCAAAAATAAACTCAGAGGCAAATAAGGATTCAACTCTGTAGTTCAAAGGAAGGGTTCTACGATGAACTTTGGTGTCCAACCTGTTTCCACTTTCCCGTCAAGGACAAGATTGGCACCCATCAACAAAGTCAGGCTGGAGAAGCCTTGAAATCAACCACTAGAGGCAGGAGTTAAGGACAGCGATCAAAACCCCGAGAGTGGCGATGCACATCCGCGTCGAAACACCCAACGAGCGAGAGGATGCAAGTGGCTAACCAACGGTGACCGACGCCCAACAATCCAAAGCCGCGGAGCGGACAACTCTCGCATGGCAGGCCGCGCTCCAGAGGAACAGCGGAGCGAGATGCAACAATGTTCAAATACCCGCACGGTCTTTGAGCACAAACATCCAACGAAGGTGGCATGTACATGCGCAATGAACCCCCCACGTGGATGCCCTGCAGCCAAACGTATGATAGCAAAAGCAAATGGAGCACACTGTAAAATGGGGACAATCGATCCCTGCTTTCAATGATCCTACCGCAGGTTCACCTACGGTAACCTTGTTACGACTTCTCCTTCCTCTAAATGATAAGGTTCAGGGAACTTCTCACGACGTCCCCGGCAGCGAACCGCCGTCGTCGACGCGATCCGAACACTTCACTAGATCATTCAATCGGTAGGAGCGACGGGCGGTGTGTACAAAGGGCAGGGACGTAGTCAACATGAGCTGATGATACGCGCTTACTAGGAATTCCTCGTTGAAGACCAATAATTGCAATGGTCTATCCCCATCACGATGCAATTTGAGAAGATTTCCCAGCCCTCTCGAACCAGGGAGAAAAACTCGTTGACTGCATCAGTGTAGCACGCGTGCGGCCCAGAACATCTAAGGGCATCACAGACCTATTATTGCCTCAAACTTCCATGTCCTAAACGGCCATAGCCCCTCTAAGAATCTGGCCGTGAAGGGGAACCTCCGCGTAGCTAGTTAGCAGGCTGAGGTCTCATTCATTATCGGAATTAACCAGACAAATCGCTCCACCAACTAAGAACGGCCATGCACCACCACCCATAGAATCAAGAAAGAGCTCTTAATCTGTCAATCCTTACTATGTCTGGACCTGGTAAGTTTTCCCGTGTTGAGTCAAATTAAGCCGCAGGCTCCACTCCTGGTGGTACCCTTCCATCAATTCCTTTAAGTTTTAGCCTTGCGACCATACTCCCCCTGTTAGAACTGTAATCCACACTTAGTACCATAATCCATAAATTTTTATTGATCATGTGCTTAATTAAACCATAGTTTGGACTAGGTGACTACAGTTGGTCAAAAACCCACTTTTGAGAGTGTTCACACCCACTTCCAACCAAACCAGTTCACCCAGCCTCCTGTTTTGTCCACAAGTGCGCCCTCATTAATTTCTAGTGTGCCCTCTCTCCTTGTTTTGGGGAATTTCAGTTTTCCAAGGGCGCTAGGGTGGATTTTGCCCATTTTTGGCTAGATTTGGAGCATTTAATGCTCCCTTGGGCCCCCCAAACTCCTCTACTTGCTCACCCACGCCTGCCTTGAGCTCATTTATGACCCAGCATGCTTTAGCCACCTCCACACCAGAATTCGTGACTGTTTGGGGTGATTGGGATTGAGTTGGACCCACCTAGGGGGGATTGAGGCCAATTTGGCATTGTTGACTTGTACACTCAGCTTGAGCCACCTAATGCTCTCGAATTTCTCATGGATGTAATAAAAACCTGTTACTAACATTTTCGCATGTTAGACAGTCAGTTAATCAAAGGATTCAGCATACATTGTGTGTAATATTATCATCTTTTTCAAGTTTTTCCACTGTTTTTGCAAATTAATTCGATTTTGTGAGGTTCTCCATAGCTCCTAGATCTTCTGTGATCAAAATACTCACATGGTATCAGAGCCATCATGGAGTTAGTGATTTGCAGGTCAATATTGAGCATTGAACTGCATTCTAGAGAGGATTTCCAGATAAAAATTGAGTGTTTTTTGCAGGTGTTTCAGTATTTTTCTCACCATTAACGCAGCAGTCATGGAAGCAAACCAAATGTTGCTCACACCCTTCAATTTTTTTGATTGGAAGGCTGAGATGGTCATCAAGCTGAGATCTAAGGGTCTCTATAGAGTGACCATGGGCACAGAAGTGGAACCAAACTCTGCTGTGGAGAAAGCAAAGTACTACAATCGACTTGATGAAGCTTATGGATTGTTATGCCTGAGCATTTCAAGGGAACTCTTGTTTCATACAGACAGTTTGACAACCCCCAATGAAGTATGGGTGAAGCTAGAATCACTCTTTGGGAAAACTGATGAACTGAGAGGCCACTAGCTTGAAAACGAGCTCATTAGCTTGAGCCCAGCGCATTTTGAAACCATCCAGGAGTTCTTCACGAAATTCAAGTCACTGGTGCTTCAACTGCAACAATGTGGAATTGTTAAGAAGGAGGAACAACTGATTCTGTCCATCCTTTCGAAGCTAGGCCTAGAATTCTCTGTATTTGTTAGCACATTTCACTCAGCCAAAATGACCCTTCGAAATTGGCAAATGCCATCTCTAGCCACCTTCATGGAGTGTCTCACTCAGGAGCAGGACAAACTAGTTCAGATGGGCACCATAAAATCAAAGGACCAAGCATTGGCAATGGGTGTTTCAAATGCAAGCAAAGGAAAGCAGAAAGCAAAGAATTCGAAGCAGCAAGAGAAGAGGAAGTTTGACAAGACCAAGTCTGCAGATGGGGGTTCGAATCTGTCAAAGGAGAAGGACAAGAAGGGAAAGGAAAAGACCAAATGCACCTATTGTCATAGGGGATGGCATCCAGAGAGCTCATGTATGAAGAAAACCATTGACTCAATGGCGCAGCTGCTGGAGAAGAACAACATCCCAGTCCCTGAGGGCGCAAGGAAGAAGGAAAGCACCTCAAACCCTGACAATAAGGAGAAGTGTCATGCTTTGGTAGCAGGTATTTCGAATCCCTCTTCCTTCATCATTGATTCAGGAGCTTCCAGACATATGGTTTCATCCAGAGAGCTCTTCTCCTCTATGCATTCGAATGGTGGCCCAACAGTTCGAATGGGAGATGATTCAGAAATCCAAACCAAGGGGATTGGTAGGATTGACATGGAGCATGGCTATTTCAGTGATGTGATCTATGTACCTTCATTGGCTGCAAATTTGCTATCAGTCTATCAAATGACCCATACAGGAGAAGCCAAGAGAGTAACATTTACTCCAGATTTGGTAGAAATTTCAGAAATTTTCTCAAATCAAGTTGTGGCAGTAGGGTATGCAGATCATGATGAGAGAATGTACAAATTCTCAAATTTCATTCCAAATTCTAGTGACCATGCTCTTGTCTCTCATGCCAACGAGACTTCCAAGTTGTGGCATGAAAGATTTGGCCACATGAACTACAAATATCTCCAGACATTGCACAAGGACGAGATGGTGGAAGGGCTTCCAGAAATCAGATCTTCAAATGGTGCATGCATTGGGTGTGTAGTTGGAAAGCATCCTGAGCGCAGCTATGAGAAGGGAATGGCAAGGAGAGCCACTCAACCACTTGGATTGGTACATTCATACCTCATTGGTCCTCTTCCCACTCCATCATATGGTGGATCAACGTATGTACTTACATTCATAGATGACTACTCTCGATTCTGCTGGGTTTACTTCCTTAAATTGAAGTCAGAAGTGTTTGAGAAATTGAAGATTTGGAAAGCCCTAGTGGAGAACCATAGTGGTCATAAGATAAAGATCCTTAGGACCGATAATGGAAAGGAATATGTGAATAATAACATTCAGCACCTTTGTGAGGAATGTGGCATCCAAATGCAACATTCAATCCCCTACACACCTCAGTAAAATGGTGTGGCAGAGAGGAAAAATAGATCTCTCAAGGAGATGGCTACTTGCATGATTGAAGCTAGGGATCTAAGCCCTAAGCTATGGGCTGAAGCCATCAATTGTGCTGCTCATATTCAGAATAGAGCCTTTCACAAATCAGTCAAAGGAAAAACCCCCTATGAGGCATGGTTGGCCAAAAACCAAATGTGTCAAATTTCAGGATTTTTGGGTCTAGAGCATGGGCTCGAATTCCATCAGAAAAGAGGAAGGCTTTGGAGCCACAGAGCAGGGAATGTATCATGGTTGGATATGGTGAGGACACAAAGGGCTACAAGCTCTTTGACACATCCACACTCAAAACTTTCATTGAGAGAAGTGTGCAATTCGAAGAAGAACCAATTCCAGATTTTGAGCTTGCACCGGGGGAAAGCTCCTCTCCTCCACACCTTAATGAAATTAGTGATGATTCCACCTCTGATTTTTCTGATATTGCTGAAGATGACATGGCTGAAGATGACATTGCTGTACATGAGTCACCATCAAGGCCCAAGTGGGATGAGAAAATCATACAAGCTGCAGGTGAATTGGCAGGCAATCCCCAAGAGCCTAGGAAGACTAGATCTCAAACAATCAATGCTTCCTTTGCAAATGAAAGTGAACTTGCTGATCACTGTTATATGATGATTGGATCTGATCCAACATCATATCAGGAAGCTCATCATGATCCAAGGTGGAGAGCAGCAATGCAAGAAGAATTCCAGTCTCTCCAAGAGAACAAAACATGGGATTTGGTGCCTCTTCCTCCCAAGAGGAAACTTGTGCAATGTAAGTGGATTTTTCGAACCAAACCTATTGCTGATGGTTCTGATCTGAAGTATAAGGCTAGGTTAGTGGCTAAGGGCTACTCACAAATCCATGGTGTGGATTATACAGATACCTTTGCACCGGTTGCAAAGATGGACTCAATTAGACTAGCTCTAGCCATGGCAGCTAGTAAAGGTTGGGAAGTTCACCACATGGATGTCAAAAGTGCATTCTTGCATGGTGAGCTACAGGAAGAGATATATATGCAGCAACCTGAAGGATTCCAAGAGGATCCCACACTTGTATGCAGGTTGAAGAAGTCACTCTATGGACTCAAGCAAGCCCCCAGGGCTTGGTATGCCAAAATGGATGCTTTTTTGCTCTCAATTGGTTTCTGTCGATGCAAGTCTGATCCAAATGTTTATTTGCAGCATTGTGATGATAATTTGAAGGTCATTGTACTGTATGTTGATGATCTCTTAATTACAGGGAGCTGCACCAAACAAATTGGCTCAATTAAAGCTTCTTTGCACAGTGAATTTGCCATGAGCGACCTAGGATTGCTAAGGCAATTTTTGGGTTTGGAAATTGAGCAATCTGAGAGAGGTATATTGCTGAGTCAACCTAAGTATGCTTCAGACCTGTTATTCAAGTTTAAAATGGCTGAATGTAAGGCAGCCAAGTGCCCATTCCTTTCAGGCATAAAACTAGGTGAATTTGAAGACTCCCCATTGGTGGATTGCACTCTCTACAGGCAGCTAGTTGGAAGTTTGTTGTACCTTACACATAAAAGACCTGATTTGTCTTATGCTGTAAGTGCTGTAGCAAGGTATATGCAGTAGCCACATGAGATCCATTGGAAGGCAGCCAAAAGGATCCTTCATTATGTCCAAGGAACAAAGAACTTTGGGGTACACTATGCAGCTGGTTCTTCACTTCAACTAGCTGGATTTTCTGATTCCGATTGGGCGGGAGATCCCATCGATAGAAAGTCCACTTCAGGTTTTGTGTTTATGTTTGCTGAAGGTCCCATTTGCTGGTCAAGTAAGAAACAACATACAATTTCTCTTTCATCAGCAGAGGCAGAGTACAGGGCAGCAGTGAACGCAGCCACACAGTGTGTTTGGTTGCAAGGCATTCTTCGGGAGTTTGGTGTTGCTATTGATTCTCCAACCAATATTTGGGTGGATAATCAAAGTGCCATCAAGATATCTACTGATCCAGTACAGAGTCAAAGAACAAAGCACATTGAGATCCACATGCATTACATTCGGGGCTTGGTGCATGACAGGGTGATTTCATTGCAGTATTGCCCATCCACCGAGCAAACTGCAGATATTTTCACCAAGTGCTTTACTGAGAAGACCTTCACTCACTTGAGAGCTTTGATTGGAGTGAGTGATGGATGGTGATTGCTGCAATTTAATTGCAGGTTCAGCCCCATGTCCATTTTAGAGGGAAGTTTTTATCCCATGAGGTTTTACTTCTTTTCCTCGGTTCATATGGACAAATAAAATTTCTGTTTGTAATGAGGTGACTTGAGCCTTTGTTGCCAAGGCCTCCCACTTATCTTTCATGAGATTTACTAAGATATGGTTAAGGGGGGGTGTTAGAACTGTAATCCACACTTAGTACAATAATCCATAAATTTTTATTGATCATGTGCTTAATTAAACCATAGTTTGGACTAGGTGACTACAGTTGGTCAAAAACCCACTTTTGAGAGTGTTCACACCCACTTCCAACCAAACCAGTTCACCCAGCCTCCTGTTTTGTCCACAAGTGCGCCCTCATTAATTGCTGGTGCGCCCTCTCTCCTTGTTTTGGGGAATTTCAGTTGACCAAGGGCGCTAGGGTGGATTTTGCCCATTTTTGGCTAGATTTGGAGCATTTAATGCTCCCTTGGGCCCCCCAAACTCCTCTACTTGCTCACCCACGCCTGCCTTGAGCTCATTTATGACCCAGCATGCTTCAGCCACCTCCACACCAGAATTCGTGACTGTTTGGGGTGATTGGGATTGAGTTGGACCCACCTAGGGGGGATTGAGGCCAATTTGGCATTGTTGACTTGTACACTCAGCTTGAGCCACCTAATGCTCTCGAATTTCTCATGGATGTAATAAAAACCTGTTACTAACATTTTCACATGTTAGACAGTCAGTTAATCAAAGGATTCAACATACATTGTGTGTAATATTATCATCTTTTTCAAGTTTTTCCACTGTTTTTGCAAATTAATTCGATTTTGTGAGGTTCTCCATAGCTCCTAGATCTTCTGTGATCAAAATACTCACACCCCCTGGAACCCAAACACTCTAATTTCTCAGAAGGTCCTGGCGGAGTCCTTAGAGCAACATCCACCGATCCCTGGTCGGCATCGTTTATGGTTGAGACTAGGACGGTATCTGATCGTCTTCGAGCCCCCAAATTTCGTTCTTGATTAATGAAAAAATCCTTGGCAAATGCTTTCGCAGTGGTTCATCTTTCATAAATCCAAGAATTTCACCTCTGACAATGAAATACGAATGCCCCCGACAGTCCCTATTAATCATTACTTCGGTCCCGAAGGCCAACACAATAGGACCAGACTCCTATCACGTTATTCCATGCTAATGTATTCAGAGCATTAGCTTGCTTTGAGCACTCTAATTTTTTCAAAGTAACAACGCCGGAACCACGACCCAGCCAATTAAGGCCAGGAGCACGTCGCCGACAAAAGGGATGGAAGGGCAGGTGCACACCGAATAGGAGGACCGACCTTTACGACCCAAGATCCAACTACGAGCTTTTTAACTGCAACAACTTAAATATACACTATTGGAGCTGGAATTACCGTGGCTGCTGGCACCAGACTTTCCCTCCAATGGATCCTCGTTAAGGGATTTAGATTGTACTCATTCCAATTACCAGACTCGATGAGCCCAGTATTGTTATTTATTGTCACTACCTCCCCATGTCAGGATTGGGTAATTTGCACGCCTGCTGCCTTCCTTGGATGTGGTAGCCGTTTCTCAGGCTCCCTCTCAGGAATCGAACCCTAATTCTCCGTCACCCATCACCACCATGGTAGGCCTCTATCTTACCATCGAAAGTTGATAGGGCAGAAATTTGAAGGAAGCATCGCCAGCACAAGGGCCGTGCGATTCGTCGAGTTATCATGATTCACCGGAGAAGCGGGCAAGCCTGCGCCGACCTTTTATCTAATAAATGCATCCCTTCCGCGAAGTCGAGACTTGGTGCACATATTATCTCTAGAATTACTACGGTTATCTGAGTAGTAAGGTACCATCAAAGAAACTATAATTGATTTAATGAGCCATCCGCAGTTTCACATTCTGAATTAGTTCATACTTAGACATGCATGGCTTAATCTTTGAGACAAGCATATGACTACTGGCAGGATCAACCAGGTAGCATCCTAGCACTTCAAGGCACCCAAGGGCCCTGTATGGAGAGCACACTCGGAGCGCCCATCCACGACAGGAGACGATTTCCAACATACGTATAAGCTTCGTTTTGTTCCTTGCAACCTTGCAAATGTCGATGAGCGAGGCAAGTGGAAAGACCGCCGGGGGAGAAACCAAAGGAAAAGGCCAATTGTATCAGGAACAACCGAAAGAAGAGCATGAATGAACGGGCAATGCCCTCCACCCTCGAAACCCCTGGCACTAAGGCATAAGCCTATGCGGTTCCCCCGCCACGTATGCTGATGCAAGGCGTCGCTAAAAGTAATTTATCTTTAGCGGGCCAGCCGGAGGCCTGACCATTGTGGACAGAGCCCGAATGCCATGAGAAAATAAGGCGAGAACATTACCAATCTATCCAGCAAGAGCAAGAGAAAAGCTAGCCACCGTATCGGGAACAACCGAAAGAAGAGCATGAATGAACGAGCAAAGCCCTCCACCTTCGAAACCCCTGGCACTAAGGCATAAGCCTATGCGGTTCTCCCGCCACGTATGCTGATGCAAGGCGTCACTAAAAGTAATCTATCTTTAGCGGGCCATCCAGAGACCTGACCACTGTGGCAGAGCCCGAATGCCATTGGAAAAGAAGGCGAGAACATTACCAACACGTCCAACATATTCGCGGCAACCTTCGACATGCAAGCATCAATCTTCTGTTCACTGAGGAAATGATGGGGGTTTTCTCTGGGTACCAAAATCGGGGACAACCGAAAGAAGAGCATGAATGAACGAGCAAGGCCCTCCACCTTCGAAACCCCTGGCACTAAGGCATGAGCCTATGCGGTTCTCCCGCCACGTATGCTGATGCAAGGCGTCACTAAAAGTAATTTATCTTTAGCGGGCCAGCCGGAGACCTGACCACTGCGGCAGAGCCCGAATGCCATTGGAAAAGAAGGCGAGAACATTACCAACACGTCCAACATATTCGCGGCAATATTCTGGGTGATATTTACCACATGTTCCAGAGGTGTGTATCTACCACCATGGTGTCTCAGCCGAAACTTAAACCATTGGTTATGCTGATCTGCAGCTTGCATATCAGCCTCCAAATGTAAAATGAAATTAGCTCGCCGATTGAGCCAATCACTTCTTGGGCAGAAATTGTCTAGAAAAACCTCTGTCCAAACGGACCACTTTTTGTTGCGCATGTTACCAGGGTCTGCGCAGATAACCACAGAGGTTTTCTCTCTGCAAAACTGTAAGATGAGATTATAAGAACTCCATGTGAGGTTACCCTCACCCAAATCAACATACCAGACTAACCCATCTTTTTCATTGTTGCAGTCTACCCAAATTTCTCGGCATTTCCTCAGTTTCTCTTCAACATTTTGAAAACCGTTAAAGGCTTTCTTCTCCCAGCGCTCTAAAATTTGGAGCTTGCACGGGCTCGCTTGAATTTTCTTGATGAGAGTTAAGCTGAGATATTTCTCTGCTTGATGCCTATTAGCATAGTCAAGCAACTCTTTGCGCTCATTCACAGTCAAACTGTTATCCCATGGCTTTAAAAATAGTGCATTTCTGGGCAGCTGGTCTTCTTCTGGCATAGGGGATTTCCCCTTGTCTTCCCTGGAACTTCCACTTGCTGAAAACATACTCAAACTGGGAACTTCTTTCTGCATAGTTTCCCGTGTCAACATATCAGCAAGACAATTTAAATAACCAGGCTTGTAGACAATATCATAATCAAAATTAGAAAGCCAAATAAACCATTTTAGAATTCTACTGCTGTTTTCTGCCATCAGATTTTCATTTTTGAAGATACCAGGCATTATTTTGAGATATGTTCTAATTGTAAATCGCACTGGTTTCAGGTAAAGAATGAAATGATTCACTGTTTTCTTAACAGCCAAAATCTCCTTATGACTGCTGGGATAATTAAGCTCAGCGCATTTGAACGAACCAGATGCATATCCACAAATATTTTCTTTTCCATTTATTTCTTCGAGGAGAACACCACCCCATGTGGTATTGGATGCATCGGTTTCTATTATCAACTTACCAACTCCTTGAGGAAGATGAAGAGCTGGCAGATCTTTTACTCTACCTTTGATTTGCTGTACTGCTAGAGTCATTGCATCAGACCAGGGTGCAGGCTTTTTCTTTAACCGCTGCTGCAGACAATGAATGTCAGAAGCCTGTCCTTTATAAAAGGGTCTGATATAATTCAAGCAACCAAGAAAACGTTGCAACTGGGTTTTCTCAAGAATTTTGTCAGGAAAATGGTCAAATGAATTCAATACATGTTTCTACAAAACTACCTGACCACCTTTGATATGCAAACCCAAAAAATCCATTTCTGTCCTACCAATTTCCATTTTGGACTCAGACAGAACCAAACCATGTTTAAAAACTAATTCATAAAACTGCTGCAAATGTTTAAGATGTTCTTGCAGATTTCTGGAACAAATCAGAATGTCATCTATAAACACAGCTAACCAAGGGATGTCTCTAAAGATATCTTCCATTCTCTTTTGGAATTCTGAAGGAGCATTGTTTATTCCGAAAGGAAGGACTTTCCATTGGTATTTCCCATGAGGGACAACAAATGCAGTTTTATACCTGTCTTTGGCTTCAATGCCAATCTGGTAAAACCCTGACTTTAAATCAAACTTGCTGAAAATAGAACATCCTGTAATTTTTTGCAACAAGCTTGCTTTATCTGGCAAGGGGTACCTAATTTTCTGCAACACAGCATTCAGTGGTTTAAAGTCAACCACCAACCTCGGCTTACCTCTCTTCTGTTCTGAGTGCTTATTTACCACAAAAGCACGACATGCCCAAGGACTTTTTGGAAGGTTCAATTAGTCCTTTGTTTAGAAGCTCTTGTATTTCTTTAGAACATAAATCTCTTTCTATTGGGCTCATCAATCTCGCAGAGGATTTCATAGGCCGAATCTTTTGCAATGGATCAAAAGGAAGACTGACAAAATATTTTTCTCGTGTCCAGAAAGCATTTGGGCTTTCAGAACAACAATCCTTTTTAATCTTTTCTGTGATTCCTGCAATAAACTTTTCACTGTGTACTTCTGCATATGAAATACACCTTTCCATCTTATTCAGTGAGGCTTTGGACTGAACTGGGTGACTCTGGGTAGAAGGTAAAGGTTTACAACGCTGCACAAATTTATGACTTAAAGGAAGATTAATGGACTGGTTATTGACTGTACATGAAAATATCATTTTTTGAGTATCAAAAGAAAATGGACTGACTTTCATTAAAAATTCTGAACCTAAAACACAATCTTCACGGACTGCATCAAGTCTAAAAAGAGAGACTGAACTTTTTACACCAGACAAAGAGATTGGGAAATCTTTAGTTTTACCTGTCAAATACACAGGCGTACCTTGAATGGCTGAACCAAACTCTTTTGTTGACTCCCAATAGAAAGAAGGGATTGCATTACCTCTAGCAAGGTTGGACTGACATCCTGAATCGATTAGACATTGAATTGGGTAAGGTTTAAATTCATCAGGACATAAATCTAGGGTAATGAACAGTTTGGGACCAGACAGTGCTCCAAGCAGGCTAATATTCTATGACTGAGGTGAAGGAGACCTTTCTGGGGAAGATTCTGGTGATTCTTCCTTTGCTTCTGGCTGACCACATACTCTTTCAATTTCCTTGGACAGTTCTTCATCAGAAGACTGATCCTTTTCCTGAATCAAAACAATGAGAGCATGCTTTAAAGCATCAGCTTCTTTTAGCAGTTCCTTTATCTTTGACTGCTTTTCGTTCAAATGTATTCTCATAAACTTTTCTCTATCTGCTCTATGAGTTTTTTCTGTCAGAGTGGCTACCAGGGTAATCTTGATAAATCTCTATTGGATTAAAAGCTATAGTAGCCTTTTCTTTTCCTTTCCCTTTTGCCTCTGTCAAAGCTTTCAATTGAGACTGCAAAGCTTTTTTCTCTTCTCTTAACTCTGTTCTCTCTACATGTCTATATATAGGAATAGTAGACAACTTCAAATATATTGTAGCAATTTGTTTTTCAATTTGGTAAGGAGAAACAGAAGTGGAAAACATATACAAAGCAAAATCAAATTCAGGCTTCTCACACCCCCCTAAATGTGGTTCACTGTCAGAATCGGACTCGGAGGAGGAAGATGAGGACTGACCACATTTAGCTAAGACTGGAGTATCTTCTTCGCTTTCTGTACAAGAAGAAGATTCAGACTCAGAATCGAGAAGATAAATAACTTCGTCTAAAGGATCTGGGGAAGAAGCAAAGACTTTGTACAAATCCCACTAGGCTGGGTCAAGGGATGTACATAGAGCTGCTAGCCTGGGATTGGATTTTCTTTCTGGGCATTTGCTTGCCCAATGACTAGGTTTACCGCAAATGAAACAAACATCGCCTTTTCCTCTTTCATGTCTTCTCTTCACATATCTTTTGGACTTATACTTATGCTGCTTGTAAGGCTTTTTGTATTCTTTGTAACGGTGTTTAGATTTATGCTTGTATGGGCAGTCGGGATGGTACCTGGATTCTGAAGTATAAAACTTCTTCTTATGTTTCTTCTTTTCACAATGGCAACCTCCTTTGGCAAAGTGGCCTCTATTGTGTGCACCACACCCCCAATCAGGCATTCCAGCTACATCTTTACAAAAAGATGCAGAAAACATTTTTTGGTGCCTTTTAAAATCTTTACTGACTCTTCTCTCAAGGCAGTGATCTTGCCATGTTTCTAGAATCTGATTATGTAACTGTGCAAGAGAGAGACTTCTTAATTCTACCTTTTTATCCTTGAGAGCTTGTTCTACTGCATCTAGAACATGACCTGGATAGCTTCTCAAGTAGTGCTTAAGGTAGGCTGGGTTTCCTGACTTACCAGAGGAGATAAGTAGTTTCTGCATATAGCAGAAATACTCTTCTGCTTTGCTTAGATCACAAAGTCTAGCTGACATAAACAATGAGGCTAGGTGATCGTAGTCTTCTCCACCCTCTGGTCCATAAAATTCCCTACCAAGTGCAGAGAGGATCTGTTCATCTGCATCATCTGCAGATAACAGTTCGTTCATTGTCTCTTGTGGCAACCATCGCCACCATTCACATGCAAGTCCAGACAAACCAACAATTAATTGTGTTCCTAACATCTGACCTGTTAGGTTATGATCTTGCTGTTTTTTGTACAATATCCAATGGGTTAACAACTGAATAGCATTCTTAATTTCCTCACGTGACTGACACTGGATATTAAGGACTGGCTGCTCAGGCATCTGAGTGATCATATTATTCATTGAGTTAATCCCAACATTAAATACTTTTGGAGGCGGGGCAGACGCATAAGTAGCATCAGGCATATGCGTATCAAATTCCTCAAAACGAGGACCTTCAATTCTTCTCCTATTAGAAGATTCTTCCATCATATTTAAATCACCAATATATTTTGGATCAAGCACTGGTCTGAAAGTTTTAAACTCAATGATCCATTCTTCAATATCCTGTCTGATAGCATCACTTTCACTGAAATCCCATTCCGATTTTTCCTCATCTGGAATAACACTGAATTGTCCTAATGAGGCTGACTAATGATGACCCTTATTGGCAAGTTTCAAAACATGATCAGGAACAACATATTGTTTCTGTTTCAGTTCCTGTGTCTTTGAGCTCAGATTGCTCAGGACTGCTATTCTCCTTTCAATCTTCTGAGAAGCTTCTGCTATGGCCTTTTCTATCTGGGTCGTATCATGAAGTAGATGATCTAATAACTCAAGTTTAGTGATGACCTTATCCAATTGTTCCCTTGTTGTGGGGAAAATGCACCTATAGTTCAGGGGAGAAACTACCAACTTACGGTGATAAAGATAGACTTACAAGCATTCTGCAAGTATAACTAATAAATGAAGAGATTAGGGTTTAGAGATGTAGGCACCTTATTCAGAAGGTTGATCCTAGCTTTTCCTCCCTCGCTCTTCAATGCTTATCCAGTGTCGCAATGCCCAGACCTGCAAAACAACTTGATACCTTTCTCAAATACATTTGACTACATATATAATACTGATATCTATAATGGAAAGAGACATCAAACTATAATCAAACAGTGATCAAATCTTAAGACACATTAATGGGTCATATTTGGAAAGAGAAGAACGTCTGATCTTTATTAATGAATGAAAGCAAGTACATAAAATTATACCTTCCTTCAAGCTTGGCACTTCACGAAACCTAGATTCAAGATCTCCTGCTTCCGTTCTCCAAGGATCCCAGCCTCTAAGCAATTGTACTAGGGTTTACCAAAACTGAAGCACAAGAGAGGGGGATGAAGGTCTCCATTCCTCCAGCATAACTTTGCAATTGGGCTTGGTCCCTTCACATGGCCCTTCTACCCTCCTTATATAATCAATGAGGAAGAGGAAAAGAAGTTATAACCACTCAAGAGGTTTCCCAACCAACTTAACTTACTCGAATTTCGAGATTTTGACCAAAACAAGAGTGTACCCTACTCTACAGTATACAAAGTCGCGTACATATGGCAATGGGCGCTACTTTAAATGAGACAAAGTCGCGTACACACGCTACTATTATAACAGTAGAGTCGCGCTCATAGTGAAAAATGGCCAAAAACAGGCTTTTCTGCTCATTTTCAGGAGATAGTTTGGTCTGGAAAAATGTTCCTAAGGGTCATATACATCAAATGGGTCAAGAATGAGGTAATTTCAACCATTTTTAGTGTCCCAAATGACTCCTCCATCCACAATTGTCCTGTTGTGTGACTGAACTTGATCTCAAGAAGTGTCGTCATGCGACCAAGGGAAACAAGTGTCGTCACGGACGGAGAGGTGTCATTTCAAGCTATAACAGATGCCCCCTAATGTATGAGGTCAGAGGGAGTATAGGAAACGATGGCCGAAATACATTATAAATAAAAAAGAGTTGAATCGTGGAGGAACGGAGAAACCAAGAATCATAGGCTCAAATGAAGTACCTGAAAGCAAAGGCAAAGTCAGACAAACTTATCCATGGGGTAACTGTCCATGTTCAAATGGTGGAACATGATCTCCAAGAGGATACGACAATGGTCCAAATACTGATGCATATATCATGGCCACTAAAATACAAGCGTGGATCCATGAGGAACATAAGTGTAAACATAGCCACATAAATACAAGGTGGATCTATGTCCAAACTGGAGAACATAGACATAGAGAACAAGCTGGATCTATGTCTCATCAAGAGCCAAAAAGAGTGTGGCTCAGTCTTGCGCAACTTGGGCGATAACATAAATGAGGTGATGCTATTGAGGATCCCAAGGTCTTCATCAAAAACAACCCAAGGTACAAACCTATCCATGCGAATAAATGAGTTGATGTCGAACATGGGAGGTATCGTTTGATTACCGGTCATTGATGTATACCGTTAACAAACGCGAGGGTATCCACCAATAATGAAAATGGAACCCAAGGTACCTAGTACATTCAAGCAAGTGCGAATAAGTGATCTTGCCGTCGAACACTTGAAGAATCCATCGGATAGGAGACATTGATGTATTCCCATCTATCCAATAGCGAGGGAAACTGCCATTAATGACTGCAATCCCCAAGGTACTAACCGAAACTCTAAACTTCATTCCCAGAGCACAATGAGCTGAAGTCGATGGGAAGAAGTCCGTTGGAAGGGAGGCCTTAATGCATCCTCCATCATCCAACACGAGGGACACTCAAAAGGTATGAGCTGATTTGGAGTAGGATGGAACACAGGATGAAACATACTGACACCAAGGAATGACCGACACATGAGGTCAAGGCAACTGCAGAATGGCCGACACAGGTTATATCCTTGAACAGTGAGCACGACACAAGAGTGACTTAGGCAGCTTTGAACACAAAGGGACCACGATACAAGTCTGCAATGTAGGAGACATTAATAGATTCTCCAAATGATTGGAAGACTAACCAAATGGAGGAGTAGGAACTCTGAGATCAAGTTTACCCTAAGGCCAACGCTAGAACCCAACTTGTTTGATAGACTCAAAACAGGTGCTTTGTTCAAGGAAATAGTTGACTTGCTGCCATCATATTGAAAGATATTTTAACATTCTTCCCTTCCCTTTCCTTTTTCATTTTTTAACGAGCTTGACAAAGAACTAAAGCATGCTCGACGGTATTTTCATATTTAAGGAGTCTGAAAAACCTAGAAGAAAACTCCATACACCTATCCGTGGATTTTATATCGAGCCCGGATTGGTCTGTGCTCGGCGGTGTTTTCTTGCTTATAGAGTTGAAAAACTTAAACAGTCCTCTATACACTTATCCGTGGATTTTATATCGAGCCCGGATTGGTATGTGCTCGCTTGGTGTTTTCACATTTAGAGAGTCTGAAAACCCTAAAGACGACTCCAAAGGTCCTTTTTCGTAAAGTTAGTCTCCTTCCCCGAAAAAGTGTAAAATGATAAAAGGAGAACTCTTCTAGCGCATACAGGAGTATACCTAGAGTATACCTTTTCCATAAATTATCCACCAAGGCCCGGAAAAGGGGTAATTCTATACCTAAGTGGATGTCGGTTCAGTTATTTTAACGAGCCCAAAAAGACAACTATGCTCGGCAAACTTTTCCTATTTAAGGAGTCTGAAAAGGGCTTAAAAGAACTCCATAGGGATCTTTTCCATAAAGGTTTAATGAGTCTGTAAAAGTAAACTCATGACCTCCTTACTGTTTTTAACGAGCTCAAAGGAGATAGGAAAATGCTCATAACTTCCTTACTGTTTTTAACGAGCTCGAAGGGAAGGTGAAAGAAATGCTCGTAGCCTCCTTACTGTTTTTAACGAGCTCGAAGGAAAGGTGGAAGAAATGCTCGTAACCTACTTACTGTTTTTAACGAGCTCGAAGTAAAAGAAGAATGCTCGAAATGGGAAGAGACGAGTGTCAGGGACATGCGAAACTAGCTCCAAGCGCATGGAACAAAGCTATGCCTAATGCAAGGAACATGAGCAAGATAAGGACACTCAGGGTGTGTCTCCTCCAGGTAAAAGGTGTCAAATCGCGAAGGCAAAATGATACAGGGATTAGCGGAAATGAGATCAGAGATGGAGGCTTATACAACGAGCTAAAAGCGTGGAAGCCGGCTTCAGGCTCATTAGCGCAAGCGGGATCATAATAGATGCATATGCAATTTGAACACAAAGAGGGGAGCCTTATCAGGGATGGCCAGAAATATATGAGGAAGAAAGATATGAGGCTTCTTCTCAAAGTCATGGTAAATCTAAAAAGGCTCCCGAACCTATGAGAAAAACTCAGCATGGGCACCAGAATGGCATAAGGGTGCTGACTAGGGTGACCCATGTTAGGTAGGCTCTGCTGTCGGACCGGTGCACAATGCATAAAGGGATGGCTGACACACCAATATCCAACAGGTTCGACCCTATGGCGAATTCGGATGGCAAAAGGTTCAAATGCAACATAACAGCGGGGAAGCCTAAACCTATATGCAAGGTTCTGAATATACCTGACATGGTCGCACAAGGTGTCGAAAAGGACCAGTAAGCAAGTATACATCCAGCTAAGAATCCTGTCTCCAAGAAACATTAGTACCGGGATCATATCTAAAACATATGTAAAGGAAGACCCAATACAAGTCACTATGGTAGAAATACTTTCAACTTCACTATCATCAACAGCAGGCATAAACAAAGCAGAGTTTTCGAATGAAGACTCTATGGTACCCAAGCCCGAGGACTTACAATCAACAAAATCAAATTCAGGATGAAGATCAAAGTTGAAGGACATGATGGAATCTGCAGAAACAAATTCATCATCACGGGAGTTGAAAATTCTAGAAGCAGAATCAAACTCAGCAGGAACACCGATTTGCGGATCTATAGGAAAGTCCAAAGACTCAACAGTAGGAAGATCAAACTTTAAGGTCAAACCGGGGCTGGACATGACTGCGACTGGATCAACATCCAAATGAATGGCAGACTGTACTATAGACTCTAGGAAAACTTCATCGGAAGGAAGTATATCATCCCAGATAGAATACATATCTAAACATTCAGATGGAGGTGTCACTTGGTCAAAAGCTGGGACCAAGTCCCGAGAAGGTAAGCATGAACTCAGAGACTTCTTCTCAGTAGCAGTTGAACTCAAGGAACAATATGCCACATGAGGCGCATGTGACATAGTAGTGCCTAATGACGAGGGATCAGACTGGTCTACAGATGGGTAATAAGGAGGATCAACGAATGCAAGCTGGTCGATGGTGACAATGTTTTCGTTATGAGGGAAATGCATCACACGAAAAAGCGTAGACACCACAGCATGCATAGCATAAACGTAATCACGCCCGAGGATCATATCAAAGTCCATAGGGTCCTTTAGAACCATAAAATCAACTAAGACTGTTTTTCCACCCAAGGTAACAGGTGCCTGACGGAGGAATCCGATCGGTTCACTAGGTCTTCTATCGAAGGTCAACGGCCAATTAACAGCTGGAATAATATTAGGGAAACCCAAATCTCTCCAAGCATAAGCGGATAAGATACTAACAGAAGCACCTTCATCAACAATACATCGATCAACCGTATGGTTCCCGATATCAACCTTTATTTGAAAAGGTGTCGAAGAAGGAAGACGAGGCTCGGCTAGACTATTCCAATCAAAGGAAACAATCCTAGGGCTTGGTAGGGGTTCAAATGGCACAGATGAAGTGCCCCCTTTTTCAGGAACATCCAAACTGGAAATGCAGAAGACTTCAGTAGTAGGTGCATCAATCTCTGAAGGACTAATGGGATCGGTCGAAGATTGCATCGATTCAATCACTTCACTCTCCGAAGGAAGAGTGGGGTCGACCAAAGATTGCATTGGTTCAACCACTTTATCAACCAAAGGTTGATCTGACTGCAGGGAATCTATAGACAACTCAGGAACAGAGGTTCCTTCAGACATGGACCACACTCTTCGTGCCTCTGGAATGGCAGGGCATCGGTGAGTAAGGTGATCTCCCTTACAAAGTTTACAAGGGAACTTTGGTTTCCGTCCTATAGGTTTAGACTCCTTTACAACGTCAGTACTTTCAGCATGACTAGCATTGGCTGACAGCTTGCCCCCAGCATGACTCACAGAGGCTGGTTGCTCAGAAGCAGAAGACTTTTGAACTAAGGACCACACTTTTTGCACTTCTGGAAGTACAGGGCACAAGTAAGTAAGGTGGTCTCCCTCGCAAAACTTACAAGGGAACTTAAGCTTCTGTTTGTTGGGTTTGTCGACAATGTCAACTCCCTCAGCATGACTTGCAGTGGCTGATCTGGTGTCTCCAGTATGACTCACAGGAACTGGTGACTTGTCATTAATATGGCTAGCAGTGATCAATGACGTGTCCTCAACATGACTGACAGTGGTTGAAGACAAACTTTCAGTATGATTTTCAGTGACTAAAAGTTTTCTCCCAGCATGACCTCCAGAGGCTGGGTGGGTGCCCCCTGCATGATTTGCAGAGGCAGGGTGCTTGCCCCCTTGTTTTGGCATCTTCTTCCTATTCTTCCCCCGTCTATTCCTTTTAGACTGTTGGCTACTAGTATTGCTACTTTCGCCGCATGAGGTAGAAGGAGGAGGAGAAGATGTTACTGGCAAAGGAGGCAGAGGGTTCTGATGCTCTTGATTTGAGGTGCTCACAAAAGAAGCGTCAGGAGCATGCAAGGCATTCGGAGTGGAAAACAACCAAACCGGCAGCCCAATAGTGAATCCAGGAAGATTCAGAGTAGCCATTAAGGGAGCACCAATGTTTCCAATGAATGGAACAGCACAAGGATCCCCCGGAACAGGGGTACCTTGATTGGCACTCGCCGGAATGCTAGACATAGTTTCCTGCTCAAATGAACAAGAAGTTCTCTAAGGCAAACTAAAAAAAAAGTAGCACAAAGAGCACACCACTAAAAAAAAGGTCCTACGTAAATCAAACCAGGCAAACAGATGCCTTCCGGAGAAGAGTCTGGGATGATGAGGGCCCAGAACAGATCAACGAAGGATGAAGGACAGTTACCTGGGGTCCACAATACAATGACTAAGGGTGCAAGCGCTGGAATCACCCAACCGCCCTCCCAAAGACCTGCAAGGGATTTCCTCCCACGTCTGTCCTAGGTACAGCGGATATACCCTCCGCTGTCACCTGTGTATGAACCTAGAGTCTGATACTAAGGATACCACAACACCGAAAACTCCTGGGGGAACAGTCACCGATCGAATCAGAAAGCGTGGGCAGGGTAGCTAAGCCCGAAACTCGAAAGAGTCCCCAATACGCAATCCGATCCTGGCGTATGCTCGAACAGAAAGTAGGAGGGGTATTCCCACAAACTGATCTCACATTGACCTACTGCATATGCTCCCAGGCAAATTTTGAGTGAGGTGGGTTTGCCTAATGATAGTCTCACTACGATTTTTGCGCAATGTGTGATCTTGGGTGGTTTAAGGTGTTTTAAACCCAAGATCCTAACCAAGACTAGTTGGTGTAGTGTAACCTAGAAAAGAAAATGTTGCTAGTTCATTTTATTAGAGTTCATTTTAAAGGTTACTTGATTACTCAAAAAGGTAGTGGGTGTGTGAGAGTGGTTATAATAGAAATAGAGTACTGAAAATGAAATATTTACCACCAAACAAATCTTTTTCTTTTCAATGCAAGTCTTAAAATTCTGATCTAGAATGCATGTGCAAATGCAATTTTTTAATCTTTTGAATGCAAAAAGGTAAAAATAAAGTCTAAATGTAAAAAATTAAACTCAAAACCTAAGAATGCAGCTACTCAAGCAACTAGGTATGCAAAAGAAAACTTGTTCTTTTTGATGCAAAGCACTCTAAAATCTTTTAAGCCACTTGCAAGGTACTCTATTCAGAAGATAAATCAAAATTCTTTATGCTTTTCAAAGGTAAGAAACAAAAACTGAAACTAACTTACTATCAAAGCAAAGCAAAGAAACTTTCAGGTTCTCTTTATGAAACAGTAAAAGCTACCAAATATGACTTTCAAATTCTTATTGATGTAAGCATGCCAAACATTGGGAAAAGAGTACAAAAACTACTTTTAGACCCAAACGAAGCAAATAACCTACGAAGAAGTATGGTTTGGTAAAGTCAGGTCTGCACGTAAACAATGCAAACAAGGTCTTGAACAACAGCCAAAACACTTGAGCTTTCACTACCAAAGTAAAACTAAAAGCATAAGGGAGGACAAGAAACCAACCTAAGAGAGAAATTTCACTCAAATAGATACAAACAGGGTCAAAAAGACTCAAGAGGTTTCAAATCCAGTGGAAATGGGGCAATCAAGTTCAATCAGACTCAAATTAGGGTACAAAACACCAAACAGGTCCACAACCCCCCAACTTGGGTCAACAAGCCCCAAAACTTTCCAAACAAGCCCAAAATGATCAAAAGAGGTTCAAATCATGAATGTAGGATCAGTGCAAGGATGGGAGACCACTTACAGGGGTTTAACACAGACCTAAAGTCATCAGGGACCCCAAAAAATGCAGCCACAACCCCCAGATTTGGGTCCACAACCCAAAAACTCAAAAAATCAAACCCAGATTTTGAGCGCTACTGTGTATGAAGGAAACTAGCGCTCATAGCAGTATGGGCGCTACTGTGTATGAAGGAAACTAGCGCTCATAGCAGTATGGGCGCTACTGTGTGGTACAAACAGTAGCGTACAAGAAAAAAAGTCTAAAAAACGGGGTTAAAACCCCCAAACTGGGTCCACAAAGGTTTGCAAGGGTTGGGAAGGGTCTGTAAAAAGCCCAGGAGGGTCAAACAGAGCCTACTAACTGATCCTAATCAAGAAAATGAACAAAGACCATCAAACAAGACTGAAGAAATGACCTTGGATACCCCTAAGCAGTTAGGTTTTCCCCAGCGGAGTCGCCATTCTGTTGTGGGGAAAATGCACCTATAGTTCAGGGGAGAAACTACCAACTTACGGTGATAAAGATAGACTTACAAGCATTCTGCAAGTATAACTAATAAATGAAGAGATTAGGGTTTAGAGATGTAGGCACCTTATTCAGAAGGTTGATCCTAGCTTTTCCTCCCTCCCTCTTCAATGCTTATCCAGTGTCGCAATGCCCAGACCTGCAAAACAACTTGATACCTTTCTCAAATACATTTGACTACATATATAATACTGATATCTATAATGGAAAGAGACATCAAACTATAATCAAACAGTGATCAAATCTTAAGACACATTAATGGGTCATATTTGGAAAGAGAAGAACGTCTGATCTTTATTAATGAATGAAAGCAAGTACATAAAATTATACCTTCCTTCAAGCTTGGCACTTCACGAAACCTAGATTCAAGATCTCCTGCTTCCGTTCTCCAAGGATCCCAGCCTCTAAGCAATTGTACTAGGGTTTACCAAAACTGAAGCACAAGAGAGGGGGATGAAGGTCTCCATTCCTCCAGCATAACTTTGCAATTGGGCTTGGTCCCTTCACATGGCCCTTCTACCCTCCTTATATAATCAATGAGGAAGAGGAAAAGAAGTTATAACCACTCAAGAGGTTTCCCAACCAACTTAACTTACTCGAATTTCGAGATTTTGACCAAAACAAGAGTGTACCCTACTCTACAGTATACAAAGTCGCGTACATATGGCAATGGGCGCTACTTTAAATGAGACAAAGTCGCGTACACACGCTACTATTATAACAGTAGAGTCGCGCTCATAGTGAAAAATGGCCAAAAACAGGCTTTTCTACTCATTTTCAGGAGATAGTTTGGTCTGGAAAAATGTTCCTAAGGGTCATATACATCAAATGGGTCAAGAATGAGGTAATTTCAACCATTTTTAGTGTCCCAAATGACTCCTCCATCCACAATTGTCCTGTTGTGTGACTGAACTTGATCTCAAGAAGTGTCGTCATGCGACCAAGGGAAACAAGTGTCGTCACGGACGGAGAGGTGTCATTTCAAGCTATAACAGATGCCCCCTAATGTATGAGGTCAGAGGGAGTATAGGAAACGATGGCCGAAATACATTATAAATAAAAAAGAGTTGAATCGTGGAGGAACGGAGAAACCAAGAATCATACGCTCAAATGAAGTACCTGAAAGCAAAGGCAAAGTCAGACAAACTTATCCATGGGGTAACTGTCCATGTTCAAATGGTGGAACATGATCTCCAAGAGGATACGACAATGGTCCAAATACTGATGCATATATCATGGCCACTAAAATACAAGCGTGGATCCATGAGGAACATAAGTGTAAACATAGCCACATAAATACAAGGTGGATCTATGTCCAAACTGGAGAACATAGCCATAGAGAACAAGCTGGATCTATGTCTCATCAAGAGCCAAAAAGAGTGTGGCTCAGTCTTGCGCAACTTGGGCGATAACATAAATGAGGTGATGCTATTGAGGATCCCAAGGTCTTCATCAAAAACAACCCAAGGTACAAACCTATCCATGCGAATAAATGAGTTGATGTCGAACATGGGAGGTATCGTTTGATTACCGGTCATTGATGTATACCGTTAACAAACGCAAGGGTATCCACCAATAATGAAAGTGGAACCCAAGGTACCTAGTACATTCAAGCATGTGCGAATAAGTGATCTTGCCGTCGAACACTTGAAGAATCCATCGGATAGGAGACATTGATGTATTCCCATCTATCCAATAGCGAGGGAAACTGCCACTAATGACTGCAATCCCCAAGGTACTAACCGAAACTCTAAACTTCATTCCCAGAGCACAATGAGCTGAAGTCGATGGGAAGAAGTCCGTTGGAAGGGAGGCCTTAATGCATCCTCCATCATCCAACACGAGGGACACTCAAAAGGTATGAGCTGATTTGGAGTAGGATGGAACACAGGATGAAACATACTGACACCAAGGAATGGCCGACACATGAGGTCAAGGCAACTGCAGAATGGCCGACACAGGTTATATCCTTGAACAGTGAGCACGACACAAGAGTGACTTAGGCAGCTTTGAACACAAAGGGACCACAATACAAGTCTGCAATGTGGGAGACATTAACAGATTCTCCAAATGATTGGAAGACTAACCAAATGGAGGAGTAGGAACTCTGAGATCAAGTTTACCCTAAGGCCAACGCTAGAACCCAACTTGTTTGATAGACTCAAAACAGGTGCTTTGTTCAAGGAAATAGTTGACTTGCTGCCATCATATTGAAAGATATTTTAACATTCTTCCCTTCCCTTTCCTTTTTCATTTTTTAACGAGCTTGACAAAGAACTAAAGCATGCTCGACGGTATTTTCATATTTAAGGAGTCTGAAAAACCTAGAAGAAAACTCCATACACCTATCCGTGGATTTTATATCGAGCCCGGATTGGTCTGTGCTCGGCGGTGTTTTCTTGCTTATAGAGTTGAAAAACTTAAACAGTCCTCTATACACTTATCCGTGGATTTTATATCGAGCCCGGATTGGTATGTGCTCGCTTGGTGTTTTCACATTTAGAGAGTCTGAAAACCCTAAAGACGACTCCAAAGGTCCTTTTTCGTAAAGTTAGTCTCCTTCCCCGAAAAAGTGTAAAATGATAAAAGGAGAACTCTTCTAGCGCATACAGGAGTATACCTAGAGTATACCTTTTCCATAAATTATCCACCAAGGCCCGGAAAAGGGGTAATTCTATACCTAAGTGGATGTCGGTTCAGTTATTTTAACGAGCCCAAAAAGACAACTATGCTCGGCAAACTTTTCCTATTTAAGGAGTCTGAAAAGAACTCCATAGGGATCTTTTCCATAAAGGTTTAATGAGTCTGGAAAAGTAAACTCATGACCTCCTTACTGTTTTTAACGAGCTCAAAGGAGATAGGAAAATGCTCATAACTTCCTTACTGTTTTTAACGAGCTCGAAGGGAAGGTGAAAGAAATGCTCGTAGCCTCCTTACTGTTTTTAACGAGCTCGAAGGAAAGGTGGAAGAAATGCTCGTAACCTACTTACTGTTTTTAACGAGCTCGAAGTAAAAGAAGAATGCTCGAAATGGGAAGAGACGAGTGTCAGGGACATGCGAAACTAGCTCCAAGCGCATGGAACAAAGCTATGCCTAATGCAAGGAACATGAGCAAGATAAGGACACTCAGGGTGTGTCTCCTCCAGGTAAAAGGTGTCAAATCGCGAAGGCAAAATGATACAGGGATTAGCGGAAATGAGATCAGAGATGGAGGCTTATACAACGAGCTAAAAGCGTGGAAGCCGGCTTCAGGCTCATTAGCGCAAGCGGGATCATAATAGATGCATATGCAATTTGAACACAAAGAGGGGAGCCTTATCAGGGATGGCCAGAAATATATGAGGAAGAAAGATATGAGGCTTCTTCTCAAAGTCATGGTAAATCTAAAAAGGCTCCCGAACCTATGAGAAAAACTCAGCATGGGCACCAGAATGGCATAAGGGTGCTGACTAGGGTGACCCATGTCAGGTAGGCTCTGCTGTCGGACCGGTGCACAATGCATAAAGGGATGGCTGACACACCAATATCCAACAGGTTCGACCCTATGGCGAATTCGGATGGCAAAAGGTTCAAATGCAACATAACAGCGGGGAAGCCTAAACCTATATGCAAGGTTCTGAATATACCTGACATGGTCGCACAAGGTGTCGAAAAGGACCAGTAAGCAAGTATACATCCAGCTAAGAATCCTGTCTCCAAGAAACATTAGTACCGGGATCATATCTAAAACATATGTAAAGGAAGACCCAATACAAGTCACTATGGTAGAAATACTTTCAACTTCACTATCATCAACAGCAGGCATAAACAAAGCAGAGTTTTCGAATGAAGACTCTATGGTACCCAAGCCCGAGGACTTACAATCAACAAAATCAAATTCAGGATGAAGATCAAAGTTGAAGGACATGATGGAATCTGCAGAAACAAATTCATCATCACGGGAGTTGAAAATTCTAGAAGCAGAATCAAACTCAGCAGGAACACCGATTTGCGGATCTATAGGAAAGTCCAAAGACTCAACAGTAGGAAGATCAAACTTTAAGGTCAAACCGGGGCTGGACATGACTGCGACTGGATCAACATCCAAATGAATGGCAGACTGTACTATAGACTCTAGGAAAACTTCATCGGAAGGAAGTATATCATCCCAGATAGAATACATATCTAAACATTCAGATGGAGGTGTCACTTGGTCAAAAGCTGGGACCAAGTCCCGAGAAGGTAAGCATGAACTCAGAGACTTCTTCTCAGTAGCAGTTGAACTCAAGGAACAATATGCCACATGAGGCGCATGTGACATAGTAGTGCCTAATGACGAGGGATCAGACTGGTCTACAGATGGGTAATAAGGAGGATCAACGAATGCAAGCTGGTCGATGGTGACAATGTTTTCGTTATGAGGGAAATGCATCACACGAAAAAGCGTAGACACCACAGCATGCATAGCATAAACGTAATCACGCCCGAGGATCATATCAAAGTCCATAGGGTCCTTTAGAACCATAAAATCAACTAAGACTGTTTTTCCACCCAAGGTAACAGGTGCCTGACGGAGGAATCCGATCGGTTCACTAGGTCTTCTATCGAAGGTCAACGGCCAATTAACAGCTGGAATAATATTAGGGAAACCCAAATCTCTCCAAGCATAAGCGGATAAGATACTAACAGAAGCACCTTCATCAACAATACATCGATCAACCGTATGGTTCCCGATATCAACCTTTATTTGAAAAGGTGTCGAAGAAGGAAGACGAGGCTCGGCTAGACTATTCCAATCAAAGGAAACAATCCTAGGGCTTGGTAGGGGTTCAAATGGCACAGATGAAGTGCCCCCTTTTTCAGGAACATCCAAACTGGAAATGCAGAAGACTTCAGTAGTAGGTGCATCAATCTCTGAAGGACTAATGGGATCGGTCGAAGATTGCATCGATTCAATCACTTCACTCTCCGAAGGAAGAGTGGGGTCGACCAAAGATTGCATTGGTTCAACCACTTTATCAACCAAAGGTTGATCTGACTGCAGGGAATCTATAGACAACTCAGGAACAGAGGTTCCTTCAGACATGGACCACACTCTTCGTGCCTCTGGAATGGCAGGGCATCGGTGAGTAAGGTGATCTCCCTTACAAAGTTTACAAGGGAACTTTGGTTTCCGTCCTATAGGTTTAGACTCCTTTACAACGTCAGTACTTTCAGCATGACTAGCATTGGCTGACAGCTTGCCCCCAGCATGACTCACAGAGGCTGGTTGCTCAGAAGCAGAAGACTTTTGAACTAAGGACCACACTTTTTGCACTTCTGGAAGTACAGGGCACAAGTAAGTAAGGTGGTCTCCCTCGCAAAACTTACAAGGGAACTTAAGCTTCTGTTTGTTGGGTTTGTCGACAATGTCAACTCCCTCAGCATGACTTGCAGTGGCTGATCTGGTGTCTCCAGTATGACTCACAGGAACTGGTGACTTGTCATTAATATGGCCAGCAGTGATCAATGACTTGTCCTCAACATGACTGACAGTAGTTGAAGACAAACTTTCAGTATGATTTTCAGTGACTAAAAGTTTTCTCCCAGCATGACCTCCAGAGGCTGGGTGGGTGCCCCCTACATGATTTGCAGAGGCAGGGTGCTTGCCCCCTTGTTTTGGCATCTTCTTCCTATTCTTCCCCCGTCTATTCCTTTTAGACTGCTGGCTACTAGTATTGCTACTTTCGCCGCATGAGGTAGAAGGAGGAGGAGAAGATGTTACTGGCAAAGGAGGCAGAGGGTTCTGATGCTCTTGATTTGAGGTGCTCACAAAAGAAGCGTCAGGAGCATGCAAGGCATTCGGAGTGGAAAACAACCAAACCGGAAGCCCAATAGTGAATCCAGGAAGATTCAGAGTAGCCATTAAGGGAGCACCAATGTTTCCAATGAATGGAACAGCACAAGGATCCCCCGGAACAGGGGTACCTTGATTGGCACTCGCCGGAATGCTAGACATAGTTTCCTGCTCAAATGAACAAGAAGTTCTCTAAGGCAAACTAAAAAAAAAGTAGCACAAAGAGCACACCACTAAAAAAAAGGTCCTAAGTAAATCAAACCAGGCAAACAGATGCCTTCCGGAGAAGAGTCTGGGATGATGAGGGCCCAGAACAGATCAACGAAGGATGAAGGACAGTTACCTGGGGTCCACAATACAATGACTAAGGGTGCAAGCGCTGGAATCACCCAACCGCCCTCCCAAAGACCTGCAAGGGATTTCCTCCCACGTCTGTCCTAGGTACAGCGGATATACCCTCCGCTGTCACCTGTGTATGAACCTAGAGTCTGATACTAAGGATACCACAACACCGAAAACTCCTGGGGGAACAGTCACCGATCGAATCAGAAAGCGTGGGCAGGGTAGCTAAGCCCGAAACTCGAAAGAGTCCCCAATACGCAATCCGATCCTGGCGTATGCTCGAACAGAAAGTAGGAGGGGTATTCCCACAAACTGATCTAACATTGACCTACTGCATATGCTCCCAGGCAAATTTTGAGTGAGGTGGGTTTGCCTAATGATAGTCTCACTACGATTTTTGCGCAATGTGTGATCTTGGGTGGTTTAAGGTGTTTTAAACCCAAGATCCTAACCAAGACTAGTTGGTGTAGTGTAACCTAGAAAAGAAAATGTTGCTAGTTCATTTTATTAGAGTTCATTTTAAAGGTTACTTGATTACTCAAAAAGGTAGTGGGTGTGTGAGAGTGGTTATAATAGAAATAGAGTACTGAAAATGAAATATTTACCACCAAACAAATCTTTTTCTTTTCAATGCAAGTCTTAAAATTCTGATCTAGAATGCATGTGCAAATGCAATTTTTTAATCTTTTGAATGCAAAAAGGTAAAAATAAAGTCTAAATGTAAAAAATTAAACTCAAAACCTAAGAATGCAGCTACTCAAGCAACTAGGTATGCAAAAGAAAACTTGTTCTTTTTGATGCAAAGCACTCTAAAATCTTTTAAGCCACTTGCAAGGTACTCTATTCAGAAGATAAATCAAAATTCTTTATGCTTTTCAAAGGTAAGAAACAAAAACTGAAACTAACTTACTATCAAAGCAAAGCAAAGAAACTTTCAGGTTCTCTTTATGAAACAGTAAAAGCTACCAAATATGACTTTCAAATTCTTATTGATGTAAGCATGCCAAACATTGGGAAAAGAGTACAAAAACTACTTTTAGACCCAAACGAAGCAAATAATCTACGAAGAAGTATGGTTTGGTAAAGTCAGGTCTGCACGTAAACAATGCAAACAAGGTCTTGAACAACAGCCAAAACACTTGAGCTTTCACTACCAAAGTAAAACTAAAAGCATAAGGGAGGACAAGAAACCAACCTAAGAGATAAATTTCACTCAAATAGATACAAACAGGGTCAAAAAGACTCAAGAGGTTTCAAATCCAGTGGAAATGGGGCAATCAAGTTCAATCAGACTCAAATTAGGGTACAAAACACCAAACAGGTCCACAACCCCCCAACTTGGGTCAACAAGCCCCAAAACTTTCCAAACAAGCCCAAAATGATCAAAAGAGGTTCAAATCATGAATGTAGGATCAGTGCAAGGATGGGAGACCACTTACAGGGGTTTAACACAGACCTAAAGTCATCAGGGACCCCAAAAAATGCAGCCACAACCCCCAGATTTGGGTCCACAACCCAAAAACTCAAAAAATCAAACCCAGATTTTGAGCGCTACTGTGTATGAAGGAAACTAGCGCTCATAGCAGTATGGGCGCTACTGTGTATGAAGGAAACTAGCGCTCATAGCAGTATGGGCGCTACTGTGTGGTACAAACAGTAGCGTACAAGAAAAAAAGTCTAAAAAACGGGGTTAAAACCCCCAAACTGGGTCCACAAAGGTTTGCAAGGGTTGGGAAGGGTCTGTAAAAAGCCCAGGAGGGTCAAACAGAGCCTACTAACTGATCCTAATCAAGAAAATGAACAAAGACCATCAAACAAGACTGAAGAAATGACCTTGGATACCCCTAAGCAGTTAGGTTTTCCCCAGCGGAGTCGCCATTCTGTTGTGGGGAAAATGCACCTATAGTTCAGGGGAGAAACTACCAACTTACGGTGATAAAGATAGACTTACAAGCATTCTGCAAGTATAACTAATAAATGAAGAGATTAGGGTTTAGAGATGTAGGCACCTTATTCAGAAGGTTGATCCTAGCTTTTCCTCCCTCCCTCTTCAATGCTTATCCAGTGTCGCAATGCCCAGACCTGCAAAACAACTTGATACCTTTCTCAAATACATTTGACTACATATATAATACTGATATCTATAATGGAAAGAGACATCAAACTATAATCAAACAGTGATCAAATCTTAAGACACATTAATGGGTCATATTTGGAAAGAGAAGAACGTCTGATCTTTATTAATGAATGAAAGCAAGTACATAAAATTATACCTTCCTTCAAGCTTGGCACTTCACGAAACCTAGATTCAAGATCTCCTGCTTCCGTTCTCCAAGGATCCCAGCCTCTAAGCAATTGTACTAGGGTTTACCAAAACTGAAGCACAAGAGAGGGGGATGAAGGTCTCCATTCCTCCAGCATAACTTTGCAATTGGGCTTGGTCCCTTCACATGGCCCTTCTACCCTCCTTATATAATCAATGAGGAAGAGGAAAAGAAGTTATAACCACTCAAGAGGTTTCCCAACCAACTTAACTTACTCGAATTTCGAGATTTTGACCAAAACAAGAGTGTACCCTACTCTACAGTATACAAAGTCGCGTACATATGGCAATGGGCGCTACTTTAAATGAGACAAAGTCGCGTACACACGCTACTATTATAACAGTAGAGTCGCGCTCATAGTGAAAAATGGCCAAAAACAGGCTTTTCTGCTCATTTTCAGGAGATAGTTTGGTCTGGAAAAATGTTCCTAAGGGTCATATACATCAAATGGGTCAAGAATGAGGTAATTTCAACCATTTTTAGTGTCCCAAATGACTCCTCCATCCACAATTGTCCTGTTGTGTGACTGAACTTGATCTCAAGAAGTGTCGTCATGCGACCAAGGGAAACAAGTGTCGTCACGGACGGAGAGGTGTCATTTCAAGCTATAACAGATGCCCCCTAATGTATGAGGTCAGAGGGAGTATAGGAAACGATGGCCGAAATACATTATAAATAAAAAAGAGTTGAATCGTGGAGGAACGGAGAAACCAAGAATCATAGGCTCAAATGAAGTACCTGAAAGCAAAGGCAAAGTCAGACAAACTTATCCATGGGGTAACTGTCCATGTTCAAATGGTGGAACATGATCTCCAAGAGGATACGACAATGGTCCAAATACTGATGCATATATCATGGCCACTAAAATACAAGCGTGGATCCATGAGGAACATAAGTGTAAACATAGCCACATAAATACAAGGTGGATCTATGTCCAAACTGGAGAACATAGCCATAGAGAACAAGCTGGATCTATGTCTCATCAAGAGCCAAAAAGAGTGTGGCTCAGTCTTGCGCAACTTGGGCGATAACATAAATGAGGTGATGCTATTGAGGATCCCAAGGTCTTCATCAAAAACAACCCAAGGTACAAACCTATCCATGCGAATAAATGAGTTGATGTCGAACATGGGAGGTATCGTTTGATTACCGGTCATTGATGTATACCGTTAACAAACGCGAGGGTATCCACCAATAATGAAAATGGAACCCAAGGTACCTAGTACATTCAAGCAAGTGCGAATAAGTGATCTTGCCGTCGAACACTTGAAGAATCCATCGGATAGGAGACATTGATGTATTCCCATCTATCCAATAGCGAGGGAAACTGCCACTAATGACTGCAATCCCCAAGGTACTAACCGAAACTCTAAACTTCATTCCCAGAGCACAATGAGCTGAAGTCGATGGGAAGAAGTCCGTTGGAAGGGAGGCCTTAATGCATCCTCCATCATCCAACACGAGGGACACTCAAAAGGTATGAGCTGATTTGGAGTAGGATGGAACACAGGATGAAACATACTGACACCAAGGAATGGCCGACACATGAGGTCAAGGCAACTGCAGAATGGCCGACACAGGTTATATCCTTGAACAGTGAGCACGACACAAGAGTGACTTAGGCAGCTTTGAACACAAAGGGACCACGATACAAGTCTGCAATGTAGGAGACATTAACAGATTCTCCAAATGATTGGAAGACTAACCAAATGGAGGAGTAGGAACTCTGAGATCAAGTTTACCCTAAGGCCAACGCTAGAACCCCAACTTGTTTGATAGACTCAAAACAGGTGCTTTGTTCAAGGAAATAGTTGACTTGCTGCCATCATATTGAAAGATATTTTAACATTCTTCCCTTCCCTTTCCTTTTTCATTTTTTAACGAGCTTGACAAAGAACTAAAGCATGCTCGACGGTATTTTCATATTTAAGGAGTCTGAAAAACCTAGAAGAAAACTCCATACACCTATCCGTGGATTTTATATCGAGCCCGGATTGGTCTGTGCTCGGCGGTGTTTTCTTGCTTATAGAGTTGAAAAACTTAAACAGTCCTCTATACACTTATCCGTGGATTTTATATCGAGCCCGGATTGGTATGTGCTCGCTTGGTGTTTTCACATTTAGAGAGTCTGAAAACCCTAAAGACGACTCCAAAGGTCCTTTTTCGTAAAGTTAGTCTCCTTCCCCGAAAAAGTGTAAAATGATAAAAGGAGAACTCTTCTAGCGCATACAGGAGTATACCTAGAGTATACCTTTTCCATAAATTATCCACCAAGGCCCGGAAAAGGGGTAATTCTATACCTAAGTGGATGTCGGTTCAGTTATTTTAACGAGCCCAAAAAGACAACTATGCTCGGCAAACTTTTCCTATTTAAGGAGTCTGAAAAGAACTCCATAGGGATCTTTTCCATAAAGGTTTAATGAGTCTGGAAAAGTAAACTCATGACCTCCTTACTGTTTTTAACGAGCTCAAAGGAGATAGGAAAATGCTCATAACTTCCTTACTGTTTTTAACGAGCTCGAAGGGAAGGTGAAAGAAATGCTCGTAGCCTCCTTACTGTTTTTAACGAGCTCGAAGGAAAGGTGGAAGAAATGCTCGTAACCTACTTACTGTTTTTAACGAGCTCGAAGTAAAAGAAGAATGCTCGAAATGGGAAGAGACGAGTGTCAGGGACATGCGAAACTAGCTCCAAGCGCATGGAACAAAGCTATGCCTAATGCAAGGAACATGAGCAAGATAAGGACACTCAGGGTGTGTCTCCTCCAGGTAAAAGGTGTCAAATCGCGAAGGCAAAATGATACAGGGATTAGCGGAAATGAGATCAGAGATGGAGGCTTATACAACGAGCTAAAAGCGTGGAAGCCGGCTTCAGGCTCATTAGCGCAAGCGGGATCATAATAGATGCATATGCAATTTGAACACAAAGAGGGGAGCCTTATCAGGGATGGCCAGAAATATATGAGGAAGAAAGATATGAGGCTTATTCTCAAAGTCATGGTAAATCTAAAAAGGCTCCCGAACCTATGAGAAAAACTCAGCATGGGCACCAGAATGGCATAAGGGTGCTGACTAGGGTGACCCATGTTAGGTAGGCTCTGCTGTCGGACCGGTGCACAATGCATAAAGGGATGGCTGACACACCAATATCCAACAGGTTCGACCCTATGGCGAATTTGGATGGCAAAAGGTTCAAATGCAACATAACAGCGGGGAAGCCTAAACCTATATGCAAGGTTCTGAATATACCTGACATGGTCGCACAAGGTGTCGAAAAGGACCAGTAAGCAAGTATACATCCAGCTAAGAATCCTGTCTCCAAGAAACATTAGTACCGGGATCATATCTAAAACATATGTAAAGGAAGACCCAATACAAGTCACTATGGTAGAAATACTTTCAACTTCACTATCATCAACAACAGGCATAAACAAAGCAGAGTTTTCGAATGAAGACTCTATGGTACCCAAGCCCGAGGACTTACAATCAACAAAATCAAATTCAGGATGAAGATCAAAGTTGAAGGACATGATGGAATCTGCAGAAACAAATTCATCATCACGGGAGTTGAAAATTCTAGAAGCAGAATCAAACTCAGCAGGAACACCGATTTGCGGATCTATAGGAAAGTCCAAAGACTCAACAGTAGGAAGATCAAACTTTAAGGTCAAACCGGGGCTGGACATGACTGCGACTGGATCAACATCCAAATGAATGGCAGACTGTACTATAGACTCTAGGAAAACTTCATCGGAAGGAAGTATATCATCCCAGATAGAATACATATCTAAACATTCAGATGGAGGTGTCACTTGGTCAAAAGCTGGGACCAAGTCCCGAGAAGGTAAGCATGAACTCAGAGACTTCTTCTCAGTAGCAGTTGAACTCAAGGAACAATATGCCACATGAGGCACATGTGACATAGTAGTGCCTAATGACGAGGGATCAGACTGGTCTACAGATGGGTAATAAGGAGGATCAACGAATGCAAGCTGGTCGATGGTGACAATGTTTTCGTTATGAGGGAAATGCATCACACGAAAAAGCGTAGACACCACAGCATGCATAGCATAAACGTAATCACGCCCGAGGATCATATCAAAGTCCATAGGGTCCTTTAGAACCATAAAATCAACTAAGACTGTTTTTCCACCCAAGGTAACAGGTGCCTGACGGAGGAATCCGATCGGTTCACTAGGTCTTCTATCGAAGGTCAACGGCCAATTAACAGCTGGAATAATATTAGGGAAACCCAAATCTCTCCAAGCATAAGCGGATAAGATACTAACAGAAGCACCTTCATCAACAATACATCGATCAACCGTATGGTTCCCGATATCAACCTTTATTTGAAAAGGTGTCGAAGAAGGAAGACGAGGCTCGGCTAGACTATTCCAATCAAAGGAAACAATCCTAGGGCTTGGTAGGGGTTCAAATGGCACAGATGAAGTGCCCCCTTTTTCAGGAACATCCAAACTGGAAATGCAGAAGACTTCAGTAGTAGGTGCATCAATCTCTGAAGGACTAATGGGATCGGTCGAAGATTGCATCGATTCAATCACTTCACTCTCCGAAGGAAGAGTGGGGTCGACCAAAGATTGCATTGGTTCAACCACTTTATCAACCAAAGGTTGATCTGACTGCAGGGAATCTATAGACAACTCAGGAACAGAGGTTCCTTCAGACATGGACCACACTCTTCGTGCCTCTGGAATGGCAGGGCATCGGTGAGTAAGGTGATCTCCCTTACAAAGTTTACAAGGGAACTTTGGTTTCCGTCCTATAGGTTTAGACTCCTTTACAACGTCAGTACTTTCAGCATGACTAGCATTGGCTGACAGATTGCCCCCAGCATGACTCACAGAGGCTGGTTGCTCAGAAGCAGAAGACTTTTGAACTAAGGACCACACTTTTTGCACTTCTGGAAGTACAGGGCACAAGTAAGTAAGGTGGTCTCCCTCGCAAAACTTACAAGGGAACTTAAGCTTCTGTTTGTTGGGTTTGTCGACAATGTCAACTCCCTCAGCATGACTTGCAGTGGCTGATCTGGTGTCTCCAGTATGACTCACAGGAACTGGTGACTTGTCATTAATATGGCTAGCAGTGATCAATGACGTGTCCTCAACATGACTGACAGTGGTTGAAGACAAACTTTCAGTATGATTTTCAGTGACTAAAAGTTTTCTCCCAGCATGACCTCCAGAGGCTGGGTGGGTGCCCCCTGCATGATTTGCAGAGGCAGGGTGCTTGCCCCCTTGTTTTGGCATCTTCTTCCTATTCTTCCCCCGTCTATTCCTTTTAGATTGCTGGCTACTAGTATTGCTACTTTCGCCGCATGAGGTAGAAGGAGGAGGAGAAGATGTTACTGGCAAAGGAGGCAGAGGGTTCTGATGCTCTTGATTTGAGGTGCTCACAAAAGAAGCGTCAGGAGCATGCAAGGCATTCGGAGTGGAAAACAACCAAACCGGCAGCCCAATAGTGAATCCAGGAAGATTCAGAGTAGCCATTAAGGGAGCACCAATGTTTCCAATGAATGGAACAGCACAAGGATCCCCCGGAACAGGGGTACCTTGATTGGCACTCGCCGGAATGCTAGACATAGTTTCCTGCTCAAATGAACAAGAAGTTCTCTAAGGCAAACTAAAAAAAAAGTAGCACAAAGAGCACACCACTAAAAAAAAGGTCCTAAGTAAATCAAACCAGGCAAACAGATGCCTTCCGGAGAAGAGTCTGGGATGATGAGGGCCCAGAACAGATCAACGAAGGATGAAGGACAGTTACCTGGGGTCCACAATACAATGACTAAGGGTGCAAGCGCTGGAATCACCCAACCGCCCTCCCAAAGACCTGCAAGGGATTTCCTCCCACGTCTGTCCTAGGTACAGCGGATATACCCTCCGCTGTCACCTGTGTATGAACCTAGAGTCTGATACTAAGGATACCACAACACCGAAAACTCCTGGGGGAACAGTCACCGATCGAATCAGAAAGCGTGGGCAGGGTAGCTAAGCCCGAAACTCGAAAGAGTCCCCAATACGCAATCCGATCCTGGCGTATGCTCGAACAGAAAGTAGGAGGGGTATTCCCACAAACTGATCTCACATTGACCTACTGCATATGCTCCTAGGCAAATTTTGAGTGAGGTGGGTTTGCCTAATGATAGTCTCACTACGATTTTTGCGCAATGTGTGATCTTGGGTGGTTTAAGGTGTTTTAAAACCCAAGATCCTAACCAAGACTATTTGGTGTAGTGTAACCTAGAAAAGAAAATGTTGCTAGTTCATTTTATTAGAGTTCATTTTAAAGGTTACTTGATTACTCAAAAAGGTAGTGGGTGTGTGAGAGTGGTTATAATAGAAATAGAGTACTGAAAATGAAATATTTACCACCAAACAAATCTTTTTCTTTTCAATGCAAGTCTTAAAATTCTGATCTAGAATGCATGTGCAAATGCAATTTTTTAATCTTTTGAATGCAAAAAAGGTAAAAATAAAGTCTAAATGTAAAAAATTAAACTCAAAACCTAAGAATGCAGCTACTCAAGCAACTAGGTATGCAAAAGAAAACTTGTTCTTTTTGATGCAAAGCACTCTAAAATCTTTTAAGCCACTTGCAAGGTACTCTATTCAGAAGATAAATCAAAATTCTTTATGCTTTTCAAAGGTAAGAAACAAAAACTGAAACTAACTTACTATCAAAGCAAAGCAAAGAAACTTTCAGGTTCTCTTTATGAAACAGTAAAAGCTACCAAATATGACTTTTAAATTCTTATTGATGTAAGCATGCCAAACATTGGGAAAAGAGTACAAAAACTACTTTTAGACCCAAACGAAGCAAATAACCTACGAAGAAGTATGGTTTGGTAAAGTCAGGTCTGCACGTAAACAATGCAAACAAGGTCTTGAACAACAGCCAAAACACTTGAGCTTTCACTACCAAAGTAAAACTAAAAGCATAAGGGAGGACAAGAAACCAACCTAAGAGAGAAATTTCACTCAAATAGATACAAACAGGGTCAAAAAGACTCAAGAGGTTTCAAATCCAGTGGAAATGGGGCAATCAAGTTCAATCAGACTCAAATTAGGGTACAAAACACCAAACAGGTCCACAACCCCCCAACTTGGGTCAACAAGCCCCAAAACTTTCCAAACAAGCCCAAAATGATCAAAAGAGGTTCAAATCATGAATGTAGGATCAGTGCAAGGATGGGAGACCACTTACAGGGGTTTAACACAGACCTAAAGTCATCAGGGACCCCAAAAAATGCAGCCACAACCCCCAGATTTGGGTCCACAACCCAAAAACTCAAAAAATCAAACCCAGATTTTGAGCGCTACTGTGTATGAAGGAAACTAGCGCTCATAGCAGTATGGGCGCTACTGTGTATGAAGGAAACTAGCGCTCATAGCAGTATGGGCGCTACTGTGTGGTACAAACAGTAGCGTACAAGAAAAAAAGTCTAAAAAACGGGGTTAAAACCCCCAAACTGGGTCCACAAAGGTTTGCAAGGGTTGGGAAGGGGTCTGTAAAAATCCCAGGAGGGTCAAACAGAGCCTACTAACTGATCCTAATCAAGAAAATGAACAAAGACCATCAAACAAGACTGAAGAAATGACCTTGGATACCCCTAAGCAGTTAGGTTTTCCCCAGCGGAGTCGCCATTCTGTTGTGGGGAAAATGCACCTATAGTTCAGGGGAGAAACTACCAACTTACGGTGATAAAGATAGACTTACAAGCATTCTGCAAGTATAACTAATAAATGAAGAGATTAGGGTTTAGAGATGTAGGCACCTTATTCAGAAGGTTGATCCTAGCTTTTCCTCCCTCGCTCTTCAATGCTTATCCAGTGTCGCAATGCCCAGACCTGCAAAACAACTTGATACCTTTCTCAAATACATTTGACTACATATATAATACTGATATCTATAATGGAAAGAGACATCAAACTATAATCAAACAGTGATCAAATCTTAAGACACATTAATGGGTCATATTTGGAAAGAGAAGAACGTCTGATCTTTATTAATGAATGAAAGCAAGTACATAAAATTATACCTTCCTTCAAGCTTGGCACTTCACGAAACCTAGATTCAAGATCTCCTGCTTCCGTTCTCCAAGGATCCCAGCCTCTAAGCAATTGTACTAGGGTTTACCAAAACTGAAGCACAAGAGAGGGGGATGAAGGTCTCCATTCCTCCAGCATAACTTTGCAATTGGGCTTGGTCCCTTCACATGGCCCTTCTACCCTCCTTATATAATCAATGAGGAAGAGGAAAAGAAGTTATAACCACTCAAGAGGTTTCCCAACCAACTTAACTTACTCGAATTTCGAGATTTTGACCAAAACAAGAGTGTACCCTACTCTACAGTATACAAAGTCGCGTACATATGGCAATGGGCGCTACTTTAAATGAGACAAAGTCGCGTACACACGCTACTATTATAACAGTAGAGTCGCGCTCATAGTGAAAAATGGCCAAAAACAGGCTTTTCTGCTCATTTTCAGGAGATAGTTTGGTCTGGAAAAATGTTCCTAAGGGTCATATACATCAAATGGGTCAAGAATGAGGTAATTTCAACCATTTTTAGTGTCCCAAATGACTCCTCCATCCACAATTGTCCTGTTGTGTGACTGAACTTGATCTCAAGAAGTGTCGTCATGCGACCAAGGGAAACAAGTGTCGTCACGGACGGAGAGGTGTCATTTCAAGCTATAACAGATGCCCCCTAATGTATGAGGTCAGAGGGAGTATAGGAAACGATGGCCGAAATACATTATAAATAAAAAAGAGTTGAATCGTGGAGGAACGGAGAAACCAAGAATCATAGGCTCAAATGAAGTACCTGAAAGCAAAGGCAAAGTCAGACAAACTTATCCATGGGGTAACTGTCCATGTTCAAAATGGTGGAACATGATCTCCAAGAGGATACGACAATGGTCCAAATACTGATGCATATATCATGGCCACTAAAATACAAGCGTGGATCCATGAGGAACATAAGTGTAAACATAGCCACATAAATACAAGGTGGATCTATGTCCAAACTGGAGAACATAGCCATAGAGAACAAGCTGGATCTATGTCTCATCAAGAGCCAAAAAGAGTGTGGCTCAGTCTTGCGCAACTTGGGCGATAACATAAATGAGGTGATGCTATTGAGGATCCCAAGGTCTTCATCAAAAACAACCCAAGGTACAAACCTATCCATGCGAATAAATGAGTTGATGTCGAACATGGGAGGTATCGTTTGATTACCGGTCATTGATGTATACCGTTAACAAACGCAAGGGTATCCACCAATAATGAAAATGGAACCCAAGGTACCTAGTACATTCAAGCAAGTGCGAATAAGTGATCTTGCCGTCGAACACTTGAAGAATCCATCGGATAGGAGACATTGATGTATTCCCATCTATCCAATAGCGAGGGAAACTGCCACTAATAACTGCAATGCCCAAGGTACTAACCGAAACTCTAAACTTCATTCCCAGAGCACAATGAGCTGAAGTCGATGGGAAGAAGTCCGTTGGAAGGGAGGCCTTAATGCATCCTCCATCATCCAACACGAGGGACACTCAAAAGGTATGAGCTGATTTGGAGTAGGATGGAACACAGGATGAAACATACTGACACCAAGGAATGGCCGACACATGAGGTCAAGGCAACTGCAGAATGGCCGACACAGGTTATATCCTTGAACAGTGAGCACGACACAAGAGTGACTTAGGCAGCTTTGAACACAAAGGGACCACAATACAAGTCTGCAATGTGGGAGACATTAACAGATTCTCCAAATGATTGGAAGACTAACCAAATGGAGGAGTAGGAACTCTGAGATCAAGTTTACCCTAAGGCCAACGCTAGAACCCAACTTGTTTGATAGACTCAAAACAGGTGCTTTGTTCAAGGAAATAGTTGACTTGCTGCCATCATATTGAAAAGATATTTTAACATTCTTCCCTTCCTTTCCTTTTTCATTTTTTAACGAGCTTGACAAAGAACTAAAGCATGCTCGACGGTATTTTCATATTTAAGGAGTCTGAAAAACCTAGAAGAAAACTCCATACACCTATCCGTGGATTTTATATCGAGCCCGGATTGGTCTGTGCTCGGCGGTGTTTTCTTGCTTATAGAGTTGAAAAACTTAAACAGTCCTCTATACACTTATCCGTGGATTTTATATCGAGCCCGGATTGGTATGTGCTCGCTTGGTGTTTTCACATTTAGAGAGTCTGAAAACCCTAAAGACGACTCCAAAGGTCCTTTTTCGTAAAGTTAGTCTCCTTCCCCGAAAAAGTGTAAAATGATAAAAGGAGAACTCTTCTAGCGCATACAGGAGTATACCTAGAGTATACCTTTTCCATAAATTATCCACCAAGGCCCGGAAAAGGGGTAATTCTATACCTAAGTGGATGTCGGTTCAGTTATTTTAACGAGCCCAAAAAGACAACTATGCTCGGCAAACTTTTCCTATTTAAGGAGTCTGAAAAGAACTCCATAGGGATCTTTTCCATAAAGGTTTAATGAGTCTGGAAAAGTAAACTCATGACCTCCTTACTGTTTTTAACGAGCTCAAAGGAGATAGGAAAATGCTCATAACTTCCTTACTGTTTTTAACGAGCTCGAAGGGAAGGTGAAAGAAATGCTCGTAGCCTCCTTACTGTTTTTAACGAGCTCGAAGGAAAGGTGGAAGAAATGCTCGTAACCTACTTACTGTTTTTAACGAGCTCGAAGTAAAAGAAGAATGCTCGAAATGGGAAGAGACGAGTGTCAGGGACATGCGAAACTAGCTCCAAGCGCATGGAACAAAGCTATGCCTAATGCAAGGAACATGAGCAAGATAAGGACACTCAGGGTGTGTCTCCTCCAGGTAAAAGGTGTCAAATCGCGAAGGCAAAATGATACAGGGATTAGCGGAAATGAGATCAGAGATGGAGGCTTATACAACGAGCTAAAAGCGTGGAAGCCGGCTTCAGGCTCATTAGCGCAAGCGGGATCATAATAGATGCATATGCAATTTGAACACAAAGAGGGGAGCCTTATCAGGGATGGCCAGAAATATATGAGGAAGAAAGATATGAGGCTTCTTCTCAAAGTCATGGTAAATCTAAAAAGGCTCCCGAACCTATGAGAAAAACTCAGCATGGGCACCAGAATGGCATAAGGGTGCTGACTAGGGTGACCCATGTTAGGTAGGCTCTGCTGTCGGACCGGTGCACAATGCATAAAGGGATGGCTGACACACCAATATCCAACAGGTTCGACCCTATGGCGAATTCGGATGGCAAAAGGTTCAAATGCAACATAACAGCGGGGAAGCCTAAACCTATATGCAAGGTTCTGAATATACCTGACATGGTCGCACAAGGTGTCGAAAAGGACCAGTAAGCAAGTATACATCCAGCTAAGAATCCTGTCTCCAAGAAACATTAGTACCGGGATCATATCTAAAACATATGTAAAGGAAGACCCAATACAAGTCACTATGGTAGAAATACTTTCAACTTCACTATCATCAACAGCAGGCATAAACAAAGCAGAGTTTTCGAATGAAGACTCTATGGTACCCAAGCCCGAGGACTTACAATCAACAAAATCAAATTCAGGATGAAGATCAAAGTTGAAGGACATGATGGAATCTGCAGAAACAAATTCATCATCACGGGAGTTGAAAATTCTAGAAGCAGAATCAAACTCAGCAGGAACACCGATTTGCGGATCTATAGGAAAGTCCAAAGACTCAACAGTAGGAAGATCAAACTTTAAGGTCAAACCGGGGCTGGACATGACTGCGACTGGATCAACATCCAAATGAATGGCAGACTGTACTATAGACTCTAGGAAAACTTCATCGGAAGGAAGTATATCATCCCAGATAGAATACATATCTAAACATTCAGATGGAGGTGTCACTTGGTCAAAAGCTGGGACCAAGTCCCGAGAAGGTAAGCATGAACTCAGAGACTTCTTCTCAGTAGCAGTTGAACTCAAGGAACAATATGCCACATGAGGCGCATGTGACATAGTAGTGCCTAATGACGAGGGATCAGACTGGTCTACAGATGGGTAATAAGGAGGATCAACGAATGCAAGCTGGTCGATGGTGACAATGTTTTCGTTATGAGGGAAATGCATCACACGAAAAAGCGTAGACACCATAGCATGCATAGCATAAACGTAATCACGCCCGAGGATCATATCAAAGTCCATAGGGTCCTTTAGAACCATAAAATCAACTAAGACTGTTTTTCCACCCAAGGTAATAGGTGCCTGACGGAGGAATCCGATCGGTTCACTAGGTCTTCTATCGAAGGTCAACGGCCAATTAACAGCTGGAATAATATTAGGGAAACCCAAATCTCTCCAAGCATAAGCGGATAAGATACTAACAGAAGCACCTTCATCAACAATACATCGATCAACCGTATGGTTCCCGATATCAACCTTTATTTGAAAAGGTGTCGAAGAAGGAAGACGAGGCTCGGCTAGACTATTCCAATCAAAGGAAACAATCCTAGGGCTTGGTAGGGGTTCAAATGGCACAGATGAAGTGCCCCCTTTTTCAGGAACATCCAAACTGGAAATGCAGAAGACTTCAGTAGTAGGTGCATCAATCTCTGAAGGACTAATGGGATCGGTCGAAGATTGCATCGATTCAATCACTTCACTCTCCGAAGGAAGAGTGGGGTCGACCAAAGATTGCATTGGTTCAACCACTTTATCAACCAAAGGTTGATCTGACTGCAGGGAATCTATAGACAACTCAGGAACAGAGGTTCCTTCAGACATGGACCACACTCTTCGTGCCTCTGGAATGGCAGGGCATCGGTGAGTAAGGTGATCTCCCTTACAAAGTTTACAAGGGAACTTTGGTTTCCGTCCTATAGGTTTAGACTCCTTTACAACGTCAGTACTTTCAGCATGACTAGCATTGGCTGACAGCTTGCCCCCAGCATGACTCACAGAGGCTGGTTGCTCAGAAGCAGAAGACTTTTGAACTAAGGACCACACTTTTTGCACTTCTGGAAGTACAGGGCACAAGTAAGTAAGGTGGTCTCCCTCGCAAAACTTACAAGGGAACTTAAGCTTCTGTTTGTTGGGTTTGTCGACAATGTCAACTCCCTCAGCATGACTTGCAGTGGCTGATCTGGTGTCTCCAGTATGACTCACAGGAACTGGTGACTTGTCATTAATATGGCTAGCAGTGATCAATGACGTGTCCTCAACATGACTGACAATGGTTGAAGACAAACTTTCAGTATGATTTTCAGTGACTAAAAGTTTTCTCCCAGCATGACCTCCAGAGGCTGGGTGGGTGCCCCCTGCATGATTTGCAGAGGCAGGGTGCTTGCCCCCTTGTTTTGGCATCTTCTTCCTATTCTTCCCCCGTCTATTCCTTTTAGACTGCTGGCTACTAGTATTGCTACTTTCGCCGCATGAGGTAGAAGGAGGAGGAGAAGATGTTACTGGCAAAGGAGGCAGAGGGTTCTGATGCTCTTGATTTGAGGTGCTCACAAAAGAAGCGTCAGGAGCATGCAAGGCATTCGGAGTGGAAAACAACCAAACCGGCAGCCCAATAGTGAATCCAGGAAGATTCAGAGTAGCCATTAAGGGAGCACCAATGTTTCCAATGAATGGAACAGCACAAGGATCCCCCGGAACAGGGGTACCTTGATTGGCACTCGCCGGAATGCTAGACATAGTTTCCTGCTCAAATGAACAAGAAGTTCTCTAAGGCAAACTAAAAAAAAAGTAGCACAAAGAGCACACCACTAAAAAAAAGGTCCTAAGTAAATCAAACCAGGCAAACAGATGCCTTCCGGAGAAGAGTCTGGGATGATGAGGGCCCAGAACAGATCAACGAAGGATGAAGGACAGTTACCTGGGGTCCACAATACAATGACTAAGGGTGCAAGCGCTGGAATCACCCAACCGCCCTCCCAAAGACCTGCAAGGGATTTCCTCCCACGTCTGTCCTAGGTACAGCGGATATACCCTCCGCTGTCACCTGTGTATGAACCTAGAGTCTGATACTAAGGATACCACAACACCGAAAACTCCTGGGGGAACAGTCACCGATCGAATCAGAAAGCGTGGGCAGGGTAGCTAAGCCCGAAACTCGAAAGAGTCCCCAATACGCAATCCGATCCTGGCGTATGCTCGAACAGAAAGTAGGAGGGGTATTCCCACAAACTGATCTCACATTGACCTACTGCATATGCTCCCAGGCAAATTTTGAGTGAGGTGGGTTTGCCTAATGATAGTCTCACTACGATTTTTGCGCAATGTGTGATCTTGGGTGGTTTAAGGTGTTTTAAACCCAAGATCCTAACCAAGACTAGTTGGTGTAGTGTAACCTAGAAAAGAAAATGTTGCTAGTTCATTTTATTAGAGTTCATTTTAAAGGTTACTTGATTACTCAAAAAGGTAGTGGGTGTGTGAGAGTGGTTATAATAGAAATAGAGTACTGAAAATGAAATATTTACCACCAAACAAATCTTTTTCTTTTCAATGCAAGTCTTAAAATTCTGATCTAGAATGCATGTGCAAATGCAATTTTTTAATCTTTTGAATGCAAAAAGGTAAAAATAAAGTCTAAATGTAAAAAATTAAACTCAAAACCTAAGAATGCAGCTACTCAAGCAACTAGGTATGCAAAAGAAAACTTGTTCTTTTTGATGCAAAGCACTCTAAAATCTTTTAAGCCACTTGCAAGGTACTCTATTCAGAAGATAAATCAAAATTCTTTATGCTTTTCAAAGGTAAGAAACAAAAACTGAAACTAACTTACTATCAAAGCAAAGCAAAGAAACTTTCAGGTTCTCTTTATGAAACAGTAAAAGCTACCAAATATGACTTTCAAATTCTTATTGATGTAAGCATGCCAAACATTGGGAAAAGAGTACAAAAACTACTTTTAGACCCAAACGAAGCAAATAACCTACGAAGAAGTATGGTTTGGTAAAGTCAGGTCTGCACGTAAACAATGCAAACAAGGTCTTGAACAACAGCCAAAACACTTGAGCTTTCACTACCAAAGTAAAACTAAAAGCATAAGGGAGGACAAGAAACCAACCTAAGAGAGAAATTTCACTCAAATAGATACAAACAGGGTCAAAAAGACTCAAGAGGTTTCAAATCCAGTGGAAATGGGGCAATCAAGTTCAATCAGACTCAAATTAGGGTACAAAACACCAAACAGGTCCACAACCCCCCAACTTGGGTCAACAAGCCCCAAAACTTTCCAAACAAGCCCAAAATGATCAAAAGAGGTTCAAATCATGAATGTAGGATCAGTGCAAGGATGGGAGACCACTTACAGGGGTTTAACACAGACCTAAAGTCATCAGGGACCCCAAAAAATGCAGCCACAACCCCCAGATTTGGGTCCACAACCCAAAAACTCAAAAAATCAAACCCAGATTTTGAGCGCTACTGTGTATGAAGGAAACTAGCGCTCATAGCAGTATGGGCGCTACTGTGTATGAAGGAAACTAGCGCTCATAGCAGTATGGGCGCTACTGTGTGGTACAAACAGTAGCGTACAAGAAAAAAAGGTCTAAAAAACGGGGTTAAAACCCCCAAACTGGGTCCACAAAGGTTTGCAAGGGTTGGGAAGGGTCTGTAAAAAGCCCAGGAGGGTCAAACAGAGCCTACTAACTGATCCTAATCAAGAAAATGAACAAATACCATCAAACAAGACTGAAGAAATGACCTTGGATACCCCTAAGCAGTTAGGTTTTCCCCAGCGAAGTCGCCATTCTGTTGTGGGGAAAATGCACCTATAGTTCAGGGGAGAAACTACCAACTTACGGTGATAAAGATAGACTTACAAGCATTCTGCAAGTATAACTAATAAATGAAGAGATTAGGGTTTAGAGATGTAGGCACCTTATTCAGAAGGTTGATCCTAGCTTTTCCTCCCTCGCTCTTCAATGCTTATCCAGTGTCGCAATGCCCAGACCTGCAAAACAACTTGATACCTTTCTCAAATACATTTGACTACATATATAATACTGATATCTATAATGGAAAGAGACATCAAACTATAATCAAACAGTGATCAAATCTTAAGACACATTAATGGGTCATATTTGGAAAGAGAAGAACGTCTGATCTTTATTAATGAATGAAAGCAAGTACATAAAATTATACCTTCCTTCAAGCTTGGCACTTCACGAAACCTAGATTCAAGATCTCCTGCTTCCGTTCTCCAAGGATCCCAGCCTCTAAGCAATTGTACTAGGGTTTACCAAAACTGAAGCACAAGAGAGGGGGATGAAGGTCTCCATTCCTCCAGCATAACTTTGCAATTGGGCTTGGTCCCTTCACATGGCCCTTCTACCCTCCTTATATAATCAATGAGGAAGAGGAAAAGAAGTTATAACCACTCAAGAGGTTTCCCAACCAACTTAACTTACTCGAATTTCGAGATTTTGACCAAAACAAGAGTGTACCCTACTCTACAGTATACAAAGTCGCGTACATATGGCAATGGGCGCTACTTTAAATGAGACAAAGTCGCGTACACACGCTACTATTATAACAGTAGAGTCGCGCTCATAGTGAAAAATGGCCAAAAACAGGCTTTTCTGCTCATTTTCAGGAGATAGTTTGGTCTGGAAAAATGTTCCTAAGGGTCATATACATCAAATGGGTCAAGAATGAGGTAATTTCAACCATTTTTAGTGTCCCAAATGACTCCTCCATCCACAATTGTCCTGTTGTGTGACTGAACTTGATCTCAAGAAGTGTCGTCATGCGACCAAGGGAAACAAGTGTCGTCACGGACGGAGAGGTGTCATTTCAAGCTATAACAGATGCCCCCTAATGTATGAGGTCAGAGGGAGTATAGGAAACGATGGCCGAAATACATTATAAATAAAAAAGAGTTGAATCGTGGAGGAACGGAGAAACCAAGAATCATAGGCTCAAATGAAGTACCTGAAAGCAAAGGCAAAGTCAGACAAACTTATCCATGGGGTAACTGTCCATGTTCAAATGGTGGAACATGATCTCCAAGAGGATACGACAATGGTCCAAATACTGATGCATATATCATGGCCACTAAAATACAAGCGTGGATCCATGAGGAACATAAGTGTAAACATAGCCACATAAATACAAGGTGGATCTATGTCCAAACTGGAGAACATAGCCATAGAGAACAAGCTGGATCTATGTCTCATCAAGAGCCAAAAAGAGTGTGGCTCAGTCTTGCGCAACTTGGGCGATAACATAAATGAGGTGATGCTATTGAGGATCCCAAGGTCTTCATCAAAAACAACCCAAGGTACAAACCTATCCATGCGAATAAATGAGTTGATGTCGAACATGGGAGGTATCGTTTGATTACCGGTCATTGATGTATACCGTTAACAAACGCGAGGGTATCCACCAATAATGAAAATGGAACCCAAGGTACCTAGTACATTCAAGCAAGTGCGAATAAGTGATCTTGCCGTCGAACACTTGAAGAATCCATCGGATAGGAGACATTGATGTATTCCCATCTATCCAATAGCGAGGGAAACTGCCACTAATGACTGCAATCCCCAAGGTACTAACCGAAACTCTAAACTTCATTCCCAGAGCACAATGAGCTGAAGTCGATGGGAAGAAGTCCGTTGGAAGGGAGGCCTTAATGCATCCTCCATCATCCAACACGAGGGACACTCAAAAGGTATGAGCTGATTTGGAGTAGGATGGAACACAGGATGAAACATACTGACACCAAGGAATGGCCGACACATGAGGTCAAGGCAACTGCAGAATGGCCGACACAGGTTATATCCTTGAACAGTGAGCACGACACAAGAGTGACTTAGGCAGCTTTGAACACAAAGGGACCACGATACAAGTCTGCAATGTAGGAGACATTAACAGATTCTCCAAATGATTGGAAGACTAACCAAATGGAGGAGTAGGAACTCTGAGATCAAGTTTACCCTAAGGCCAACGCTAGAACCCAACTTGTTTGATAGACTCAAAACAGGTGCTTTGTTCAAGGAAATAGTTGACTTGCTGCCATCATATTGAAAGATATTTTAACATTCTTCCCTTCCCTTTCCTTTTTCATTTTTTAACGAGCTTGACAAAGAACTAAAGCATGCTCGACGGTATTTTCATATTTAAGGAGTCTGAAAAACCTAGAAGAAAACTCCATACACCTATCCGTGGATTTTATATCGAGCCCGGATTGGTCTGTGCTCGGCGGTGTTTTCTTGCTTATAGAGTTGAAAAACTTAAACAGTCCTCTATACACTTATCCGTGGATTTTATATCGAGCCCGGATTGGTATGTGCTCGCTTGGTGTTTTCACATTTAGAGAGTCTGAAAACCCTAAAGACGACTCCAAAGGTCCTTTTTCGTAAAGTTAGTCTCCTTCCCCGAAAAAGTGTAAAATGATAAAAGGAGAACTCTTCTAGCGCATACAGGAGTATACCTAGAGTATACCTTTTCCATAAATTATCCACCAAGGCCCGGAAAAGGGGTAATTCTATACCTAAGTGGATGTCGGTTCAGTTATTTTAACGAGCCCAAAAAGACAACTATGCTCGGCAAACTTTTCCTATTTAAGGAGTCTGAAAAGAACTCCATAGGGATCTTTTCCATAAAGGTTTAATGAGTCTGGAAAAGTAAACTCATGACCTCCTTACTGTTTTTAACGAGCTCAAAGGAGATAGGAAAATGCTCATAACTTCCTTACTGTTTTTAACGAGCTCGAAGGGAAGGTGAAAGAAATGCTCGTAGCCTCCTTACTGTTTTTAACGAGCTCGAAGGAAAGGTGGAAGAAATGCTCGTAACCTACTTACTGTTTTTAACGAGCTCGAAGTAAAAGAAGAATGCTCGAAATGGGAAGAGACGAGTGTCAGGGACATGCGAAACTAGCTCCAAGCGCATGGAACAAAGCTATGCCTAATGCAAGGAACATGAGCAAGATAAGGACACTCAGGGTGTGTCTCCTCCAGGTAAAAGGTGTCAAATCGCGAAGGCAAAATGATACAGGGATTAGCGGAAATGAGATCAGAGATGGAGGCTTATACAACGAGCTAAAAGCGTGGAAGCCGGCTTCAGGCTCATTAGCGCAAGCGGGATCATAATAGATGCATATGCAATTTGAACACAAAGAGGGGAGCCTTATCAGGGATGGCCAGAAATATATGAGGAAGAAAGATATGAGGCTTCTTCTCAAAGTCATGGTAAATCTAAAAAGGCTCCCGAACCTATGAGAAAAACTCAGCATGGGCACCAGAATGGCATAAGGGTGCTGACTAGGGTGACCCATGTTAGGTAGGCTCTGCTGTCGGACCGGTGCACAATGCATAAAGGGATGGCTGACACACCAATATCCAACAGGTTCGACCCTATGGCGAATTCGGATGGCAAAAGGTTCAAATGCAACATAACAGCGGGGAAGCCTAAACCTATATGCAAGTTTCTGAATATACCTGACATGGTCGCACAAGGTGTCGAAAAGGACCAGTAAGCAAGTATACATCCAGCTAAGAATCCTGTCTCCAAGAAACATTAGTACCGGGATCATATCTAAAACATATGTAAAGGAAGACCCAATACAAGTCACTATGGTAGAAATACTTTCAACTTCACTATCATCAACAGCAGGCATAAACAAAGCAGAGTTTTCGAATGAAGACTCTATGGTACCCAAGCCCGAGGACTTACAATCAACAAAATCAAATTCAGGATGAAGATCAAAGTTGAAGGACATGATGGAATCTGCAGAAACAAATTCATCATCACGGGAGTTGAAAATTCTAGAAGCAGAAACAAACTCAGCAGGAACACCGATTTGCGGATCTATAGGAAAGTCCAAAGACTCAACAGTAGGAAGATCAAACTTTAAGGTCAAACCGGGGCTGGACATGACTGCGACTGGATCAACATCCAAATGAATGGCAGACTGTACTATAGACTCTAGGAAAACTTCATCGGAAGGAAGTATATCATCCCAGATAGAATACATATCTAAACATTCAGATGGAGGTGTCACTTGGTCAAAAGCTGGGACCAAGTCCCGAGAAGGTAAGCATGAACTCAGAGACTTCTTCTCAGTAGCAGTTGAACTCAAGGAACAATATGCCACATGAGGCGCATGTGACATAGTAGTGCCTAATGACGAGGGATCAGACTAGTCTACAGATGGGTAATAAGGAGGATCAACGAATGCAAGCTGGTCGATGGTGACAATGTTTTCGTTATGAGGGAAATGCATCACACGAAAAAGCGTAGACACCACAGCATGCATAGCATAAACATAATCACGCCCGAGGATCATATCAAAGTCCATAGGGTCCTTTAGAACCATAAAATCAACTAAGACTGTTTTTCCACCCAAGGTAACAGGTGCCTGACGGAGGAATCCGATCGGTTCACTAGGTCTTCTATCGAAGGTCAACGGCCAATTAACAGCTGGAATAATATTAGGGAAACCCAAATCTCTCCAAGCATAAGCGGATAAGATACTAACAGAAGCACCTTCATCAACAATACATCGATCAACCGTATGGTTCCCGATATCAACCTTTATTTGAAAAGGTGTCGAAGAAGGAAGACGAGGCTCGGCTAGACTATTCCAATCAAAGGAAACAATCCTAGGGCTTGGTAGGGGTTCAAATGGCACAGATGAAGTGCCCCCTTTTTCAGGAACATCCAAACTGGAAATGCAGAAGACTTCAGTAGTAGGTGCATCAATCTCTGAAGGACTAATGGGATCGGTCGAAGATTGCATCGATTCAATCACTTCACTCTCCGAAGGAAGAGTGGGGTCGACCAAAGATTGCATTGGTTCAACCACTTTATCAACCAAAGGTTGATCTGACTGCAGGGAATCTATAGACAACTCAGGAACAGAGGTTCCTTCAGACATGGACCACACTCTTCGTGCCTCTGGAATGGCAGGGCATCGGTGAGTAAGGTGATCTCCCTTACAAAGTTTACAAGGGAACTTTGGTTTCCGTCCTATAGGTTTAGACTCCTTTACAACGTCAGTACTTTCAGCATGACTAGCATTGGCTGACAGCTTGCCCCCAGCATGACTCACAGAGGCTGGTTGCTCAGAAGCAGAAGACTTTTGAACTAAGGACCACACTTTTTGCACTTCTGGAAGTACAGGGCACAAGTAAGTAAGGTGGTCTCCCTCGCAAAACTTACAAGGGAACTTAAGCTTCTGTTTGTTGGGTTTGTCGACAATGTCAACTCCCTCAGCATGACTTGCAGTGGCTGATCTGGTGTCTCCAGTATGACTCACAGGAACTGGTGACTTGTCATTAATATGGCTAGCAGTGATCAATGACGTGTCCTCAACATGACTGACAGTGGTTGAATACAAACTTTCAGTATGATTTTCAGTGACTAAAAGTTTTCTCCCAGCATGACCTCCAGAGGCTGGGTGGGTGCCCCCTGCATGATTTGCAGAGGCAGGGTGCTTGCCCCCTTGTTTTGGCATCTTCTTCCTATTCTTCCCCCGTCTATTCCTTTTAGACTGCTGGCTACTAGTATTGCTACTTTCGCCGCATGAGGTAGAAGGAGGAGGAGAAGATGTTACTGGCAAAGGAGGCAGAGGGTTCTGATGCTCTTGATTTGAGGTGCTCACAAAAGAAGCGTCAGGAGCATGCAAGGCATTCGGAGTGGAAAACAACCAAACCGGCAGCCCAATAGTGAATCCAGGAAGATTCAGAGTAGCCATTAAGGGAGCACCAATGTTTCCAATGAATGGAACAGCACAAGGATCCCCCGGAACAGGGGTACCTTGATTGGCACTCGCCGGAATGCTAGACATAGTTTCCTGCTCAAATGAACAAGAAGTTCTCTAAGGCAAACTAAAAAAAAAGTAGCACAAAGAGCACACCACTAAAAAAAAGGTCCTAAGTAAATCAAACCAGGCAAACAGATGCCTTCCGGAGAAGAGTCTGGGATGATGAGGGCCCAGAACAGATCAACGAAGGATGAAGGACAGTTACCTGGGGTCCACAATACAATGACTAAGGGTGCAAGCGCTGGAATCACCCAACCGCCCTCCCAAAGACCTGCAAGGGATTTCCTCCCACGTCTGTCCTAGGTACAACGGATATACCCTCCGCTGTCACCTGTGTATGAACCTAGAGTCTGATACTAAGGATACCACAACACCGAAAACTCCTGGGGGAACAGTCACCGATCGAATCAGAAAGCGTGGGCAGGGTAGCTAAGCCCGAAACTCGAAAGAGTCCCCAATACGCAATCCGATCCTGGCGTATGCTCGAACAGAAAGTAGGAGGGGTATTCCCACAAACTGATCTCACATTGACCTACTGCATATGCTCCCAGGCAAATTTTGAGTGAGGTGGGTTTGCCTAATGATAGTCTCACTACGATTTTTGCGCAATGTGTGATCTTGGGTGGTTTAAGGTGTTTTAAACCCAAGATCCTAACCAAGACTAGTTGGTGTAGTGTAACCTAGAAAAGAAAATGTTGCTAGTTCATTTTATTAGAGTTCATTTTAAAGGTTACTTGATTACTCAAAAAGGTAGTGGGTGTGTGAGAGTGGTTATAATAGAAATAGAGTACTGAAAATGAAATATTTACCACCAAACAAATCTTTTTCTTTTCAATGCAAGTCTTAAAATTCTGATCTAGAATGCATGTGCAAATGCAATTTTTTAATCTTTTGAATGCAAAAAGGTAAAAATAAAGTCTAAATGTAAAAAATTAAACTCAAAACCTAAGAATGCAGCTACTCAAGCAACTAGGTATGCAAAAGAAAACTTGTTCTTTTTGATGCAAAGCACTCTAAAATCTTTTAAGCCACTTGCAAGGTACTCTATTCAGAAGATAAATCAAAATTCTTTATGCTTTTCAAAGGTAAGAAACAAAAACTGAAACTAACTTACTATCAAAGCAAAGCAAAGAAACTTTCAGGTTCTCTTTATGAAACAGTAAAAGCTACCAAATATGACTTTCAAATTCTTATTGATGTAAGCATGCCAAACATTGGGAAAAGAGTACAAAAACTACTTTTAGACCCAAACGAAGCAAATAACCTACGAAGAAGTATGGTTTGGTAAAGTCAGGTCTGCACGTAAACAATGCAAACAAGGTCTTGAACAACAGCCAAAACACTTGAGCTTTCACTACCAAAGTAAAACTAAAAGCATAAGGGAGGACAAGAAACCAACCTAAGAGAGAAATTTCACTCAAATAGATACAAACAGGGTCAAAAAGACTCAAGAGGTTTCAAATCCAGTGGAAATGGGGCAATCAAGTTCAATCAGACTCAAATTAGGGTACAAAACACCAAACAGGTCCACAACCCCCCAACTTGGGTCAACAAGCCCCAAAACTTTCCAAACAAGCCCAAAATGATCAAAAGAGGTTCAAATCATGAATGTAGGATCAGTGCAAGGATGGGAGACCACTTACAGGGGTTTAACACAGACCTAAAGTCATCAGGGACCCCAAAAAATGCAGCCACAACCCCCAGATTTGGGTCCACAACCCAAAAACTCAAAAAATCAAACCCAGATTTTGAGCGCTACTGTGTATGAAGGAAACTAGCGCTCATAGCAGTATGGGCGCTACTGTGTATGAAGGAAACTAGCGCTCATAGCAGTATGGGCGCTACTGTGTGGTACAAACAGTAGCGTACAAGAAAAAAAGTCTAAAAAACGGGGTTAAAACCCCCAAACTGGGTCCACAAAGGTTTGCAAGGGTTGGGAAGGGTCTGTAAAAAGCCCAGGAGGGTCAAACAGAGCCTACTAACTGATCCTAATCAAGAAAATGAACAAAGACCATCAAACAAGACTGAAGAAATGACCTTGGATACCCCTAAGCAGTTAGGTTTTCCCCAGCGGAGTCGCCATTCTGTTGTGGGGAAAATGCACCTATAGTTCAGGGGAGAAACTACCAACTTACGGTGATAAAGATAGACTTACAAGCATTCTGCAAGTATAACTAATAAATGAAGAGATTAGGGTTTAGAGATGTAGGCACCTTATTCAGAAGGTTGATCCTAGCTTTTCCTCCCTCGCTCTTCAATGCTTATCCAGTGTTGCAATGCCCAGACCTGCAAAACAACTTGATACCTTTCTCAAATACATTTGACTACATATATAATACTGATATCTATAATGGAAAGAGACATCAAACTATAATCAAACAGTGATCAAATCTTAAGACACATTAATGGGTCATATTTGGAAAGAGAAGAACGTCTGATCTTTATTAATGAATGAAAGCAAGTACATAAAATTATACCTTCCTTCAAGCTTGGCACTTCACGAAACCTAGATTCAAGATCTCTTGCTTCCGTTCTCCAAGGATCCCAGCCTCTAAGCAATTGTACTAGGGTTTACCAAAACTGAAGCACAAGAGAGGGGGATGAAGGTCTCCATTCCTCCAGCATAACTTTGCAATTGGGCTTGGTCCCTTCACATGGCCCTTCTACCCTCCTTATATAGTCAATGAGGAAGAGGAAAAGAAGTTATAACCACTCAAGAGGTTTCCCAACCAACTTAACTTACTCGAATTTCGAGATTTTGACCAAAACAAGAGTGTACCCTACTCTACAGTATACAAAGTCGCGTACATATGGCAATGGGCGCTACTTTAAATGAGACAAAGTCGCGTACACACGCTACTATTATAACAGTAGAGTCGCGCTCATAGTGAAAAATGGCCAAAAACAGGCTTTTCTGCTCATTTTCAGGAGATAGTTTGGTCTGGAAAAATGTTCCTAAGGGTCATATACATCAAATGGGTCAAGAATGAGGTAATTTCAACCATTTTTAGTGTCCCAAATGACTCCTCCATCCACAATTGTCCTGTTGTGTGACTGAACTTGATCTCAAGAAGTGTCGTCATGCGACCAAGGGAAACAAGTGTCGTCACGGACGGAGAGGTGTCATTTCAAGCTATAACAGATGCCCCCTAATGTATGAGGTCAGAGGGAGTATAGGAAACGATGGCCGAAATACATTATAAATAAAAAAGAGTTGAATCGTGGAGGAACGGAGAAACCAAGAATCATAGGCTCAAATAAAGTACCTGAAAGCAAAGGCAAAGTCAGACAAACTTATCCATGGGGTAACTGTCCATGTTCAAATGGTGGAACATGATCTCCAAGAGGATACGACAATGGTCCAAATACTGATGCATATATCATGGCCACTAAAATACAAGCGTGGATCCATGAGGAACATAAGTGTAAACATAGCCACATAAATACAAGGTGGATCTATGTCCAAACTGGAGAACATAGCCATAGAGAACAAGCTGGATCTATGTCTCATCAAGAGCCAAAAAGAGTGTGGCTCAGTCTTGCGCAACTTGGGCGATAACATAAATGAGGTGATGCTATTGAGGATCCCAAGGTCTTCATCAAAAACAACCCAAGGTACAAACCTATCCATGCGAATAAATGAGTTGATGTCGAACATGGGAGGTATCGTTTGATTACCGGTCATTGATGTATACCGTTAACAAACGCGAGGGTATCCACCAATAATGAAAATGGAACCCAAGGTACCTAGTACATTCAAGCAAGTGCGAATAAGTGATCTTGCCGTCGAACACTTGAAGAATCCATCGGATAGGAGACATTGATGTATTCCCATCTATCCAATAGCGAGGGAAACTGCCACTAATGACTGCAATCCCCAAGGTACTAACCGAAACTCTAAACTTCATTCCCAGAGCACAATGAGCTGAAGTCGATGGGAAGAAGTCCGTTGGAAGGGAGGCCTTAATGCATCCTCCATCATCCAACACGAGGGACACTCAAAAGGTATGAGCTGATTTGGAGTAGGATGGAACACAGGATGAAACATACTGACACCAAGGAATGGCCGACACATGAGGTCAAGGCAACTGCAGAATGGCCGACACAGGTTATATCCTTGAACAGTGAGCACGACACAAGAGTGACTTAGGCAGCTTTGAACACAAAGGGACCACGATACAAGTCTGCAATGTAGGAGACATTAACAGATTCTCCAAATGATTGGAAGACTAACCAAATGGAGGAGTAGGAACTCTGAGATCAAGTTTACCCTAAGGCCAACGCTAGAACCCAACTTGTTTGATAGACTCAAAACAGGTGCTTTGTTCAAGGAAATAGTTGACTTGCTGCCATCATATTGAAAGATATTTTAACATTCTTCCCTTCCCTTTCCTTTTTCATTTTTTAACGAGCTTGACAAAGAACTAAAGCATGCTCGACGGTATTTTCATATTTAAGGAGTCTGAAAAACCTAGAAGAAAACTCCATACACCTATCCGTGGATTTTATATCGAGCCCGGATTGGTCTGTGCTCGGCGGTGTTTTCTTGCTTATAGAGTTGAAAAACTTAAACAGTCCTCTATACACTTATCCGTGGATTTTATATCGAGCCCGGATTGGTATGTGCTCGCTTGGTGTTTTCACATTTAGAGAGTCTGAAAACCCTAAAGACGACTCCAAAGGTCCTTTTTCGTAAAGTTAGTCTCCTTCCCCGAAAAAGTGTAAAATGATAAAAGGAGAACTCTTCTAGCGCATACAGGAGTATACCTAGAGTATACCTTTTCCATAAATTATCCACCAAGGCCCGGAAAAGGGGTAATTCTATACCTAAGTGGATGTCGGTTCAGTTATTTTAACGAGACCAAAAAGACAACTATGCTCGGCAAACTTTTCCTATTTAAGGAGTCTGAAAAGAACTCCATAGGGATCTTTTCCATAAAGGTTTAATGAGTCTGGAAAAGTAAACTCATGACCTCCTTACTGTTTTTAACGAGCTCAAAGGAGATAGGAAAATGCTCATAACTTCCTTACTGTTTTTAACGAGCTCGAAGGGAAGGTGAAAGAAATGCTCTTAGCCTCCTTACTGTTTTTAACGAGCTCGAAGGAAAGGTGGAAGAAATGCTCGTAACCTACTTACTGTTTTTAACGAGCTCGAAGTAAAAGAAGAATGCTCGAAATGGGAAGAGACGAGTGTCAGGGACATGCGAAACTAGCTCCAAGCGCATGGAACAAAGCTATGCCTAATGCAAGGAACATGAGCAAGATAAGGACACTCAGGGTGTGTCTCCTCCAGGTAAAAGGTGTCAAATCGCGAAGGCAAAATGATACAGGGATTAGCGGAAATGAGATCAGAGATGGAGGCTTATACAACGAGCTAAAAGCGTGGAAGCCGGCTTCAGGCTCATTAGCGCAAGCGGGATCATAATAGATGCATATGCAATTTGAACACAAAGAGGGGAGCCTTATCAGGGATGGCCAGAAATATATGAGGAAGAAAGATATGAGGCTTCTTCTCAAAGTCATGGTAAATCTAAAAAGGCTCCCGAACCTATGAGAAAAACTCAACATGGGCACCAGAATGGCATAAGGGTGCTGACTAGGGTGACCCATGTTAGGTAGGCTCTGCTGTCGGACCGGTGCACAATGCATAAAGGGATGGCTGACACACCAATATCCAACAGGTTCGACCCTATGGCGAATTCGGATGGCAAAAGGTTCAAATGCAACATAACAGCGGGGAAGCCTAAACCTATATGCAAGGTTCTGAATATACCTGACATGGTCGCACAAGGTGTCGAAAAGGACCAGTAAGCAAGTATACATCCAGCTAAGAATCCTGTCTCCAAGAAACATTAGTACCGGGATCATATCTAAAACATATGTAAAGGAAGACCCAATACAAGTCACTATGGTAGAAATACTTTCAACTTCACTATCATCAACAGCAGGCATAAACAAAGCAGAGTTTTCGAATGAAGACTCTATGGTACCCAAGCCCGAGGACTTACAATCAACAAAATCAAATTCAGGATGAAGATCAAAGTTGAAGGACATGATGGAATCTGCAGAAACAAATTCATCATCACGGGAGTTGAAAATTCTAGAAGCAGAATCAAACTCAGCAGGAACACCGATTTGTGGATCTATAGGAAAGTCCAAAGACTCAACAGTAGGAAGATCAAACTTTAAGGTCAAACCGGGGCTGGACATGACTGCGACTGGATCAACATCCAAATGAATGGCAGACTGTACTATAGACTCTAGGAAAACTTCATCGGAAGGAAGTATATCATCCCAGATAGAATACATATCTAAACATTCAGATGGAGGTGTCACTTGGTCAAAAGCTGGGACCAAGTCCCGAGAAGGTAAGCATGAACTCAGAGACTTCTTCTCAGTAGCAGTTGAACTCAAGGAACAATATGCCACATGAGGCGCATGTGACATAGTAGTGCCTAATGACGAGGGATCAGACTGGTCTACAGATGGGTAATAAGGAGGATCAACGAATGCAAGCTGGTCGATGGTGACAATGTTTTCGTTATGAGGGAAATGCATCACACGAAAAAGCGTAGACACCACAGCATGCATAGCATAAACGTAATCACGCCCGAGGATCATATCAAAGTCCATAGGGTCCTTTAGAACCATAAAATCAACTAAGACTGTTTTTCCACCCAAGGTAACAGGTGCCTGACGGAGGAATCCGATCGGTTCACTAGGTCTTCTATCGAAGGTCAACGGCCAATTAACAGCTGGAATAATATTAGGGAAACCCAAATCTCTCCAAGCATAAGCGGATAAGATACTAACAGAAGCACCTTCATCAACAATACATCGATCAACCGTATGGTTCCCGATATCAACCTTTATTTGAAAAGGTGTCGAAGAAGGAAGACGAGGCTCGGCTAGACTATTCCAATCAAAGGAAACAATCCTAGGGCTTGGTAGGGGTTCAAATGGCACAGATGAAGTGCCCCCTTTTTCAGGAACATCCAAACTGGAAATGCAGAAGACTTCAGTAGTAGGTGCATCAATCTCTGAAGGACTAATGGGATCGGTCGAAGATTGCATCGATTCAATCACTTCACTCTCCGAAGGAAGAGTGGGGTCGACCAAAGATTGCATTGGTTCAACCACTTTATCAACCAAAGGTTGATCTGACTGCAGGGAATCTATAGACAACTCAGGAACAGAGGTTCCTTCAGACATGGACCACACTCTTCGTGCCTCTGGAATGGCAGGGCATCGGTGAGTAAGGTGATCTCCCTTACAAAGTTTACAAGGGAACTTTGGTTTCCGTCCTATAGGTTTAGACTCCTTTACAACGTCAGTACTTTCAGCATGACTAGCATTGGCTGACAGCTTGCCCCCAGCATGACTCACAGAGGCTGGTTGCTCAGAAGCAGAAGACTTTTGAACTAAGGACCACACTTTTTGCACTTCTGGAAGTACAGGGCACAAGTAAGTAAGGTGGTCTCCCTCGCAAAACTTACAAGGGAACTTAAGCTTCTGTTTGTTGGGTTTGTCGACAATGTCAACTCCCTCAGCATGACTTGCAGTGGCTGATCTGGTGTCTCCAGTATGACTCACAGGAACTGGTGACTTGTCATTAATATGGCCAGCAGTGATCAATGACGTGTCCTCAACATGACTGACAGTGGTTGAAGACAAACTTTCAGTATGATTTTCAGTGACTAAAAGGTTTCTCCCAGCATGACCTCCAGAGGCTGGGTGGGTGCCCCCTGCATGATTTGCAGAGGCAGGGTGCTTGCCCCCTTGTTTTGGCATCTTCTTCCTATTCTTCCCCCGTCTATTCCTTTTAGACTGCTGGCTACTAGTATTGCTACTTTCGCCGCATGAGGTAGAAGGAGGAGGAGAAGATGTTACTGGCAAAGGAGGCAGAGGGTTCTGATGCTCTTGATTTGAGGTGCTCACAAAAGAAGCGTCAGGAGCATGCAAGGCATTCGGAGTGGAAAACAACCAAACCGGCAGCCCAATAGTGAATCCAGGAAGATTCAGAGTAGCCATTAAGGGAGCACCAATGTTTCCAATGAATGGAACAGCACAAGGATCCCCCGGAACAGGGGTACCTTGATTGGCACTCGCCGGAATGCTAGACATAGTTTCCTGCTCAAATGAACAAGAAGTTCTCTAAGGCAAACTAAAAAAAAAGTAGCACAAAGAGCACACCACTAAAAAAAAGGTCCTAAGTAAATCAAACCAGGCAAACAGATGCCTTCCGGAGAAGAGTCTGGGATGATGAGGGCCCAGAACAGATCAACGAAGGATGAAGAACAGTTACCTGGGGTCCACAATACAATGACTAAGGGTGCAAGCGCTGGAATCACCCAACCGCCCTCCCAAAGACCTGCAAGGGATTTCCTCCCACGTCTGTCCTAGGTACAGCGGATATACCCTCCGCTGTCACCTGTGTATGAACCTAGAGTCTGATACTAAGGATACCACAACACCGAAAACTCCTGGGGGAACAGTCACCGATCGAATCAGAAAGCGTGGGCAGGGTAGCTAAGCCCGAAACTCGAAAGAGTCCCCAATACGCAATCCGATCCTGGCGTATGCTCGAACAGAAAGTAGGAGGGGTATTCCCACAAACTGATCTCACATTGACCTACTGCATATGCTCCCAGGCAAATTTTGAGTGAGGTGGGTTTGCCTAATGATAGTCTCACTACGATTTTTGCGCAATGTGTGATCTTGGGTGGTTTAAGGTGTTTTAAACCCAAGATCCTAACCAAGACTAGTTGGTGTAGTGTAACCTAGAAAAGAAAATGTTGCTAGTTCATTTTATTAGAGTTCATTTTAAAGGTTACTTGATTACTCAAAAAGGTAGTGGGTGTGTGAGAGTGGTTATAATAGAAATAGAGTACTGAAAATGAAATATTTACCACCAAACAAATCTTTTTCTTTTCAATGCAAGTCTTAAAATTCTGATCTAGAATGCATGTGCAAATGCAATTTTTTAATCTTTTGAATGCAAAAAGGTAAAAATAAAGTCTAAATGTAAAAAATTAAACTCAAAACCTAAGAATGCAGCTACTCAAGCAACTAGGTATGCAAAAGAAAACTTGTTCTTTTTGATGCAAAGCACTCTAAAATCTTTTAAGCCACTTGCAAGGTACTCTATTCAGAAGATAAATCAAAATTCTTTATGCTTTTCAAAGGTAAGAAACAAAAACTGAAACTAACTTACTATCAAAGCAAAGCAAAGAAACTTTCAGGTTCTCTTTATGAAACAGTAAAAGCTACCAAATATGACTTTCAAATTCTTATTGATGTAAGCATGCCAAACATTGGGAAAAGAGTACAAAAACTACTTTTAGACCCAAACGAAGCAAATAACCTACGAAGAAGTATGGTTTGGTAAAGTCAGGTCTGCACGTAAACAATGCAAACAAGGTCTTGAACAACAGCCAAAACACTTGAGCTTTCACTACCAAAGTAAAACTAAAAGCATAAGGGAGGACAAGAAACCAACCTAAGAGAGAAATTTCACTCAAATAGATACAAACAGGGTCAAAAAGACTCAAGAGGTTTCAAATCCAGTGGAAATGGGGCAATCAAGTTCAATCAGACTCAAATTAGGGTACAAAACACCAAACAGGTCCACAACCCCCCAACTTGGGTCAACAAGCCCCAAAACTTTCCAAACAAGCCCAAAATGATCAAAAGAGGTTCAAATCATGAATGTAGGATCAGTGCAAGGATGGGAGACCACTTACAGGGGTTTAACACAGACCTAAAGTCATCAGGGACCCCAAAAAATGCAGCCACAACCCCCAGATTTGGGTCCACAACCCAAAAACTCAAAAAATCAAACCCAGATTTTGAGCGCTACTGTGTATGAAGGAAACTAGCGCTCATAGCAGTATGGGCGCTACTGTGTATGAAGGAAACTAGCGCTCATAGCAGTATGGGCGCTACTGTGTGGTACAAACAGTAGCGTACAAGAAAAAAAGTCTAAAAAACGGGGTTAAAACCCCCAAACTGGGTCCACAAAGGTTTGCAAGGGTTGGGAAGGGTCTGTAAAAAGCCCAGGAGGGTCAAACAGAGCCTACTAACTGATCCTAATCAAGAAAATGAACAAAGACCATCAAACAAGACTGAAGAAATGACCTTGGATACCCCTAAGCAGTTAGGTTTTCCCCAGCGGAGTCGCCATTCTGTTGTGGGGAAAATGCACCTATAGTTCAGGGGAGAAACTACCAACTTACGGTGATAAAGATAGACTTACAAGCATTCTGCAAGTATAACTAATAAATGAAGAGATTAGGGTTTAGAGATGTAGGCACCTTATTCAGAAGGTTGATCCTAGCTTTTCCTCCCTCGCTCTTCAATGCTTATCCAGTGTCGCAATGCCCAGACCTGCAAAACAACTTGATACCTTTCTCAAATACATTTGACTACATATATAATACTGATATCTATAATGGAAAGAGACATCAAACTATAATCAAACAGTGATCAAATCTTAAGACACATTAATGGGTCATATTTGGAAAGAGAAGAACGTCTGATCTTTATTAATGAATGAAAGCAAGTACATAAAATTATACCTTCCTTCAAGCTTGGCACTTCACGAAACCTAGATTCAAGATCTCCTGCTTCCGTTCTCCAAGGATCCCAGCCTCTAAGCAATTGTACTAGGGTTTACCAAAACTGAAGCACAAGAGAGGGGGATGAAGGTCTCCATTCCTCCAGCATAACTTTGCAATTGGGCTTGGTCCCTTCACATGGCCCTTCTACCCTCCTTATATAGTCAATGAGGAAGAGGAAAAGAAGTTATAACCACTCAAGAGGTTTCCCAACCAACTTAACTTACTCGAATTTCGAGATTTTGACCAAAACAAGAGTGTACCCTACTCTACAGTATACAAAGTCGCGTACATATGGCAATGGGCGCTACTTTAAATGAGACAAAGTCGCGTACACACGCTACTATTATAACAGTAGAGTCGCGCTCATAGTGAAAAATGGCCAAAAACAGGCTTTTCTGCTCATTTTCAGGAGATAGTTTGGTCTGGAAAAATGTTCCTAAGGGTCATATACATCAAATGGGTCAAGAATGAGGTAATTTCAACCATTTTTAGTGTCCCAAATGACTCCTCCATCCACAATTGTCCTGTTGTGTGACTGAACTTGATCTCAAGAAGTGTCGTCATGCGACCAAGGGAAACAAGTGTCGTCACGGACGGAGAGGTGTCATTTCAAGCTATAACAGATGCCCCCTAATGTATGAGGTCAGAGGGAGTATAGGAAACGATGGCCGAAATACATTATAAATAAAAAAGAGTTGAATCGTGGAGGAACGGAGAAACCAAGAATCATAGGCTCAAATGAAGTACCTGAAAGCAAAGGCAAAGTCAGACAAACTTATCCATGGGGTAACTGTCCATGTTCAAATGGTGGAACATGATCTCCAAGAGGATACGACAATGGTCCAAATACTGATGCATATATCATGGCCACTAAAATACAAGCGTGGATCCATGAGGAACATAAGTGTAAACATAGCCACATAAATACAAGGTGGATCTATGTCCAAACTGGAGAACATAGCCATAGAGAACAAGCTGGATCTATGTCTCATCAAGAGCCAAAAAGAGTGTGGCTCAGTCTTGCGCAACTTGGGCGATAACATAAATGAGGTGATGCTATTGAGGATCCCAAGGTCTTCATCAAAAACAACCCAAGGTACAAACCTATCCATGCGAATAAATGAGTTGATGTCGAACATGGGAGGTATCGTTTGATTACCGGTCATTGATGTATACCGTTAACAAACGCGAGGGTATCCACCAATAATGAAAATGGAACCCAAGGTACCTAGTACATTCAAGCAAGTGCGAATAAGTGATCTTGCCGTCGAACACTTGAAGAATCCATCGGATAGGAGACATTGATGTATTCCCATCTATCCAATAGCGAGGGAAACTGCCACTAATGACTGCAATCCCCAAGGTACTAACCGAAACTCTAAACTTCATTCCCAGAGCACAATGAGCTGAAGTCGATGGGAAGAAGTCCGTTGGAAGGGAGGCCTTAATGCATCCTCCATCATCCAACACGAGGGACACTCAAAAGGTATGAGCTGATTTGGAGTAGGATGGAACACAGGATGAAACATACTGACACCAAGGAATGGCCGACACATGAGGTCAAGGCAACTGCAGAATGGCCGACACAGGTTATATCCTTGAACAGTGAGCACGACACAAGAGTGACTTAGGCAGCTTTGAACACAAAGGGACCACGATACAAGTCTGCAATGTAGGAGACATTAACAGATTCTCCAAATGATTGGAAGACTAACCAAATGGAGGAGTAGGAACTCTGAGATCAAGTTTACCCTAAGGCCAACGCTAGAACCCAACTTGTTTGATAGACTCAAAACAGGTGCTTTGTTCAAGGAAATAGTTGACTTGCTGCCATCATATTGAAAGATATTTTAACATTCTTCCCTTCCCTTTCCTTTTTCATTTTTTAACGAGCTTGACAAAGAACTAAAGCATGCTCGACGGTATTTTCATATTCAAGGAGTCTGAAAAACCTAGAAGAAAACTCCATACACCTATCCGTGGATTTTATATCGAGCCCGGATTGGTCTGTGCTCGGCGGTGTTTTCTTGCTTATAGAGTTGAAAAACTTAAACAGTCCTCTATACACTTATCCGTGGATTTTATATCGAGCCCGGATTGGTATGTGCTCGCTTGGTGTTTTCACATTTAGAGAGTCTGAAAACCCTAAAGACGACTCCAAAGGTCCTTTTTCGTAAAGTTAGTCTCCTTCCTCGAAAAAGTGTAAAATGATAAAAGGAGAACTCTTCTAACGCATACAGGAGTATACCTAGAGTATACCTTTTCCATAAATTATCCACCAAGGCCCGGAAAAGGGGTAATTCTATACCTAAGTGGATGTCGGTTCAGTTATTTTACCGAGCCCAAAAAGACAACTATGCTCGGCAAACTTTTCCTATTTAAGGAGTCTGAAAAGAACTCCATAGGGATCTTTTCCATAAAGGTTTAATGAGTCTGGAAAAGTAAACTCATGACCTCCTTACTGTTTTTAACGAGCTCAAAGGAGATAGGAAAATGCTCATAACTTCCTTACTGTTTTTAACGAGCTCGAAGGGAAGGTGAAAGAAATGCTCGTAGCCTCCTTACTGTTTTTAACGAGCTCGAAGGAAAGGTGGAAGAAATGCTCGTAACCTACTTACTGTTTTTAACGAGCTCGAAGTAAAAGAAGAATGCTCGAAATGGGAAGAGACGAGTGTCAGGGACATGCGAAACTAGCTCCAAGCGCATGGAACAAAGCTATGCCTAATGCAAGGAACATGAGCAAGATAAGGACACTCAGGGTGTGTCTCCTCCAGGTAAAAGGTGTCAAATCGCGAAGGCAAAATGATACAGGGATTAGCGGAAATGAGATCAGAGATGGAGGCTTATACAAGGAGCTAAAAGCGTGGAAGCCGGCTTCAGGCTCATTAGCGCAAGCGGGATCATAATAGATGCATATGCAATTTGAACACAAAGAGGGGAGCCTTATCAGGGATGGCCAGAAATATATGAGGAAGAAAGATATGAGGCTTCTTCTCAAAGTCATGGTAAATCTAAAAAGGCTCCCGAACCTATGAGAAAAACTCAGCATGGGCACAAGAATGGCATAAGGGTGCTGACTAGGGTGACCCATGTTAGGTAGGCTCTGCTGTCGGACCGGTGCACAATGCATAAAGGGATGGCTGACACACCAATATCCAACAGGTTCGACCCTATGGCGAATTCGGATGGCAAAAGGTTCAAATGCAACATAACAGCGGGGAAGCCTAAACCTATATGCAAGGTTCTGAATATACCTGACATGGTCGCACAAGGTGTCGAAAAGGACCAGTAAGCAAGTATACATCCAGCTAAGAATCCTGTCTCCAAGAAACATTAGTACCGGGATCATATCTAAAACATATGTAAAGGAAGAACCAATACAAGTCACTATGGTAGAAATACTTTCAACTTCACTATCATCAACAGCAGGCATAAACAAAGAAGAGTTTTCGAATGAAGACTCTATGGTACCCAAGCCCGAGGACTTACAATCAACAAAATCAAATTCAGGATGAAGATCAAAGTTGAAGGACATGATGGAATCTGCAGAAACAAATTCATCATCACGGGAGTTGAAAATTCTAGAAGCAGAATCAAACTCAGCAGGAACACCGATTTGCGGATCTATAGGAAAGTCCAAAGACTCAACAGTAGGAAGATCAAACTTTAAGGTCAAACCGGGGCTGGACATGACTGCGACTGGATCAACATCCAAATGAATGGCAGACTGTACTATAGACTCTAGGAAAACTTTATCGGAAGGAAGTATATCATCCCAGATAGAATACATATCTAAACATTCAGATGGAGGTGTCACTTGGTCAAAAGCTGGGACCAAGTCCCGAGAAGGTAAGCATGAACTCAGAGACTTCTTCTCAGTAGCAGTTGAACTCAAGGAACAATATGCCACATGAGGCGCATGTGACATAGTAGTGCCTAATGACGAGGGATCAGACTGGTCTACAGATGGGTAATAAGGAGGATCAACGAATGCAAGCTGGTCGATGGTGACAATGTTTTCGTTATGAGGGAAATGCATCACACGAAAAAGCGTAGACACCACAGCATGCATAGCATAAACGTAATCACGCCCGAGGATCATATCAAAGTCCATAGGGTCCTTTAGAACCATAAAATCAACTAAGACTGTTTTTCCACCCAAGGTAACAGGTGCCTGACGGAGGAATCCGATCGGTTCACTAGGTCTTCTATCGAAGGTCAACGGCCAATTAACAGCTGGAATAATATTAGGGAAACCCAAATCTCTCCAAGCATAAGCGGATAAGATACTAACAGAAGCACCTTCATCAACAATACATCGATCAACCGTATGGTTCCCGATATCAACCTTTATTTGAAAAGGTGTCGAAGAAGGAAGACGAGGCTCGGCTAGACTATTCCAATCAAAGGAAACAATCCTAGGGCTTGGTAGGGGTTCAAATGGCACAGATGAAGTGCCCCCTTTTTCAGGAACATCCAAACTGGAAATGCAGAAGACTTCAGTAGTAGGTGCATCAATCTCTGAAGGACTAATGGGATCGGTCGAAGATTGCATCGATTCAATCACTTCACTCTCCGAAGGAAGAGTGGGGTCGACCAAAGATTGCATTGGTTCAACCACTTTATCAACCAAAGGTTGATCTGACTGCAGGGAATCTATAGACAACTCAGGAACAGAGGTTCCTTCAGACATGGACCACACTCTTCGTGCCTCTGGAATGGCAGGGCATCGGTGAGTAAGGTGATCTCCCTTACAAAGTTTACAAGGGAACTTTGGTTTCCGTCCTATAGGTTTAGACTCCTTTACAACGTCAGTACTTTCAGCATGACTAGCATTGGCTGACAGCTTGCCCCCAGCATGACTCACAGAGGCTGGTTGCTCAGAAGCAGAAGACTTTTGAACTAAGGACCACACTTTTTGCACTTCTGGAAGTACAGGGCACAAGTAAGTAAGGTGGTCTCCCTCGCAAAACTTACAAGGGAACTTAAGCTTCTGTTTGTTGGGTTTGTCGACAATGTCAACTCCCTCAGCATGACTTGCAGTGGCTGATCTGGTGTCTCTAGTATGACTCACAGGAACTGGTGACTTGTCATTAATATGGCTAGCAGTGATCAATGACGTGTCCTCAACATGACTGACAGTGGTTGAAGACAAACTTTCAGTATGATTTTCAGTGACTAAAAGTTTTCTCCCAGCATGACCTCCAGAGGCTGGGTGGGTGCCCCCTGCATGATTTGCAGAGGCAGGGTGCTTGCCCCCTTGTTTTGGCATCTTCTTCCTATTCTTCCCCCGTCTATTCCTTTTAGACTGCTGGCTACTAGTATTGCTACTTTCGCCGCATGAGGTAGAAGGAGGAGGAGAAGATGTTACTGGCAAAGGAGGCAGAGGGTTCTGATGCTCTTGATTTGAGGTGCTCACAAAAGAAGCGTCAGGAGCATGCAAGGCATTCGGAGTGGAAAACAACCAAACCGGCAGCCCAATAGTGAATCCAGGAAGATTCAGAGTAGCCATTAAGGGAGCACCAATGTTTCCAATGAATGGAACAGCACAAGGATCCCCCGGAACAGGGGTACCTTGATTGGCACTCGCCGGAATGCTAGACATAGTTTCCTGCTCAAATGAACAAGAAGTTCTCTAAGGCAAACTAAAAAAAAAGTAGCACAAAGAGCACACCACTAAAAAAAAGGTCCTAAGTAAATCAAACCAGGCAAACAGATGCCTTCCGGAGAAGAGTCTGGGATGATGAGGGCCCAGAACAGATCAACGAAGGATGAAGGACAGTTACCTGGGGTCCACAATACAATAACTAAGGGTGCAAGCGCTGGAATCACCCAACCGCCCTCCCAAAGACCTGCAAGGGATTTCCTCCCACGTTTGTCCTAGGTACAGCGGATATACCCTCCGCTGTCACCTGTGTATGAACCTAGAGTCTGATACTAAGGATACCACAACACCGAAAACTCCTGGGGGAACAGTCACCGATCGAATCAGAAAGCGTGGGCAGGGTAGCTAAGCCCGAAACTCGAAAGAGTCCCCAATACGCAATCCTATCCTGGCGTATGCTCGAACAGAAAGTAGGAGGGGTATTCCCACAAACTGATCTCACATTGACCTACTGCATATGCTCCCAGGCAAATTTTGAGTGAGGTGGGTTTGCCTAATGATAGTCTCACTACGATTTTTGCGCAATGTGTGATCTTGGGTGGTTTAAGGTGTTTTAAACCCAAGATCCTAACCAAGACTAGTTGGTGTAGTGTAACCTAGAAAAGAAAATGTTGCTAGTTCATTTTATTAGAGTTCATTTTAAAGGTTACTTGATTACTCAAAAAGGTAGTGGGTGTGTGAGAGTGGTTATAATAGAAATAGAGTACTGAAAATGAAATATTTACCACCAAACAAATCTTTTTCTTTTCAATGCAAGTCTTAAAATTCTGATCTAGAATGCATGTGCAAATGCAATTTTTTAATCTTTTGAATGCAAAAAGGTAAAAATAAAGTCTAAATGTAAAAAATTAAACTCAAAACCTAAGAATGCAGCTACTCAAGCAACTAGGTATGCAAAAGAAAACTTGTTCTTTTTGATGCAAAGCACTCTAAAATCTTTTAAGCCACTTGCAAGGTACTCTATTCAGAAGATAAATCAAAATTCTTTATGCTTTTCAAAGGTAAGAAACAAAAACTGAAACTAACTTACTATCAAAGCAAAGCAAAGAAACTTTCAGGTTCTCTTTATGAAACAGTAAAAGCTACCAAATATGACTTTCAAATTCTTATTGATGTAAGCATGCCAAACATTGGGAAAAGAGTACAAAAACTACTTTTAGACCCAAACGAAGCAAATAACCTACGAAGAAGTATGGTTTGGTAAAGTCAGGTCTGCACGTAAACAATGCAAACAAGGTCTTGAACAACAGCCAAAACACTTGAGCTTTCACTACCAAAGTAAAACTAAAAGCATAAGGGAGGACAAGAAACCAACCTAAGAGAGAAATTTCACTCAAATAGATACAAACAGGGTCAAAAAGACTCAAGAGGTTTCAAATCCAGTGGAAATGGGGCAATCAAGTTCAATCAGACTCAAATTAGGGTACAAAACACCAAACAGGTCCACAACCCCCCAACTTGGGTCAACAAGCCCCAAAACTTTCCAAACAAGCCCAAAATGATCAAAAGAGGTTCAAATCATGAATGTAGGATCAGTGCAAGGATGGGAGACCACTTACAGGGGTTTAACACAGACCTAAAGTCATCAGGGACCCCAAAAAATGCAGCCACAACCCCCAGATTTGGGTCCACAACCCAAAAACTCAAAAAATCAAACCCAGATTTTGAGCGCTACTGTGTATGAAGGAAACTAGCGCTCATAGCAGTATGGGCGCTACTGTGTATGAAGGAAACTAGCGCTCATAGCAGTATGGGCGCTACTGTGTGGTACAAACAGTAGCGTACAAGAAAAAAAGTCTAAAAAACGGGGTTAAAACCCCCAAACTGGGTCCACAAAGGTTTGCAAGGGTTGGGAAGGGTCTGTAAAAAGCCCAGGAGGGTCAAACAGAGCCTACTAACTGATCCTAATCAAGAAAATGAACAAAGACCATCAAACAAGACTGAAGAAATGACCTTGGATACCCCTAAGCAGTTAGGTTTTCCCCAGCGGAGTCGCCATTCTGTTGTGGGGAAAATGCACCTATAGTTCAGGGGAGAAACTACCAACTTACGGTGATAAAGATAGACTTACAAGCATTCTGCAAGTATAACTAATAAATGAAGAGATTAGGGTTTAGAGATGTAGGCACCTTATTCAGAAGGTTGATCCTAGCTTTTCCTCCCTCGCTCTTCAATGCTTATCCAGTGTTGCAATGCCCAGACCTGCAAAACAACTTGATACCTTTCTCAAATACATTTGACTACATATATAATACTGATATCTATAATGGAAAGAGACATCAAACTATAATCAAACAGTGATCAAATCTTAAGACACATTAATGGGTCATATTTGGAAAGAGAAGAACGTCTGATCTTTATTAATGAATGAAAGCAAGTACATAAAATTATACCTTCCTTCAAGCTTGGCACTTCACGAAACCTAGATTCAAGATCTCCTGCTTCCGTTCTCCAAGGATCCCAGCCTCTAAGCAATTGTACTAGGGTTTACCAAAACTGAAGCACAAGAGAGGGGGATGAAGGTCTCCATTCCTCCAGCATAACTTTGCAATTGGGCTTGGTCCCTTCACATGGCCCTTCTACCCTCCTTATATAGTCAATGAGGAAGAGGAAAAGAAGTTATAACCACTCAAGAGGTTTCCCAACCAACTTAACTTACTCGAATTTCGAGATTTTGACCAAAACAAGAGTGTACCCTACTCTACAGTATACAAAGTCGCGTACATATGGCAATGGGCGCTACTTTAAATGAGACAAAGTCGCGTACACACGCTACTATTATAACAGTAGAGTCGCGCTCATAGTGAAAAATGGCCAAAAACAGGCTTTTCTGCTCATTTTCAGGAGATAGTTTGGTCTGGAAAAATGTTCCTAAGGGTCATATACATCAAATGGGTCAAGAATGAGGTAATTTCAACCATTTTTAGTGTCCCAAATGACTCCTCCATCCACAATTGTCCTGTTGTGTGACTGAACTTGATCTCAAGAAGTGTCGTCATGCGACCAAGGGAAACAAGTGTCGTCACGGACGGAGAGGTGTCATTTCAAGCTATAACAGATGCCCCCTAATGTATGAGGTCAGAGGGAGTATAGGAAACGATGGCCGAAATACATTATAAATAAAAAAGAGTTGAATCGTGGAGGAACGGAGAAACCAAGAATCATAGGCTCAAATGAAGTACCTGAAAGCAAAGGCAAAGTCAGACAAACTTATCCATGGGGTAACTGTCCATGTTCAAATGGTGGAACATGATCTCCAAGAGGATACGACAATGGTCCAAATACTGATGCATATATCATGGCCACTAAAATACAAGCGTGGATCCATGAGGAACATAAGTGTAAACATAGCCACATAAATACAAGGTGGATCTATGTCCAAACTGGAGAACATAGCCATAGAGAACAAGCTGGATCTATGTCTCATCAAGAGCCAAAAAGAGTGTGGCTCAGTCTTGCGCAACTTGGGCGATAACATAAATGAGGTGATGCTATTGAGGATCCCAAGGTCTTCATCAAAAACAACCCAAGGTACAAACCTATCCATGCGAATAAATGAGTTGATGTCGAACATGGGAGGTATCGTTTGATTACCGGTCATTGATGTATACCGTTAACAAACGCGAGGGTATCCACCAATAATGAAAATGGAACCCAAGGTACCTAGTACATTCAAGCAAGTGCGAATAAGTGATCTTGCCGTCGAACACTTGAAGAATCCATCGGATAGGAGACATTGATGTATTCCCATCTATCCAATAGCGAGGGAAACTGCCACTAATGACTGCAATCCCCAAGGTACTAACCGAAACTCTAAACTTCATTCCCAGAGCACAATGAGCTGAAGTCGATGGGAAGAAGTCCGTTGGAAGGGAGGCCTTAATGCATCCTCCATCATCCAACACGAGGGACACTCAAAAGGTATGAGCTGATTTGGAGTAGGATGGAACACAGGATGAAACATACTGACACCAAGGAATGGCCGACACATGAGGTCAAGGCAACTGCAGAATGGCCGACACAAGTTATATCCTTGAACAGTGAGTACGACACAAGAGTGACTTAGGCAGCTTTGAACACAAAGGGACCACGATACAAGTCTGCAATGTAGGAGACATTAACAGATTCTCCAAATGATTGGAAGACTAACCAAATGGAGGAGTAGGAACTCTGAGATCAAGTTTACCCTAAGGCCAACGCTAGAACCCAACTTGTTTGATAGACTCAAAACAGGTGCTTTGTTCAAGGAAATAGTTGACTTGCTGCCATCATATTGAAAGATATTTTAACATTCTTCCCTTCCCTTTCCTTTTTCATTTTTTAACGAGCTTGACAAAGAACTAAAGCATGCTCGACGGTATTTTCATATTTAAGGAGTCTGAAAAACCTAGAAGAAAACTCCATACACCTATCCGTGGATTTTATATCGAGCCCGGATTGGTCTGTGCTCGACGGTGTTTTCTTGCTTATAGAGTTGAAAAACTTAAACAGTCCTCTATACACTTATCCGTGGATTTTATATCGAGCCCGGATTGGTATGTGCTCGCTTGGTGTTTTCACATTTAGAGAGTCTGAAAACCCTAAAGACGACTCCAAAGGTCCTTTTTCGTAAAGTTAGTCTCCTTCCCCGAAAAAGTGTAAAATGATAAAAGGAGAACTCTTCTAGCGCATACAGGAGTATACCTAGAGTATACCTTTTCCATAAATTATCCACCAAGGCCCGGAAAAGGGGTAATTCTATACCTAAGTGGATGTCGGTTCAGTTATTTTAACGAGCCCAAAAAGACAACTATGCTCGGCAAACTTTTCCTATTTAAGGAGTCTGAAAAGAACTCCATAGGGATCTTTTCCATAAAGGTTTAATGAGTCTGGAAAAGTAAACTCATGACCTCCTTACTGTTTTTAACGAGCTCAAAGGAGATAGGAAAATGCTCATAACTTCCTTACTGTTTTTAACGAGCTCGAAGGGAAGGTGAAAGAAATGCTCGTAGCCTCCTTACTGTTTTTAACGAGCTCGAAGGAAAGGTGGAAGAAATGCTCGTAACCTACTTACTGTTTTTAACGAGCTCGAAGTAAAAGAAGAATGCTCGAAATGGGAAGAGACGAGTGTCAGGGACATGCGAAACTAGCTCCAAGCGCATGGAACAAAGCTATGCCTAATGCAAGGAACATGAGCAAGATAAGGACACTCAGGGTGTGTCTCCTCCAGGTAAAAGGTGTCAAATCGCGAAGGCAAAATGATACAGGGATTAGCGGAAATGAGATCAGAGATGGAGGCTTATACAACGAGCTAAAAGCGTGGAAGCCGGCTTCAGGCTCATTAGCGCAAGCGGGATCATAATAGATGCATATGCAATTTGAACACAAAGAGGGGAGCCTTATCAGGGATGGCCAGAAATATATGAGGAAGAAAGATATGAGGCTTCTTCTCAAAGTCATGGTAAATCTAAAAAGGCTCCCGAACCTATGAGAAAAACTCAGCATGGGCACCAGAATGGCATAAGGGTGCTGACTAGGGTGACCCATGTTAGGTAGGCTCTGCTGTCGGACCGGTGCACAATGCATAAAGGGATGGCTGACACACCAATATCCAACAGGTTCGACCCTATGGCGAATTCGGATGGCAAAAGGTTCAAATGCAACATAACAGCGGGGAAGCCTAAACCTATATGCAAGGTTCTGAATATACCTGACATGGTCGCACAAGGTGTCGAAAAGGACCAGTAAGCAAGTATACATCCAGCTAAGAATCCTGTCTCCAAGAAACATTAGTACCGGGATCATATCTAAAACATATGTAAAGGAAGACCCAATACAAGTCACTATGGTAGAAATACTTTCAACTTCACTATCATCAACAGCAGGCATAAACAAAGCAGAGTTTTCGAATGAAGACTCTATGGTACCCAAGCCCGAGGACTTACAATCAACAAAATCAAATTCAGGATGAAGATCAAAGTTGAAGGACATGATGGAATCTGCAGAAACAAATTCATCATCACGGGAGTTGAAAATTCTAGAAGCAGAATCAAACTCAGCAGGAACACCGATTTGCGGATCTATAGGAAAGTCCAAAGACTCAACAGTAGGAAGATCAAACTTTAAGGTCAAACCGGGGCTGGACATGACTGCGACTGGATCAACATCCAAATGAATGGCAGACTGTACTATAGACTCTAGGAAAACTTCATCGGAAGGAAGTATATCATCCCAGATAGAATACATATCTAAACATTCAGATGGAGGTGTCACTTGGTCAAAAGCTGGGACCAAGTCCCGAGAAGGTAAGCATGAACTCAGAGACTTCTTCTCAGTAGCAGTTGAACTCAAGGAACAATATGCCACATGAGGCGCATGTGACATAGTAGTGCCTAATGACGAGGGATCAGACTGGTCTACAGATGGGTAATAAGGAGGATCAACGAATGCAAGCTGGTCGATGGTGACAATGTTTTCGTTATGAGGGAAATGCATCACACGAAAAAGCGTAGACACCACAGCATGCATAGCATAAACGTAATCACGCCCGAGGATCATATCAAAGTCCATAGGGTCCTTTAGAACCATAAAATCAACTAAGACTGTTTTTCCACCCAAGGTAACAGGTGCCTGACGGAGGAATCCGATCGGTTCACTAGGTCTTCTATCGAAGGTCAACGGCCAATTAACAGCTGGAATAATATTAGGGAAACCCAAATCTCTCCAAGCATAAGCGGATAAGATACTAACAGAAGCACCTTCATCAACAATACATCGATCAACCGTATGGTTCCCGATATCAACCTTTATTTGAAAAGGTGTCGAAGAAGGAAGACGAGGCTCGGCTAGACTATTCCAATCAAAGGAAACAATCCTAGGGCTTGGTAGGGGTTCAAATGGCACAGATGAAGTGCCCCCTTTTTCAGGAACATACAAACTGGAAATGCAGAAGACTTCAGTAGTAGGTGCATCAATCTCTGAAGGAATAATGGGATCGGTCGAAGATTGCATCGATTCAATCACTTCACTCTCCGAAGGAAGAGTGGGGTCGACCAAAGATTGCATTGGTTCAACCACTTTATCAACCAAAGGTTGATCTGACTGCAGGGAATCTATAGACAACTCAGGAACAGAGGTTCCTTCAGACATGGACCACACTCTTCGTGCCTCTGGAATGGCAGGGCATCGGTGAGTAAGGTGATCTCCCTTACAAAGTTTACAAGGGAACTTTGGTTTCCGTCCTATAGGTTTAGACTCCTTTACAACGTCAATACTTTCAGCATGACTAGCATTGGCTGATAGCTTGCCCCCAGCATGACTCACAGAGGCTGGTTGCTCAGAAGCAGAAGACTTTTGAACTAAGGACCACACTTTTTGCACTTCTGGAAGTACAGGGCACAAGTAAGTAAGGTGGTCTCCCTCGCAAAACTTACAAGGGAACTTAAGCTTCTGTTTGTTGGGTTTGTCGACAATGTCAACTCCCTCAGCATGACTTGCAGTGGCTGATCTGGTGTCTCCAGTATGACTCACAGGAACTGGTGACTTGTCATTAATATGGCTAGCAGTGATCAATGACGTGTCCTCAACATGACTGACAGTGGTTGAAGACAAACTTTCAGTATGATTTTCAGTGACTAAAATTTTTCTCCCAGCATGACCTCCAGAGGCTGGGTGGGTGCCCCCTGCATGATTTGCAGAGGCAGGGTGCTTGCCCCCTTGTTTTGGCATCTTCTTCCTATTCTTCCCCCGTCTATTCCTTTTAGACTGCTGGCTACTAGTATTGCTACTTTCGCCGCATGAGGTAGAAGGAGGAGGAGAAGATGTTACTGGCAAAGGAGGCAGAGGGTTCTGATGCTCTTGATTTGAGGTGCTCACAAAAGAAGCGTCAGGAGCATGCAAGGCATTCGGAGTGGAAAACAACCAAACCGGCAGCCCAATAGTGAATCCAGGAAGATTCAGAGTAGCCATTAAGGGAGCACCAATGTTTCCAATGAATGGAACAGCACAAGGATCCCCCGGAACAGGGGTACCTTGATTGGCACTCGCCGGAATGCTAGACATAGTTTCCTGCTCAAATGAACAAGAAGTTCTCTAAGGCAAACTAAAAAAAAAGTAGCACAAAGAGCACACCACTAAAAAAAAGGTCCTAAGTAAATCAAACCAGGCAAACAGATGCCTTCCGGAGAAGAGTCTGGGATGATGAGGGCCCAGAACAGATCAACGAAGGATGAAGGACAGTTACCTGGGGTCCACAATACAATGACTAAGGGTGCAAGCGCTGGAATCACCCAACCGCCCTCCCAAAGACCTGCAAGGGATTTCCTCCCACGTCTGTCCTAGGTACAGCGGATATACCCTCCGCTGTCACCTGTGTATGAACCTAGAGTCTGATACTAAGGATACCACAACACCGAAAACTCCTGGGGGAACAGTCACCGATCGAATCAGAAAGCGTGGGCAGGGTAGCTAAGCCCGAAACTCGAAAGAGTCCCCAATACGCAATCCGATCCTGGCGTATGCTCGAACAGAAAGTAGGAGGGGTATTCCCACAAACTGATCTCACATTGACCTACTGCATATGCTCCCAGGCAAATTTTGAGTGAGGTGGGTTTGCCTAATGATAGTCTCACTACGATTTTTGCGCAATGTGTGATCTTGGGTGGTTTAAGGTGTTTTAAACCCAAGATCCTAACCAAGACTAGTTGGTGTAGTGTAACCTAGAAAAGAAAATGTTGCTAGTTCATTTTATTAGAGTTCATTTTAAAGGTTACTTGATTACTCAAAAAGGTAGTGGGTGTGTGAGAGTGGTTATAATAGAAATAGAGTACTGAAAATGAAATATTTACCACCAAACAAATCTTTTTCTTTTCAATGCAAGTCTTAAAATTCTGATCTAGAATGCATGTGCAAATGCAATTTTTTAATCTTTTGAATGCAAAAAGGTAAAAATAAAGTCTAAATGTAAAAAATTAAACTCAAAACCTAAGAATGCAGCTACTCAAGCAACTAGGTATGCAAAAGAAAACTTGTTCTTTTTGATGCAAAGCACTCTAAAATCTTTTAAGCCACTTGCAAGGTACTCTATTCAGAAGATAAATCAAAATTCTTTATGCTTTTCAAAGGTAAGAAACAAAAACTGAAACTAACTTACTATCAAAGCAAAGCAAAGAAACTTTCAGGTTCTCTTTATGAAACAGTAAAAGCTACCAAATATGACTTTCAAATTCTTATTGATGTAAGCATGCCAAACATTGGGAAAAGAGTACAAAAACTACTTTTAGACCCAAACGAAGCAAATAACCTACAAAGAAGTATGGTTTGGTAAAGTCAGGTCTGCACGTAAACAATGCAAACAAGGTCTTGAACAACAGCCAAAACACTTGAGCTTTCACTACCAAAGTAAAACTAAAAGCATAAGGGAGGACAAGAAACCAACCTAAGAGATAAATTTCACTCAAATAGATACAAACAGGGTCAAAAAGACTCAAGAGGTTTCAAATCCAGTGGAAATGGGGCAATCAAGTTCAATCAGACTCAAATTAGGGTACAAAACACCAAACAGGTCCACAACCCCCCAACTTGGGTCAACAAGCCCCAAAACTTTCCAAACAAGCCCAAAATGATCAAAAGAGGTTCAAATCATGAATGTAGGATCAGTGCAAGGATGGGAGACCACTTACAGGGGTTTAACACAGACCTAAAGTCATCAGGGACCCCAAAAAATGCAGCCACAACCCCCAGATTTGGGTCCACAACCCAAAAACTCAAAAAATCAAACCCAGATTTTGAGCGCTACTGTGTATGAAGGAAACTAGCGCTCATAGCAGTATGGGCGCTACTGTGTATGAAGGAAACTAGCGCTCATAGCAGTATGGGCGCTACTGTGTGGTACAAACAGTAGCGTACAAGAAAAAAAGTCTAAAAAACGGGGTTAAAACCCCCAAACTGGGTCCACAAAGGTTTGCAAGGGTTGGGAAGGGTCTGTAAAAAGCCCAGGAGGGTCAAACAGAGCCTACTAACTGATCCTAATCAAGAAAATGAACAAAGACCATCAAACAAGACTGAAGAAATGACCTTGGATACCCCTAAGCAGTTAGGTTTTCCCCAGCGGAGTCGCCATTCTGTTGTGGGGAAAATGCACCTATAGTTCAGGGGAGAAACTACCAACTTACGGTGATAAAGATAGACTTACAAGCATTCTGCAAGTATAACTAATAAATGAAGAGATTAGGGTTTAGAGATGTAGGCACCTTATTCAGAAGGTTGATCCTAGCTTTTCCTCCCTCGCTCTTCAATGCTTATCCAGTGTCGCAATGCCCAGACCTGCAAAACAACTTGATACCTTTCTCAAATACATTTGACTACATATATAATACTGATATCTATAATGGAAAGAGACATCAAACTATAATCAAACAGTGATCAAATCTTAAGACACATTAATGGGTCATATTTGGAAAGAGAAGAACGTCTGATCTTTATTAATGAATGAAAGCAAGTACATAAAATTATACCTTCCTTCAAGCTTGGCACTTCACGAAACCTAGATTCAAGATCTCCTGCTTCCGTTCTCCAAGGATCCCAGCCTCTAAGCAATTGTACTAGGGTTTACCAAAACTGAAGCACAAGAGAGGGGGATGAAGGTCTCCATTCCTCCAGCATAACTTTGCAATTGGGCTTGGTCCCTTCACATGGCCCTTCTACCCTCCTTATATAGTCAATGAGGAAGAGGAAAAGAAGTTATAACCACTCAAGAGGTTTCCCAACCAATTTAACTTACTCGAATTTCGAGATTTTGACCAAAACAAGAGTGTACCCTACTCTACAGTATACAAAGTCGCGTACATATGGCAATGGGCGCTACTTTAAATGAGACAAAGTCGCGTACACACGCTACTATTATAACAGTAGAGTCGCGCTCATAGTGAAAAATGGCCAAAAACAGGCTTTTCTGCTCATTTTCAGGAGATAGTTTGGTCTGGAAAAATGTTCCTAAGGGTCATATACATCAAATGGGTCAAGAATGAGGTAATTTCAACCATTTTTAGTGTCCCAAATGACTCCTCCATCCACAATTGTCCTGTTGTGTGACTGAACTTGATCTCAAGAAGTGTCGTCATGCGACCAAGGGAAACAAGTGTCGTCACGGACGGAGAGGTGTCATTTCAAGCTATAACAGATGCCCCCTAATGTATGAGGTCAGAGGGAGTATAGGAAACGATGGCCGAAATACATTATAAATAAAAAAGAGTTGAATCGTGGAGGAACGGAGAAACCAAGAATCATAGGCTCAAATGAAGTACCTGAAAGCAAAGGCAAAGTCAGACAAACTTATCCATGGGGTAACTGTCCATGTTCAAATGGTGGAACATGATCTCCAAGAGGATACGACAATGGTCCAAATACTGATGCATATATCATGGCCACTAAAATACAAGCGTGGATCCATGAGGAACATAAGTGTAAACATAGCCACATAAATACAAGGTGGATCTATGTCCAAACTGGAGAACATAGCCATAGAGAACAAGCTGGATCTATGTCTCATCAAGAGCCAAAAAGAGTGTGGCTCAGTCTTGCGCAACTTGGGCGATAACATAAATGAGGTGATGCTATTGAGGATCCCAAGGTCTTCATCAAAAACAACCCAAGGTACAAACCTATCCATGCGAATAAATGAGTTGATGTCGAACATGGGAGGTATCGTTTGATTACCGGTCATTGATGTATACCGTTAACAAACGCGAGGGTATCCACCAATAATGAAAATGGAACCCAAGGTACCTAGTACATTCAAGCAAGTGCGAATAAGTGATCTTGCCGTCGAACACTTGAAGAATCCATCGGATAGGAGACATTGATGTATTCCCATCTATCCAATAGCGAGGGAAACTGCCACTAATGACTGCAATCCCCAAGGTACTAACCGAAACTCTAAACTTCATTCCCAGAGCACAATGAGCTGAAGTCGATGGGAAGAAGTCCGTTGGAAGGGAGGCCTTAATGCATCCTCCATCATCCAACACGAGGGACACTCAAAAGGTATGAGCTGATTTGGAGTAGGATGGAACACAGGATGAAACATACTGACACCAAGGAATGGCCGACACATGAGGTCAAGGCAACTGCAGAATGGCCGACACAGGTTATATCCTTGAACAGTGAGTACGACACAAGAGTGACTTAGGCAGCTTTGAACACAAAGGGACCACGATACAAGTCTGCAATGTAGGAGACATTAACAGATTCTCCAAATGATTGGAAGACTAACCAAATGGAGGAGTAGGAACTCTGAGATCAAGTTTACCCTAAGGCCAACGCTAGAACCCAACTTGTTTGATAGACTCAAAACAGGTGCTTTGTTCAAGGAAATAGTTGACTTGCTGCCATCATATTGAAAGATATTTTAACATTCTTCCCTTCCCTTTCCTTTTTCATTTTTTAACGAGCTTGACAAAGAACTAAAGCATGCTCGACGGTATTTTCATATTTAAGGAGTCTGAAAAACCTAGAAGAAAACTCCATACACCTATCCGTGGATTTTATATCGAGCCCGGATTGGTCTGTGCTCGGCGGTGTTTTCTTGCTTATAGAGTTGAAAAACTTAAACAGTCCTCTATACACTTATCCGTGGATTTTATATCGAGCCCGGATTGGTATGTGCTCGCTTGGTGTTTTCACATTTAGAGAGTCTGAAAACCCTAAAGACGACTCCAAAGGTCCTTTTTCGTAAAGTTAGTCTCCTTCCCCGAAAAAGTGTAAAATGATAAAAGGAGAACTCTTCTAGCGCATACAGGAGTATACCTAGAGTATACCTTTTCCATAAATTATCCACCAAGGCCCGGAAAAGGGGTAATTCTATACCTAAGTGGATGTCGGTTCAGTTATTTTAACGAGCCCAAAAAGACAACTATGCTCGGCAAACTTTTCCTATTTAAGGAGTCTGAAAAGGGCTTAAAAGAACTCCATAGGGATCTTTTCCATAAAGGTTTAATGAGTCTGGAAAAGTAAACTCATGACCTCCTTACTGTTTTTAACGAGCTCAAAGGAGATAGGAAAATGCTCATAACTTCCTTACTATTTTTAACGAGCTCGAAGGGAAGGTGAAAGAAATGCTCGTAGCCTCCTTACTGTTTTTAACGAGCTCGAAGGAAAGGTGGAAGAAATGCTCGTAACCTACTTACTGTTTTTAACGAGCTCGAAGTAAAAGAAGAATGCTCGAAATGGGAAGAGACGAGTGTCAGGGACATGCGAAACTAGCTCCAAGCGCATGGAACAAAGCTATGCCTAATGCAAGGAACATGAGCAAGATAAGGACACTCAGGGTGTGTCTCCTCCAGGTAAAAGGTGTCAAATCGCGAAGGCAAAATGATACAGGGATTAGCGGAAATGAGATCAGAGATGGAGGCTTATACAACGAGCTAAAAGCGTGGAAGCCGGCTTCAGGCTCATTAGCGCAAGCGGGATCATAATAGATGCATATGCAATTTGAACACAAAGAGGGGAGCCTTATCAGGGATGGCCAGAAATATATGAGGAAGAAAGATATGAGGCTTCTTCTCAAAGTCATGGTAAATCTAAAAAGGCTCCCGAACCTATGAGAAAAACTCAGCATGGGCACCAGAATGGCATAAGGGTGCTGACTAGGGTGACCCATGTTAGGTAGGCTCTGCTGTCGGACCGGTGCACAATGCATAAAGGGATGGCTGACACACCAATATCCAACAGGTTCGACCCTATGGCGAATTCGGATGGCAAAAGGTTCAAATGCAACATAACAGCGGGGAAGCCTAAACCTATATGCAAGGTTCTGAATATACCTGACATGGTCGCACAAGGTGTCGAAAAGGACCAGTAAGCAAGTATACATCCAGCTAAGAATCCTGTCTCCAAGAAACATTAGTACCGGGATCATATCTAAAACATATGTAAAGGAAGACCCAATACAAGTCACTATGGTAGAAATACTTTCAACTTCACTATCATCAACAACAGGCATAAACAAAGCAGAGTTTTCGAATGAAGACTCTATGGTACCCAAGCCCGAGGACTTACAATCAACAAAATCAAATTCAGGATGAAGATCAAAGTTGAAGGACATGATGGAATCTGCAGAAACAAATTCATCATCACGGGAGTTGAAAATTCTAGAAGCAGAATCAAACTCAGCAGGAACACCGATTTGCGGATCTATAGGAAAGTCCAAAGACTCAACAGTAGGAAGATCAAACTTTAAGGTCAAACCGGGGCTGGACATGACTGCGACTGGATCAACATCCAAATGAATGGCAGACTGTACTATAGACTCTAGGAAAACTTCATCGGAAGGAAGTATATCATCCCAGATAGAATACATATCTAAACATTCAGATGGAGGTGTCACTTGGTCAAAAGCTGGGACCAAGTCCCGAGAAGGTAAGCATGAACTCAGAGACTTCTTCTCAGTAGCAGTTGAACTCAAGGAACAATATGCCACATGAGGCGCATGTGACATAGTAGTGCCTAATGACGAGGGATCAGATTGGTCTACAGATGGGTAATAAGGAGGATCAACGAATGCAAGCTGGTCGATGGTGACAATGTTTTCGTTATGAGGGAAATGCATCACACGAAAAAGCGTAGACACCACAGCATGCATAGCATAAACGTAATCACGCCCGAGGATCATATCAAAGTCCACAGGGTCCTTTAGAACCATAAAATCAACTAAGACTGTTTTTCCACCCAAGGTAACAGGTGCCTGACGGAGGAATCCGATCGGTTCACTAGGTCTTCTATCGAAGGTCAACGACCAATTAACAGCTGGAATAATATTAGGGAAACCCAAATCTCTCCAAGCATAAGCGGATAAGATACTAACAGAAGCACCTTCATCAACAATACATCGATCAACCGTATGGTTCCCGATATCAACCTTTATTTGAAAAGGTGTCGAAGAAGGAAGACGAGGCTCGGCTAGACTATTCCAATCAAAGGAAACAATCCTAGGGCTTGGTAGGGGTTCAAATGGCACAGATGAAGTGCCCCCTTTTTCAGGAACATCCAAACTGGAAATGCAGAAGACTTCAGTAGTAGGTGCATCAATCTCTGAAGGACTAATGGGATCTGTCGAATATTGCATCGATTCAATCACTTCACTCTCCGAAGGAAGAGTGGGGTCGACCAAAGATTGCATTGGTTCAACCACTTTATCAACCAAAGGTTGATGTGACTGCAGGGAATCTATAGACAACTCAGGAACAGAGGTTCCTTCAGACATGGACCACACTCTTCGTGCCTCTGGAATGGCAGGGCATCGGTGAGTAAGGTGATCTCCCTTACAAAGTTTACAAGGGAACTTTGGTTTCCGTCCTATAGGTTTAGACTCCTTTACAACGTCAGTACTTTCAGCATGACTAGCATTGGCTGACAGCTTGCCCCCAGCATGACTCACAGAGGCTGGTTGCTCAGAAGCAGAAGACTTTTGAACTAAGGACCACACTTTTTGCACTTCTGGAAGTACAGGGCACAAGTAAGTAAGGTGGTCTCCCTCGCAAAACTTACAAGGGAACTTAAGCTTCTGTTTGTTGGGTTTGTCGACAATGTCAACTCCCTCAGCATGACTTGCAGTGGCTGATCTGGTGTCTCCAGTATGACTCACAGGAATTGGTGACTTGTCATTAATATGGCTAGCAGTGATCAATGACGTGTCCTCAACATGACTGACAGTGGTTGAATACAAACTTTCAGTATGATTTTCAGTGACTAAAAGTTTTCTCCCAGCATGACCTCCAGAGGCTGGGTGGGTGCCCCCTGCATGATTTGCAGAGGCAGGGTGCTTGCCCCCTTGTTTTGGCATCTTCTTCCTATTCTTCCCCCCGTCTATTCCTTTTAGATTGCTGGCTACTAGTATTGCTACTTTCGCCGCATGAGGTAGAAGGAGGAGGAGAAGATGTTACTGGCAAAGGAGGCAGAGGGTTCTGATGCTCTTGATTTGAGGTGCTCACAAAAGAAGCGTCAGGAGCATGCAAGGCATTCGGAGTGGAAAACAACCAAACCGGCATCCCAATAGTGAATCCAGGAAGATTCAGAGTAGCCATTAAGGGAGCACCAATGTTTCCAATGAATGGAACAGCACAAGGATCCCCCGGAACAGGGGTACCTTGATTGGCACTCGCCGGAATGCTAGACATAGTTTCCTGCTCAAATGAACAAGAAGTTCTCTAAGGCAAACTAAAAAAAAAGTAGCACAAAGAGCACACCACTAAAAAAAAGGTCCTAAGTAAATCAAACCAGGCAAACAGATGCCTTCCGGAGAAGAGTCTGGGATGATGAGGGCCCAGAACAGATCAACGAAGGATGAAGGACAGTTACCTGGGGTCCACAATACAATGACTAAGGGTGCAAGCGCTGGAATCACCCAACCGCCCTCCCAAAGACCTGCAAGGGATTTCCTCCCACGTCTGTCCTAGGTACAGCGGATATACCCTCCGCTGTCACCTGTGTATGAACCTAGAGTCTGATACTAAGGATACCACAACACCGAAAACTCCTGGGGGAACAGTCACCGATCGAATCAGAAAGCGTGGGCAGGGTAGCTAAGCCCGAAACTCGAAAGAGTCCCCAATACACAATCCGATCCTGGCGTATGCTCGAACAGAAAGTAGGAGGGGTATTCCCACAAACTGATCTCACATTGACCTACTGCATATGCTCCCAGGCAAATTTTGAGTGAGGTGGGTTTGCCTAATGATAGTCTCACTACGATTTTTGCGCAATGTGTGATCTTGGGTGGTTTAAGGTGTTTTAAACCCAAGATCCTAACCAAGACTAGTTGGTGTAGTGTAACCTAGAAAAGAAAATGTTGCTAGTTCATTTTATTAGAGTTCATTTTAAAGGTTACTTGATTACTCAAAAAGGTAGTGGGTGTGTGAGAGTGGTTATAATAGAAATAGAGTACTGAAAATGAAATATTTACCACCAAACAAATCTTTTTCTTTTCAATGCAAGTCTTAAAATTCTGATCTAGAATGCATGTGCAAATGCAATTTTTTAATCTTTTGAATGCAAAAAGGTAAAAATAAAGTCTAAATGTAAAAAATTAAACTCAAAACCTAAGAATGCAGCTACTCAAGCAACTAGGTATGCAAAAGAAAACTTGTTCTTTTTGATGCAAAGCACTCTAAAATCTTTTAAGCCACTTGCAAGGTACTCTATTCAGAAGATAAATCAAAATTCTTTATGCTTTTCAAAGGTAAGAAACAAAAACTGAAACTAACTTACTATCAAAGCAAAGCAAAGAAACTTTCAGGTTCTCTTTATGAAACAGTAAAAGCTACCAAATATGACTTTCAAATTCTTATTGATGTAAGCATGCCAAACATTGGGAAAAGAGTACAAAAACTACTTTTAGACCCAAACGAAGCAAATAACCTACGAAGAAGTATGGTTTGGTAAATTCAGGTCTGCACGTAAACAATGCAAACAAGGTCTTGAACAACAGCCAAAACACTTGAGCTTTCACTACCAAAGTAAAACTAAAAGCATAAGGGAGGACAAGAAACCAACCTAAGAGAGAAATTTCACTCAAATAGATACAAACAGGGTCAAAAAGACTCAAGAGGTTTCAAATCCAGTGGAAATGGGGCAATCAAGTTCAATCAGACTCAAATTAGGGTAAAAAACACCAAACAGGTCCACAACCCCCCAACTTGGGTCAACAAGCCCCAAAACTTTCCAAACAAGCCCAAAATGATCAAAAGAGGTTCAAATCATGAATGTAGGATCAGTGCAAGGATGGGAGACCACTTACAGGGGTTTAACACAGACCTAAAGTCATCAGGGACCCCAAAAAATGCAGCCACAACCCCCAGATTTGGGTCCACAACCCAAAAACTCAAAAAATCAAACCCAGATTTTGAGCGCTACTGTGTATGAAGGAAACTAGCGCTCATAGCAGTATGGGCGCTACTGTGTATGAAGGAAACTAGCGCTCATAGCAGTATGGGCGCTACTGTGTGGTACAAACAGTAGCGTACAAGAAAAAAAGTCTAAAAAACGGGGTTAAAACCCCCAAACTGGGTCCACAAAGGTTTGCAAGGGTTGGGAAGGGTCTGTAAAAAGCCCAGGAGGGTCAAACAGAGCCTACTAACTGATCCTAATCAAGAAAAATGAACAAAGACCATCAAACAAGACTGAAGAAATGACCTTGGATACCCCTAAGCAGTTAGGTTTTCCCCAGCGGAGTCGCCATTCTGTTGTGGGGAAAATGCACCTATAGTTCAGGGGAGAAACTACCAACTTACGGTGATAAAGATAGACTTACAAGCATTCTGCAAGTATAACTAATAAATGAAGAGATTAGGGTTTAGAGATGTAGGCACCTTATTCAGAAGGTTGATCCTAGCTTTTCCTCCCTCGCTCTTCAATGCTTATCCAGTGTCGCAATGCCCAGACCTGCAAAACAACTTGATACCTTTCTCAAATACATTTGACTACATATATAATACTGATATCTATAATGGAAAGAGACATCAAACTATAATCAAACAGTGATCAAATCTTAAGACACATTAATGGGTCATATTTGGAAAGAGAAGAACGTCTGATCTTTATTAATGAATGAAAGCAAGTACATAAAATTATACCTTCCTTCAAGCTTGGCACTTCACGAAACCTAGATTCAAGATCTCCTGCTTCCGTTCTCCAAGGATCCCAGCCTCTAAGCAATTGTACTAGGGTTTACCAAAACTGAAGCACAAGAGAGGGGGATGAAGGTCTCCATTCCTCCAGCATAACTTTGCAATTGGGCTTGGTCCCTTCACATGGCCCTTCTACCCTCCTTATATAGTCAATGAGGAAGAGGAAAAGAAGTTATAACCACTCAAGAGGTTTCCCAACCAACTTAACTTACTCGAATTTCGAGATTTTGACCAAAACAAGAGTGTACCCTACTCTACAGTATACAAAGTCGCGTACATATGGCAATGGGCGCTACTTTAAATGAGACAAAGTCGCGTACACACGCTACTATTATAACAGTAGAGTCGCGCTCATAGTGAAAAATGGCCAAAAACAGGCTTTTCTGCTCATTTTCAGGAGATAGTTTGGTCTGGAAAAATGTTCCTAAGGGTCATATACATCAAATGGGTCAAGAATGAGGTAATTTCAACCATTTTTAGTGTCCCAAATGACTCCTCCATCCACAATTGTCCTGTTGTGTGACTGAACTTGATCTCAAGAAGTGTCGTCATGCGACCAAGGGAAACAAGTGTCGTCACGGACGGAGAGGTGTCATTTCAAGCTATAACAGATGCCCCCTAATGTATGAGGTCAGAGGGAGTATAGGAAACGATGGCCGAAATACATTATAAATAAAAAAGAGTTGAATCGTGGAGGAACGGAGAAACCAAGAATCATAGGCTCAAATGAAGTACCTGAAAGCAAAGGCAAAGTCAGACAAACTTATCCATGGGGTAACTGTCCATGTTCAAATGGTGGAACATGATCTCCAAGAGGATACGACAATGGTCCAAATACTGATGCATATATCATGGCCACTAAAATACAAGCGTGGATCCATGAGGAACATAAGTGTAAACATAGCACATAAATACAAGGTGGATCTATGTCCAAACTGGAGAACATAGCCATAGAGAACAAGCTGGATCTATGTCTCATCAAGAGCCAAAAAGAGTGTGGCTCAGTCTTGCGCAACTTGGGCGATAACATAAATGAGGTGATGCTATTGAGGATCCCAAGGGTCTTCATCAAAAACAACCCAAGGTACAAACCTATCCATGCGAATAAATGAGTTGATGTCGAACATGGGAGGTATCGTTTGATTACCGGTCATTGATGTATACCGTTAACAAACGCTGAGGGTATCCACCAATAATGAAAATGGAACCCAAGGTACCTAGTACATTCAAGCAAGTGCGAATAAGTTGATCTTGCCGGTCGAACACTTGAAGAATCCATCGGATAGGAGACATTGATGTATTCCCATCTATCCAATAGCGAGGGAAACTGCCACTAATGACTGCAATCCCCAAGGTACTAACCGAAACTCTAAACTTCATTCCCAGAGCACAATGAGCTGAATTCGATGGGAAGAAGTCCGTTGGAAGGGAGGCCTTAATGCATCCTCCATCATCCAACACGAGGGACACTCAAAAGGTATGAGCTGATTTGGAGTAGGATGGAACACAGGATGAAACATACTGACACCAAGGAATGGCCGACACATGAGGTCAAGGCAACTGCAGAATGGCCGACACAGTGTTATATCCTTGAACAGTGAGTACGACACAAGAGTGACTTAGGCAGCTTTGAACACAAAGGGGACCACGATACAAGTCTGCAATGTAGGAGACATTAACAGATTCTCCAAATGATTGGAAGACTAACCAAATGGAGGAGTAGGAACTCTGAGATCAAGTTTACCCTAAGGCCAACGCTAGAACCCAACTTGTTTGATAGACTCAAAACAGGTGCTTTGTTCAAGGGAAATAGTTGACTTGCTGCCATCATATTGAAAGATATTTTAACATTCTTCCCTTCCCTTTCCTTTTTTCATTTTTTAACGAGCTTGACAAAGAACTAAAGCATGCTCGACGGTATTTTCATATTTAAGGAGTCTGAAAAAACCTAGAAGAAAACTCCATACACCTATCCGTGGATTTTATATCGAGCCCGGATTGGTCTGTGCTCGGCGGTGTTTTCTTGCTTATAGAGTTGAAAAACTTAAAACAGTCCTCTATACACTTATCCGTGGATTTTATATCGAGCCCGGATTGGTATGTGCTCGCTTGGTGTTTTCACATTTAGAGAGTCTGAAAACCCTAAAGACGACTCCAAAGGTCCTTTTTCGTAAAGTTAGTCTCCTTCCCCGAAAAAGTGTAAAATGATAAAAGTGAGAGACTCTTCTAGCGCATACAGGAGTATACCTAGAGTATACCTTTTCCATAAATTATCCACCAAGGCCCCGGAAAAGGGGTAATTCTATACCTAAGTGGATGTCGGTTCAGTTATTTTAACGAGCCCAAAAAGACAACTATGCTCGGCAAACTTTTCCTATTTAAGGAGTCTGAAAAGGGCTTAAAAGAACTCCATAGGGATCTTTTCCATAAAGGTTTAATGAGTCTGGAAAAGTAAACTCATGACCTCCTTACTGTTTTTAACGAGCTCAAAGGAGATAGGAAAATGCTCATAACTTCCTTACTATTTTTAACGAGCTCGAAGGGAAGGTGAAAGAAATGCTCGTAGCCTCCTTACTGTTTTTAACGAGCTCGAAGGAAAGGTGGAAGAAATGCTCGTAACCTACTTACTGTTTTTAACGAGCTCGAAGTAAAAGAAGAATGCTCGAAATGGGAAGAGACGAGTGTCAGGGACATGCGAAACTAGCTCCAAGCGCATGGAACAAAGCTATGCCTAATGCAAGGAACATGAGCAAGATAAGGACACTCAGGGTGTGTCTCCTCCAGGTAAAAGGTGTCAAATCGCGAAGGCAAAATGATACAGGGATTAGCGGAAATGAGATCAGAGATGGAGGCTTATACAACGAGCTAAAAGCGTGGAAGCCGGCTTCAGGCTCATTAGCGCAAGCGGGATCATAATAGATGCATATGCAATTTGAACACAAAGAGGGGAGCCTTATCAGGGGATGGCCAGAAATATATGAGGAAGAAAGATATGAGGCTTCTTCTCAAAGTCATGGTAAATCTAAAAAGGCTCCCGAACCTATGAGAAAAACTCAGCATGGGCACCAGAATGGCATAAGGGTGCTGACTAGGGTGACCCATGTTAGGTAGGCTCTGCTGTCGGACCGGTGCACAATGCATAAAGGGATGGCTGACACACCAATATCCAACAGGTTCGACCCTATGGCGAATTCGGGATGGCAAAAGGTTCAAATGCAACATAACAGCGGGGAAGCCTAAACCTATATGCAAGGTTCTGAATATACCTGACATGGTCGCACAAGGTGTCGAAAAGGACCAGTAAGCAAGTATACATCCAGCTAAGAATCCTGTCTCCAAGAAACATTAGTACCGGGATCATATCTAAAACATATGTAAAGGAAGACCCAATACAAGTCACTATGGTAGAAATACTTTCAACTTCACTATCATCAACAGCAGGCATAAACAAAGCAGAGTTTTCGAATGAAGACTCTATGGTACCCAAGCCCGAGGACTTACAATCAACAAAATCAAATTCAGGATGAAGATCAAAGTTGAAGGACATGATGGAATCTGCAGAAACAAATTCCATCATCACGGGAGTTGAAAATTCTAGAAGCAGAATCAAACTCAGCGAGGGAACACCGATTTGCGGGATCTATAGGAAAGTCAAAGACTCAACAGTAGGAAGATCAAACTTTAAGGTCAAACCGGGGCTGGACATGACTGCGACTGGATCAACATCCAAATGAATGGCAGACTGTACTATAGACTCTAGGAAAACTTCATCGGAAGGAAGTATATCATCCCAGATAGAATACATATCTAAACATTCAGATGGAGGTGTCACTTGGTCAAAAGCTGGGACCAAGTCCCGAGAAGGTAAGCATGAACTCAGAGACTTCTTCTCAGTAGCAGTTGAACTCAAGGAACAATATGCCACATGAGGCGCATGTGACATAGTAGTGCCTAATGACGAGGGATCAGACTGGTCTACAGATGGGTAATAAGGAGGATCAACGAATGCAAGCTGGTCGATGGTGACAATGTTTTCGTTATGAGGGAAATGCATCACACGAAAAAGCGTAGACACCACTGCATGCATAGCATAAACGTAATCACGCCCGAGGATCATATCAAAGTCCATAGGGTCCTTTAGAACCATAAAATCAACTAAGACTGTTTTTCCACCCAAGGTAACAGGTGCCTGACGGAGGAATCCGATCGGTTCACTAGGTCTTCTATCGAAGGTCAACGACCAATTAACAGCTGGAATAATATTAGGGAAACCCAAATCTCTCCAAGCATAAGCGGATAAGATACTAACAGAAGCACCTTCATCAACAATACATCGATCAACCGTATGGTTCCCGATATCAACCTTATTTGAAAAGGGTGTCGAAGAAGGAAGACGAGGCTCGGCTAGACTATTCCAATCAAAGGAAACAATCCTAGGGCTTGGTAGGGGGTTCAAATGGCACATATAAAGTGCCCCCTTTTTCAGGAACATCCAAACTGGAAATGCAGAAGACTTCAGTAGTAGGTGCATCAATCTCTGAAGGACTAATGGGATCGGTCGAAGATTGCATCGATTCAATCACTTCACTCTCCGAAGGAAGAGTGGGGTCGACCAAAGATTGCATTGGTTCAACCACTTTATCAACCAAAGGTTGATCTGACTGCAGGGAATCTATAGACAACTCAGGAACAGAGGTTCCTTCAGACATGGACCACACTCTTCGTGCCTCTGGAATGGCAGGGCATCGGTGAGTAAGGTGATCTCCCTTACAAAGTTTACAAGGGAACTTTGGTTTCCGTCCTATAGGTTTAGACTCCTTTACAACGTCAGTACTTTCAGCATGACTAGCATTGGCTGACAGCTTGCCCCCAGCATGACTCACAGAGGCTGGTTGCTCAGAAGCAGAAGACTTTTGAACTAAGGACCACACTTTTTGCACTTCTGGAAGTACAGGGCACAAGTAAGTAAGGTGGTCTCCCTCGCAAAACTTACAAGGGAACTTAAGCTTCTGTTTGTTGGGTTTGTCGACAATGTCAACTCCCTCAGCATGACTTGCAGTGGCTGATCTGGTGTCTCCAGTATGACTCACAGGAACTGGTGACTTGTCATTAATATGGCTAGCAGTGATCAATGACGTGTCCTCAACATGACTGACAGTGGTTGAAGACAAACTTTCAGTATGATTTTCAGTGACTAAAAGTTTTTCTCCCAGCATGAACCTCCAGAGGCTGGGTGGGTGCCCCCCTGCATGATTTGCAGAGGCAGGGTGCTTGCCCCCCTTGTTTTGGCATCTTCTTCCTATTCTTCCCCCGTCTATTCCTTTTAGACTGCTGGCTACTAGTATTGCTACTTTCGCCGCATGAGGTAGAAGGAGGAGGAGAAGATGTTACTGGCAAAGGAGGCAGAGGGTTCTGATGCTCTTGATTTGAGGTGCTCACAAAAGAAGCGTCAGGAGCATGCAAGGCATTCGGAGTGGAAAACAACCAAACCGGCAGCCCAATAGTGAATCCAGGAAGATTCAGAGTAGCCATTAAGGGAGCACCAATGTTTCCAATGAATGGAACAGCACAAGGATCCCCCGGAACAGGGGTACCTTGATTGGCACTCGCCGGATGCTAGACATAGTTTCCTGCTCAAATGAACAAGAAGTTCTCTAAGGGCAAACTAAAAAAAAAGTAGCACAAAGAGCACACCACTAAAAAAAAGGTCCTAAGTAAATCAAACCAGGCAAACAGATGCCTTCCGGAGAAGAGTCGGGATGATGAGGGCCCAGAACAGATCAACGAAGGATGAAGGACAGTTACCTGGGGTCCACAATACAATGACTAAGGGTTGCAAGCGCTGGAATCACCCAACCGCCCTCCCAAAGACCTGCAAGGGATTTCCTCCCACGTCTGTCCTAGGTACAGCGGATATACCCTCCGCTGTCACCTGTGTATGAACCTAGAGTCTGATACTAAGGATACCACAACACCGAAAACTCCTGGGGGAACAGTCACCGATCGAATCAGACAGCAGTGGGCAGGGTAGCTAAGCCCGAAACTCGAAAGAGTCCCCAATACGCAATCCGATCCTGGCGTATGCTCGAACAGAAAGTAGGAGGGGTATTCCCACAAACTGATCTCACATTGACCTACTGCATATGCTCCCAGGCAAATTTTGAGTGAGGTGGGTTTGCCTAATGATAGTCTCACTACGATTTTTGCGCAATGTGTGATCTTGGGTGGTTTAAGGTGTTTTAAACCCAAGATCCTAACCAAGACTAGTTGGTGTAGTGTAACCTAGAAAAGAAAATGTTGCTAGTTCATTTTATTAGAGTTCATTTTAAAGGTTACTTGATTACTCAAAAAGGTAGTGGGTGAGTGAGAGTGGTTATAATAGAAATAGAGTACTGAAAATGAAATATTTACACCAAACAAATCTATTTTCTTTTCCAATGCAAGTCTTAAAATTCTGATCTAGAATGCATGTGCAAATGCAATTTTTTAATCTTTTGAATGCAAAAAGGTAAAAATAAAGTCTAAATGTAAAAAATTAAACTCAAAACCTACGAATGCAGCTACTCAAGCAACTAGGTATGCAAAAGAAAACTTGTTCTTTTTGATGCAAAGCACTCTAAAATCTTTTAAGCCACTTGCAAGGTACTCTATTCAGAAGATAAATCAAAATTCTTATGCTTTTCAAAGGTAAGAAACAAAAACTGAAACTAACTTACTATCAAAGCAAAGCAAAGAAACTTTCAGGTTCTCTTTATGAAACAGTAAAAGCTACCAAATATGACTTTCAAATTCTTATTGATGTAAGCATGCCAAACATTGGGAAAAGAGTACAAAAACTACTTTTAGACCCAAACGAAGCAAATAACCTACGAAGAAGTATGGTTTGGTAAAGTCAGGTCTGCACGTAAACAATGCAAACAAGGTCTTGAACAACAGCCAAAACACTTGAGCTTTCACTACCAAAGTAAAACTAAAAGCATAAGGGAGGACAAGAAACCAACCTAAGAGAGAAATTTCACTCAAATAGATACAAACAGGGTCAAAAAGACTCAAGAGGTTTCAAATCCAGTGGAAATGGGGCAATCAAGTTCAATCAGACTCAAATTAGGGTACAAAACACCAAACAGGTCCACAACCCCCCAACTTGGGTCAACAAGCCCCAAAACTTTCCAAACAAGCCCAAAATGATCAAAAGAGGTTCAAATCATGAATGTAGGATCAGTGCAAGGATGGGAGACCACTTACAGGGGTTTAACACAGACCTAAAGTCATCAGGGACCCCAAAAAATGCAGCCACAACCCCCAGATTTGGGTCCACAACCCAAAAACTCAAAAAATCAAACCCAGATTTTGAGCGCTACTGTGTATGAAGGAAACTAGCGCTCATAGCAGTATGGGCGCTACTGTGTGGTACAAACAGTAGCGTACAAGAAAAAAAGTCTAAAAAACGGGGTTAAAACCCCCAAACTGGGTCCACAAAGGTTTGCAAGGGTTGGGAAGGGTCTGTAAAAAGCCCAGGAGGGTCAAACAGAGCCTACTAACTGATCCTAATCAAGAAAATGAACAAAGACCATCAAACAAGACTGAAGAAATGACCTTGGATACCCCTAAGCAGTTAGGTTTTCCCCAGCGGAGTCGCCATTCTGTTGTGGGGAAAATGCACCTATAGTTCAGGGGAGAAACTACCAACTTACGGTGATAAAGATAGACTTACAAGCATTCTGCAAGTATAACTAATAAATGAAGAGATTAGGGTTTAGAGATGTAGGCACCTTATTCAGAAGGTTGATCCTAGCTTTTCCTCCCTCGCTCTTCAATGCTTATCCAGTGTTGCAATGCCCAGACCTGCAAAACAACTTGATACCTTTCTCAAATACATTTGACTACATATATAATACTGATATCTATAATGGAAAGAGACATCAAACTATAATCAAATAGTGATCAAATCTTAAGACACATTAATGGGTCATATTTGGAAAGAGAAGAACGTCTGATCTTTATTAATGAATGAAAGCAAGTACATAAAATTATACCTTCCTTCAAGCTTGGCACTTCACGAAACCTAGATTCAAGATCTCCTGCTTCCGTTCTCCAAGGATCCCAGCCTCTAAGCAATTGTACTAGGGTTTACCAAAACTGAAGCACAAGAGAGGGGGATGAAGGTCTCCATTCCTCCAGCATAACTTTGCAATTGGGCTTGGTCCCTTCACATGGCCCTTCTACCCTCCTTATATAGTCAATGAGGAAGAGGAAAAGAAGTTATAACCACTCAAGAGGTTTCCCAACCAACTTAACTTACTCGAATTTCGAGATTTTGACCAAAACAAGAGTGTACCCTACTCTACAGTATACAAAGTCGCGTACATATGGCAATGGGCGCTACTTTAAATGAGACAAAGTCGCGTACACACGCTACTATTATAACAGTAGAGTCGCGCTCATAGTGAAAAATGGCCAAAAACAGGCTTTTCTGCTCATTTTCAGGAGATAGTTTGGTCTGGAAAAATGTTCCTAAGGGTCATATACATCAAATGGGTCAAGAATGAGGTAATTTCAACCATTTTTAGTGTCCCAAATGACTCCTCCATCCACAATTGTCCTGTTGTGTGACTGAACTTGATCTCAAGAAGTGTCGTCATGCGACCAAGGGAAACAAGTGTCGTCACGGACGGAGAGGTGTCTATAACAGATGCCCCCTAATGTATGAGGTCAGAGGGAGTATAGGAAACGATGGCCGAAATACATTATAAATAAAAAAGAGTTGAATCGTGGAGGAACGGAGAAACCAAGAATCATAGGCTCAAATGAAGTACCTGAAAGCAAAGGCAAAGTCAGACAAACTTATCCATGGGGTAACTGTCCATGTTCAAATGGTGGAACATGATCTCCAAGAGGATACGACAATGGTCCAAATACTGATGCATATATCATGGCCACTAAAATACAAGCGTGGATCCATGAGGAACATAAGTGTAAACATAGCCACATAAATACAAGGTGGATCTATGTCCAAACTGGAGAACATAGCCATAGAGAACAAGCTGGATCTATGTCTCATCAAGAGCCAAAAAGAGTGTGGCTCAGTCTTGCGCAACTTGGGCGATAACATAAATGAGGTGATGCTATTGAGGATCCCAAGGTCTTCATCAAAAACAACCCAAGGTACAAACCTATCCATGCGAATAAATGAGTTGATGTCGAACATGGGAGGTATCGTTTGATTACCGGTCATTGATGTATACCGTTAACAAACGCGAGGGTATCCACCAATAATGAAAATGGAACCCAAGGTACCTAGTACATTCAAGCAAGTGCGAATAAGTGATCTTGCCGTCGAACACTTGAAGAATCCATCGGATAGGAGACATTGATGTATTCCCATCTATCCAATAGCGAGGGAAACTGCCACTAATGACTGCAATCCCCAAGGTACTAACCGAAACTCTAAACTTCATTCCCAGAGCACAATGAGCTGAAGTCGATGGGAAGAAGTCCGTTGGAAGGGAGGCCTTAATGCATCCTCCATCATCCAACACGAGGGACACTCAAAAGGTATGAGCTGATTTGGAGTAGGATGGAACACAGGATGAAACATACTGACACCAAGGAATGGCCGACACATGAGGTCAAGGCAACTGCAGAATGGCCGACACAGGTTATATCCTTGAACAGTGAGCACGACACAAGAGTGACTTAGGCAGCTTTGAACACAAAGGGACCACGATACAAGTCTGCAATGTAGGAGACATTAACAGATTCTCCAAATGATTGGAAGACTAACCAAATGGAGGAGTAGGAACTCTGAGATCAAGTTTACCCTAAGGCCAACGCTAGAACCCAACTTGTTTGATAGACTCAAAACAGGTGCTTTGTTCAAGGAAATAGTTGACTTGCTGCCATCATATTGAAAGATATTTTAACATTCTTCCCTTCCCTTTCCTTTTTCATTTTTTAACGAGCTTGACAAAGAACTAAAGCATGCTCGACGGTATTTTCATATTTAAGGAGTCTGAAAAACCTAGAAGAAAACTCCATACACCTATCCGTGGATTTTATATCGAGCCCGGATTGGTCTGTGCTCGGCGGTGTTTTCTTGCTTATAGAGTTGAAAAACTTAAACAGTCCTCTATACACTTATCCGTGGATTTTATATCGAGCCCGGATTGGTATGTGCTCGCTTGGTGTTTTCACATTTAGAGAGTCTGAAAACCCTAAAGACGACTCCAAAGGTCCTTTTTCGTAAAGTTAGTCTCCTTCCCCGAAAAAGTGTAAAATGATAAAAGGAGAACTCTTCTAGCGCATACAGGAGTATACCTAGAGTATACCTTTTCCATAAATTATCCACCAAGGCCCGGAAAAGGGGTAATTCTATACCTAAGTGGATGTCGGTTCAGTTATTTTAACGAGCCCAAAAAGACAACTATGCTCGGCAAACTTTTCCTATTTAAGGAGTCTGAAAAGAACTCCATAGGGATCTTTTCCATAAAGGTTTAATGAGTCTGGAAAAGTAAACTCATGACCTCCTTATTGTTTTTAACGAGCTCAAAGGAGATAGGAAAATGCTCATAACTTCCTTACTGTTTTTAACGAGCTCGAAGGGAAGGTGAAAGAAATGCTCGTAGCCTCCTTACTGTTTTTAACGAGCTCGAAGGAAAGGTGGAAGAAATGCTCGTAACCTACTTACTGTTTTTAACGAGCTCGAAGTAAAAGAAGAATGCTCGAAATGGGAAGAGACGAGTGTCAGGGACATGCGAAACTAGCTCCAAGCGCATGGAACAAAGCTATGCCTAATGCAAGGAACATGAGCAAGATAAGGACACTCAGGGTGTGTCTCCTCCAGGTAAAAGGTGTCAAATCGCGAAGGCAAAATGATACAGGGATTAGCGGAAATGAGATCAGAGATGGAGGCTTATACAACGAGCTAAAAGCGTGGAAGCCGGCTTCAGGCTCATTAGCGCAAGCGGGATCATAATAGATGCATATGCAATTTGAACACAAAGAGGGGAGCCTTATCAGGGATGGCCAGAAATATATGAGGAAGAAAGATATGAGGCTTCTTCTCAAAGTCATGGTAAATCTAAAAAGGCTCCCGAACCTATGAGAAAAACTCAGCATGGGCACCAGAATGGCATAAGGGTGCTGACTAGGGTGACCCATGTTAGGTAGGCTCTGCTGTCGGACCGGTGCACAATGCATAAAGGGATGGCTGACACACCAATATCCAACAGGTTCGACCCTATGGCGAATTCGGATGGCAAAAGGTTCAAATGCAACATAACAGCGGGGAAGCCTAAACCTATATGCAAGGTTCTGAATATACCTGACATGGTCGCACAAGGTGTCGAAAAGGACCAGTAAGCAAGTATACATCCAGCTAAGAATCCTGTCTCCAAGAAACATTAGTACCGGGATCATATCTAAAACATATGTAAAGGAAGACCCAATACAAGTCACTATGGTAGAAATACTTTCAACTTCACTATCATCAACAGCAGGCATAAACAAAGCAGAGTTTTCGAATGAAGACTCTATGGTACCCAAGCCCGAGGACTTACAATCAACAAAATCAAATTCAGGATGAAGATCAAAGTTGAAGGACATGATGGAATCTGCAGAAACAAATTCATCATCACGGGAGTTGAAAATTCTAGAAGCAGAATCAAACTCAGCAGGAACACCGATTTGCGGATCTATAGGAAAGTCCAAAGACTCAACAGTAGGAAGATCAAACTTTAAGGTCAAACCGGGGCTGGACATGACTGCGATTGGATCAACATCCAAATGAATGGCAGACTGTACTATAGACTCTAGGAAAACTTCATCGGAAGGAAGTATATCATCCCAGATAGAATACATATCTAAACATTCAGATGGAGGTGTCACTTGGTCAAAAGCTGGGACCAAGTCCCGAGAAGGTAAGCATGAACTCAGAGACTTCTTCTCAGTAGCAGTTGAACTCAAGGAACAATATGCCACATGAGGCGCATGTGACATAGTAGTGCCTAATGACGAGGGATCAGACTGGTCTACAGATGGGTAATAAGGAGGATCAACGAATGCAAGCTGGTCGATGGTGACAATGTTTTCGTTATGAGGGAAATGCATCACACGAAAAAGCGTAGACACCACAGCATGCATAGCATAAACGTAATCACGCCCGAGGATCATATCAAAGTCCATAGGGTCCTTTAGAACCATAAAATCAACTAAGACTGTTTTTCCACCCAAGGTAACAGGTGCCTGACGGAGGAATCCGATCGGTTCACTAGGTCTTCTATCGAAGGTCAACGGCCAATTAACAGCTGGAATAATATTAGGGAAACCCAAATCTCTCCAAGCATAAGCGGATAAGATACTAACAAAAGCACCTTCATCAACAATACATCGATCAACCGTATGGTTCCCGATATCAACCTTTATTTGAAAAGGTGTCGAAGAAGGAAGACGAGGCTCGGCTAGACTATTCCAATCAAAGGAAACAATCCTAGGGCTTGGTAGGGGTTCAAATGGCACAGATGAAGTGCCCCCTTTTTCAGGAACATCCAAACTGGAAATGCAGAAGACTTCAGTAGTAGGTGCATCAATCTCTGAAGGAATAATGGGATCGGTCGAAGATTGCATCGATTCAATCACTTCACTCTCCGAAGGAAGAGTGGGGTCGACCAAAGATTGCATTGGTTCAACCACTTTATCAACCAAAGGTTGATCTGACTGCAGGGAATCTATAGACAACTCAGGAACAGAGGTTCCTTCAGACATGGACCACACTCTTCGTGCCTCTGGAATGGCAGGGCATCGGTGAGTAAGGTGATCTCCCTTACAAAGTTTACAAGGGAACTTTGGTTTCCGTCCTATAGGTTTAGACTCCTTTACAACGTCAGTACTTTCAGCATGACTAGCATTGGCTGACAGCTTGCCCCCAGCATGACTCACAGAGGCTGGTTGCTCAGAAGCAGAAGACTTTTGAACTAAGGACCACACTTTTTGCACTTCTGGAAGTACAGGGCACAAGTAAGTAAGGTGGTCTCCCTCGCAAAACTTACAAGGGAACTTAAGCTTCTGTTTGTTGGGTTTGTCGACAATGTCAACTCCCTCAGCATGACTTGCAGTGGCTGATCTGGTGTCTCCAGTATGACTCACAGGAACTGGTGACTTGTCATTAATATGGCTAGCAGTGATCAATGACGTGTCCTCAACATGACTGACAGTGGTTGAAGACAAACTTTCAGTATGATTTTCAGTGACTAAAAGTTTTCTCCCAGCATGACCTCCAGAGGCTGGGTGGGTGCCCCCTGCATGATTTGCAGAGGCAGGGTGCTTGCCCCCTTGTTTTGGCATCTTCTTCCTATTCTTCCCCCGTCTATTCCTTTTAGACTGCTGGCTACTAGTATTGCTACTTTCGCCGCATGAGGTAGAAGGAGGAGGAGAAGATGTTACTGGCAAAGGAGGCAGAGGGTTCTGATGCTCTTGATTTGAGGTGCTCACAAAAGAAGCGTCAGGAGCATGCAAGGCATTCAGAGTGGAAAACAACCAAACCGGCAGCCCAATAGTGAATCCAGGAAGATTCAGAGTAGCCATTAAGGGAGCACCAATGTTTGCAATGAATGGAACAGCACAAGGATCCCCCGGAACAGGGGTACCTTGATTGGCACTCGCCGGAATGCTAGACATAGTTTCCTGCTCAAATGAACAAGAAGTTCTCTAAGGCAAACTAAAAAAAAAGTAGCACAAAGAGCACACCACTAAAAAAAAGGTCCTAAGTAAATCAAACCAGGCAAACAGATGCCTTCCGGAGAAGAGTCTGGGATGATGAGGGCCCAGAACAGATCAACGAAGGATGAAGGACAGTTACCTGGGGTCCACAATACAATGACTAAGGGTGCAAGCGCTGGAATCACCCAACCGCCCTCCCAAAGACCTGCAAGGGATTTCCTCCCACGTCTGTCCTAGGTACAGCGGATATACCCTCCGCTGTCACCTGTGTATGAACCTAGAGTCTGATACTAAGGATACCACAACACCGAAAACTCCTGGGGGAACAGTCACCGATCGAATCAGAAAGCGTGGGCAGGGTAGCTAAGCCCGAAACTCGAAAGAGTCCCCAATACACAATCCGATCCTGGCGTATGCTCGAACAGAAAGTAGGAGGGGTATTCCCACAAACTGATCTCACATTGACCTACTGCATATGCTCCCAGGCAAATTTTGAGTGAGGTGGGTTTGCCTAATGATAGTCTCACTACGATTTTTGCGCAATGTGTGATCTTGGGTGGTTTAAGGTGTTTTAAACCCAAGATCCTAACCAAGACTAGTTGGTGTAGTGTAACCTAGAAAAGAAAATGTTGCTAGTTCATTTTATTAGAGTTCATTTTAAAGGTTACTTGATTACTCAAAAAGGTAGTGGGTGTGTGAGAGTGGTTATAATAGAAATAGAGTACTGAAAATGAAATATTTACCACCAAACAAATCTTTTTCTTTTCAATGCAAGTCTTAAAATTCTGATCTAGAATGCATGTGCAAATGCAATTTTTTAATCTTTTGAATGCAAAAAGGTAAAAATAAAGTCTAAATGTAAAAAATTAAACTCAAAACCTAAGAATGCAGCTACTCAAGCAACTAGGTATGCAAAAGAAAACTTGTTCTTTTTGATGCAAAGCACTCTAAAATCTTTTAAGCCACTTGCAAGGTACTCTATTCAGAAGATAAATCAAAATTCTTTATGCTTTTCAAAGGTAAGAAACAAAAACTGAAACTAACTTACTATCAAAGCAAAGCAAAGAAACTTTCAGGTTCTCTTTATGAAACAGTAAAAGCTACCAAATATGACTTTCAAATTCTTATTGATGTAAGCATACCAAACATTGGGAAAAGAGTACAAAAACTACTTTTAGACCCAAACGAAGCAAATAACCTACGAAGAAGTATGGTTTGGTAAAGTCAGGTCTGCACGTAAACAATGCAAACAAGGTCTTGAACAACAGCCAAAACACTTGAGCTTTCACTACCAAAGTAAAACTAAAAGCATAAGGGAGGACAAGAAACCAACCTAAGAGAGAAATTTCACTCAAATAGATACAAACAGGGTCAAAAAGACTCAATAGGTTTCAAATCCAGTGGAAATGGGGCAATCAAGTTCAATCAGACTCAAATTAGGGTACAAAACACCAAACAGGTCCACAACCCCCCAACTTGGGTCAACAAGCCCCAAAACTTTCCAAACAAGCCCAAAATGATCAAAAGAGGTTCAAATCATGAATGTAGGATCAGTGCAAGGATGGGAGACCACTTACAGGGGTTTAACACAGACCTAAAGTCATCAGGGACCCCAAAAAATGCAGCCACAACCCCCAGATTTGGGTCCACAACCCAAAAACTCAAAAAATCAAACCCAGATTTTGAGCGCTACTGTGTATGAAGGAAACTAGCGCTCATAGCAGTATGGGCGCTACTGTGTATGAAGGAAACTAGCGCTCATAGCAGTATGGGCGCTACTGTGTGGTACAAACAGTAGCGTACAAGAAAAAAAGTCTAAAAAACGGGGTTAAAACCCCCAAACTGGGTCCACAAAGGTTTGCAAGGGTTGGGAAGGGTCTGTAAAAAGCCCAGGAGGGTCAAACAGAGCCTACTAACTGATCCTAATCAAGAAAATGAACAAAGACCATCAAACAAGACTGAAGAAATGACCTTGGATACCCCTAAGCAGTTAGGTTTTCCCCAGCGGAGTCGCCATTCTGTTGTGGGGAAAATGCACCTATAGTTCAGGGGAGAAACTACCAACTTACGGTGATAAAGATAGACTTACAAGCATTCTGCAAGTATAACTAATAAATGAAGAGATTAGGGTTTAGAGATGTAGGCACCTTATTCAGAAGGTTGATCCTAGCTTTTCCTCCCTCGCTCTTCAATGCTTATCCAGTGTCGCAATGCCCAGACCTGCAAAACAACTTGATACCTTTCTCAAATACATTTGACTACATATATAATACTGATATCTATAATGGAAAGAGACATCAAACTATAATCAAACAGTGATCAAATCTTAAGACACATTAATGGGTCATATTTGGAAAGAGAAGAACGTCTGATCTTTATTAATGAATGAAAGCAAGTACATAAAATTATACCTTCCTTCAAGCTTGGCACTTCACGAAACCTAGATTCAAGATCTCCTGCTTCCGTTCTCCAAGGATCCCAGCCTCTAAGCAATTGTACTAGGGTTTACCAAAACTGAAGCACAAGAGAGGGGGATGAAGGTCTCCATTCCTCCAGCATAACTTTGCAATTGGGCTTGGTCCCTTCACATGGCCCTTCTACCCTCCTTATATAATCAATGAGGAAGAGGAAAAGAAGTTATAACCACTCAAGAGGTTTCCCAACCAACTTAACTTACTCGAATTTCGAGATTTTGACCAAAACAAGAGTGTACCCTACTCTACAGTATACAAAGTCGCGTACATATGGCAATGGGCGCTACTTTAAATGAGACAAAGTCGCGTACACACGCTACTATTATAACAGTAGAGTCGCGCTCATAGTGAAAAATGGCCAAAAACAGGCTTTTCTGCTCATTTTCAGGAGATAGTTTGGTCTGGAAAAATGTTCCTAAGGGTCATATACATCAAATGGGTCAAGAATGAGGTAATTTCAACCATTTTTAGTGTCCCAAATGACTCCTCCATCCACAATTGTCCTGTTGTGTGACTGAACTTGATCTCAAGAAGTGTCGTCATGCGACCAAGGGAAACAAGTGTCGTCACGGACGGAGAGGTGTCATTTCAAGCTATAACAGATGCCCCCTAATGTATGAGGTCAGAGGGAGTATAGGAAACGATGGCCGAAATACATTATAAATAAAAAAGAGTTGAATCGTGGAGGAACGGAGAAACCAAGAATCATAGGCTCAAATGAAGTACCTGAAAGCAAAGGCAAAGTCAGACAAACTTATCCATGGGGTAACTGTCCATGTTCAAATGGTGGAACATGATCTCCAAGAGGATACGACAATGGTCCAAATACTGATGCATATATCATGGCCACTAAAATACAAGCGTGGATCCATGAGGAACATAAGTGTAAACATAGCCACATAAATACAAGGTGGATCTATGTCCAAACTGGAGAACATAGCCATAGAGAACAAGCTGGATCTATGTCTCATCAAGAGCCAAAAAGAGTGTGGCTCAGTCTTGCGCAACTTGGGCGATAACATAAATGAGGTGATGCTATTGAGGATCCCAAGGTCTTCATCAAAAACAACCCAAGGTACAAACCTATCCATGCGAATAAATGAGTTGATGTCGAACATGGGAGGTATCGTTTGATTACCGGTCATTGATGTATACCGTTAACAAACGCGAGGGTATCCACCAATAATGAAAATGGAACCCAAGGTACCTAGTACATTCAAGCAAGTGCGAATAAGTGATCTTGCCGTCGAACACTTGAAGAATCCATCGGATAGGAGACATTGATGTATTCCCATCTATCCAATAGCGAGGGAAACTGCCACTAATGACTGCAATCCCCAAGGTACTAACCGAAACTCTAAACTTCATTCCCAGAGCACAATGAGCTGAAGTCGATGGGAAGAAGTCCGTTGGAAGGGAGGCCTTAATGCATCCTCCATCATCCAACACGAGGGACACTCAAAAGGTATGAGCTGATTTGGAGTAGGATGGAACACAGGATGAAACATACTGACACCAAGGAATGGCCGACACATGAGGTCAAGGCAACTGCAGAATGGCCGACACAGGTTATATCCTTGAACAGTGAGCACGACACAAGAGTGACTTAGGCAGCTTTGAACACAAAGGGACCACGATACAAGTCTGCAATGTAGGAGACATTAACAGATTCTCCAAATGATTGGAAGACTAACCAAATGGAGGAGTAGGAACTCTGAGATCAAGTTTACCCTAAGGCCAACGCTAGAACCCAACTTGTTTGATAGACTCAAAACAGGTGCTTTGTTCAAGGAAATAGTTGACTTGCTGCCATCATATTGAAAGATATTTTAACATTCTTCCCTTCCCTTTCCTTTTTCATTTTTTAACGAGCTTGACAAAGAACTAAAGCATGCTCGACGGTATTTTCATATTTAAGGAGTCTGAAAAACCTAGAAGAAAACTCCATACACCTATCCGTGGATTTTATATCGAGCCCGGATTGGTCTGTGCTCGGCGGTGTTTTCTTGCTTATAGAGTTGAAAAACTTAAACAGTCCTCTATACACTTATCCGTGGATTTTATATCGAGCCCGGATTGGTATGTGCTCGCTTGGTGTTTTCACATTTAGAGAGTCTGAAAACCCTAAAGACGACTCCAAAGGTCCTTTTTCGTAAAGTTAGTCTCCTTCCCCGAAAAAGTGTAAAATGATAAAAGGAGAACTCTTCTAGCACATACAGGAGTATACCTAGAGTATACCTTTTCCATAAATTATCCACCAAGGCCCGGAAAAGGGGTAATTCTATACCTAAGTGGATGTCGGTTCAGTTATTTTAACGAGCCCAAAAAGACAACTATGCTCGGCAAACTTTTCCTATTTAAGGAGTCTGAAAAGGGCTTAAAAGAACTCCATAGGGATCTTTTCCATAAAGGTTTAATGAGTCTGGAAAAGTAAACTCATGACCTCCTTACTGTTTTTAACGAGCTCAAAGGAGATAGGAAAATGCTCATAACTTCCTTACTGTTTTTAACGAGCTCGAAGGGAAGGTGAAAGAAATGCTCGTAGCCTCCTTACTGTTTTTAACGAGCTCGAAGGAAAGGTGGAAGAAATGCTCGTAACCTACTTACTGTTTTTAACGAGCTCGAAGTAAAAGAAGAATGCTCGAAATGGGAAGAGACGAGTGTCAGGGACATGCGAAACTAGCTCCAAGCGCATGGAACAAAGCTATGCCTAATGCAAGGAACATGAGCAAGATAAGGACACTCAGGGTGTGTCTCCTCCAGGTAAAAGGTGTCAAATCGCGAAGGCAAAATGATACAGGGATTAGCGGAAATGAGATCAGAGATGGAGGCTTATACAACGAGCTAAAAGCATGGAAGCCGGCTTCAGGCTCATTAGCGCAAGCGGGATCATAATAGATGCATATGCAATTTGAACACAAAGAGGGGAGCCTTATCAGGGATGGCCAGAAATATATGAGGAAGAAAGATATGAGGCTTCTTCTCAAAGTCATGGTAAATCTAAAAAGGCTCCCGAACCTATGAGAAAAACTCAGCATGGGCACCAGAATGGAATAAGGGTGCTGACTAGGGTGACCCATGTTAGGTAGGCTCTGCTGTCGGACCGGTGCACAATGCATAAAGGGATGGCTGACACACCAATATCCAACAAGTTCGACCCTATGGCGAATTCGGATGGCAAAAGGTTCAAATGCAACATAACAGCGGGGAAGCCTAAACCTATATGCAAGGTTCTGAATATACCTGACATGGTCGCACAAGGTGTCGAAAAGGACCAGTAAGCAAGTATACATCCAGCTAAGAATCCTGTCTCCAAGAAACATTAGTACCGGGATCATATCTAAAACATATGTAAAGGAAGACCCAATACAAGTCACTATGGTAGAAATACTTTCAACTTCACTATCATCAACAGCAGGCATAAACAAAGCAGAGTTTTCGAATGAAGACTCTATGGTACCCAAGCCCGAGGACTTACAATCAACAAAATCAAATTCAGGATGAAGATCAAAGTTGAAGGACATGATGGAATCTGTAGAAACAAATTCATCATCACGGGAGTTGAAAATTCTAGAAGCAGAATCAAACTCAGCAGGAACACCGATTTGCGGATCTATAGGAAAGTCCAAAGACTCAACAGTAGGAAGATCAAACTTTAAGGTCAAACCGGGGCTGGACATGACTGCGACTGGATCAACATCCAAATGAATGGCAGACTGTACTATAGACTCTAGGAAAACTTCATCGGAAGGAAGTATATCATCCCAGATAGAATACATATCTAAACATTCAGATGGAGGTGTCACTTGGTCAAAAGCTGGGACCAAGTCCCGAGAAGGTAAGCATGAACTCAGAGACTTCTTCTCAGTAGCAGTTGAACTCAAGGAACAATATGCCACATGAGGCGCATGTGACATAGTAGTGCCTAATGACGAGGGATCAGACTGGTCTACAGATGGGTAATAAGGAGGATCAACGAATGCAAGCTGGTCGATGGTGACAATGTTTTCGTTATGAGGGAAATGCATCACACGAAAAAGCGTAGACACCACAGCATGCATAGCATAAACGTAATCACGCCCGAGGATCATATCAAAGTCCATAGGGTCCTTTAGAACCATAAAATCAACTAAGACTGTTTTTCCACCCAAGGTAACAGGTGCCTGACGGAGGAATCCGATCGGTTCACTAGGTCTTCTATCGAAGGTCAACGGCCAATTAACAGCTGGAATAATATTAGGGAAACCCAAATCTCTCCAAGCATAAGCGGATAAGATACTAACAGAAGCACCTTCATCAACAATACATCGATCAACCGTATGGTTCCCGATATCAACCTTTATTTGAAAAGGTGTCGAAGAAGGAAGACGAGGCTCGGCTAGACTATTCCAATCAAAGGAAACAATCCTAGGGCTTGGTAAGGGTTCAAATGGCACAGATGAAGTGCCCCCTTTTTCAGGAACATCCAAACTGGAAATGCAGAAGACTTCAGTAGTAGGTGCATCAATCTCTGAAGGACTAATGGGATCGGTCGAAGATTGCATCGATTCAATCACTTCACTCTCCGAAGGAAGAGTGGGGTCGACCAAAGATTGCATTGGTTCAACCACTTTATCAACCAAAGGTTGATCTGACTGCAGGGAATCTATAGACAACTCAGGAACAGAGGTTCCTTCAGACATGGACCACACTCTTCGTGCCTCTGGAATGGCAGGGCATCGGTGAGTAAGGTGATCTCCCTTACAAAGTTTACAAGGGAACTTTGGTTTCCGTCCTATAGGTTTAGACTCCTTTACAACGTCAGTACTTTCAGCATGACTAGCATTGGCTGACAGCTTGCCCCCAGCATGACTCACAGAGGCTGGTTGCTCAGAAGCAGAAGACTTTTGAACTAAGGACCACACTTTTTGCACTTCTGGAAGTACAGGGCACAAGTAAGTAAGGTGGTCTCCCTCGCAAAACTTACAAGGGAACTTAAGCTTCTGTTTGTTGGGTTTGTCGACAATGTCAACTCCCTCAGCATGACTTGCAGTGGCTGATATGGTGTCTCCAGTATGACTCACAGGAACTGGTGACTTGTCATTAATATGGCTAGCAGTGATCAATGACGTGTCCTCAACATGACTGACAGTGGTTGAAGACAAACTTTCAGTATGATTTTCAGTGACTAAAAGTTTTCTCCCAGCATGACCTCCAGAGGCTGGGTGGGTGCCCCCTGCATGATTTGCAGAGGCAGGGTGCTTGCCCCCTTGTTTTGGCATCTTCTTCCTGTTCTTCCCCCGTCTATTCCTTTTAGACTGCTGGCTACTAGTATTGCTACTTTCGCCGCATGAGGTAGAAGGAGGAGGAGAAGATGTTACTGGCAAAGGAGGCAGAGGGTTCTGATGCTCTTGATTTGAGGTGCTCACAAAAGAAGCGTCAGGAGCATGCAAGGCATTCGGAGTGGAAAACAACCAAACCGGCAGCCCAATAGTGAATCCAGGAAGATTCAGAGTAGCCATTAAGGGAGCACCAATGTTTCCAATGAATGGAACAGCACAAGGATCCCCCGGAACAGGGGTACCTTGATTGGCACTCGCCGGAATGCTAGACATAGTTTCCTGCTCAAATGAACAAGAAGTTCTCTAAGGCAAACTAAAAAAAAAGTAGCACAAAGAGCACACCACTAAAAAAAAGGTCCTAAGTAAATCAAACCAGGCAAACAGATGCCTTCCGGAGAAGAGTCTGGGATGATGAGGGCCCAGAACAGATCAACGAAGGATGAAGGACAGTTACCTGGGGTCCACAATACAATGACTAAGGGTGCAAGCGCTGGAATCACCCAACCGCCCTCCCAAAGACCTGCAAGGGATTTCCTCCCACGTCTGTCCTAGGTACAGCGGATATACCCTCCGCTGTCACCTGTGTATGAACCTAGAGTCTGATACTAAGGATACCACAACACCGAAAACTCCTGGGGGAACAGTCACCGATCGAATCAGAAAGCATGGGCAGGGTAGCTAAGCCCGAAACTCGAAAGAGTCCCCAATACGCAATCCGATCCTGGCGTATGCTCGAACATAAAGTAGGAGGGGTATTCCCACAAACTGATCTCACATTGACCTACTGCATATGCTCCCAGGCAAATTTTGAGTGAGGTGGGTTTGCCTAATGATAGTCTCACTACGATTTTTGCGCAATGTGTGATCTTGGGTGGTTTAAGGTGTTTTAAACCCAAGATCCTAACCAAGACTAGTTGGTGTAGTGTAACCTAGAAAAGAAAATGTTGCTAGTTCATTTTATTAGAGTTCATTTTAAAGGTTACTTGATTACTCAAAAAGGTAGTGGGTGTGTGAGAGTGGTTATAATAGAAATAGAGTACTGAAAATGAAATATTTACCACCAAACAAATCTTTTTCTTTTCAATGCAAGTCTTAAAATTCTGATCTAGAATGCATGTGCAAATGCAATTTTTTAATCTTTTGAATGCAAAAAGGTAAAAATAAAGTCTAAATGTAAAAAATTAAACTCAAAACCTAAGAATGTAGCTACTCAAGCAACTAGGTATGCAAAAGAAAACTTGTTCTTTTTGATGCAAAGCACTCTAAAATCTTTTAAGCCACTTGCAAGGTACTCTATTCAGAAGATAAATCAAAATTCTTTATGCTTTTCAAAGGTAAGAAACAAAAACTGAAACTAACTTACTATCAAAGCAAAGCAAAGAAACTTTCAGGTTCTCTTTATGAAACAGTAAAAGCTACCAAATATGACTTTCAAATTCTTATTGATGTAAGCATGCCAAACATTGGGAAAAGAGTACAAAAACTACTTTTAGACCCAAACGAAGCAAATAAACTACGAAGAAGTATGGTTTGGTAAAGTCAGGTCTGCACGTAAACAATGCAAACAAGGTCTTGAACAACAGCCAAAACACTTGAGCTTTCACTACCAAAGTAAAACTAAAAGCATAAGGGAGGACAAGAAACCAACCTAAGAGAGAAATTTCACTCAAATAGATACAAACAGGGTCAAAAAGACTCAAGAGGATTCAAATCCAGTGGAAATGGGGCAATCAAGTTCAATCAGACTCAAATTAGGGTACAAAACACCAAACAGGTCCACAACCCCCCAACTTGGGTCAACAAGCCCCAAAACTTTCCAAACAAGCCCAAAATGATCAAAAGAGGTTCAAATCATGAATGTAGGATCAGTGCAAGGATGGGAGACCACTTACAGGGGTTTAACACAGACCTAAAGTCATCAGGGACCCCAAAAAATGCAGCCACAACCCCCAGATTTGGGTCCACAACCCAAAAACTCAAAAAATCAAACCCAGATTTTGAGCGCTACTGTGTATGAAGGAAACTAGCGCTCATAGCAGTATGGGCGCTACTGTGTATGAAGTAAACTAGCTCTCATAGCAGTATGGGCGCTACTGTGTGGTACAAACAGTAGCGTACAAGAAAAAAAGTCTAAAAAACGGGGTTAAAACCCCCAAACTGGGTCCACAAAGGTTTGCAAGGGTTGGGAAGGGTCTGTAAAAAGCCCAGGAGGGTCAAACAGAGCCTACTAACTGATCCTAATCAAGAAAATGAACAAAGACCATCAAACAAGACTGAAGAAATGACCTTGGATACCCCTAAGCAGTTAGGTTTTCCCCAGCGGAGTCGCCATTCTGTTGTGGGGAAAATGCACCTATAGTTCAGGGGAGAAACTACCAACTTACGGTGATAAAGATAGACTTACAAGCATTCTGCAAGTATAACTAATAAATGAAGAGATTAGGGTTTAGAGATGTAGGCACCTTATTCAGAAGGTTGATCCTAGCTTTTCCTCCCTCGCTCTTCAATGCTTATCCAGTGTCGCAATGCCCAGACCTGCAAAACAACTTGATACCTTTCTCAAATACATTTGACTACATATATAATACTGATATCTATAATGGAAAGAGACATCAAACTATAATCAAACAGTGATCAAATCTTAAGACACATTAATGGGTCATATTTGGAAAGAGAAGAACGTCTGATCTTTATTAATGAATGAAAGCAAGTACATAAAATTATACCTTCCTTCAAGCTTGGCACTTCACGAAACCTAGATTCAAGATCTCCTGCTTCCGTTCTCCAAGGATCCCAGCCTCTAAGCAATTGTACTAGGGTTTACCAAAACTGAAGCACAAGAGAGGGGGATGAAGGTCTCCATTCCTCCAGCATAACTTTGCAATTGGGCTTGGTCCCTTCACATGGCCCTTCCACCCTCCTTATATAATCAATGAGGAAGAGGAAAAGAAGTTATAACCACTCAAGAGGTTTCCCAACCAACTTAACTTACTCGAATTTCGAGATTTTGACCAAAACAAGAGTGTACCCTACTCTACAGTATACAAAGTCGCGTACATATGGCAATGGGCGCTACTTTAAATGAGACAAAGTCGCGTACACACGCTACTATTATAACAGTAGAGTCACGCTCATAGTGAAAAATGGCCAAAAACAGGCTTTTCTGCTCATTTTCAGGTGATAGTTTGGTCTGGAAAAATGTTCCTAAGGGTCATATACATCAAATGGGTCAAGAATGAGGTAATTTCAACCATTTTTAGTGTCCCAAATGACTCCTCCATCCACAATTGTCCTGTTGTGTGACTGAACTTGATCTCAAGAAGTGTCGTCATGCGACCAAGGGAAACAAGTGTCGTCACGGACGGAGAGGTGTCATTTCAAGCTATAACAGATGCCCCCTAATGTATGAGGTCAGAGGGAGTATAGGAAACGATGGCCGAAATAGATTATAAATAAAAAAGAGTTGAATTGTGGAGGAACGGAGAAACCAAGAATCATAGGCTCAAATGAAGTACCTGAAAGCAAAGGCAAAGTCAGACAAACTTATCCATGGGGTAACTGTCCATGTTCAAATGGTGGAACATGATCTCCAAGAGGATACGACAATGGTCCAAATACTGATGCATATATCATGGCCACTAAAATACAAGCGTGGATCCATGAGGAACATAAGTGTAAACATAGCCACATAAATACAAGGTGGATCTATGTCCAAACTGGAGAACATAGCCATAGAGAACAAGCTGGATCTATGTCTCATCAAGAGCCAAAAAGAGTGTGGCTCAGTCTTGCGCAACTTGGGCGATAACATAAATGAGGTGATGCTATTGAGGATCCCAAGGTCTTCATCAAAAACAACCCAAGGTACAAACCTATCCATGCGAATAAATGAGTTGATGTCGAACATGGGAGGTATCGTTTGATTACCGGTCATTGATGTATACCGTTAACAAACGCGAGGGTATCCACCAATAATGAAAATGGAACCCAAGGTACCTAGTACATTCAAGCAAGTGCGAATAAGTGATCTTGCCGTCGAACACTTGAAGAATCCATCGGATAGGAGACATTGATGTATTCCCATCTATCCAATAGCGAGGGAAACTGCCACTAATGACTGCAATCCCCAAGGTACTAACCGAAACTCTAAACTTCATTCCCAGAGCACAATGAGCTGAAGTCGATGGGAAGAAGTCCGTTGGAAGGGAGGCCTTAATGCATCCTCCATCATCCAACACGAGGGACACTCAAAAGGTATGAGCTGATTTGGAGTAGGATGGAACACAGGATGAAACATACTGACACCAAGGAATGGCCGACACATGAGGTCAAGGCAACTGCAGAATGGCCGACACAGGTTATATCCTTGAACAGTGAGCACGACACAAGAGTGACTTAGGCAGCTTTGAACACAAAGGGACCACGATACAAGTCTGCAATGTAGGAGACATTAACAGATTCTCCAAATGATTGGAAGACTAACCAAATGGAGGAGTAGGAACTCTGAGATCAAGTTTACCCTAAGGCCAACGCTAGAACCCAACTTGTTTGATAGACTCAAAACAGGTGCTTTGTTCAAGGAAATAGTTGACTTGCTGCCATCATATTGAAAGATATTTTAACATTCTTCCCTTCCCTTTCCTTTTTCATTTTTTAACGAGCTTGACAAAGAACTAAAGCATGCTCGACGGTATTTTCATATTTAAGGAGTCTGAAAAACCTAGAAGAAAACTCCATACACCTATCCGTGGATTTTATATCGAGCCCGGATTGGTCTGTGCTCGGCGGTGTTTTCTTGCTTATAGAGTTGAAAAACTTAAACAGTCCTCTATACACTTATCCGTGGATTTTATATCGAGCCCGGATTGGTATGTGCTCGCTTGGTGTTTTCACATTTAGAGAGTCTGAAAACCCTAAAGACGACTCCAAAGGTCCTTTTTCGTAAAGTTAGTCTCCTTCCCCGAAAAAGTGTAAAATGATAAAAGGAGAACTCTTCTAGCGCATACAGGAGTATACCTAGAGTATACCTTTTCCATAAATTATCCACCAAGGCCCGGAAAAGGGGTAATTCTATACCTAAGTGGATGTCGGTTCAGTTATTTTAACGAGCCCAAAAAGACAACTATGCTCGGCAAACTTTTCCTATTTAAGGAGTCTGAAAAGGGCTTAAAAGAACTCCATAGGGATCTTTTCCATAAAGGTTTAATGAGTCTGGAAAAGTAAACTCATGACCTCCTTACTGTTTTTAACGAGCTCAAAGGAGATAGGAAAATGCTCATAACTTCCTTACTGTTTTTAACGAGCTCGAAGGGAAGGTGAAAGAAATGCTCGTAGCCTCCTTACTGTTTTTAACGAGCTCGAAGGAAAGGTGGAAGAAATGCTCGTAACCTACTTACTGTTTTTAACGAGCTCGAAGTAAAAGAAGAATGCTCGAAATGGGAAGAGACGAGTGTCAGGGACATGCGAAACTAGCTCCAAGCGCATGGAACAAAGCTATGCCTAATGCAAGGAACATGAGCAAGATAAGGACACTCAGGGTGTGTCTCCTCCAGGTAAAAGGTGTCAAATCGCGAAGGCAAAATGATACAGGGATTAGCGGAAATGAGATCAGAGATGGAGGCTTATACAACGAGCTAAAAGCGTGGAAGCCGGCTTCAGGCTCATTAGCGCAAGCGGGATCATAATAGATGCATATGCAATTTGAACACAAAGAGGGGAGCCTTATCAGGGATGGCCAGAAATATATGAGGAAGAAAGATATGAGGCTTCTTCTCAAAGTCATGGTAAATCTAAAAAGGCTCCCGAACCTATGAGAAAAACTCATCATGGGCACCAGAATGGCATAAGGGTGCTGACTAGGGTGACCCATGTTAGGTAGGCTCTGCTGTCGGACCGGTGCACAATGCATAAAGGGATGGCTGACACACCAATATCCAACAGGTTCGACCCTATGGCGAATTCGGATGGCAAAAGGTTCAAATGCAACATAACAGCGGGGAAGCCTAAACCTATATGCAAGGTTCTGAATATACCTGACATGGTCGCACAAGGTGTCGAAAAGGACCAGTAAGCAAGTATACATCCAGCTAAGAATCCTGTCTCCAAGAAACATTAGTACCGGGATCATATCTAAAACATATGTAAAGGAAGACCCAATACAAGTCACTATGGTAGAAATACTTTCAACTTCACTATCATCAACAGCAGGCATAAACAAAGCAGAGTTTTCGAATGAAGACTCTATGGTACCCAAGCCCGAGGACTTACAATCAACAAAATCAAATTCAGGATGAAGATCAAAGTTGAAGGACATGATGGAATCTGCAGAAACAAATTCATCATCACGGGAGTTGAAAATTCTAGAAGCAGAATCAAACTCAGCAGGAACACCGATTTGCGGATCTATAGGAAAGTCCAAAGACTCAACAGTAGGAAGATCAAACTTTAAGGTCAAACCGGGGCTGGACATGACTGCGACTGGATCAACATCCAAATGAATGGCAGACTGTACTATAGACTCTAGGAAAACTTCATCGGAAGGAAGTATATCATCCCAGATAGAATACATATCTAAACATTCAGATGGAGGTGTCACTTGGTCAAAAGCTGGGACCAAGTCCCGAGAAGGTAAGCATGAACTCAGAGACTTCTTCTCAGTAGCAGTTGAACTCAAGGAACAATATGCCACATGAGGCGCATGTGACATAGTAGTGCCTAATGACGAGGGATCAGACTGGTCTACAGATGGGTAATAAGGAGGATCAACGAATGCAAGCTGGTCGATGGTGACAATGTTTTCGTTATGAGGGAAATGCATCACACGAAAAAGCGTAGACACCACAGCATGCATAGCATAAACGTAATCACGCCCGAGGATCATATCAAAGTCCATAGGGTCCTTTAGAACCATAAAATCAACTAAGACTGTTTTTCCACCCAAGGTAACAGGTGCCTGACGGAGGAATCCGATCGGTTCACTAGGTCTTCTATCGAAGGTCAACGGCCAATTAACAGCTGGAATAATATTAGGGAAACCCAAATCTCTCCAAGCATAAGCGGATAAGATACTAACAGAAGCACCTTCATCAACAATACATCGATCAACCGTATGGTTCCCGATATCAACCTTTATTTGAAAAGGTGTCGAAGAAGGAAGACGAGGCTCGGCTAGACTATTCCAATCAAAGGAAACAATCCTAGGGCTTGGTAGGGGTTCAAATGGCACAGATGAAGTGCCCCCTTTTTCAGGAACATCCAAACTGGAAATGCAGAAGACTTCAGTAGTAGGTGCATCAATCTCTGAAGGACTAATGGGATCGGTCGAAGATTGCATCGATTCAATCACTTCACTCTCCGAAGGAAGAGTGGGGTCGACCAAAGATTGCATTGGTTCAACCACTTTATCAACCAAAGGTTGATCTGACTGCAGGGAATCTATAGACAACTCAGGAACAGAGGTTCCTTCAGACATGGACCACACTCTTCGTGCCTCTGGAATGGCAGGGCATCGGTGAGTAAGGTGATCTCCCTTACAAAGTTTACAAGGGAACTTTGGTTTCCGTCCTATAGGTTTAGACTCCTTTACAACGTCAGTACTTTCAGCATGACTAGCATTGGCTGACAGCTTGCCCCCAGCATGACTCACAGAGGCTGGTTGCTCAGAAGCAGAAGACTTTTGAACTAAGGACCACACTTTTTGCACTTCTGGAAGTACAGGGCACAAGTAAGTAAGGTGGTCTCCCTCGCAAAACTTACAAGGGAACTTAAGCTTCTGTTTGTTGGGTTTGTCGACAATGTCAACTCCCTCAGCATGACTTGCAGTGGCTGATCTGGTGTCTCCAGTATGACTCACAGGAACTGGTGACTTGTCATTAATATGGCTAGCAGTGATCAATGACGTGTCCTCAACATGACTGACAGTGGTTGAAGACAAACTTTCAGTATGATTTTCAGTGACTAAAAGTTTTCTCCCAGCATGACCTCCAGAGGCTGGGTGGGTGCCCCCTGCATGATTTGCAGAGGCAGGGTGCTTGCCCCCTTGTTTTGGCATCTTCTTCCTATTCTTCCCCCGTCTATTCCTTTTAGACTGCTGGCTACTAGTATTGCTACTTTCGCCGCATGAGGTAGAAGGAGGAGGAGAAGATGTTACTGGCAAAGGAGGCAGAGGGTTCTGATGCTCTTGATTTGAGGTGCTCACAAAAGAAGCGTCAGGAGCATGCAAGGCATTCGGAGTGGAAAACAACCAAACCGGCAGCCCAATAGTGAATCCAGGAAGATTCAGAGTAGCCATTAAGGGAGCACCAATGTTTCCAATGAATGGAACAGCACAAGGATCCCCCGGAACAGGGGTACCTTGATTGGCACTCGCCGGAATGCTAGACATAGTTTCCTGCTCAAATGAACAAGAAGTTCTCTAAGGCAAACTAAAAAAAAAGTAGCACAAAGAGCACACCACTAAAAAAAAGGTCCTAAGTAAATCAAACCAGGCAAACAGATGCCTTCCGGAGAAGAGTCTGGGATGATGAGGGCCCAGAACAGATCAACGAAGGATGAAGGACAGTTACCTGGGGTCCACAATACAATGACTAAGGGTGCAAGCGCTGGAATCACCCAACCGCCCTCCCAAAGACCTGCAAGGGATTTCCTCCCACGTCTGTCCTAGGTACAGCGGATATACCCTCCGCTGTCACCTGTGTATGAACCTAGAGTCTGATACTAAGGATACCACAACACCAAAAACTCCTGGGGGAACAGTCACCGATCGAATCAGAAAGCATGGGCAGGGTAGCTAAGCCCGAAACTCGAAAGAGTCCCCAATACGCAATCCGATCCTGGCGTATGCTCGAACAGAAAGTAGGAGGGGTATTCCCACAAACTGATCTCACATTGACCTACTGCATATGCTCCCAGGCAAATTTTGAGTGAGGTGGGTTTGCCTAATGATAGTCTCACTACGATTTTTGCGCAATGTGTGATCTTGGGTGGTTTAAGGTGTTTTAAACCCAAGATCCTAACCAAGACTAGTTGGTGTAGTGTAACCTAGAAAAGAAAATGTTGCTAGTTCATTTTATTAGAGTTCATTTTAAAGGTTACTTGATTACTCAAAAAGGTAGTGGGTGTGTGAGAGTGGTTATAATAGAAATAGAGTATTGAAAATGAAATATTTACCACCAAACAAATCTTTTTCTTTTCAATGCAAGTCTTAAAATTCTGATCTAGAATGCATGTGCAAATGCAATTTTTTAATCTTTTGAATGCAAAAAGGTAAAAATAAAGTCTAAATGTAAAAAATTAAACTCAAAACATAAGAATGCAGCTACTCAAGCAACTAGGTATGCAAAAGAAAACTTGTTCTTTTTGATGCAAAGCACTCTAAAATCTTTTAAGCCACTTGCAAGGTACTCTATTCAGAAGATAAATCAAAATTCTTTATGCTTTTCAAAGGTAAGAAACAAAAACTGAAACTAACTTACTATCAAAGCAAAGCAAAGAAACTTTCAGGTTCTCTTTATGAAACAGTAAAAGCTACCAAATATGACTTTCAAATTCTTATTGATGTAAGCATGCCAAACATTGGGAAAAGAGTACAAAAACTACTTTTAGACCCAAACGAAGCAAATAAACTACGAAGAAGTATGGTTTGGTAAAGTCAGGTCTGCACGTAAACAATGCAAACAAGGTCTTGAACAACAGCCAAAACACTTGAGCTTTCACTACCAAAGTAAAACTAAAAGCATAAGGGAGGACAAGAAACCAACCTAAGAGAGAAATTTCACTCAAATAGATACAAACAGGGTCAAAAAGACTCAAGAGGTTTCAAATCCAGTGGAAATGGGGCAATCAAGTTCAATCAGACTCAAATTAGGGTACAAAACACCAAACAGGTCCACAACCCCCCAACTTGGGTCAACAAGCCCCAAAACTTTCCAAACAAGCCCAAAATGATCAAAAGAGGTTCAAATCATGAATGTAGGATCAGTGCAAGGATGGGAGACCACTTACAGGGGTTTAACACAGACCTAAAGTCATCAGGGACCCCAAAAAATGCAGCCACAACCCCCAGATTTGGGTCCACAACCCAAAAACTCAAAAAATCAAACCCAGATTTTGAGCGCTACTGTGTATGAAGGAAACTAGCGCTCATAGCAGTATGGGCGCTACTGTGTATGAAGGAAACTAGCGCTCATAGCAGTATGGGCGCTACTGTGTGGTACAAACAGTAGCGTACAAGAAAAAAAGTCTAAAAAACGGGGTTAAAACCCCCAAACTGGGTCCACAAAGGTTTGCAAGGGTTGGGAAGGGTCTGTAAAAAGCCCAGGAGGGTCAAACAGAGCCTACTAACTGATCCTAATCAAGAAAATGAACAAAGACCATCAAACAAGACTGAAGAAATGACCTTGGATACCCCTAAGCAGTTAGGTTTTCCCCAGCGGAGTCGCCATTCTGTTGTGGGGAAAATGCACCTATAGTTCAGGGGAGAAACTACCAACTTACGGTGATAAAGATAGACTTACAAGCATTCTGCAAGTATAACTAATAAATGAAGAGATTAGGGTTTAGAGATGTAGGCACCTTATTCAGAAGGTTGATCCTAGCTTTTCCTCCCTCGCTCTTCAATGCTTATCCAGTGTCGCAATGCCCAGACCTGCAAAACAACTTGATACCTTTCTCAAATACATTTGACTACATATATAATACTGATATCTATAATGGAAAGAGACATCAAACTATAATCAAACAGTGATCAAATCTTAAGACACATTAATGGGTCATATTTGGAAAGAGAAGAACGTCTGATCTTTATTAATGAATGAAAGCAAGTACATAAAATTATACCTTCCTTCAAGCTTGGCACTTCACGAAACCTAGATTCAAGATCTCCTGCTTCCGTTCTCCAAGGATCCCAGCCTCTAAGCAATTGTACTAGGGTTTACCAAAACTGAAGCACAAGAGAGGGGGATGAAGGTCTCCATTCCTCCAGCATAACTTTGCAATTGGGCTTGGTCCCTTCACATGGCCCTTCTACCCTCCTTATATAATCAATGAGGAAGAGGAAAAGAAGTTATAACCACTCAAGAGGTTTCCCAACCAACTTAACTTACTCGAATTTCGAGATTTTGACCAAAACAAGAGTGTACCCTACTCTACAGTATACAAAGTCGCGTACATATGGCAATGGGCGCTACTTTAAATGAGACAAAGTCACGTACACACGCTACTATTATAACAGTAGAGTCGCGCTCATAGTGAAAAATGGCCAAAAACAGGCTTTTCTGCTCATTTTCAGGAGATAGTTTGGTCTGGAAAAATGTTCCTAAGGGTCATATACATCAAATGGGTCAAGAATGAGGTAATTTAAACCATTTTTAGTGTCCCAAATGACTCCTCCATCCACAATTGTCCTGTTGTGTGACTGAACTTGATCTCAAGAAGTGTCGTCATGCGACCAAGGGAAACAAGTGTCGTCACGGACGGAGAGGTGTCATTTCAAGCTATAACAGATGCCCCCTAATGTATGAGGTCAGAGGGAGTATAGGAAACGATGGCCGAAATACATTATAAATAAAAAAGAGTTGAATCGTGGAGGAACGGAGAAACCAAGAATCATAGGCTCAAATGAAGTACCTGAAAGCAAAGGCAAAGTCAGACAAACTTATCCATGGGGTAACTGTCCATGTTCAAATGGTGGAACATGATCTCCAAGAGGATACGACAATGGTCCAAATACTGATGCATATATCATGGCCACTAAAATACAAGCGTGGATCCATGAGGAACATAAGTGTAAACATAGCCACATAAATACAAGGTGGATCTATGTCCAAACTGGAGAACATAGCCATAGAGAACAAGCTGGATCTATGTCTCATCAAGAGCCAAAAAGAGTGTGGCTCAGTCTTGCGCAAATTGGGCGATAACATAAATGAGGTGATGCTATTGAGGATCCCAAGGTCTTCATCAAAAACAACCCAAGGTACAAACCTATCCATGCGAATAAATGAGTTGATGTCGAACATGGGAGGTATCGTTTGATTACCGGTCATTGATGTATACCGTTAACAAACGCGAGGGTATCCACCAATAATGAAAATGGAACCCAAGGTACCTAGTACATTCAAGCAAGTGCGAATAAGTGATCTTGCCGTCGAACACTTGAAGAATCCATCGGATAGGAGACATTGATGTATTCCCATCTATCCAATAGCGAGGGAAACTGCCACTAATGACTGCAATCCCCAAGGTACTAACCGAAACTCTAAACTTCATTCCCAGAGCACAATGAGCTGAAGTCGATGGGAAGAAGTCCGTTGGAAGGGAGGCCTTAATGCATCCTCCATCATCCAACACGAGGGACACTCAAAAGGTATGAGCTGATTTGGAGTAGGATGGAACACAGGATGAAACATACTGACACCAAGGAATGGCCGACACATGAGGTCAAGGCAACTGCAGAATGGCCGACACAGGTTATATCCTTGAACAGTGAGCACGACACAAGAGTGACTTAGGCAGCTTTGAACACAAAGGGACCACGATACAAGTCTGCAATGTAGGAGACATTAACAGATTCTCCAAATGATTGGAAGACTAACCAAATGGAGGAGTAGGAACTCTGAGATCAAGTTTACCCTAAGGCCAACGCTAGAACCCAACTTGTTTGATAGACTCAAAACAGGTGCTTTGTTCAAGGAAATAGTTGACTTGCTGCCATCATATTGAAAGATATTTTAACATTCTTCCCTTCCCTTTCCTTTTTCATTTTTTAACGAGCTTGACAAAGAACTAAAGCATGCTCGACGGTATTTTCATATTTAAGGAGTCTGAAAAACCTAGAAGAAAACTCCATACACCTATCCGTGGATTTTATATCGAGCCCGGATTGGTCTGTGCTCGGCGGTGTTTTCTTGCTTATAGAGTTGAAAAACTTAAACAGTCCTCTATACACTTATCCGTGGATTTTATATCGAGCCCGGATTGGTATGTGCTCGCTTGGTGTTTTCACATTTAGAGAGTCTGAAAACCCTAAAGACGACTCCAAAGGTCCTTTTTCGTAAAGTTAGTCTCCTTCCCCGAAAAAGTGTAAAATGATAAAAGGAGAACTCTTCTAGCGCATACAGGAGTATACCTAGAGTATACCTTTTCCATAAATTATCCACCAAGGCCCGGAAAAGGGGTAATTCTATACCTAAGTGGATGTCGGTTCAGTTATTTTAACGAGCCCAAAAAGACAACTATGCTCGGTAAACTTTTCCTATTTAAGGAGTCTGAAAAGGGCTTAAAAGAACTCCATAGGGATCTTTTCCATAAAGGTTTAATGAGTCTGGAAAAGTAAACTCATGACCTCCTTATTGTTTTTAACGAGCTCAAAGGAGATAGGAAAATGCTCATAACTTCCTTACTGTTTTTAACGAGCTCGAAGGGAAGGTGAAAGAAATGCTCGTATCCTCCTTACTGTTTTTAACGAGCTCGAAGGAAAGGTGGAAGAAATGCTCGTAACCTACTTACTGTTTTTAACGAGCTCGAAGTAAAAGAAGAATGCTCGAAATGGGAAGAGACGAGTGTCAGGGACATGCGAAACTAGCTCCAAGCGCATGGAACAAAGCTATGCCTAATGCAAGGAACATGAGCAAGATAAGGACACTCAGGGTGTGTCTCCTCCAGGTAAAAGGTGTCAAATCGTGAAGGCAAAATGATACAGGGATTAGCGGAAATGAGATCAGAGATGGAGGCTTATACAACGAGCTAAAAGCGTGGAAGCCGGCTTCAGGCTCATTAGCGCAAGCGGGATCATAATAGATGCATATGCAATTTGAACACAAAGAGGGGAGCCTTATCAGGGATGGCCAGAAATATATGAGGAAGAAAGATATGAGGCTTCTTCTCAAAGTCATGGTAAATCTAAAAAGGCTCCCGAACCTATGAGAAAAACTCAGCATGGGCACCAGAATGGCATAAGGGTGCTGACTAGGGTGACCCATGTTAGGTAGGCTCTGCTGTCGGACCGGTGCACAATGCATAAAGGGATGGCTGACACACCAATATCCAACAGGTTCGACCCTATGGCGAATTCGGATGGCAAAAGGTTCAAATGCAACATAACAGCGGGGAAGCCTAAACCTATATGCAAGGTTCTGAATATACCTGACATGGTCGCACAAGGTGTCGAAAAGGACCAGTAAGCAAGTATACATCCAGCTAAGAATCCTGTCTCCAAGAAACATTAGTACCGGGATCATATCTAAAACATATGTAAAGGAAGACCCAATACAAGTCACTATGGTAGAAATACTTTCAACTTCACTATCATCAACAGCAGGCATAAACAAAGCAGAGTTTTCGAATGAAGACTCTATGGTACCCAAGCCCGAGGACTTACAATCAACAAAATCAAATTCAGGATGAAGATCAAAGTTGAAGGACATGATGGAATCTGCAGAAACAAATTCATCATCACGGGAGTTGAAAATTCTAGAAGCAGAATCAAACTCAGCAGGAACACCGATTTGTGGATCTATAGGAAAGTCCAAAGACTCAACAGTAGGAAGATCAAACTTTAAGGTCAAACCGGGGCTGGACATGACTGCGACTGGATCAACATCCAAATGAATGGCAGACTGTACTATAGACTCTAGGAAAACTTCATCCGAAGGAAGTATATCATCCCAGATAGAATACATATCTAAACATTCAGATGGAGGTGTCACTTGGTCAAAAGCTGGGACCAAGTCCCGAGAAGGTAAGCATGAACTCAGAGACTTCTTCTCAGTAGCAGTTGAACTCAAGGAACAATATGCCACATGAGGCGCATGTGACATAGTAGTACCTAATGACGAGGGATCAGACTGGTCTACAGATGGGTAATAAGGAGGATCAACGAATGCAAGCTGGTCGATGGTGACAATGTTTTCGTTATGAGGGAAATGCATCACACGAAAAAGCGTAGACACCACAGCATGCATAGCATAAACGTAATCACGCCCGAGGATCATATCAAAGTCCATAGGGTCCTTTAGAACCATAAAATCAACTAAGACTGTTTTTCCACCCAAGGTAACAGGTGCCTGACGGAGGAATCTGATCGGTTCACTAGGTCTTCTATCGAAGGTCAACGGCCAATTAACAGCTGGAATAATATTAGGGAAACCCAAATCTCTCCAAGCATAAGCGGATAAGATACTAACAGAAGCACCTTCATCAACAATACATCGATCAACCGTATGGTTCCCGATATCAACCTTTATTTGAAAAGGTGTCGAAGAAGGAAGACGAGGCTCGGCTAGACTATTCCAATCAAAGGAAACAATCCTAGGGCTTGGTAGGGGTTCAAATGGCACAGATGAAGTGCCCCCTTTTTCAGGAACATCCAAACTGGAAATGCAGAAGACTTCAGTAGTAGGTGCATCAATCTCTGAAGGACTAATGGGATCGGTCGAAGATTGCATCGATTCAATCACTTCACTCTCCGAAGGAAGAGTGGGGTCGACCAAAGATTGCATTGGTTCAACCACTTTATCAACCAAAGGTTGATATGACTGCAGGGAATCTATAGACAACTCAGGAACAGAGGTTCCTTCAGACATGGACCACACTCTTCGTGCCTCTGGAATGGCAGGGCATCGGTGAGTAAGGTGATCTCCCTTACAAAGTTTACAAGGGAACTTTGGTTTCCGTCCTATAGGTTTAGACTCCTTTACAACGTCAGTACTTTCAGCATGACTAGCATTGGCTGACAGCTTGCCCCCAGCATGACTCACAGAGGCTGGTTTCTCAGAAGCAGAAGACTTTTGAACTAAGGACCACACTTTTTGCACTTCTTGAAGTACAGGGCACAAGTAAGTAAGGTGGTCTCCCTCGCAAAACTTACAAGGGAACTTAAGCTTCTGTTTGTTGGGTTTGTCGACAATGTCAACTCCCTCAGCATGACTTGCAGTGGCTGATCTGGTGTCTCCAGTATGACTCACAGGAACTGGTGACTTGTCATTAATATGGCTAGCAGTGATCAATGACGTGTCCTCAACATGACTGACAGTGGTTGAAGACAAACTTTCAGTATGATTTTCAATGACTAAAAGTTTTCTCCCAGCATGACCTCCAGAGGCTGGGTGGGTGCCCCCTGCATGATTTGCAGAGGCAGGGTGCTTGCCCCCTTGTTTTGGCATCTTCTTCCTATTCTTCCCCCGTCTATTCCTTTTAGACTGCTGGCTACTAGTATTGCTACTTTCGCCGCATGAGGTAGAAGGAGGAGGAGAAGATGTTACTGGCAAAGGAGGCAGAGGGTTCTGATGCTCTTGATTTGAGGTGCTCACAAAAGAAGCGTCAGGAGCATGCAAGGCATTCGGAGTGGAAAACAACCAAACCGGCAGCCCAATAGTGAATCCAGGAAGATTCAGAGTAGCCATTAAGGGAGCACCAATGTTTCCAATGAATGGAACAGCACAAGGATCCCCCGGAACAGGGGTACCTTGATTGGCACTCGCCGGAATGCTAGACATAGTTTCCTGCTCAAATGAACAAGAAGTTCTCTAAGGCAAACTAAAAAAAAAGTAGCACAAAGAGCACACCACTAAAAAAAAGGTCCTAAGTAAATCAAACCAGGCAAACAGATGCCTTCCGGAGAAGAGTCTGGGATGATGAGGGCCCAGAACAGATCAACGAAGGATGAAGGACAGTTACCTGGGGTCCACAATACAATGACTAAGGGTGCAAGCGCTGGAATCACCCAACCGCCCTCCCAAAGACCTGCAAGGGATTTCCTCCCACGTCTGTCCTAGGTACAGCGGATATACCCTCCGCTGTCACCTTTGTATGAACCTAGAGTCTGATACTAAGGATACCACAACACCGAAAACTCCTGGGGGAACAGTCACCGATCGAATCAGAAAGCGGTGGGCAGGGTAGCTAAGCCCGAAACTCGAAAGAGTCCCCAATACGCAATCCGATCCTGGCGTATGCTCGAACAGAAAGTAGGAGGGGTATTCCCACAAACTGATCTCACATTGTTTTACTGCATATGCTCCCAGGCAAATTTTGAGTGAGGTGGGTTTGCCTAATGATAGTCTCACTACGATTTTTGCGCAATGTGTGATCTTGGGTGGTTTAAGGTGTTTTAAACCCAAGATCCTAACCAAGACTAGTTGGTGTAGTGTAACCTAGAAAAGAAAATGTTGCTAGTTCATTTTATTAGAGTTCATTTTAAAGGTTACTTGATTACTCAAAAAGGTAGTGGGTGTGTGAGAGTGGTTATAATAGAAATAGAGTACTGAAAATGAAATATTTACCACCAAACAAATCTTTTTCTTTTCAATGCAAGTCTTAAAATTCTGATCTAGAATGCATGTGCAAATGCAATTTTTTAATCTTTTGAATGCAAAAAGGTAAAAATAAAGTCTAAATGTAAAAAATTAAACTCAAAACCTAAGAATGCAGCTACTCAAGCAACTAGGTATGCAAAAGAAAACTTGTTCTTTTTGATGCAAAGCACTCTAAAATCTTTTAAGCCACTTGCAAGGTACTCTATTCAGAAGATAAATCAAAATTCTTTATGCTTTTCAAAGGTAAGAAACAAAAACTGAAACTAACTTACTATCAAAGCAAAGCAAAGAAACTTTCAGGTTCTCTTTATGAAACAGTAAAAGCTACCAAATATGACTTTCAAATTCTTATTGATGTAAGCATGCCAAACATTGGGAAAAGAGTACAAAAACTACTTTTAGACCCAAACGAAGCAAATAACCTACGAAGAAGTATGGTTTGGTAAAGTCAGGTCTGCACGTAAACAATGCAAACAAGGTCTTGAACAACAGCCAAAACACTTGAGCTTTCACTACCAAAGTAAAACTAAAAGCATAAGGGAGGACAAGAAACCAACCTAAGAGAGAAATTTCACTCAAATAGATACAAACAGGGTCAAAAAGACTCAAGAGGTTTCAAATCCAGTGGAAATGGGGCAATCAAGTTCAATCAGACTCAAATTAGGGTACAAAACACCAAACAGGTCCACAACCCCCCAACTTGGGTCAACAAGCCCCAAAACTTTCCAAACAAGCCCAAAATGATCAAAAGAGGTTCAAATCATGAATGTAGGATCAGTGCAAGGATGGGAGACCACTTACAGGGGTTTAACACAGACCTAAAGTCATCAGGGACCCAAAAAAATGCAGCCACAACCCCCAGATTTGGGTCCACAACCCAAAAACTCAAAAAATCAAACCCAGATTTTGAGCGCTACTGTGTATGAAGGAAACTAGCGCTCATAGCAGTATGGGCGCTACTGTGTATGAAGGAAACTAGCGCTCATAGCAGTATGGGCGCTACTGTGTGGTACAAACAGTAGCGTACAAGAAAAAAAGTCTAAAAAACGGGGTTAAAACCCCCAAACTGGGTCCACAAAGGTTTGCAAGGGTTGGGAAGGGTCTGTAAAAAGCCCAGGAGGGTCAAACAGAGCCTACTAACTGATCCTAATCAAGAAAATGAACAAAGACCATCAAACAAGACTGAAGAAATGACCTTGGATACCCCTAAGCAGTTAGGTTTTCCCCAGCGGAGTCGCCATTCTGTTGTGGGGAAAATGCACCTATAGTTCAGGGGAGAAACTACCAACTTACGGTGATAAAGATAGACTTACAAGCATTCTGCAAGTATAACTAATAAATGAAGAGATTAGGGTTTAGAGATGTAGGCACCTTATTCAGAAGGTTGATCCTAGCTTTTCCTCCCTCGCTCTTCAATGCTTATCCAGTGTCGCAATGCCCAGACCTGCAAAACAACTTGATACCTTTCTCAAATACATTTGACTACATATATAATACTGATATCTATAATGGAAAGAGACATCAAACTATAATCAAACAGTGATCAAATCTTAAGACACATTAATGGGTCATATTTGGAAAGAGAAGAACGTCTGATCTTTATTAATGAATGAAAGCAAGTACATAAAATTATACCTTCCTTCAAGCTTGGCACTTCACGAAACCTAGATTCAAGATCTCCTGCTTCTGTTCTCCAAGGATCCCAGCCTCTAAGCAATTGTACTAGGGTTTACCAAAACTGAAGCACAAGAGAGGGGGATGAAGGTCTCCATTCCTCCAGCATAACTTTGCAATTGGGCTTGGTCCCTTCACATGGCCCTTCTACCCTCCTTATATAATCAATGAGGAAGAGGAAAAGAAGTTATAACCACTCAAGAGGTTTCCCAACCAACTTAACTTACTCGAATTTCGAGATTTTGACCAAAACAAGAGTGTACCCTACTCTACAGTATACAAAGTCGCGTACATATGGCAATGGGCGCTACTTTAAATGAGACAAAGTCGCGTACACACGCTACTATTATAACAGTAGAGTCGCGCTCATAGTGAAAAATGGCCAAAAACAAGCTTTTCTGCTCATTTTCAGGAGATAGTTTGGTCTGGAAAAATGTTCCTAAGGGTCATATACATCAAATGGGTCAAGAATGAGGTAATTTCAACCATTTTTAGTGTCCCAAATGACTCCTCCATCCACAATTGTCCTGTTGTGTGACTGAACTTGATCTCAAGAAGTGTCGTCATGCGACCAAGGGAAACAAGTGTCGTCACGGACGGAGAGGTGTCATTTCAAGCTATAACAGATGCCCCCTAATGTATGAGGTCAGAGGGAGTATAGGAAACGATGGCCGAAATACATTGTAAATAAAAAAGAGTTGAATCGTGGAGGAACGGAGAAACCAAGAATCATAGGCTCAAATGAAGTACCTGAAAGCAAAGGCAAAGTCAGACAAACTTATCCATGGGGTAACTGTCCATGTTCAAATGGTGGAACATGATCTCCAAGAGGATACGACAATGGTCCAAATACTGATGCATATATCATGGCCACTAAAATACAAGCGTGGATCCATGAGGAACATAAGTGTAAACATAGCCACATAAATACAAGGTGGATCTATGTCCAAACTGGAGAACATAGCCATAGAGAACAAGCTGGATCTATGTCTCATCAAGAGCCAAAAAGAGTGTGGCTCAGTCTTGCGCAACTTGGGCGATAACATAAATGAGGTGATGCTATTGAGGATCCCAAGGTCTTCATCAAAAACAACCCAAGGTACAAACCTATCCATGCGAATAAATGAGTTGATGTCGAACATGGGAGGTATCGTTTGATTACCGGTCATTGATGTATACCGTTAAAAAACGTGAGGGTATCCACCAATAATGAAAATGGAACCCAAGGTACCTAGTACATTCAAGCAAGTGCGAATAAGTGATCTTGCCGTCGAACACTTGAAGAATCCATCGGATAGGAGACATTGATGTATTCCCATCTATCCAATAGCGAGGGAAACTGCCACTAATGACTGCAATCCCCAAGGTACTAACCGAAACTCTAAACTTCATTCCCAGAGCACAATGAGCTGAAGTCGATGGGAAGAAGTCCGTTGGAAGGGAGGCCTTAATGCATCCTCCATCATCCAACACGAGGGACACTCAAAAGGTATGAGCTGATTTGGAGTAGGATGGAACACAGGATGAAACATACTGACACCAAGGAATGGCCGACACATGAGGTCAAGGCAACTGCAGAATGGCCGACACAGGTTATATCCTTGAACAGTGAGCACGACACAAGAGTGACTTAGGCAGCTTTGAACACAAAGGGACCACGATACAAGTCTGCAATGTAGGAGACATTAACAGATTCTCCAAATGATTGGAAGACTAACCAAATGGAGGAGTAGGAACTCTGAGATCAAGTTTACCCTAAGGCCAACGCTAGAACCCAACTTGTTTGATAGACTCAAAACAGGTGCTTTGTTCAAGGAAATAGTTGACTTGCTGCCATCATATTGAAAGATATTTTAACATTCTTCCCTTCCCTTTCCTTTTTCATTTTTTAACGAGCTTGACAAAGAACTAAAGCATGCTCGACGGTATTTTCATATTTAAGGAGTCTGAAAAACCTAGAAGAAAACTCCATACACCTATCCGTGGATTTTATATCGAGCCCGGATTGGTCTGTGCTCGGCGGTGTTTTCTTGCTTATAGAGTTGAAAAACTTAAACAGTCCTCTATACACTTATCCGTGGATTTTATATCGAGCCCGGATTGGTATGTGCTCGCTTGGTGTTTTCACATTTAGAGAGTCTGAAAACCCTAAAGACGACTCCAAAGGTCCTTTTTCGTAAAGTTAGTCTCCTTCCCCGAAAAAGTGTAAAATGATAAAAGGAGAACTCTTCTAGCGCATACAGGAGTATACCTAGAGTATACCTTTTCCATAAATTATCCACCAAGGCCCGGAAAAGGGGTAATTCTATACCTAAGTGGATGTCGGTTCAGTTATTTTAACGAGCCCAAAAAGACAACTATGCTCGGCAAACTTTTCCTATTTAAGGAGTCTGAAAAGGGCTTAAAAGAACTCCATAGGGATCTTTTCCATAAAGGTTTAATGAGTCTGGAAAAGTAAACTCATGACCTCCTTACTGTTTTTAACGAGCTCAAAGGAGATAGGAAAATGCTCATAACTTCCTTACTGTTTTTAACGAGCTCGAAGGGAAGGTGAAAGAAATGCTCGTAGCCTCCTTACTGTTTTTAACGAGCTCAAAGGAAAGGTGGAAGAAATGCTCGTAACCTACTTACTGTTTTTAACGAGCTCGAATTAAAAGAAGAATGCTCGAAATGGGAAGAGACGAGTGTCAGGGACATGCGAAACTAGCTCCAAGCGCATGGAACAAAGCTATGCCTAATGCAAGGAACATGAGCAAGATAAGGACACTCAGGGTGTGTCTCCTCCAGGTAAAAGGTGTCAAATCGCGAAGGCAAAATGATACAGGGATTAGCGGAAATGAGATCAGAGATGGAGGCTTATACAACGAGCTAAAAGCGTGGAAGCCGGCTTCAGGCTCATTAGCGCAAGCGGGATCATAATAGATGCATATGCAATTTGAACACAAAGAGGGGAGCCTTATCAGGGATGGCCAGAAATATATGAGGAAGAAAGATATGAGGCTTCTTCTCAAAGTCATGGTAAATCTAAAAAGGCTCCCGAACCTATGAGAAAAACTCAGCATGGGCACCAGAATGGCATAAGGGTGCTGACTAGGGTGACCCATGTTAGGTAGGCTCTGCTGTCGGACCGGTGCACAATGCATAAAGGGATGGCTGACACACCAATATCCAACAGGTTCGACCCTATGGCGAATTCGGATGGCAAAAGGTTCAAATGCAACATAACAGCGGGGAAGCCTAAACCTATATGCAAGGTTCTGAATATACCTGACATGGTCGCACAAGGTGTCGAAAAGGACCAGTAAGCAAGTATACATCCAGCTAAGAATCCTGTCTCCAAGAAACATTAGTACCGGGATCATATCTAAAACATATGTAAAGGAAGACCCAATACAAGTCACTATGGTAGAAATACTTTCAACTTCACTATCATCAACAGCAGGCATAAACAAAGCAGAGTTTTCGAATGAAGACTCTATGGTACCCAAGCCCGAGGACTTACAATCAACAAAATCAAATTCAGGATGAAGATCAAAGTTGAAGGACATGATGGAATCTGCAGAAACAAATTCATCATCACGGGAGTTGAAAATTCTAGAAGCAGAATCAAACTCAGCAGGAACACCGATTTGCGGATCTATAGGAAAGTCCAAAGACTCAACAGTAGGAAGATCAAACTTTAAGGTCAAACCGGGGCTGGACATGACTGCGACTGGATCAACATCCAAATGAATGGCAGACTGTACTATAGACTCTAGGAAAACTTCATCGGAAGGAAGTATATCATCCCAGATAGAATACATATCTAAACATTCAGATGGAGGTGTCACTTGGTCAAAAGCTGGGACCAAGTCCCGAGAAGGTAAGCATGAACTCAGAGACTTCTTCTCAGTAGCAGTTGAACTCAAGGAACAATATGCCACATGAGGCGCATGTGACATAGTAGTGCCTAATGACGAGGGATCAGACTGGTCTACAGATGGGTAATAAGGAGGATCAACGAATGCAAGCTGGTCGATGGTGACAATGTTTTCGTTATGAGGGAAATGCATCACACGAAAAAGCGTAGACACCACAGCATGCATAGCATAAACGTAATCACGCCCGAGGATCATATCAAAGTCCATAGGGTCCTTTAGAACCATAAAATCAACTAAGACTGTTTTTCCACCCAAGGTAACAGGTGCCTGACGGAGGAATCCGATCGGTTCACTAGGTCTTCTATCGAAGGTCAACGGCCAATTAACAGCTGGAATAATATTAGGGAAACCCAAATCTCTCCAAGCATAAGCGGATAAGATACTAACAGAAGCACCTTCATCAACAATACATCGATCAACCGTATGGTTCCCGATATCAACCTTTATTTGAAAAGGTGTCGAAGAAGGAAGACGAGGCTTGGCTAGACTATTCCAATCAAAGGAAACAATCCTAGGGCTTGGTAGGGGTTCAAATGGCACAGATGAAGTGCCCCCTTTTTCAGGAACATCCAAACTGGAAATGCAGAAGACTTCAGTAGTAGGTGCATCAATCTCTGAAGGACTAATGGGATCGGTCGAAGATTGCATCGATTCAATCACTTCACTCTCCGAAGGAAGAGTGGGGTCGACCAAAGATTGCATTGGTTCAACCACTTTATCAACCAAAGGTTGATCTGACTGCAGGGAATCTATAGACAACTCAGGAACAGAGGTTCCTTCAGACATGGACCACACTCTTCGTGCCTCTGGAATGGCAGGGCATCGGTGAGTAAGGTGATCTCCCTTACAAAGTTTACAAGGGAACTTTGGTTTCCGTCCTATAGGTTTAGACTCCTTTACAACGTCAGTACTTTCAGCATGACTAGCATTGGCTGACAGCTTGCCCCCAGCATGACTCACAGAGGCTGGTTGCTCAGAAGCAGAAGACTTTTGAACTAAGGACCACACTTTTTGCACTTCTGGAAGTACAGGGCACAAGTAAGTAAGGTGGTCTCCCTCGCAAAACTTACAAGGGAACTTAAGCTTCTGTTTGTTGGGTTTGTCGACAATGTCAACTCCCTCAGCATGACTTGCAGTGGCTGATCTGGTGTCTCCAGTATGACTCACAGGAACTGGTGACTTGTCATTAATATGGCTAGCAGTGATCAATGACGTGTCCTCAACATGACTGACAGTGGTTGAAGACAAACTTTCAGTATGATTTTCAGTGACTAAAAGTTTTCTCCCAGCATGACCTCCAGAGGCTGGGTGGGTGCCCCCTGCATGATTTGCAGAGGCAGGGTGCTTGCCCCCTTGTTTTGGCATCTTCTTCCTATTCTTCCCCCGTCTATTCCTTTTAGACTGCTGGCTACTAGTATTGCTACTTTCGCCGCATGAGGTAGAAGGAGGAGGAGAAGATGTTACTGGCAAAGGAGGCAGAGGGTTCTGATGCTCTTGATTTGAGGTGCTCACAAAAGAAGCGTCAGGAGCATGCAAGGCATTCGGAGTGGAAAACAACCAAACCGGCAGCCCAATAGTGAATCCAGGAAGATTCAGAGTAGCCATTAAGGGAGCACCAATGTTTCCAATGAATGGAACAGCACAAGGATCCCCCGGAACAGGGGTACCTTGATTGGCACTCGCCGGAATGCTAGACATAGTTTCCTGCTCAAATGAACAAGAAGTTCTCTAAGGCAAACTAAAAAAAAAGTAGCACAAAGAGCACACCACTAAAAAAAAGGTCCTAAGTAAATCAAACCAGGCAAACAGATGCCTTCCGGAGAAGAGTCTGGGATGATGAGGGCCCAGAACAGATCAACGAAGGATGAAGGACAGTTACCTGGGGTCCACAATACAATGACTAAGGGTGCAAGCGCTGGAATCACCCAACCGCCCTCCCAAAGACCTGCAAGGGATTTCCTCCCACGTCTGTCCTAGGTACAGCGGATATACCCTCCGCTGTCACCTTTGTATGAACCTAGAGTCTGATACTAAGGATACCACAACACCGAAAACTCCTGGGGGAACAGTCACCGATCGAATCAGAAAGCGTGGGCAGGGTAGCTAAGCCCGAAACTCGAAAGAGTCCCCAATACGCAATCCGATCCTGGCGTATGCTCGAACAGAAAGTAGGAGGGGTATTCCCACAAACTGATCTCACATTGACCTACTGCATATGCTCCCAGGCAAATTTTGAGTGAGGTGGGTTTGCCTAATGATAGTCTCACTACGATTTTTGCGCAATGTGTGATCTTGGGTGGTTTAAGGTGTTTTAAACCCAAGATCCTAACCAAGACTAGTTGGTGTAGTGTAACCTAGAAAAGAAAATGTTGCTAGTTCATTTTATTAGAGTTCATTTTAAAGGTTACTTGATTACTCAAAAAGGTAGTGGGTGTGTGAGAGTGGTTATAATAGAAATAGAGTACTGAAAATGAAATATTTACCACCAAACAAATCTTTTTCTTTTCAATGCAAGTCTTAAAATTCTGATCTAGAATGCATGTGCAAATGCAATTTTTTAATCTTTTGAATGCAAAAAGGTAAAAATAAAGTCTAAATGTAAAAAATTAAACTCAAAACCTAAGAATGCAGCTACTCAAGCAACTAGGTATGCAAAAGAAAACTTGTTCTTTTTGATGCAAAGCACTCTAAAATCTTTTAAGCCACTTGCAAGGTACTCTATTCAGAAGATAAATCAAAATTCTTTATGCTTTTCAAAGGTAAGAAACAAAAACTGAAACTAACTTACTATCAAAGCAAAGCAAAGAAACTTTCAGGTTCTCTTTATGAAACAGTAAAAGCTACCAAATATGACTTTCAAATTCTTATTGATGTAAGCATGCCAAACATTGGGAAAAGAGTACAAAAACTACTTTTAGACCCAAACGAAGCAAATAACCTACGAAGAAGTATGGTTTGGTAAAGTCAGGTCTGCACGTAAACAATGCAAACAAGGTCTTGAACAACAGCCAAAACACTTGAGCTTTCACTACCAAAGTAAAACTAAAAGCATAAGGGAGGACAAGAAACCAACCTAAGAGAGAAATTTCACTCAAATAGATACAAACAGGGTCAAAAAGACTCAAGAGGTTTCAAATCCAGTGGAAATGGGGCAATCAAGTTCAATCAGACTCAAATTAGGGTACAAAACACCAAACAGGTCCACAACCCCCCAACTTGGGTCAACAAGCCCCAAAACTTTCCAAACAAGCCCAAAATGATCAAAAGAGGTTCAAATCATGAATGTAGGATCAGTGCAAGGATGGGAGACCACTTACAGGGGTTTAACACAGACCTAAAGTCATCAGGGACCCCAAAAAATGCAGCCACAACCCCCAGATTTGGGTCCACAACCCAAAAACTCAAAAAATCAAACCCAGATTTTGAGCGCTACTGTGTATGAAGGAAACTAGCGCTCATAGCAGTATGGGCGATACTGTGTATGAAGGAAACTAGCGCTCATAGCAGTATGGGCGCTACTGTGTGGTACAAACAGTAGCGTACAAGAAAAAAAGTCTAAAAAATGGGGTTAAAACCCCCAAACTGGGTCCACAAAGGTTTGCAAGGGTTGGGAAGGGTCTGTAAAAAGCCCAGGAGGGTCAAACAGAGCCTACTAACTGATCATAATCAAGAAAATGAACAAAGACCATCAAACAAGACTGAAGAAATGACCTTGGATACCCCTAAGCAGTTAGGTTCTCCCCAGCGGAGTCGCCATTCTGTTGTGGGGAAAATGCACCTATAGTTCAGGGGAGAAACTACCAACTTACGGTGATAAAGATAGACTTACAAGCATTCTGCAAGTATAACTAATAAATGAAGAGATTAGGGTTTAGAGATGTAGGCACCTTATTCAGAAGGTTGATCCTAGCTTTTCCTCCCTCGCTCTTCAATGCTTATCCAGTGTCGCAATGCCCAGACCTGCAAAACAACTTGATACCTTTCTCAAATACATTTGACTACATATATAATACTGATATCTATAATGGAAAGAGACATCAAACTATAATCAAACAGTGATCAAATCTTAAGACACATTAATGGGTCATATTTGGAAAGAGAAGAACGTCTGATCTTTATTAATGAATGAAAGCAAGTACATAAAATTATACCTTCCTTCAAGCTTGGCACTTCACGAAACCTAGATTCAAGATCTCCTGCTTCCGTTCTCCAAGGATCCCAGCCTCTAAGCAATTGTACTAGGGTTTACCAAAACTGAAGCACAAGAGAGGGGGATGAAGGTCTCCATTCCTCCAGCATAACTTTGCAATTGGGCTTGGTCCCTTCACATGGCCCTTCTACCCTCCTTATATAATCAATGAGGAAGAGGAAAAGAAGTTATAACCACTCAAGAGGTTTCCCAACCAACTTAACTTACTCGAATTTCGAGATTTTGACCAAAACAAGAGTGTACCCTACTCTACAGTATACAAAGTCGCGTACATATGGCAATGGGCGCTACTTTAAATGAGACAAAGTCGCGTACACACGCTACTATTATAACAGTAGAGTCGCGCTCATAGTGAAAAATGGCCAAAAACAGGCTTTTCTGCTCATTTTCAGGAGATAGTTTGGTCTGGAAAAATGTTCCTAAGGGTCATATACATCAAATGGGTCAAGAATGAGGTAATTTCAACCATTTTTAGTGTCCCAAATGACTCCTCCATCCACAATTGTCCTGTTGTGTGACTGAACTTGATCTCAAGAAGTGTCGTCATGCGACCAAGGGAAACAAGTGTCGTCACGGATGGAGAGGTGTCATTTCAAGCTATAACAGATGCCCCCTAATGTATGAGGTCAGAGGGAGTATAGGAAACGATGGCCGAAATACATTATAAATAAAAAAGAGTTGAATCGTGGAGGAACGGAGAAACCAAGAATCATAGGCTCAAATGAAGTACCTGAAAGCAAAGGCAAAGTCAGACAAACTTATCCATGGGGTAACTGTCCATGTTCAAATGGTGGAACATGATCTCCAAGAGGATACGACAATGGTCCAAATACTGATGCATATATCATGGCCACTAAAATACAAGCGTGGATCCATGAGGAACATAAGTGTAAACATAGCCACATAAATACAAGGTGGATCTATGTCCAAACTGGAGAACATAGCCATAGAGAACAAGCTGGATCTATGTCTCATCAAGAGCCAAAAAGAGTGTGGCTCAGTCTTGCGCAACTTGGGCGATAACATAAATGAGGTGATGCTATTGAGGATCCCAAGGTCTTCATCAAAAACAACCCAAGGTACAAACCTATCCATGCGAATAAATGAGTTGATGTCGAACATGGGAGGTATCGTTTGATTACCGGTCATTGATGTATACCGTTAACAAACGCGAGGGTATCCACCAATAATGAAAATGGAACCCAAGGTACCTAGTACATTCAAGCAAGTGCGAATAAGTGATCTTGCCGTCGAACACTTGAAGAATCCATCGGATAGGAGACATTGATGTATTCCCATCTATCCAATAGCGAGGGAAACTGCCACTAATGACTGCAATCCCCAAGGTACTAACCGAAACTCTAAACTTCATTCCCAGAGCACAATGAGCTGAAGTCGATGGGAAGAAGTCCGTTGGAAGGGAGGCCTTAATGCATCCTCCATCATCCAACACGAGGGACACTCAAAAGGTATGAGCTGATTTGGAGTAGGATGGAACACAGGATGAAACATACTGACACCAAGGAATGGCCGACACATGAGGTCAAGGCAACTGCAGAATGGCCGACACAGGTTATATCCTTGAACAGTGAGCACGACACAAGAGTGACTTAGGCAGCTTTGAACACAAAGGGACCACGATACAAGTCTGCAATGTAGGAGACATTAACAGATTCTCCAAATGATTGGAAGACTAACCAAATGGAGGAGTAGGAACTCTGAGATCAAGTTTACCCTAAGGCCAACGCTAGAACCCAACTTGTTTGATAGACTCAAAACAGGTGCTTTGTTCAAGGAAATAGTTGACTTGCTGCCATCATATTGAAAGATATTTTAACATTCTTCCCTTCCCTTTCCTTTTTCATTTTTTAACGAGCTTGACAAAGAACTAAAGCATGCTCGACGGTATTTTCATATTTAAGGAGTCTGAAAAACCTAGAAGAAAACTCCATACACCTATCCGTGGATTTTATATCGAGCCCGGATTGGTCTGTGCTCGGCGGTGTTTTCTTGCTTATAGAGTTGAAAAACTTAAACAGTCCTCTATACACTTATCCGTGGATTTTATATCGAGCCCGGATTGGTATGTGCTCGCTTGGTGTTTTCACATTTAGAGAGTCTGAAAACCCTAAAGACGACTCCAAAGGTCCTTTTTCGTAAAGTTAGTCTCCTTCCCCGAAAAAGTGTAAAATGATAAAAGGAGAACTCTTCTAGCGCATACAGGAGTATACCTAGAGTATACCTTTTCCATAAATTATCCACCAAGGCCCGGAAAAGGGGTAATTCTATACCTAAGTGGATGTCGGTTCAGTTATTTTAACGAGCCCAAAAAGACAACTATGCTCGGCAAACTTTTCCTATTTAAGGAGTCTGAAAAGGGCTTAAAAGAACTCCATAGGGATCTTTTCCATAAAGGTTTAATGAGTCTGGAAAAGTAAACTCATGACCTCCTTACTGTTTTTAACGAGCTCAAAGGAGATAGGAAAATGCTCATAACTTCCTTACTGTTTTTAACGAGCTCGAAGGGAAGGTGAAAGAAATGCTCGTAGCCTCCTTACTGTTTTTAACGAGCTCGAAGGAAAGGTGGAAGAAATGCTCGTAACCTACTTACTGTTTTTAACGAGCTCGAAGTAAAAGAAGAATGCTCGAAATGGGAAGAGACGAGTGTCAGGGACATGCGAAACTAGCTCCAAGCGCATGGAACAAAGCTATGCCTAATGCAAGGAACATGAGCAAGATAAGGACACTCAGGGTGTGTCTCCTCCAGGTAAAAGGTGTCAAATCGCGAAGGCAAAATGATACAGGGATTAGCGGAAATGAGATCAGAGATGGAGGCTTATACAACGAGCTAAAAGCGTGGAAGCCGGCTTCAGGCTCATTAGCGCAAGCGGGATCATAATAGATGCATATGCAATTTGAACACAAAGAGGGGAGCCTTATCAGGGATGGCCAGAAATATATGAGGAAGAAAGATATGAGGCTTCTTCTCAAAGTCATGGTAAATCTAAAAAGGCTCCCGAACCTATGAGAAAAACTCAGCATGGGCACCAGAATGGCATAAGGGTGCTGACTAGGGTGACCCATGTTAGGTAGGCTCTGCTGTCGGACCGGTGCACAATGCATAAAGGGATGGCTGACACACCAATATCCAACAGGTTCGACCCTATGGCGAATTCGGATGGCAAAAGGTTCAAATGCAACATAACAGCGGGGAAGCCTAAACCTATATGCAAGGTTCTGAATATACCTGACATGGTCGCACAAGGTGTCGAAAAGGACCAGTAAGCAAGTATACATCTAGCTAAGAATCCTGTCTCCAAGAAACATTAGTACCGGGATCATATCTAAAACATATGTAAAGGAAGACCCAATACAAGTCACTATGGTAGAAATACTTTCAACTTCACTATCATCAACAGCAGGCATAAACAAAGCAGAGTTTTCGAATGAAGACTCTATGGTACCCAAGCCCGAGGACTTACAATCAACAAAATCAAATTCAGGATGAAGATCAAAGTTGAAGGACATGATGGAATCTGCAGAAACAAATTCATCATCACGGGAGTTGAAAATTCTAGAAGCAGAATCAAACTCAGCAGGAACACCGATTTGCGGATCTATAGGAAAGTCCAAAGACTCAACAGTAGGAAGATCAAACTTTAAGGTCAAACCGGGGCTGGACATGACTGCGACTGGATCAACATCCAAATGAATGGCAGACTGTACTATAGACTCTAGGAAAACTTCATCGGAAGGAAGTATATCATCCCAGATAGAATACATATCTAAACATTCAGATGGAGGTGTCACTTGGTCAAAAGCTGGGACCAAGTCCCGAGAAGGTAAGCATGAACTCAGAGACTTCTTCTCAGTAGCAGTTGAACTCAAGGAACAATATGCCACATGAGGCACATGTGACATAGTAGTGCCTAATGACGAGGGATCAGACTGGTCTACAGATGGGTAATAAGGAGGATCAACGAATGCAAGCTGGTCGATGGTGACAATGTTTTCGTTATGAGGGAAATGCATCACACGAAAAAGCGTAGACACCACAGCATGCATAGCATAAACGTAATCACGCCCGAGGATCATATCAAAGTCCATAGGGTCCTTTAGAACCATAAAATCAACTAAGACTGTTTTTCCACCCAAGGTAACAGGTGCCTGACGGAGGAATCCGATCGGTTCACTAGGTCTTCTATCGAAGGTCAACGGCCAATTAACAGCTGGAATAATATTAGGGAAACCCAAATCTCTCCAAGCATAAGCGGATAAGATACTAACAGAAGCACCTTCATCAACAATACATTGATCAACCGTATGGTTCCCGATATCAACCTTTATTTGAAAAGGTGTCGAAGAAGGAAGACGAGGCTCGGCTAGACTATTCCAATCAAAGGAAACAATCCTAGGGCTTGGTAGGGGTTCAAATGGCACAGATGAAGTGCCCCCTTTTTCAGGAACATCCAAACTGGAAATGCAGAAGACTTCAGTAGTAGGTGCATCAATCTCTGAAGGACTAATGGGATCGGTCGAAGATTGCATCGATTCAATCACTTCACTCTCCGAAGGAAGAGTGGGGTCGACCAAAGATTGCATTGGTTCAACCACTTTATCAACCAAAGGTTGATCTGACTGCAGGGAATCTATAGACAACTCAGGAACAGAGGTTCCTTCAGACATGGACCACACTCTTCGTGCCTCTGGAATGGCAGGGCATCGGTGAGTAAGGTGATCTCCCTTACAAATTTTACAAGGGAACTTTGGTTTCCGTCCTATAGGTTTAGACTCCTTTACAACGTCAGTACTTTCAGCATGACTAGCATTGGCTGACAGCTTGCCCCCAGCATGACTCACAGAGGCTGGTTGCTCAGAAGCAGAAGACTTTTGAACTAAGGACCACACTTTTTGCACTTCTGGAAGTACAGGGCACAAGTAAGTAAGGTGGTCTCCCTCGCAAAACTTACAAGGGAACTTAAGCTTCTGTTTGTTAGGTTTGTCGACAATGTCAACTCCCTCAGCATGACTTGCAGTGGCTGATCTGGTGTCTCCAGTATGACTCACAGGAACTGGTGACTTGTCATTAATATGGCTAGCAGTGATCAATGACGTGTCCTCAACATGACTGACAGTGGTTGAAGACAAACTTTCAGTATGATTTTCAGTGACTAAAAGTTTTCTCCCAGCATGACCTCCAGAGGCTGGGTGGGTGCCCCCTGCATGATTTGCAGAGGCAGGGTGCTTGCCCCCTTGTTTTGGCATCTTCTTCCTATTCTTCCCCCGTCTATTCCTTTTAGACTGCTGGCTACTAGTATTGCTACTTTCACCGCATGAGGTAGAAGGAGGAGGAGAAGATGTTACTGGCAAAGGAGGCAGAGGGTTCTGATGCTCTTGATTTGAGGTGCTCACAAAAGAAGCGTCAGGAGCATGCAAGGCATTCGGAGTGGAAAACAACCAAACCGGCAGCCCAATAGTGAATCCAGGAAGATTCAGAGTAGCCATTAAGGGAGCACCAATGTTTCCAATGAATGGAACAGCACAAGGATCCCCCGGAACAGGGGTACCTTGATTGGCACTCGCCGGAATGCTAGACATAGTTTCCTGCTCAAATGAACAAGAAGTTCTCTAAGGCAAACTAAAAAAAAAGTAGCACAAAGAGCACACCACTAAAAAAAAGGTCCTAAGTAAATCAAACCAGGCAAACAGATGCCTTCCGGAGAAGAGTCTGGGATGATGAGGGCCCAGAACAGATCAACGAAGGATGAAGGACAGTTACCTGGGGTCCACAATACAATGACTAAGGGTGCAAGCGCTGGAATCACCCAACCGCCCTCCCAAAGACCTGCAAGGGATTTCCTCCCACGTCTGTCCTAGGTACAGCGGATATACCCTCCGCTGTCACCTGTGTATGAACCTAGAGTCTGATACTAAGGATACCACAACACCGAAAACTCCTGGGGGAACAGTCACCGATCGAATCAGAAAGCGTGGGCAGGGTAGCTAAGCCCGAAACTCGAAAGAGTCCCCAATACGCAATCCGATCCTGGCGTATGCTCGAACAGAAAGTAGGAGGGGTATTCCCACAAACTGATCTCACATTGACCTACTGCATATGCTCCCAGGCAAATTTTGAGTGAGGTGGGTTTGCCTAATGATAGTCTCACTACGATTTTTGCGCAATGTGTGATCTTGGGTGGTTTAAGGTGTTTTAAACCCAAGATCCTAACCAAGACTAGTTGGTGTAGTGTAACCTAGAAAAGAAAATGTTGCTAGTTCATTTTATTAGAGTTCATTTTAAAGGTTACTTGATTACTCAAAAAGGTAGTGGGTGTGTGAGAGTGGTTATAATAGAAATAGAGTACTGAAAATGAAATATTTACCACCAAACAAATATTTTTCTTTTCAATGCAAGTCTTAAAATTCTGATCTAGAATGCATGTGCAAATGCAATTTTTTAATCTTTTGAATGCAAAAAGGTAAAAATAAAGTCTAAATGTAAAAAATTAAACTCAAAACCTAAGAATGCAGCTACTCAAGCAACTAGGTATGCAAAAGAAAACTTGTTCTTTTTGATGCAAAGCACTCTAAAATCTTTTAAGCCACTTGCAAGGTACTCTATTCAGAAGATAAATCAAAATTCTTTATGCTTTTCAAAGGTAAGAAACAAAAACTGAAACTAACTTACTATCAAAGCAAAGCAAAGAAACTTTCAGGTTCTCTTTATGAAACAGTAAAAGCTACCAAATATGACTTTCAAATTCTTATTGATGTAAGCATGCCAAACATTGGGAAAAGAGTACAAAAACTACTTTTAGACCCAAACGAAGCAAATAACCTACGAAGAAGTATGGTTTGGTAAAGTCAGGTCTGCACGTAAACAATGCAAACAAGGTCTTGAACAACAGCCAAAACACTTGAGCTTTCACTACCAAAGTAAAACTAAAAGCATAAGGGAGGACAAGAAACCAACCTAAGAGAGAAATTTCACTCAAATAGATACAAACAGGGTCAAAAAGACTCAAGAGGTTTCAAATCCAGTGGAAATGGGGCAATCAAGTTCAATCAGACTCAAATTAGGGTACAAAACACCAAACAGGTCCACAACCCCCCAACTTGGGTCAACAAGCCCCAAAACTTTCCAAACAAGCCCAAAATGATCAAAAGAGGTTCAAATCATGAATGTAGGATCAGTGCAAGGATGGGAGACCACTTACAGGGGTTTAACACAGACCTAAAGTCATCAGGGACCCCAAAAAATGCAGCCACAACCCCCAGATTTGGGTCCACAACCCAAAAACTCAAAAAATCAAACCCAGATTTTGAGCGCTACTGTGTATGAAGGAAACTAGCGCTCATAGCAGTATGGGCGCTACTGTGTATGAAGGAAACTAGCGCTCATAGCAGTATGGGCGCTACTGTGTGGTACAAACAGTAGCGTACAAGAAAAAAAGTCTAAAAAACGGGGTTAAAACCCCCAAACTGGGTCCACAAAGGTTTGCAAGGGTTGGGAAGGGTCTGTAAAAAGCCCAGGAGGGTCAAACAGAGCCTACTAACTGATCCTAATCAAGAAAATGAACAAAGACCATCAAACAAGACTGAAGAAATGACCTTGGATACCCCTAAGCAGTTAGGTTTTCCCCAGCGGAGTCGCCATTCTGTTGTGGGGAAAATGCACCTATAGTTCAGGGGAGAAACTACCAACTTACGGTGATAAAGATAGACTTACAAGCATTCTGCAAGTATAACTAATAAATGAAGAGATTAGGGTTTAGAGATGTAGGCACCTTATTCAGAAGGTTGATCCTAGCTTTTCCTCCCTCGCTCTTCAATGCTTATCCAGTGTCGCAATGCCCAGACCTGCAAAACAACTTGATACCTTTCTCAAATACATTTGACTACATATATAATACTGATATCTATAATGGAAAGAGACATCAAACTATAATCAAACAGTGATCAAATCTTAAGACACATTAATGGGTCATATTTGGAAAGAGAAGAACGTCTGATCTTTATTAATGAATGAAAGCAAGTACATAAAATTATACCTTCCTTCAAGCTTGGCACTTCACGAAACCTAGATTCAAGATCTCCTGCTTCCGTTCTCCAAGGATCCCAGCCTCTAAGCAATTGTACTAGGGTTTACCAAAACTGAAGCACAAGAGAGGGGGATGAAGGTCTCCATTCCTCCAGCATAACTTTGCAATTGGGCTTGGTCCCTTCACATGGCCCTTCTACCCTCCTTATATAATCAATGAGGAAGAGGAAAAGAAGTTATAACCACTCAAGAGGTTTCCCAACCAACTTAACTTACTCGAATTTCGAGATTTTGACCAAAACAAGAGTGTACCCTACTCTACAGTATACAAAGTCGCGTACATATGGCAATGGGCGCTACTTTAAATGAGACAAAGTCGCGTACACACGCTACTATTATAACAGTAGAGTCGCGCTCATAGTGAAAAATGGCCAAAAACAGGCTTTTCTGCTCATTTTCAGGAGATAGTTTGGTCTGGAAAAATGTTCCTAAGGGTCATATACATCAAATGGGTCAAGAATGAGGTAATTTCAACCATTTTTAGTGTCCCAAATGACTCCTCCATCCACAATTGTCCTGTTGTGTGACTGAACTTGATCTCAAGAAGTGTCGTCATGCGACCAAGGGAAACAAGTGTCGTCACGGACGGAGAGGTGTCATTTCAAGCTATAACAGATGCCCCCTAATGTATGAGGTCAGAGGGAGTATAGGAAACGATGGCCGAAATACATTATAAATAAAAAAGAGTTGAATCGTGGAGGAACGGAGAAACCAAGAATCATAGGCTCAAAAGAAGTACCTGAAAGCAAAGGCAAAGTCAGACAAACTTATCCTTGGGGTAACTGTCCATGTTCAAATGGTGGAACATGATCTCCAAGAGGATACGACAATGGTCCAAATACTGATGCATATATCATGGCCACTAAAATACAAGCGTGGATCCATGAGGAACATAAGTGTAAACATAGCCACATAAATACAAGGTGGATCTATGTCCAAACTGGAGAACATAGCCATAGAGAACAAGCTGGATCTATGTCTCATCAAGAGCCAAAAAGAGTGTGGCTCAGTCTTGCGCAACTTGGGCGATAACATAAATGAGGTGATGCTATTGAGGATCCCAAGGTCTTCATCAAAAACAACCCAAGGTACAAACCTATCCATGCGAATAAATGAGTTGATGTCGAACATGGGAGGTATCGTTTGATTACCGGTCATTGATGTATACCGTTAACAAACGCGAGGGTATCCACCAATAATGAAAATGGAACCCAAGGTACCTAGTACATTCAAGCAAGTGCGAATAAGTGATCTTGCCGTCGAACACTTGAAGAATCCATCGGATAGGAGACATTGATGTATTCCCATCTATCCAATAGCGAGGGAAACTGCCACTAATGACTGCAATCCCCAAGGTACTAACCGAAACTCTAAACTTCATTCCCAGAGCACAATGAGCTGAAGTCGATGGGAAGAAGTCCGTTGGAAGGGAGGCCTTAATGCATCCTCCATCATCCAACACGAGGGACACTCAAAAGGTATGAGCTGATTTGGAGTAGGATGGAACACAGGATGAAACATACTGACACCAAGGAATGGCCGACACATGAGGTCAAGGCAACTGCAGAATGGCCGACACAGGTTATATCCTTGAACAGTGAGCACGACACAAGAGTGACTTAGGCAGCTTTGAACACAAAGGGACCACGATACAAGTCTGCAATGTAGGAGACATTAACAGATTCTCCAAATGATTGGAAGACTAACCAAATGGAGGAGTAGGAACTCTGAGATCAAGTTTACCCTAAGGCCAACGCTAGAACCCAACTTGTTTGATAGACTCAAAACAGGTGCTTTGTTCAAGGAAATAGTTGACTTGCTGCCATCATATTGAAAGATATTTTAACATTCTTCCCTTCCCTTTCCTTTTTCATTTTTTAACGAGCTTGACAAAGAACTAAAGCATGCTCGACGGTATTTTCATATTTAAGGAGTCTGAAAAACCTAGAAGAAAACTCCATACACCTATCCGTGGATTTTATATCGAGCCCGGATTGGTCTGTGCTCGGCGGTGTTTTCTTGCTTATAGAGTTGAAAAACTTAAACAGTCCTCTATACACTTATCCGTGGATTTTATATCGAGCCCGGATTGGTATGTGCTCGCTTGGTGTTTTCACATTTAGAGAGTCTGAAAACCCTAAAGACGACTCCAAAGGTCCTTTTTCGTAAAGTTAGTCTCCTTCCCCGAAAAAGTGTAAAATGATAAAAGGAGAACTCTTCTAGCGCATACAGGAGTATACCTAGAGTATACCTTTTCCATAAATTATCCACCAAGGCCCGGAAAAGGGGTAATTCTATACCTAAGTGGATGTCGGTTCAGTTATTTTAACGAGCCCAAAAAGACAACTATGCTCGGCAAACTTTTCCTATTTAAGGAGTCTGAAAAGGGCTTAAAAGAACTCCATAGGGATCTTTTCCATAAAGGTTTAATGAGTCTGGAAAAGTAAACTCATGACCTCCTTACTGTTTTTAACGAGCTCAAAGGAGATAGGAAAATGCTCATAACTTCCTTACTGTTTTTAACGAGCTCGAAGGGAAGGTGAAAGAAATGCTCGTAGCCTCCTTACTGTTTTTAACGAGCTCGAAGGAAAGGTGGAAGAAATGCTCGTAACCTACTTACTGTTTTTAACGAGCTCGAAGTAAAAGAAGAATGCTCGAAATGGGAAGAGACGAGTGTCAGGGACATGCGAAACTAGCTCCAAGCGCATGGAACAAAGCTATGCCTAATGCAAGGAACATGAGCAAGATAAGGACACTCAGGGTGTGTCTCCTCCAAGTAAAAGGTGTCAAATCGCGAAGGCAAAATGATACAGGGATTAGCGGAAATGAGATCAGAGATGGAGGCTTATACAACGAGCTAAAAGCGTGGAAGCCGGCTTCAGGCTCATTAGCGCAAGCGGGATCATAATAGATGCATATGCAATTTGAACACAAAGAGGGGAGCCTTATCAGGGATGGCCAGAAATATATGAGGAAGAAAGATATGAGGCTTCTTCTCAAAGTCATGGTAAATCTAAAAAGGCTCCCGAACCTATGAGAAAAACTCAGCATGGGCACCAGAATGGCATAAGGGTGCTGACTAGGGTGACCCATGTTAGGTAGGCTCTGCTGTCAGACCGGTGCACAATGCATAAAGGGATGGCTGACACACCAATATCCAACAGGTTCGACCCTATGGCGAATTCGGATGGCAAAAGGTTCAAATGCAACATAACAGCGGGGAAGCCTAAACCTATATGCAAGGTTCTGAATATACCTGACATGGTCGCACAAGGTGTCGAAAAGGACCAGTAAGCAAGTATACATCCAGCTAAGAATCCTGTCTCCAAGAAACATTAGTACCGGGATCATATCTAAAACATATGTAAAGGAAGACCCAATACAAGTCACTATGGTAGAAATACTTTCAACTTCACTATCATCAACAGCAGGCATAAACAAAGCAGAGTTTTCGAATGAAGACTCTATGGTACCCAAGCCCGAGGACTTACAATCAACAAAATCAAATTCAGGATGAAGATCAAAGTTGAAGGACATGATGGAATCTGCAGAAACAAATTCATCATCACGGGAGTTGAAAATTCTAGAAGCAGAATCAAACTCAGCAGGAACACCGATTTGCGGATCTATAGGAAAGTCCAAAGACTCAACAGTAGGAAGATCAAACTTTAAGGTCAAACCGGGGCTGGACATGACTGCGACTGGATCAACATCCAAATGAATGGCAGACTGTACTATAGACTCTAGGAAAACTTCATCGGAAGGAAGTATATCATCCCAGATAGAATACATATCTAAACATTCAGATGGAGGTGTCACTTGGTCAAAAGCTGGGACCAAGTCCCGAGAAGGTAAGCATGAACTCAGAGACTTCTTCTCAGTAGCAGTTGAACTCAAGGAACAATATGCCACATGAGGCGCATGTGACATAGTAGTGCCTAATGACGAGGGATCAGACTGGTCTACAGATGGGTAATAAGGAGGATCAACGAATGCAAGCTGGTCGATGGTGACAATGTTTTCGTTATGAGGGAAATGCATCACACGAAAAAGCGTAGACACCACAGCATGCATAGCATAAACGTAATCACGCCCGAGGATCATATCAAAGTCCATAGGGTCCTTTAGAACCATAAAATCAACTAAGACTGTTTTTCCACCCAAGGTAACAGGTGCCTGACGGAGGAATCCGATCGGTTCACTAGGTCTTCTATCGAAGGTCAACGGCCAATTAACAGCTGGAATAATATTAGGGAAACCCAAATCTCTCCAAGCATAAGCGGATAAGATACTAACAGAAGCACCTTCATCAACAATACATCGATCAACCGTATGGTTCCCGATATCAACCTTTATTTGAAAAGGTGTCGAAGAAGGAAGACGAGGCTCGGCTAGACTATTCCAATCAAAGGAAACAATCCTAGGGCTTGGTAGGGGTTCAAATGGCACAGATGAAGTGCCCCCTTTTTCAGGAACATCAAAACTGGAAATGCAGAAGACTTCAGTAGTAGGTGCATCAATCTCTGAAGGACTAATGGGATCGGTCGAAGATTGCATCGATTCAATCACTTCACTCTCCGAAGGAAGAGTGGGGTCGACCAAAGATTGCATTGGTTCAACCACTTTATCAACCAAAGGTTGATCTGACTGCAGGGAATCTATAGACAACTCAGGAACAGAGGTTCCTTCAGACATGGACCACACTCTTCGTGCCTCTGGAATGGCAGGGCATCGGTGAGTAAGGTGATCTCCCTTACAAAGTTTACAAGGGAACTTTGGTTTCCGTCCTATAGGTTTAGACTCCTTTACAACGTCAGTACTTTCAGCATGACTAGCATTGGCTGACAGCTTGCCCCCAGCATGACTCACAGAGGCTGGTTGCTCAGAAGCAGAAGACTTTTGAACTAAGGACCACACTTTTTGCACTTCTGGAAGTACAGGGCACAAGTAAGTAAGGTGGTCTCCCTCGCAAAACTTACAAGGGAACTTAAGCTTCTGTTTGTTGGGTTTGTCAACAATGTCAACTCCCTCAGCATGACTTGCAGTGGCTGATCTGGTGTCTCCAGTATGACTCACAGGAACTGGTGACTTGTCATTAATATGGCCAGCAGTGATCAATGACGTGTCCTCAACATGACTGACAGTGGTTGAAGACAAACTTTCAGTATGATTTTCAGTGACTAAAAGTTTTCTCCCAGCATGACCTCCAGAGGCTGGGTGGGTGCCCCCTGCATGATTTGCAGAGGCAGGGTGCTTGCCCCCTTGTTTTGGCATCTTCTTCCTATTCTTCCCCCGTCTATTCCTTTTAGACTGCTGGCTACTAGTATTGCTACTTTCGCCGCATGAGGTAGAAGGAGGAGGAGAAGATGTTACTGGCAAAGGAGGCAGAGGGTTCTGATGCTCTTGATTTGAGGTGCTCACAAAAGAAGCGTCAGGAGCATGCAAGGCATTCGGAGTGGAAAACAACCAAACCGGCAGCCCAATAGTGAATCCAGGAAGATTCAGAGTAGCCATTAAGGGAGCACCAATGTTTCCAATGAATGGAACAGCACAAGGATCCCCCGGAACAGGGGTACCTTGATTGGCACTCGCCGGAATGCTAGACATAGTTTCCTGCTCAAATGAACAAGAAGTTCTCTAAGGCAAACTAAAAAAAAAGTAGCACAAAGAGCACACCACTAAAAAAAAGGTCCTAAGTAAATCAAACCAGGCAAACAGATGCCTTCCGGAGAAGAGTCTGGGATGATGAGGGCCCAGAACAGATCAACGAAGGATGAAGGACAGTTACCTGGGGTCCACAATACAATGACTAAGGGTGCAAGCGCTGGAATCACCCAACCGCCCTCCCAAAGACCTGCAAGGGATTTCCTCCCACGTCTGTCCTAGGTACAGCGGATATACCCTCCGCTGTCACCTGTGTATGAACCTAGAGTCTGATACTAAGGATACCACAACACCGAAAACTCCTGGGGGAACAGTCACCGATCGAATCAGAAAGCATGGGCAGGGTAGCTAAGCCCGAAACTCGAAAGAGTACCCAATACGCAATCCGATCCTGGCGTATGCTCGAACAGAAAGTAGGAGGGGTATTCCCACAAACTGATCTCACATTGACCTACTGCATATGCTCCCAGGCAAATTTTGAGTGAGGTGGGTTTGCCTAATGATAGTCTCACTACGATTTTTGCGCAATGTGTGATCTTGGGTGGTTTAAGGTGTTTTAAACCCAAGATCCTAACCAAGACTAGTTGGTGTAGTGTAACCTAGAAAAGAAAATGTTGCTAGTTCATTTTATTAGAGTTCATTTTAAAGGTTACTTGATTACTCAAAAAGGTAGTGGGTGTGTGAGAGTGGTTATAATAGAAATAGAGTACTGAAAATGAAATATTTACCACCAAACAAATCTTTTTCTTTTCAATGCAAGTCTTAAAATTCTGATCTAGAATGCATGTGCAAATGCAATTTTTTAATCTTTTGAATGCAAAAAGGTAAAAATAAAGTCTAAATGTAAAAAATTAAACTCAAAACCTAAGAATGCAGCTACTCAAGCAACTAGGTATGCAAAAGAAAACTTGTTCTTTTTGATGCAAAGCACTCTAAAATCTTTTAAGCCACTTGCAAGGTACTCTATTCAGAAGATAAATCAAAATTCTTTATGCTTTTCAAAGGTAAGAAACAAAAACTGAAACTAACTTACTATCAAAGCAAAGCAAAGAAACTTTCAGGTTCTCTTTATGAAACAGTAAAAGCTACCAAATATGACTTTCAAATTCTTATTGATGTAAGCATGCCAAACATTGGGAAAAGAGTACAAAAACTACTTTTAGACCCAAATGAAGCAAATAAACTACGAAGAAGTATGGTTTGGTAAAGTCAGGTCTGCACGTAAACAATGCAAACAAGGTCTTGAACAACAGCCAAAACACTTGAGCTTTCACTACCAAAGTAAAACTAAAAGCATAAGGGAGGACAAGAAACCAACCTAAGAGAGAAATTTCACTCAAATAGATACAAACAGGGTCAAAAAGACTCAAGAGGTTTCAAATCCAGTGGAAATGGGGCAATCAAGTTCAATCAGACTCAAATTAGGGTACAAAACACCAAACAGGTCCACAACCCCCCAACTTGGGTCAACAAGCCCCAAAACTTTCCAAACAAGCCCAAAATGATCAAAAGAGGTTCAAATCATGAATGTAGGATCAGTGCAAGGATGGGAGACCACTTACAGGGGTTTAACACAGACCTAAAGTCATCAGGGACCCCAAAAAATGCAGCCACAACCCCCAGATTTGGGTCCACAACCCAAAAACTCAAAAAATCAAACCCAGATTTTGAGCGCTACTGTGTATGAAGGAAACTAGCGCTCATAGCAGTATGGGCGCTACTGTGTATGAAGGAAACTAGCGCTCATAGCAGTATGGGCGCTACTGTGTGGTACAAACAGTAGCGTACAAGAAAAAAAGTCTAAAAAACGGGGTTAAAACCCCCAAACTGGGTCCACAAAGGTTTGCAAGGGTTGGGAAGGGTCTGTAAAAAGCCCAGGAGGGTCAAACAGAGCCTACTAACTGATCCTAATCAAGAAAATGAACAAAGACCATCAAACAAGACTGAAGAAATGACCTTGGATACCCCTAAGCAGTTAGGTTTTCCCCAGCGGAGTCGCCATTCTGTTGTGGGGAAAATGCACCTATAGTTCAGGGGAGAAACTACCAACTTACGGTGATAAAGATAGACTTACAAGCATTCTGCAAGTATAACTAATAAATGAAGAGATTAGGGTTTAGAGATGTAGGCACCTTATTCAGAAGGTTGATCCTAGCTTTTCCTCCCTCGCTCTTCAATGCTTATCCAGTGTCGCAATGCCCAGACCTGCAAAACAACTTGATACCTTTCTCAAATACATTTGACTACATATATAATACTGATATCTATAATGGAAAGAGACATCAAACTATAATCAAACAGTGATCAAATCTTAAGACACATTAATGGGTCATATTTGGAAAGAGAAGAACGTCTGATCTTTATTAATGAATGAAAGCAAGTACATAAAATTATACCTTCCTTCAAGCTTGGCACTTCACGAAACCTAGATTCAAGATCTCCTGCTTCCGTTCTCCAAGGATCCCAGCCTCTAAGCAATTGTACTAGGGTTTACCAAAACTGAAGCACAAGAGAGGGGGATGAAGGTCTCCATTCCTCCAGCATAACTTTGCAATTGGGCTTGGTCCCTTCACATGGCCCTTCTACCCTCCTTATATAATCAATGAGGAAGAGGAAAAGAAGTTATAACCACTCAAGAGGTTTCCCAACCAACTTAACTTACTCGAATTTCGAGATTTTGACCAAAACAAGAGTGTACCCTACTCTACAGTATACAAAGTCGCGTACATATGGCAATGGGCGCTACTTTAAATGAGACAAAGTCGCGTACACACGCTACTATTATAACAGTAGAGTCGCGCTCATAGTGAAAAATGGCCAAAAACAGGCTTTTCTGCTCATTTTCAGGAGATAGTTTGGTCTGGAAAAATGTTCCTAAGGGTCATATACATCAAATGGGTCAAGAATGAGGTAATTTCAACCATTTTTAGTGTCCCAAATGACTCCTCCATCCACAATTGTCCTGTTGTGTGACTGAACTTGATCTCAAGAAGTGTCGTCATGCGACCAAGGGAAACAAGTGTCGTCACGGACGGAGAGGTGTCATTTCAAGCTATAACAGATGCCCCCTAATGTATGAGGTCAGAGGGAGTATAGGAAATGATGGCCGAAATACATTATAAATAAAAAAGAGTTGAATCGTGGAGGAACGGAGAAACCAAGAATCATAGGCTCAAATGAAGTACCTGAAAGCAAAGGCAAAGTCAGACAAACTTATCCATGGGGTAACTGTCCATGTTCAAATGGTGGAACATGATCTCCAAGAGGATACGACAATGGTCCAAATACTGATGCATATATCATGGCCACTAAAATACAAGCGTGGATCCATGAGGAACATAAGTATAAACATAGCCACATAAATACAAGGTGGATCTATGTCCAAACTGGAGAACATAGCCATAGAGAACAAGCTGGATCTATGTCTCATCAAGAGCCAAAAAGAGTGTGGCTCAGTCTTGCGCAACTTGGGCGATAACATAAATGAGGTGATGCTATTGAGGATCCCAAGGTCTTCATCAAAAACAACCCAAGGTACAAACCTATCCATGCGAATAAATGAGTTGATGTCGAACATGGGAGGTATCGTTTGATTACCGGTCATTGATGTATACCGTTAACAAACGCGAGGGTATCCACCAATAATGAAAATGGAACCCAAGGTACCTAGTACATTCAAGCAAGTGCGAATAAGTGATCTTGCCGTCGAACACTTGAAGAATCCATCGGATAGGAGACATTGATGTATTCCCATCTATCCAATAGCGAGGGAAACTGCCACTAATGACTGCAATCCCCAAGGTACTAACCGAAACTCTAAACTTCATTCCCAGAGCACAATGAGCTGAAGTCGATGGGAAGAAGTCCATTGGAAGGGAGGCCTTAATGCATCCTCCATCATCCAACACGAGGGACACTCAAAAGGTATGAGCTGATTTGGAGTAGGATGGAACACAGGATGAAACATACTGACACCAAGGAATGGCCGACACATGAGGTCAAGGCAACTGCAGAATGGCCGACACAGGTTATATCCTTGAACAGTGAGCACGACACAAGAGTGACTTAGGCAGCTTTGAACACAAAGGGACCACGATACAAGTCTGCAATGTAGGAGACATTAACAGATTCTCCAAATGATTGGAAGACTAACCAAATGGAGGAGTAGGAACTCTGAGATCAAGTTTACCCTAAGGCCAACGCTAGAACCCAACTTGTTTGATAGACTCAAAACAGGTGCTTTGTTCAAGGAAATAGTTGACTTGCTGCCATCATATTGAAAGATATTTTAACATTCTTCCCTTCCCTTTCCTTTTTCATTTTTTAACGAGCTTGACAAAGAACTAAAGCATGCTCGACGGTATTTTCATATTTAAGGAGTCTGAAAAACCTAGAAGAAAACTCCATACACCTATCCGTGGATTTTATATCGAGCCCGGATTGGTCTGTGCTCGGCGGTGTTTTCTTGCTTATAGAGTTGAAAAACTTAAACAGTCCTCTATACACTTATCCGTGGATTTTATATCGAGCCCGGATTGGTATGTGCTCGCTTGGTGTTTTCACATTTAGAGAGTCTGAAAACCCTAAAGACGACTCCAAAGGTCCTTTTTCGTAAAGTTAGTCTCCTTCCCCGAAAAAGTGTAAAATGATAAAAGGAGAACTCTTCTAGCGCATACAGGAGTATACCTAGAGTATACCTTTTCCATAAATTATCCACCAAGGCCCGGAAAAGGGGTAATTCTATACCTAAGTGGATGTCGGTTCAGTTATTTTAACGAGCCCAAAAAGACAACTATGCTCGGAAAACTTTTCCTATTTAAGGAGTCTGAAAAGGGCTTAAAAGAACTCCATAGGGATCTTTTCCATAAACGTTTAATGAGTCTGGAAAAGTAAACTCATGACCTCCTTACTGTTTTTAACGAGCTCAAAGGAGATAGGAAAATGCTCATAACTTCCTTACTGTTTTTAACGAGCTCGAAGGGAAGGTGAAAGAAATGCTCGTAGCCTCCTTACTGTTTTTAACGAGCTCGAAGGAAAGGTGGAAGAAATGCTCGTAACCTACTTACTGTTTTTAACGAGCTCGAAGTAAAAGAAGAATGCTCGAAATGGGAAGAGACGAGTGTCAGGGACATGCGAAACTAGCTCCAAGCGCATGGAACAAAGCTATGCCTAATGCAAGGAACATGAGCAAGATAAGAACACTCAGGGTGTGTCTCCTCCAGGTAAAAGGTGTCAAATCGCGAAGGCAAAATGATACAGGGATTAGCGGAAATGAGATCAGAGATGGAGGCTTATACAACGAGCTAAAAGCGTGGAAGCCGGCTTCAGGCTCATTAGCGCAAGCGGGATCATAATAGATGCATATGCAATTTGAACACAAAGAGGGGAGCCTTATCAGGGATGGCCAGAAATATATGAGGAAGAAATATATGAGGCTTCTTCTCAAAGTCATGGTAAATCTAAAAAGGCTCCCGAACCTATGAGAAAAACTCAGCATGGGCACCAGAATGGCATAAGGGTGCTGACTAGGGTGACCCATGTTAGGTAGGCTCTGCTGTCGGACCGGTGCACAATGCATAAAGGGATGGCTGACACACCAATATCCAACAGGTTCGACCCTATGGCGAATTCGGATGGAAAAAGGTTCAAATGCAACATAACAGCGGGGAAGCCTAAACCTATATGCAAGGTTCTGAATATACCTGACATGGTCGCACAAGGTGTCGAAAAGGACCAGTAAGCAAGTATACATCCAGCTAAGAATCCTGTCTCCAAGAAACATTAGTACCGGGATCATATCTAAAACATATGTAAAGGAAGACCCAATACAAGTCACTATGGTAGAAATACTTTCAACTTCACTATCATCAACAGCAGGCATAAACAAAGCAGAGTTTTCGAATGAAGACTCTATGGTACCCAAGCCCGAGGACTTACAATCAACAAAATCAAATTCAGGATGAAGATCAAAGTTGAAGGACATGATGGAATCTGCAGAAACAAATTCATCATCACGGGAGTTGAAAATTCTAGAAGCAGAATCAAACTCAGCAGGAACACCGATTTGCGGATCTATAGGAAAGTCCAAAGACTCAACAGTAGGAAGATCAAACTTTAAGGTCAAACCGGGGCTGGACATGACTGCGACTGGATCAACATCCAAATGAATGGCAGACTGTACTATAGACTCTAGGAAAACTTCATCGGAAGGAAGTATATCATCCCAGATAGAATACATATCTAAACATTCAGATGGAGGTGTCACTTGGTCAAAAGCTGGGACCAAGTCCCGAGAAGGTAAGCATGAACTCAGAGACTTCTTCTCAGTAGCAGTTGAACTCAAGGAACAATATGCCACATGAGGCGCATGTGACATAGTAGTGCCTAATGACGAGGGATCAGACTGGTCTACAGATGGGTAATAAGGAGGATCAACGAATGCAAGCTGGTCGATGGTGACAATGTTTTCGTTATGAGGGAAATGCATCACACGAAAAAGCGTAGACACCACAGCATGCATAGCATAAACGTAATCACGCCCGAGGATCATATCAAAGTCCATAGGGTCCTTTAGAACCATAAAATCAACTAAGACTGTTTTTCCACCCAAGGTAACAGGTGCCTGACGGAGGAATCCGATCGGTTCACTAGGTCTTCTATCGAAGGTCAACGGCCAATTAACAGCTGGAATAATATTAGGGAAACCCAAATCTCTCCAAGCATAAGCGGATAAGATACTAACAGAAGCACCTTCATCAACAATACATCGATCAACCGTATGGTTCCCGATATCAACCTTTATTTGAAAAGGTGTCGAAGAAGGAAGACGAGGCTCGGCTAGACTATTCCAATCAAAGGAAACAATCCTAGGGCTTGGTAGGGGTTCAAATGGCACAGATGAAGTGCCCCCTTTTTCAGGAACATCCAAACTGGAAATGCAGAAGACTTCAGTAGTAGGTGCATCAATCTCTGAAGGACTAATGGGATCGGTCGAAGATTGCATCGATTCAATCACTTCACTCTCCGAAGGAAGAGTGGGGTCGACCAAAGATTGCATTGGTTCAACCACTTTATCAACCAAAGGTTGATCTGACTACAGGGAATCTATAGACAACTCAGGAACAGAGGTTCCTTCAGACATGGACCACACTCTTCGTGCCTCTGGAATGGCAGGGCATCGGTGAGTAAGGTGATCTCCCTTACAAAGTTTACAAGGGAACTTTGGTTTCCGTCCTATAGGTTTAGACTCCTTTACAACGTCAGTACTTTCAGCATGACTAGCATTGGCTGACAGCTTGCCCCCAGCATGACTCACAGAGGCTGGTTGCTCAGAAGCAGAAGACTTTTGAACTAAGGACCACACTTTTTGCACTTCTGGAAGTACAGGGCACAAGTAAGTAAGGTGGTCTCCCTCGCAAAACTTACAAGGGAACTTAAGCTTCTGTTTGTTGGGTTTGTCGACAATGTCAACTCCCTCAGCATGACTTGCAGTGGCTGATCTGGTGTCTCCAGTATGACTCACAGGAACTGGTGACTTGTCATTAATATGGCTAGCAGTGATCAATGACGTGTCCTCAACATGACTGACAGTGGTTGAAGACAAACTTTCAGTATGATTTTCAGTGACTAAAAGTTTTCTCCCAGCATGACCTCCAGAGGCTGGGTGGGTGCCCCCTGCATGATTTGCAGAGGCAGGGTGCTTGCCCCCTTGTTTTGGCATCTTCTTCCTATTCTTCCCCCGTCTATTCCTTTTAGACTGCTGGCTACTAGTATTGCTACTTTCGCCGCATGAGGTAGAAGGAGGAGGAGAAGATGTTACTGGCAAAGGAGGCAGAGGGTTCTGATGCTCTTGATTTGAGGTGCTCACAAAAGAAGCGTCAGGAGCATGCAAGGCATTCGGAGTGGAAAACAACCAAACCGGCAGCCCAATAGTGAATCCAGGAAGATTCAGAGTAGCCATTAAGGGAGCACCAATGTTTACAATGAATGGAACAGCACAAGGATCCCCCGGAACAGGGGTACCTTGATTGGCACTCGCCGGAATGCTAGACATAGTTTCCTGCTCAAATGAACAAGAAGTTCTCTAAGGCAAACTAAAAAAAAAGTAGCACAAAGAGCACACCACTAAAAAAAAGGTCCTAAGTAAATCAAACCAGGCAAACAGATGCCTTCCGGAGAAGAGTCTGGGATGATGAGGGCCCAGAACAGATCAACGAAGGATGAAGGACAGTTACCTGGGGTCCACAATACAATGACTAAGGGTGCAAGCGCTGGAATCACCCAACCGCCCTCCCAAAGACCTGCAAGGGATTTCCTCCCACGTCTGTCCTAGGTACAGCGGATATACCCTCCGCTGTCACCTGTGTATGAACCTAGAGTCTGATACTAAGGATACCACAACACCGAAAACTCCTGGGGGAACAGTCACCGATCGAATCAGAAAGCGTGGGCAGGGTAGCTAAGCCCGAAACTCGAAAGAGTCCCCAATACGCAATCCGATCCTGGCGTATGCTCGAACAGAAAGTAGGAGGGGTATTCCCACAAACTGATCTCACATTGACCTACTGCATATGCTCCCAGGCAAATTTTGAGTGAGGTGGGTTTGCCTAATGATAGTCTCACTACGATTTTTGCGCAATGTGTGATCTTGGGTGGTTTAAGGTGTTTTAAACCCAAGATCCTAACCAAGACTAGTTGGTGTAGTGTAACCTAGAAAAGAAAATGTTGCTAGTTCATTTTATTAGAGTTCATTTTAAAGGTTACTTGATTACTCAAAAAGGTAGTGGGTGTGTGAGAGTGGTTATAATAGAAATAGAGTACTGAAAATGAAATATTTACCACCAAACAAATCTTTTTCTTTTCAATGCAAGTCTTAAAATTCTGATCTAGAATGCATGTGCAAATGCAATTTTTTAATCTTTTGAATGCAAAAAGGTAAAAATAAAGTCTAAATGTAAAAAATTAAACTCAAAACCTAAGAATGCAGCTACTCAAGCAACTAGGTATGCAAAAGAAAACTTGTTCTTTTTGATGCAAAGCACTCTAAAATCTTTTAAGCCACTTGCAAGGTACTCTATTCAGAAGATAAATCAAAATTCTTTATGCTTTTCAAAGGTAAGAAACAAAAACTGAAACTAACTTACTATCAAAGCAAAGCAAAGAAACTTTCAGGTTCTCTTTATGAAACAGTAAAAGCTACCAAATATGACTTTCAAATTCTTATTGATGTAAGCATGCCAAACATTGGGAAAAGAGTACAAAAACTACTTTTAGACCCAAACGAAGCAAATAACCTACGAAGAAGTATGGTTTGGTAAAGTCAGGTCTGCACGTAAACAATGCAAACAAGGTCTTGAACAACAGCCAAAACACTTGAGCTTTCACTACCAAAGTAAAACTAAAAGCATAAGGGAGGACAAGAAACCAACCTAAGAGAGAAATTTCACTCAAATAGATACAAACAGGGTCAAAAAGACTCAAGAGGTTTCAAATCCAGTGGAAATGGGGCAATCAAGTTCAATCAGACTCAAATTAGGGTACAAAACACCAAACAGGTCCACAACCCCCCAACTTGGGTCAACAAGCCCCAAAACTTTCCAAACAAGCCCAAAATGATCAAAAGAGGTTCAAATCATGAATGTAGGATCAGTGCAAGGATGGGAGACCACTTACAGGGGTTTAACACAGACCTAAAGTCATCAGGGACCCCAAAAAATGCAGCCACAACCCCCAGATTTGGGTCCACAACCCAAAAACTCAAAAAATCAAACCCAGATTTTGAGCGCTACTGTGTATGAAGGAAACTAGCGCTCATAGCAGTATGGGCGCTACTGTGTATGAAGGAAACTAGCGCTCATAGCAGTATGGGCGCTACTGTGTGGTACAAACAGTAGCGTACAAGAAAAAAAGTCTAAAAAACGGGGTTAAAACCCCCAAACTGGGTCCACAAAGGTTTGCAAGGGTTGGGAAGGGTCTGTAAAAATCCCAGGAGGGTCAAACAGAGCCTACTAACTGATCCTAATCAAGAAAATGAACAAAGACCATCAAACAAGACTGAAGAAATGACCTTGGATACCCCTAAGCAGTTAGGTTTTCCCCAGCGGAGTCGCCATTCTGTTGTGGGGAAAATGCACCTATAGTTCAGGGGAGAAACTACCAACTTACGGTGATAAAGATAGACTTACAAGCATTCTGCAAGTATAACTAATAAATGAAGAGATTAGGGTTTAGAGATGTAGGCACCTTATTCAGAAGGTTGATCCTAGCTTTTCCTCCCTCGCTCTTCAATGCTTATCCAGTGTCGCAATGCCCAGACCTGCAAAACAACTTGATACCTTTCTCAAATACATTTGACTACATATATAATACTGATATCTATAATGGAAAGAGACATCAAACTATAATCAAACAGTGATCAAATCTTAAGACACATTAATGGGTCATATTTGGAAAGAGAAGAACGTCTGATCTTTATTAATGAATGAAAGCAAGTACATAAAATTATACCTTCCTTCAAGCTTGGCACTTCACGAAACCTAGATTCAAGATCTCCTGCTTCCGTTCTCCAAGGATCCCAGCCTCTAAGCAATTGTACTAGGGTTTACCAAAACTGAAGCACAAGAGAGGGGGATGAAGGTCTCCATTCCTCCAGCATAACTTTGCAATTGGGCTTGGTCCCTTCACATGGCCCTTCTACCCTCCTTATATAATCAATGAGGAAGAGGAAAAGAAGTTATAACCACTCAAGAGGTTTCCCAACCAACTTAACTTACTCGAATTTCGATATTTTGACCAAAACAAGAGTGTACCCTACTCTACAGTATACAAAGTCGCGTACATATGGCAATGGGCGCTACTTTAAATGAGACAAAGTCGCGTACACACGCTACTATTATAACAGTAGAGTCGCGCTCATAGTGAAAAATGGCCAAAAACAGGCTTTTCTGCTCATTTTCAGGAGATAGTTTGGTCTGGAAAAATGTTCCTAAGGGTCATATACATCAAATGGGTCAAGAATGAGGTAATTTCAACCATTTTTAGTGTCCCAAATGACTCCTCCATCCACAATTGTCCTGTTGTGTGACTGAACTTGATCTCAAGAAGTGTCGTCATGCGACCAAGGGAAACAAGTGTCGTCACGGACGGAGAGGTGTCATTTCAAGCTATAACAGATGCCCCCTAATGTATGAGGTCAGAGGGAGTATAGGAAACGATGGCCGAAATACATTATAAATAAAAAAGAGTTGAATCGTGGAGGAACGGAGAAACCAAGAATCATAGGCTCAAATGAAGTACCTGAAAGCAAAGGCAAAGTCAGACAAACTTATCCATGGGGTAACTGTCCATGTTCAAATGGTGGAACATGATCTCCAAGAGGATACGACAATGGTCCAAATACTGATGCATATATCATGGCCACTAAAATACAAGCGTGGATCCATGAGGAACATAAGTGTAAACATAGCCACATAAATACAAGGTGGATCTATGTCCAAACTGGAGAACATAGCCATAGAGAAAAAGCTGGATCTATGTCTCATCAAGAGCCAAAAAGAGTGTGGCTCAGTCTTGCGCAACTTGGGCGATAACATAAATGAGGTGATGCTATTGAGGATCCCAAGGTCTTCATCAAAAACAACCCAAGGTACAAACCTATCCATGCGAATAAATGAGTTGATGTCGAACATGGGAGGTATCGTTTGATTACCGGTCATTGATGTATACCGTTAACAAACGCGAGGGTATCCACCAATAATGAAAATGGAACCCAAGGTACCTAGTACATTCAAGCAAGTGCGAATAAGTGATCTTGCCGTCGAACACTTGAAGAATCCATCGGATAGGAGACATTGATGTATTCCCATCTATCCAATAGCGAGGGAAACTGCCACTAATGACTGCAATCCCCAAGGTACTAACCGAAACTCTAAACTTCATTCCCAGAGCACAATGAGCTGAAGTCGATGGGAAGAAGTCCGTTGGAAGGGAGGCCTTAATGCATCCTCCATCATCCAACACGAGGGACACTCAAAAGGTATGAGCTGATTTGGAGTAGGATGGAACACAGGATGAAACATACTGACACCAAGGAATGGCCGACACATGAGGTCAAGGCAACTGCAGAATGGCCGACACAGGTTATATCCTTGAACAGTGAGCACGACACAAGAGTGACTTAGGCAGCTTTGAACACAAAGGGACCACGATACAAGTCTGCAATGTAGGAGACATTAACAGATTCTCCAAATGATTGGAAGACTAACCAAATGGAGGAGTAGGAACTCTGAGATCAAGTTTACCCTAAGGCCAACGCTAGAACCCAACTTGTTTGATAGACTCAAAACAGGTGCTTTGTTCAAGGAAATAGTTGACTTGCTGCCATCATATTGAAAGATATTTTAACATTCTTCCCTTCCCTTTCCTTTTTCATTTTTTAACGAGCTTGACAAAGAACTAAAGCATGCTCGACGGTATTTTCATATTTAAGGAGTCTGAAAAACCTAGAAGAAAAATCCATACACCTATCCGTGGATTTTATATCGAGCCCGGATTGGTCTGTGCTCGGCGGTGTTTTCTTGCTTATAGAGTTGAAAAACTTAAACAGTCCTCTATACACTTATCCGTGGATTTTATATCGAGCCCGGATTGGTATGTGCTCGCTTGGTGTTTTCACATTTAGAGAGTCTGAAAACCCTAAAGACGACTCCAAAGGTCCTTTTTCGTAAATTTAGTCTCCTTCCCCGAAAAAGTGTAAAATGATAAAAGGAGAACTCTTCTAGCGCATACAGGAGTATACCTAGAGTATACCTTTTCCATAAATTATCCACCAAGGCCCGGAAAAGGGGTAATTCTATACCTAAGTGGATGTCGGTTCAGTTATTTTAACGAGCCCAAAAAGACAACTATGCTCGGCAAACTTTTCCTATTTAAGGAGTCTGAAAAGGGCTTAAAAGAACTCCATAGGGATCTTTTCCATAAAGGTTTAATGAGTCTGGAAAAGTAAACTCATGACCTCCTTACTGTTTTTAACGAGCTCAAAGGAGATAGGAAAATGCTCATAACTTCCTTACTGTTTTTAACGAGCTCGAAGGGAAGGTGAAAGAAATGCTCGTAGCCTCCTTACTGTTTTTAACGAGCTCGAAGGAAAGGTGGAAGAAATGCTCGTAACCTACTTACTGTTTTTAACGAGCTCGAAGTAAAAGAAGAATGCTCGAAATGGGAAGAGACGAGTGTCAGGGACATGCGAAACTAGCTCCAAGCGCATGGAACAAAGCTATGCCTAATGCAAGGAACATGAGCAAGATAAGGACACTCAGGGTGTGTCTCCTCCAGGTAAAAGGTGTCAAATCGTGAAGGCAAAATGATACAGGGATTAGCGGAAATGAGATCAGAGATGGAGGCTTATACAACGAGCTAAAAGCGTGGAAGCCGGCTTCAGGCTCATTAGCGCAAGCGGGATCATAATAGATGCATATGCAATTTGAACACAAAGAGGGGAGCCTTATCAGGGATGGCCAGAAATATATGAGGAAGAAAGATATGAGGCTTCTTCTCAAAGTCATGGTAAATCTAAAAAGGCTCCCGAACCTATGAGAAAAACTCAGCATGGGCACCAGAATGGCATAAGGGTGCTGACTAGGGTGACCCATGTTAGGTAGGCTCTGCTGTCGGACCGGTGCACAATGCATAAAGGGATGGCTGACACACCAATATCCAACAGGTTCGACCCTATGGCGAATTCGGATGGCAAAAGGTTCAAATGCAACATAACAGCGGGGAAGCCTAAACCTATATGCAAGGTTCTGAATATACCTGACATGGTCGCACAAGGTGTCGAAAAGGACCAGTAAGCAAGTATACATCCAGCTAAGAATCCTGTCTCCAAGAAACATTAGTACCGGGATCATATCTAAAACATATGTAAAGGAAGACCCAATACAAGTCACTATGGTAGAAATACTTTCAACTTCACTATCATCAACAGCAGGCATAAACAAAGCAGAGTTTTCGAATGAAGACTCTATGGTACCCAAGCCCGAGGACTTACAATCAACAAAATCAAATTCAGGATGAAGATCAAAGTTGAAGGACATGATGGAATCTGCAGAAACAAATTCATCATCACGGGAGTTGAAAATTCTAGAAGCAGAATCAAACTCAGCAGGAACACCGATTTGCGGATCTATAGGAAAGTCCAAAGACTCAACAGTAGGAAGATCAAACTTTAAGGTCAAACCGGGGCTGGACATGACTGCGACTGGATCAACATCCAAATGAATGGCAGACTGTACTATAGACTCTAGGAAAACTTCATCGGAAGGAAGTATATCATCCCAGATAGAATACATATCTAAACATTCAGATGGAGGTGTCACTTGGTCAAAAGCTGGGACCAAGTCCCGAGAAGGTAAGCATGAACTCAGAGACTTCTTCTCAGTAGCAGTTGAACTCAAGGAACAATATGCCACATGAGGCGCATGTGACATAGTAGTGCCTAATGACGAGGGATCAGACTGGTCTACAGATGGGTAATAAGGAGGATCAACGAATGCAAGCTGGTCGATGGTGACAATGTTTTCGTTATGAGGGAAATGCATCACACGAAAAAGCGTAGACACCACAGCATGCATAGCATAAACGTAATCACGCCCGAGGATCATATCAAAGTCCATAGGGTCCTTTAGAACCATAAAATCAACTAAGACTGTTTTTCCACCCAAGGTAATAGGTGCCTGACGGAGGAATCCGATCGGTTCACTAGGTCTTCTATCGAAGGTCAACGGCCAATTAACAGCTGGAATAATATTAGGGAAACCCAAATCTCTCCAAGCATAAGCGGATAAGATACTAACAGAAGCACCTTCATCAACAATACATCGATCAACCGTATGGTTCCCGATATCAACCTTTATTTGAAAAGGTGTCGAAGAAGGAAGACGAGGCTCGGCTAGACTATTCCAATCAAAGGAAACAATCCTAGGGCTTGGTAGGGGTTCAAATGGCACAGATGAAGTGCCCCCTTTTTCAGGAACATCCAAACTGGAAATGCAGAAGACTTCAGTAGTAGGTGCATCAATCTCTGAAGGACTAATGGGATCGGTCGAAGATTGCATCGATTCAATCACTTCACTCTCCGAAGGAAGAGTGGGGTCGACCAAAGATTGCATTGGTTCAACCACTTTATCAACCAAAGGTTGATCTGACTGCAGGGAATCTATAGACAACTCAGGAACAGAGGTTCCTTCAGACATGGACCACACTCTTTGTGCCTCTGGAATGGCAGGGCATCGGTGAGTAAGGTGATCTCCCTTACAAAGTTTACAAGGGAACTTTGGTTTCCGTCCTATAGGTTTAGACTCCTTTACAACGTCAGTACTTTCAGCATGACTAGCATTGGCTGACAGCTTGCCCCCAGCATGACTCACAGAGGCTGGTTGCTCAGAAGCAGAAGACTTTTGAACTAAGGACCACACTTTTTGCACTTCTGGAAGTACAGGGCACAAGTAAGTAAGGTGGTCTCCCTCGCAAAACTTACAAGGGAACTTAAGCTTCTGTTTGTTGGGTTTGTCGACAATGTCAACTCCCTCAGCATGACTTGCAGTGGCTGATCTGGTGTCTCCAGTATGACTCACAGGAACTGGTGACTTGTCATTAATATGGCCAGCAGTGATCAATGACGTGTCCTCAACATGACTGACAGTGGTTGAAGACAAACTTTCAGTATGATTTTCAGTGACTAAAAGTTTTCTCCCAGCATGACCTCCAGAGGCTGGGTGGGTGCCCCCTGCATGATTTGCAGAGGCAGGGTGCTTGCCCCCTTGTTTTGGCATCTTCTTCCTATTCTTCCCCCGTCTATTCCTTTTAGACTGCTGGCTACTAGTATTGCTACTTTCGCCGCATGAGGTAGAAGGAGGAGGAGAAGATGTTACTGGAAAAGGAGGCAGAGGGTTCTGATGCTCTTGATTTGAGGTGCTCACAAAAGAAGCGTCAGGAGCATGCAAGGCATTCGGAGTGGAAAACAACCAAACCGGCAGCCCAATAGTGAATCCAGGAAGATTCAGAGTAGCCATTAAGGGAGCACCAATGTTTCCAATGAATGGAACAGCACAAGGATCCCCCGGAACAGGGGTACCTTGATTGGCACTCGCCGGAATGCTAGACATAGTTTCCTGCTCAAATGAACAAGAAGTTCTCTAAGGCAAACTAAAAAAAAAGTAGCACAAAGAGCACACCACTAAAAAAAAGGTCCTAAGTAAATCAAACCAGGCAAACAGATGCCTTCCGGAGAAGAGTCTGGGATGATGAGGGCCCAGAATAGATCAACGAAGGATGAAGGACAGTTACCTGGGGTCCACAATACAATGACTAAGGGTGCAAGCGCTGGAATCACCCAACCGCCCTCCCAAAGACCTGCAAGGGATTTCCTCCCACGTCTGTCCTAGGTACAGCGGATATACCCTCCGCTGTCACCTGTGTATGAACCTAGAGTCTGATACTAAGGATACCACAACACCGAAAACTCCTGGGGGAACAGTCACCGATCGAATCAGAAAGCGTGGGCAGGGTAGCTAAGCCCGAAACTCGAAAGAGTCCCCAATACGCAATCCGATCCTGGCGTATGCTCGAACAGAAAGTAGGAGGGGTATTCCCACAAACTGATCTCACATTGACCTACTGCATATGCTCCCAGGCAAATTTTGAGTGAGGTGGGTTTGCCTAATGATAGTCTCACTACGATTTTTGCGCAATGTGTGATCTTGGGTGGTTTAAGGTGTTTTAAACCCAAGATCCTAACCAAGACTAGTTGGTGTAGTGTAACCTAGAAAAGAAAATGTTGCTAGTTCATTTTATTAGAGTTCATTTTAAAGGTTACTTGATTACTCAAAAAGGTAGTGGGTGTGTGAGAGTGGTTATAATAGAAATAGAGTACTGAAAATGAAATATTTACCACCAAACAAATCTTTTTCTTTTCAATGCAAGTCTTAAAATTCTGATCTAGAATGCATGTGCAAATGCAATTTTTTAATCTTTTGAATGCAAAAAGGTAAAAATAAAGTCTAAATGTAAAAAATTAAACTCAAAACCTAAGAATGCAGCTACTCAAGCAACTAGGTATGCAAAAGAAAACTTGTTCTTTTTGATGCAAAGCACTCTAAAATCTTTTAAGCCACTTGCAAGGTACTCTATTCAGAAGATAAATCAAAATTCTTTATGCTTTTCAAAGGTAAGAAACAAAAACTGAAACTAACTTACTATCAAAGCAAAGCAAAGAAACTTTCAGGTTCTCTTTATGAAACAGTAAAAGCTACCAAATATGACTTTCAAATTCTTATTGATGTAAGCATGCCAAACATTGGGAAAAGAGTACAAAAACTACTTTTAGACCCAAACGAAGCAAATAACCTACGAAGAAGTATGGTTTGGTAAAGTCAGGTCTGCACGTAAACAATGCAAACAAGGTCTTGAACAACAGCCAAAACACTTGAGCTTTCACTACCAAAGTAAAACTAAAAGCATAAGGGAGGACAAGAAACCAACCTAAGAGAGAAATTTCACTCAAATAGATACAAACAGGGTCAAAAAGACTCAAGAGGTTTCAAATCCAGTGGAAATGGGGCAATCAAGTTCAATCAGACTCAAATTAGGGTACAAAACACCAAACAGGTCCACAACCCCCCAACTTGGGTCAACAAGCCCCAAAACTTTCCAAACAAGCCCAAAATGATCAAAAGAGGTTCAAATCATGAATGTAGGATCAGTGCAAGGATGGGAGACCACTTACAGGGGTTTAACACAGACCTAAAGTCATCAGGGACCCCAAAAAATGCAGCCACAACCCCCAGATTTGGGTCCACAACCCAAAAACTCAAAAAATCAAACCCAGATTTTGAGCGCTACTGTGTATGAAGGAAACTAGCGCTCATAGCAGTATGGGCGCTACTGTGTATGAAGGAAACTAGCGCTCATAGCAGTATGGGCGCTACTGTGTGGTACAAACAGTAGCGTACAAGAAAAAAAGTCTAAAAAACGGGGTTAAAACCCCCAAACTGGGTCCACAAAGGTTTGCAAGGGTTGGGAAGGGTCTGTAAAAAGCCCAGGAGGGTCAAACAGAGCCTACTAACTGATCCTAATCAAGAAAATGAACAAAGACCATCAAACAAGACTGAAGAAATGACCTTGGATACCCCTAAGCAGTTAGGTTTTCCCCAGCGGAGTCGCCATTCTGTTGTGGGGAAAATGCACCTATAGTTCAGGGGAGAAACTACCAACTTACGGTGATAAAGATAGACTTACAAGCATTCTGCAAGTATAACTAATAAATGAAGAGATTAGGGTTTAGAGATGTAGGCACCTTATTCAGAAGGTTGATCCTAGCTTTTCCTCCCTCGCTCTTCAATGCTTATCCAGTGTCGCAATGCCCAGACCTGCAAAACAACTTGATACCTTTCTCAAATACATTTGACTACATATATAATACTGATATCTATAATGGAAAGAGACATCAAACTATAATCAAACAGTGATCAAATCTTAAGACACATTAATGGGTCATATTTGGAAAGAGAAGAACGTCTGATCTTTATTAATGAATGAAAGCAAGTACATAAAATTATACCTTCCTTCAAGCTTGGCACTTCACGAAACCTAGATTCAAGATCTCATGCTTCCGTTCTCCAAGGATCCCAGCCTCTAAGCAATTGTACTAGGGTTTACCAAACTGAAGCACAAGAGAGGGGGATGAAGGTCTCCATTCCTCCAGCATAACTTTGCAATTGGGCTTGGTCCCTTCACATGGCCCTTCTACCCTCCTTATATAATCAATGAGGAAGAGGAAAAGAAGTTATAACCACTCAAGAGGTTTCCCAACCAACTTAACTTACTCGAATTTCGATATTTTGACCAAAACAAGAGTGTACCCTACTCTACAGTATACAAAGTCGCGTACATATGGCAATGGGCGCTACTTTAAATGAGACAAAGTCGCGTACACACGCTACTATTATAACAGTAGAGTCGCGCTCATAGTGAAAAATGGCCAAAAACAGGCTTTTCTGCTCATTTTCAGGAGATAGTTTGGTCTGGAAAAATGTTCCTAAGGGTCATATACATCAAATGGGTCAAGAATGAGGTAATTTCAACCATTTTTAGTGTCCCAAATGACTCCTCCATCCACAATTGTCCTGTTGTGTGACTGAACTTGATCTCAAGAAGTGTCGTCATGCGACCAAGGGAAACAAGTGTTGTCACGGACGGAGAGGTGTCATTTCAAGCTATAACAGATGCCCCCTAATGTATGAGGTCAGAGGGAGTATAGGAAACGATGGCCGAAATACATTATAAATAAAAAAGAGTTGAATCGTGGAGGAACGGAGAAACCAAGAATCATAGGCTCAAATGAAGTACCTGAAAGCAAAGGCAAAGTCAGACAAACTTATCCATGGGGTAACTGTCCATGTTCAAATGGTGGAACATGATCTCCAAGAGGATACGACAATGGTCCAAATACTGATGCATATATCATGGCCACTAAAATACAAGCGTGGATCCATGAGGAACATAAGTGTAAACATAGCCACATAAATACAAGGTGGATCTATGTCCAAACTGGAGAACATAGCCATAGAGAACAAGCTGGATCTATGTCTCATCAAGAGCCAAAAAGAGTGTGGCTCAGTCTTGCGCAACTTGGGCGATAACATAAATGAGGTGATGCTATTGAGGATCCCAAGGTCTTCATCAAAAACAACCCAAGGTACAAACCTATCCATGCGAATAAATGAGTTGATGTCGAACATGGGAGGTATCGTTTGATTACCGGTCATTGATGTATACCGTTAACAAACGCGAGGGTATCCACCAATAATGAAAATGGAACCCAAGGTACCTAGTACATTCAAGCAAGTGCGAATAAGTGATCTTGCCGTCGAACACTTGAAGAATCCATCGGATAGGAGACATTGATGTATTCCCATCTATCCAATAGCGAGGGAAACTGCCACTAATGACTGCAATCCCCAAGGTACTAACCGAAACTCTAAACTTCATTCCCAGAGCACAATGAGCTGAAGTCGATGGGAAGAAGTCCGTTGGAAGGGAGGCCTTAATGCATCCTCCATCATCCAACACGAGGGACACTCAAAAGGTATGAGCTGATTTGGAGTAGGATGGAACACAGGATGAAACATACTGACACCAAGGAATGGCCGACACATGAGGTCAAGGCAACTGCAGAATGGCCGACACAGGTTATATCCTTGAACAGTGAGCACGACACAAGAGTGACTTAGGCAGCTTTGAACACAAAGGGACCACGATACAAGTCTGCAATGTAGGAGACATTAACAGATTCTCCAAATGATTGGAAGACTAACCAAATGGAGGAGTAGGAACTCTGAGATCAAGTTTACCCTAAGGCCAACGCTAGAACCCAACTTGTTTGATAGACTCAAAACAGGTGCTTTGTTCAAGGAAATAGTTGACTTGCTGCCATCATATTGAAAGATATTTTAACATTCTTCCCTTCCCTTTCCTTTTTCATTTTTTAACGAGCTTGACAAAGAACTAAAGCATGCTCGACGGTATTTTCATATTTAAGGAGTCTGAAAAACCTAGAAGAAAACTCCATACACCTATCCGTGGATTTTATATCGAGCCCGGATTGGTCTGTGCTCGGCGGTGTTTTCTTGCTTATAGAGTTGAAAAACTTAAACAGTCCTCTATACACTTATCCGTGGATTTTATATCGAGCCCGGATTGGTATGTGCTCGCTTGGTGTTTTCACATTTAGAGAGTCTGAAAACCCTAAAGACGACTCCAAAGGTCCTTTTTCGTAAAGTTAGTCTCCTTCCCCGAAAAAGTGTAAAATGATAAAAGGAGAACTCTTCTAGCGCATACAGGAGTATACCTAGAGTATACCTTTTCCATAAATTATCCACCAAGGCCCAGAAAAGGGGTAATTCTATACCTAAGTGGATGTCGGTTCAGTTATTTTAACGAGCCCAAAAAGACAACTATGCTCGGCAAACTTTTCCTATTTAAGGAGTCTGAAAAGGGCTTAAAAGAACTCCATAGGGATCTTTTCCATAAAGGTTTAATGAGTCTGGAAAAGTAAACTCATGACCTCCTTACTGTTTTTAACGAGCTCAAAGGAGATAGGAAAATGCTCATAACTTCCTTACTGTTTTTAACGAGCTCGAAGGGAAGGTGAAAGAAATGCTCGTAGCCTCCTTACTGTTTTTAACGAGCTCGAAGGAAAGGTGGAAGAAATGCTCGTAACCTACTTACTGTTTTTAACGAGCTCGAAGTAAAAGAAGAATGCTCGAAATGGGAAGAGACGAGTGTCAGGGACATGCGAAACTAGCTCCAAGCGCATGGAACAAAGCTATGCCTAATGCAAGGAACATGAGCAAGATAAGGACACTCAGGGTGTGTCTCCTCCAGGTAAAAGGTGTCAAATCGCGAAGGCAAAATGATACAGGGATTAGCGGAAATGAGATCAGAGATGGAGGCTTATACAACGAGCTAAAAGCGTGGAAGCCGGCTTCAGGCTCATTAGCGCAAGCGGGATCATAATAGATGCATATGCAATTTGAACACAAAGAGGGGAGCCTTATCAGGGATGGCCAGAAATATATGAGGAAGAAAGATATGAGGCTTCTTCTCAAAGTCATGGTAAATCTAAAAAGGCTCCCGAACCTATGAGAAAAACTCAGCATGGGCACCAGAATGGCATAAGGGTGCTGACTAGGGTGACCCATGTTAGGTAGGCTCTGCTGTCGGACCGGTGCACAATGCATAAAGGGATGGCTGACACACCAATATCCAACAGGTTCGACCCTATGGCGAATTCGGATGGCAAAAGGTTCAAATGCAACATAACAGCGGGGAAGCCTAAACCTATATGCAAGGTTCTGAATATACCTGACATGGTCGCACAAGGTGTCGAAAAGGACCAGTAAGCAAGTATACATCCAGCTAAGAATCCTGTCTCCAAGAAACATTAGTACCGGGATCATATCTAAAACATATGTAAAGGAAGACCCAATACAAGTCACTATGGTAGAAATACTTTCAACTTCACTATCATCAACAGCAGGCATAAACAAAGCAGAGTTTTCGAATGAAGACTCTATGGTACCCAAGCCCGAGGACTTACAATCAACAAAATCAAATTCAGGATGAAGATCAAAGTTGAAGGACATGATGGAATCTGCAGAAACAAATTCATCATCACGGGAGTTGAAAATTCTAGAAGCAGAATCAAACTCAGCAGGAACACCGATTTGCGGATCTATAGGAAAGTCCAAAGACTCAACAGTAGGAAGATCAAACTTTAAGGTCAAACCGGGGCTGGACATGACTGCGACTGGATCAACATCCAAATGAATGGCAGACTGTACTATAGACTCTAGGAAAACTTCATCGGAAGGAAGTATATCATCCCAGATAGAATACATATCTAAACATTCAGATGGAGGTGTCACTTGGTCAAAAGCTGGGACCAAGTCCCGAGAAGGTAAGCATGAACTCAGAGACTTCTTCTCAGTAGCAGTTGAACTCAAGGAACAATATGCCACATGAGGCGCATGTGACATAGTAGTGCCTAATGACGAGGGATCAGACTGGTCTACAGATGGGTAATAAGGAGGATCAACGAATGCAAGCTGGTCGATGGTGACAATGTTTTCGTTATGAGGGAAATGCATCACACGAAAAAGCGTAGACACCACAGCATGCATAGCATAAACGTAATCACGCCCGAGGATCATATCAAAGTCCATAGGGTCCTTTAGAACCATAAAATCAACTAAGACTGTTTTTCCACCCAAGGTAACAGGTGCCTGACGGAGGAATCCGATCGGTTCACTAGGTCTTCTATCGAAGGTCAACGGCCAATTAACAGCTGGAATAATATTAGGGAAACCCAAATCTCTCCAAGCATAAGCGGATAAGATACTAACAGAAGCACCTTCATCAACAATACATCGATCAACCGTATGGTTCCCGATATCAACCTTTATTTGAAAAGGTGTCGAAGAAGGAAGACGAGGCTCGGCTAGACTATTCCAATCAAAGGAAACAATCCTAGGGCTTGGTAGGGGTTCAAATGGCACAGATGAAGTGCCCCCTTTTTCAGGAACATCCAAACTGGAAATGCAGAAGACTTCAGTAGTAGGTGCATCAATCTCTGAAGGACTAATGGGATCGGTCGAAGATTGCATCGATTCAATCACTTCACTCTCCGAAGGAAGAGTGGGGTCGACCAAAGATTGCATTGGTTCAACCACTTTATCAACCAAAGGTTGATCTGACTGCAGGGAATCTATAGACAACTCAGGAACAGAGGTTCCTTCAGACATGGACCACACTCTTCGTGCCTCTGGAATGGCAGGGCATCGGTGAGTAAGGTGATCTCCCTTACAAAGTTTACAAGGGAACTTTGGTTTCCGTCCTATAGGTTTAGACTCCTTTACAACGTCAGTACTTTCAGCATGACTAGCATTGGCTGACAGCTTGCCCCCAGCATGACTCACAGAGGCTGGTTGCTCAGAAGCAGAAGACTTTTGAACTAAGGACCACACTTTTTGCACTTCTGGAAGTACAGGGCACAAGTAAGAAAGGTGGTCTCCCTCGCAAAACTTACAAGGGAACTTAAGCTTCTGTTTGTTGGGTTTGTCGACAATGTCAACTCCCTCAGCATGACTTGCAGTGGCTGATCTGGTGTCTCCAGTATGACTCACAGGAACTGGTGACTTGTCATTAATATGGCTAGCAGTGATTAATGACGTGTCCTCAACATGACTGACAGTGGTTGAAGACAAACTTTCAGTATGATTTTCAGTGACTAAAAGTTTTCTCCCAGCATGACCTCCAGAGGCTGGGTGGGTGCCCCCTGCATGATTTGCAGAGGCAGGGTGCTTGCCCCCTTGTTTTGGCATCTTCTTCCTATTCTTCCCCCGTCTATTCCTTTTAGACTGCTGGCTACTAGTATTGCTACTTTCGCCGCATGAGGTAGAAGGAGGAGGAGAAGATGTTACTGGCAAAGGAGGCAGAGGGTTCTGATGCTCTTGATTTGAGGTGCTCACAAAAGAAGCGTCAGGAGCATGCAAGGCATTCGGAGTGGAAAACAACCAAACCGGCAGCCCAATAGTGAATCCAGGAAGATTCAGAGTAGCCATTAAGGGAGCACCAATGTTTCCAATGAATGGAACAGCACAAGGATCCCCCGGAACAGGGGTACCTTGATTGGCACTCGCCGGAATGCTAGACATAGTTTCCTGCTCAAATGAACAAGAAGTTCTCTAAGGCAAACTAAAAAAAAAGTAGCACAAAGAGCACACCACTAAAAAAAAGGTCCTAAGTAAATCAAACCAGGCAAACAGATGCCTTCCGGAGAAGAGTCTGGGATGATGAGGGCCCAGAACAGATCAACGAAGGATGAAGGACAGTTACCTGGGGTCCACAATACAATGACTAAGGGTGCAAGCGCTGGAATCACCCAACCGCCCTCCCAAAGACCTGCAAGGGATTTCCTCCCACGTCTGTCCTAGGTACAGCGGATATACCCTCCGCTGTCACCTGTGTATGAACCTAGAGTCTGATACTAAGGATACCACAACACCGAAAACTCCTGGGGGAACAGTCACCGATCGAATCAGAAAGCGTGGGCAGGGTAGCTAAGCCCGAAACTCGAAAGAGTCCCCAATACGCAATCCGATCCTGGCGTATGCTCGAACAGAAAGTAGGAGGGGTATTCCCACAAACTGATCTCACATTGACCTACTGCATATGCTCCCAGGCAAATTTTGAGTGAGGTGGGTTTGCCTAATGATAGTCTCACTACGATTTTTGCGCAATGTGTGATCTTGGGTGGTTTAAGGTGTTTTAAACCCAAGATCCTAACCAAGACTAGTTGGTGTAGTGTAACCTAGAAAAGAAAATGTTGCTAGTTCATTTTATTAGAGTTCATTTTAAAGGTTACTTGATTACTCAAAAAGGTAGTGGGTGTGTGAGAGTGGTTATAATAGAAATAGAGTACTGAAAATGAAATATTTACCACCAAACAAATCTTTTTCTTTTCAATGCAAGTCTTAAAATTCTGATCTAGAATGCATGTGCAAATGCAATTTTTTAATCTTTTGAATGCAAAAAGGTAAAAATAAAGTCTAAATGTAAAAAATTAAACTCAAAACCTAAGAATGCAGCTACTCAAGCAACTAGGTATGCAAAAGAAAACTTGTTCTTTTTGATGCAAAGCACTCTAAAATCTTTTAAGCCACTTGCAAGGTACTCTATTCAGAAGATAAATCAAAATTCTTTATGCTTTTCAAAGGTAAGAAACAAAAACTGAAACTAACTTACTATCAAAGCAAAGCAAAGAAACTTTCAGGTTCTCTTTATGAAACAGTAAAAGCTACCAAATATGACTTTCAAATTCTTATTGATGTAAGCATGCCAAACATTGGGAAAAGAGTACAAAAACTACTTTTAGACCCAAACGAAGCAAATAACCTACGAAGAAGTATGGTTTGGTAAAGTCAGGTCTGCACGTAAACAATGCAAACAAGGTCTTGAACAACAGCCAAAACACTTGAGCTTTCACTACCAAAGTAAAACTAAAAGCATAAGGGAGGACAAGAAACCAACCTAAGAGAGAAATTTCACTCAAATAGATACAAACAGGGTCAAAAAGACTCAAGAGGTTTCAAATCCAGTGGAAATGGGGCAATCAAGTTCAATCAGACTCAAATTAGGGTACAAAACACCAAACAGGTCCACAACCCCCCAACTTGGGTCAACAAGCCCCAAAACTTTCCAAACAAGCCCAAAATGATCAAAAGAGGTTCAAATCATGAATGTAGGATCAGTGCAAGGATGGGAGACCACTTACAGGGGTTTAACACAGACCTAAAGTCATCAGGGACCCCAAAAAATGCAGCCACAACCCCCAGATTTGGGTCCACAACCCAAAAACTCAAAAAATCAAACCCAGATTTTGAGCGCTACTGTGTATGAAGGAAACTAGCGCTCATAGCAGTATGGGCGCTACTGTGTATGAAGGAAACTAGCGCTCATAGCAGTATGGGCGCTACTGTGTGGTACAAACAGTAGCGTACAAGAAAAAAAGTCTAAAAAACGGGGTTAAAACCCCCAAACTGGGTCCACAAAGGTTTGCAAGGGTTGGGAAGGGTCTGTAAAAAGCCCAGGAGGGTCAAACAGAGCCTACTAACTGATCCTAATCAAGAAAATGAACAAAGACCATCAAACAAGACTGAAGAAATGACCTTGGATACCCCTAAGCAGTTAGGTTTTCCCCAGCGGAGTCGCCATTCTGTTGTGGGGAAAATGCACCTATAGTTCAGGGGAGAAACTACCAACTTACGGTGATAAAGATAGACTTACAAGCATTCTGCAAGTATAACTAATAAATGAAGAGATTAGGGTTTAGAGATGTAGGCACCTTATTCAGAAGGTTGATCCTAGCTTTTCCTCCCTCGCTCTTCAATGCTTATCCAGTGTCGCAATGCCCAGACCTGCAAAACAACTTGATACCTTTCTCAAATACATTTGACTACATATATAATACTGATATCTATAATGGAAAGAGACATCAAACTATAATCAAACAGTGATCAAATCTTAAGACACATTAATGGGTCATATTTGGAAAGAGAAGAACGTCTGATCTTTATTAATGAATGAAAGCAAGTACATAAAATTATACCTTCCTTCAAGCTTGGCACTTCACGAAACCTAGATTCAAGATCTCCTGCTTCCGTTCTCCAAGGATCCCAGCCTCTAAGCAATTGTACTAGGGTTTACCAAAACTGAAGCACAAGAGAGGGGGATGAAGGTCTCCATTCCTCCAGCATAACTTTGCAATTGGGCTTGGTCCCTTCACATGGCCCTTCTACCCTCCTTATATAATCAATGAGGAAGAGGAAAAGAAGTTATAACCACTCAAGAGGTTTCCCAACCAACTTAACTTACTCGAATTTCGATATTTTGACCAAAACAAGAGTGTACCCTACTCTACAGTATACAAAGCCGCGTACATATGGCAATGGGCGCTACTTTAAATGAGACAAAGTCGCGTACACACGCTACTATTATAACAGTAGAGTCGCGCTCATAGTGAAAAATGGCCAAAAACAGGCTTTTCTGCTCATTTTCAGGAGATAGTTTGGTCTGGAAAAATGTTCCTAAGGGTCATATACATCAAATGGGTCAAGAATGAGGTAATTTCAACCATTTTTAGTGTCCCAAATGACTCCTCCATCCACAATTGTCCTGTTGTGTGACTGAACTTGATCTCAAGAAGTGTCGTCATGCGACCAAGGGAAACAAGTGTCGTCACGGACGGAGAGGTGTCATTTCAAGCTATAACATCCCTTTGCACAGAACAACTCTATTTGAGTAACAAGATGTCAGTAGCCATATCATCTAAATTTCTTGCAGTGTGTATTTCCTGCAAATTTCCCCAATTGGCTAACTTGATTTCATCGGAGACAGTTTAATCAGCGACTGAGGATTTGGTAGGAAGGAATTCCCTACGGGTCAAACCATCTTGGGAATATTGCCTAAAGGCAGCATCAGGAAGATTTCTGTCAGGAAGAAAGGATTTTTTCCCTGAAGTATTTGTAACCTCCACATTGTCTTTGGATCTAGGAAGAGAAAACATTCCTAGACTGGGATACTCATGAAGGGAAGAAGCAGACTCCTTCTGCTTATTTTTTATCAACAATTTTTGTTTTATTTTTCTGCATGCTGGACAGTCAGCATGTTGACCTCTATGTTCAAAATCTGAAAGACCTGTATAAGAAGGATTATTTACAGTACTGGAAGACTCAGCTAAAGACTGTTTAGACAGCTGATCCGACATTGCTTGGAGCTTAACATTATTGTATGAAGACATGGATGTTGACTTGATCAGAGGGGGACCAAATATTTTTATTGGCTCTTCTTGGGCTGACCTGAAGGAACAAGATGCTTCATCATATATCAAAGGTTTTGGGTTCATTGTAGCAGCAAGTCTTTCTTTATGTCTTAACTCTGAGTACTTTAGTTCCCAAGATTGAGGGTAGTTTATTCCAGTCCAGTTGGAGGTAACTGGGGTTGCGTTTTTCGACTTGGCATTGGGTTGTTCCACCACGCTACAATCTGCAGAGCTCTGGTGAACATGGGATCGCAACTGAGGCAAAGTGTCATTGCCGAAGCGGACACAGACACCACCCTTTAACTGGATTATGCGAGAGCCATTTTGCATGTCAAACCCTTTAGGTAAAATATAAGCTTTAAGAATGTTATATATGTGCGGATCATCTAAACTCACAGAAAACTTAGGATAAATGGTTCCGAAAGCGGGACCATCATGCAATGGGGCTGTAAAACCTCCAATCACAGCATCAGAGAATTTATTGTGATGAGTATCTACAACACAACATAAAGAAGACACAACAAGACGAGGGCGTACCAATGGACCAAGGCCTAACTTGACTGCACCAAAATGAGCATACTTAAACTTTTTAGATCGTTCCCAATCAATTTGTTCTTTGTCAAGCAAACTAATATGGATAGGCTCTTGATTGTCTGTAAATGCAACATCAATACTAGACACTTTAATTTGAGTGACAGAATATAAGTTCCACCAATTAAGTCTGTAAACATCTTTAGGTAGAATTTGGGGTAATTGCCAGGTTTCTGAGGGATTTTGGTCATTTATTGTTATGTATGATGATTCTTCCCCAGAAGAAGAAGGATTGAAAGATTGATTACGACGTTCTGCTAAAGAAACTTCCGTGTCATTGGCTGATTCACACTCTAGATGGGAAACAACATCCATTGTAGGATCCATTGAAAATAAAAGGTGAGGGCTGACAATTTTAGTCTTCCGGAAACCTTGTAGACTTACTCCCCTAACTCTGGCGGGCCTTATTGCTACGACGTCGGAATTGACTCTTACACCTTTTGGATTCCTACAATCCGCTCAGTGGTCATTTCCATCGCCTACAAGATACTATTTTATAGAGTGTTTCAAACAAACAGACCAACCAATTGCATACACAGAGATGATATTGCAGCATATATTAAATCATACATAAGAGATAAGCATTTATGTTACCAGAATAATCACAAATTCCAATGCCCAATGCCTTATATATAGAGCAAAAACCCATTAAATATGAAGTTAGTAAAAAAAAACATAATTGTGAAATAGTAGAGAGAGTTAAACCCTAATGTTAAATTTTGTAGCCACATAAAATAAAAGGAAGCAACAAGAAAGCAAACGTTGAAGGTAACTATTATTTTCTTTATTTTTTCATAATTTACTCTAAATATTAATACAAACATAAATAAATCATGCATTGAGATCAATAATAAGAAATTACATACTTGAAATTTCTACTATGTAGAGTTTTGCGTGACTCACCATTTACAAATTTCGATCTTCAAACAAATCCAGTTGCTCCAAAGTCCTCCCTGGTAAATCTCTCTTACAAAACTCTCCCCTCGTAATTTTGGAAAAATAATGAAATAGTGATTAGGTTTTCTTTTATCAAATCATTTTATCACACGAAAGTTTTGAAAAAGAAAACCCCACTCCTTTTTCATTTGGATATTTAGCTCATGGAAAAAATGTGTTTTTTCGACATTTCCCGTAGCGCAATGCACTTTAATATATAAGCACACCATTGCGATCTACTGAAAACACATCGTTAATGTATAACTTCTTGTTACTTTTTCCCATAAACGGTGTGCATGTAAGATATGATTTCACCAATGCGATATATTTTTTAAAGTGCACCATATGGGCATAAAATAGAAAAATAAGCATGCAATCCATATAGGTAATTTCTTGTTGTGTCATGTGCAAACTGGTGTGCCTATAAGATATGTGAGCAATGGTGCAATAGAGTTTTCACAATGCACCGGGTAGACTTCAAATAGAAAAAATTATATATAGTCAAAATTGATAATTTTGTATTGCATTTTTTCGTTCATAAGTGTGTTTTAAATATATGAGTGCATCAGTGCGTTAAAATATAATAATTGCACTGTAGAGGCATAATAATGAGAGATGCATATGTAAATATATGCTTTTAAAACATAACAAAATTTTTCATTTGCGGATTTTTTTTGCAGATGTATATGTTCATTGCGTATATGTGTTATACACACCAGTGAGATTTTGTATTATACATGCACTAGTACACTTATTTTATATTAGTGCACCAATTGGGTTAAAAATACCTATGAATGTATGCTTGAACTTAAAATGGTATATTCATTTCAAATGTTTTTTGAGATACAACCACATCAATTACAATACTTCATAGTATACATATGTTTCTTAAACTCACCATATTCTTTAAAAATGGTTTCAAAACTACATTTAAAGTTAGATTGTTATATGGTTCCCAAATTTTATTTTAGGAATGTAAACACGTATTGATTATTGATTTGGCTCAAATGTAGCAAGAACAAGTTATGATATCAAATGGTCAATTCTTCAAATTCCAACTCATTCCATATTGTTTAAAGTTCATCAAGTACTCCCTTTCTATCTGTAAGTTCATATTTTATTTATATTTTGATTATCTAATTGAATTTATGTTATTTATCCATGTGAATCTGAATAACAAGGGATTCAATTTTGCAGGATCCTGATTCAAGATCAAGATCAGACGCACAAGATATTCCACTAGTTGAAAAACATTGCAAGCTCTTATAAGGAGCAAGATACCACAAGCAGTTGGTATATGAAAATGGACAACCACTTTGCTTTGCCAATTGTAACAGACCATATTCCAACCACAATCCTATATCGTTGATGGTAATTCATTGTGAGTTGGATCTCTTTTATGACACCCTAGTAGTATGTGGTTGTTGAAAATGTCAAGGGTTCAAGGAGAACCCTCAGCGTGTCACACTCACCTATGATATTAATGATTGACGACCCAATGTTGATGGTCTAATACCTCCTACTACAATAAAAAATCCAATAGGTTATATAAAAAGGACACGTAGGAACACTTCCTTATGCTCATTTTTTGAAAAGTTGGAAGCCAAAACAAATTGACCAACCCCTCTACTTATGTTGAGTCAACCGAGAGTTCTAGTGATCCAAAGTATGATATCAATACCACCCAAAGCATCTCTACTAGGAGATCCAAAGAGTTGTATGAGTTGAGAGCAAAAGTTTCCAAATACACACCAAGTTCGGTTCAATTGTTGGAGGGTAGTGATGATTTCTCTCTTCCTGTGCATCTACAAAGTAAATACCAGACTTGTTATAACCACGCGTTGTATTATGCTTGGCCATATTCTCTACCTAAGCCCAATGTTGGAACCGAATTCTCATTTTGTGGCAATAATTTTATGATTGTCAAGTCTAAAATAGATGCTACTAAGCTTGGGTTGTTTATCCTTTCACATGTACTCGTTCCTCCCAAAAAGTCAGTGGCACTTATGCCATTTTTTAGTCCTCTTTATTATCAGTCTAATTACTTGAATATTGTTAAATACAAACATAGAATTTCCATGTATAGTATATGCATGAATGGTTATGCTTTTGGAAACTTTAACAGGAAGAACCTGTTATATATTGATAGTCGTCCAAGCACTCATGGGAACTATTATCTCTCCAAGAGTCTTCCTAGGTTGCACTCGGAAGAGCCTGGTAACTTAAACTTATCTTGAAGGATGGGGTATATGTGGATCAAGTTGGATGACTGAGATCGAAACTCACATGCTCAAAACATACATGGACACATTCAAATAGACAAGGCTTTTAGCCACTGGTGTTCAGGAAGTTTGTAAAATATAGACAGAAGAATTCTTATCGTGCTAGCAAACTCATACATACAACATATATATACATACAACACACACACACACACACACACACATATATATATATGGCTAATCAAAATAAGCAAAAGGCACTTGATATCCAGTTCTCAATACGAATATAGGATTACAGCTATCTGGCATAGATGAATGGAAACTCATGAAATAGACATTTCACTGCAAGTATGAAAAGATAAAAGAGGAAAACTGAACACACATATGGCAAAAGAAGCTTATATAAATGATATGCGACGAGAAGTCTGATAATATAAGTTAAGAAAAGTCTCTCCAAAATCGAACCCTTGTTCTACCTGAGTCACAGGCTTTATAGCCTTTACAAAACATTCAAGATCCTGAAGAAATTGGATCGAATCTGCTAAATATAGAAAATCAAAAACCGTTTTCACTAAACTGGGAAAAATACTTTTTAATTTGACCAAACTGCTGAAAAAATGGGCTCAGAGATGGATTCAATTCTCCCAATCTGTGACACCTGTAGGAAACCTGAGAGAGGTTATTTCTCTCTGACGTGTTAGGCACAAAAACCTCCTCCCGTTTAGCAAAATGATGCTCCAGTCGCTCAGAATCATCATTTTAAAATGATGACTCTGCACAGTAAAAACGCCATTAATTTCAGTAAATATCCTCCATCTCCTCCACCTTGCTGACACCTTTAAATCTAGAACAGAACCTTGATCATGATGCCTTTAATTATTATATAGCATTATAAACCACCCTTGAGGTGTTTGGATCAGTAAAAATCAGATCTGTGCAAAAATGGTAACATTCTGTCCAGTTTTTAGCTTTCGGTAGCTAGGCAAGCCAAAGTCCGAATCTGTAAGCTACCGAAAGCTTTGTTTTCGGTAGCTAATGAACCATTTCCTGGTCCACCTAAGCCACCGAAACTGTTCCATGATACCTGACACATGCCTTTCCTTTCGGTAGCTGAAGAGTTTTGTCTTCCATTCTGTAAGCTGCCGAAAGTTGGGTTTTCGATAGCTAATGAACCATCACCTGGTCCGCCTAAGCTACCGAAAACAGAATTTTCTTTTTGAAGAAAAAATGATATCCAATGTTGTTGCAAACGTTATTACATGCCTCAAATGTTTATAAAAATGAAGAAATTAAAGACTTCCTATCACTACATAAAATAGATTTGACAAATTTTATTTGGGGAGATAACATCTGGCTCCTACTCGGGGATGGAATCCTCCCTGTGAGGTTCCAAGAACCACAGATACAATGCCTTTCCTATAAAACAAAATTCAAACCTTTCCTCTAGTGTTCCATTGGGATATGGAGTCATTTAAACTGCAGAACTGACAGGAAATAAATGTTATTTACAATGGAAGGTTTTGAACTTGCAGTTCCATTGGGCATGGAGTCAGTAATACAACCACCCTATGAACACCTTTCAAGAGATGTCTTTATTCACACGAGCTAACTGCTATTTCTACTGCAAACAGGAAGAAAATAAATGCTCGGGCAACGAGCTTATTTCCTACACTAGTCTACTCTAACCGGATCTGCAATCGGGTTAGGTAAATGCTGACTTCCATAACATCCATTCAAGCAATTTAAGAACTGAAGAAATCTCATCTTGATCATTGATTAGCAGTTGATGTCTGAAATGTAACCGCAGTGATAAGAACTTATCCAAGAAACCATACTTACCTATAAAAAATGGCAAGCTAAGGAAATTTGAAATATTCAAGTTTTCTGGAATGTATGACTCCATGAATGCTGCCACTGGATCCTTAAAAGGAAAATTAGAAACCTATTGATCTTTTGGGAATAGCTGCACATCTATGGCAGCTTCTTGCTCAACCATGATTGTTCTTTTACAGGAATACTGATCATCTTTTTGTCCTCTTGAGATCAACTTGTGATCATCAAAAACTACAACTTCCTCATCAGAATATTGCTCACAAGAGGATAACAAAACAAGGTTTACATCATATGCATTAGGATCAGCTAAAAACATATAATTTCCTATGCAATCATCAGTTATCATAGGCTCTTCCCGATTTACAAACTGATCACAAACATCACATGCATACCTGTCTCTAGAATACTCAGCAAATATTGAAGAATCCTGACCTGAATCTGAAATAAATTCACCTACTTGCTCAGTCATTCCTGTTCCCCTGTTGGAAAACTGATCACCTTCTAGTTCTCTTATAATCATATCTTGATGATCAATCATTACATCTTCCTATTCAGAAAAGTACTCAGAAAATGATGATAGAGCCATGTTTAAAAGACAAGGACTATGATCGACTAGGAACATGTAGTTGCTTATGCAATCACTACTTATCATAGGGTCATCCTGATTTGCAAACTGGTCATAAAATTCAAACTCATACCTGTCTCTGGAGTACTCTGCACATACTGACAAATCTGATTCTGAATCTGAAATATACTCACCTCCAGGATGATGTTCCATATTTGTTTCATACTCACTGCTCTCTTGCTCAAAATCTGGAGTATACTGACATTTGGATTGATCATGTGCTCGCAGATTTTCAGAGTCAACCTGCATTCTGATCCACCTGGATGCATGGATATTCTCTTCTACCTCGTGATCTTCAAACAATTGTGTTAAGGATGAAGACTTCCTTTCTAACAGAAGAAGAACTAAATCTGAATGCTGAGCCATAACATAATATATAATGGCAGTAATTTCTGTAGGCCGGATCTCCAAAGGCATTTCATGATACATGCGGTAAAACCTTCGATTGAAAACAAGCAAAGTTTCACTCTGCTCTCTCTTCAAAGCATAAAAATCAGCAAGGTATGAATCAAGTGATTTATACTCTCCCCAGTACTTCAAAAAATCATTAGAGAACTCGATTCAAGAACCAATAGAATCTGCTCTCAAACCCTTAAACCATGCGGAAGCATATCTAATCAAAGACTTGGAGAAAAATCTCATAATCACATCTTCATGAACAATGTCAAATCGCTCAACAAAATCCTCAAAGGATTCCAAGTGCCTTTCAACTGAAACTTGATTCTCTCCAGAAAACTAGGGAAGATATTTATAACAGTCAAGAGGATAAGGATGAAGGGGATAAGGCAACCTCAAAGGCTTGAACATCTTCATCCTAATTTTGGTTTGAAAATCAGTGGGTTAATCATGAGGGAAAACAGGTTTATTAAAAGGTTCAACAGTAATAACAACAGGTGCTAAAGTCTGAGTAGACTTGGAATCAATTTCAATCTCTACAAAATCAGAAGAGTGATCAAATGCAAGAGGAATTGGAATACATAGCTCATCTTTAAGAGCAGGTTGTGATGAGGATATTGCATCAACATCTATAATATAGGGCTGCAGGATTTCCTCTTCTTCTAAAGATAGATAAATGAAAGCAGGATGATAATTTTCTGAATATACAAAACAAAAAATGATTCTCTTTACATGCAGAGGGAACATCATGAAAGAGTTGCTAAGAAATAACAACACTTCATGAAGTAGGCTGATAAACTGATACCTGAATTTGGAGTTCAGCCTCTTCATCTTCTGTCAATCGGATCCTCCCCAGTGGAGTCTTATTAAACTCGGATGAATTAGGGAAATAAAAGGCTTTGTAAATCTACCCTAGCAACAGGGCTAGATCATTTTCTTCTCCTTCTGCAAACAAATCTTGGAGAACAAATTCTACTATAGGAAAACTGGTATGAGTATAAGAATAGAGTTTTTTGGTTCTGTTTGCAAATATTTCAGAGAAGAGGAACAGTCCTCTTCAAGGGCAGATTGTTCAACTACTTTCCCTAACCTATGTACAGAAAAAATCTCAGGAAAAGGATTTATAACAGCAGAATCTAATGAAGGTTCATCACCCTTTATATTCTTTGATTCAACTACAGTTTTTTGAGAACAAGAATCTTCAACAGAAGTAGATTTAATGGAAGGTGTTCTAGGTACAGATAGAGAAGCAGTACCTCTTGAGATACTTGATCTAGATGTCCTAGCTACTCTAGAAGTTTGCCTTTGTAGAACTCTTCCTCTTTTGATAATCTTCTCTGGGTCTGCAACAGGTGTTGTTGGTGGCTTCTCTTGATTTGCTCTGGTATGAGCCCTTCTCGGAGCCACAGTTCTTCAATGGAGTTGCCAGATAGAAAATTTCAACCAATAAAGTGTCCAAGCTTTGTCTATCATCAAAGTTGGATCTATGTCCTGTCCCAAGGAAGATGAGCTTCAATCTCCTCTCCCCGGCAACGACGCCATTTTGTTATCTCTCCAGGAGTCTTCCTAGGTTGCACTCGGAAGAGCCTGGTAACTTAAAATTATATTGAAGGATGGGGTATATGTGGATCAAGTTGGATGGATGAGATCGAAACTCACATGCTCAAAACATACATGGACACATTCAAATAGACAAGGCTTTTAGCCACTGGTGTTCAGGAAGTTTGTAAAAGATAGACAGAAGAATTCTTATCGTGCTAGCAAACTCATACATACAACATATATATATAAATGGCTAATCACAAAAAGCAAAGGGCACTTGATATCCAGTTCTCAATACGAAGATAGGATTACAACTATCTGGCATAGATGAATGGAAACTCATGAAATAGACATTTCACTGCAAGTATGAAAAGATAAAAGAGGAAAACTAAACACACATATGGCAAAAGAAGCTTATATAAATGATATGCGACGAGAAGTATGATAATACAAGTTAAGAAAAGTCTCTCCAAAATTGAAACCTTGTTCTACCCGAGTCACAGGATTTATAGCCTTTACAAAAACGTTCAAGATCCTGAAGAAACTGGATCGAATCTGCTAAAGATAGAAAATCAAAAACCGTTTTCACTAAACTGGGAAAAATACTTTTTAATTTGACCAAACTGCTGAAAAAAGGGGCTCATATATGGATTCAATTCTCCCAATCTGTGACACCTGTAGGAAACCTGAGAGAGGTTATTGTTCTATGACGTGTTAGGCACAAAAACCTCCTCCCATTTTGCAGAATGGTGCTCCAGTCGCTCAGAATCATCATTTTAAAATGATGACTTTGCACAGTAAACACGCCATTAATTTCAGTAAATATCCTTCATCTTCTCCACCTTGCTGGCACCTTTAAATCTGGAACAGAACCTTGCTCATGATTCCTTTAATTATTATATAGCATTATAAACCACCCTTGAGGTGTTTAGATCAGTAAAAATCAGATCTGTGCAAAAATGGTAACATTCTGTCCAGTTTTTAGCTTTCGGTAGCTAGGCAAGCCAAAGTCCGAATCTGTAAGCTACTGAAAGCTCTGTTTTCGGTAGCTAATGAACCATCGCCTGGTCCACCTAAGCCACCGAAACTGTTCCATGATACCTGACACATGCCTTTCCTTTCAATAGCTGAAGAGTTTTGTCTTCCATTCTGTAAGCTGCCGAAAGCTGGGTTTTCGGTAGCTAATGAACCATCGCCTAATCCGCCTAAGCTACCGAAAACTGAATTTTATTTTTGAAGAAAAAATGATATCCAATGTTGTTGCAAACGTTATTACATGCCTCAAATGTTTATAAAAATGAATAAATTAAAGACTTCCTATCACTACATAAAATAGATTTGACAAATTTTATTTGGGGAGATAATAGGAACACTGCAGGGTTTATAAATAGTTCCAGTTGCTCTTTATTTTCTGTAAATTTTTCATTTGAGTAACACTCCAATGATAAGGAGTTCTTTATGAAATGAAAGTATCTAGAATTGTTGTTGTTCATGCAATATGTAGTTTGTCTCATGGTGACAATTTGTTTACAAACTATAAATTTCATAGACCACTGACCACTCATCAAAGACGTCTTGCATTGGGACTAGCTTTAGATGTCCCATTGGGATGTAAGACAAAAATCATTGATTAATTGTATTTTCTTATTTTCAATGGAATTAATGTAAATGCATTGCTCAATTTGAACTTTTGTTTTATAAAATGCTTGCATTTTGTATATTATTTGAACAAACCAATTGCATTATGTTTACTAATATCATCGATGTAATGTTTCAATTCTTGTTAACTCATTTGGTTAAGGTGTTGGTCTCGTCAAAAGGGCGACCTGGGTTCAATTCCCCTTAGGGGTGAGCTAGTTGGGAGGAGACACCCAAAATCCAACCAGTTGAGGGATGGTGTGTCCCAGGTCGAGTGTGATCCTTGGGTTATTTTGATGCCTTAGATTCCTTTGGTTCATGGTTTCGTATACCAAATGCCACTCCCACAAGTTACGGATATTCTAGCAAACAAAAAAAATACCATGAATGTAATGTTCAATATTTTTGAAATCATGATTCTGACAATGAGTGACATGTCTACCATCTTCTATTGCACCCCCAGTATGATTTCAAATCGATAGAAGGTTGAAAAAAAATCACAACTCAAAGAGGAAGCATACCAAGCATGGTTGAATCAACCACCTATTCAATTCCCACTACGTCTTGAGTCGTAAAATAGGAATTTCTGCAGTAACAATAGTTCTTCACATGTTGGCAATGAAGGCAATGAAAGATAAGTTTGGTATGGATTATTTCTTATGGGATACAGGTGCCATGGAGGAAATGTTGTAAGATGCATTCCAAGAAGATGAGTTAGGGGACGATTCTTATATCACCAATACCTTCTTCGAAAGCCTGAAATTTGCTTCCACCACCCCTCTCTTTGCACTTGGCCAATCAAAGTCCACCCATATAGGAACAACAATGTTACTATACAACTTGAAAGCAATGTATGGCATGTCAAAGAAGTGTTTCTAGATGATTTTGAGGTAACTAACCATCAATTCCCTTATATTTTGAGGATTCTTGTCATACAATCAACATTGAAAATGGTCGATTTTATGAATGTTCGATGACAATGTACATTTATATTGCCCACTAACTACAGTTTATTCAAAGATAAGGTACTTCCAAGTGATAGTGTCTTTCCCAACAGTTGGGAAGAGGAAAAGCAAATGTTGAAAATTTTGGGTGTTGAGTACATATCATATCATGTGTGTCTAAATTATTGTATTCGATATAGAGGCAAATATGCAGAAAAAGGGATATGTCCAAAATGTGGGCGGGACAGGTACCATCGATCAAAAAACAAGGGTAAAGAAAATGGTCCTCCTCATAATATATTGAGGCACATGCTTATAATCCCAAGGATTCAATGGCTCTTTCGTTGCAAATAATTAGTTGTGTTGCATGGATGGCATGCCTCACACAGAAGTGAGTTGGAAGTTATGTGAATCTCAATAGATTCAATAGCCATGAAACATATAGAGGATACATGGCCCGATAAATTCAAGGATGAAGTAAGGATCCTTCAATTGAGCATAGCCAAGTAAGGATCCTTTAATTGAGCATAGCCATGGATGGCATTAACCTGTATTCCCTCCAAAACACCAAGTGTTCTATTTGGCCTGTAGTAGTGATCAACAACAATATCCCACCATGGTTATCCATGAAGAATGCACATCTTATGTTGGCTCTTATAGTCCCTAGTAGAAGACAAGTGAATAATGTGAATGTTTATCTACAACCATTGATTGATGAATTGAACCAATTATGGGAAGGGATACCCGTATACGATGTATCAAGACCCATCCCAACAGAGATGAGTTTTACGTTGTATGGAATACATAATTTTCCTAGATCGGGAGTTTTCTCTGGTACACGTGTTGATTGATTTGTTTATATTCATAACAATCACTAGTACAAAATGAGAGATAAATGACCAAAATCCACAATAAATTATCAATTTTTGATTTGGCGACCACTGGTGGCAAATTAGCAATCATTGATCATGCGACCAAAAAAGTGGTCATATTTAACTTGGTTATTTATAGCTTATCTTGTGGCCATGTATTTGTTCGTATACATGGTCATTAATTTGGTCGTATAGTTGGTACTTAATTGTCACAATTAATGACCAAATTAACGACCCAATATATAACCCTATATATGACCATAAGATAAGCTATAAACGACCAAGCTAAATATGACCAAATTTTTTGTAAAGGGATAAATGACTGCTAATTTTCCACCAGTGGTTTCCATTTGGTCATTTATATGCGAATTTTGGTCATTTTTTTGTCACTTATCTCTCATTTTTGTAGTGGTCATTTATCTCTTTTAGTAGTCATTTATCTCTTTTTGGTCATTTTTAGTCATTTTATTTGTGGTCATTGTTAATCAATATAAAAGACCAATTTAGTCGTTCATATGTGTTCATTATTTATTAGTAATTTTAATGGTGTCCATTATATTAATCAACATAAATTTTTAGTAATATTGATGTTATGTCTAAATTTAAAAAAAAATCATATAATAATCATGCTCATCTAATACACATGTGAATCATGCAAAGTCACAATATTAGTTAATTACAACACTAAATAATATCAAGTACCAACATATAATTTTCAACCACGCAAATTACATTATATGAAATGTCAAGTATTACAATAAATATGAGTTTCCAACTAAATATCCACTAATGGACTATTATTGGTCCATAACAAAAATTGTCTCCATACTTTACATTAAAATCATCTACAATATCGATGACTTTTCAAAATATTATAATGGCCACTAAGTGAATATTCCCTTGCCTTCTGTCGATGATAATGCACCTGCATCATCTTGGTACATTCCCTGAAAGAACAAATAAATGTAAAAAATTAATGAATGATGGCCTTTGAATAATCAAATCAATTGTCAAGAACATAAAGAACAAAACTTCAATGAATTCCACTATCTGCAAATAAGAACACAACAAGAACAAAACACTGACATAGGGAGAACAACATTCAAAAATAAAGTTAACCTCTCAATAGCCACACGGTTCAAGATGTAATATGTAACGCTTGCTTTGGGAGTAGAAGCTGATAATACTTTATGCCTCCGAACTACAACTAAATAACAATCACAACAATTCCGTGCAGAAATGAAATATGGAACATCTATTTCTAGAGTTTTGTGACCTTTAGGAGATAACATATTAGCAAGACCAGAAATAATTTATAGGATTATTCATATGCAATATGATTTTTATCCACCTTTAGATGATGTATTTCCAAAGGAGATATTAATTCTCCATATGTGGTAAAAATAACTTTGACATCAAAAGAAACATTCGTTAACAGATCTAATAATTAACTTGCAAAATATTGTTTAACAAAAATTAAGCAATGAGTCAAGCATTGGGAGGTAAAATAAATTTCAACAATTTGAGAGTTCAAGTGTCAGATTTTAGATCCATTATTTAATTGTTTCCTTCACAAAGAAAGTCCCTTCAACTACTTATTGGCAAAGAGACAAACATAAAATATGTGTGTCCATCTTGGCCAAAATAGCATATATGAGACCATAATCTTACTTTGTTACTTTACAGTTGGAAAATAGAATTCTAAGGGTCTTAAATTTAGATAAAAAAATCCATAAAGCATGATAAATGTTTAAGAACCAAAGTAAGTAATTGATTTTTAAGTTGGTGGGCTCAAATATCATTTTTGCACCAAACATTGTATCCAATTTTGTCTAGGCATCAACTAGGGTATCAATTCCATGAAGATAAAACTCTAAGTATAAATAGACATTCCTATCAAAGCATGAGATGAATCATTTCTATTTTCCATTTGGTTTTCACATCAACAACAACTAGGGTAGTTTTTGTGCCCAAGGTAATTATGCAAAGTCCTTTACTTTTAAATACATCTTCCTGTGGGATTTCCATTAGAAGTACATGGAACTAATCAGTGATGGCATGCAGGGATCCAATTAACCATTCATGCCTCCCAAGGACCCTTGTCTTTTATCCCAAAATATAAATCTTGCTATGGTTACATGAAATTTTATTTCATGTAGTTGCTACCAATAATGCATTCACATTATTAGGTATTCGACCATGCTTCTAATGCACTACTTAGATACCTTATCTAGGTCAACATTGTTGATGTATATGTAACTTCGGAATGTATTTCACATATATGTATATTGTATTCCTATAGAGATGTTATTATTCCTCTATACGGAAGTGTCGTCATTTATATTGTAAGTGTCGTAACTTATACTTGATGGGTTATTAGACCACCTTGTTGGGGTCGGCCCTGTATAAGTCATGTGGGTCGAAGGGTTATTAGACCACCCTATTGGGGGTCGGCCATGTGGGTCAAAGGGTTATTAGACCACCAAGTGTGGGGTCGGCCCAGATTAAGTTAACCATGGGTTAAGCTAGACATGTAGGCCCCGTTAGTTTATTGGGAAGGACAGAACAAGTATAAATAGAGATCAGGAGATCTCTATTTGATCATTCATTCACACACTTCTCTCATTCGGAAAGTGGCGCACTTATGAGGAGGAGGATCTGCTGTTAGGAGAAGACTATCTCTTGTATTCTGGTTGTATCATTGCTCTATCTATCTCTGAGGAAGTTATTGGGGTTTTTCACCTTTATGGTTTTCCCCAAGTAAACTTTGTGTCTCTTGTGTTTTTGCATTATTGTGTCCATGATTGATATGCTGTACATGTTGTTCTCTCAGTTAAGATCCTAGATCAAATTGAAGTAAATTCTGAAAATTTAACAAGAGGAGCTTGATATTGTTCCTCTCCAACGAGACTCATAAGCTAAAGAAATTATAATTATAGATCTTGATGTGTAATTATAGCTTGGGAAACCAATTCTAATGAAAATGGTCAAAATGTACCATGATCTATCGACTAAATCCCTCTCTTTGTCACCATTAGGATCTATACCACTAGGAATGATTTCCCACTGAGTTCCTTGGTTATCCATTGGTTCCAAAACATGAAAAACATATTTTTCTTGTAGTCTTTGTTGGAACAAGTATATCAAACATCATAATGCCCGAGCTCTACCTTGAATCCCACAGCTTGCAATGTGCATGCAAACTTAGCTTGCTAATTCACTATAGTTGGTCCTATTTTGGCTTCATCGTGTCAAATTTTACACAGAGTGTGAAGCTTGAGCTCTTTTGAGTAAAGGAAAACTAAGTCGAGGTGTCATGGGTTCAATTATGTTCCTAATGGCAAGATTGAAAGCCAATAGATTTTTAGGGATGGTAATTTATTTGGGAGATTACAAGTCTGTCGGGTGATGAAAAAAAATTGTTATTCCTAGCATTACATCAAGATCTATAATTATACTCATAAGATAAAGGAGTACAAATACAAGAATGCACATCAATTTACAAGTAAAAGGTAGCCTGAAAAATGGTGAACTGAGTATCCACAAAATGCTATGTCAATTACAAATCAAGACCCCAACATACCAATAGAGATAACGATGTATATATTCACATTGAATATTGCAGAAATGACCACGCGTGATACCACTGACCAGTGTGTGTGATTTGAAATTGAAATGAAAGCTTGTAATAAGTTCTCTTACGAAACACCAAAATCATTTTCTGGTGATACTATGATATATTCAATACAAGCACAAACATAAGCAATAGCCTTAGCTTAGAAGGAAAAGCTATGCATATAGTTCATGGCATCTATAATCAGTAATTGGGCATCCATAGATATTGCAGGTCAAGATGGATAAAACTAAGTGTTGTGCAGGATTAATACCTTATAGTGAGGAGAAGACACTACCAACTTGGGCGGGGTGACAGGTAAATACATTCATTATATTGCATTAGTTTCTACAACTGGAAATAAATCAAGGTATAAAAAGATGCACCTTTTTATCGATGGTTGGTCCTAGATTTCGCTCAATCTTCCGCTTGATGAACCTGCAACACAAAGTAAACCTTCCTTAGTGTATCTTGACTGTAATAATTATGATTAAATTGAAAGCAATTAAACATCAACTACAATTAGATAATAAACCAAATGAACATACAATCCAATAGACATTCTATTTGGGACAGGAAGGGTATTTCCACCTTTTATTGTCAAAGAAACATGAATCAGTACAAGTATACCTGTCGTGTCAAGATGCTTCTGCAACCAAGTCCTGGGCTCCCACTCTTCACAATGACTTGGGAATTCCTCCAACGTAACAACAGTTAAAGCATTCTTTCTAGGTCCCCTTTCTCATGGATCCTCCTTGTATTTATGGGACAAGGTAGGTAGTTGTAATCGAAAGATAATTGAATTGGGAGGTTGTGGAAGTTGCAGAACCAACTTCAACTAATCCCAATTCGTAATCTTAATATATTTTTTATTTCATTTTAAGATGTGCGCGGGTTTCATACAACAAGAGTAGCGCACAGAGAGCAACTTTTATGCTTTGCAACAAGCGTTTGCAACTTTTCCCAAGGTGTGCGCTGGTTTTCCTTGAGCAAAGAAGCGCATCTTTTGAGGTGTGCGCTGGTTTACTATAGAAAGAGTAGCGCACATGTGGTGAAATCAAGAGAAACAGTCAGATTCTCAGTTGAAGAGTGTACTACCATCAATAATTCATCTAGGTCAACCTAGCTCTTCAATCCATGGTGTCCTTTTGTGTGATCGACTAAGCAATGTGATCACGGACGGAGAAGTGCAGATTTGACCTATAACAGATGCCCCCTAATGTGTGAGGTCAGAGGGAAACGATGGCCGAAATACATTATAATTCCAAGTCAGAGGAGGAGCAAGAAACCGCAGAACCAAGTCACAAAAGTACCTGAAACAACGATCAAGGTCAGCGAGCAATTATAATTTTGACATCATATAGATGTGTAGCATGATACAACATGATCTCTGATACATAAATAGGAGATGTATATATAGCATGGCCACTAAAATACAAGCGTGGATCCATGTCAAAATGAGATATCATAGCCATAACAACAAACTGGATCTATGTCTCATGAAGAGCCAAAAAAATGAGTGTGGCTCAGTCTTGCGTAACTTGGGTGATAACATAAATGTGGTGATGCTATCAGAATCCCAAGGTCTTCATCCAAACAACCCAAGGTACAAACCCTGACCATGTGAATAAATGAGTTGAAGTCGAACATGGGAGGTATCATTTGATTACCATTCATTGATGTATATCGTTAACAAACGCGAGGGCTTCCATCGATAATGATAATGGGGCCCAAGGCACCTAGTACGATCCAACAAGTGTGAATAAGTGGACTTGAAGTCGAACACTTGAGGAACCTGTCGAATAAGAGGCATTGATGTATTCCCATTATTCAACAGCAAGGGAAACTACCACTGATGATTGCAATCCCCAAGGTACTAACCGAAACTCTAAACTTCATTCCCAGAGCAAAATGAGTTGATTTCGATGGGAAGAAGTTCGCTGGAAGGGAGGCCTTAATGCATCCTCCATCATCCAACACGAGGAACACTCAAAAGGTATGATCTGATGTGGAGTAGGAAAAGTAACAAGATGAAACAAACTGACACCAGGATGGCCGACGCATGAAGTCAAGGTAAACTGCAGAATGGCCGACACAAGTTGTATCCTTGAATGGTGAGCACGACACAAAGTGACTCAGGAAGCTTTTAACATGAAGGGGAAGTGATATAAGCTTGCAATGTAGGAGACATTAACAGACCCTCCATATGATTGGAAGAATAACCAATCGGGGTAGTAAAAAACTCAGAGATCAGGCTCACCCTAAGGCCAAAAACTAAAACCCAACTGAAATGATAGACTCAAATAGGTGTTGTGTTCAAGGATATGACTGACTTAACTGCCTTTGAAACTGAAAAGATGTGATATAGCGTTCTCATCCCTTATTCTTTTTGGTAAAAGAATGTCCTTCTTGTTGTTTTAATGACTCCAAGAAAGAAAAATCGATAAGTCCAACCATGTAAAAAGTTTAACGAGCTCATGGGAGGAAGACTCGGGACCTTCTTCATTGTTTACAGAGTTCGAAGAAGAGATAGAAGAATACTCTATAATACTGATCTCTGGATTTTAATATCGAGTCGAGATATGTTCTTGCTCACCGGTGTTTTCCTGTTTATAGAGTCTGAAAAACTTAAACAATCCTCTATATACCCTCTCGTGGATTTCACATCGAGCCCGAGTAGGTGAGTGCTCGCTTGGTGTTTTCACGTTTCGAGAGCCTAAAAACCCTAAAGAAGGCTCCAAAAGTCCTTTTTTTGTACAGTTAGTCTCCTCACCCAAAAAAGTGTAAAACAATGAGAGAAGAACTCTTCTAGCCACGGATGACTAGAGTATTCCTTTTTCGTAAGTAATCCGCAAAAGTCCGAAAAAGGGTTAAACTTATACTTAAGCGGATGTCACTTCAAATCCTTTAACGATTTTGAAAAGACAACTATACTCGACAATCTTGTCATATTTAAAGAGTCTAACAATAGCGTGAAATAACTCTATAAAGATCTTTTTCATAAATTTTTAACAAGCCCGAAAAAGTAAACTCATGACCTCCTTACTGTTTTTAACGAGCTCAAAGGAGAGATGGAAGAATGCTCATAGCCTCCTTACTGTTTTTAACGAGCTTGAAGAAAAGGTGGAAGAATGATCGTAACCTCCTTACTATTTTTAATGAGCTCAAAGTGAGTAACCTCCTTACTGTTTTTAACGAGCTCAAAGTGAAGGTGGAATAATCCTCATTGCCTCCTTACTATTTTTAATGAGCTCGAAGTGAAGGTAGAAGAATGCTCGTAAGTGGATCAATGTCCAAATGAATGGAAGACTGCATTATAGACTCTAGGAAAACTTCATCAGAAGGAAGTATATTATCCCAGATAGAACGCATATCTAAACATTTAGATGGAGTTATCACCTGGTCAATTGCTGGGACCCAGTCCCGAGAAGGTAAGCATGAATTCAGAGGCTTCTTCTCAGTAGAAATTGGACTCAAGGAACAATATGCCACATAATTTGATTGTGACATGGTAGTGCCTACTGACGGGGGACATACTCGATCTATAGTTGGGTAATAAGAGGGATCAACAAATGTAAGTTGATCAATAGTGACAATGCTTTCATTGTGAGGAAAATGCATCACACGAAAGAGCGTAGACACCACAGCCTGCATAGCATATACGTAATCACGCCCGAGGATCATATCAAAATCCATAGGGTCCTTTAAAACCATAAAATCAACTAAGACTGTTTTTCCACTCAAAGTAATAGGTACCTAAGGGAGGAATCCCAACGGTTCACTAGGTCTTTTATCGAAAGTCAACGGCCAATTAACAGCTGTAACAAGGTTAGGGAAACCTAAATATCTCGAAGCATGAGGGGATAAGATACTAACAGAGGATCCTTCATCTACAATACATCGGTGAACCAAATGGTTGCCGATATCAACCTTTATCTGGAAAGGTGTAGAAGAAGGAAGACGAGGCCCAGTTAGACTATTCCAATCAAAGGAAATCATCCTAGAGCTTGGTTTGGGTTTACTCAGCACAGATGAAGTGCCTCCCATTTCAGAAACATTTGAACTGGTAATGTAGAAGACTTCAAGGACAGGTGCATCAGTCTCCGAAGGACTGATGGGATCGGTCGAAGATTGCATCGATTCGATCACTTCACTCTCTAAAGGAAGAGTGGGGTTGACCAAAGATTGCATTGGTTCAACCACTTCATCAACCAAAGGTTGATCAAGCTGTTGGGAATCTATAGACAATTCAGGAGCAAAGGATCCTTCAGACATGGACCACACTCTCCGCACCTCTGGAATAACAGGGCACAGGTGAGTAAGGCGATCTCCCTTACAAAGTTTACAAGGGAACTTTGGCTTCCATCCTATAAGCTTAGACTCCTTTACAACAATAGTACTCTCAGCATGAATAGCATTGGCTGACAGCTTGCCCCTAGCATGACTTGCAGTGGCTGATTGCTCAAAACCAAAAGAATTTTGAACTAAGGACCACACTCTTTGCACTTCTGGAAGTACAAGGCACAAATAGGTTAGGTGGTCTCCCTCGTAAAACTTACAAGGGAACTTAAGATTCTATTTATTAGGTTTGTTGACAATGTCAACTTTCTCAACATGACTTGAAGTGGCGGATTCAGTGTCTCCAGTATGACTCACAGTAACTGGTGACTTGTCATTAATATGACCAGTAGTGATCAATGACATGTCCTCAACATGAGCAACAGTGGTTGAAGACATGCTTTCAGTATGATTTGCAGTGGCTAAAATTTTTCCCCCAACATGACCTCCAGAGGTTGGGTGGGTGCCCTAGCATGACCTCTAGAGGCTGGTTGCATAGGTTCAGTATGATTTACAGTGACTGAAAGTTTTCCCCCAACATGACCTCCAGAGGTTGGGTGGGTGCCCCCAGCATGACCTACAAAGGTTGGTTGCATAGGTTCAGTATGATTTACAGTGACTGAAAGTTTTCCCCCAACATGACCTCCATAGGTTGGGTAGGTTCCCCTAGCATGACCTCCAGAGGCTGGGTGGGTGCCCCCAACATGACTTCCAGAGGTTGGGTGGTTGCCCCCTTGCTTTGGCATCTTCTTCCTATTCTTCCTCCGTCTATTCCTTTTAGACTGTTGGTTACTAGTATTACTACTTTCACCACATGAGGTAGAAGGAGGAGGAGAAGATGTTATTGGCGAAGTAGGAATAGGGTTCTGATGCTCTTGATGTGATTTTCTTGCTTGAGAAGCATCAGGAGCATGCAAGGCATTCGGAGTGCAAAACAACCAAACCGGTAGCCCTATAGTGAATCCCGAAAGATTCAAAGTAGCCATTAAGGGAGTACCAATGTTCCCAATGAATGGAAAAGCACAAGGAGCCTCTTGAATAGGGGTACCTTGATTCGTACCCACTGGGATGCTATCCATAGTCTCTAACTCAAAGGGTCGGAAATCTCTAAGGTCAACTAAAAAAAAGCATCACAAAGAGCACACCACTAAAAATGTCCTACAATGATCAAAACCAGGAAAACAAAGCTAATACTCTCAGAAGCAAGTCTGGGATGATAAGGGCCCAGAACAAACCAATAGAGTATCGACGGTCAGTTACACGACGTCCAATGGAGGTCCTCTGGGTGCAAGCATTTGAATCACCAAACCACCCTCCCGGGATTACTGCCAAAGGGTTACCTTCCGTGTCTATCTGAGGTGAAGTGGAAATAGCCTTCCACTCTACCTGTGAAGAGTCCTAGATGGTCAAGATACTAAGGTTAACATAAGTAGGAAAATTCTTGGGGGGGACAGTCGTTAGTCTAGCCGTAACGCATGGGCAGGGTAACAAAGCCCAAAGTCCAAAAGGACCCCCGTACGCGAGACAGCTCTGGTTTATGCTCGAAAAGAAAGTGAGGGGTTATCCTCAACAATTCCAGTCTCACACGACCTCGTGCTTAGCTCTAGTTTCAGTGGAGTTTTCTAAGAAATTTTGATACAAATGGATTTACCTAAAGAATGTCTTACTACGATTGTTGAGTAATGAAAAATTATTCCGGATAGTTTAAGTGTGTTCTGATCCGAAACACTAACCTAAGCTAGTTGGTGTAGTGACAACCCTAAAATGAAAAAGTTGCTAAATAAATTTTATTAAGTATTCTTTTTACAAGGCTTTTTTTACTCAAAGGTTGTAGTGAAGAGTGTGGCGTGGTTGTGATTGAAATGGAGAGTGCATAAAAGGAAACAAATTTCACCAAACTTTTTTGTTTATATACCTTTCAAAACTAAAGATAAGCAAACCTAAGAATATTTTTTATTTTTCTTTTAAATTCCAAAGAAAAGCAAATTATGCTACTTCAAGACAATGATAAATCCTACTACTAAGCTACCGAATCCTCTTTTTGTCTTTTCTAATAATTGCACAAAAGAAAAAAGAACTTGGAAAGGAGCAAGTAAGACCTAATGTAAAGTGTGAGTAAGACAAACAACCTAAATGGCTCAAACAATCAAATCAAAGACTTGAGAAATACTCAACCTACCAAGTTGTTTCAAAAGAAAAAACTTTAGACTTGGAAACAAAGTGTAAAAGAAACAAGGAAAAGAGATGCTCGTAATGGAAAGGCAGACATAAAAGGCTGCTCCTAAGCACCAAAACCTTAGAAAAACACTAATCCAGGCAAAGGAGTAGGTAAGCAAACCACAAAGTGACCCTACCAACACACGGACTCAAAAGAAAGCTAACTAGAAAGCTTTAACTCACTTGGACTGAACTAAAAAGATAAACAGAAAGTATCTAAACCAAGCAACCTTATAAAAGCACCCTAAGGACTCAAACTTGGAATCAAACCTTAATGGAAAGGATTAGACACAGTGAAAGTGTGCTACTGTTGCCACAAACAACAAACGTTAAGAACGCAGGTCTGTATGATTGCAACAAATAACTAGGGCAAAAGTGTGCAGCTATGTCTAAAAGAGGATAGTGCACAAAACTTCAAAAAGGGCTATAAAGCAGTGAAGACACCTTAAACAAGTACTCAAGCAAGCAAAGACAAACTAAAGGACTTCAGAGAGGCAAATGAGACTCAAAAGAGACATAGAATTCTCAAGGGTCAGTCAAGGAAGCAAAGCAAAATGATGGAAGTGAAACCAAACAACTGGAAATCAAACCCTAATAGAAAACTGGAAGCTACAGGAAAATGCACTATTGTGCAGTGCAGAAACCAGCGCACACAAGAAAACATGCGCTACTGTTCAGTGTACAAACCAGTGCTCATCAAGTAAAGTGCGCTACTGTAAGTAGGGAAAACTAGCGCACATGTCTCAGAAGGACACAAACAGGCTTTGCAACAGTAAACTGATATGAATCAGGAAAGAAAGAACAGGTAACAATGACCTATAAGACCTCTCAGAGAATGAAAAAGACTGAAATGAACTAGAAGAAAACCTAACTAGGTCTCCTAGAGCAGAAAAACTACCGATTACTCCCCAGTGGAGTCGCTAGTCTATTATGCAGGATTAATACCTTATAGTGAGGAGAAGACACTACCAACTTGGGTGGGGTGACAGGTAAATACATTCATTATATTGCATTAGTTTCTACAACTGGAAAGAGATCAAGGTATAAAAAGATGCACCTTTTTATCGATGGTTGGTCCTAGCTTTCGCTCGATCTTCCGCTTGATGAACCTGCAACACAAAGTAAACCTTCCTCAGCATATCTTGACTGTAATAATTATGATGAAATTGAAAGCAATTAAACATCAACTACAATCAGATAATAAACCAAATGAACATACAATCCAATAGACATTCTATTTGGTACAGGAAGGGTATTTCCACCTTTTATTGTCAAAGAAACATGAATCTGTACAAGTATACCTGACGTGTCAAGATGCTTCTGCAACCGAGTCCTGGGCTCCTGCTCTTCACAATGACTTGGGAATTCCTCCAGCGTAACAGCAGTTAAAGCATTCTTTCTAGGTCCCCTTTCTCATGGATCCTCCTTGTATTTATGGGACAAGGTAGGCAGTAGTAATCCAAAGGTAGTTGAATTGGGAGGTTATGGAAGTTGCAGAACCAACTTCAACTAATCCCAATTCGTAATCTTAATATATTTTTTATTTCATTTTAAGATGTGTGCGGGTTTCATACAACAAGAGTAGCGCACAGAGAGCAACTTTTATGCTTTGCAACAAGCGTTTTCAACTTTTCCCAAGGTGTGCGCTGGTTGTCCTTGAGCAAAGAAGTGCATCTTTTGAGGTGTGCGCTGGTTTACTATTATAGCAAGAGTAGCGCACATGTGGTGAAATTAGGAGAAATAGTCAAATTCTCAGCTGAAGAGTGTACTACCATCAATAATTCATCTAGGTCAGCCTAGCTCTTCAATCCATGGTGTCCTTTTGTGCGATCGACAGAGCAATGTGATCACGGACGGAGAAGTGCAGATTTGACCTATAACACTAAGATTCTAGATTATATGATATTTAGAGAATCATATTTGCATAAATGCTTTTCTGGTTAAGCTACAAATGCAAGGAAAAACATGAAATATTGTGTTATATTTGTGTCTTGAATGTGAAAATACAATCATATGTGGAGAAAATCATGCAAGTGCAGAAGGAATTGAGTCAAAGGGAAGGGGGCATCAGTATTTCTTACTTTTTGGATTTATGGTAATCCTTGATTTCTCAGGCCAATATCTCAGGTAGACTGCAATTTCATTTATGGGGAGATTCTAAATAAAATGTGAAAATAAATGTTGCGGAGTTTTGAGGGACCAATAGAACATATGTATTGGAGGTTGCATCTTCCATGCAGCATGTTATGGTAAAGAAATTGAGTGTTGACCAAATAATTGATACAATTACCACAATTTTTTTCAAGGAACACATGTTTACCTTGGCCTAGCTTATTCAGTGCAGTTGACCAGTGCTTTGATGATTTTCTCTAAAAAGCAAGTATTATTTACATATGTAATCCAATGGAATAAAATATCAAGAACTAATAACCTCCACCAAAGTAATAAATGCAATTACCATGTCATAACAGAAATAAGAACAATACATTGTTGTCATTGAAAAACTATTATATACCCACCTGAGTATCTTGTCCATGCATCCATTTGAGCACCGATCACGGATAATAAAATGGGATCCTACAATATCCAAATGAGGATAAGGTGAACGATTTCTAGATGGCATTTAGCTAGTGTCTAGACCTAGGCGGCTTGTCCTTTTGGAACAGGATATGCTGCTAGCAGAAATTTTGGTCGAAGTGATGGCAGGAAAACTGTAATTGGCACAAAAAGGTAATCAACTAGATCAATGTGTTCAAAATAAGTGACTAAAACTACATAACGAGAAGATTGTATTGTCATATAAGCGAATTCCTTGTTATACAACATAGGAAACATGGATTCATTTATCAATGAGAAGACTGCGCATCTATTCAGGGAGGGATACTAGAGATAGTTATAGGTGTAAATGGACACTTTTAAAATTTTACTTTTAGAGACACATAATGATATGGTACCTAGCATTTATACACCAACTAAATTATTTTATGGAACATATGCACAGAGATGAAACATATATAAATAATCTTGATGAAGGAATCTTCATTTCTTATTTGAATATTCTATCGATAGATTGATTATCATTGACTGTGTCAAATAGGATCAATCCTGTTACAATTAATATCATTATTTTATCTTCTTGAATATAAAAGTACATTTCCAAGAGCTCATTTGACATGGTCAACATTGATCTTCATTTTTTGACTAACATTGTTGAAAAAGAAAAACCTCCCTTTCTATCTTAAAATCATTGCCTTTCATTTTTGCACTTCCTTGATTTCATGGATTTTCCCCTCAATTCATGAGCTGCCTTCGTTATTTTAATATTTTCTTAATTATTGGAAATAGGCATAAATGACCATTCATGCTTAATCTTGTCACTACAGGATCTTCCAGGTAGCTCCATAATCTCTATTAAATGCATATGCCATTTCCACAAGCTCCCCAAACAATCCTCAAAATCTACAATGGACAGAGTGTGTCAAACTAAGTTTTTACTTGAACCTTTCATCTTCTTGATACATGGCATGTTGCGATTGGATAATGTTGTTGTGAAGATCCTATTCATCAAATTGTACAACTCCCTCCCTTTTGAAAGCATCCTTGTTCACTAAAATAAGCAATAATTGGCCAAGATAGGGCATATTGAAGGCTATGCTACAACTATCATTAGATTCATGCCCAGTTGACCACAACCGTTATATTTTCCTTTTGATTATTAATACCATATGCACTCAAGAAGTAAAGAGCCCAATTTTTGTAAGCCCCAATGCAAACTCATTACATTGTGCGATAAAGATGAACTATATGAACATGTATACTTGTCCATGTCCTTGGTTAGTTTTAGGTAATTATGCCATGTCACCATCTGAAATTGAGATTCCTTCCACCTATCACCCTAAGTCACTGTGGAATTCTTCCAGTGTTCCTTGCACCATCTGTCCATGTGCCAATGATTTCCTTACCACATTGTTTCGACTCTTAAGTGGTCCTGCCACCCGTCTCAGGTCAAGTCTTAGGTCTTGATGTTGAGGTGGAGGGAAGGAAAATATGGAATGATGGTTGGAGGCTCTGCACTCTGCATTCTACATCAAAGGAAAATGTATGAAAATGTGGAAGGTGAAGGATGATGCAGATGTAGATGTAGTGATGTAGAGAGAACGGATGGGTGAAGGAAAGTGATCTCCACACTTTGCGATTGGAGAGATGGTTAAGTCCTCAAGGTAATGCAGAGGGAGTAGGCTTGGCCAATGTGGAGAGAATGGAATGTTGAGGATGGAAAAGGTAGTATGGAGCTCCACACTTTGCATTTTGGAAATTTACTAAGTCCTGAGAAGGGAATAAATGAAAAGTTTATGAAGAAGAAAATCTAAGGAGGTAGGGGAAAGACAAAACATATGACAAATAAGACAATTAAAGATGAGTGGTGTCAACAAAATTACATTTTGCTAACCTTATGTAAAGAAATCCCAGAAAAAACTTACTATGTCATTTTAGGGGATAATAGTTGGCTCCATTTGTGCAAGAGCATCCCCCCTATGGGGTGGATGAGAGCCTTAGATGTCTCTAGATTAGTAAACCATCCCTTGGAAACCAACTCTTCAAACTCATTTTGGCTTCCTCTTTCCTTGCTTTTCTCCTCTCTCTCTTTTAAAATATATATATATATATATATATATATATATGTGTGCTTGATTGGCAAATGGTTTTCTTCATGTACATTGTTTTTTGGCTCCATTTTATGCCAATCTCATCTTTATCTCTAAAGACTCAAAATTGATATTGCATCTATTACACAAAAAGACTAAAATACAAGAAATGGGCTTCCAAATGGTGATTAAACAAGAGGAAGGGATGTGTTGTACTCAACAAAAGAATGAAACTAGAGTGTAGACATATGAAGAGTTTGTTTAGCACATTATTAAACCTTATGAATCAGGCTCAAGACTAGACTTGACACTTCTTCAAAAGTTCTCAACTATGACCTTTTCATTTCACAAATGGGAACAAGTAAACATTCCAGAACAAGTACAAAGCAATGGGGGCAACAATATTTACAACAGATAAGGGAAAAGGGAATAATAAGAACTCTTGTTCAAATAGGTGAGTTTAAAAACATATAATCATTCTAAAATTCAATAGAACTCGCATCAGAGGGTTAGGTGGATCCATCAAACTACTAGCATGGCAGTACTAAGCTTGTTTGTGCCAGACAAAAGCTCCATGCCATATTTATGTTGTGTTTTCTCTCTCACTCTTTCTCTCTAGGTGTGGGGAGGGACCATGTGTGTCCTTTGGTTTGTTTGATTTTCCTTCATATTTATATGGCCTATGCAGCTTGTTCATCACCTTGTTGCACCTGTGCAAATAATTTAAAAATAGTACAAATCTATGTGAGATGCAAGTCTTGTCCACATTCAAAGTATATGCAAAATCCATGTACATAAGGTATATGCCTCTTAAAATTTTCTCACTTCAAAACAATTATATTGATTAAGGAAAGGTGCCAAATCACTGGGAAAAGAAAAAGAACGATCCATCAAATTCAATAATTTATGAGTCTTTGTGGCTAGAGACTCACCTGTGGACAAAGCAGATGCTATAAATTTTGCAGTGCCATTCTCAGAACTTATAGGTGGAGGAAATACTATCAGTTCCGTCTTGTTATCATTGGTAGAGATTACAACTGTGATTGCAGACTTATTTTGTAAATCATCAAGAGATCCAGAAGGAGCTTCAGTACTAATTGACTGTAACTGCTTTTTTGAAGGTTGTAAACTTGAATTTGTCGATATAGATGGATTTCCCGATAGTGGAAACTACTTGACAGAATCGTTTTTAACCATATCTCCATTTACAGTTACACACACATTAAATTCCCTTAAAATCCAGAGTTGGTCTTGAACGGGCATCAACCTATCAATAAGTCAATAAGTAAGAACGCGAGGGATATGGCCTTCACGCAATAGTAGAATAAATCAACCCATCAAGGACCGGATCGACTTACTGTGTAATCTTTGTCTTCCTTTCCTTAATCTGGACTACGAAATGTGGGTTGGTGGATTCAGAATACCCTGATTCCTACCTGCTATGTGGGTTATAACTTTATTGAGATTTATCTCATATATAAAGGGACCACGCTCCTGTATAGTGGTGCTTTTACATCTAACATGGGGACAAGATGGAGGAAGCAAAAACCTCAAGCTAGGACAAGATGATTTGGATGGAAAGCCCGAGAAAGAAAGCAACCCTAGAAAAAAGTTGCACTCCCTCAAAACGACAAATTGTAACCCTATTCTTCCATGGTTGTATTGCAGACCGAACAAATGAACAAGGAGCAAACCAAATTAACCCTAGCACCATTGATTTGAATCTACCCAGTCTACCCAAAGAAGTAGTAATCTCATAAGAAACTAGCGAGGAGTCAAGGATTCGGGTGAAATTCCATTCAATATATTGAGATTACATGATCGAAACTATATCTAAGTTAGTGAATATATATATATATATATATAGAGAGAGAGAGAGAGAGAGTACTAAGATGAAGAAAAAGTTATAGGCATCATGTCGTGCTGAAGCACCCTTGGGACAATAGGAAACAATCTAGATCCCTGGTATGTGCCATTGAAAACCCTCCCTCTAGCCTCCCATGTACACCCTTCCCACCAAAGCCTCGTAATTTTTTAAGTTTTCATTATGTTGGTTTTGTTTTTATTTTTTATTTGTTAATAGTACATATAATATAATATTTAATTAAAATATTTTGTTATATATTAACTTTATTATATATCTATATATGTTTTTATATTAACGTTATTATATTAATATTATTCTATATTATATTGTATAAGGCATTAGGATATATTAACTTATTATACTAATTTGGTGTTAATTTCCCAACTATGACACATGAGAGGGCTTAGAATTGATTTTCTCCTTTATGTTTTAATGAAACTTTTGGAGACATAAGGAAGAAGGATATACAGTTATGCCATAAATGGGGGGCTTCTTTAAAAGGGGTGTTCATAAGATGTAGAATGAGTAAACCGGATAGAGGGTTAATTAAAAGGGAACCCTTTTAATTAAGGTGGAGAAAGAGATTGCCGTATATTTCTAAAATTATAATCATAAAAGAAGAATAAAAAAGATTTAAAATCTTACTATTTGGGGAATAGAATTTTAGAAGGGGTACATTACAAAGATGAGAGTTTTAATATATAAAGGAAGGATTTTTATTTTTTTTAAATGGAGGATATGGGCCTTTTTTCTCTCCATAGGAACACCAAGGTGATATTTTGTTACATATATAAAATAATATAAATAATTAATAAATAAGACAAATTAACAATAATTAATAACTATTAACTATAGTCATCTAAGAGGACATAACTCCTCAAATGGATGCCCAAGTCATATTTAAGGCATGCCATATTTGTAAATGATCATCTTTTATATAATATAAATTATATAAATGATCATCTTTTGTATAATATAAATTATATATTTTACTATGGAGTCATCTTCAATCGGTTGACTTATCCATTTAGATAGTCTTGAGTACAATCGGCTTTGGTTGTAACATTGGTATCAAACCTATCCCTTCCTGGGGCTTCTGCCGATCTCCGGCTTTTAGCCATCCTATCAACGTTTCCTTGAACTCGGATCTTTGATCTGACACGGGATTTTAGCCATCCATACTCAGATTTATTTTGAAATAAAAACCCCACTCATCTCTCCCCAACTCAGTGCTCTCGTTCTACTTGTGTTGCCCTCCAGAATAGCTCCTCACTACATATCCACATCGTTCAGGCCTGCACATCTGCCCCACAGATCCGCTCGACCTCCCTCAACGCTGCATTCCTTCTCTTGTTGAAAGGTTGCACCTCCCTCCACACTCTCCATGCTCTGGGCCTCGTTCTATCCTCCCACACTTGCTATTCCTCCGCGCAGTTGTGCACCCTCGTTCACTCCAATTCACCTGTGCCTACACTCTCCTACGTGCCTCTCCTCTCCCAACTCCCACGCACCTACTCCACCCTCTTCCTGCACCTCCCTCACACTCCCTATCACCCTCAACAACTCCACCTTCCCACGCCTGCATACGTGGATGCCCTCTTGTCCCTCCCTACACTTCCCCCGATCTCCTACTCTCTCCACACCGCGACCCTCCTTCATGCCCTTGCTCTTCAAACCTTCCTCCACCTGCAGGTTGTCCCCTCCAACGCCTCTCCTCACTCCTCTACTCCATATCCACCGCACAGATTCCCACTTCCATCGCTTTCCATCAGCCTGCAATCGCCCATCTCTCTCCCAAATCCTGCTCATACTCTCATCTAATCCATCTCTACGATGCACTTTACGCAGCCACCCCATTATGCAATCTCCCAACTCCTCACCCATTCTCCAGCTCACGTAGTCACCTCTCCTATAACCAACCCCATCTGCCCCTCCTTCCACAATAGCGAGCCCCCATAAGCCTCCACCAATTTCGCATTGCTCCTCTACCTTCTGTCCTCCCACCTCCACGTAAGCCCTACAAAACAAAAACATATATAATAATATTATTATTTATTATTATATTCCTTAGTACTCCCAAATTCAAAACAAAATAATAATAATATTATTGTTGATGTAATAATACATATTATTATTACAATTATTTCAAAAAAATGCTAATATTTTGGAAACAAAATACAATAATAATTATTATTATTATTACATTTCCAAAATTTAAATTAAAAAAATAAACTATTAAAAACTATATAATATTTGTATAATAATATTATTAATCTTTAATAATAATTATTATCAATATTATTTTAATAATTAAGGAACGAATTCAAATTATTATATTAAAAGGAAAAGAAGACAAGAGTCATCACTAAAGGAAGACCATCTATCGTTGAAGAAGTCGAAGACCATGGAAGCCAGTTTGCGGTTACAAATAGAAAAATTAGAAGTGAAGTTAAAGTGTTATTGAAGAAACAATAAGGAATTACAAGGCATGAATGACGATTTGGAAAAGACGAGTAAAATACAAAATATTCAAATAAAAATCAGTGAGCAGATAATTTCCAATCAAAAGGATCGCATAGAAAGGTTTTCCAATCAAAAGGATCGCATAGAAAGGTTGTCTGCACAGATTGACGAATTTAAGGATGAAAAAGACTTCAATCAAATATTACAAAACTAAGAGATAAAAAAGGAAATTGGTGATAATAAAACAGAGATGGTGCGCTTATGCAAAAGTCTGAACGACAAAGATGAAGAAACTATAGAAATCCGGAAACAATTAAAAGACTGAGAATTAGAGATATGTTGACTTCAACAACAGATAAAAGAACTCCAGTAGAAAGATGTCGACACAAAAAAGGCGCACAAGTTGGAAATTACGAAAGTCAATAACACATTATTAAGCAATACTAAAGAAATATTTTGGCTCAAAAACCATAACAAGACATTAGTTACAAAATCAAGAAATTGAAAAACAGTCGGAAAACAGAGCATTCTAATGAAGTTGTCAAAGGAAAAATTCTAGAAAAGCAAGAAGAGAATCGCCACCTGCAAAATCTTAATGAAGAACCTAAAGAACAGCTTAAGAAATACAAATATGAAGAAAAGGCACAAGAAGAAATGATTAAGAAGATTCAGAGTGAAAACAAGCGATTAGAAAACAAGTTAAAAGACATACAGAACAAAACATCAAAATCTGCAAGAATACAAATTATGGAAAAAGGCACACTTATCGATCCAGTTCAGATCATCACTCCACATGTCGCTCCAGTGGAAGAGAAGCATACACGAAAATTAAACCAAGGATACACCAAAAACTTGATAATGGAAATGACATTACAAAAATTCCCTATTGATATCCAAATCATAAAAGTCGATATCTTAATAATCATAAACAACTAACAGAAGTCACTAACACTCGTGCACTCAATTTTCAGGATGTCAGTTCACTCAAGAAGTGCAACATTCAACAATGAATCAATTTTGGATGGATCGATCCATCCACATTTCGAAAGTTGTGCTCGACACTTAGAAGTTCATATCGACATGTATCAACAACTACGACACAACAAAGAACAATGCAACAACATCACAAGTAATTGGCACAAGTTTTCTTCATTAATATGCTTTGAGGACAAAGCATTTTTGAAGGGGAAGGAAATGTTACATATATAAAATAATATAAATAATTAATAAATAAGACAAATTAACAATAATTAATAATAATTATTAACTATTAACTATAGTCATCTAAGAGGACGTAACTCCTCAAATGGATGCCCAAGCCATATTTAAGGCGGGCCATATTTGTAACTGATCATCTTTTATATAATCATAAATTATATATTTTACTATGGAGTTATCTTCAATCGGTTGACTTATCCATTTGGATAGCCTTGAGTACAATAGGATTTGGTTGTAACATATTTCTAACATTCTAGACATAGGCGTGATGATTTGGCATCCATAGACAAGATCAACAAATTAACTGGGAAGCACAAAATAGTTGGATTTCAACTAATGAGATGCAAAATACTCTTACTTACCAAAACTTCAACTGAGTGCCGAAAGGGTCAAATGATGACGATTTTTTCCAAATGAAATATGAGCATGTTAAGTGAGATAAGCTTAACACAATGGTATACAATTCAAGAGATGATGATGCTTTTAACGAGAAACGGCCAATATCCTAGACACGCCACTAACTGGACTATCATGACGATGTAAAAGATGCAACTTGGTAAATCTATCGAAGGGGTTATACGAAAGTGTATATGGAGAAACGAGATACATACGTGATAAGCATATCTCACTAGACACAATTGTGCAGACGGAATGATTTTACAAAAACTTTCACTAGGTTCGCCTTTGATGTCATTTTTCAACACTTCGGAAACATGTCGATATAGCTGAGACCCAACCTATAAAGGGGTCTCGGGGGTCTCTATTATTAGGGCATATGACGTATAAAAGGATAAGGATATTGCATAAATGTTCGATCCAAATGGGGAACCTATGTTCGATGATCATGAATTCTTCGGCACCTATGTTGAGAAGATGCCCATTGGGATCAAAAGGAAATATGTATTTTATGAGCTCCCATATTGGGAGCATCTTAAGATTTCCCACTTACTAGATCCAATGCATATATTTAAAAAAAAATCATATTCTTTATAGAGGCACATATTATTGAAAAAAATGACACATTGGTTGTTAGGAGAGATATTATTTCTTCAAATACGAAAAAGAAACATCGACGGCTAAGACAAGAAAGTATAGGAGAGGTCGGTCCCTCTTGGTCTTTTAAAGAAGGTGATGTCCCATGCATTTTGAAGTAAGATGATCTTTCTCTGGTAAAGAAATTTATATTGGGTGTGAAGATGCCTTATTTATATGGTTCTACTCTATGGTGTTGATTCAATGTAGAAGAACATTTGTTGGGTTGAAATTACATGACAATATGAACCTTCTAAGAGTACGTATGTCAAAAACATGTTTTTTATTTTTTCAGCCACGAGTTAAAACACAATTGATTTTGTAGTGTCATTATCCTTTGCTCATGCGTGGGTGTGTGAACCATGAATTCCACTAGGATTTATGGCATGCCATATCTAGTTATCTCCATTTGTACATTGGATCACATCAAAGGATATTCATATGGCTAGCATTCCACGGTGGTGTCAAGAGATAGTTGATATTGTTTATATTTTTGAGAAGGAACTGGCGACGAGTTTCATGGAATTGTAGTTCATATTCTAATTCACTTAGTTGATGAGGTTGCATTAGTCAGGGTGGTCTCATGTCATTGGATGTTCTTCTTAGAGAGTTACATGAAAAAATTAAAGGGATTTGTTTGACAAAGGGAAAAACCCAAAGGGTCTATGGAGGAGGGGTACATAGTATATTTGTCATTCTATTATTCCAGTGAGTATATCAAGCAAATTGACGACACACTAAGTGTAGTGATTTAGGACAACCAAAGGGATGAGAACAAAAGGGAAGGGGAGCTACTCCAAACGAATGGAAAAATGCACAGGATAAAGAGTAAGTCGCTTATCTTTTGTCAAATTTCTATAGAGTAACTATTTACACTAAACTTCATAATGTATATTTGGTATCATATATACTATATGTCGGTTTGATTTCATGAATATATCGACGAATTCAAAAATTGATTCCATCAATAAATTCATTCTTTACAATGCGGAGACAACACAACTATGGGTCGCATTGTATGAAGAGAAGAGGAGGAAATGGGATAGTGACGGGAAAGAATTCAAGCGATTGAATGATAGAAGTATGCCCTATTCTGGTCATTTAAAAGAAAATATGTTGATGATATGTCCCAAAAATTGGGTTGTTGACTAAGTCAGATAGAAATATGGTGCATCTGGTCATTACCCACGTGCTGAAGAGGGTACACTAAACATAGGGATTGGCTTCAACAACTCGGTAAGTGTACAATTTTAACTCTATAATACACCTTTGAATTATAACATCTACATTTTTTATTAATGGTCGAGTTATTATACATATGGCACTATCATTTGTTCACATTTTTATAGGTGCATTTGTTCCCATCTATGTGGGCATATGGGCATCATTTTCACACTAAGGATGTTGATGATGGACTTGTCAGACAAGCCTGTGGAGTGGAAGTCGAGTTTGACCAATCTAATCCTACTAGCCATCGTAATCAGAACATAATAGGTGGGAATTTAGGTTATGTCGGAAATATAAAAGAGATCATTCAAGTGGACTTCTCATCCTTCCAATGTGTTATTTTTAGGTTCAAGTGGTGGGATACCTTCGACTGGAGTAATCTAAAGAAAGATCGTGATAGTGCGCTAATATGTATCAACTCTAGAAAGATGTGGGATGAAACTAAGGAGCCTTATGTTTTCCAAAAACATAACAAGCAAGTGTTTTTTTACCCATATATGTTGGATAGGGATTGGTGGTTTGTATTAAGACACAACCCTAGATTAGAACATATTTTTTAAAACAACAATGTTATAATGCCAAACGAGGAAGATAATAAGGGTGATGGCAACGAAGAGTGATGTGTACATGTTTTATTTCATCATTTATACTGTTGATGTATCATTTTATTATTTTTATCTATAATTAACTATATATATATATATATACTCATTTTATGATGCCGGAAATGAAAATTTAATTAGAATCGATTTTTAAACAATTTTAGTTGGATAACAATCAATTTGATGTGTAATGTGTTTGTCTATCTAGTAATTTGTGATTGTATGGAAGGATTGATTGAAAACTAAGTTTATTTTAGTTGAAGGTATTTTTATCTCATTGTGTATTTAATATAAAAATTTAGAATTATTTTCATGATAATATAATTGTGTCGGTTAGTGACACCTTCATAATCTCTCTTTGTAAACTCTATATACATTGTAAATTAAAAGTACATCCTAATATACTCAATTCAACATAAGCCTGGTGGGTTAGCTCAAGTGGTTGAGAGCTATGAGTTGTAAGCAGAAGGTCTCGGGGTCAAATCTTCGGGTGGATATGCATAGATATTTAAGGGCCTCACTTGATGTCCCCACCGGGTTAGGCCTCGTAATTAGGGCCGATGGTTTACCTTGGGTACCATCCTCGAAATGAGGGGAAGTACCCGAGGGTTTTCCCACGACATGTTCCAAAGACAAAAAATACTCAATTCAACATAATACTACGTAGAATATAAAAGATGGAGTCTATTTGGATTCTAATCAAACACATCATGAATGTGCATCTTCCCTCATTATTGTAAGATGTGGTAAGTTACAATCTCATTAATTTCGAACATTGTGGAAATAGGCATTTTATATTAATTATGTAGATTGACTAGTTTAAAAAATCATTGCCTTGAAAGAAAAGAAGTGAGATAAGAAGAAATATCACATATTATATGAACAATGCATATGATATTAGTTTATGATAGATATCACACGCTACCTTATGGTGATATTGGTATATTCGAGTGTTGAATATAGTATAATAATAATTGATTGGAATAACATCACACACCGAGGGTATTTAAATGATAATAATTGATTTATTGGAGTATTTTATCCTTCTCCATTTCACCTTTATAGTAGGGTGTTTTAGGTGATTCGGGGAAAAGGGTTAGTTGTAAAGGGGGTTGAGGTTACAGGAAATAGTGGTTTGGAGGTTATAAGGAGAGTTAGGGTTGTGCATTAGTGACACTTGTGTAGTTCACATAGGTGCATCTACTATGTACACCCCTTAATATATTCATTAGGTGCTTGTGTGCATGGTTAGGTGATTTTGTGAGCTAGTTAGTTGTCTTAGTTGACTTAGTGAGCTAGTTAGTTGTCTTAGGGTTAGGATAACATTATGAGGTTTAATGGTTTATAGGCCAAGGTAGTTGGAGGTATTTTTATCTCATTGTATATTTAATATAAAACGTTAGGATTATTTGGATGATTTAATATAATATTTAATCAAACAAAATGATGTAAAAAAATAATCAAATTTATTTATAATTGTTTTCATGATTTAATATGCATTATGTCAACACCATTTAAAATTGAAGAAATACAAATTTTGTCAGTTTGTAGGGGCTAGGGGTTATGGGATAAAGTGGTTTTAAGAGTTATACACATAAGTTAAACAAATATCAATAAATATTAAAAGGGGACTAATATGTTATATTAGTTAAAGGTTACAAGCTTGTAACCCGAGACTGGGTTCATAAAATTAATTAGATATTGTGAGATATGGTTTAGAATTATTATATCATAAGTAAAGATCTTATATGCTTAATATAATTTCAAATAAGTTAGACATATTTAGTATAGAGTGTTTAGGTGTTTTTGGAGATCTTAAAGACATATTTCAATGAAATATTGTAATTTACATTATAATTAATTTGTAAATCTTCATTAAAAAATATAAATGTTTATTACTAATCATTGTTATATTCAATATAAATCTACACAATAATTTTTTACAAAATTGTTTACATTTGTAACAATACGACAGTAATTGCATTGTTAGGGCGAAGTTTTTATTGATGTTTTTTAATAAAGGCCTCTCACAATTTTTCATTATAAATATGCATGATGGTTTTCATGCTTTAATATGCACGATATGTATACACAGTATAAAATTGGAGGAATAATTGTTTTTAAAATTTAACCATAATTATTTTAATTTATCGAAAATAATGAAAACTTTAGTAAGAATATTTTTTTAAATATTTCAATATAAAAATAGATTTAAAATATTAATCAAATCAAGCAACAACATTGATTGCATTATTTAATATTCAAGTTTGTAAAAAAAATTGATCAACATATTGCATCTTCTTGTACAACAAAGAATTCACATTGAGAATTTGTTAAACGTTATATACTGACATGAAATGATCACCACAGAAAAATGACATTAAACCAACATCAACATCAACATATAAATCAACGTCAATATCAACATGATATGAAAAATGTAGTATATGTAAAATAAAAATGCTTACCATTACTAAACATTGTTATATTTAATCTAAATCTAAACAATAAATTTTAGAAAATTGTTTACATTTATAACAATATGACAGTAATTACAATGTTAGGAAGAAGTTTTTATTGATGTTTTTTAATAAGCACCTCTCACATTTTTTCATGATAAATATGCATGGTGTTTTTCACGATTTAATATGCATGATGTTTATACACAATATAAAATCGGGGGAATAATTATTTTTTAAAATTTAACCATAATTATTTTAATTTTATCAAAAATAATGAAAAAATAGTACAAATATTTAAGAATATTTAAAAAAATATTTTAATCTAAATAAATAGATATAAAATATTAATCAAATCATGCAATCACTGATTGAATCATTTAATATTCAAGATTGTAAAAAAGTTTGATCAACATAATGCATCTTCTTAAACAACAAAGAATTCACATTCAATTTTTTTTAAATGTTATATACTGACATTAAATGATTGTCGCGGAAAAATGAGATTAAACCAACATCAACATCAACACAAACATTACATCAATGTCAACATATAAATCAACATCAACATGATATGAAAAATGTAGTATATATATGAACAATAATATCAAAATCATAATACATGTCAAATAAACATCTCAAGTCAAATAACTGCTATGAGATAGTTGGTCCACCACCAAAACCAAAGGCATCAGTACCTCCGTACCTCCACCAGCAAATCCAAAGGCATTAGTATCTTTGCCAAGAAACGATGTAGACTGAAGCAAATCATATGTCTCTCCATGAATATCTATATCACCCAATGCGACCATCATATCTATAACTATGAGGAATGAAGTAGGAGATGGTGGATGGTCAACTTGCTAAGGAGGATAGGTTGTTCGGTCGACCTGTGTATAAGGAGATGGTGGTTGGTCAGCTACGTGAGGAGAAGGAAGAGGTGGAGGAGAGGGTGATCGGTCAACCTATGGATGAGGATATGGAGGTTAGTCGACTCGTTGAGGAGGAGATGGTGGTCGATCGACCTGTGGAGGAGGAGATGGCGGTTGATTGTGACGGTGAGGAGGAGGAGGAGAAGGTGGAGGAGGAGATGGTGGTCGGTTGACTTACTAAGGAGGAGGAGGAGGAGAAGGTGGAGGAGGAGATGGTGGTCGGTCGACTTACTAAGGAGGAGGAGGAGGAGCACCACCCTCATCAGATGAACAAAAATTAGGTTGATTGTCATTCCCATCCTCCTCCCCTCAGCTAGTAGGTTGACCTCACTGACAATATGACACATCAATGTCCTCATATCCTACGGAAGGATCCTCCATATCTCTACAACCTCAAGGTCCCACATAACCTCCCTAACCTATACAAGGTGCACTCTTTACTGAGCCAACAATCCACATAAACGATTTGCCAACTTTTGATGGAATCTAGCATCTAGCCTGCGTCGCAGGCCAAGTCTCAATAACTGAGGCAATGCATCAGCTTCATCCATCTCCTCATCATGTACTTGGGGATACTCCTCCCCAACATAAGTACCAATATCTACAAAATAGTACACAACAATAATTAGAAATTTTCATTAAACAATTTAAAGAAAATGTTAGATTAAATTACATTTGCATTAAGTAAGACAATAAAATGCAACTAGATTAATTAAAACATAGCTCTAATATTACCTCTAGAATATGGTGGCTCATCCTAAGTGAAAAGGATCTTCGGACATCCTCACTATTCTATCCATGCATATGGGTATTCCATAATATCTAATGTGTTATCATCCTCGCTGGAAAGCAAATCCAATTTATCTGAAGTGATCCTACCCGGGAGCTCCAACTAGCCCCTCTTGGGAAACATCTTCCCCCACATGTGCATATGCAGCTCAGTCATCGGCCTAGGAGGGTGGCGATCAAGTGACGGCCTAATGACCGAAAACCTTTCAAAGAATAAGAAAAACAACTTTGAAGCAAAAGGGAAGCTGACCCTCCAGTCAAACTATGCACAACTACCACAAAAAATGGTAGACCACCTAACGCATCTAGGTCTCTGCACTAAAGAATCTACATAATATAATTGTAGGCAATTAATGTGTTTCCCATCAGTGGTGAATTGGTCCAATGTCGTGAAAAAAAGTGAGAGGCACCTAACCTCCTCTGCATGGAATGAAGCTATCTATGAATATCCACTAGAAACCTTGAAATTAGCAGTGTCAAAGATGTGATGACCGATATATATTTGAGAGAATAAGGGTTGACTCTCTACTACAACACTAGGTGGTACATCAGGAAATTGGGGAAAATCATCCCCTCTCCTAGATAGACCAGTAATGAAGTATATGTACTCCTCTATGGATTGGAACCACATATCGGCACCGACCCTAACACCTGTCTACGTTGATCCTAGCAACGAATCAGTTACATGAGTAATGTTGAGTTCCCCTTTAGGGATGTAGCCTCCTCATAAAACTTGAGGAGGGAAACAACCGTCAAGATGAGTCAAGTATGTGCTGCAATAAGGTGATGGTACAGATCCCTCTCCCTCTCCCAAGCCTCCCACACTCATACAACATTGTACAAGTTGACCCACACATGTTGCTCATGCTACTGCTCTCATCACTGCATCTCTATTTCATATATAACTTTCATTAGTCACATACACATACACACACATATATATAAAACATAAAAAAAAATCTATTAAATGAACCTTTTATTTATTAAAATTACAAAATAATTTGTTTTCAAAACACATGTATTTAATAGGCGGTGCACCTTAAAAATAGTGAAGCACCTCATGCTTTTGAGCACATGGTGGACCGCACCCGATGCGTTGAATTAATTATAACGCACCGGCTATGCTACACAATTTTAATAACAATATATAAATGTGGCGTGCGTAATTAAATTATAACTGATTAGTGTGCTAGAAAAATCATAAGCATCATAAACTATGCGCTTAATTAATTATAATGCATTGGTTATGTAACACAATTACATTAACAATAAAGCAACTTGGTGCGTCATATTAATGGAAATGCACCGATGCGTTTTAAAATCTATAAGCACCGAATGTTGTTTATTATGAACTGTATTATATTAGTGCGCCCTTGTATATGGAACACTGGTGCTCTAAATAAATGGTATGCATAATCAACGGTGTGCACCTTTTCATACAACGCACTGGTATTGGCACGTCTGTGTGTGAAAATAGCACTGCATATGTGGTGAAAAAAATTAATTGTTTTTCTTTCCTACATCAATCGATGCATATTTAAATATCTAGTGCACTAGTAATATGATGCACTAAATTAGTAATTCGACCCCAGTGCATTTTTCCAACCATTTTTTAAAATTCCAACGCCACATACAAAGCAAGGGACAAGAGAAATCCAACAACAATTGGGCATCAATGGAAAGGCGCGTCAAGCAATCAATTGCAGCATTAGTGCTTGGGTGGTCTATAGCACTGAATTTGGGTGAAAATGATTTTTCTGCCTGGTATTTTTTTACCATATTCCAATGCACCCAACTACATTATGCACTTGTACAACCACACCACAAATGTATAAAAAAACATAAAATATGTTTTTTCATGCAGTAGTTTTTTATTTTACCCTATTTCAATGCTCATGGTTACAATATGCACCAGTGTGTTATTAAGCCACAAACGCACCACCAATGAATATAAAAATATAAACAAATGGTTTTTCCATCTCACAACTTTTTATTTTACCATATTCCGATGCGCCTAATACTTTGGCACACCAGTGTGTTAGTAAGATACCAACACACCGAACATGAATAGAAAAATATAGGAAATGGTTTTTTGTCCCGTAGTGTTTTTATTTTACCCTATGTTGGTGCTCTAGATTACCATACACATCGGTGCCTTTGTAAGATATCTACACACCACTAATGAATATACAAATATAAAGATATGGTTTTTCCATTCGGTAATATTTTTTTATTTTACCCTATTCCGGTGCTCTCTATATAAATACGCACTAATGTGTTAGTAAGATATCAACACACCGGAAATGAATATAAAGATATAAAAAATTGGTTTTTTCGTTTGACATGTTTTTTTTACCCTATGTCAATGCTCACGATTACCATATGCATCGGTGCATTAGGAAGAGATAAACGCACCACCAATGAACATTAAAATATAAAAATGTTTTTTCGTCTGGATTTTTTTTACCCTATTTTGGTGCCCTTGATACCAATAAGCATTGATGCGTTTATGTATTTATAATGCACCGATTAGTTATTGTATGTGTATATGTATAATGCACCAATGAATATTAAAATATTAAAAAAAAAATTGTTTGGATTTTTTTTACCCTATTTTGGTGCTCTCGATAACAATAAGCACTGATGCGTGTGGTAATCGTGAGCATTGACATAGGGTAAAATATAATAATAATAAAAAAATCATACGAAAATATACATACATACATACATATATATATATATATATATATTGGTACTCTCTGGATTTTTTTTACCCTATTTTGGTGCTCTCGATAATAATAAGCACTAATGCGTTTATGTATTTATAATGCAAATATTAGTGTTACTGGTGAAAATAAACACACATTTTTCACATCCAATGAGGAATTTTGAAGTTGGTGCATTGTGTTATTGTGTTATTGTGTTATAAAAATATAGGAAATGGTTTTTCTGTCCCGTGGTGTTTTTATTTTACCCTATGTTGGTGCTCTAGATTACCATACACATCGGTGCCTTTGTAAAATATATACACACCGATAATGAATATACACATATAAAAATATGGTTTTTCCATTCTGTAATGTTTTTTTTTTATTTTACCCTATTCCAGTGTTCTCTATATAAATACGCACTAATGTGTTAGTAAGATATCAACGCACCAGAAATGAATATAAAGATATAAAAAATGGTTTTTTCATTTGACATTTTTTTACCCTATGTCAATGCTCACGATTACCATATGCATCGGTGCGTTAGGAAGAGATAAACGCAGCACCAATGAACATTAAAATATAAAAATGTTTTTTCGTCTGGATTTTTTTTTACCCTATTTTGGTGCCCTTGATAACAATAAGCACTGATGCATTTATGTATTTATAATGCACCGATTAGTTATTGTATGTGTATATGTATGTGTATATGTATATGTATATGTATATGTATATGTATAATGCACCAATGAATATTAAAATATTATATAAAAAAATTCGTCTGGATTTTTTAACCCTATTTTGGTGCTCTCAATAACAATAAGCACTGATGCGTGTGGTAATCGTGAACATTGAAATAGGGTAAAAAAAAAAAATGTTAAGACGAAAATATACTTACACACACGCGTGCGCACACACACACACACACATATATTGGTACTCTTTGGATTTTTTTTTATCCTATTTTGGTGCTCTCAATAATAATAAGCACTAATGCGTTTATGTATTTATAATGCACATGTTAGCGTTACTGGTGTTATTGTGTGCACCGGTGCACTTTATATATATATAATACCATTTAGAAACATCTTCTAAAACCTCCACTTGCTTGCCTCCCAGCTGCCTCTGCTAACGACCTCGCTATAAACAAATAATTGGCTCCTTTTAGAAGAGCTTCTACAAAAACTTCTGCTAGAAGGTGTTTTCCTTGTAGTTTCCATAGGGGAACAATGGTGTACAATCAAATTCTGAATGGGGGATTTAGATGTTTCTGAGATTTGAACAAAAAAGTGCATGTAACCTTGGTTGACAAAAAAAATGTCAATTTGGGTTGTTCCCAAAATGCATGAAAAATAATATTGTATATTTTTAAGAATGTAATGAAGCTAATAAATGTGTTTATATGAACACTTTTGCATATTCAGTATCATATCAAGAACAATTAAGGGTCGGCAATCAATATATTGCAGTTGGAAATCCTTTGTCTTGGTTGGGCCAAGAAGATCATCATCATGGATGATGCACATGATCCCTATGTAATTGAAACATATGTCATGGGATAAAATATACAGACTGGGAATGTAGAGACAAAATCCAATGGAAAGATAAATCAAGTGAATCCCCCGACATTGTAGAAACCATGAAAAGCCTAAGAGGGGAACTGCAGTGTTGTAGAGCAGATAATGTGAGGCTGCTCAGAGATCAGGAAGAGAAGAACCAGTTGAATGCACCCATGCTCCAAAGCTTAAAATACATTCAGAGAAAGATTCACCTAGGGAAACACTCAAGAAATGAGGAAAAGAGTGGGAGTAGCTCAAGGAGGCAATCTCGCAAGTGATCCCATAGCTCGAGAAGGGTATTTAGAGAGAGGACATACACTCCAGATTTCTCTTCTAGTGAATCATTTGTCTCTAAAGACTCCACTAAAGACTCAAGATTGTCATCTCATAGAAATAAGGGGAAGATTCCTATTAAGGACAACTCACATGGGGAATTTTGGAAGGCCAAGCCTCTTACTTTTGATGGTGAAGAAAAATTAGGTCAAGGATCTAAGGCTTGGCTTCTCAGGATGAGGAAGTATTTACAATTCCAAGGATCAAGACTGCTCTAGGAACATGAAGGCAAGGGTGTCCATATTTAATCTAGATGGAAAAGCATCTATATGGTGGGATCACCTTAGGCGAGTGAAGAAGATCAATGAAAGGAAAATTGTGTGGAAGTAATTCAAGGAAAAGTACCTCTTTGATAGGTACTATGATGACAAAATCAAAGAGTTCCATGAGTTGAAATTGGGACAAATGACCATGGAGGAATATGCCAATAGATTCTTGGTGATGTTGAGGGATGTCAAGTATATCAGAGATGATAAGGTCAAAATTCAATGCTTTCTCAATGGATTACCTTAATCATACAAGGATAGAGTTGAGTTTAATGAACCTCAAACTCTAGATGAAACCATAAGAAAGGCTAAGTATTGTTATGATCAAAGAAAAAGTATGCCAAAATTCCATAAGGCATGGAAGGACAAGAAGAAGGAGAAGTTTGACCAAAGAAAGAGAGTATTTGTTGTAGCCGCGGGGTCGCGTGGTTACCAGTGATACATATTATACAATTATATGCAAGCAATCACAAATATACAGATACAATAACAAGTAATGGGAGACGAAGCAACAAGCTCTTCATTATTCAATAAGATATGCATAAGAGTTACAGATATCTGACATTAGAGAGATTTTGAGGTCAAAAAATGGCCTCCTAAGAGATGTACTACAAAAATATGAGATATATTAAAATATTATGAATTGGGGGTTTTATGGGGTAGGTATATATGACAAGTCACCTCCCACACTATTTTCTATGCACAATATAAATAACCATGGTTGAGTTACTTTTCAAAATTCACTAGAAATAAAAATTAATAAAATAAATCTATATTGATGTGACTAAGATTCATTGTAAATTCCCAAAAATTTATTGTCTTTTAGCATTTATTTGTCTTGAACTTGCAAATGAAATTAAAAAATAAAAAACATTTTTAAGAGCTATTTTTTAAATTTTATGTTGACTTTTTATATTTGGTACTTTTCTCATGAATTTAATAATGTAATTTAATTGAGAATTTATTTACATGTAAAATGTCAATAATATTATTATAATCCACATTGCATTATTATTATTATTATTATTATTTATTAAATCTATTATTATTCTTTATTAGTTTGACATTATGTTATTAAATAGAATGGAGTGAATATATAATTTAAAATTAAAAACATAAAAATGATAATATATTATTTTATAAAAAAATGTGAAAGGACTTTCTTTATGAATTAAGAGTACTTCACTTGAAAATGACAATAATATTATTTTATGAGAAAGTGTGAAAAGACATTCATTATGAGTACTTTACTTGAAAATGACAATAATATTATTTTATGAAAAGACTATCATTATGAGTACTTTACTTTATGACTTAAAAATACTTACACCACTACCTTGGTTAACTATGTGTTTTCATCCACCATAGAAAATTTGACAAATAAGTATTCTTAACTCATGCAATGCCACCTCACCAAGGGGGATGATGTCATCTACTAGAATGTGATTGGTTGTATTTTATAGTACATTTTCTTTGTTTTGAGACCATTTTTTGACTTCAAAATTTCTCTAATGACAATCATTGACTATCATGTAGATCGGCTCACCAGCCTATTTATACAAATGAAAAATAGTTACATAACTACCGGTCAATTCAACTAACCAACCCGACATGTTATTGGTCGACACAAGCCATCGACATATATTACAAGTAGTCGGATGCAAGACCTAGTTAGTAGGTCGACTTAGGCTCCTCCAACATCTCCCCCACCATAAAATATTTCTTCGTCCTGAAGAAATGAGGAGATGCAATGTAACTGTGAGTAGTGAATTCTGCTACTACTGTTGTGGCCGACCGGAGCTGGCTAGTGCTTGATGTTGGACGCAGACTTCGACAATGGCCTCTGCGGATACTAACAATTGATGTTGAAAATCCTCCCAGGCGTGTAATGAATTCTGGATGTCGATGATCAGAGTGGTTAGGCTCAACAGGCTTTCCATTTTGTCTTGCGTGGATTTATCTTGTAGATTGATAATGGCATGGCCTAATAATATCATTTGTTTGTTAGCAATAAGGAGAAGTCTCTGGAGGTGTGGATGGATCTTTTCAACTTTGGAGAGGCTAACTCGTTCTTAGATGATCCATTGTTCTTCTTGTTTCTCTAGCTTTGCAACCTTTCTGTTCTCCATGATAATTTGTTCATTGACGGTTTCGGTAAGTACTTCGTCGGCATTCTGTCTTTATTGATGGAGTGTGTCGAGCAACTCTCGTTTTATTTGCATTACTTCAAGATGTTGAGGGGGCTGATAGGATTTCCCTTATGTCATCATATTCATTATCATATTATAATGTATTAAATGAATATATTAGTTAATCCCTAACGCATGAGAAGTTGGAGCGGGTGTAACTGCTCCAACCATCCATAAGATGTATAAATACACCAACTTATAATGAATAAATTGGTTGAATGCATTCGATCCAATCCTTTATCTTGATTATCTTTCTATGTGTGTTTTCTCTCTGCTTGAATATCATGTGAAAGCTAGGCTTCAACATTTGGCATTGTTGCTGCTTCCATTTGGCTGGATGATAACAACAGCTTGTGGGAGTGGCTAAAACCTGGAATATAGCATGGAGAAACAACAAAAAGATCAAAGACTGCTTGTACGTGAGAAAAGTTAGAGATGTTGACCCCAAGCACTACTACTAAGTATTTTCTGCCAAAGAAAGACTGGGCCTCAATGTTGTAGAAAATTGTTTGGGCGAGTTCACCTTCAACAAGAAAAGAAGGAAAAAGATTACATCTCCAGATTTGCATGTTGTTGTACGTGGTGTCTCTTCCCAAGAAAGCGGGTGCGATTTCCCTATCGACCGAATTCAATTAAATGAGATGGCCAAAGCACACAGTCGACCAAGAACTTGTTGATATCATGTCAAGGTTGTCGATTTGAACCAATCAAGGTTGTCGATTTGAACCAAGAGAACCATCCTCCAGAAATTCATTCGCTAGTCGGAAGTGGTTCGAACTTGAACAAGTAACCTGCAATAAAGAAAAAAATGCTCAGATGCTGCTTCGAATGTGCGTTCTTTGGGGAGAGTCTGCCTGCACACACAAAAGCTATCATAACTACTGAAGGTTCTTACTATCGATTCTTGAAGGAGCTCTTGGTAATAAAGAGGAAATACAGTATCTGCTATCTTATGTGAGAGATGACCATGAAATTAGGTTGACAGAAAGATATGTAGCAACCGCCATATCTTTATAATTTTCCCAGCCTGTTATGTGCTGACTTGATGCTTCTCGTCGATCTATTGAATCGCTCAATGCATATTGTGTTGAAATCTTAAAGTCTGCTCAAAGTATGTGAAGAACGAGTCCTTCTGCATCAGAAAATGAGGACAAAGAAGCTTTGAAATAAAGCGTGAGAACTATGATTTTATGCTGTTGAGGATGCGTTGATGAAATTAACTTGGAGAGCCATCGACCAGATGGTTGCAAGAAGACCAAACCACTGCATGTTCAATCGGAATATTCATACAGGTGTACTCGACCTGTATTATTGAGTCCACCGGAAATCGATTCATGAAAAGCGGCCAGGATTGACAGATATGATCAATTGACAAGCAACAGACCACTTCCCGTCGACTTATGACCAGAAATTTGGTTAAATATTAATTATCCGTTGAAAGTTTACTCTATGTTGTAGAGTGAGTCATTATAGTGGAACAATATTGAGGTCAAGTTCTAATTTTAATGGGTGGTCAAGCTCTAATTTTCGTCGACGAGTTTTAAAGGCGGACGATATTACATTTATTTATCTTTTTGGTCAACCACAATTTCCATTTGGGAAAAGGTATATGTTAAAATATCAAAATATGGTCGACCCTTTAAAATAAGGTCGATGTTGTAATTACACGACGAGTTATTTCATGGTAAATAGGGTCGATACCAAATATGTTTGTTGACAAAGTCACATGTAAATTACGGTCGATGTGCGAAGATGGTTGACATATCAAATAGTCGATATTAAACTTTTTGTCAATATGGTTGGAATTCAAAATGGTCGGGTCACTTTATTTAAAATAAATAAAAAATGTTCGATATTCAAAGTGGTTGGGTCAATATCTTATTAAAAATATAGTCGAAGCTCGACTGTCCTTATAGTCGATATCTATGCTATAGCTTGTAAATTTTGGTCGGCTTTGTAAATTATGGTCGACCATTATATGGTCGGTATTACTTTTTCGTTGATGGTTATAAAACTTTTTGTCTCTAAAGTCTATTAGGTCCTCCCTGAGTCAAGCTCTAAGTGAGTCTTTATTAAAATTTTGAATTCGAGGGGGTTAAACGTGAGTCTCTTTTGAGGCAGGCGATCCCCTCCAAATCTATAATTCAGTCAATCTCTAGTAGACTAAGAGTCGATTCGAGTCAAGTCAATTGACCACGACCAAGATGATATATAGCAGTCGGTATCGACCACAAGCAGCGAAACATTTACAAACTTGCAGGAAGCCTCACGACAGGTGAATTCGACGATGACCACATTCAAGAAGAAGCCACCTTACACCACACAGAAGAAGAGCTTAACGCTAGATGATGACTTCAAAACATTGGAATTGATTAAACCCCCGGTGTTGTATTGCAGAGAGTTCCTAGATTGTGACCTCGGAAAGCTAGAAGGCAGAGAAATGGCATAGAAAGTCAAAGAGCCAAAAGTCCCCGCATGCCTTGTTAATTTTTGAGCATTAATTCAATATACTCTAGGATCTTTACTGAGAGAATAACATGCACAACATATTAAGTATAACAATGCATATCAATCACATCAATAAAGCACATGAGACAATAGACACACAGAGTTTCACTAGGGAAAACCATAAAGGTGAAAAACCCCACAACTTCCTCGGAGATAGAAAGAACAATGATACAACCAAAGTCCAACCAAAGTACAAGAGATAGTCTTCTACTAGCAGCTCCTCCTCCTCCTCAACTAGTGCGCCACTTTCCGAGTGATGTACAAGTGAATAATGAGATGATCAAATAGAGAGATCCCGCTCTCTATTTATACCTGTTCTAAGCATCCTAATAAACCTATGGGGCCAACTTGTCTAACTCATCCTAATAACCCTAGGTTACATACTTCAGGCCGACCCCTCTACTAGGTGGTCTAATAACCCATCAGCAAGTTACACCACTTGCGACACTTGTCAATACAAATGACGACACTTCTGTATAGAGGAATAATACATCTCTCTAGGAGAACAATAAAATACATAGATGAAATACATTCTGAAGTTACATATACATCAACACTCCCTCTTAACTAGGAAGGTATTTCTCGACACAGATCTGCTAGCACAAGTCTTCTTCTCTGGATCATCATCAACAAATCATCATCCTCGAATCATCATCATCATCATTGCTGCTGCTATCTCAATCAATCTCCAATCTACTCGTCATAGGAAGTTCTACAGAGCCAATCCTTTTTCATACTGGATGTAGGCCCACCACCTGCAGGTCTTCATCATCACTGGCCATACTGTGGAATCCTCAAGACTTATTACGTGCGTCACAAAACCTGGCTGCAGCATCCCAAGATTTTACGAGCACACATCTCTACCTGTCGGATCTCCCAGGAGCACCTTACATGTGACCCCATCACAAAACCTAGCTGTAGCATCCCAGGCTGTTACGAGCACACATCTCTACCTGTCGAATATCCCAGGAGCACATTACATGTGATCTCACCACAAAACCTGGCTGTAGCATCCCAGGCTGTTACGAGCACTCAACTCTACCTGTCAGATCTCCGAGGAGCATATTACATGTGGTCATGGAAAAACCTGACCGTAGCATCCTAGGCTGTTACGAGCACTCAGCTCTACCTGTTGGATCTCCCAGGAGCACATTACATGCCATAAGACAAAACCTTGAAAGAGCATCCCAGGTTGTTACGTAACATACCCTTTTTGCTGGAAAACATTTTGTGTTAGAAAACATTATGATAACTTTTATTGTAAGGTTTTATGTTGGACAGGTGTCCAAGGATGACTGTAATTTGCACAATATTTTATTATTTAATAAATAAAATAGGAGACAAACACCTAAGAGGAATGTTGAAAGAGTGGTTACTGATCCACTAGGTGGAATGGAATATGGGGTAGAAGGAAATGGACAAGTGGAAGCATCATGATGCAACTAACTAGTTGTTGGTATGGGACAAATCCCTTGAAATGTGGTCATAGTGCCCTGAAAGATGGGAATGGAGCTTGAGGCTCATTTATTCCAAACTGACCACTAAAGACCTAGGCAGTCTATATAATAGCCATCAAATTATGAACTGAGGTTCATCACTTTTCCTGATGAGGAAATTTACCTTGGGGTTTTGCTGTGTTTGCACCCAAGAGATTTGATGAGGGGATATGCTAAGTTGTTGATCATGTTGTGAGTCTGCCAAACTCTATTGAGTTCAGGAGTTTGATGCTGAGTGCTGAAGGCATGTTTTTACAAGAGTTTGATGCTGAGTACTGAAGGCATGTTTTTACAAGAGTTTGATGCTGGGTGCTGAAGGCATTTTTGAGTGCCTTGCTTCTACACAGATTCCACCCACTTAGTGGTTCACTAATCAGGCTCGGGGGTTCACAAGAAGCCAGTAGTTGGGCTTCTTCTTCTTGAATAGGTTGGGAGGAACAAGCCTCCTTGGGTGTTTGTCGGCCCTATCTTCATCTACAGGTTCCATTATCTTTTCTATTTTCATACATTTTAAAATTCTGCTGCATAGTAACTTTTACTGTTTTATTTTATAAATTTATTTCAGTTTTTTGAGTAAGTTAAGATTCTGTATAGGAATGATTTTGATTGAATAAAATAAGTCTCTACATTTTTCCCCATGCAAATGGATCTGCATCGTACTCTAGTACAGAGATAAATTAAGTCAGATAGATCAAAGATAGGAAAATAGCCAGGTGATAGAGAAGATGAAATTGTTATGTTTTCTTAAGTTTCTGCTTACTGTTAAATTTCTGTGTATACATGTATCAGTGTCTTCTTTATCATTTTATTTACAGATAATTGTTTTCCTAAATGAACAGTAATGTTTTCTTCATTCCATAAATATATTTTGTCTTGAAACAAATATTTTTCTTTTCTAACAATATAAGAATTGTTTCTCTGTATTATAGTAGTTAAAATGTATATGTTTATATCATAACAGTTGCATATTCAATCTCAACATACGGTATATTGTTATTTTTCCCTTTTAAAAACAGTGCACAGAATTACCTACGACTATTGCTATTCTTTATTTCAATACATTCTAGACAAAACTAAGATATGGCTTCAACATCACAACAGGTTTCCAAACTTAAGATTTTGTTTCTCCTTCATAGTATCATCAATTCTCGGCTCTTGGCCAACATTTAAACAGTTCATAAAACATAACGTCAACCACATATTCTATTGCTACAAATTTAAATATATAAACAGTATTTGTTTCCTATAGATCTCAACGAGGAGCGAAATCGAAATAATACATTGTAAACAGAGTCAAACCCTGCCCTTGATTTTCTTCTAGAATAAAAAACGCAGTGTTTATAACATCGATGAACTATACACAGGCCGAAGCCTTCCATAGATTTCAAACATCTACCCATTGTTCATTGAAACTCATAAATTTTACATTACCCTAGTTTGTGGATAAGAACAATTTCCCCATAACTGTTACATATTGCAGTTCATTATTCTACGAAGGAAACAATAGCAAGGAAGTACAAAATATTTGTTTGCAAAACCATAACTTTTTTATACATCAAAGCTTAAATGCAGAACCATTTTAAAACAAGTTTTTACTCCTACATTTTTACACATTCAAATCACAGGATACATCCAAGGTTCGAAACCCCAAAACACGAACGAGACAATTGTTACAGAACCGACTTATTACAGTCTTGTTTAATAAAAAAATCGACGACAGTAATTACATTGTCCATTGGACACAAAACTCTAAAGAACCTATTATTCTAACCAGGTAAGCCGAAAGGCATCCATACTACAAACATCAAATACAACAAAGTACTGGAATCTCATTCCAAAAACCACAAAATGGTTCAAACATCAACGATGGCCATTCTGACAGGAGAACCTACGAAGGGTTTTGCCACCGGGGCTTACCAGTGGAGCGAGCCATCAACTGTCAGCAAGCTTATACTCTATAACTCCATGACAAAGGCAGCACCTACCACATAAAACTACAACGAGGTTACAACATTTCCAAAACAAATACTATACACAAGTCCAAAACTATAAATATAGCAAATGGTCTTCATATAAAAACCAAGCTCACCTTCGTAAGAACAGGCAGATGGAATGCTTCACGCTTCCAGTTTCCAAATCATCCAATCGGCGCAACAGGGACAGCATGCAGCTACGAAAAAATATCAAGCTCTGAATATAATTTCAATGTAAACCCTAACCTGTTACATGATGAAAGCCACGGGGCTTCAACACATATTCTCCATTTGAACCATAGTAACTTATACAACAGATTTCCACCATTAATTTCTAGAGATGGAAGTTGCAGAGCCACCCAAGAAACAACCCTAGGTCAAACCCTACTATCCAGCGGCCTATCGGCCTCTTCTCCCAAAGCCAGGGTTCCAAATGAATGTGAAGGGCAAACAAACAACGGTATGGCAAATGCATTAGGGTTTTTAGTTCTCAAAAATCGAGACAGGCAGATCAATGGGTGAGATCGGGCTAGCCAAGCAACGCCACTACCAAGACAGTGATATGATCAACCTACCCATTAATGGTTCATTTAATATCAAGCCCAATTGGAGGCCATATCACCACGGTGTAGCATACAGCTCGTTAGGTTCCCACGATTTTATACAAAGTCCATCACGTGGAGCTGTTACAGGTAATAGCCAACGGGGCAATCCACTAACAAGACACAGGGTTTTCATAATTGCTCGATCCTACGTATCACCTTGCCAAACTACGCATGCGATGGTATTAAATTCATGTCAGCATCGTATTAAGTGGCAATAACACAAACCTGTATCATATAACCATGTTATATATAGTTCCAAACTTTGTTTACAATTTCACAATAGTATCCATGTTATATAACCATAACCATGTTATATATGTTGATGTATATGTAACTTTGGAATGTATTTCACATATATGTATATTGTATTCCTATAGAGATGTTATTATTCCTCTATACGGAAGTGTCATCATTTATATTGTAAGTGTCGTAACTTATACTTGATGGGTTATTAGACCACCTTGTTGGGGTCGGCCTTGTATAAGTCATGTGGGTCAAAGGGTTATTAAACCACCCTATTGGGGGTCAGCCCAGTCAGCATTATGTTATGTGGCTAAGTTCGAGCCTACATGAGTTAGGTAAAAGGCAAGTCAAGTATAAATAGAGTGCGGGAGGCACTCTATTTACTCACTCACTTCTCACTCATGCACTCAAGGAGGAGTGGCGCACTTATGGAGGAGGAGGATCTACTGCTAGGATATGTCTATCTCTTATGGTTGGTTGTATCATTGCTCTATCTATCTCTGAGGAAGTTATTGTGGTTTTTCACCTTTATGGTTTTCCCCAAGTAAATCTTTGTGTCTCTTGTGTGCTTGCATTATTGTGTCCATGATTGATATGTTGTAGATATGATGTACATGTTGTTCTCTCAGTTAAGATCCTAGATCAGATTGAAGTAAATTCTGAAAATTTAACATGGTATCAGAGCTAGCCTGAAAGAAGGCATGATATGGCATATATGACACTTGTTGCACTTACGATGCTAGGGCTTGATATAGAAAAAACCAATCATCGTAGAACTTTCACTATAAATCCGTTTTGGAGAATTTTTCGGATCTGAACTCTTTACAGGTCTAAGATTAAATCCCCATGTACCTTGTGTCCAAAGGACAACCTCTAATTCGTTGTACTTTGGGATTTATGATCTGTACAATATAGGGTTTCTGCCTCTTCCAGATCTGAGTCAAAATCAGGTGACCTTGGGAAAAAGGACATAACTTGGGCTAGGAAGATCCAAATGAAATTTAGTAAAAATTTATAGGTAGTACACAGACTGTACTATCTCAGGAAACATTTTTAGAGGTCGAAGTTGAACCAGTGACACGTGGCATTCCGTACAAGTTCGCTCTCCTGTATTATCCCATAAACAGGTCACGTTGCGACACTTGGCATAAATCTCTCTCAGAGAGTCCAATTGAGATCATACCTATCAGGATGGAAAGACAACAGCACGATCTATCTCAGAAAAAGTTTTCAGAGGCCGAAGCTCAAACAGTGACACATGGCAAGCCGTACAAGTTCGCTCTCCTGTTTTATCCCAAAACAGGTCACGTTGCGACATTTGACATAACTCTCTCTCAGAGAATCCAATTGAGGTCAGACCTATCAGGATGGAAATATAACAGGTCAGGATATCTCAGGAAACTTTTTAAGACCATGTGGATCGAAAATTTCAGAGGTACACCAGAAACAATCAGGTACATATTTCTGTCAAAACAGAATTATTTTTTAGTACCTTCATTCATGGCTTCCGGAATTTAGGGCTTCGTAGAAAGTTGGAATTTTTGTAATTGGAGACCACGGCTGGATGCTACTCATCAAAATAGAAATTTAGAGACCAAGATCATACTTTTTGGTTGGGCAGAAGGCCGGGCTTGTTCAGACCCTAGTTTGGGACTTTGATCAGAAAAGTGGAAAATTAGGGCTTCTGTAAAAATGGGAATTTTTGAAATCTGTGACCATGGCTGGAAGCTCCTCAAAAAAATAGAAGCTTAGAGCTTTGGATCAAACCTTTTGATTGGGAAAAAGAGTGGGCTTCATCAAACCCCAGTTCAGGGTCATGTCCAGTGAATCCGGAAGTTTCAAAGGCAAAATTGAGGAGTGAAACTTTGCAGTTTTCAAATTCTAAATATACTAGGTTGATCAGCTCATCAAGGTGCATATTTCTATCCTTTCGGAAGTTTGAATTTTTGGGGTTTCTCTGACAAACCCATATCCAGCTCCAGGTCCAGTTCTTGCAAATCAAGTGGATTGGGTTAATCCTAGAAGAAGATGGATTGATCATCTGCATGAGTGAAGAAGTTCTTGTTTCAGAGGGAGATGAGGCTAAGGCCTTACATAAGAAGATTACAAGCGATCTCGACAGGTATGACTCATCGAGCTATGTTTCGATATTTGTTCATGATTAAGTTTATGGTATGATTGTACTAATGTATTATGGTGTTGGATGAGGTCTATGTTGTCTACTAACATGAAAGGTACACCAAGAAAGACAAATCATGTTCTAGTTCAAGAACATATGATCATGAGGACATTAGGACAAAGATTCATCCATTGTCATGGATCTCATAGAAGATCCATTTACGAGGTATGTATAACTTGGTTTTATAATGAGATATACAGGTTACTAGCACAAGTCATTGAAGAAGAACAAGAAGACATCATGTGAATATGTTAGACATAACTAGCTAGCATGTTAATCCAGGTATGTTTTTCCTATATCAAGATAGAATCCTACCTTGTGTTAGGATCTTATACTGTTGTGTTGTTGATAATGATTATTCATGAAGTCATAGGTTTGAATAGTCATGGTTGTATGCATATTATGTTTCTTGCCATAATTGATGATATGACTAACCAGAAGAATCATGAAGGTATAGGTTTGAGTAATCACGGGTTTTATGCATATTATATCTCTTATCTTGATTGATGATTTAACTAACCAAAAGAGTCCTATGATCAAATAAGAATATGCATGAGTAAAAGAAGACTTCCCTAAAACCTTGAATACTAATGTTTATTATCTGTGTTTGAAATGATCCTGACTATACATGCTTGAGATTATTGTGTTTTGATAATATTAAGATTATACTAATGAATGTTTGATTACGTATGAGACCTAAAGGATAACACAATGATGATACTAACAAGCATGCATAGGGATCGAGAATGAATATAAGTTCAAGGACAAGTAATCCAAGAAGCAGAGATCAAGAGGGAGTACACTCCAATGGTTTCTGCAAGGATGCAGATATTCAGAGGGAGTTGGCCATCTCTCCACATTCCACAACAGAAAGGTGTAGAAGAAGCTACTTCAGATTAGGACTCCAGTAGCTCCTGCAAGGAAGCGAAGACTTAGAGGAAGTCCACCCAACGAACAAACAAAAATAAGTATTTGAATTGTCATTACTTGCATATTTTATTGTTTAAATAATAATGTATATAATGATGTTCCTAGAATTAGGTTGTGTATTATGCATATTAGAATAGTTGCATTGATGAACAATATACTACTAATATACATGGGTAAGTGGCCTATGGCACTGTACAACATTCCATTTCTACTTATCTAGAATGAAACCTCTTTGCTGACATGTTGGGAGTTGTGCACACTCTTAACAATGTTCTGGTAGAGATTGGAAGGCATCTAGAAAGTTACGGGATATGGATAAATGTTGTATTGAAGCATTGGCTAAGATAATTGCATGATTGTATGACATATTTCTTTATGTGTAAGAATTTGTTCTGAAAACTATGAGATGTTTTCTAATCATACAATTTAACTTGTTGTGTAGGAAAGATCATATGCCATCTCCTACAAAAGAAGAACTACAACATTTGTTCCAGCAACAAAGATATCTATTGAAGATATTGAAGATATTGAAGTTCCCAGGATCTGGGAAGGAATGCCATGATCCGTCGATCATGAAGAATGATGTTTGGGACGTAGTCCCAAGACGTGAAGGGAAGTTTGTTATGACTTCCAAATGGAACTATCAGATCAAGCATGTTGCAGATGGCAGCATAGAGAAATATAAAAGTGTTGAGATAGAAGATACACCAGATGGATTTCAAGACAGCTTTCTTGAATGGTGTAGTTGAAGAAGAAGTGTATGTGGTGCAGCCACTTGGTTCTGAGACACATGATAGGGATTCATATATGTGCAGAACTTGGTATGGTAGGATAGACAGCTTTCTATCCAGTTTGGGCTTTACCAAGAGTAAAGCGGATTCCAACCTTTACTACAAGGTTGAGGAAGGCAATCCAGTGATACTACTTTTGTATGCGGATAACCTGTTTGTTACAGGTGAAGATAGATTGATTGCCGACACGCAGTCAAAGCTTACTACCGAGTTCGAGATGAAGAACTTGGGGATGATGCACTATTTTTTTTTGGCATGGAGGTGTGGCAGAGTGCAGATGGAATCTTCCTTGGACAAGGGAAGTATGCAGTAGAGATCCTGAAGAGGTTCGGGATGATGGATTGCAAGGCCATGGCCACACCTATGGCATCGAATCTGAAGCTTTTATGTGATGCTTCATCTGAGCCGGTTGATGTCTCTATGTATCGTCAGATGATTGGGTCCTTGATGTACCTGACGAACATGAGACCAGACATTTGCTTTGTTGTTAACACATTGAGTCAGTTCCTGACAGATCCGAGGAGTGTTCACCTGGTTGCCGTAAAGCATGTTCTGAGGTACCTGAAGGGTACAGTGGATTATGGGCTCACGTATGAAGCAAATCAAAAGTTTAACCTGAAGGGTTATGTTGATTCAGATTGAGCTCACAGTGCTGCAGATAGGAAGAGCACATCTGGGTGCTGCTTCAGTATGGGATCAGGTGTGATATCTTGGTGTAGCAGGAAGCAGTCCTGCGTAGCACTGAGTACAGCTAAGGCAAAGTATGTTGCAACCTGTTCAGCTAGTTGTGAGGTAGTATGGCTATGGAAGCTACTGTCTGAGTTATTTGATCTCCCGTTGGATGCTACTGGTATCTTCTGTGATAACTAGAGTTGTTTGAAGCTGTCCGAGAACCCAGTGTTTCATGATAGGTCGAAACACATAGAGATCAAATATCACTATATCAGGGATATGGTGCAGAGAGGAGCTGTAAATCTCCTGTATGTTGCGACGGACGAGCAGACTGCAGATGTGCTGACGAAGCCACTAGCCAGAGTGAAGTTCGAGTACTTCAGAGAGAGGCTTGGCGTTCTTCAGATCGAGGACACTTCGAGGAAGAAGTGATGGACACATTTGCTGAAGCCATTCCAAGCATGTTGGAAGGGGGATCCTTCACATGGCTGTGGATGTAAGTGCTGGATGGTGAGCATCAGGATGATGTTCTGGTTTCTGCTTGGATATGATCGGTTGGATCATTTATATGTATGTACGCATCATGTTGGATGCTGGATATGATCGGTTGGATCATTTATGTATGTACACATCATGTTGGATGCTGATGGATACATTGTGTGGATCATGTATCTTTGTATGATCAGGTAGATCATGTATGTTGATGGATACATTGTGTGGATCATGTATCTTTGTATGATCAGGTAGATCATGTATGCTGATGGATACATTGTGTGGATCATGTATCTTTGTATGATCAGGTAGATCATGTATACTGATGGATACATTGTGTGGATCATGTATCTATGTATGTATCAGGTAGATACATTATATATGTTCATATGTATCAGGTAGATACTTGGTGTGCATCAGATGGATGCATTGTATGATCGGGATGATCGTGGATGACAAGCTTCTCCAGATGACATGCAGCAGGATGTTGCAGTGATGATGATCAGGATGATGTATGATGAGTATCAGATGATACTTTGTGGCCATGGATCAGGTTGTGCAGGTAAGCATGTAATTTGTGCCCTGGGAGACTTGCAGATGGTCTTTCGAGGTTTTTCCTATGGCATGTAATTCGGTGCCCTGGGACATCTGGCAAATGCTCTTTCGAGGTTTTGCTTTGAGAGGACATGTAATTTGTGCCCTAGGAGATCTGCAGATAGTGTTTCGAGGTTTTTCCTATGGCATGTAATTCGGTGCCCTGGGATATCTGGCAGATGCTCTTGCGAGGTTTTGTCCTATGGCATGTAATTTGCTCCTGGGAGATCTGGACAGGATGAAAAAGGCCTCAGATGCTTCAGCCAGGTTTTGCCATGACCACATGTAATTTGCTCCTGGGAGATCTGGACAGGATGAAAAAGGCCTCAGATGCTTCAGCCAGGTTTTGTGGTGAGATCACATGTAATGTGCTCCTGGGAGATCCGACAGGTAGAGCCGTGTGCTCGTAACAGCCTGGGATGCTTCAGCCAGGTTTTGTGATGGGTCACATGTAATGTGCTCCTGGGAGATCCTACAGGTAGAGTTGTGTGCTCGTAATAGCTTGGGATGCTGCAGCCAGGTTTTGTGACGCACGTAATAAGTCCTGATGATTCCACAGTATGGCCAATGATGATGAAGACCTGCAGGTGGTGGGCCTACATCCAGTATGAAAAAGGACTGGCTCTGTAGAACTTCCTATGACGAGTAGATTCAGAGATTGATTGAGATAGCAGCAGCAGTGACGATGACGATTATCCAGTGACGATGATCCAGAGAAGATGACTTGTGCTAGAAGAATTGTGCTGAGAAATACCTTCCTAGTTAAGAGGGAGTGTTGATGTATATGTAACTTCGGAATGTATTTAACATATATGTATATTGTATTCCTATAGAGATGTTATTATTCCTCTATACGGAAGTGGTTGTATTCCTATAGAGATGTTATTATTCCTCTATACGGAAGTGTCATCATTTTTATTGTAAGTGTCGTAACTTATACTTGATGGGTTATTAGACCACCTTGTTGGGGTCGGCCTTGTATAAGTCATGTGGGTCAAAGGGTTATTAGACCACCCTATTGGGGGTCGGCCCAGTCAGCATTATGTTATGTGGTTAAGTTCGAGCCTACATGAGTTAGGTAAAAGGAAATTCAATTCAAGTATAAATAGAGTGCGGGAGGCACTCTATTTACTCACTCACTTCTCACTCATGCACTCAAGGAGGAGTGGCGCACTTATGGAGGAGGAGGATCTGCTGCTAGGATATGTCTATCTCTTATGGTTGGTTGTATCATTGCTCTATCTATCTCTGAGGAAGTTATTGGGGTTTTTCACCTTTATGGTTTTCCCCAAGTAAATCTTTGTGTCTCTTGTGTGCTTGCATTATTGTGTCCATGATTGATATGCTGTAGATATGTTGTACATGTTGTTCTCTCAATTAAGATCCTAGATCAGATTGAAGTAAATTCTGAAAATTTAACAATATATTTCCAAGGTTAAGTCTTATTTCATATAGTATGCATGTAACATAATTCAAATGTTAAAGTTTCAATTTGCATAGTATGCCTGCATTACAATTCTAATGTTAAGTTTTATTTCATATAGAATGCATGTAATATAATATCAATGCTAAGTTATATTTCGCATAGAGTCTATGCATTACCATTATTCCATTTAGAGCATAGGATATTGTGACAAATGGATATATGTCGCAATTACGTAACAAATCAATATCTTGTCTATACAGTGATATAGTAGATTAGGATTGTAAAAGCATATAGTATTTTAGGATGCATGTGATATAGGCCATATAGTTTTGAAGGCCAACTTTCATTCATGCACCATAGCATTGTAATAATGCTAACATTATTATACAATTGCATTATCGAATTAAATACGGTAGAATCCAAATTCTATGAAGTCCCACTAGAATCGATTGAGGCATTATTCACTAAGGTCACATAATGTTCAGCCTCGTCGTAATGGTAGATATCATCATATTCATATTCATAATGAACTATGAAAACTCTTCGCTAAGTGATGTTGCCATTGTCGAATTATTCAGAATGTTAGAACTCTCATAATATTCATATCAATCGTAATCCCAATGATTTCTATCAACGATTATAATAGAAGTTTAGTATAAAATATCTCTAGCTACACTTTCCCGTGATAGGATAAAAATAGTATAAGTGGATAAAAGAGAAACTGAAAATTCATACCATCGATACCTTCATGCACGGCAATACACACATCTATCTTAAAAACAAAGACGGCTAGCTGAAGCGTATAACATTTCTTGAAGTACTTGAATTATTTTATTATATTACCTGCAGATCTGCGAAAGAAAAGGTCCAATGCTTTAGCTATCAAGCTAAGTAAACCCAAGGGAACCCTATAGGAACCCCTTCAAAAATATGCAAACAAGTCGTCAGTATTATTACTAGAACCATAACACATGAGAAGATAAACATTGTTTTATCGCATTTGATTTATAATCTGTTGTCTTTTATGTTTAGGAATAACAATGGTAATCATGTGAAGTTTCCATTAGTTATTTAGTTAAATATATTTCATTCCGCAGTTAGCATTTTCTTTATGATTTTTCTATATCAAAATTTTTAAATTTTTAGCGATTTTTGGGATGTTGCACGTGGTATCAGAGCGCAAGTTCAAACTCTAGGCCTGATTTAGGCTCACGCGCGCAAACGGAACTTTTAATTCAATTTTATTTTTGCACATAACAGATTGACCTTTAAATTGCAGGTATGGAAATACCAGAAGAATCAGCAGAGGACAAATCTCCTCTCAATAAACGTATTAATAATAATAATTCTGAAGGAATTTATGTTGAATTAAATAACCAGTCTTCTGAAATTTTACGCACTGTACAAGATTTAAAATCTAAGTTAAAAGATGTTAAAGAAGAGAATGAACGGATCCTTAAGGTACAGGAGGAGTTACAACAGAATTTGAGGGAGAATTGTCATATCAATGAAAGAGGCAGAAAATCAGAGATGAAGTCTGATTTTGAAACAATGTCCCACAAACATAAGCATAAGAAAGCAAGAAATGATAAAAGGAACAGTTACTCATCCTCTAAATCTGATCTAAGTAATAATGACTTTAATCTCAGAGAATCTCAGAGAGTTTCAACAAGGAAAGGTCCTAGCCAATGTATCCGCAACTTGTTAGGATGCTCGAGGTAGTTGTTGTTGTAGAGTATACAAAGTTGTCTTTCTCAAAATTCTTGTTTTCGATATGGAAAACATGCCATGCTTTCTGTAGTGACTTCTCAACCATCTAATGGTACAGCCATAAGAAACAATCTTCCTCCAATTCCATCAAATTTGCAAGATGGGCCGGACCAGATTGATTCTTCCCCTTAACATTTTTTTAGCTTGAGAAATGAACACATTCAATATCATGAATTCTATAGGTACTACCACCTCTTTTCCATACACTAGACTAAAAGGAGTATGCTTCGTTATCTTCTTGATTTTGGTTTGTTTTCCCATAGTATCCTTGGTATCTACTCATTCTAGTCATCACAAGTAACAACACAAACCTTTGTCAAGCCTTGCTCAAATATTTTATTAAATGCCTCAACCACCCTGTTTTCTTGTGGATGATACCAACTGCTAGTATGTGTTGCACCATGAATTCCCAAGTCACGGTTCTAATAGTGGAGGTCATGAAATTTTTTATCTTAATCATCAAAATTTTGGAATAGTTTAACTTAGATATAACATTATTAAAATGGGTCTTGTGGCCATATGCATGCTAGAATCCCATGTTGGTGCCACCTCTTCCCATTGGTAAAGGTAGTTGGTCATGGTGATATTGTATCGAGTCCTAAAGTGCCTACAAAGAGGGTTAAAGGGTCTTAAAAATTCTACCTCCCATTTCTCAAAGGTCTATAGCCTAACCATTGGGAGCAGTGGAAACTCATCCCTCTTACAAGGTCATCTCATTTGATAGAAAACATTGCAACAATTAGCATATTCTTTTGCATCCTTGAATGTTGTGGGTCACCATGATATTGCTTGCAACACTTTTTAAGATATGACCTTGCCTCTGTAGTGGACACTTGCCACCCGTGACTATGAATTTCCCATAGGATTCCTGCACGTTCATGGTCCATAATGCACCACTTGATTATTTTGTCTATGCCCAACTTATATAGCTGTATTGCACTTATTTGATAGTTGGAAACCTCAACAACCATATGTTTTATTTGTAGGGATGAGTATCCCTAAGATGAAACTCTCATAGTCAGTAGGATAGTGACGTTTTCCAAATATTCTTCTATTACTTCCACTTTGAACAAACCATAGTCTAGCAACAGGTACTAAAAGAAAAGTAGAGAAATTTGATAATGCATGGTTAGTTCAGCTTGCAACGGGTACTAAAAGAAAAGTTACAGATTTTGTCAAGGATTGTGAAGTATTTATAAGTCAGTTGAAAACGCAAATTAATCTGAATATTTTACCCTTAGGGTCATATGACTTGCTGATTGGTATGGACTGGCTTGAATAGCATAGAGTTTTACTGAATTGTTATGACAAATCTTTTACATGTGTAAATAATGAAGGTAATATAGAAACAGTAAAAGGAATTCATAGGAAGATTTCAGTAAGGCAGATTTCTACTCTACAAGTAAAAAGAGCTACCAGAAAAGGCTGTAAAATGTTTGTTGTTAATGTTATTAATGACGAGTGTACATCTAAAGAAGACAAGTTAAAACTAGAGGATATTCCCATCCTTAGGGACTTTTCTGACGTATTCCCAGAAGAAATTCCAGGACTACCTGCAAAAATGGAACTTGATTTCACCATTGAGTTAGTACCTGGTGCGGTACCAAACTCGAAGGCCCCCTACATGATGAATATTCTGGAGTTAAATGAGTTAAAATATCGACTGAAAGAATTAATACATAAAAACTACATAAGGCCTAGTGTGTCTCCTTGGGGAGCACCAGTAATTTTTGTTAAAAGAAAGACGATACCATGCGATTTTGCATCGATTACCGTCAGCTTAATAAAATGACAATTAAGAACCGATATCCCTTACCCCGCATAGATGATCTATTTGATCAAGTGCGCGGAGCGGAGATATTCACTAAAATTGATTTAAGGTCGGGGTATCATCAAGTCAGGATAAAAGACAAAGATATATTCAAAACTGCATTCAGAACGCGTTATGGACACTACGAGTTCGTAGTTATAACTTTTGGGCTAACCAACGCACCGGTAGTGTTCATGTGTTTAATGAACAACGTTCTGCATAAATATTTGGATAAGTTTGTAGTGGTATTCATTGATGATATTCTGGTTTACTCAAAAACTAAAGAAGAGCATGATGAACATCTAAAAATAATTTTACAAGTACTAAGAGAACATCAGCTTTACACTAAGTTCAGTAAATGTGACTTTTATAAAGATAAAATACAGTATTTAGGTCATATAATTTCTAAAGACGGAATTTCCGTTGACCCAGATAAGATAAAAACAATTAATGAATTCCCTGTCCCTAAAGACGTAATTGATGTACGGTCATTCTTGGGAATAACAGGTTATTATAGAAAGTTTATTGAAGGGTTCTCTAGAATTTCTAACCCCATCACTTCTTTGCAGAAGAAAGGGAAGAAATTCATATGGGATCAAAAGTGTCAAGAAAGCTTTAATAAGTTAAAATAATTATTAACTACCGCACCCATCTTAAAAATTACAGATCCCAATAAGCATTTCGTCGTATGCACGGATGCATGCAACGATGGACTTGGAGGGGTCTTAAGTCAGGAAGGTCATGCCATTGCTTTTAAGTCAAGGAAGTTAAAAATTCATGAAAATAATTATGTGACTTATGATCTTGAGTTGGCAGCCGTGATACATGCACTGAAAATGTGGCACCATCACTTGATTGGAAGGAAATTTATTCTAATGACAGACAATAAAGGTCTAAAGTATTTATTGGATCAAACGAATCTTAACGCAAGGCAAGCTAGATGGCTAGATTTCCTTAGCGAGTATGATTTCAAGATTCAACACATCAAAGGAAAGAAAAACAAAGTTGTTGATGCCTTGAGCAGAAATGCCAAATTAAACTTTGTGGAAGCAATCAGCGTGTTTAAGACAAATATGAAAAATCAGATCGAAGAAGGAATTAAGCAAGACAAAAATTACCGAAAATTACATGATAAAGTGGCTGAAAACTTATCTGAAAATTTATTAACAGATTACAGTATTAATGAAAAAGGCGTCTTAACTTATAAAAACAGAATTTATGTACCTAATATGTCGAAAGTTAAGTTGTTGATTTTGGATGAAGTTCATAAGAGACCTTATTCAAGACATCCTGGTTATCAGAAAATGATAACTATGTTAAGAAAAGATTATTTTTGGCCCAACATGAAGAATGAAGTTGCTAAATATATAGCTATATGTTTTGAATGTCAAACTATTAAAGCTGAACATCAACATCCAGCTGGACTATTACAGCCCTTACCAATTCAAGAATGGAAATGGAAAATTATAAGCATTGACTTTTTTATAGGTTTGCCTAGAAATCAGAAGCAGAATGACTCAATCATGGTTGTTGTTGATAAACTTAGTAAAGTTGCTCATTTTATTCCTGTTAAAACTACTTTCAAGGCCTCTAACATTGCAGATATTTTCATGAAGCAAATTTCTCGCTTGCACGGAATTCCAAAGGTAATTATTTCAGACCGGGACTCTAAGTTCACCAGAAATTTTTGGACAGCACTATTTAAAGGATTAAATACTAAATTAAATTTTATCACTTCTTTCCACCCGTAAACTAGTGCTCAAACAAAAAGGGTAAATCAGATTTTAGAAAACATGTTAATATTGTATGTTAAAGATCAGCCATCTAAGTGGGAAGATTTCTTACATTTAGCAGAATTTGTCTACAATAATAATTATCAAGCATCTACTAAGTTAAGTCCATTTGAGATTTTGTATAGAAGAAAATGTTGTACTCCTATTTCTTGGGATAACCCTGTAGACAGATTAATGTTAGGACTAGATTTATTGAAAGAAATGGAGCTAACCGTGAAACAGGTTCAAGGTAACTTAAAGGTTGCCCAAGATCGGCAGAAAAGCTATGCTGATTTGAAATGCACTGAAAAAGAATTTCAGGTAGGAGACCATGTTTTTGTAAAGGTAAAACCCAAAAAAAGTTCTTTGAAGCTTGGGAGCTGTGCTAAACTAGCACCAAGGTATTGTGGACCATTCGAAATCCTATCAAGGATAGGAGCTGTTGCATATCAATTGGCATTGCCATATAATTTAAAAATCCATAATGTTTTTCACATTTATGTTTTAAAGAAATATGTGCACGATGCTACTCATGTGCTGAATTAGAATGACATACAGGTGGAACCCGAAGGACATTTTTAGGTGGAACTGGACTGTATTCTCGACTGGAGGGAAATTATGCTTCGGAATCGCACCATAGGGCAGGTAAAGGTGCAATGGAAGCACCTTAGCCCTGATGAAGCTACTTGGGAACTGGAAAGTAATATGTGGGCAGCATATCCAGTTCTGTTCCATGAGGAACTTGATGATGAATAAGCAACATCGAGGACGATGTTGAGCTTAAGTGGGGGTGTTTGTAACATACCCTTTTTGCTGGAAAACATTTTGTGTTAGAAAAAATTATGATAACTTTTATTGTAAAGTTTTATGTTGGACAGGTGTCCAAGGATGATTGTAATTTGCACAATATTTTATTATTTAATAAATAAAATAGGAGACAAACACCTAAGAGCACTGTTGAAAGAGTGGTTACTGATCCACTAGGTGGAATGGAATCTGGGGTAGAAGGCAATGGACAAGTGGCAGCATCATGATGCAACTAACTAGTTGTTGGTATGGGACAACTCCCTTGAAATGTGGTCATAGTGCCCTAAAAGATGGGACTGGAGCTTGAGGCTCATTTATTCCAAACTGACCACTAAAGACCTAGGCAGTCTATATAATAGCCATGAAATTATGAATTGTTGGGCTTGGCCCAACAGGGCCATTTTTTATAACATTTTTGAGGCTAGATGGAGCTGAGCTAAGCGCAGCTCAGAAAAGAAGTAAATTTTGGCTAAATATTGGGAGTGCTGCGAAGATGTGCGCAGTACCGAGTTTTGAAGGATGCCGCGAAGATCAGCGCTGCGAAGGTTTAGTGCTGCAAAAGTAGTAGGCCACGTCGAGCAAGTAAAGTTGTGTACTGGACGGAGGATGGCCAGATATAGTGGATAGACTAGCGGTGGTCTACTTTTGGTAAGACTGCTAGAAAGATGTCGAGTTGAGGGCATAAGCAGATTAGGAAAGCGGCCAACTGTACGAGGCAGTTAAGCAGAGGATGGGTCGGGAAAGTGACAGTTTGGAGTGCAGCAGAGTACGTGACCGTTAAGAGGAAAATGGCGAACAGACAATGACTGGGGATGAGCCAGTTGTACACGATCGTTAGAGGACGGACGGCTTGCAGGGAAAGAGACTAGGAGCTGATCCAGTCGCACGAGTCCGTTAGTGGAAGGGCGGCTCGAAGTGGATGACCTGTTGGTGTGTGCACAACAGGAAGGCTGAAAGAGACGGATCTAAGGCGTGGAGGACTGCCACGACAGCAGAATCGCTACCAGAAGACTGCATGATGGTTTAGAGGGACCATAGTAGTTTGGAAGACAATTTTGTATAGGAAAGCGTTGGTGGGTTGGTGGGTTGGTTGGTTGGTTGAGTTATTTTCTCCAGTTGTGACCATATTGTATTGTAATATCTTTAGAGCCAAGAAAATATTGTAAAGTCTCTACAGCTGAGTGTGCAAAGACCTATTTGAGCAAGAAGAGAGCCGCAGCTGAGTGCGCGGCTAAGAACTGTGAACCCTTCCTTAAAAGAAATATCAAACACAGTTCTTGTGGACGTAGCTTCCCATCCGGGGGAGTGAACCACGTTAAATAGTGTGTTGAGCGACTGAATGTTTATATGTGTGTTTATATTTATCTATTTCTGTAGTTGGATGTCTGAATATTGGCTTGCAGTCTGTTATGAGAAGGATTTTATATGCATTCGCCATCAAGAGAGTATGGAATGATATGTTATGTCTGCATGAATGGATGTATGGTTAATATTAGCTTTGCTTCTGGGAACAGTGAATCCATCATCTGCTTGAGAATGGAGAAAGTTGTTTACGTGTTTGAATGGATGCAGTCGATGAATGTATAACAGTTATTTCACACCTGAGGGTTATGCTTAAAATGGTAACATTCTAAGTGTGTGTTATGAGCATTAAGTAGTAATTTAGTTACATGTATGACTAAGTGGATAAGTGGTATTCAGTTCACTACCTTAAGCATGTTACACTTAGTCCAAATATAGGAATTCAAGTGGCAGTGTCCGCAGTGTAGTATTAAGTCCCGCAGTAAGGAAGAAGGTAGATGTGCGGACCGCAGTGTTGACCATCATCGCACAGTCCGACCTTCGCAGCGCACAGCCGGTGCGCTACCGCGAACTCTGTCACAGTCATTAACTCATCACTCACTGTGGACATCTAAATCCGCAGTGCCCCATTAGAAACACCTCGGGTGAGACCTCAGCCTGCTCGCAGGCTGTTGCCGAAAGGGCCGGTGCGAAGGAGTTTTGTTGGTTTAAGGTAACCGCGCAGAATCTAGGTCTTCATAAAACCTCTGGTCAGCATTGTATAGCCAACAAATGGTTCCATTGTCGTGCTAGAATCCGTGATGAGTTCCAGTCGTGATGAGTGACGAAGAGTCTGAGTTCCCAGAAATTTCATTGAACTGGCATCCTGAGAAGCCATAAATCCAGGCTTGGTGGGATAAGACCATAAGAGACTTTAAAAGATAAGAGAACAGACATCCGTGTCTAAGTGACACACAGTGTTCGGATAGATATCTGTTGGACGACATTCACGAGATTTTCTGGGCTACATTTCCGAAAAAGCTGCACGTGTGGATCTTGCGGCTCGCAGAAAAGAAAACCTATTTTCAAGGAGGTGTTCCTACATAGTGGAATCCTGAGCTCATATCACAGCTCAAAGCAATAGACAGCGCATTGACGCGCGCAGTGGACTTTTGGGTCGATCATATGCTAGAAGGCTTTGTCACAGAGTTTGTTGTGGATACGCTCAAATCCTACAACCAAGCAGAGGCACACTTTTTCGCAGGTTTCCAAGGTAAATTCCTGAACAATCTTAGTCTATAAATTAAGATGCTGTTAGCTGAAAAAGGCGTTTTAAGAATGCAATAATCTTTTCAAGTTGTCATGGTAAATAGAATTTATAGCGATTCCAACGAAGATACTCACAACTTAAAAAAGTGGGAAAAGATACAAGTTTAATAAAAATCCTGGAGGCTTTGGACTCCATTTAAATACTGAGATTCCTTCTGATATTGAAAACGAAGCCGCACCCCCATTTACCCCTCAGAATCCTCCACTTGCAGAGCCAACCCCGTCGAATATACAGCTTAGTATGTCTACCCCTATATGCCCTTTTTTTTCACTGCACAGAGTCCTTTACAACACCCTAGCACACCTCAAGGTACCCCCCCGTGTGCTACACCTCCCCCTAGAGCCATGGCCCATACGGATATGAAGCTGCCTATATTCAAAGGGACGGATCTAGAAGATCCTGATCAGCACTGGTTCCTTTGTGAAGCTGTCTGGAGTGTCAGACAGATTCGCAATGATGATGAGAAGAAAGCCCAGCTTATTACCACATTCAGAGATAGAACACTGCACTGGTTCATGAAGTATTATACCACGCAGCCCAGAACCCTGGCAGAGATTAAAGTTGCGCTGATAGCGGAGTTTAAGAAACCAAAGTCTGAATCTCAGTGTATAACTGAGCTGAAGGAAATTAAGCAGAGACCGACTGAATCGGTCTGGGAGATTGTTCAGAAGTTCAAGACCCTATTAGACCAAGTAAGCTTTGTTATAGCTCTGAATCAGCACAAGGAATGGTTCATTGCTGCGCTGTTACCCCACATTAGATTACCATTGATGCAGCAGAAGGTTACGTCGTAGGCAGAGGCCTTAGAGATCGCGATGAAGTTGGAGGCTTCGCTGATCGGTGAGTCTAGTTCTGGGATGACGCATATTCAGAACTAGCTTACCACCCTGACACTGGAGCTGCAGAGTATGAAGAATGGAAAAGAGTAGCGATATGAACCTTGTCACGAGATATGGTGCACGAGTTTCAAAGGAGAAGGGCATGACCGCGAACATTGTCCCCTATACCGCAATTATCTCGGCAGTGGTGCGCCTAACCCCATCAATCAGAACCAGGCACCCTGGTGTGAGATATGCAGAACTACCGGTCATAGACCTGAAGATTGTTACCTAATACAGAAATATGTGAAGACGCCTAAGAATCTATATTGTAATTTCTGTAAATCAGTTGGACATGATAAATCCAACTACCGTGCCTATGAACTAATGAATGAAAGAAAGCGCAACATGGATTCAATGAGAGGCGCTGGCTTGTACAAAGTGCAAGAAGATAACCAGCCAAAGCAAGAAAACACGCATTATGATCAATCTGTCTACAGAAGCCGTGGTGGTGGATACCGCGGTAGAGGAAGAAATACCGGCCCGGCACAAGGAAGAGGCTGCAGCGGGGTCATCTGCTATAACTGTGGCCAGCCAGGTCACGTATCCAGAGACTATGTAAATCCCTGCACCACCTGTAATTATTGTAAATCATTTGGGCATGTTATAGAAGATTGCCCGGTACTAGAGATAGAGATGCAGAAAAGAAGAAGGACAGACACGCCAGCCCCGAACATCCAGTGGATCGCAGCAAAGAACAGACCTGCGGATCCTAGCATTAAAGTAGTCACACACAGTGGAGTGGAGACAGGCCGTGATAGGAGAGCAGAGGCTTCACTTCAAGAGAGCCTCATGCGAAGCAGGGCCCTCTTGAAACAATATGGGTAAGAAAAGCTCCAGGAAAGATGCCTACTCTGGATTTGCTAAAGAACAAAGAAGATTTTGTTGACGCGCGGGATACCTTCAGAGAACCAGCACCTAAATCACCAAGGATCCCACTATGCAGCTAAGTACCATGTGTTGAAGACACACCTGCTACGTATGACAAGAAAAGACACACAACGGATGTTAGCACCTCTGTTGCGCAGTTCCTAAGAAGCTGCATGAAGCTGCTGAAAAATCAAAACGCGATAACAAAGCTGGAGAAGCTCATAAATCTATACGAACCACAGACAAAAGCAGAAAATTCTGATGGCGCACTACATCATATAAAGAAACAGAAGAGGTCGGGCCAAGAGATGAGGCTCACTACGCAGATAGGAGACTTTGAGATGGACGAAGTTATCCTTGATATGGGATCAGAAGTAAATGTCTTGACCAAGTAGACATGGCAACAGATGGGTCGACCAAAGCTATCGTGGTCACCTATCCAGCTGAGAATGGCCAACCAAGAGAAAGTTATACCATTTGGCCGCTTAGCCAATGTTGTGGTTGATATTGACGGAGTACAAAGCCATGCGGAATTTGAAGTCATCGAGATTGTTGACGATAGCCAGCCCTTTCCTACGCTGTTAGGAATTGACTGGGCTATTGACAATTTGGCCATTATAAATTTGAAAACAAAGAAGATGATATTCGAAGGCAAGCATCTGTGGGTTATCGCACCATTGGATCCTGCAGATGGGGACAGATATAGTGAGCCGATTTAGGAAGAATCTAAGGCTCAAGACTTGGACCGGCTGTACCAGATGACTGCGAACCAGGAGGATTACATTAATCCTACTGCGGATGGTGCACTCAGTTGGAGATGCGATAGCTCCTGCGTTCTGACTCGTACGATGGACTGGAAAACTGGCACGATCGCATGCACGAAGTGTCAACTAGAAGGTGTGCGCAGTTCACAAAATCAATGCGCTGGATTGGAAAGGAGGTAAGCCCGATCCCTACATTTGATGGTTCTGCTAACGTTTATACTTTTATTCAAGACTATACTGCAGCAGTTCCAGAAGAGCACTAGTTGCCGGCATTGGATATGGCGATGCGTGGCATACCCGCCAGATGTTGGGCTTCGCACAAACAGCTATTGATCACTTGGGATCAATGCAGAACAAAGATGCAGATTCGGTTTGCAGAAAGGGTTACCTTACCCTTTGAGAAGTTCAACGGGCAGACAGATCCTAGTCAACATTTGGAAGCCTATTCGCAGGCATGGGAAGAAAGGCCACTTGAAGAGTGGGTGCAATTGTTCGTGCATACTTTGGAAGAGGATATTCCGAAGAAATGGTATCTAGACCTCGAGTTATGCAGGGAGACCACAGATTGGGATACATTAACTTCGAACTTCCAGAGAGATTTCAGCTTCGAGGATGAGAACCCTTTAATACACGAGGCACTGCAGATAATCAAGGAACGTGTATTCAGACAAGATTATCCTCGCGAAGACATGTCATGGGAAGAATTATTCAGCACAGATGATAGTCCTGCGAACATACACTCAGAATGGAAAGAACATGAAGAACATATGATAGAGTGTTATAATCTAGCTGAAGATTATGAGCATGGAAGAGAAGAAGATGAAGATGATCCTCGCAATATCAATATACCAGAGTCAGAAGGTGCGCGTGATATAGAAGGACCGCCATTGGAAATCCCGGACATGAGTGGTCCGGTTAAGACACAGAAGGTGAACATCGCCACGAGTGAAGAGCCGAAGTTCTCATCTATCGGAGACCACTGGGATGATCAGACTGTCACGGAGATTGCAGACACTTTGCACGAATATCAGGAGCTATTTTCAACCAAGTTTACAGAGATGAAAGGAATATTGGGTGACTTAGGAGTCATGAAAATCCCTTTGAAGCCAGGCGCTAAGCCTGTGAAGCAGCGACCATATAGACTGAATCCACGGTATAAAGAGAGAGTCCACGCAGAGTTGGACAAAATGTTAGAGGCAGGAATCATTGAACTTGTCGAGGAATCTGAATGGATCAGTCCTATGGTTGTCCAGGACAAGAAGACGAAGGGTGAGATTAGGATTTGTGTCAATCTCAGAAAACTTAATGATTCCTCTATGCATGAACCATTCCCTACTCCGTTTACAGATAAGGTACTTGACAATGTTGGAGGGAATGAGGCCTATTCCTTTACTGATGGTTTCTTTGGTTATCATCATATCAGAATTGATCCTGCAGATAGGCATAACACGACATTTGCTACAGAATGGGGGTCGTTCCAGTATACAGTGATCTCGTTTGGTCTGAAGAATGCGCTTGCCATCTTCTCCAGAGTTGTCGTCGCGGCATTCAAAGATTTCATGCATAAGTTTCTGGAAGCATATTTTCATGACTGGACTGTCTTTGGTTTGCTGAAGAAACATTGCGCGAACCTGAGGATGATGCTTGATAAGTGCCGCCAGCATCAAATATCATTGAATTTAAAGAAGTGCATCTTCTGTGTGCCCTATGGAATTTTACTGGGACATATTGTTTGCAAACAGGGATTGATGGTCGACCCTGCGAAGATTTCCATCATTGTAAATTTGCCTACACCAACTTCAGCTAAAATGTTGCTCTCTACCTTGGGCCATACAGGCTATTACAGGAAGTTCATTAAAGGTTACGCGCAGATCACCGCATTAATGGAGAAGTTGTTGAAGAAGGACGTGTCGCTCGTTTGGAACGAGGAATGCGAACAGGGTTTTGACACCCTTAAAGAAAAGATGGTTACCGCGTCGATCCTAGTCTTTCCAAACTGGGAAAAGCCATTTCATGTTCATGTGGACGCATCATGCATTTCCCTGGGCATTGTGTTAGCTCATCCAGGAGAAGGGGGTATTGACCACCCCATCGCATTTTCTAGTATAAAGCTATCGACAGCAGAGAAGAACTATACCACTACTGAGCGGGAAGGACTTGCGATGGTATATGCCCTTCAGAAGTTTAGACATTATCTACTTGGTGCGCACTTCCTTATGTTCACTAACCATTCTGCATTGAAATACATGGTCAATAAGCCAGTGTTAGGGGGGCGTATATGTAGATGGTTGTTGCTATTCCAGGAGTACGACTTCGAGATCGTTGTTAAACCGGGCAGGCTGAATTTGGGACATGTCCACTTGTCTCGAATTGAGTCAGGAGAGGAGCCAACGAACATTGAAGATAGTATGCCTGATGCGTAGATGTTTTCTATACAGGTTGCAGATGATTACTATAAGGATATCATTGATTTTCTGACAACAGGGCTGACAGCGCAAGAATTTTATGTTCAACAGAAGAAGCAGCTAGTAGTCCGCGCCGTGGATTTCACTATCATTGTAGGTTAGTTATACAAACTCAGACCAGATGAAGTCCTGCGCAGATGTGTACTCAACCACAAGAAACCATATATACTAGCAGATGCGCATTCAGGGTTCGCGGGAGGTCATTACGCAGGAAGGGCTACTGCACAGAAGATATTATGCACAGGGTTGTGGTGGCCTACCATCCACAAAGATTCTAAGGAGTACTACAGGAACTGCGATGTCTGTCAGAGGACAGGGAAGCCGTCGCGGAGAGATGAAATGCCATTGAACCTGCAGTTGACCTTACAGGGCTTTGAGAAGTGGGAAATTGATTTTGTGGGACCTATAAACCCACCAGGGAAGAGAACTGGTGCAAGGTATATCATTACTACCACGGATTACCTCACCAGATGGGAAAAAGATAAACCAGTGAAGGACTGCAACGCAGGTACTGCCGCGTAGTTCATTTTTTAGGAAATTTTGTCAAGATTCGGCTGTCCAAAAATTTTGATGAGTGATCAGGGCACACACTTTCTGAATAAGACCATTGAAGCCCTCTCAGAGGAGTTCCACATTCGGCATCACCGCAGTATGCCATATCATCTGCAGGCGAATGGAACTGTTGAAGCTTTCAATAAGATACTGGAAAACGCGATGACGAAGGTGTGCAACGTAAACAGGGATGATTGGGACTTGCACATCTCGTTTGTACTATGGGAATACAGAACAACTTGTAAGAAGTTGACGGGACAGACACCCTTCCGGTTGGCTTATGGGCAGGAGGCCATAATTCCAATGGATTACATTGTCCCCAGTCTGAGGATTGCTGTGTTCACCGGAATGGCAGACCGTGAAGCATTAGATGAAATACTTCTACATTTAGTCAGCTTGGAGGAGGATCGTTTCATTGCAGGCTTTCAACAGCAAGTCTAGAAGGATCGTGAAAAGGCATGGCATGATCGCCATATTAGGAACAAATGTTTTCAGGTAGGTGACTTAGTCCTCCTCTATGATAGAAATTTCATGAAATTTCCTGGCAAGTTTAAAATGCATTGGCTTGGCCCATATATTGTTATGTATGTCACTAACAGTGGTGCAATCCAGTTAGCCACTTTAGCTGGTGATACTCTACCCACTATGATAAATGGAAGCAGACTTAAATTGTACCGCGATAGTCCTGCTTCGCAGCACATGGAAAGATAAACGCGGGGAGAAATTTCTAAGTGTCAAGTACAGTTGAAATTGGGCACTAGAAATGTATAGAGTCTGTACATGTATCATAAAGGAAGAATGTATGAGCAGCGCAGCACTGCTGAAGCTGCGCAGGAACGAGGAAGAGAACAGTGGAAAAACAGTCGCGCAGTTCAAAGATCAGTACCACGAAGCAACTGCGCAGGAGTCCAAATCATTCGTCGCACCGTTCAGTGCACCATTCAGAGAAAAATAGCCATTGCATGGCTTTTGAGAAAATAGCCGTTGAAATGACCGTTGCAGCAACCGCTTCAGCATTTAAAGGGAAGATAGTCGTTCTGGATAGACTGACGGATGGAAACACCGAAAGATCCGATGGATTTGGCCACTAGAGGTCGCATTTAATGCATATCTAGCCGTTGAAGGGCGCGGGAGGGGGTTTGCTGCGACTATAAATAACAACACTTGGAGACTCATGGGTGTTACCGAACAATTAGAATTTTCTTGCGATTAACCCCCCCGAGCTGGTAGTCATCTGTATTATGTCCGCCATAGCCTCTATCTCATTAGTGAATGTTTAAACCACGTTACACAGAGCAAGAGCTTACTATTGAAGAAGCACTGAGGATCTTTCAGCACGAAGGGATTCAACAGCTAATGAAAACTGCAATTAAGAAGGTCGTTGTAGAATAAGGTCAAGGATCCTGCAAATCACCAAGGATTAATCTGACAATGTAGGATAAGGGAAAGGAAACAGTGAGTGGGCCCTGAAAAAAGCATCCCAAGCCGGGTTCGATGGGAACAAGGCAACCCATATTCATGAAGGATATCCCATTGAAGATGACCCCTGACTATATCTCACCTCGGGCGTTCGATGCCCATGTGTATAAGTTAGTAAAGAATGCCAAATATGATATCCCTCTATCACCAGTGTGCAAGCATCTGGAAATTACAACCAACCTCTTAGGGAAGATCCCAGACTGCAAATGGGAGGATTATGACCTTTTGGGAGTAAAGAAAGAATAGTCGCATGATCCCAAGTACCCAGATTTTCAACCAGATAAATATATGTGCTGGAAAAAGGATGCAAAAGGGGAACTGAATCTAGTGGTCGAAAGCTGGTTAACACCGGTGGTGCAGTCAAGACTGTTAAACCTGCTGCGACTACCCCATTTTGAGAGGTAGGTCGAGCTGAACATCGTGGTTCGCACCCTGATGGCGCGAATCCACCAAGGTTATCTATGGATGGACAGGAAAATTGATATCAATATCGACTTAATCCACCTCATTACCGGATTAAATAAGCGCGGCCAGGATCTGAAGTTGTTTTTCCAGGGGAAGAGCAAGGAGAAGGAAGCAATGGCCAAGATGAAAAAGAGCCACTCGCCAGTGAAGGGAAAGAGAGGTTTCCCGACATACGACATTCAAGATAGAGCAAAAAAGTTCATCACATAGTTTCTCGCAGCAAAGGTTTTAAGGACGGCAAGACCGACGGAAGTGCCCGCGGGCGCAGTGCTGCTTGGCGCCGCAGCAGCTGAAGGCACAAATTTTAACTGGTGCCACTACTTGTTGAATGAGTTCATGGAGGAACTCAATGACATCCAATCGAATGGGGGCAACTTCCATTTCACATGGTTGATTGTCCTCATCGCATTCATCGGGTGGAAGGAGCCGAAAAACTTTGTTGGCGTCAGTTTTGACAGATCGGATCCTAGAGGAGTCAAGTACATGAACCTCTGGGAAAATATCAACCCGGAGCGCCAGCACGCTACCCAAGAAGTCTTCTATCAATACTACATGTAGCTACGCGATGTCATCACATGCACACCTAGAATAACCAAGCAGGTAACTAGAAAATATATACGTATTGTCCATTTTAGCGCTGATATGAGCTGTGTGTGTATCTCTCCCAAGGCCAACATGAAGAAGCCGCAATGGTACCCGGGAAACTACAATATGACGGAGGAAGATATCGACTTGATCATGAAGGAATGGCCCGCCAACTACTGCGTTGAAGTCCTGGAGGTCACCAGCGATTCCAGAGATGATGAAAGAATTCATCCACCCTATCCGATTATTGAAGAGAAATACAAGGAGAAAGGCAAGAGAAAAGAGCCGAAAAGCCCATCCTATCCTAGGGCAAGAAAGAAGCAAAAGGCGACGAAAACTCCCATGGATACAGTTTTGAAAGAAGACGATTTTGACATGATTGCGGACAAAGTGACTAAGACCCTTGGAGAATTCATGTCAGAAAAGGAGAAACACGATAAGGCCATTCAGGATGACCTTCAGAGGAACTGGATCTCAATGCAAGGGCTCATGAAGAAAATGGACGATGTGCACAATAGCCTACCTTCGCCACGCATCGCGGGGGCTACAAGAGCTTCGCAGCAGGCACCATCCCCACTCACTGTCGCGCTGCCATTAAAAATGAGACTTGTCCATATTGACTCCATGGTCGTAACATTGCCTATGTCGAAGGACATGGCTCTGGACACAACAAATGTTGATGCAGTTGAGATCGACTTGGCTAAGATACCACTACCTGGTCTGCATTATTTCCACACGCAGGTGGTTGATGAGATGCGCGATAGAGCCACGCAATCAATGAAAGCAGAAGCTCAGTTACAAGCCGCAAACAAGCAACTCGAGGAGTCGAGCACGTGCACCATGCTGATGATGGGAGATGAACAGCAACGTCGAATAAAATTGGATTCTACAATCAATTTTGTTGCGGAAAATATCGAAGGAGTGCAGATCCAAGATAATCCTGAGGACACGGTCTACAGAATAGAAGATAGGGTGCGGACCCTAGAGTCAGAAATGGAGGACAAGAAAGTCATATATGAGGCAGATATCAATCTGCTTAAGCAAAAAGTGAACCATCAAGATCAGTTAACTGAGAAGCAGAAGAGAGAAGCTGAAGTAAGGACTGTAGCAGAGAGCATCGCAGCAGAGGTTGCAAAGTGCCATGGATTACTTGATTATTCCTTGAAGGCGTTCACAGCCCTTGAGGAAAATCCAGGGCTGCAGCAGACAAAGACCACGGTAAAGGAGAAACAGACCACATTGGAAGCCATGGAAGCAGAGGTGAAGACTTTGCCAGCACAAGACAAGCTACAAAAATTCCGAGAAATATCTACCCTCAAGAAGGAAGTACAGATCTTAAGAGAAAAGGAGACTGCGCTGGACAATCAGTCGCAGCCACTCCTCGAAGATGCTTTTGTAGTGTCGCAACGCATAGAAGACAAATTGAAAGAGATGTGCGCTAACCAAGACACGGTAGAAGCCCAAATTGGCGAAGAGATAACACCTAAAATGGTTGAGACCGTCAAGCAAGTGGAGTAGGAGGTCAAAGAAACAATGGAAGAGCTGACGAACGCCTACAGCGAGTTCGCAGCAAAACTAACTACTCAGGTTGGAGAGAATGACCCCATGGTGGAAATTGAAAGTGGCTCGGGGACGAGCCACATGTAAGTGTTAGCGGCATGTTGGGCCTGGCCCAATAGGGCCATTTTTTATAACATTTTTGAGGCTAGATGGAGCTGAGCTGAGCTTAGCTCAGAAAAGAAGTTAATTTTGGCTAAATATTGGGAGTGCTGCGAAGATGTGCGCAGTACCGAGTTTTGAAGGATGCCACGAAGATCAGCGCTGTGAAGGTAGTAGGCCACGTGGAGCCAGTAAAGTTGTGTATTGAACAGAGGATGGCCATATATAGTGGATAGACTAACGGTGGTCTACTTTTGGTAAGACTGCTGGAAAGATGCCGAGTTGAGGGCATAAGCAAATTAGGAAAGTGGCCAACTGTACGAGTCCATTAAGCAGAGAATGGGTTGGGAAAGTGACAGTTTGGCGTGCAGCAGAGTACGTGACCATTAAGAGGAAAATGGTGGATGGACAATGACTGGAGCTGAGCCAGTTGTACGCGGTCCTTAGAGGACGGACGGCCTGCAGGGAAAGCAACTGGGAGCTGAGCCAGTCGCATGAGTCCGTTAGTGGAAGGGCAGCTCGAAGTGGATGACCTGTTGGTGTGTGCACAATAGGAAGGCTGAAAGCGACGGATCTAAGGCGTGGAGGACTGCCACGACAGCAGAATCGCTACCAGAATCCTGCATGACGATTCAGAGGGACCATAGTAGTTTGGAAACCCTAAGGGTTTTGGTCTTCAATGTTGTAAAGACATGACCTTCGGGCGTGATCTATATTAAGAAGACAATTTTGTGTAGGAAAGGGTTGGTGGGTTGGTTGGTTGGTTGATTTAGTTGCTCCAAACAAGAGAGGTTGGTCATTGTGACCATATTGTATTGTAATATCTTTACAGCCAAGAAAATATTGTAAAGGCTCTGTAGTTGAGTGCGCAGAGACCTATCTGAGCAAGAAGAGAGCCGCAGCTGAGTGCGCGGCTAAGAACTGTGAACCCTTCCTTAAAAGAAATATCAAACACAGTTCTTGTGGACGTAGCTTCCCATCTGGGGGAGTGAACCACGTTAAATAGTGTGTTGAGCGACTGAATGTTTATATGTGTGTTTATATTTATCGATTTCTGTAGTTGGATGTCTGAATATTGGCTTGCAATCTGTTATGAGAAGGCTTTTATATGCATTTGCCATCAAGAGAGTATGGAATGATATGTTATGTCTGCATGAATGGATGTATGGTTAATATTAGCTTTGCTTCTGGGAACAGTGAATCCATCGTCTGCTTGAGCATGGAGAAAGTTGTTTACGTGTTTGAATGGATGCAGTTGATGAATGTATAACAGTTATTTCGCACCTGAGGTTTATGCTTAAAATGGTAGCATTCTAAGTCTGTGTTATGAGCATTAAGTAGTAAGTTAGTTACATGTATGACTAAGTGGATAAGTGGTATTCAATTCACTGCCTTAAGCATGTTACACTTAGTCCAAATATAGGAAGTCAAGGGGCAGTGTCCGCAGTGTAGTATTAAGTCCCACCGTAAGGAAGAAGGTAGATGTGCGGACCGCAGTGTTGACCATCGCCGCGCAGTCTGACCTTCGCAGCGCACAGCCAGTGCGCTGCCGTGAACTCCGTCACAGCTATCAACTCATCACTCACTGTGGACATCTGAGTCCGCAGTGCCCCATTAGAAACACCTCGGGTGAGACCTCAGCCTGCTCACAGGCTGTTGCCGAAAGGGCCGATGCGAAGGGGTTTTGTTGGTTTAAGGTAACCGCATAGAACCTGGGTCTTCATAAAACCTCTGGTCAGCATTGTATAGCCAACATGAACTGAGGTTCATCACTTTTCCTGACGAGGAAATTTACCTTGGGGTTTTGTTGTGTTTGCACCCAAGAGATTTGATGAGGGGATATGCTAAGTTGTTGATCATGTTGTGAGTCTGCCAAACTCTATTGAGTTTAGGAGTTTGATGCTAAGTGCTGAAGGCATGTTTTTGCAGGAGTTTGATGCTGAGTGTTGAAGGCATTTTTGAGTGCCTTGCTTCTACACAGATTCCACCTACTTAGTGGTTCATTAATCAGGCTAGGGGGTTCACAAGAAGCCAGCAGTTGGGTTGCTTCTTCTGGAATAGGTTGGGAGGAACAGGACTCCTTGGGTTTTTTTCGGCCCTATCTTCATCTAAAGGTTCCATTATCTTTTCTATTTCCATACATTTTAAAATTCTGTTGCATAGTAAGTTTTACCGTTTTATTTTATAAATTTATTTCAGTTTCCTGAGTAAGTTAAGATTCTGTGTAGGAATGATTTTGATTGAATAAAATAAGTCTCTGCATTTTTCCCCATGCAAATGGATCTGCATCATACTCTAGTACAGAGATAAATTAAGTCAGATAGATCAAAGATAGGCAAATAGCCAGGTGATTGAGAAGATGAAATTGTTATGTTTTCTTAAGTTTCTGCTTACTGTTAAATTTCTGTGTATACATGTATCAGTGTCTTCTTTATCATTTTATTTACAGACAATTGTTTTCCTAAATGAACAGTAATGTTTTCTTCATTCCATAAATATCTTTTGTCTCGAAACAAATATTTTTCTTTTCTAACAGTATAAGAATTGTCTCTTTGTATTATAGTAGTTAAAATGTATATGTTTATATCATAACAGTTGCATATTCAATCTCAACATACAGTATATTGTTATTTTTCCCTTTTAAAAACAGTGCACAGAATTACCTACAACTATTGCTATGCTTTATTTCAATACATTCCAGACAGAACCGAGATATGGCTTCAACATCACAACAGGTTTCCAAACTTAAGATTTCATTTCTCCTTCATAGTATCATCAATTCTTGGCTCTTGGCCAACATTTAAACAGTTCATAAAACATAATGTCAACCACATATTCTATTGCTACAAATTTAAATATATAAACAGTATTCGTTTCCTATAGATCTCAACGAGGAGCAAAATCGAAATAATACATTGTAAACAAAGTCAAACCCTACCCTTGATTTTCTTATAGAATAAAAACGTAGTGTTTATAACATCGATGAACTACACACAGGCCGAAGCCTTCCATAGATTTCAAACATCTACCCATTGTTCATTGAAACTCATAAATTTTACATTACCCTAGTCTGTGGATAAGAATGATTTCCCCATGACTGTTACATATTGCAGTTCATTATTCTACGAAGGAAACGATAGCAAGGAAGTACCAAATCTTTGTTTGCAAAACCATAACCTTTTTATACATCAAAGCTTAAATGCAGAACCATTTTAAAACAAGTTTTTACTCCTACATTTTTACACATTCAAATCACAGGTTACTTCCAAGGTTCGAAACCCCAAAAGACGAATGAGACAATTGTTACAAAACTGACTTATTACAGTCTTGTTTAATAAAAAATTCGACGACAGTAGTTACATTGTCCATTGGACACAAAAATCTAAAGAACCTGTTATTCTAACCAGGTAAGCTGAAAGGAATCCATACTACAAACATCAAATACAACACAGTACTGGAATCTCATTCCAAAAACCACAAAATGGTTCAAACATCAACAATGTCCATTCTGACAGGAGAACCTACGAAGGGATTTTCCACCGGGGCTTACTTCTTCATAACTAGAAGGTTATTTATTCATAATATCACAGAGTAAAGCAACATAGCTGGTATGTGATCTAGTTCTCTTCTTTGCTTTGTGTTCTTCTTCTGGAATGCCATATCTTTCTGCATCTTGAATGTGCCATATCTTTCTGCATCTTGAATGAGCTCTCTAGCCCTGCAGGTTTCCTCTTGTGAGAGTTATTCTCACGAGGTGGATCTACATGTATTTGTGGATATTCAACTTCACGATCTACTTCTGGAATCCATTCAGTCATGGTGATGTCTTGAAATCTGTTTTCCTTTGGTTCTTCATGATCTTCAACAGGTGTCTTTATTGATTTGATATAGGCTGAGTTTTCATCAAATGTTACATCCTTGCTGACATCAATCTTCTTGAACCCTGAAAAGTATATTCTCTAAGCCTTCGAGCTTTCACTGTACCCCACAAAGATGCCCTTCTTTCCTGAAGGATCTAGCTTTGTCCTCTTTTCTTTTGGAACATGAGTGTATACTGGACAACCAAATATTCTGAGATGGCTGACTTCAGGCTTCTTACCAGAGAAGACCTCTTCTGGTGTCTTCTTGTCCAATATCTTGTGAGGTGTTCTGTTCTGCACATATACAGTTGTCCTAGTTGCTTCTGCCCATAGATGCATAGGAAGATCCTGGTCATGCAGCATTGCCCGTGCTGCTTCCATGATTGCTATATTCTTCCTTTCTGCAACTCCATTCTGTTGTGGATTGTAGGGAGCAGTCAACTCCCTCTTAATCCTTGAATCACTGCATAGCTTCTTGAAGTTACCTGAAGTGAATTCTCCACCATTGTCTGATCTGAATGTCTTTATATTCTTATCAGTTTGATTTTCCATCAAGGCTTTGATTTCCTTGAACTTATCAAACACTTCATCTTTGTTCTTCAAGAAATAAACCCAAGTCTTCCTGGAGAAGTCATCAATGAAAGAGACATAGTAAACATACCCACTCAGAGAACAGGATGACATCGAACCGCATACATCGGAGTGGATAATTTCCAAGATTCCTTTTGATTTGCTTTCACTACTTGGAAATGCCTTCTTTATGTTCTTTCCTTTTGCACAGCCTTTGCAAACACCTTCATGCTTGGTCTTGATTTCAGGAAGACCTTCTCCAGCTTTGCTTACAATTGGTAGTGCTCTGTAGTGTACATGTGCAAGCCTTCTATGCCAAAGTTCACTTGGCTCCATGGATTCATGTACCATGGCATGTTCAGGTTGTCCCTTCAATTTGTACAATCCTCCCTCTTGTTCTCCAATCACTACTGCATCATCAATAGTTTTACCCTTTGGCCACATTAGAACTTGGCCATCTACAAATGCAACCATCATGCCTTTTGCATCTAATGCAGATATGGAGAGTAAGTTCTTCTTGAGCCCAGGTACAAATAACACATCTTTCATCTTTAAATACTTTCCAAAGTCTAGGTTGTAGGGGGCTTCCCCTCTTCCTTTGATAGGGTATTGATAATCATCCCCAAGTTTCACCTTATGGGGTGATTCATGTTCAGATAGATTTACAAAAGATTCTTTAAACCCAGTCATTGTTAAGTTTTAAACCAAATAGACTAGCAAGATCACTGAAAGAAACATAATCACAAGATAGACACAGAATTTACCCTGGGAAACCCTCACGGGGTAGAAAACCCAACAAAGCTTTCCTCAATAACATGATCAACCAAAATACAAGATGTGCTCCAAGACTTGTCCTTCTTCTCTACCTCACATGCAGACCTCCTAGACACAAGTGCGCTACTTTCTTAGTTGTGGAAGTGTGTCAAATGAGGAGCTCTCCTCCTCTACTTATACTAGATCCTGACTGACCAAAATCCCTAATGGGGCCGACCTCTCCTGGAGAAGTCTAATAACCCCTAAAATATAAACTCAGGGTCGACCCCCACATGGTGGGTCTAATAATCCTAGTTACCACAAACCATCGGAGGAATAAACATCTCCGGATACATAATAGAATTGCCTCGGAGGGATGAAACATCTCCAGAATAATAATGTACAAATATAATATTCTTAGAAGTTACAATATTCAACACTCCCCCTTAACGAGAAGGATATTATAACAACATCTGCAGGAGCAAGGAGTCATCGACTACATCATACATGATACATCTATATATCATCGGAAGCTTTCTTCAATACATCATCATCAGTAACTCAACTAGTTACTGGAACATTAACATCATCATCATCATACGATCATCGGCATCGTCATCACACAATCATCCGCATCGTCATCTCATGATCATCAGCATCGTCATCTCACGATCATCAGCATCGTCATCTCATGATCATCGTCATCTCACGATCATCATCATCATACGATCATCAACATCGTCATCTCACGATCATCAGCATCGTCATCATCATCTCATGATCATTAGCATCGTCATCTCATGATCATCAGCATCGCCATCATCATCTCACGATCATCAGCATCGTATACCCTGCAATACACATGGTCATATTACAGGATGATCAATCCTGCTTTCTTTAGGACATAGGTCCATGGATGATGCAATCCTGTCATGTACCTTTTGAACCGAGGTCCAAGGACGATCCAGTCCTACCATGTACCTTTTGAACCGAAGTCCAGGGACGATCCAGTCCTATCATGTACCTTTTGAACCGAGGTCCAGGGACGATCCAGTCCTATCATGTACCTTTTAACTGAGGTCCAAGGACAATCCAGTCCTATAATGTACCTTTTGAACCGAGGTCCAGGGATGATCCAGTTCTATCATGTACCTTTTAAACCGAGGTCCAGGGACGATCCAGTCCTATCATGTACCTTTTGAACCGAGGTCCAAGGACGATCCAGTCCTACCATGTACCTTTTGAACCGAGTTCCAAGGACAATCCATTCCTACCATGTACCTTTTGAACCGAGGTATAGGGATGATCCAGTCCTATCATTCAATTCTCGGAGACCTCATGTCTACGACTCTCTTTAGGACTGCAGTCCAAGGATGATCCAACCCTCATTCTCGGAGACATCATGTCTACGGCTCTCTTTAGTACTACAGTCCAAGGATGATCCAACCCTCATTCTCGAAGACATCATGTCTACGGCTCTCTTTAGGACTGCAGTCCAAGGATGATCCAACCCTCATATGTCCACTAAGGACTTCATTCTCGAAGACATACGTCTACAGCTCTCTTTAGGACTGCAGTCCAAGGATGATATAATCCTCACATGTCCACTAAGGACTTCATTCTCGAAGACATATGTCTACGGCTCTCTTTAGGACTGTAGTCCAAGGATGATCCAATCCTCACATCAATACAGGTACAAGTATCCTCATCCATACAAGTACATTAATATATGTGCATATATCATCAATACAAGTATTCTCATCAATATGTAATAATACATGTATCATCATCAAAGCATGTCACCTCATCAATGCATCAAAGCACATATACATATATCATCAAAACATGTATCCTCATCAATACATATATCATCAAAGTAAAAGAAAAATAATGTAAGTATTCTAAGTGTAATAAATCTAAATCTAAATAAGCATAAATATCTAAGAATGGTAAACAGGTATCCTCATCATCAGTGACGATACTACTCCCCCTTTCGAGGAGGGTCCTTTTGAGCTACACCAAGCTTGTCTCGGAAGTATTCAAATTTCACACGAGACAGGGGTTTGGTTAATATATCAACAACTTGTTCCTCGGTACTCACATACTCGAGTTTGATAGATCCTCTCTGCACCATGTCTCGTATATAAAAGTATCGGATCTCTATGTGTTTTGACTTATCGTGGAATACAGGATTTTCTGTCATTTTGATACAACTTTGATTGTCACACATGATCACAGTGGTTTCCATCTCTAAGTCAAACACTCCATATAATAGTTTCCGAAGCCACACTGCTTCACAGCTAGCAGAGTAGGTAGCTATGTATTCTGCTTCAGCAGTACTGAGAGCCACACTAGATTGTTTCTTGCTGAACCATGAGATCATGGCAGATCCAAGACCATAACATCCACCTGATGTACTCTTTCTGTCTGAGATACTTCCTGCCCAATCAAAATCTGAGTAACCATGTAATCTGAGTTCATGATTTCCAAGATAATATAGACCAAAATCTAATGTACCCTTTAGGTACCTCATTACATGCTTTGCATCTATTAAGTGAACCTTTCTAGGTTCTACTAGATACTAACTCAGGGTATTTACAGCAAAGCATATATCTGGCCTAGTATTTGTTAAATACATCAAAGACCCAATGATTTGTCTATATAGAGTTATGTCCACTAATTCTGATGTGTCATTAACTAATAACTTCAAGTTGGAGTCCATGGGAGTGGCCATGGCCTTACAATCCAACATATCAAACCTTTTTAGAATCTCCACAGCATACTTACCTTGATTTAGAAAGATTCCTTTTGGTTCTTTCCATACTTCTAGACCTCAGAAGTAGTGCATTAATCCGAGATCTTTCATCTCGAATTCTGAAGAAATCTTCTTCTTGCATTCAATCATCTGTTTCTCATTTCCGGTTAGAAATAGATCATCTACATATAACAATAGTATAACTGGTTCATCATCCATTACCTTGAGATAAATATTAGGGTCAACTTTACTCTTGGTAAAGCCCATGCTTGTTAAGAAATTGTCAATCCTTCCGTACCAAGCTCTGGGAGCTTGCTTTAATCCATATAATGCCTTTTTCAGTTTGCATACATGAGTTCTCCCGTCTTTAACCTCAAACCCTTGTGGTTTCTCTATGTACACTTCTTCTTCAATTACACCATTCAGAAAAGCTGTCTTAACATCCATTTGATGTAATTTCCACTTCATCATAGATGCAAGTGCCATGATAGTTCTAATTGAAGTATACCTAGCAACTTGTGCAAAAGTTTCTTCATAGTCAATTCCCTCTTTCTGAGAGAATCCTCGGGCTACAAATCTTGCCTTATATTTTTCAATGCTACCATATGCAGCATGTTTTATCTTAAAAATCCACTTGGAAGAAACCACACTTTTATCTTTTGGTTTGGGAACTATATCCCAAACATCATTTTTCATTATTGACTGATATTCTTCTGTCATTGCTTCTATCCATTCTTTCTTCTGAGCTTCCTCTTCATAGCTAGTAGGTAGTTGATCCACAAGATCACACATCAAGGCCACATAGTTGGATACTAGCTTTGGTTTCTTTCTTTCTCTAGTGGAGCCTTCAGGAGATCCATATCTTTCAGCTCCTTGAATAATGTCTCTATCCCATGTTGGCCTTCTTTTCCTAGATAAGTTTGTAATAGGGGGTTCTTATGGTTCCATCATGTCATGGTCCTCTGGTGTATCATCTTCAAGAATGTGCACAGCTTCTGTGATTCTAGAAGGTGTATCTTCTTCATAGATTTCTTCAAGTTGACACTTCTTGGATTTCTTGAGAGATGCTTCTTCGTCAAATGTTACATCTCTACTTGTTTCCATATGATGAAAACCTGGTATGTCAATTCTGAAGGCTTTGGATGATTCACAATATCCAACAAATATTCCCTTCTTACCAGAAGGATCCAACTTGGTTCTCTTTTCTTTTGGAATGTGAATGTACACAGGACAACCAAATATTTTGAGATGACTTACCTCAGGATTCTTTCCTGTGAACACTTCTTCTGGAGTCTTGAATTCAAGAGCACTATGGGATAGTCTATTCTGCACATAGACTGCTGTCCTAGCTACTTCAACCCATAAATACATGGGTAGATCTTGATCATGTATCATGGTCTTTACAGCTTCCATGATGGTTCTATTCTTTCTTTCAGCCACCCCATTTTGTTGGGGATTGTAGGGAGTGGTTAGTTCCCTCTTGATTCCAGCTTCCGTACAAAAGTCTTCAAATTCCTTTGAAGTATATTCTCCGCCATTATCTGTTCTGAGAATCTTGATTTTATTTTCTGAGAGATTTTCTATTAGGGCCTTGAACTCTTTGAATTTTTCAAAGACTTCATTTTTTACCTTTTAGAAAGTATATCCAAGTCTTCCTTGAATAGTCATTGATGAATGAGAGATAGTATTCAAACCCACTTAGGGAAGTGGTGGGCATGGGTCCACATACATCTGAGTGTATTAGCTCCAAAATGTTCTTAGTCTTTGTTTCACTCTTTGGAAAAGGGTTCTTGACATTCTTCCCTTTTTCACATCCTTTACATGAGCCATTATGATCAACCTTCAAGTCTGGTAATACTATGACCACCTTGGTTACATAGCGTAGGGCTTTATAGTTAATGTGAGCTAATATTCTGTGCCATAGCTCACTAGGGCTGGAGGTTTCATGAGCAAGGGCAACTTCTGGATGTCCCTTGAGCTTATAGAGACCTCCTTCCTCTTCACCAATGACAACTGCATCTTCAATAGATTTTCCTTTGGGCCACATAAGTACTTGACCATATATGAAGGCAACTCTAAAAGCTTTTGTTATCTAGTGCTAAGATAGAGAGTAGGTTCTTCTTCAAACCTGGTACATATAAAATTTCTTTCATCCTCAAGGGTGTTCCAGAATCTAGCTTGTAGCTTGCTTCACCAATTCCCTTAATGGGATATTGGTAATCATCTCCTAGAGATACCTTTTGTGGAGAAGACTTTTCTTCAAGTTTTGAGAGAGTCTTCCTTTGACCTGTCATGTGCTTTGAAGCACCACTATCAATGAGCCATGTATCTTCTCCAAGAGATACAGATCTAGAGAGTGCAGAGAATAGGACATATTCTTCTAGATCTTCTTTCTTTACTTTAGATCTTTTCCTTCGAGGCCTTTCCTCTTCCTCTTCTTCTTCTTCTTCTTCTTCTTCTTCACTATCATCTTCTGCCATATGTGCATGGTGTCTTTTGTGGACAAACTTCTTCTTCTTTTGTGAAGGAAAAAATCTGGAAATGTGTCCTAGTTTAAGACAACTGTAACACTGGACTGTGGAGAGATCTCTTACTGGGTTGGGTCCTCTTCCCTTTTTAACTTTAGAGAAGGGTTGAGATCCTTTGTGGTCAACTTTCTTGAAGTGACCCTTTCTACTTCTTTTGGTGTGAGTAGCCAAGGCTTGGCCATCCTCCTTGAGGAGGGTTTCTCTGTTGGCTACCCTAGCCTCTTCTTGAACACAATCCTCCCACACTACATCAAACTTCATACTTTCTTTTCTGGCACACATAGTTTGTATAAATGACTCCCAAGGTCTAGTGAGACCATTTAGAGCAGTCATCACAAGTTCATCTTCATCAAGAGTATCACCAATGGCATCTAGTTGCTCCTTGATTTGGGAGACCCTTGAGAATTAGTCTTGAATGGATTCTCCTTTGTGCATCTTGGTACTCTTCAACTGAGTTCTTAGGTTCATCTTCCTATTGATGTTCTTTCCCTCATACATCCTTCCTAGGGCATCATACATTTCCTTTGGGGTCTTCTTGGAAGCCACTTGGAGAATCAAGTGGTCTTTAATGGAATCAGCTATGATTATGTTTGCCCTAATCAAATCCTTCCTATGCTTCTCTTTGGCTTCATCTCCTTCAAGTTTTGCAACTTCATCCTTGATATACTGAGCAAGATCATTCTCTTCAAGAATGAGACCAATTCTGTATTTCCATGCTCGGAAATTCTCTATACCTTCTAACTTGTCTTCAAGCTTAGTGCTTGGAGCTATCTTCTCTTGGGGGAGTACAAGAGATAGAATAGTACTTACCTGGAAACTTTAACTTTTTACTTTTCCGGATCTGCAACAGAATTTCTGGTTTATCGCACTTTTGGTAAAACTAGGGTTTGACTTTCCCGAAGTTCTACCCAACCAAAAACCTCGATCCAAAGCTCAAAAGATAGATCTTTAGAAGGGCTATTCAGCCATGCAATCAGAATCCAAAAATACTAACTTTTGAAAAAACCCTAATTTTGGGAGAGAGAGAGAGAGAGAGAGAAATATAATTTCACCTTGTGAAAGATGTTCTATTCAGGCTAGCTCTGATACCATGTTAAGTTTTAAACCAAATAGACTAGCAAGATCACTGAAAGAAACATAATCAAAAGATAGACACAGAATTTACCCTGGGAAACCCTCATGGGGTAGAAAACCCAGCAAAGCTTTCCTCAATAAGATGATCAACCAAAATACAAGATGTGCTCCAAGACTTGTCCTTCTTCTCTACCTCACATGCAGACCTCCCAGACAAAAGTGCGCTACTTTCTGAGTTATGGAAGTGTGTCAAATGAGGAGCTCTCCTCCTCTACTTATACTAGATCCCGACTGACCAAAATCCCTAATGGGGCTGACCTCTCCTGGAGAAGTCTAATAACCCCTAAAATATAAACTCAGGGCCGACCCCCACATGGTGGGTCTAATAACCCTAGTTACCACAAACCATTGAAGGAATAAACATCTCCGGATACATAATAGAATTGCCTCGGAGGGATGAAACATCTCCGGAATAATAATGTACAAATATAATATTCTTAGAAGTTACAATATTCAACAGTCATGTGTTTAGAAGCCCCATTGTCAATTAACCAATCATTACATCCAGGAGAGATAGTACCTGTGAGAGCGGATATTAGAACATATTCATCTTCACTTGATGAATCATCACTTTCTGCTCTAGCCTTCTTCATGGGAGGTTCATCGTCCTCAGCAGCATGAGCATGATATCTCCTTTTGTTGTTCTTCTTTTTCTTGTTGAAGTTATTGTTGTCCTTTTTGTTCTTGGGACAATTTATAGCAATGTGTCCCTTCTCATTGCAGGTGAAACATATTCTCCTTTCTTTGTGGTTGTGTGGAGATTTCTTGAAGTGAGATGGCTCTCTCTTGGGCTTCCCTTTCTTGGTGTGAGTTGTGAGAGCTTGATCTTCATTCCCCATCTTTTCTTCTCGTTCCACAAGCCTTGCTTCTTCTTGAGAGCATTCCTCCCGCAGTCTGCTGAAGGAGATCAACTTCCTTCTTGCACAAATTCCTTGAATAAAGGAATCCCATGACCTAGGTAGGCCATTCAGAGTAGTCAAGACAATTTCACCATTCTCCACCATTTCATCCACCGCTTCAAGTTGTTCCTTGATCTGAGAGACCCTAGAAAAATAATATTGAATGGTTTCTCCATTCTGAAGCTTTACCCCTTTCAATTGGTTCCGCAGGGTCATCTTCCGATTTATGTTCTTCCCTTCAAATAGCTTGGTCAGGGAATCAAACATCTTTTTGGGTGTCTTTAGAGATGACACATGTGGTATGAGATGGTCCTTGATAGAATCAGCAATGATCCTCTTTTCCTTGACCAAGTTCTTCTTGTGGAGGGCTTTAGCCTCTTCTTCCTCTGGGATAGGGACCTCTTCCCTTATGTAAGTATCCAATTCATTTTCTTCCAGGATTAACCCAATCCTATACTTCCATGCTCGGAAGTTATCAGACCCTTCAAGCTTATCTTAAAGCTTGGTGTGGTGAGACATCTTTAAAGAGTACTTCAAATGGAAATAGAAAATATATAGGTCTTACCACTTGATTTGCTGAAAACTGGATCTGGTCCTGGATTGGGGTTTGTCAAAGAAACCCTAAAAATTCAAAATGTGAATTTCAAAATTTTGGAAGGATAGAAAGATGCACCTTGATGAGCTGATCAGCTTGCTATATTTAGAATTTGAAAACTGCAAAGATTCACCCTTCAGAAATGCTTTTCAATCTCCCGCATTCACTAGGGAGGACCCTGAATTAGGGTTTGAGTTTCCCAGAGATTCACCCAACCAAAAATCTCGATCCAAAGCTCTAAACTTTGATTTTTCCAAGGAGCTTCTAGCTATGTCTTCAGATTTCATAAATTCCTATTTTTTAGGAAACCCTAATTTTTAGGGCCAAAACTGAAAGTGCTCAGAATTGAATTCTGATTGGACAGATAGATTCTCCTTGATGAGTAGAGTCAATATACCTTACTGCTTTTCCAAAATCTGTGGAGAGAAACCTAATAAACAAGAAACCCTAGTTTCTGCCACTACACAATGTTTTCTTCTTAGGGAAGCTCTGATACCATGTTAATTTTTGAGAATTAATTCAATATACTCTAGGATCTTTACTGAGAGAATAACATGTATAGCATATTAAGTATAACAATGCATATCAATCACATCAAGCAATCACATGAGACAATAGACACACAAAGTTTCACTGGGGAAAACCATAAAGGTGAAAAACCCCACAACTTCCTCAGAGATAGAAAGAGCAATGATACAACCAAAGTACAAGAGATAGTCTTCTACTAGTAGCTCCTCCTCCTCCTCAACTAGTGCGCCACTTTCCGAGTGATGTACAAGTGAATAATGAGATGATCAAATAGAGAGATCCCGCTCTCTATTTATACTTGTTTTGAGCAGCCTAATAAACCTATGGGGCCGACTTGTCTAACTCATCCTAATAACCCCAGGTTACATAATCCGAGCCGACCCCTCTACTAGGTGGTCTAATAACCCATCAGCAAGTTACACCACTTGCGACACTTGTCAATACAAATGATGACACTTCCGTATAGAGGAATAATACATCTCTATAGGAGTACAATAAAATACATAAGTGAAATACATTCTGAAGTTACATATACATCAACATGCCTGAGTCGATGGAGATGAGTGCCAGACAGATGAGCCAGGGTGAGGCTTTAAACCAAGAGACCTCGTTGCAGAAGAGGATAGTTGACCGCCGTTGTGAGAGGGTGAGACTTCGATGGACTACTACCATATTGAAGATGGATGCTGAAGAGTAAGCAGTCACAATAGATCCTTGTACACGTGTATTTTCCTATCAAGTTGGCGGCTATTGCGGCTAAGTTACCTATGCAGACCGGTATGCATGGTTGATGTACAGTAAGGACTACTTCAGCAAGAGCAGAAACCCAGCATGTTGATGCATCTTTCTTTGTTTTCTTAAGGACGAAGAAAGGCTTTGTTGGTGGGGGAGATGCTGAGGGGGCTGATAGGCTTTCCCTTAGGCCATCATTGTCATATTATAATGTATTAAATGAATGTATTAGTTAATCCCTGATGCATGAGAATTTGGAGCGGGTGTAACCGCTCCAACCATCCATAAGATGTATAAATACACCAAATGATAATGAATAAAGTGGTTGAATGCATTGGATCTAATCCTTTGTCTTGATTATCTTTTTGTGTGTGTTGTCTCTTTGCTTGAATATCATGTGAAAGCTAGGCTTCAACAGGATTCAAGCCTCCTCATTTCATAAATCAACAAAGGAAACCAACATAGGGTGTGACTAAGCCAACAAGGATGATGGGAGACAAGCCAAGAGAGCCACTTCAATGTTGTGGATGTGGAGAGGACCATTTGCTTAGAAACTTTCCATGTCGGAGTGGGAGTGCCAAGAAAGTTCATATCATCCAAGAGGCTGAAATTTATGGTCAGGTGGCAAGGACCATACATAGCATCTATGCAGCACTAGAGGACCACCAAGCAGACCATCAATCAATTATAGTTGAATTTGAAGGTAATATTGCTAAGCAGTTCGTTTCTATTTTGATTCACCCTGGATCTACTCACAATTATAACACTCTTAAAGTTGTTGAGAATTGTGCTTTTAATAAAACAAAGCATAGTAAATAATGGTTGGTTCAACTAGCCACTGGAACCAAAAGGAAATTTAGTGAGATGGTGGAGAAATGTCCATTAGAAATGGATGGGCTCTTCACATGGGAAAATATGAATGTTTTGCCACTTGGTTCTTGTGATGTTTTCATTGGAATGGACTGGTTGGAAGTGCATAAAGTGAAACTTGATTTCTACAACAAGACCTTTGAATGCATTGATGAAGAAGGAAAACTAAGGATAGTAAAGGAAATTTCAAAGGTTTTTTCTATTAGAAAATTTGCATCCTTGCAAGTGAAAAATTTCTTTAGAAAAGGATGCCAATTGTATGCAGCCCGTGTACAAGGTATGACAGAAAATGAAGTTCCCAATTAGTTGGAGGACTATCAAGTCTTGCAAGAATTCAGATATGTGTTTCCAATTAAGTGCTAGGATTTACCTCGAAAAGGAACATTAATTTCACAATTGATCTTATGCCAGTAGTTGTTGTTGAATATTGTAACTTCTAAGAATATTATATTTGTACATTATTTATTCTGGAGATGTTCCATCCCTCCGAGGTAATTCTATTATGTATCCCGAGATGTTTATTCCTCCGAGGAGTTGTGTTAACTAGGGTTATTAGACCCACCATGTGGGGGTCGGCCCTGAGGTTATGTTTTAGGGGTTATTAGACTTCTCCAGGAGAGGTCGGCCCCATTAGGTATTTTTTGGTGGTCGGGAGTTAGTATAAGTAAAGGAGGTGAACTCCTCATTAGACACACTTGCTCACTTGAGAAAAGTAGCTCACTTGTCTGGGAGATCTGCTAAGGAGGAGAAGAAGGAGGGAGCACATCTTGTATTTTGGTTGATCATCTTATTGAGGAAAGCTTTGCTGGGTTTTCTACCCCATGAGGGTTTCCCAGGGTAAATACTGTGTCTATCTTGTAATTATGCTTCTTTCAGTGATCTTTCTAGTCTATTTGGTTTAAAACTTAACATGGTATCAGAGCTGGACTGAATAGGACATCTTTCACAAGGTAAGAATCTCTCTCTCTCTCTCCGGTAAAGTTTAGGGTTTCAGCAAAAAGTTGGTATTATTGAAATCTGATTACATGGCTGGATATCCCTTCTCAAGACCAATCTTTTGAGCCCTAGATCGAACTTTTTGGTTGGGTAGAACTCCGGGAAAGTCAAACCCTAATTCTACCAAAAGTGCGATAAAATTTTGTCTCAGGATCCGAAAAAGTAAAAGATAACTTTTCAGGTAAGTACTACTCTGTCTCTTGGACTCCCCCAAGAGAAGATGGCTCCAAACACTAAGCTTGAAGACAAGCTAGAAGGTATAGAGAATTTCCAGGCATGGAAATACAGAATTGGTCTCATTCTTGAAGAGAATGATCTTGCTCATTATATCAAGGATGAAGTTGCAGAACCAGAAGGAGATGAAGCCAAAAGAAAAGCATAGGAAGGATTTGATTAGGGAAAAGAGAATCATAGCTGATTCTATTAAAGACCACTTGATTCCCCAAGTGGCCTCCAAGAAGACTCCAAAGGAAATGTATGATGCCCTAGGAAGAATGTATGAAGGAAAGAACATCAATAGGAAGATGAACCTAAGGACTCAATTGAAGAGTACCAAGATGCACAAAGGAGAATCCATTCAAGACTACTTCTCAAGGGTCTCACAAATCAAGGAGCAACTAGATGCAATTGGTGATACTCTTGATGAGGATGAACTTGTGATGACTACTCTCAATGGTCTCACTAGACCTTGGGAATCATTCATACAAACCATTTGTGCCAGAAAAGAGAGCATGAAGTTTGATATAGTATGGGAGGATTGTGTTCAAGAAGAAGCTAGGGTAGCCAACAGAGAAGTTCTTTTCAAAGAGGATGACCAAGCTTTGGCCACCCATACCAAAAGAAGAAGAATAGGTCATCTGATCCGGATTTATGTGGGAACGAAACAAAAGATAGCATATACAGAGATATATTGCAAATAACACAGTGATACAGTAAACACATATTCTATTAAATAGCGGAAATAGAACAGACTGTAAAATACAATAGCTAGAATGGTGGTAGCTATCTCTAAGAAGAGATGTGGCCGCTATGCTCATTCGTGCCAAGATGAATACAAAGAGAGGCCGAAAGGGCCTATTTATCATAAGCATGAGGGAAAGAATCCCAAGCATCCAAAAACCTAACCCTAGAAGATGAACCGTCATAAAGTTTGCGGCCCCAAGGTGGTTAGTTGAGCAGTCAACTTCCCGGGGTCATAAATTTTGCATACGATCTCCGTTTGGGGCGCTCGATAGCCCGTTGGGAAGGTCTATCCGAGATTTACAACTTTTGAATGGGCCCAAATGTGTGCCGGAGGCAGCCATTAGGTCCCCCAAATCGCCAAAAAATGTTGTTTAGGGCCTCAAAATGGCTCCGGAAGTTCAGGACCCGAAAACCTACTAAAAATAGTAATTTACCAAAATTGCCAGAAGACTGTTTTGAGCCAATTGGAAGAGGTGGGCCACCACCGATATCCACCTGGATCAATCCTCCCTCCTTAGGAAGCAATGGTCTCCATTGCGTTAAATCCCTTATCATATGTCGAGCTGTGTGTCGAGTTGAGATCTTGGTGCGACATTTGCTGAAGTGGAAAGATTGCCTTACTTTGACATCTTCAGAGGGTTGTAATTGTTGTTGATGGATGCGCTGAAGCTGTTCAACAGTTTTGGTTGTTGTGGTATCCTTGGTATGCACCAGTGCGGATGGTTTCTTTTTGGAGGGGCCCCTTGAATGCGTGGCCTTGCACTGTAGAGGTACCCGAATAGGCGATGCTGCACTAACTTTGTGTTTTTCTTGTTTCTGCTGAGTAGAAGGATAATCTACAGAGGTTGTGGATGTCTCCGCGATCTGATGTTCACCTTTAGTGGCAATTGCGAATAGGGAAAATTTCCCACTGTGGGAGATTATCTTTCTTCCCTGCTCGTTTGGGGTAGGTGCAACTATCTCTGGTATCCGATAGAGTTGTCCTTCCAAAGTGACAATGACACTGCAAGGTCGTGATTCATATACAGCATGACGCTTCCACATATATGGTTGTCCTAAAAGAACATCACATACTTCAAGTGGGGCCACATCACACAATACCTCATCTTTGAAGGGCTTGATGCCATATGGTAGGCGACATTGGTGACTAACGCGGATCCTTCGTCCTTGGCTTAGCCATCCAATGGTGTATGGTTGTGGGTGTGGCGTTATTGGTAGCTCCAATCTCTTGATGACTTCTTCTGAGATCGGGTTCTTTTGGCTGCCGCTGTCCACAACAAAGTGTAGGGGAATTCCCTTCATCCACATCTGTGAGTGGAAAAGGCGCTCCTCTGCCTCCGACTCTTCAGGCTCCTCTAGCTGAATCTGTGTGGTGGCAACAACGGCACTGGGTTCTGCATCAATGATCTGCTTCCCTTTTCGCGCGGCTGTGAAATTAGGTTCCGAGTCAGAATCAGAATTGGGATCTGATTCTGAAGCTTTGATCTCAGCCACCAATGACTGTTTTGAGCGACAATCATCAGTGTTGTGCCAGGGGCTTTTGTGGAACTCGCACCACTTCCCGGTGTCCTTCTTTGTCTTTTCTTTACCCTTCTTTTCCTGTGGCTGGGACTGGTTGTCCTTTTGCTGCCCCGTGCTCTACGATCCAGAGTTTCCCTTGCCCTGCTTCTACACAGGTCCGAAGTCATGCTTGTTCTTTTGCTGAAATTTCTGCTCAATTTTGACAGCATATCGATAGGCGGATCCGAGTGAAGAGATTTCCAGGAAATCTATCTTTGTTCGGATGTACCGGTGTAGGCCACTGCGATATTTCAGTACTAGGTGCCACTCGGAGTCCTTGATACCTAGCTTTGTGCGCAAGGTATGGAATTTGTTGGTGTACTCCGACACCGTTTGGTCCCTCTCTTGATGTAGAATGGTCCATTTTGTGTACTGGTCATCATAGTTTCCAACAGGGTAATATTGTTCCTTGACGGCATCTATAAAAGAGGCCCAAGTGGGATTGGAATATTCAAACAATCCAGACTCGTCTGATGAGTTTTGCTCACAATAAGTTTCCCACCAATTTTTGACATGGGGGACGGCCTTGAGGAGTGCAAAGATGATCTTTTCCCTGTCGGAAAAATTGTGGACGGAGAAATACCCTTCTAGTAGATTCAACCATTTATCTAGGGCATCGGCATCGATTTGGCCTTCAAATAAAGGGATATCAAAATTAACTTGTACCTTGAAGGGAGTCGTATCTCCGAAATGGCTGCTCGTTGAGGGTGCATTTGCCGCTGTTGGCATGCGTTGAAGGATCTGGGTGAAATTATCCATCATCTCGTTCCTTTGTCGCGCGAGGGCTTCCTCGAGCAACAACTCTATAGGATCTACTGCTCCGTCGTCTCTCTTTTCTTCCGCCATGGGAGGCCGTTTGGGGCGGTGAGAGTGGTCTTCCCCAAGTGAAACTAGTTTGAGACCCAACTCTCTGTATCCTGACCTCGTCGGGGACATGCACCGAGAAACAATCAAAGAGCAGACCGCTCTGATACCACTGATCCGGATTTATGTGGGAACGAAACAAAAGATAGCATATACAGAGATATATTGCAAATAACACAGTGATACAGTAAACACATATTCTATTAAATAGCGGAAATAGAACAGACTGTAAAATACAATAGCTAGAATGGTGGTAGCTATCTCTGAGAAGAGATGTGGCCGCTATGCTCATTCGTGCCAAGATGAATACAAAGAGAGGCCGAAAGGGCCTATTTATCATAAGCATGAGGGAAAGAATCCCAAGCATCCAAAAACCTAACCCTAGAAGATGAACCGTCATAAAGTTTGCGGCCCCAAGGTGATTAGTTGAGCAGTCAACTTCCCGGGGTCATAACTTTTGCATACGATCTCCGTTTGGGGCGCTCGGTAGCCCGTTGGGAAGGTCTATCCGAGATTTACAACTTTTGATTGGGCCCAAATGTGTGCCGGAGGCAGACATTTGGTCCCCCAAATCGCCAAAAAATGTCGTTTAGGGCCTCAAAATGGCTCCGGAAGTTCAGGACCCGAAAACCTGCTAAAAATAGTAATTTACCAAAATTGCCAGAAGACTGTTTTGAGCCAATTGGAAGAGGTGGGCCGCCGCCGATATCCACCTGGATCATCATCTCAAGAAAGTTGACCACAAAGGCTCTCAACACTTCTCTAGACCTAAAAAGAGAAAAGGACCCAATCCAATAAGAGATCTTTCTAAAGTCGAATGCTACAGTTGTCATAAACTAGGACACATCTCCAGATTTTGTCCTTCACAAAAGAAGAAGTTTGTCCACAAAAGACATCATGCTCATATGGCAGAAAATGATAGTGAAGAAGAAGAAGAGGAAGAAGAAGAAGAAGAAGAAGAGGTAGAGGTAAAGCCTAGAAAGAAAAGATATAAAGTGAAGAAAGAAGATCCAGAAGAATATGTCCTATTCTCTGCACTCTCTGGATCTGTGTCTCCTGGAGAAGATACATGGCTCATTGACAGTGGTGCTTCTAAGCACATGACAGGTCAAAGAAAGACTTTCTCAAATCTTGAAGAAAAGTCTTCTACACAAAAGGTGTCTCTAGGAGATGACTACCAATATCCCATCAAAGGAATTGGTGAAGCTAGCTACAAGCTAGATTCTGGAACACCTTTGAAGATGAAAGATATCTTATATGTACCAGGTTTAAAGAAGAACCTACTCTCTATCTCAGCTCTAGATAAGAAAGGTTTTAGAGTAGCCTTCATAGATGGACAAGTACTCATGTGGTCCAAAGGAAAGACAATTAAAGATGCAGTTGTTATTGGTGAAGAAGAAGGAGGTCTCTATAAGCTCAAGGGTCATCCAGAAGCTGCCCTTGCTCATGAGATCTCTAGCCCCAATGAGCTATGGCATAGAATATTAGCTCACATCAACTATAAAGCCTTACCCTATGTAAGCAAGGTAGTCATAGGATTACCATATTTGAAAGCTGATCATGATGGCTCATGTAAAGGATGTAAGAAAGGGAAAAATATCAAGAACCCCTTTCCAAAGAGTGAAACAAAAACTAAGAACATTCTGGAGCTGATACACTCAGATGTATGTGGACCAATGCCCACTACTTCTCTAAGTGGGTTTGAATACGATCTCTCATTCATTGATGACCATTCAAGGAAAACTTGGATATACTTCCTGAAAGGTAAGAATGAAGTCTTTGGAAAATTCAAAGAGTTCAAGGCTCTAATAGAAAATCTATCAGAAAAGAGAATCAAAATTCTCAGAACAGATAATGGCGGAGAATTTACCTCAAAGGAATTTGAATACTTTTGTAAAGAAGCAGGAATTAAAAGGGAACTAACTACTCCCTATAATCCCCAACAAAATGGGGTGGCTGAAAGGAAAAATAGAACAATCATGGAAGTTGTGAAGACTATGATACATGACCAAGATCTTCCCATGTATCTATGGGCTGAAGCAGCCAAGACAGCAGTATATGTGCAAAATAGATTATCTCATAGTGCTCTTGATTTCAAAACTCCAGAAGAAGTGTTTACAGGAAAGAAGCCTGAGGTAAGTCATCTTAAAATATTTGGGTGTCCTGTGTACATCCACATTCCAAAAGAAAAGAGAACCAAGTTGGATCCTTCTGGTAAGAAGGGAATATTTGTTGGTTATTGTGAATCATCCAAAGCCTTCAGAATTTACATTCCAGGCTTTCATCACATAGAAATAAGTAGAGATGTAACATTTGATGAAGAAGCAGCTCTCAAGAAATCCCGGAAGTGCCAACTTGAAGAAATTTATGAAGAAGATACTTCTCCCAGAATCACAGAGGTTGTGCCCATTCCTGAAGATGATCCTCCAGAGGATAATGACATGTTGGAACCACAAGAGCCTCCTATTACAGACTTATCTAAGAAAAGAAGGCCAGCATGGGCTAGAGATATTATTCAAGGGGCTGAAAGATATGGAGCTCCTAAAGGCTCCACTAGAGAAAGAAAGAAACCAAAGCTAGTGTCCAACTACATGGCCTTGATGTGTGATCTTGTGGATCAACTACCTACCAGCTATGAAGAGGCAGCTCAGAAGAAAGAATGGGTAGAAGCAATGATAGAAGAATATCAGTCAATAATGAAAAACGATGTTTGGGATATAGTCCCCAAACCAAAAGATAAAAGTGTGGTTTCTTCCAAATGGATTTTCAAGATAAAACATGCTGCAGATGGTAGCATTGAAAAATACAAGGCAAGATTTGTAGCTAGAGGATTCTCTCAGAAAGAGGGAATTGACTATGAAGAAACATTTGCACCAGTTGCTAGGTATACTTCAATTAGAACTATCATGGCACTTGCATCCATGATGAAATGAAAATTGCACCAAATGAATGTTAAGATAGCTTTTCTGAATGGTGTAATTGAAGAAGAAGTATACATAGAACAACCACAAGGATTTGAGGTCAAGGACAGAAGGACCCATGTATGCAAACTGAAAAAGGCATTATATGGATTGAAGCAAGCTCCCAGGGCTTGGTACGGAAGGATTGACAATTTCTTAACAAGCATGGGCTTTACCAAAAGTAAAGTTGACCCCAATATTTATCTCAAAGTGATGGAGGATGAACCAGTTATTTTGTTGTTATATGTAGATGATCTATTTCTAACTGGAAATGAGAAACAAATTATTGAAAGCAAGAAGAAGCTTTCTTTAGAATTCGAGATGAAAGATCTCGGATTAATGCACTACTTCTTAGGCTTAGAAGTATGGCAAGAACCAAAAGGAATCTTTCTAAATCAAGGTAAGTAAACTGTGGAGATTCTCAAAAGATTTGATATGTTGGAGTGTAAAGCCATGGCCACTCCCATGGACTCCAACTTGAAGTTATTAGTTAATGACTCATCAGATTTAGTGGACATAACTCTATATAGACAAATCATTGGATCATTGATGTATTTAACAAATACTAGGCCTGATATATGCTTTGTTGTAAACACCCTAAGTCAGTATCTAGTAGAACCTAGAAAGGCTCACTTAATAGCTGCAAAGCATGTAATGAGGTACCTAAAAGGTACATTAGATTTTGGCCTACATTATCTTGGAGGTCATGAACTCAGGTTACATGGTTACTCAGATTCTGACTGGGCAGGAAGTGTCTCAGACAGAAAAAGTACTTCAGGTGGATGTTATGGTCTTGGATCTGCTATGATCTCATGGTTCAGCAAGAAACAATCTAGTGTGGCTCTTAGTACTGCTGAAGCAGAATATATAGCTGCCTGCTCTTCCAGCTGTGAAGCAGTATGGCTTCGGAAACTTTTAACTGGAGTGTTTGACTTAGAAATGGATCCCACTGTGATTATGTGTGATAATCAAAGCTGCATCAAGATGACTGAAAATCCTGTGTTTCACGATAAGTCAAAGCACATAGAGATCCGATACTTTTATATACGAGATATGGTGTAGAGAGGAGCTATCAAGCTCGAGTATATAAGCACTGAGGATCAAATTGTTGATATCTTAACCAAACCTATGTCTCGAGTAAAGTTTGAATACTTCCAAGACAAGCTTGGTGTAGTTCAGAAAGGACCCTCCTCGAAAGGGGGAGTAGAATAGTATCTGATAACAAGTCTGTCTCATCAATGATGAGGTTACCTATTTACTGCACTTAGTTACTTAGAATCATTTAGATTTAGGACTCTTATATTTTTTCTTTTGATAGATGTATTAGTGAGAATACATGCTTTTGATGATAGATGTATACATGCTTTTGATGATAGATGTATACATGTTTTTGATGATATATGTACATGCTTTTGATGATAGATGTATACATGCTTTTAATGATATATGTATTGATATTTTGATAATGAGGATACATGTTTTGTTATACATGTTTTGATGATGAGGATACATGTTTTGTTATACATGTTTTGATGATGAGGATACATGTTTCATGTTTTGATGATGAGGATACATGCTTTGATGATAAGGTTTTGATGATGAGGATACATGATGCCTTTATGTATTGGTACATGTTTTGATGAATATATTTGTACTTGTATGGATGAAGATACTTGTACTCATATTGATGAGAGGATTGTATCATCCATGGACTTTAGTCCTAAAGTGATCTGCAGACAAATGTCTCCGAGTGTAAGAGGATTGCATCATCCGTGGATTTTGGTCCTAAAGTGAGCCGTAGACATGATGTCTCCGAGAACAAAATCCTGAATGAACAGGTAAGGGGATTGGATCGTCCTCGGACTTTGGTCCTGTGAATTGAGCCGTAGACATGATGTCTCCGAGAACAAAATCCTGAATGAACAGGTAAGGGGATTGGATCATCCTTGGACTTTGGTCCTGTGAATTGAGCCGTAGACATGATGTCTCCGAGAACAAAATCCTGAATGAACAGGTAAGGGGATTGGATCGTCCTCGGACGTTGGTCCTGTGAATTGAGCCGTAGACATGATGTCTCCGAGAATAAAATCCTGAATGAACAGGTAAGGGGATTGGATCGTCCTCGGACTTTGGTCCTGTGAATTGAACCATAGACATGAGGTCTCCGAGAATTGAATGATAGGACTGGATCGTCCCTGAGCTTCGGTTCAAAAGGTACATGATAGGACTGGATCGTCCCTGAGATTCGGTTCAAAAGGTACATGATAGGACTGGATCGTCCCTGAGCTTCGGTTCAAAAGGTACATGATAGGACTGGATCATCCCTAAGCTTCGGTTCAAAAAGTACATGATAGGACTGAATCATCCTTGAGCTTCGGTTCAAAAGGTACATGATAGGACTGGATCATCCCTGAGCTTCGGTTCAAAAGGTACATGATAGGACTAGATCGTCCCTGAGCTTCGGTTCAAAAGGTACATGATAGGACTGGATCGTCCCTGAGCTTCGGTTCAAAAGGTACATGATAGGACTGGATCGTCCCTGAGCTTCGGTTCAAAAGGTACATGATAGGACTGGATCTTCCCTGAGCTTCGGTTCAAAAGGTACATGATAGGACTGGATCGTCCCTGAGCTTCGGTTCAAAAGGTACATGACTGGATTGCATCATCCATGGACCTATGTCCTAAAGAGAGCAGGATTGATCATACTGTAAAATGATGATCGTGTGAAGACGACGACGATGTTGATCGTGTTGATGATCGTGTGTTAACGATGCTGATAATCGTGTGATGACAATGTTGATGACGATGTTGATGATCGTTGACGATGCCGATGATCGTATGATGATAATGATGATGTTGATGATCGTGTGATGACGATACTGATGATCATTGACGATGCTGATGATCATATGATGATAATGACGATGCTAATGATCGTGTGATGACGATGATGAGGACGATGCTGATGATTGTTGACGATGCTGATGATCGAGTGATATCAACACTGATGATGTTGATGTTCCAGTAACTAGTTGAGTTACTGATGATGATGAATTGAAGAAAGCTTCCGATGATTTATAGATGTATCATGTATGATGTAGTCAATGACTCCTTTCTCCTGCAGATGTTGTTATAATATCCTCCTCGTTAAGGGGGAGTGTTGAATATTGTAACTTCTAAGAATATTATATTTGTACATTATTTATTCCGGAGATGTTCCATCCCTCCGAGGTAATTCTATTATGTATCCCGAGATGTTTATTCCTCCGAGGAGTTGTGTTAACTAGGGTTATTAGACCCACCATGTGGGGGTCGGCCCTAAGGTTATGTTTTAGGGGTTATTAGACTTCTCCAGGAGAGGTCGGCCCCATTAGGTATTTTTTGGTGGTCGAGAGTTAGTATAAATAGAGGAGGTGAACTCCTCATTAGACACACTTGCTCACTTGAGAAAAGTAGCGCACTTGTCTGGGAGATCTGCTAAGGAGGAGAAGAAGGAGGGAGCACATCTTGTATTTTGGTTGATCATCTTATTGAGGAAAGATTTGCTGGGTTTTCTACCCCATGAGGGTTTCCCAGGGTAAATACTGTGTCTATCTTGTGATTATGCTTCTTTCAGTGATCTTGCTATTCTATTTGGTTTAAAACTTAACAGTTGCACCAATGTCTAAGAGACCTTACAGAATGAGTACATTAGAATTGTTAGAGCTATTGGAAAAGAAGTATATCAAGCCAAGTGTTTCTCCATGGGGAGCACTCGTGTAATTTGTGAAGAACAAGGATGGAACACTCAGGTTTTGTATTGATTACGTGCAACTGAACAAAGTTACAATAAAGAACAAGTACCCATTTCCTTGAATTGATGATCTCTTTGATCAAATGAGAGGGGCAAAGGTATTTTCAAATATTGACTTGAGGTCTAGTTACCCTTAAGTGAGAATCAAGGAAGAGGACATCCACAAGACAACCTTTAGAAAAAGGTATGGACACTATGAGTTTGTGGTGGTGGCATTTGGTCTCACTAATGCATCAGCCACATTCATGAGTCTCATGAACAGTGTTTTTAGTGAGTATTTGGAAAAGTTTGTTCTCGTTTTTCTAGATGAGATTCTTATTTATTCCAAGAATGAAGAGGAATGTGAAGAGAATTTGAGAATGGATTTGCAAGTGCTAAGGGAGCATCAACTGTATGCAAAGTTAAGCAAATGTGATTTCCATAAAAAGAAAATTCATTATTTAGGTCACATTATTTCAGAGAAAGGAATATTGATGGATCCTAAAAATATTGAAGCCATTATGAATTGGCCAACTCCAAAGAATGTGACAAATGTGAGATATTTTATGGGCTAGTTTGTTGGCTATTATAGGAGGTTAATTGAAGGATTCTCCAAGGTTGCACACCCCATCACCTCTTTCTAAAAGAATGGAATAAAATTCAAATGGACACATAAATGTGAAGAAAGCTTCCAGTTGTTGAAGAAGCTTCTTACAACTGCTCCAATTCTGAAAAATTGCAAACCCATAAAGTGATTTCGTGGTGTATATCGATGCATGTAAATAGGGAATTGGAGTTCTTATGCAAGAAAATCATGTGGTATGTGAGTCAGAAAAGTTGAAAGAGCATGAAAACAATTGTGTTACCCATGATTTAGAGCACGCTGCCATTGTTCATGCTTTGAAAATGTCAAGGAACTATTTAATGGACTAGAAATTTTAGCTTAGAATAGATAATTGTGGTCTGGAATATTTATTTGAGCAGTCAACATTAAATGCCATGCAAGATAGATGGCTGGAATTTTTATGTGAATTTGATTTTGAGATCAAAGACATAAAGGGGAAGGAAAATAAAGGGTTTGATGCACTCAGCAAAAAAATGCATGCAATACATGTGGTAGCCATTAGCATTTGCCAAACATATTTGAGCTAGCAAATTGTTGACTCTCATGTTAGAGATGAGTGTTGGGCGTGGCCCAAGTTGGCACAGTTTTGGGGGAAGCGAAGTCGAATTAAGCGCAGCGGGAAAGCGAAGTCCAAGTTTGGCATAGTTTTGATGAGGTGTAGCGCCAGCGCAGCAGTTATTTTTGGCAGCGAAGTACAAGCGAAGCGAGGTCCAGTAGCGACCTATTTTGGGTAAGCCACTCTGCAAAATCCCAGGAGTAGGGTAAGGAGCGGCATGGAATTGAAAGAAAGCAACACGTCGCCTTAGTACAGATAGTACTAAGATAGCTAGAGTGGCGAAAACCGTTAGAAGCAGAACAACGGACCGATAGCGACAGATGAAGCAAAGCGGCAGAAAGGGACGTGCCAGAACGCAGTCGGAGCTCCACAGTCAAAGCTGCGGCTGTCAGAAGAGGCGTCAGAGCCAGGAGCAGTGCAGAAAGGCTGCCGAAGGCAAGTGAAGCAGTTGTCGACTACGACAGACCGGGTTAGCGGGGTAACCACGCCACTTTTGGGGAATTTTTGGTACTATAGGGTTTTGTCCCACAATCATTGTAAAGACATGACCTTCGGGCATGATCTATAAAAGGGGAAATTTTATAAGGGAAGGGTTGGTCTTTATCGATCTTACTTTTTATCTCTCGTGGTCTTTTTGAAAGACTAAGTATTGTAGAAAGGTTCTGTAGCTGAGTGCGCAGAGACCCATTGAAGAGAGAAAAAGGCGCTGCAGCTGTGTGCTCAGAGACCCACTATAGAGAGAAGAGTCTGCAGCTGAGTGCGCAGGATGGAACTGTTGACCCTTCCCATAAATATAAACAACAATTCACATGGACATAGCTCCCATCCTGGGGGTGAACCACGTAAATAAGTGTGTTATGCGATTGAATGAGTGTGATTGTGTATGCTTATGTTTATATTTACATTCATACTTATGTTCATGTGTGTTTGCACTTTTATATGTATGTTCATATGTATGGTGGATGAGAATAATATGTTAAGTATTGAACATGTGTGATTGAATGTGCAAGTAGTTCTGAGCATGTTGAATGTATGAGTTATTTAGGTAAACATTAAGTCAGCGAAGTCTGTAATATGTGCAATTCCCTAGAAGTGCGGTGATGGAGTTGTGTTGTTGTGTTGCATTGTATCATTTGAGTTTGCGAAGTGCGCAGTCCTGTATATGCGCAGTAACCACAAAGTATATGCGAAGCTGGAAGGACTTTGCTCAAGCCAATCCCATAACCGTGCATCACCTGATTACAGAAACGTGCTTATGTAATCCCCCATAACTTTGCCTCGGGTGAGACCTCATCCTGTTCGTAGGTTGTTGTCGAAAGGGCTGGTGGAGAAGTGGCATTGTTGGCCCCATCACTGCGCAGAACCTAGGTTAGTACAAGGAAGTTAAAGAACAAAGTAGTAAGCCAACAAATGGTTCCATTGTCACGCTTGAACTGGTGATGTGCTCTGATAATTGGAATCTCGAGAGGACAGAGATACAGAACTAGGTAACTAAGACAAAGGAGGAGCTTGTGAAGAAAGAAAACAGGCATCCACGCTTGTCTACGATAGAGTGGTTACAGAGATATCTTTTCTCTAACATACACGAAATTTTCTTCGCATCCTTCAGCAACGAGATACATGAGTGGATATCGAGGCTCGCAGAGCGGAAAAATTCCTTTAAAGGTAGAGAACCTACGGTGTGGACTCCAGAACTGATTCAAAGACTTAAAGCAGTGGATAGCCCAATCTCAAGAGCAGTAGACTTCTGGTTGGACAATGTACTAGAGGTCTACGTTACAGAATTTGTTGTGGACACTCTGAAGTTTTATAGTGCAACAGAGGCAAATTTCTTCAAAAGATTCAAAGGTAAGTACCTGAAAAATCTCATTCTATACATTAAAATGTTGTTAGCAGAGAAAGGTTTCTTAAGAATGTAATAAGATTCCTAGAAATTTGAATATGTAATGTTCAGTAATATAGACAGTGATACTGAGGAAAATATCTACACATTACGAAGTGGTAAAAGATACAAGTATAGTACCGAGAAGAGGTATAATGAACATGAACCTTGCACCTCTCTAGAAACTGAGTTAGGAAGTAATAGGGACTCATATCAGGTTGAGACTGATAGTGAAACAGAGCCTAGAGTAACTACCTATGAGCTTATTACTCTGCAGAAACCTCCAGCTGATGACAGAAATACTACTAACCCACAGAACAATAGTAGTAGTAACACCGCAGGAGAAAGTACTCAGAACGTTCCAAGTAGCAGTATACCTAACACATCACAGAACATTATGCCTCCTAGAAGAAGAATGACAGACGACATTAAGCTTCCTATATTCAAAGGAACTAGTTTTGAGGACCCATAGCAACATTGGTTTCTTTGTGACGCCGTATGGAATGTCAAACAAGTACACGATGATGTTATTAGACAAGCACAGCTAGTTGCAACATTCAGGGATAGAGCCTTAACATGGTTTATGAAGTACTATGTTGGACAGAATAGGACTCTAGTGGATATCAGACTTGCGCTCATCAGAGAGTTTAAAAAACCTAAGTCAAAGTCACAGTGTATCACAGAGCTCAAAGAAATCAAGCAAAAACCGAGTGAGATAGTATGGGAATTTGATCAAAAGTTCAAAGCGCTGCTAGATCAAGTGAGTTTTGGCATAGCACCACAACAGCACCAACAATGGTTCATAGTCGCGTTGTTTCCACATATCAGGTTCCCATTGATGCAACAGAAAGTTACTTCGCATACAGAGGCCCTAGAAATTGCGATGAAACTAGAAGCTTCGCCTATAGGAGAGACTAGCGCAGGAATGGTTCAGATACAGACCCAGCTAGAAAATTTGACACTACAACTGCAAGATATGAAGAAAGGAAAAGAAACCAGAGAAGAGGTTTGGTGTACAAAGTGTAAAGGAGAAGGACACCCTAAAGAACATTGTCTGGTATTTAGAGATTACATCGCTAGCGGAGCTCCAAACCCATTAAATCAACAACAAGGACCATGGTGTGAGAATTTTCGATGTAGAGGGCATCGGCCAGAAGACTGTTACCTAATTTAGAAGTATGTGCAAACACCAAAGAACCTATACTGCACATTTTGTAAGTCGTTTGGCCATGATGATAGCAATTGTAGAGCATATGACCTTATGATAGAAAGAAAACATGATGTCTACAGAGTTCAAGGGGAAACGCAAAACAACAATAAAAATGCGCAGTATGACCAAGGCACGTACAGAGGACGTGGTGGATTCAGAGGAAGAGGACGAAACATTGGACAAGGAAGAGGAAGAGGTCAGATCGTGTGTTATAATTGTGCTCAACCAGGACATCTAGCTAGAGACTACACGAACCCTTGCACTACTTGTAAATACTATAAATCATTTGAGCATGTCATTAAGGCATGCCATGTTTTGCAATAAAAAAATGCAAGAAAGAAGGCCAGAAGCACAGAATCAGAACATACAGATGATTGCAGCTGAAAACCGTTATACAGATTGCAACATTAATGATGTGATGCGAAGTGGAGCCACCACAGGTGGAGACCAAAGAACTAAAGCTTCGACTTCTAAGGATCACCAAGCTAGCCAAAATCCTCCTGAAAGGGGCTTGGATAAGAAAATCAACTGGAAAAACACCTACTTTCAACATGAACAAAGAAAAATAATTCTTCATGGAAGCAAGAGAAACCTTTAAAGAATCAGAATCTGTGACTCCAAGAATCAAGTTACGAAGTGAGACAGCACCTGTGATGAATATGCCAGCTCTGTATGATCGATCGCATACTACAACAGACCCGGTGAGTCATGTTGCGTAGCTTTTACAGAGTTGTATGAAGTTGTTAAAACATGAAAATGCCTCAGCAGAACTACAAAGCCTACTGAGTCATTATGAGTAGCATAATATAGTAAATGAAGCACATAGAGTGGTTCATCATATTAAGAATCATAAAAAAATGGAAGAGAAATGAGACTCACTGCGCAGATCGGGGAATTTGAAATGGATGAGATTATCCTCGACTTAGGCTCGAAAGTAAATGTCTTGGCAAAGCAAACATGGGAACAAATGGGGAATCCAAAGTTATCATGGTCACCCATACAGTTGAGACTAGCGAATCAACAAAAGGTTATACCCTTTGGGATATTATCAAATGTCATCGTTGACATTGATGGAGTGCGAAGTCACGCAGACTTCGAGGTTATTGAGATTATATATGATAGCAATCCATATCCTGCACTATTGGGGCTAGATTTGGCAATTGATAACTTTGCAATTATCAACTTGAAAAAGAAGCAAATGATATTTGAAGGAACAGATATCAGGGTCATCGCACCTTTAGACCCTACACAAGGACCTAGATACACTGAACCAATAAGAGAAGAATGTCGAGCTCAATATCTATATCATATTTCCAAGATGACAGTGAATCAGGTAGATTGTGTCAACCCAACTGATGATGGAACATTGAGTTGGCGATGTGACAGTTCTTGCATATCAGAATCAGATGCAAGACTAGAGAACTGGTAGAGCAGAATGCACGAAGTATCTGCAAGGAGATGTGCGCAGCTCACTAAATCACTGTGCTGGATCGGAACAGAAGTAAGTCCAATCCCTACTTATGACGGTTTGAGTAATATTCATGCATTTTTTCAAGAATATCTTATATCAGTTTCAGATGAACATAAGCTAACAGCATTGGATACAGCACTGCATGATACACCTGCTAGATGGTGGGATGCGCATAAGCAGAATCTAACCACATGGGAATAATTTAAGCACATGATGAATGTAGTGTCCCTTTTTATGAATTTATTAAAATGGCAAATTTTTCACTTTTTCCCTAGTTCGACCTTTGACAAGTTTTGATGTCTAGGTATCCAATTTGCTCCAATGCTCCCAAATCTTCTGAGAAGGTATATGGATGATATTAGGAATTTATTATTATGTTCATGGATTATATAGGACCAACAAAAGACTTATGCAAACCCCTTTAATATTTTGGCCAAAGTAGGGAGTTTGACTAGTATTGGTCCCTTGGTCTCCAAATGACTCCAAATTCTCCCAAATTGCTACAGAAGGTACTTGGATGATATTAAGACATATTTATAATTTTTATGGATGCTCTGTAGTTTTGATATGACTTCTACAACTCCTCTTTCAAATCTGGTCAAGATAGGGATTTTACTAGTAAATTGTGGTTCAAATCCCCTAGGGGTAGATGGTGAAAATGACTTTCCAAATGCACTCAATCCAACTCGAATTTCTGAAGGGAATAAGGGGACATATAAAGGAAATCAACATGAACTCATATTCATCACCATTCAACTTTTAATTCCTGCTATAACTCCATTAAATCAAATGCAAAAAGACTAGTTTCAACCTTGGGGGAAATGATAGGCAATCTTCTCCAAATGCTATGAAACTCAACAAAATGACTCCAAATGATTATGTATTGAACACTAAACTCATATAATACATCAATAACAGTTCATTCATCAATAAACCATCAGTAGTTTACTTATCCATTCGAATCCATCAACATTACATTGGTTCACAACAAGGTAGTGGGGAAATGGCAATGTTTCTTCATTAAACATTAGATTTACATCATTCCAACTGCATTTTTGACCTTATACATTTCTGAAGATGAATAACAGATTATATGAATATTATTACAATAGAAATGGGGCATGATAATCTCCCCCAAAAAGTACAATAGCTCACCAAAAGAGCCCTCCCTCAAGGAGCAAGAATGTGCAATGAAAACTGGAAATGGTTGAGTGAGTGAGCTGCATTAGAAGAAACCGCGAGTTTCCCTGTAGCTTACACCTGCAAATAAAGACTCCATTCTCCATAAAATACCTGAATGGCCTCTCTAAACACCAACTTGGATGGGAATCTTTCACCCTCGAAATTGGCTAAGGCAAGAAACTAGTCATCCACTAGCTCTTCTCTCACAAATGCAATTGCAAATTCTAAAAATGTTCAAACGCTGCTATTCTTCTTTATTCATGAATTTTATAAAATTCTAATTTCCTCCATGGGTCGAATTCCTTCCAATAGCTTCATGCCAACTCAAGTTGGGAAGAGATTCCCAAGTATGCCACTTGTCCTTCCAATTCTAGCTCCCTCCTTCTCCAAATTTGACTTGGTGTCTCTTTGGTTTCCCTAACTCACTTGAGCACCCTCTTGGAGGCTATTTTTAGCCCTGACATGTCATATATTTCATATGTCAGCCTTCATGTCTGATTTGTGTCATAAGTGTCATAGATTCTTCATCATTGTTGTCATAGGAGTTAGGGAATCTAGCCCAAGTGTCCACAAACCTCTAGTTTGACTCTTCCTCTTCCATGGAGGTTACCATTCCATCCAAATTTGACCTACGATGCTAAATGCCATGTGTATGAGCCTACCAACTCATCCCATAATGTTTTCCTTCTCATGGATTCGAAATGGAAAGAGAGAGATGCCATGTGGCATTGAAAAATCAAGCTAGTGTGGGTACCACATCCTCCATATGTCTTCAAAACCAATTGCCACCTAGAATTTCTCTTGTATTTATTTATTTAGCTCCTTTATTACATATTTATGCCATTCTAATGTTCAAACATCATTTATTATCCCCCTTATCTCAAATCCCAAAGCTTCCACCCCCAACCTAAGAAACTAGTAATTTTCCTCTTTGGCAATTATTTGATCCTTAGCATCAATTTGAAAAATCCTCATGAATATGACCAATGGGCTTAGGCCATTGTGACCCAATGCAAAATTTGGGACATGACAATGAAAATAAAATTTGTAGAACAGCCTGAACTTGTGAAAGTGAAGTATAATGGACAAACTGGTCCTAGAGATCACATAGACCTTTGGACGAAAGCATGGACACACGTACCACAAACAAAATGGGTCCATCTGTTTGTGCACACATTGGAGCAGGTTCCGAAGAACTGGTACACAGAAACAGAACTTCGCAGAGGAACAGTAGAATGGTCTATCATGACTAAGAACTTCCAAGAAACTTTCCGCTTCGAGGATGACTGTCCAAGTATAAATGACGCACTACAGATCATCAAAAAGAATGTATTCAACGACACACCAGAACCTATGTATCCACAACTAGAATGGGAAAGACAGCTAGAACATGCCCTGGAATGTTACAACTTCACTTTAGAAGAAGATGAAGAGGAAAGCGAAGATGACGACCTGCACAACGTTAACATACCTGAGTCGGAAGGAGAACGCAAAGTGGAAGGACCTCCATTGGAAATTATGGATCTGAGTAATCCTGTGAAAACTCGAAAAGTGAACATCGGAACCCCCGAAGTACCAAATTTCGCTTCTATAGGTGATTACTGGGATGAGGAGACGATTGCGCAGATAGCATATTTACTCCACGAATATGAAGACTTATTTCCTATGAAATTTTCCAAAATGAAAGGCATTTTGGGTGACTTGGGAGTCATGAAAATACCTCTCAAGCCAGATGCGCAACCCATTAAGTAGAGACCTTATCAACTAAATCCAAGATACAAAGAAAGGGTAAAAGCAGAATTGGATAAGATGCTTGATGCAGGAACCATTGAACTTGTAGAAGAGACAGAATGGATAAGTCCCATGGTTATCCAGGAAAAGAAAACTAAGGGTGAAATTAGGATCTACGTAGATCTTAGGAAGTTGAACGATGCATCGCAGATGAAGTGCTAGACAATGTCGGAGGGAATGAGGCATATTCTTTCACTAATGGATTTTCTGGATATCATCATATCATAATTGATACAGTAGACAGGCACAAGACTACATTTGCCACTGAATGGGGCTCATTTTAGTACACAGTTATGCCCTTTGGTCTAAAGAACGCACCTGCCATTTTCTCGAGAGTAGTTGTTGCTGCATTTAAGGATTTTATCCATAAAATTTTAGAAGTATATTTCGATGATTGGACAGTATTTGGGTTACTGAAGAACCATTATGCCAGCTTAAGACTGATGTTAGCGAAGTGTAGACAACATCAGATGTCCCTCAATTTGAAGAAAATCATCTTATGTGTTCCCTATGGAATTCTACTGGGACACATTGTTTGTAAACAAGGACTCATGGTTGATCCAGCTAAGATCGCATTTATTGTGAATCTGCCAGCACCCAACTCAATAAAATAATTACGTACCACATCGGGACACACAGGCTACTATAGGAAGTTCATCAAAGGATACGCGCAGATCACTGCGCCTATGGAAAAATTGTTGAAGAAAGAAGCGAAGTTCATTTGCACTGAGGACTGTTAGAAAGGATTAGACACATTGAAAGAGAGGATGGTAACTGCACCTATATTAGTTTTTTCGGATTGGAGTAAACCATTCCATGTGCATGTAGATGCTTCATCCATCGCACTTGGCATTGAGCTATCGCAGCCAGGTGAGGGAGGCATTGACCATCCTATTGCATTCTCAAGCAGGAAGTTGTCCTCAGCAGAAAAGAATTATACCACAACAGAAAGAGAAGGTTTAGCTATGGTGTATGCACTGCAAAAGTTCAGACACTATTTGTTGGGTGCGCACTTCTGTATGTTTATTGACCATTCAGCTTTGAAATATCTGGTCAATAAACCAGTGTTAGGGGGGATAATCTGTAGATGGTTGTTACTCTTTCAAGAGTATGATTTTGAAATCGTTGTTAAGCTAGGAAGGCTAAACTCAGGACCTGAACACCTTTCCAGAATTGAGTCAGGTGAAGAACCTACCAACCTCGAAGATAGTCTACCAAATGCGCAGTTGTTTGCTATTTATATAGCATATGACTATTATAAGTATATTGTAGAATTCATGACCACAGGGTTGGAACCTACAGATTTTACCGCGCAGCAGAAGAAACAACTGGTATTAAAGCAGCAGACTTCACCATAATTGCAGGACAATTATACAAGCAAGGATCGGACGAAGTACTGCACAGATGTGTGCTAAAACACGAGAAACCATTGATACTTGTTGAAGCACATTCAGGGGTGTCTGGAGGCCACTACACAGGAAGAGAAATTGCGTAGAAAATTTTAAGAGTGGGACTATGGTGGCCTACACTCCACAAGGATTCAAAGGAACATTGTCGTAGTTGCGATGTTTGCCAAAGAATAGGGAAACCATCTCGCAGAGATGAGATGCCATTGAGGCCACAACTGACATTGAAAGCATTTGATAAATGGGCTATTGATTTTGTGGGACCTGTCAACCCACCAGGAAAGCGAATTGGTTCAAGATACATCATTACAGCTACAGACTATCTAACAAGATGGGCAGAGGCAAAACCAGTAAAGGACTGTAGCGCAGTTACTGCCGCACAATTCATTTTTGAAAACATCCTCACAAGGTTTGGATGCCCAAAGATCCTAATGAGCGATCAGGGAACCCACTTCTTGAATAGAACTATTAAAACCCTGACTGAGGAATTTCAAATTTACCATCGGAAGAGAACACCGTATCATCCACAGGCCAATGGTACTGTTGAAGCTTTTAACAAAGTGTTGGAAAATGCGTTGACTAAGGTATATAATACAAACAGGGATGATTGGGATCTGACCTTTCAAGTTAGCATATGGACAGGAAGCTGTGATGCCAATGGAATACATAGTACCAAGCTTGAGAATTGCAGCTTTCACAGGAATGACAGATGATGAGACAATGGAATAAAGGCTACTACACTTGGTTGGCTTAGAAGAAGATCACTTCATTGCAGGCTTTCAACAACAAGTGCAGAAAGACAGAGAAAAAGCATGGAATAATCGCCACATCAAGTATAAATCTTTTCAGGTAGGAGATCTTGTTCTCCTCTATGAAAGTAAATTCATGAAGTTTCCTGGAAAATTTAAAATGCATTGGCTAGGGCCATATGTTGTCAAGCATGTTACTAATGGTGGCGCAGTTGAGCTAGCAACATTAGCGGAAGAAAACCTACTAGGCCTTATTAATGGAAGTAGACTAAAACCCTATAGGGATAGTCATACTTAGCTAGACCCTCATTGATCAGAAGCGAAGAAAATTTGCAATTGCAATTGGACACTAAAATTTGCACAGAGTCTGTACACAATTTTGTTGAAATGCGAAGTGCACGTCAAAAGTTGTAATGTGAAGTGCACGTTAGAAGTTGTGATGTGAAGTGCACGTCGGAAGCTGCAACGCGAAGTATAAAGAGGATGCGCAGCTGCGAAGTTAAATATCAAGGATCACAAGTGCGCAGAGGAACTTTGCAAAAACTTTTTTTCTGATCCGTGAGTGCAGTTCGAAGGAACTAGCCGTTAAAATGTTGGTCCGAAAAATAGTCGTTATACAGTGTTTTTGCCAAAGGCCGCTTTTGCATTTAACACAAATTTAGTCGTTCTGATGCATTCAATGAAGGAAAGGACCAAGATCCTCGACGGATTTGGCCAACGGACATAGCATTTAATATCTATCTAGTCGTTTGTGGATGCGCCTCAAGGTTAACTGCGCCTATAAATAGCGCTAAGCCCAGACTCACGAGCTTTATTGTAAGTTTTCATTTTTACCGCAAGAACAATTTTAGTTTTTACTAGTGAGTGCCGAGCAATCTCAAGAGCATACAGACCAATTTCCAAGTAAATGTCTGAACAATCTACAGTCGAACAAGTTGTGAAGGACTTTAAACGCTCCGGGCTTCCGGGGTTGATGAAAATGCTTGTTAAGAAGTTTGTTCCAGAAAGGGGTTATGGGTCAAGAAGCTCGTCGTGCCACACAACAAATATGCAGTGAAAGGACAAGCAACCAATTAAGGATCCTGAGAAGCCGAAGGCAGGAGGAATGTTGAGTCTTGGACCGCCACTACCACCGGGGGACAGGCCCATATACCTCACGCATGAGTATATTCCACCTAGAAGGCTTGACACACCAGCGGTTCACCTGTATAAGAATGCACAGTATGACATTCCTTTACCTTCGATTTCCATCCATGTGGCTATCCAAGAGAACTTACTCGGCAAGATAGTGGGATGTAAGTTCGCGGACCACGATCTCTTAGAGGGGAAGGACCCTAAAGAGCCAAAATATCCTCAGCTCCAAGATGACCAGTACATGTGTTGAAAGGAGGATGAGAAATCAGGAAAACCTATCATCGTCGCATAGGATTGGCTCAAGTTGTTGGTGCCATCTAGTTTGTTGCATCTCCTGCGTATACCCCATTTTGACAGAAGTCCCTAGTGTACTGCGGTGGTGCGTACTTTGCTGTCGTGCATGCACCAAGGCTATCTATGGCTCGACTGCAAGATTGATATCAACGTCGACCTAGTCTACATAATTACTCATATCGGCAAGCGAGGTGATGATGTTTCAACGGAGTTCGTAGGAAAGTCGAAGGACAAAGAGCTTGCCAAAGGAATGAAGGAAGAATATAAGCTAGTCAAGGGGAATCAGGGCTATGTCACAGACGGAATTAAAGACACAGCTACACGGTTCACCATCCAGTTGCTCGCAGGAAAAATTTTGTGGAAGTGTAGATTGGCGGAGGTGCCGGCCGTAATAGTTCTTCTCGCTGCGAAGGCCAAGGATGGGCACCCATACAATTCGGCAGTCTATTTACTGAATGAGTTCCTAGATGATGTCCACAAAACTCAGGAAACTGGAAGAGCATTTCACTATACTTGGTTGCTTATATTGATTGCTTTTGTAGGCTGGAAGGAGCCACTATACCATAACAACCTTCCAATGATAACGGGAGATTGTCGAGTGGCGAAGTATGCTAACATGTGGACAAACGCGCGACCTGAAAGACAACGCGTAAACAATGAACAAATGCACACTTACTATGTCCAATTGTGTGATGTGATATGGCGCACTCCGTGCATTTCAAAAGACGTGACAACCATGTATCTCCAAAGGATGTTATTCAAGGCTGACTTGCACTCTATCTACATTCAACCAAGGGCCGAGAAGTAGAACCCAGAGTGGTTCCCACTAGATTACCAGTTGGATGCACAGAGGATCGAGCTCGCCATGGAAGACTAGCCAGCAGAGTGGAAGGTCGATGCACCATTGGAAATCCATACCACATCAGATGAAAGCAAAGCTAAAGATACACCAAACGAAGAGGCAACAGGAAAAGACACTACTGAAGTACAAACAAGGGAAAAAAGAACGAACCCTGAAAGTTCAGCACCAGAAAAAGGACAAAGGAAGAAGCATAAGGTGACCAAGACTCCGCCAGAGCCGCAGCTACATGACGACGACTATGACTGCATTGCACTGCGTGTAGGTGAGCATCTAGAGGAGGCGCTCGCTATAAAAGAAAGCAAGAGCAAAGAAGCTCAAGAACGGCTGAACCAGAATCTCACAGAGCTCAAGATTATGGTTATGAAGATAGAACAATTCCAGCAGGACTTGGTTTGAGAGTCTGACTCTGAAGGCAGGACGGGTGAATCCAATCAAAGAAAGAGAAGGCCACCTGCCTTGAAAACGAAACCCCGCCTAGTCAGAATGCAGTCGATCAACATCATTTTCCCGAATGATGAGTTAACTGAAGGTGCGAAGAGGTTGGAGCACCTCGACATTAACGTTGGCATGATACCTCTTGAGGGGTTGCACAATCTGCATCTGCAGGTTGTAGAAGAGATAAGATATAGATACATAATCTCTTACAATCATAACTTACATTTAGAAGAGAGCTACAAAGCGCTGACAAAGGTATGTGCACAGAAAACCAGAGAACTAGCTAAAGCGCAGGAGAAGCGAAGAAGACTGGAAGAGACAGTTGCTACAGTATGTGCGCACATACCATAATGCGAAGCGCAATCGAAGTTAGAAGATACAATAGTTCAGATTGGCAAGGTGGTCAGCAATCTTAAAGCAGAGATGGTGGATATGGAGATCTCCCACAAGTGTTAACACCCAAAAAGTGCTCACCATCTCATCTCCATCATTACATGACTCATTTGTCTATATTTCCTACCATATTTACCTCCAAAACCTTAAAAAACCATTAAAAAGCCACCAAAATGCCAAAAAACCCCTTTTTCCCCCAAAAGTAATTTAAATTTCCTTAACAAATAGCAAAAACCCTCTAAAAGGCCCTAAATTCCCAAAAATCAAATAAAAGGGAATAAAAATTATTTTTAAAAAAGAGGAAAAAGAGGGAAAAAGGAAGCAAAAACCCTATACAATTGACCTAAACCATATTGTGCCAAAAACCATGGGTCAACACTCCACCACTAAAAACCTATAAATAGGTGATGGAGGCTCCCCATTTCAGATCCATAATCTTCCCTATCCTCACTCTGCCAAAATCACTCTTGAAACCCTAGCTTACCATTTGAGCTAGTTTTTCCCATTTGAGTGCCCTTTTGGCCCATTATTCAAACACCTTGGAGAAGGAGAAGGAACCCATTGGAGCACGGAAGCAGCCCTGCTGGACTACTGCAAAAGCTCCACCAACCTCAACACTTGAGGTAAATTTAATACAAAAGGAAAATCTTTATTATCTTGTCATGTCTTTTTATTTCTGTTAATGCTCATGCTAGGTTAAATTTCATACTGTTTTACTACTTTAATTTACTGTTTATTGAACTGCTACTAAGGAGGCCCTTCTCCTTAGTAGGTGCTCATTTGCACAAGCTAGGGTGAAAACCCTAGCTACAACAAGGAAGAAGTTTCTAACCTCGCAACTCAGAAGCCACCTAGTACCTCGCCAAGTATGGGAGAAGCAAGAATCGCAGCACTAAGGGCTTCAGCAAAGAGTATCTCTGCCGAAATAGAAAAATGCCAAGACTTGTTGGAAGAAGCTACTAAGGTATGGGCTACACTATAGGAGGATCCTGCCCTTCAGCAAATTCAAGATGACTTGCATCAACGACAGGTAGATTTGGACTTTGTGAACGCAGCCATGAAAACCTTGAAGCCTAGGGAGAAAATCAAGAAGTTCGCAGAAGTCAAGGACTTGACAAGAGAACTGAAAGTTCTGAGGGATAAGGAGGTTGATACTACAACAAGGTTACATCCAATGCAAGAAGAGGCGCTCGCCCTCACTGACGAAATCAAAGAAAAATTACAGGAACTCCACACCACAGAGAAGACAGTAAAGGAGTATGCTTAGGAAGACATCTCAGAGGAGATGTTGGAAACTGTTAAGGACTTCGAGCAGGAAACAAAGGAAGCAGTTGCGAAGATGAGTGCAACTCTTCAGGACTTCACTGGAAAATTGAGTCCTCCAGAGGATGTGCAACCAGAGCAAAGTGGATCAGAGACGATCCACGAGTAAGTGTTAGGGGCATGTTGGGCGTGGCCCAAGTTGGCATAGTTTTGGGTGAAGCGAAGTCCAAGTAATCGCAGTGGGAAAGCGAAGTCCAAGCTTGGCGCAGTTTTGATGATGCATAGCGCTGGTGCAGCAGTTATTTTTGGCAGCGAAGTACAAGCAAAGTGAGGTCTACTAGCGACCTATTTTGGGTAAGCCAGCCCGCAGAATCCCAGGAGCAGGGTAAGGAGCGGTGCGGAATTGGAAGAAATCAACCTGTCGCCTTAGTACAGACAGTACTAAGACATCCAGAGCGGCGGAAACCATTAGAAGCAGAATGGCTGACCAATAGCGATAGATGAAGCAAAGCAGCGAAAAGAGACATGCCAGAACGCAGTCGGAGCTGTGCAGTAAGAGCTGCGGCTGTCAGAAGAGGCGTCAGAGTCAGGAGCGGCGTAGAAAGGTGGTCGAAGGCAAGTGAAGCAGCTGTCGTCTACGACAGGCCGAGTTAGCGGGGTAACCGCGCCACTTTTGGGGAATTTTTGGTACTATAGGGTTTTGGCCCACAATCTTTGTAAAGACGTGACCTTCGGGCACAATCTATAAAAGGGGCAGTTTTGTAAGGGAAGGGTTGGTCTTTATTGGTCTTATTTTTTATCTCTCATGGTCTTTTTGAAAGACTAAGTATTGTAAAAAGGTTCTACAGTTGAGTGCGCAAAGACCCATTGAAGAGAGAAAAAGTCTCTACAGCTGTGTGCGCAGAGACCCACTATAGACAGAAGAGTCTGCAGTTGAGTGTGCAAACTAGAACTGTTGACCCTTCCCATAAATATAAACAATAGTTCCCGTGGACGTAGCTCCCATCTTGGGGGTGAACCACATAAATAAGTGTGTTATGCAATTGAATGAGTGTGCTTGTGTATGCTTATGTTTATATTTACATTCATACTTACGTTTATGTGTGTTCGCACTTTTATATGTATGTTCATATGTATGGTGGATGAGAATAATATGTTAAGTATTGAACATGTATGACTGAATGTGCAAGTAGTTCTGAGCATGTTGAATGTATGAGTTATTTGGGTAAACACTAAATCAGCGAATCCTGTAATATGTGTGATTCCCTAAAAGCGCGGTCCTGGAGTTGTGTTGTTGTATTGCATTGTATCGTATGAGTTTGCGTGCGCAGTCCTGTATGTGCGCAGTAACCACAAAGTTTATGCGAAGCCGGGAGGACTTCGCTCAAGCCAGTCCCATAACCGCGCATCACCTGATTATAAGAACGTGCTTTTGTAATCCCCCATAACTTCACCTCGAGTGAGACCTCAGCCTGTTCACAGGTTGTTGCCAAAAAGGCCGATGGAGAAGTGGCATTGTTGGCCCCATCACTGCGAAGCACCTGGGTCAATACAAGGAAGTTAAATAACAAAGTAGTAAGCCAACAATGAGCAATGTGTGCAAATAAATATAAAATACAACAACCGGATTTGGAAAAGAGGTATGAATGTTATCATTTGGAGGAGGATGGACTTATTACCTATCAAAAATAGAATGTATATTCGAATGTGGCAGAATTGAAGGGAATTATTATGGATGAAATCCATAAAACACCATATCTTAGTCACCGAAGAAACTAGAAAACAATGTTACAGCCATGAAGCAATATTTTTTGTCCAAGGATGAAAAAAAACATTGATGAGTATATTTCTAAATGTATGAAATGTCAGTAAGTGAAGGTTGAGCATCAACACCCATTAGGTTTATCGCAACCTTTGTCAATTCTAGAATGGAAATGGGAAGTAATAACTATGGATTTTATCAGATTGCCAATCACTTTAAGAAAACATGATTCCACCATGGTTGCGGTGGATAAATTGTCTAAAGTGGCACATTATGTTATTGTTAAATCTACTTACAAGTTGAGATAGCAAGAATATTCATGAGAGAAATATTCAAATTGCATGGGTTACCCAAGGCAATTGTATCCAACCATGATACAAAATTTACTTCTAATTTCTAGAAAAGTTTGTTTGTAGATTTGGGTACACAACTGAATTTTAGCACTGCCTACCATCCACAAGTAGATAGACAAACAAAAGTAGTAAAACAGGTGCTTGAAGACATGCTTTGCATATATGTGATGGAAAAACCATCAAAGTGGGAATATTATCTACTCTTGGTGGAGTTTGCATATAACAATGGGAAACAAGCATCACTGGGAATGAGTCCATTTGAAGCTTTGTAGGGCAAAAGGTGCAGGACTCCAGTGACTTTGGATAATCTACTGAACAAAATTGTGCTTTGGCCATAATTGCTTAATGAAATGAAACAAGGGGTTGCAAAGATTAACAAAATTTAAAGGCAACCCATTAGATAGACATAAAAGCTATGCAGACAAGAATAGAGTGCATAGGGAATTTAATGTTGGGGATCATGTTTACCTCAGAGTGAGGCCAAGGAAAATTTCCTTAAATATTGGAAGTTGTGCCAAGCTATCACCAAGATATTGTGGGTCATTTGAAGTACTTGAGAGGATGGGGCTAGTTGCATATAGAATTGCATTACCCGTTAACATTAGAGCTCATAATGTTTTTTGTTTTTCTTTGCTTAAGAAATATGTGCGTGATCCTAACCATGTGAATGATTGGGGTGCGATCCAAGTGGAACCCGAGGGAGAATTCTAAACAGAGCCATTGTGCATTCCCAACAAAGGTAACATTTCTCTGGAGCTAAGCCATCAAACATGTAAAGGTGCAATGGAAGCTCTTTGGTCCCGATGAGGCTACATGGGAGCTCGAGGATGCCATGAGAGAGACATATCCATTTTTGTTATGATTTTGAGCAAACATTAAGGACGTTGTTATTCCAAGGGAGAGGGGATTGTAATACCCACAGTTTTGACTTGGAATATATTAAATCAAATCGTGTAAATATATGGATTCCTAGTGTAGAGATTAAGGCCAAGGACCGACTAATGAATGGCCAGGCATGTCTAATGTAAATATTTCTCAATGGACCGTGTGGTTGGATTATCATTCCAATTCGAATGCTATGTAAATATTATGTTGGGAAATAATAAAATGGCTCAAGATGGTTGTGTAAAGAGCACTAGAGGGGCTATCATTTCCACTAGAGAGGAAGAGGAATGGGGGCCTATGGGAGATTAAATCCTATGTTGCCAAGTATCAACCTTAGAACTCACCTAATTGCTTCCATTTCCCTTAAATGAACCAATTACTTCCTTTTGAATGTTAAATCCAATCATTGAATGCATGTGTGAGGTTGGTGAGGAAAGTCTTATCATGTAGTTATGGAAGCATGGGATGAATATACTTCTATGACTGTTGTAAGGGTCCTCTCTTATATGTTCAGAAGTTATGCCAGTTCTCTTTTACACCATTCTCTCATATTTTGGATTCTACCATCCATTTTTTCATTATGCAGATTTTTACTAATAGATTTTTACACTACACATAATTATTATTTTTGTTGTTCATTCCATTTACATCACCAATTACCATACTATGCATAACCAGAGATTTGAATTTGGAAGGAGAACTATAGGTTTGAGGGAAAAAGAGATTGTTGTATGTGAGAATATAGGTTGGGCAAGCTAGGAACCCTTAACCATTGCGTTTTGCTACTTTTGTATGCTTGGGAAGCCATAAGTTAACATTACATGAGGTCCTCCAACAACATATAACAGGTTGGACTCTTATTGCACACATTGGTAAGCACTGTAAAGGTTGGATTTCCTAAGGGGATTATGGATTAGTGAATTGAAATGCTTTCCTTGTGTTGTGTGGGGTAGTTGGAAGGACTTCCATGGTTGTGATGGGTAAGTGAGATTCTTGTATCTGGATGAGAATTTGGCTAAGCATTGAGAGTAAAATGGGTTGTGGACTAAGAGAGAGAATCATGTAGGTGTTTCCTTCGCCTTGGTGGCCTCATAGCCCATCTTGGGGGTGGCCTCTCATCAGAAAGAGTAGATGTTGGATAGAGTGCCTACGGTTAGGTGGAAAATTGCTCTTACGAGGCTAGTTGCTTGGATCTTATTTGTTTAAAGATAAGTATTCTCTTTGTATTTGAATGTGCAATGATTTTATTTTATGTCTGTGATGAATATGCTTGTATATGCATGTTGTGTGTCTGGATAGAAATTTATTTATGTTGTGTTTTGCAATTATACATTTGCATGCGCATTTTACTGTTTATGAATCTGTAATACGACCATGGGGTAAATTTTAGAAGCCCGAAATTTGTAAATACCCCCCTTATGTTGGTGAAAATGATGGATGGGGATGTGACAAACGGTCCAAGAATCTCCTCAATCAGAATCTGTATGAGGAAGTTATGCCTCTTACAGTCCTCATTTTTGGTTGGGTTTTTCCCCATAGTGGGTTTTTCCAGGGTAAATCTTGTGTTGATTGTGTGGATTGTGTATTTCTTTTCTCTAGTTATTTTTTTCACTTAGTTTCATTTATTTAGCATTCAGTGGAAATAAGCTAATAAAAATGACTAATTTTTAAGATCCATTGGGACGAACTGTTCCAGTGGAATATCCACAATAATTTACGTATCAGAGGCAAAGAAATACCAATCAAAGCATGAAGGGATATTTGGGGTTATTCGCTTAGTTTGTCAGGAGGAGGAATTTCCTTAGTGGTGGGAGTGGCCTCCTCCTAAGTCCCTCCATCAACTTTATCATTAGAATGTACTCGAAAATTGCCATAAATAATTTATGTTCCTTGCATTTATGCATGGGAGAGAAAATTTCATCATAGTGGTAACATAGACCCTTAAGTTAATGTTTCGCCATTATATCCCATGTCAAATTGTGGACCTTGAGGGGTGGCATAGGATACCGAGAAACTGCACAATTTGGGAATGAATGGGAAGCAACATTAGGGAATTTGGATTGAGCATAGCATACAACTTATGCGCGATGAGCAAGTCGAGTGGCCTCCAACCAAGTAGCACGGTGGCTCATCTCAACTTGGGCTTCGATTTCCACCTTAAGACCATTGATAAAGCATTGCTTAAAAAATTGTTAGTTAAATTTTATGTTCTAACAAACAAACATTTAAAAGATCAATATAATCTTCCACTACGTTGGTTTGGTGCAATTTGGTAAGTTGGCTTAGAAAATTTGTATCCCTGATAAAGTGGGCAAATAGGGCTTTCACAAATTTCTTCCATGTAGTGGCCCCTAGAGAAGCTTTCTTATGTCATTGACACCACTACGAACATTTCCTATTCATATAGAGGACACCTATTCAGAGTTTCAATATGTCATTTGCTATGGCATGAAGGGAAAACTAGTGGTTCATTTGGTCAACCTAACTAGTTGGATTCAACTTGTCAAACTTAGTCAAATCAACATTAGGAAAGTGAGGCATCATATTGTGGGAATGGTCAAAAAATGAGAGGTTATTATTGGGACCATCTTCCTCCTCAATGTGCTTAACTTTATGGGAGACTTCACCAAAGATATTGTCACCCTCCTCAAGCTTACCTTCAACTTTTTCAATATGATCAAAACAAAGGCCTACTTGCATATTGAGAGATGACATATTGGTTTCCATTATGTTAACTGACTAGGAGAGAGACTAAACCATTTTCTTTACTTCATCCATGGCTAACATGTTGTGGTTGTTTTTCATTGGACTACTAGGTCCACTAAAGAGAAAGTTATCCCAACACAATCAATGTCTTGAAAGGAATCTATGGAGACAGGTCACAAGCAATAGTACTAGCAAGTCAATAAAATAATATTTATTATAGAGTGACAGCATGGGGATCAACATTTCAAAATGATTCTTTTGAGCTAGGTCTCCCACAATGGTGTTGGCAGGTCCCATCCAAGCATTACTACATCGATAAAATTCCCAAATTCCTTATATTGTAGTTTGTGTAGTCATTTTGTTGCCTATGTTATAGAGGCATGGGTGTGTAGGGAGAGGCTAGGGTTTGTAGGGTCCCAGTGACAAAGGAGTGTTGAGTGCTATAGTTCTTGGATGTATCAAATGTTTTCCAGCAATGGTACTTAACCAAATTTTCACGACACCAACTAAGGAGGATAGGTTGTACCCTTAGTCGTACTACATAATTCCCCGGTACGCGAGAATGGTTTCCTCGAGTGTTTTTATTGATATACCATCACAATAAGATGATTATGTAAGGTTAGTTTCAAGTGTGCCTAAAGAGTTTCTAATATACCCTAAGGTACATGGAAGACAAATTTGTATACATGTGATGTTTGATGCGGTACTACTCGAAGGATACCAATAGAGGTTACAGGGGTGTCTAATGAGGTAATGCCTCTTGTGTATTTTTCATGTATTCTTCTCTAACCACGTGCTTTACCCACTTAACAATAGATATGTGTGTTAGTCAAAGGTGCTAGAACACATCTTTAGTTTAAAATTTATGTTTCATAAAATTTGCTTGCGTGTTGGCTAGGAAACTATTTTGATACCACTATCGGTGTTCCTTGTTAGCTAAAATAGAATAAGTTCATAACAAAAAGGAAATTAGCCACAAAAAACAAATAATTAGAGCAAGACAAACAAAAATATGGTTGCAGAAAGAAAATAAACAAAACAAGAATTGGAAAATAACAACAATAAGCAAACATTTATTGATATTCAAAATTGGATTCAATGTTCACTTGCCTCTTCAAGGGAGCAACTTCCAACATGAATAGAGTTGCAGTACAGTAATATTCACTTGACAACCTATTACATAGTTTCTAATCAAGACCAAAACCCTAACCATCTTGTGGACCTCCATTAATGAGGACTCAACCATTAACTAGTGGACCTTCTTTAATAAGGCCACTTAAATTTATCGATTTCACACACTCCTACCTTGTGGGGCTTTATGTAATAAATATGACCCTCAATATATTAAGTAGCAACCTCTTCCACTAACTAGAGGAGTTAGGGTTGGACCTTAACAATAAGGTTCAAAATACTTCTCTTTAAAAGTTTCAAGCATCTATAAAATGTATCTTTCTTTCCACTCAAATAAAAATACAAATTAAAAAAAATTATAAACCATAAATTTATTATAAAAAGAATAAAATTGCAAATAACTAAAAAGATAAATGAGCCCGGTGGGCTAGCTCAAATGGTTGAGTGCTATAAGTTGTGAGCAGAAGGTCTCTGCGTCAAATCCTTGAGTGGCTATACATTGTTATATAAGGGCCTCACTTGATGTCCCCATCGGGTTAGCTCCGCAATAAGAGCGAACGGGGTGTGGCCCCTTCAGGTGGGCCCACTGTAAATTCTTACCGTGGACATAGTAGCCCCGCTGAGAGGTTTGTAAACCACATGTGAAGAAAAAACTAAAAAAATAAATTAACATTTTGATTATATCAAAACAATATCAATCAAAATATTTCTTAAACTAAAATGTATCACCATAAAGTTAAAAAGATTACTTCCACTCATTCACACCTCAAAATTAATTATTAGTTTAATTAACATCAATTAAAAAAATCACAATGTCTATAATTTAGTGTTAAACTACCTAAAACTCACTTACGTGTACTTATTTGAAAGTATTTTATATTGAAAGCATTTGAATCATGTACTCAAATTCATAATTGAAATTTCATTATTGCATTGAGTATGTACCTTAAAACAAAAACACTTTACAAATAAATGAAAATGTGTAATGCAATTAATAATCATTTAAAAGACTTTTGCAAAACTTTAAAAATTCTGCTAACACAATTAAAAATTCGCTTCATGATTAATAGTCCCTCGTATAACCACAAAGTTTACCTTCATGATTGGTAGTCCCTCATATAACCACAAAGTCAAATATATGCTTTCATAAACTGTGTACACATCTTTAGATCCTCCATAAAGAATCATTTTCAATTTTATATTATATAAAATAAAATTATTAATGGAAAATAAAATCAACATATTAATTAATTAATTTATGGAGTTAATATTGAGTGGATATTTATACCACATCTATCTAGCCTATATGATGATGATGGAGAATAAAAATACTAGATATCTTATAATATTATGAAGGGTTAAAGTCTTTTTTTTTCGAAATTAAGTTTTACAATTGATTTTTTATTGATTAAGAGTTTGTCTTTTTGAGACATAAAGAAACAAGTTAATGACCCAATGTGTAGAGCCATCTATCAAGAATGAAATTCCACCTTCTTATGAACCATAAACAAGGCATTTCAGGTGGCATGGTTTTCCTTGAATAATAGTGATGGCTCAACATACATTTGTAGATAACAACCAATTGCTACAAACACAAATAGTAAATAATACACATAAATAATCATTAAATATAGTAATTAAATAATTAACTTAAGAGGACACGACTCCTCGAATAGGTGCCCCCAATCATATAAATTGGGGACCACAAATGTAATATTGACATCATCTATCCATTCATATTTTTATCTATATATATTTATCTTATTCAAAGATGGAACATCTTCCTCCATAACCCGGATACGGGCTTCTTTTATAATATTCGGATACGGATAAGAAGTTTTTACATTTCATGTGGTATCAGAGCTTTCGCTCCTCCCCTCAAAGCTCGGATTTGGCTCTTCCACCACCCCTTCTCACCTTTCGTTGCTCATCCCACGCCTCCATCTCCCTCCCGGCCTCTGGCTCCGTACAACTCCCATCTCCCATCCCACTAGTCCACAAGCCCTCCACTCACCCCCAATATCCTACTCACTGCACTACCACTCCTCCATTCCCTTCATGCAACCCTCCACTTCCACCCAATCAGTCGTCCCTACTCCACTATGCTGCCAACGCAGCGTCCCCTCCCCACTTCCCCTTCCTGCATCCCCGTCTTCCACTGCCCCCGCGTCTCCCACTGTTGCTCCCCGTCGTTGTTGCTGCTCCTACTCGCGCGCTTCCCCCTCCTCCTCTCCCACCGCACACCCTCCGTCTGCACTACTTCTTACCATATCATCGCGTCCACGCTCCACCTGCACCTGCCTGGTCCACCCTCCACGACCTCCATCCTCCCTGCTACGCTGCACCCTCCTGTCACCATTCTCGCAGTTGCACCCTACTCCCTAGCTGCGCCTTACTCCCTACTCCTGCAGCCCGCGTCCTCTCCTCACCAGCCGCTCCCGTCATCTCTTGGCTCCCTCTCCTTCATGCCTTGCGCACCCTCCTCTTGTTGCACTTTCCCTCAGCTCCCTCCTCCTCACACCCTACGCACCCCTTCCACCCGGTAACCTGTCTGTCACGCCACTGCTCTTGACCACCTCCATTGCTCCTCTTCTTCCAGCCGCCACCTCCCATCTCTCTCCACGTAAACCCTGCCAAAACAAAACAAAAAAGTTATAATGTAATAATAAAATATTAATATTATTAATAATAAATTTTATAATTATTGTTTTAAAAACTTTATAATAAAAATAAGAATATAGTATAATAATATTATTATTTAATAATAATTATTATATTTCTTTTCAATTTTTTACATGCATCATGAAGTCATCCAATGAAGAATTGATAACGCTTCTTGAGCATTTCAAGAGGGAGAAAGATGAAATGGTCACTCCAAATCCACCCACACTCGATGATGACAATGAAAGTTATGAGGAGAAGAGATGGAAAGCCATCATCTCCCATAGAATTAGAACAAGAAGAGATGGCCTTAATGAGATTCAAGCTAGTGTTTATGACAAGTATCCAAAAGATTGGGTCACTCTTTATGATGACAATGACAGTTTTGAGGAGAAAAGATTTAATACCTATGTCTCCCAAGGAATTGGCATAGGAAGAGATGACCTCGATGAGAGTCAAGCTAGTGTTGTTGATACGTATCCAAGAGAAAACATGTGCACAGAAGATGAGGAAGATAAAATAAAGAAAACCATGATAAAGATTGAAGAAAAAGACAACAACAATAAGGAGCAAGAAAAAACACTTGCACATCATTCCCAATCAGTTTTGTCAAATCAATCTATTGATCTGATTGATGAAGTTGGAAGCCATGGAAGTAGTCAACATCTGCTTAAACAGGTTGGAAGGATTAATGATGGTTCTACAAACACAAGTGTAGATCGTAATGCAGAATTTTTGTCTTTGCCAACTGTCGCTTCCATTTCCAATGATGACGAATATGATAGTGGACCTAATGTTTCTAAACAAAATGACATAGTAGATATTACATCCACATGTCTAGGAAGTCTTATTTATCAATTCATTATAGATTAACAGCATTTATGTTGCTCTCGAATTGAAACTTTGGACGCAGTCATGTGGGAATCAAGAATGAAGGCTCTTAAAATTCCTTTTGATGAAGAAACCATGGAAGCTATGATTCAGAGAAAACTAGTATAATACCTAGATATTTTTGGTCAGGTTGATGTCAGTTCAAATGTGCATCATATCTATGAAAATTTCCACACATCCTTGAAATTGTTAGAATTAAAGTGCACGATCACTAAGGCGGTAAGATGGATTAAGACATATATAATAATATGGCTTGTTGAAAGTGAGAAAGATCACATTGATGTCTTCAAACTCCAAACACTCAAGAATGACCATCACCTTGAATTCCAATATCAAAGGGTATCCCTTAAAAATTCCTCCATTATTATGACACCCAATGTTGTACCCTCCACCAGTACAAAAAACGGAAGTAATATAATTGAATTCTATTTTGGGAAGGAAGAGCATGAACATAGACCTTTAGCCTTAAAAGCAATTTCCATGAAAGAATTGATATAACACAAATGTGTTGGTAATGAAGATCCACAATTGCTCATAAATGGAATCCAAAAGACGATATGGAAAACAGATAATTACAAATTGTATTGTTTCAAAAACTCACCACTCAAGTAGAAAGGATTACAACACGAAGGTCCGGGATCACATCCAGAGAAAGGAACCAATCTAGAATACACATCTGGCAAGTTAACGCTTCATCACAAATCCATAATCAAGTCAATATCAATAAAATCAGCTTTGAGGACAAAGCTTCCCTTAAAGGGGGTGGCAATGCTACAAACACAAATAGTGAATAATACACTTAAATAATCATTAAATATAGTAATTAAATAATTAACTTAAGAGGACACGACTCCTCGAATAGGTACCCCCAATCATATAAATTGGGGACCACAAATGTAATATTGGCATCATCTATCCATTCATATTTTTATCTATATATATTTATCTTATTCAAAGATGGAACATCTTCCTCCATAACCCGAATACGGGTTTCTTTATAATATTCGGATACGGATAAGAAGTTTTTACACTTCACTAATAATAACTACCGTCACTACCATTTGAGAGCTAAATTATGATAGATTTTTTCACCATTAAAAAACCATAAAGAAAACTCAAAATATCAAAAACAATGAAGAACAACCAATAATAACTATCCTCACTACCGTTTGACAACTAAATTATGATAGATTTTTTCACCATAAAGAAAACTCAAAATATCAAAAACAATGATACGAAGACACTACTTACAATAAATATAAACATTGTTTCCTTGCCAACATTATAAAAACAACATTAAAGTTAAAATATATTAAACAATAGACAAAATAACATAAGTTCAGCATCTTTAGAAATTAAGTATAACTTAAATTCAAGGCATCCACGAAAATAGCGTTGACATAATAGTTACGTTAAATTAAATCCATATATTGTTTTGCATCACACATGTAAAACCTTTTGCGTTAATGTTATAATGACATAAAGTCTAGTTATAAGCAAAATATAAACATTTCCAAAAACAAAGTGAAACATAAACTCGAGCCATAGGATAACAATATGTATAACAATATGGGATAGGCAACAATGTGTAAGCATTTAGTCATGGAAATAGTGCCCGTTTACATATGCTAGTGCCATTCTTCAAGTTACTTATCATTTCGGGCCACTTGCACATCCTGATGGGTGATTTGCATTGTCATAATTTTATGAGTTTTAAAAAGTGCTAAGGTTAATTTTATGAGTTGGTTTGAAAAGAACAAAGAAATGACATATGGCAAAGAATCACTATATCATGTGACAAGTTTAGATATACTAAAACAATATTGCTTGCATTATCATGTTACTCAATAGGTAATCCAGAGTGAATAAGCAATCCAGAGTACAAAGTGTTACGAGAATGCATTTATAAAGATGTTTTATTAAACTCTAGTTAGGGTTAGTTGATTATTGCCTTCCTCCTTGGCACAATGCATATCAGTAAGGCATAATGTCGAGATTAATACATGACCAAAAATAATATTACTTGTGATACAATACAAGAATTTGAAATTATGAGTAACACCAACTAAGAAAGGGGTGGCAAGTGCGAGAGCGGTGTGGGAGGGTCAGGGCCTTGGCCTCGAAGGAAACATAGAATTAAGCTTCACAGAGGGGGCTAGGAAGAATAACCAACATTCGGGTAGAGATACATGCTTTGTTTCTTGGAAATCAATTCTTAATTTACAGAATATTAAGTCAATACTCATTTTTGGGGGTTCATCTTTGATCATAGATCTAGTGAGAAAGCATAAGAATGATGAATGCTTGACCCTTAGTTGACTATTGTAGAGAATACAAGTAATACTTAACTCCTTAGACTCATACAATTTGTTCCATAATCACCAATTGAATAATAGTCAACTAGACTCTCTAGCAAATTAGGCCACCTTATTGAAAAAAATTGACAAGTAGCAGAAAATGAGGCTCCTCGCAAGCTCCTTTGGATACCTTAATGACCACAATGATGAATAAATTATCATTCAATCCTAGGATTAACCTCTCCTTAATTATGCATGTAACTAATTTCAAATGGATCATCAAGCGTCAAAGGACAAAGTTTAATGGAGATGAGGGTTTAACTCCCCCATATACCTCCTTTCCTCTCCCACTCTCATCCACGGTCATGTCGGACTAGCAATTTACTCCATCAACGTTTGCATAGTGTGAAGGTGGGATAATTAGCATGGGGGATGGGTCTGTTTTTTTGGGTAGTTTATGGGAGAAGGTTCTATGTGGAATCCCCAATGTCTTGACTGCATATTCTCTGATGGGTATATGAATGACCTAGGACTTCTGCTATGTGGAATCCATCATGACACATTCTCAACATTGGCAACCAACAGTTTGAGGGAATTAGTAAGTCTGCACATTTTCACTCTTGTATTTTGTTGAGTAGCGGTGGTGGTTACCAATGAGTTGGGGTTTGCATTTATCTTTTTCTAAAGAGTATTTGAATGGTGTCATCTTCTTTAAGACCTCATGTGCTCTCTCAACGAGCAATAAGAGATAATATAGGAATTATGATAGACAAGACTATGTTTCTTGAAATGGTAAGCTATCCTATTCCGGGGGGGATTCTTAAAGATAACAATATTGAGATCAAAATAATCCTAAGGCAAATGTCAAGCCAACTAGAGGGAATGAAACAAGAAATTGAATGTTTGAGCATTCATATAGAGTGACAGGAACCCAAGTAGGAAGACGTGGAGTCTAAGCTTCAAGATTTGACTTTAAAATATGAGAAAGTGGCCACTAAATATGAAATGTACTATAAAATCATCTTGGGTTTCACATGGAGCTCTTAGTCCATGGCATCCCTTCCAAATGTTTTCTGCAGCTTAAGTGAAAGACCATATAGTTGAAGAGTAAATGATACAACAAACATTGTTGGTTTCAATGAATAACAACAAGACAATGGATAACAAGGCAATGAGAGAGAAGATGTGCCAATGGAGGAGGCCCACATTGGGCACAAATTTGATGTTTAATTTTATATATGCAATTTTCTTATATATTGCTTTTTGGATAGTATGGCACGCATTATAGTTATAGATTTGCTATGAATAACATATACTTTGCATGCAGTCTATGATTTCAAAGAAAAACGGTTATGTTTTGGATAGAATTTACATAAATATATTGTACAAATTTTGAATATTTTGTATCTCCTCAACAACATGGATTTCCAATATCCCTTTTATAATTATAAATGCTACCCATTCTCGTGGAAAAAAAACTCTTACTACGAAACATGCATAAAGTAAAGAAATGGAACATCCTAATTGTCTATAAATTTGCCATGGGATCCAATATCAGCTTTAGATGGTTTTGATGATCATTGAGCAGAATCTCATCAGCATATTTTGTTATATACCACATATATGAAATCATAAAAGATAGATCATAAATTCTCCATACTATATTAATATCCAATCCTTAAGGTGGGGCAACACCTTACAGTTGATCCTTTTTATGGAAGGAATCCACTTTTGTTCACTTGCCTCTTAAAGGGGGCAACCTCTTACAAGTTAAGCTCCAAATACAATATACTCCACACATGATTCATAAGGAGGAGTCCATCCTTTATATTGCAATACAATTCTAACCATAACAACCTACTAACTACCCTGCAGACCTTCTTTAATGAGGCCCCTTTATATTTATTCACTAACAACTCATAGTGGGCACTATTTAATAATAACAAACATAGTGGACCTAGTCCATCTTACATTGAATGACCTCCACAATTATTACTCTAATGGGCCCTTTGGGCCCCCGTTACACCCCTAGGAGGATCATAACACTTGACCCTCCTTATAAAAGCATTGCCCTCGATGTTGATGTCAGGAGGTACAACCATAAGCCAAGGTCCCATGTACAAATTTTCTAACCACCAAGCCAAAGTAATATAAGAAGCTCCAACACAAACATGTGTCCCATGTACGAGTGCTAATTGTCATGCTAAAGTAGTCAATGTACAATGTGTAAGAACCAATTGCAATGTTGTAGTCCAAGCAACTCATCCAAGAACTTGGGTCCAATGTCCATGTGCTCAAGCTAACACACCATTGATGACACCTAATCTCAATGAATTCCTAGGTTTTATGCTTCAAATTTCCACCATGGTCATGTGGGTCCAAATAAATATAACAATCCACAATAAACAAATCCTCCATATAGAAATCAAAGGATGGATTCAAAAGGAACTCTATCAGTGTGGAAGAAACATACTATAAATTGGCAGGCACCTCATGCTATTGTCTTTCCTCCACAAGGTTTTGTTCATATGGTGGAGAAGAATCATAATAAAGAAGATGGAAATAGTTGTTTTCCCAAAAATTACAATTGCCCATGTACCAATCCTTGTAAGCATCTTCTAAATCATACCATTCATATTTTTCTTGGTTATACTCTTCAATGATGAAAGAATATGCGGTAAGAATAAAAAAATCCTCCTCAAATTTATGAAATGTCTATTTCACAACTTCCAAATTTCCACACATATCCTATATAGTTTTGACCATCCACATTTGTTCCTCCCATGGTATGTTCCACCTCCTTTTCATTCTTCAAATTTTGTGAGGGTTTGAGGGTGGAATTTTCCAAGGGCTATAACATATCGGATATTGGTTAGAAATATATCATATAATAGGTCATATCAAATCTCTATCCAATGCCATTGATATGGTTGTAATTTGATCCCCCTGTCAAAAGTTATGTCCTCTGCAAGACCCACGATTGTCACTATAAACCTTAAAAATAACAGATTTCAAACTACAAGGTCTCCTTCGATCGAACTATGATTTGAATGATTTTTTTTTAAATCACATTTTTTTTTAGGACGGTATAGATGTATAATTTGTTTCTAGAAATTATGCTAAAAATACTCATAAATTGATTTCAGTGTTGTGGCCCTCTTTTCCCTTTGAAAATATGCAAAATATAAGAAAACAAAACTCTATTTTTGGCTTTAGAAAGTGCTTTGATACCACTTGTTGTGTACCTTATATATGAAATAGTACCACCTATGAGATAGCCAAGAATAATATAGAAATGATCAATGCTTTATTAATATCAAAACCCTCAAGGTAGGTCGACACCTTACAATTGATCCTTTTATGGAAAGAATCCACTCCTAGTCACCTGTCTCTTCGAGGGGGTAACCTACTATGAGCTAAGCTCCAAATACAATATACTCCACACATTATTCATAAGGAGCAATACATCCTTTTTATAGATTACAAGACAACTCTAACCATAACAACCTCCTAACTACCTAGTGGACCTTCTTTAACGAGGCCCCATTGTATTCATTCACTAATAACTACCATATTGGGCCTTATTTAACAATAACAAACATAATGGACCTATTTCGCCTTACATTGAATGGCCTCCACCATTATTACTCTAATGTGCCCTTCGTGCCCCTATGATAAAACCAAAATGAATAATGCCAACAATATAAAATAAGAACAAAAATCTATGATAATGACAAGTTAAAACAAACTAAAAATAAAGAACAAAAAACGTGATTATCTACAAACTTATCATGGGATCCACTATTAGATCCATATGGGTCTCTTCATCACTAGGCACATGCTCATCATTGTCATCTCACTAAGCACGATTCATGTTAGAAATGTCATAATTTGTACATCATAGGACCAAAAACAATAACATTCACGATACAAAACAAGAGCTTGAAACTACTAATAATGGCAAGTCCATATGGGTCTTGTATTTGTCATTCTATGGGGCTAGATGAAAAGGCATGTACGTAGAACACACTTGGGGGGGCTCCCTAGAGAAAAATCTTGGTAGGAAGTGCCTCGAGGGATTTGCAAAGACAAATGGAGACTGCTTGAAGTTCCACCCTAGGAAACAACGCATACATGTGCAATGAAATAATGACAACATTAACTCAAATATATGTTGATGGGTTAGTAACACTGAATGGAAAACCAAATAAAATAGATCCAAAGAATAAATGTAAAATCCAACTGGTCCTCTAATACAAAAAAACTAACCCCTCAATCTACATCTTGAACTAGAATGACAATAAATGCCTGTAAGTCAATGGAAAACTTGATATTAAAAATCCCAAGTGCATTGCACAAATCCAAAAATTCATAGAAAAAATAAAGGGAAACAACACAATGCTACTGCAACACATCAATGTCATCAACATAATTGTATTCATCAATTGTAGATAAATAATTTTGACACGGGATGATTCCTGCCAACATGACATTATAATGTTGACTCAAAATTAAGAAAATCCTAGATAAAAAATTTATAATACTAATGAATTTCTAAAACAAACACGAATTATAACATAATGGGCAATCTCATGTGGCTAGATGAGAGTAAATATTTTTTGGGAACCGACAAGACATTGTAGCAACGATGGTTATTAAAAAATAAACCTAAAGTACAACAAATAATGCCACACAACTATAAACCAATTGATTTACCTATCTTCACCTCCATAATCATGACCTTCTACACGTAAGTTCAGTTGGATGGAAGGATCAATTTGTTTTATTTTTCTTCAAGATCTACAAGTCAAGGTATTATCAATTTTCAGTACGATGTTCAACTTGAAATACAAAATATAATGCCACACAACTATAAACCAACAATTTTAGCTGTGCTCCAAGTTCCCGAGCATCACCTTCTATGGGTGTGTCCAACAATATGGGAGTAGGCCATTTCTTTATTTTATCATTTTTCTTTTGATGGTGAGCCATTAAAAGTTGATCTTTAATATAAAGATAAATAAAAATTATAAAAATAATGTCATTAAATCTCCATATATTGTAACATGATCATGTCCCAAGGTTTTCAGACCATGGAACCACCAATCATTGGATTCTCCTTCTAGATGCAAAATAACCATTTTTAAAGCATCATCTTCCATCATAGGATTCAGTTGAAAATAAACATCTAGTTTTTGTACCCAAGTTTTTGCAGAACATTGGGGTGAGCCATCAAAAGTGGGAAGGGGCATTTTACCAATGGCACAATTCAATTCTTTATTCTTAAATGAAGTTCTATTACCTTCCCTCATTTTGAGTTTGCTTGATACATTAAATAATTGGTCAAATGGTAGAGTTCTTCTACAATCTTCGCTCAACTTTTCCCATTCTGTCACCACTTCCTGCATATCAAATTGGGTGTTAGGTTCTTCTTTGACCTCAAGAAATTTAGGTGTAGTAGGCCTTGGTGTGCTATGAAATTCATTAGGTCTATTATGGGGTCCCGCGCTTGATAAAATATGCTCACCGATTGCCTTCTTTTCCTCAGAATGAGAACTACTACTGCCTCCTATTACTCCTTTGCTCCCAAGTTGACTGGCCAATAATTCGAACCCTTTCATGATCTGTTTTGTCATATCTTCAAAGAATGGTTTCATGAATTTAGTAAATTCTTTCTTATCCTCTGAGGTTTCCTTCTCATCCCTAGCCATAGTTTCAGCAAAATGCACTTATTTTCCTGTTTCGTCCTCTTCAACAACAACACCTTCAGTTTCAGTTTCTAAGGGTGGTGGCTTATTTCTTTGACTTTTTGTCTTCATAAATGGTCATCCACATCAGGTGCAAGGACTATGCTCTGATACCGCTTGTAGTGTCCCTTTTCAAGAATTTGCACAAACTAGGAAAAATTGCAAATTTTAACCAATTCGACCCTTAGAATAGTATTAACCCAACTGCTTTTGAATGGATCCAAATGCTTCCGAATGGGGTCTGAATGAGTTTGGAAGGTATTCAGTCATATAAGTGAGGTTGAAGGATGCTTAAAAACCATTAAAACACTTCTGCAACATTCATTTACAATCTAGACAAAGTAGGGAAATGTACTAGTCAAATCGAGCTTCAATCCCCCAAGGGTAGTGGTCAAAGATGGCTCTCCAAATGCTATTAAACCTTTCCAAATTTTAGACCAGAGATATGGTACAGATATATGGCTTTAATGAGCTCCCTAATGTATCATCAATTAGTTCTTATGGCCTTCTGCAACTCCCTTAAATTAGATGATTATATGCAAGTCTTCACATAGGGGTGGAAGCTGGTAATTTTCACCATATGTTATGAAATTCGAAATTTAGAAGCCAAGGACTTGTGCAATGCTAATGAAACTTCTTCAGTACATTAATGACATTCCATACATCAACAAAATCACAAAGAATGACTGATGCAGGGGCATCCAATCCCAAGAGAAACAGTCGGGCATGATCGACAGAAGACGCCCAGAGGACCATCGATGACCTCTAGGACAAAAGGCGATAGTCGACAGTGTAGTGAGTTGTGGGATTTCCGACCACTGGGGTCGATGGATAACAAATCAGATAGAGTGATGAAATGGTCGAAGGTGATATCGACCAAGCAGAGAAAGCAGTTAAGAGTTGACACCGATGAAGACGGTTGGAAGACCAGAAGGGCAGTCGACAATAGATGGTCGACAAGGATTGGTCACATCAGGGGCCAAGGAGAGTGACCGCAGGAGTCACATACAGAGGGTGATTTCCTTATGTTGAAGAAAGGGATAGTTAGTCCAGATGGTCAGGAAACGACCAAGAGTAGACTTCGGTCGGAAGGCCAAGTCGCAGTAGAGCTGAGGCTAGTCGGAGGACTAAACGAGTCGGGAGCGACGCCGACGTGAAATATGCCAACTACACCAGAGTGGTCAAAGGATGAAGATGACGAAAACTAGAAGAGATCAGATGGATCGATGATCGAGTCGCAGAACTGGCGCGGAAGGGTGACTAAGAGGAATGGTGTCCAGGCACTGACAGAAGACGGTGGGAGAAAAAGAAGCGAATGCTGAAGCTGTAGAGAAGTGTCGGAAGGATAATCGACGCAGTTGGTTGAGGACGAGTCGACAGGCTAGAGTGTAAAGATCATTCGACACAGAATCGACTAACAACATAGGATGAGTCGAAGGGGACGACGACAGATTAGGCCGACAAGTGAATGAACAGTCGGAGCAGGGCGACTGGAAGAAGGATGATAAGTTGGTGGGTTGAACCAACAATGGAAGATCGACCAGGAGATAGTCGATATGGCCATTGGTGCGAAACAAATCAGTGTTTAGTCTAGTCGAAGGGGATACCGACAAATGAACGAAGTCGAGGTCAAGCCAAGGATTGCTGGAGGTTTGAGAGTATTCCGGACGATGAGAATTCTGACGGATGAAGATGAGGAACCAAAGGTGCAGGCTACACCAAGTTCAGTCCGATCGATGGGAATTCTAATGGATGAATGAAGTGTAATGAGCACTCTAGGTGAAGGGGATGCCGGCAGAGGTGACTGACAAGAAGTTGCGAGGACTGGTGAGTTGAAGCTAGAAAGTCAAGCAGGAGATGTCGAAAGTATAGTCGACAGGAGAGCAGATAAGTCAGGAGTCGACATGTCAAGGTCGACAGGTGATAGGAGTGCAGCGAAAGGAGTCGCATGGTCGACATGTTGTCGAACCGCGACACCCACAAGTTTGGAGCGGAAGCCTAGCGTGGAGGAAGAGCAGATTTGTAGCAATCCGTGAAGGGAACCGACGTGAGGTTGAGGCACGATGGAAGTACAGTATGGTCAAGTGATGTGGCCGACTACTGTAGCAGAGTCGACATGAAGCGCAGAAAGTCAAGGGAGAGTACTTGGCAGCCGTTCGGGGTTGCTGAGGAAGTTAATGGAAGTTAAGACGGTGGTTGGATCTGTGTCAGACGCAATCGCTGAGGAGAGGTTGTGCAACACGGCCAGGGGCGCTAACAGCCACAGAGTTGCAGGTCCGACGGTAGAGAGACTGAACGGTGGACGTAGAGAGGAAGAGTGTCTCAGGTGTTGAAGTAAACATCGGGATGCGCAACAACAGGGTAGAAGAGTAGTGCGAAGGCACAGAGGAGGGGATCGCTCGTCGCTCATAGCTCATTCGTTTATGCGTTCTGCAGAAGTCTGAGAGGACGAGAGGATCTCACACAGTGAGAAGAAACACACTGAAGACAGATCATTTCTGTATATTGTAACAGGCTAAGGCCGACTTGTTTGATAGTTTACTCTATAATATTCATTCAGTTTAATAGAAGAAGCGAACTTCACGGCATTTCCAGTTCACATATTACCTATGTGAGCCCTTTGTGTGTTAATCGATAAGCAAGAACCTCGTCGAGGCACCCTTGCGTCAATGACTAATACAATTCGAAATAGTGGCTCTTCAAGCTCCAACAACAAGATATAGGGAAAATGGCATCATTTATGCATTGTTTGGTATTTTTACATAGTTTCACTTGGTATTTCGACCTGAGAGTCTTATGAGCAGTAAATACAGAGTATATATATCATAATGCAAATAAATGGATATTCTTGGACTCTCACAAAGAGATCGGCATCTCACCGAAGGCACAATTCCTCCAGGGGCCCAAATATGCAAGAAAATGTGAAAGAGATGCAATAACAAGTTGTAGATGAATGAACCACGAGCTTCCCTGCAGCTTCAACCTGTAACTAAAGACTCCATTGTAGCTCCAAATGAAAGGTCTGAATGGCCTCTCCAATTTCCAATTAGGATGGGAATCTTTCACACTCGAAATTGGTGCTAAGGCAAGTAGACTAGCTCTCTACTAGCTCTTCTCTCCAAATGCAAAATGTAAAATGATCAAAAGCTGGTCTTCTTCTTTGTTCTTGACTTTTACAAACTTCCTAAGGCTTCCCCAATTCGAATTCCATCCATGAGCTTCATGCCAACTCAATTTGGGAAGAGATTACCAAGTATGCCACTTGTCCTTCCAATTTTAGCCTCCTCCTTCACCAAATTCATGTAGGTGTCTCTTTGGCTGCCCTAACTCACTTGTGCACCTTCTTGGAGGCTATTTTTAGCCCTGACATGTCATGTATGTCAGATGTCAACCATCAGGTCTGATTTTTCAGAAGTGTCCTAGGCATCTTTATCATTCGTGTCATAGAAGCTAGGGAATCTAGCCCAAGTGTCCCACTAGCTCGAAAATGCCTCTTCCTCTCCCATGGGACTTACTCTTCCTCTACATTTCGACCTCATTGAGTCATGCCAAGTAATATGCCCTTCCAACTATCCCAAGAATAGTGGACTCCACCTTGGATTCGAATGGGTGAGAGTGGAATGCCATGTGGCATGGGGAATCTAGCTTTGTGGGGGTCCCATACCACCCATGTGTCTCCATGACCAAGTGCCATCTTATTTTTTCATCATAAGTTTTTATTTTTGCCCATCATAATATATTTATTCCAAACCAAAGTCCCTTTAGGTTTATTAGTCTCCTTATTCCAATTTTAATGTCTCCACCCCAACCTAGGAAACTAGTAGATTGGTGAAGTTTTCTCATTTTAAAATTTATTTGAATAGGGACATTACAGCTAAATTGCTTATTAGTTTGGCTATATATTTTTTTAATTGCTACATTGCTTATCCAATAGTTTGGCTATCTTTTATTTATTTATTGCTACATTGCTGGTTAGTTTTGAGATTAACAATGAATTTGTTTACCTTTTAGGTTTTAATATGTTGTAAATACCTGCTACATTGCTTATTAGTTTTGAGATTAGCCATAGCTTGTTTCTCTCTCCTTTGAGTCTCGCCAATCGCCATAGTTCGTTTGTCTTTCTTTTTTGGTTTGGTATAAAAACACAGTACGAGGTTATTTTTTATTTTTTGTCCTTTTAATTTACGAGGTCATCAAAGTCAACTCTTTTGTTTCAAGTTAATTTTTTTTCTTCTTTGGGTTGGCAAACTCAATTAGGTAACTAGATTATTTTGTTTCAACGTTATGTCTTTTATTTTAGATGATAAATTTAATCAAGTAATCGATATTTTAATTATTTTACAAATATTCAGTATAAATATAAATGTAAATTTATTTTAATTCCAGATTTATAGAGTAATATTTATAAAATATTGATATGTATTAAATTTTTTGAAATGTAAATTTTATTATTATTTAAAATAGATTTAGGTGAAAATATAAATGAAAAATGGCAATATTTTTAAGTAAATATCATATTTATAATATTGCTATTTTTATGTAAATTTTGACATTTTTTTTTTATTTTTCTATTTCTTTATATAGTGATTTTTCTATTAGATGTACATATCAAATCTTTCTATTCTGTATACAAAGATATTTTATATTTATATTTATATCTATATCTCACTTAGATACATAATTGTTATTATTTATTATAAGTATCGTATTTCTTTTAATAATGATTATCCTAACATTGAAGGATGATGGAGTGCAAAGAAAATAGGGTTTTTGGCTCTTGGTGTGCTCTACTAGTGGAGGTGCAATAGATTCGAGATCTGGTGGGAATGGTGTGATTGATTCTGAGGATAAATCAAATGGCCTTGCTCCGTCTCGACGTCCAAATAAATGGTGTTTTCAAGTTTGAAATGGTGAGACCTAAATTGAGCTTCCCTTTGACTAGATTTTGGAGGGTGTTGAGCTAGTCTAGGATCAAGGATTGTATGGATATTTGTATGGGATAAAACCCTCAATCCATAACCTGCGGCCTTGGCTGGGTGAAGTTTGGGGGTTGTTAGCCAAGTAAGGTTAAAGTTTTTCCTTTAAAGTGAGGTTTTTTCTCCTTTGTTTTCAAATGTTTAAAGGACCATGACGTTGTTCTTTCAGAAGGCCCATGGTGTTGCGATGAAGTGGGATACGTATTATTGCCCTGGACGAAGCTCTTTGACTCTGGTTTTGCATTTCATGAGTCACAACTATTTGTGGGTTTGTTTAGAGGGACTCCCTCCTCATATTGTCTATGCTAATGTATTTCAAGCTATTGATAACTCCATTGGCAAATTTCAATGGGCTAACCTGACTTCACTTTCCTTAGAAGAGGTCCCTCGTTTATTGGTTCTCATGGAGATGAATTGAGGGATTTCCTAATAAGGTTCCCCTAGTTTGTGGGGGTTTTCAATGGGCGATCAACCTGGACTACAAGCATATTCCTTTTAGATGTCATTTTGGCAGAAGATTACTTACAAGCGGAATAGGATTGTCAGTGTGGATAGATATGCCGAGGATCATGTGGAGGTTTCTGATCTAAGTTTGTCATCTAGTATGGTGGAGGTTGTCAATCCTTCAGTGCTAGTTTCTGGTCCATAAGCTAGTCGGCCTAGTGACGAGATTTTAGTATATGCTAGAGAACCGTCTCCTCCTTACCCATCCAATGTGGAGCTTCTTACTCTTGGTTCAAATGTTCCCATTGTTGATGGGCTTTGGGATCTATCGCAGAGCATATCTTTCATTCCGCCTCTACCAGACACTACCATATGTGTGGTGGACCATGGTTATGGTCTTATGCCCAGGATATTCTACTGGATTTGAAGTACGCGATAGACCAACTTATGATTGCATTTGTTACTTCCCCGAAGATAGGAGTTCTAGGAAATCGGGCCATTGGGTCTACCCTCAACTTGAGGTCTGATTCAACAACTTTAGTGAAGCGGAAGAACTCGACGCAATTTACAAGCCTTGCGGATTTATCTTTTGATCATCAAGGTCAAGTTGGATTTGTTGGAGGCCTAGGCTATGATGATGATGACGAAATGGACTCCTGTGTGCTCCTTTTTATGGTTAGTGATGCCTTTCCATCTTTGGTCAAGTCATTTTTAGTGAAAAGGCCAAAGTTTGGGGCCTGTTGTGACTCCAAGTCTTCCAGAGGTAAGGAAGCTTGTTCTAGGTAGCTCTACTCTAAGTGCAGATGTAAGTAAGGCATCTAAGCTTGGATTAGGTTAGCGAAACAAGTTTATACCATTTGTACATTCCCCTCTAAATTCTTAGACTCCTAGGACTCTTTTTCGAAAATTCAAAAATAACTCTTAGAATCTCCACTCAATTGGAGTTTTGAGAGTAGATCTTTGTGTTTGTAGTTTTCATACATAATTGTAGTTTTCATACCTAATGACTAGATTAAAGCTACGTTTTGTTAATAAGGCTTTTAAGCTTGTAGTTTGATATATATTTATATAAGGTATTATTAATGGAGAGTTTATACTCTTTTCAAACTTCGATGACTGTAAGAATTTCACTAGATTACAATGGGGAATGAAAACCATGCCCTTGCTTAGATTTTGTAAGCATCAATAATACCATTTTTTTAAAATAAAATAAACATAATTTTTTTCATGGAAACAAAGTATTGTATTTTTTAAACCTCCAATGTGTGAACATTTATACGAGTTATAAACTGCAAATTGTATAAACAATTTTTTAATCAATAACCTTGCTTGCCTTGGGAACTTAATTTGTCTTCTTAACACTTCATCTAGCCAGAATCACAAAATACTAATTTTAACAATAATCACAAATTCTTAATTAATAAAATATTTTTACTTTTAAATTTCCAATTAACACTAATGTTAAACTTGTTTACATTTAAAAATATATGCTTTTTAACCATTCGCAAGTACTTTTCCAAATTTATCAAAAAGTCATTGCCTAACGAAGTACTTTTTCCAAATTTATCCAAAAGTCATTCCCTAACACGTTAAAATTGTAGTCAACCTTTCTCGTTCGAATTTACCCCAAAGTCATTGCCTAACAAGTTAAAAAAAAAGTCATTGCCTAACAAGTTAAAAAAAAAGTGTTGTCAACCATCCTTGGTGTGCAACATTCATTCAAGGGTGGCAATGTTAAATAGATGAGATAAATACAATATATATAATGTTATGTTTGAGTGGATGGGTCAAATCTCACATGAGGATATTCTTTTAGCGATGATGTTTTTGGGCGATTGTTTTGTACCGGTTAATGAACCATTTTTTAATTTTTTTTTAATTATTTAAAATAATTTTATATTAATAATATTTATTAAAATTTTAAAATTTATTAATAAATTATATAATTTTTATTAAATATTTGTTTATATATTTATATATTTTTTTTCAAATTAAAATAATTGTTTAGAATATTATACCTTCAAAATATCTTATTTCATATCAAATCTCTATTTGTTATAGTTGCTTTGTTTATTAAGATTCAAACCCATTACCATGTGTCAAGATGCTCGAGACCATAAAAAATTAAGTTTGTAAATAAATGTCCTTGATCACCTTAAAAATGATTGTAATTATATTTGGTTGCCTCGTTAGTAGATGCCATATTTTGTAATTTTAGTAATTGGATTTATCAACTATTATGTATGTGTAAAGTTTGGATGAACCTAAAATTTATATATGTTACATAAAAAAATGTTTATATATATTAGTATAGATTCATTTTAAATTTAGATTTATCAAGTATTAAAAGGGATCCAATTTTTTGAAGTGTATTTTTCTTCATAATTTAAATTCAAGAACATCCATTTTTAAATTATTTTTCATAATATTTTATTTTAATCCAACATGGATTTTTTAAAATGTTTTCCATATTTTTTATTTTATGAGTCGACATGAATTTTTTTAATTATTTTGTTAGGAACAAACGTTACAACATCTCCCCCATACTGAGTTGTAGAGCACCTCACTCCTCTCGGCGCAATAAGTTTGAAAGTAAAAATTATATATATATATATATTTAAAAAAAAACTCTAATTCATATTCTTCATATACTCTCATAAAAACATGTGAAAAAAACTATTGTTATATATATTATTTTAAAAATAATTTTTTTAGAAGAATGTCCAATTAATATTTATATAAATTTGTTAAAAATTGACATATTTGTATATCGACATCAAATTTGTTATATGTTCAATAATATTGAATTCTTTCTAATAGCAATGTCCATTATTGTGCATATATGAATTTAAAATTTCTTATATAACCATCAAGGAATCTTCGGTTACATATCGGTTGCATAACATGTCACATAGTGAGATTTGAACTTGGGTAGGGTTTGTGTATGTGTGTAACACTAAATACAATAAAAAAGAGAGTTGTCTAAAGATCAGATGATTTTGATTTTCCCACCATATTGAAGGAATCCCACGTTCTAATCTTGACCATATCATAAATTTTCATTATGGATGCCCTCAAAACCCAATTCCACTTCGATTGTGCAGTCTCAACACCTTATATCTTTGATTCAAACAAATCTATACCAAATTTTGAATGATCATAAAAATGTCCAAATCATTTAAAATTAAAAGTCTCTATATTAATTCTTTTAATAACTACCATAAAATAGAAATTAAAAACCCAAAAAACATTTTTTTTAACAGGAACAGGGAAAATGATTGATATTATAAAAGGCCATGCACAACCATTCATTACAAAAAAGATAGAGTCTGAAATCAGAGAGTATTTGCACATAAGAGATCAAAATATGGGCCAACCTAACTCTGTAAAAGTTCCTAAACTGCTGCCTAGTATTCGTCATACAGAGGAGGGATATACCCTTACAAACTGGAAATTTAACAAAAAAAAAACATTCAGACTTGAAGAAGTGAACCAACCCATCTAGTTCTTGGAACCTTGCTGCCCATACAGTGGATGCTGGATAAATGCTTCCTCCATAGGCCTCATATCCACAGAAGGGGATTCTTGACAGTGGCTGCATTGTGACATCTTGGCCATCTTTAGGACTTCCTCCTTAATCCCATCCACAGATCCCATTAGCTCGAACAAATTCCATTCCAAGTCATCAATGCGTGAATCCTGGCAGGAAAGTTGCTGTGAAATATATCTCATGTCATCAGCTGAGTCTCTGTGGGCTTTAATTCCCAAGTAAACAACCTCATACACCTTGCGCATGTGTTGTTTGAAGTCCTCAACACTTGCTTTTAAGAAAGCCATCCCGTCTGCTAAATCGACCATTGGACTCTTTGCAAAGGACTGAAAGTGAGATGAATCTTCCGAAATCCCAGTCAAATGAAGCGTGGGTTTAGACTGGGCACTATACCTCTGTGCCGAACTGAGAATATGAGCTGAAACTTCCTCACATGCAGAGAAGGAGAGGCGCTCAAAGTTTTCCTGGAACCACGGAGGCAAATTCTCTGCAAAGTTACTGCTAACACCACTCACAGAGTCACTCGGGGAACTCGACATAATGCCTGTACAGAACCCGCAGGGGGTAAAGACCTCCAAAAATGCATTAAATGCTAGAGCGTGTTCGCTGCCAGCGATTAGACATGCAAAGGCTGGGCCATGTGATGACATACGCATCCCAGCAAGGGACAACTCAAAGTTATTAATGTTCAAACAATCCATTGCTCTTCTCATTTGCCCCGCTCCTCTAAAGGGCTTAAGGAATACTTTTAAATTTTTTACTACCATCACTATAATTCACGATTCTAGGATCAAGGTTGACACCTTGGTTGGCTAACACATCCGCTTGCTTATTGTTTTCCCTTAGGACATGTAGGTAGGACACCTTAGGGAGATTTCTTATCTGAGCGATTCGCCTGTATATTCTTTTACATCGAGGAGCACCTTTAAGAATTCCATACCTCATCTTTTGAATAACGTGTCTGGAGTCTCCAAAAACCTTTAAGTTGTTGATGTTGAGGATTGAGGCAATTTCCATGGCATGAAGGAGGGCTAACCATTATGCTTCATTGTTGGTTTTCTTTCCTAGCCCCCACGCAAAGGAGGTGACTATTTTTCCTCCAAGATCAAAGATAATCCCACCCGCACCCGCCTTCGCCTCCCCTGAAAACCAAAAAAACAATATTATTAAATAATAATCATAAATAAATAAAAATAAAATACCATGGATTCATTTAACCTTGGATATGTTACATGCTTAAAAATATCAGAACAACATTGAGGTTTACAAATAAAAAAGATCAATCTAATAAGTATGAGGTTAAGATGCATATATATATTAATTACTAATTACACAATACTAATAAGTATGATGTTAAGATGCATATATATATTAATTACTAATCACACAATACTATATATGTTTATATGAACATTGGTAGGAGCATCGTTGATCTGGTTACTTTGTTCATTGGACAGTTTTTTGGATGGATGATAATTATGTGTTAAAACTATCTGGCCTAAAAGGCTTAGGAATCACTCACATATTCAAAACTTTGACATTTTTTTAAAAAGAGAAGCCACTTAAACTTTTCAATTAATGAGGTTTGTTTATTTTATGAATAAATTGCGATTAATTTTTTTTGAAAAAAAATTATTTATATGTTAATGGGAGAGTTTAATAACTAATCACTTCAATTTTTAAAAGTTATTTTGAAAAATATAGTTAAAATTAAAATAATATTACTCTATTTTTTTAAATTAAAATTATTTTATCAAAAATATAAGTAAAAAAAAAGCACACCACTTTCTCCTTACAATCATGCCACATTTTTTAAATAATATTAAACAATACTATATAACATTCTCTTCCCCTCCACCAAATCAATATACATATCACCACATTTCACATTATAACCTAATATTATAATTATATATCTTATAAATTAATACATATTCTATACATATCAAATCACTATACATATTACAGAATTTCACATTATAACCTGATATTATAATTATATATCTTATAAATTAATACAATTTTTTTTAATAGTGGTTCATTAAAGAGCTACATTCATCAAATTATGTTAACACTTGCTATTCCAGAGAATCAATATTTAGTGAAAATTACATTCATTATATATAAAAGCTCAATAAAAACATCATATCACTTATAAAAATACTTTGTATAAATATAAATTATGAAATATTATTATTATATTTTATAATAATTATTAAACAATACTATATGCACCTATAGAATATACCATTCTTCTACCATCCACTAAATCATTATACATATTACCACATTTCACATTATAATTATATATCTTATAAATTAATACATACTCTATATACATCAAATCAATATACATATTACCACATTTGTAGTTATGTGACCAGATAGGCACATACTTTTTAATAATAAAGTATAACTTTATAGGTATGGAAAAGAAAATATTACCACATTTCACATTATAAACTGATATTATAATTATATATTTTATAAATTAATACATACTCTATAAAAGATAAATGGTAAAATATTATTATTATATTTTTTATAATAATTTAAATTTGTTAACTTTAATTTGTATAAATGTAAATTAATATAAATTTCACCATCATAAATTTTATATTTAATAATTAATAAGTCATTCGAACATCAAATTTCAATCCTACTCAAACACAAACAAGCAGCTTCCTTGACTTAATGGCAACCTTTGGACACATTTATTAATGAAACGAGACTTGCACTCGACACTGGACTACCGCTTTTTGACCGCCATTGATAAGAAAAAGACCACTACTACACAGGAAACCCTAAGCCTCCATTTTGCTCTAACCTGTTTTCATTAATGATACCTAACTTCACATGAGAAAAACGCCCTCAGTGCCTTTAAAGCTAAGATGATGATCCTCTCCAAGAAAAATATATTACGAGCACACACTCCAATGAAATACTCACCCAGAATATCCTCCTCAAAAAATTAAAATAATATATTGACCTTTTTATTTTTTTTTATTTTTATTTTCCACTCTCTTTATTCCTTACTTCCAAGCCGAGCAGCCACAACTTTACCAGACCGAGCGACAAGGGCCTAGGGCAGTCAGATCGGGCAGTTTTCCTATACATTAATTCTCTGTTCACAGGCTGTTTTTGCCACAATTCGCAGAAACCACTTAGCGGATCTCCCATTGAGTACCACAAAGTGAACAGATTGATTGGGTGCGCTCAAATTGGAAATCTCAGGGTCTTCGAATTGGTAAATGCATCGATACCATCTTGGATTTTTGTAACAGATTTTCAGCTAAAATCGTTAAGATAGTTGTGACACAGGTTTTCTGGGATTACCCAGAAATGGAGAGCTGAGAATGATCCAATGATGTGTTATGGTAGCACCCTTTAGACTTGTGAAATGCCCCAAACTTGAGCCTGCTGGTAAATAGAGGGTACCCAAATACAAGAAATGGGCATTAGAGATTTAATATGTAGAATGTGGTTCAGTTTCTTTGTATTTGGAAGTCAAATGCAGGCATTTGGGTGAAATTTATAGGTTTGTTTTGTCTTTTGCTTATGCTTATCTTTTTACCAGACCTACTTGGTCTGTAGGACCTAGAATCAACATCATAAATCAATTTCATTTAAGAATGTGGGGGTTTGCAGAGTTTGTTTCTTTGGTTAAACAGCTCTGTTATGAAATTTTCTTGTTTGTTTTGAAATATATTAAAGATAATTTTAAATATATATATTTATTTATTTACTTGTAATGGGGCTCATAGGATAGGCAATCTAGGAGTAAGTGTTTATGGTCTTCTGTATCTTATTGTGTTCTACAGACTCTGCAGGTTCATTCTTCCCCGGAGGTTCTATTTCGTGTTCATCGTAGCGTTCCACTGTACAGTTTTATAATGTTCTTTGCCCACAATCCAAGTTTGGAGAATAGCGGTTGTTGAATCTGAAGGATCTACTACTTATGCTGTGTTTGTGTATATAAATGACTGTGTTCTGTTTTTTAATCTTTTGGCACAAGCCCCAGCAGTTTCACCTGAGAAGTTCCATCACAGCTCGTCTCCCCTCTTTCTCATTTGGGGTGTAAGTCCCCAGGTTGATGCGATAGCATCCTTCCTCATTCCAGTACTAACATCGCCTAGATTTGCTTTCTGGGTCCTCTGTATTGTGATTCTTTTCTTTGTGATGCCTTATTATTTGCAAGCTTACTGAAAAACAAAATGGTATGTCCTTGTTGACGATTTTGTTCCACATTAACACGACTGCCTTTTGGTTGAACTGTGAATCTTTGACTAATACTTGTACAGGGTTACATGGAATTCCAGGTGAACCCAGCACAAGCAATTGTTTTTGTTGCAAATGTAATGGAATCTTGTGGAAGAGGGTGAAAAGGGAAGCATGAACATGGTAGTGTGAAGGCACTGTACACCTCATGGAATTTTATAAGAAGACAGCCTCAGAAAAGCTACCTCTATACTGATGGCAACCTCTGGGGCACCTGAGACTGGTGTGAAAAAGTCATCAGAAGAAGGTAGCTTGAAGAAGTCACCGGGAAAAGGAACATCACAGGTTGGAGAAACAGGCATTTTGAAACAGTCTTCAGCGATAGGCAGTTCGCAGAGAATAGAAGTAGGTGCTGTGTATAATAAACAGTCGAGGGGAGCAGGTACACCACCGGCATCAGATACAACTACTTTGAGAGAAGCATTAAAGGCAGAAGATATTTCACAGGCTATAAAAACTGTCGTTTTGAAACAACCATCAGAAGTAAGAACATTAGACACACCCACCGTCAAACAACCATTAAGAGGAGAGTTTTCTTCTCAGCCATCTGGAATTTACACAGCAAAGACATCGACCTTGAAGCAAGCATTAAGAGGATCGGCTTCTTCTCATGCATCTCTTGCATCAGAAGTATCGACATTGAAACAAGCATTAAGAGAAGTTGACCCTTCGAAGGCATCTGAAGCTGGCGCATTGGAAACAGTCACATTGAAACAAGCTTTAAGAGGTACAATTATTTCACATTCAACAGAAGTAGCCTCTTCCAGACAGTTATCGGGAGGAGAAGAGGCAGACACTGCCAAACAAACATGCAATGTGGCAGTTACTGTTCAGATATCAGAAGCAGCTACTGGAAAGCTACCAAAAGGTGCAAGAACTTCTCAGAAATTGCAAGTTGGTAATTTATCAACTTGGAAGAATGCAGAGGGTAAGGCATTTGAAGGAGGCTCAATGGGAGAGACCTCTGCAATTGGCACTTCCCTATCAACAGCTGCAGGCACATCACAGGAAGCAGAAGGAATTTGTCAGCTCACAGAATGCAGGCCATCAAGCTCATCAGAAGTTGGGCATACACAACAGAACAAATGGATATCCGAACAGGCAAAGGATTGCATATGGGATTCTTCTTTACCTGCAAGTGGTAGCCTTAGTCCTCAAAGCAGTATTGATGGTAGTGGCATTGCTACAGGAACAAGTAGTGTCAAGAATAGCACTAGTGCAAACATAAGTGAGGCAATAATTGGGGATGAGAAGTCTAGTGCAGCAAACAATAGTGAAAGTGCTAAAGCTAGTGCAAGGAGAGATTCTGTTGAAAGTGCGAAAAGTAGTGTAAGCAGAGGTAGTAATAGCAGTGCGGTCAGCGATGAAAGCACCTGGAGTAATATCACTGGTGGGGTCAACAAGCCTCACAAAGCAAATGATCCAAGATGGGAAGCCATACTAGCAATTCAGAAGCGAGATGGAATTTTAGGTCTGAGCCATTTCAGATTGTTGAAAAGGTTAGGCTGTGGTGACATAGGCAGTGTGTATCTTGCAGAGCTGAGTGGTACAAGGTGTTTTTTTGCAATGAAGGTTATGGACAAAGCCTCTCTAGCAAGTCGGAAAAAGTTGCTAAGGGCTCAAACTGAAAGAGAAATCCTACAGTCACTGGATCATCCGTTTCTCCCCACATTATATACTCATTTTGAAACAGATAAGTTTTCATGTTTAGTTATGGAGTTTTGCCCTGGAGGAGATCTGCACACACTTCGGCAACGGCAGCCAGGCAAGCACTTCTCTGAGCTTGCAGCACGGTATGATACTTAATCCTTTTCTAGTTCGGTTTCATTTGTAGATAGCTTTTATTTTGTCAATAATGTGCTCGGATGTTCACCTAGGGGTTTGAATTTTATCTTGAAATTATTTTGGTACATTTCACTAGTTCTACATATAGTTTAAAAATTAGTGGTGTTCATTCGAGCACAATACTTTCTTGTGGATTGTTATCCATTGAGAAGGTTTGGGTAATCTCTTAAAATTTCTGCTCCCCTTTGTCCATTAAGTTCAAGATATTGAACTAGGGCCACTTGCACTGGTAAAATAATTAGGAGGCACTATAAGCAAACCTTGATGACAAACTAGCTGGTTACTTATTTTTCCAGAAGAAATATGGTATTGTGCAGTGCAAAAACCAAAGATTTCCAAAAAAATTACAATAAAAAATCAAACAACATTATGGTGACTGTTAAATAAATTTTAATGTATATTTAATAGAGATCTGCACTGGAAAGAGACGCACATGATTTATGGAGATTCTGTTCAAAACTTTTCTATGGTGTCATTTGTTGTAGGGGATATTTGTAAACCTGTTTTGGTTTATTGAACCTTGAAATGACGGTGTATATCATCACATCAAAACTGGCAATAGTGGCAATTCTTTTGTCCTATGTTTAGTTATTTCCTTGTTTAAGATTTATTTTTTGGACAGAGGCAGTTACTTGTATTAGAATTACAAAAGACCTATGTTTTACCCGTAGGCCAGGCCCAAGAGTACATGTTTCAGAGGGATTCCAATTTTCAGATTGAACATTGTTCCCAGAATTATGTGATCAGATTTTTTTTCATTTTACTAACAAGCTTTGATTCTCTACCAAATTTGCATAGAGTATTGCCTTACAAATTGGTTACATAACAGTGAGCAAAAACAGAGCATAACCTTCTGTGGAGAGGAAGGGTGATTTCAATCAAACTTTTCTTGCTGCTAAATGATCAGTTAAGGTGGTCTGAGATCCCAAGGGCCAAGGCTCTGTTTCTTTCAGTTTCTCATTCTCCGAGTTCTTCCTTGGATCACCCTTTTGTGCGAGGGATTGAATATGGGGCAGAAACATTTTTCTTGTCTATTTCGAAAGATGCCCCGAAATATTCCTGTGTCCACAAGTCTATCTGTGACACCAGGGCTTCCTTTGGGGGGCTCTCCAGTCTGTGTGTCCACCTCTTGATTCTGCTGTTCCTTTTGTATGAGAGGCATTTCTTTACTTTGCTGGGGAGCTTCCTGAAGCAAATCTTCTACTCTTAGCTCCATTTCAAAGTGTTCTAAGCATTTCTGAGGATCTCTTTGTCTCGTTGATCTGAGGTGAAGGTGGATTTCCCATCCTGCTGAGGCCCTTCTTTCTCATCCGGATATTCATATTCCATCACATCTATGATCTCTGATTCAAGAGATTCTCCCTCTGGATCTTCTTTTGGGGGGTTTCCAGTGGTGGTATTCTAGGTATCATTCTTTGAGAGTAGTGCTGAGATCTCTGGAGCCTTCTAAGTATCCCCTTGTTCTTTGGTTTTCTTGTTTTCCCCTTGGGTGATTGACACAGACACTGATTCAGGCTCTATATTATTCTCCAGTGGCTCTTCTTCAAAACCTGCTCTAGCACTTTGAAGCTGTTTTTCATGTTGTGTTTTTAAACCCGACCAAACTGGAACCGGAACCGGCTGGTTTGACTGGCCAACCAAGCCTGCATACTGAACTGGTACAAAACTCGGACCGGGGTCTGGTTTGGAAATAAACCGGTCCTGAACCGGCTGGTTCATTACCAAACCGGACCAAACCAGATCAAACTGGACCGAACCAGATCAAACCGGACCAATAACCGGCCAGTTAGATGCCAGTTCTCTGCGGGCCTGAAGTTTGAACAGGTAAATGAGGGGATTAAAAATTGTTTTTTTTTTTAAATTAAAAAAACCTAACCCTAAATCGTTGCTAAAGTTTAAACCCATACATATGCTCCCTCCTCTCAATTCTCCCCCCTCTCAATTCTGTCAGACATTCCTCTCGTTGCAACTTGTTGGGTTGAGTCATTTTCAATTTTCACGTTGAGGAGGCCGTTGTTCAAGGACCAAGGCTTGCAGACTGAAGTCATTGAGAGAGACAGTTGACGGCTTGGTTGTTGGAGGGTCGTTGGCTTGGAGTTGGATTCTGGAGGCTGGAGCCTGGAGCAACCAGAGTGTGACTGTGTAATCTGGATTGTAGAGGTTATAGAGCCTCATTGATATTGTATTGTGTTTCAGAATCAGAGATATGTGCTATGAGACTTTACTATGTAGTGCACATGGTGCCATTTTGTGACCCATACATGGTTTATGGTATATATATAATTGTACACTTTGCATATTATGTCCCTAATGGTTTGAAATCATAGCTTGGAATGTTAAATATAATTTTTATGATTATAATTGAATTATTTTTGTATTTTTTAATATTCCGGTTCATTGAAATCAAACCACTCCGGTTCATTACCCGTTCCGGTTCTGGTCCGAGTTGACTCTCGACTGGTTTGATTCCCGGTTCCGAGTTTTAAAACCTCAAACCCTTTCTTTTCCAGTTAGGTGCCCTGCATTTTTCTTTTTACCAGAGGGTTCAGAATTAACCCTCTGAAACCCGACTTCTTTCTTCTGTTCGGGGGGAGGATTTTTCTTTGGGCATTTTTTTGCAAAATGTCCATAGTTATGGAAGCCAATGCACTTGAACGGAAACTGCTCATAAGCCAGTTGCTGCACATGGATCCAGTTTTGCCTTGAGAAGGCCTTCCATTTTTTACACAAATCCGAGCACAAGATAACATGCTTAATCTCAGTTTAGCATTGTCAAAATACATCCCTAGCTTATTTCCAATTTACTCAAGCGTTCATTGTACCAGGCTTGAGAGAAAGATACAGGAGCCTGACCCAAACTGGAACAGCGGCAGGAGTTTCATCTTATGGATCAAAATTGATAGATCAGTTGTTCAGATTGGCGAGGCCTTGTGTTTCTGCCTCACCTCCTCCTCCAGGGGGTTGGCCGATCCCTTTGAGGCCTACGAGGAGCTGCAATTCTAGGTTACAGGTTGTACACCACCATACCAGTAGACAGACCAACTTTAGGTGGCTCCAAAGTTAGTCCCCCCCTCCCAGCATACCACTCTTCAACAGAGTAGCTAGGTTTCCATCAGGAGTCTCTTCCCATCAGCCTTGGATGTCAGGAGAGTGGGACTTCCTTGTTCTTGTGCACCCCTAGGATTATACAGCCAAGTCCCCTCAGTCTAGGCCACTCACTGGAGGATATCATCCACTAGTGCATTGGCCTTTTCATGGTGCTTGGTCTCCTCACTCATCCTTCGCCACCAGCTCCAACAAGCCATGACATCCTCACTCTCTTTTGCTTGGTATTGAGATTTTCAGAGCCTTTTGGTTTCTAGCACTTCTATTGTACCAACACTTAGCTTATACTGTCTCTTTTAGCTTTTGTTAGCTTTCTTTAGCTAGACATTTAGTGCCTAGTCTCTAGCCTGTGCTTAGATCTTATTATCTTTTTACTTTTGGCATTGTTTTAGGAGATGCCCTATCACTCCGACTTCGTACATACACTGGATGTGCTATCTTAGTCCTGTTTACCTACTTTAGTGGTCTTTTGTTGGACATTAATAAAATTATCTTATCTTATCTTAGATATAGCCTGCTGGTCCCTAAATAGTAAAAACCAGGGCCTGATTTAAAAAAGTCTCTATCTTCGTTAAGTTGGAAATGGAAGACAAAAGAACTCTTACCATGGAAATAATATTGTGGTCTACCTTTCAGTTTGGCTGCCCATTGTTTCCAGATCCAAGAGTCATGGGTTTTGTGATTTGGCCATGCCCCTGTGAATTTTTATACCAGGATTTCTTCAGCGAACAACAATGCTTTCCTTTTTGGACCTTTGGATAGGTGATGAAGCTTCCGGATCCTGTCCAGATTCTTGACAAACCTTGCTGGTTTATTCGAGGGTTTAGCTTGATTGACAAAATAAACTATAAGTGCTTGAAGGTAGCATCAGTGTCCAGGGAAGGCTAACTTGCAAAACCCATTTCTCCATTGGTTGTTTCTAACACTAGATGTACTATCTTAGTCCTGTTGACCTACTTTTGTGGGTTTTTGTTGGACATTGATAAATTATCTTGTCTTACCTTAGATATAACCTGCTGGTCCCTAAAAAGTAAAAGCCAAGGCTTGCTAAGAAAAACAAAGTCTCTATCTTCCTTAGGCTGAAAATGGAAGCCAAAAAAACCCTTACCGCAAAAATAACTTTGTAGTCTGTGTGCCCATTGTTTATGGATCCAAGAGTCACAGGTTTTGTGATTTGACCCACTCCCCCATGAATTTTCGTACCAGGATTTGTTTGGTGAACAACAACAATGCTTTCCTCTTTTAACTATTGGATGAGAGGTGAAGCTTTGGGATCCCGTTTAGCTTCTTGACAAACCTTGCTGTTTTATTAGAGGGTTTGTCTTGCTTGTTGTAATCAACTACCAAGTGCTTTAAGGTAGCATCGGTGTTTAGGGAAGGCAAACTGTCAGAAGCTATTTCTCCTTTGGTTGCTGCCAACTGCAGGGCAAAAGATACCCCGTGATCGAGGAAGGGTGAGAGTTGAGACACAGTGCGAGATGCACATAGTTGATGGACACATGGTGGCTAGGGTGAGACTCTAGCTGCAGTGAAGGCTTTTTGAAATGCTCATTTCATGCATTTCACTCGATTCTTTTCCCCAAGTAAGCTTTCTTGTTTAAGGTTTACATGAGTTATCTGAAATATAGCATTTATATTTCAACCTCTATCTGAAATATGGTCTTCCTGCTTCTTGAACATGCAGTATAGAGAATCGTTCTCTATGTTGCATGACACAGCCTCTGTATAAAATGATGATGCCCGAGCATCTATGCATGTAGTGCACTATCAAGTGTCATAAAGTCGAGTGTTTTGCAGCATGTTAACTACATGTGGGCATATTGTCATTTTTTATAGATTGAAGTATAATTGATGCTTCAAAGATACTAAGGTATATGATGGTGACATCTGTCTAGACTCTATAGTTATACGTGGTTGATGAGACTCTAGTTTCTTCTCTCTGAAAATTTTCTGGGATTTTGTTTAAAATTATTTTGTTGATTATGATGCAGTACGATAGTTGAGATTGATAATAACTGCAATGATTTCTTGCAGCTATCTGCACTAATTAGAGAATCATAGAAATCTACCTATTCAAAGGGCTATGCTCAGAAGTACAGATATTAAAATCGAGCCCATTAGGATAGATACTGTTGCATGATCAACTAGAGGCAGTTATTGATGATCATCCTTCTTGGCTGATCCGTATCTGTATCCGATGGTAACTTTAGGCTGAATCTCAACAATGAATATGCTGAATCTTAACAATGAATATATGTAGGGCAAATTCAATGTTTACAACAAGAAAGTTTGAAATCTCATGTTTCCCAATGTCCAAGCTAACAATGCCATAACCAGAACCAAAGTCGTTTTGCACACAATGTTGTTGAGATTTGGCAACAGTAGGCAAGTATGATTTCAGATGGATGTCTTTTCAAGAACATTGATATATAAATGTCATTTTATGATGACTTACCATTTTACCTCTCATGCTTCAAGGTAAATCATCTCAAGAAGGGAGGGCATGCAGTATATTAACCAATTATAGTTATTAATGACTGGGGACGACCCTTAGTTGTGTTCCCCTTTCCACTTGTATATATAACATATGATATATACTCTACTTCATCATCACTTCTATTAATTATTAATTATTTATCCATTATGGATATCTTTTATATGCCTTTGTGCATGAACAAGTGATGAGGTTCCTTGCAAAGGTGCTTTATGGATAGTGTGTGGGATATTAATTTAATGTCATTTGGGATCTCGCTATTGTTCTAACTCAACCTTTTGTTGCGTTGAATCTGTTACGCCTCGAGTGTTTGAAGCCTTCCTTCTAGATGTACCAGTGTGAGGGGTTTCTTTTTCTTTTGTAAATCCCAAGTTTTTGGGGCTATATTATTTAGAGTTTTGATTTTGGGGCTAAATATCCTTGATTAGGTCATGGCAGGGCCCCTTGGTTTCCACCTCAAGGAGATGTTGGCTTTGTGGCTCTGTAGACTACCCTTTAAGTTGGTCTCCGGTGCCCTTGAGGCAAATCATTGGGACACATGGCCACACTCATATTTTTCCTTGTAGAGGTGATTGCGTGTGTAAGGGTTGTCAGACCTGATTTAGCACACCTCATTTTGTCCACTTGGACCTGTTGTTTTGATGCAAAACCCCTCCTCTTGGTCTCCATACCCTTGACGTCATTCCTTAAAGAAGAAACCCACATTGTTAAAAAGGAGGGCGTTGAGGAACAAGCGTTTGCTGGGGTTAGTTGGGGCATGATGTCCTACTTTTGGTTCACCTTGCACTTGGTGGAACCTAATTGCACATTTTTATTCTTATTTTATGTCATTGTATGGTTTAGTCCCTAGTTTGTGGGTGCACTAACCTTAAATTTTATAATTTGTCATTAACTTTGTAGGCTCAAATTTGTAAAAGGATGAGGGTTGTTTTATGTAAATAAGACAACCTCACCTCAATTGTAAATCATGGACAAGGGTTCAAATTATGTATTTTTTTCTTTTTCTCTTGTTATATTGGATCACTTGAAGCTCTTCTTTTTCTCTTGGTGTATTGGAGCACTTGAAGCTATGTGCACCTCTCTCTTGGATGTCTTTTTTGCTTGAGGGGTGAATTGATGATGTTCTAGGGTTTGATCTTGCACATACTAAGTTGATGCTAGACTAGTTGTAATAACTCATGCTCAAGGGTGACCTAAGATGCAGTTGTTAAAGTTAGTGCAACTGCGAGACCCATTCGCAGAGAGAATGGTACCCTAGTTAGTTAACTAGGGTTCTTGGTCAAGTTAACCAGGCAAAATAACGAGTAAGACCCTAGAAGGTACCCTAGGGCCCCTAGCTGTCTTCTAGGGATCTCCGTCGGGGACCAAGCAATTTGATGCCATGACAAAGTCCCTAGCACGTGGCTAGGGCCTCTATTTGTCTCTAGGGTATTTTGGTTCGGGACCCAACAGTTTCTTGGTCACGAGGACCAAGCAGGTCTTGTAGGTTGAGACAGAGACCTCCTGGTCCGGGACCAGGCAGATTCTTGGTCACAAGGACCAAATTGTTCTTGCAGGTACATACCTGGTCAGTTAACCAGGTGGATCTTGGTCAATGGACCAATATGATGATGTGTGATGACCTCCTCTCCTAGGTCTTCGAGATGGTTGAGTTAGATGGTCTTCTCAAGGGACTGGCCACCCCTTGAAGGAGCCGCTAAGCATTTGACCTAAGGAGCAGTATGGAGGATCACAGGATCACACCATCCAGTGTGGACCTTCCTTATATAGTGATGATGAACTTTAAGATAGTGGAACACTTGTACATTTGAGAGAGAGATTATTGTTGTACCCCCCCACCTTGGTTGATTCACATTTCGTCCTTACACCTTGTTGTTCTTGGTCGTGTGGTACTTTGTGTTGTTCACCCACTTTGAGTTGTTTTGATTTGTACCGCCTTGATGTGTTTAGTCTTATGGGTATTAGGGTTGTGTGCCCACCTTTGTGGTACACCCTTTGGTCCTAGGGGTTATGGGTCATGTACCCATTCTTGTTTTATGGTTTTGACTTGTACCATCTTATTGGTCTTTGTACCCTTAACCATAACCATAGAACCCACCTAAGTTACTCTATTTATATTTTATGTTATTTTATTTTAACCCTTATGCGTTGGCACCCAATTAAGACACTTCAATTATATTTTATGTTTTTATAAGTTGTTTTTATTTTGGTGTCTTAACCTTTAATTATGGGTACCCTCCTAATCTAATGGAACCCTAACTAAATAAAAGAATAAATTAATGATCTTTCTAGAAGATCTAAGTTCCTATATATTGAGACCTTTTGTTCCTCATTTGGTAAGTTGACAACATAACATCTCAACTTTGATTTTCTGTTTTGACGTCAAGGGTATTTGGACTGTCCTGCTGCTTGAACCGCCTACCTGTTGAAGAACACAACTTATCTCAGATCTGATTTTTTTCATAGACGTTGAAGGGTTCACTGCTGTTGACTAAGTCGTGACCTAGTTGAGGTCTCTCCAGTCTGCCTGCTATCCAATTTGTCTCCTGTGACCTAGCTTATCTCAGTTGTGACATTAGAGAGGTTCGATTTGCTAGTTTTTGTGAGACCCGATCTGCTCCTTCTGGTTTGTTTGAGACCCAATCTGTTGCGTGAGATCTATTTGGGGTTCAACCTAATTGATGAGAGGTCCGATCTGATTAATGAGGGGTTTGATTTGTCTGTAGAAGGGGACGATCTACTTGATAGGGGTTTGATTTGTTTATTGTGATATTATTGGAGTTTGTTCAGCCTTTGTATGACTCAACCGTGAGCCTTGGAGATTTGTCCATCTCATCCATGAATCCCTAGGGTTTGGTTAACCCTGCTGTGTGCTCACTTGTGGAGGCTGTGAGTCTCCTTGGTCTTGATCTGATTGTTGATTGTTCATTTGTGAGGGCTTCAGCTTGTATGGGCAACTTCTACTGAGTTCTTAAGTTATTTGTTGATGCTGAGTCTTATTTTTGACCAAATCTAATTGTTAAGACTTACCTATGGTTCCGATTGTTTATGCTGGGTTTTATTTGTTGTTAGATCTATTTGTTTGTGACCGTCATTGATCACCTGTGATCAAATCTGGTGTGCTGAGAGGTACTTGTGGTCACTTTTCTTGTGCTGAGATTTTGTTGAGATCATAATTATTGTGACCTTATTGACCTCTGCAGCGATTGAGACTATAACTGTATTTTTTGATTGTCATTGACTACCACTACTGTTGCCTTCAACCTATCATCTCTCTCTCTCTGTGGTTTGTACTTATCCTCTAGCAGGATCAGCTTGTTCCAAGTGTTTTACTGGCTTCTGTGAGGCACAGTCTTTACTGCAAGTAAATTCTTCTGAGTATACGGTAGGAAGGGTACCACATTCTAGGTAAGTATCCTAACTTAATCTTTTATGAATTAAATGTGTTATTGATAATTGCATGTTATTGAAGATTACTTAACACAAGGACCCCTTGGTAGTGTTAAAGGTGAAAGAGATGAGAATTATGTTTTAAATTATACAGTCTAATTACTGTGTTTAGCTACTGCTGTACTATTTCGTTTCAGTACTAGTTTATTGAATGTAATTTTGCATTAAAGTACATTAATTTCTATTTCTCTGCATCAAACCCTAACCCTAACCAAAATTCAACAGCACTATCTTGCTCATTCTTGGTTAATGTTGGTAAGTTTATCTCCTAACCCAGAGTTTAATGTTGCTCATGAAGTGCTTTGGGCTAAGCGTTTGTTTCCTAGCATTTTATCAACTTGCTTGAGGAGACCTTCCTATCAAGGAGCTCTCCATTGTTTTTTTTGGCCTTGGACTTCTCTATTTGCCCTAATTAGGGTTTTACTACCTAACCCTTGAGGTTGCTAGCTTAGCCCTACTTGCAAGTATTGAATACCATCTTAAGAGGAGGGACGTTAGCCTCAATCTCTCATAGCCCTAGGGTTCAAGACAAGAATCTAATACCCTACCCTATCTATCAATCCTCTTTTTAATCACTTTTTACATGTTTTATTTTATGCAAACAATACATAAACATATTTTACTACTGAAAAAAACCATAAAAATCTAAATAACTTCAAAAATAAAAAAATAGCCGTGATTTGGTATTTTTGGTCCACCCTAAAATTTTTCCCTAGGGTTTTATCCACAAACCTTGGAGGGCGTCCTCTTCTGAGGAAGTGCATTGGGATACGTGAAACCTTTGTAATTGGTGAATTAGAGGTTGTTTGGTATTTTTGGCTTGACCTAAAATTGTGCCCTAGTCAATTAGTCCTCCTTTCCTCGAGGGTGCACTTTTTGGAGTGATTGCCTTAGGAAGTGTGTCATTGTCTTGGGAAGTGTGAAATTGCCTTGAAAGCCTTGATTGCACCGAGAGTAGCAAGGTGCTTACAACCCAATATGGGGGAGATGTTGTCACGTTTGTCACGTTACATTAACTTATAATTTTTTTTAAAAGTCATGTTGGCTCATAAAATAAAAAAAATAAAACCAACATAGATCCATCTTAAACCCGCATCTATTAAGCATCAAGAGGGATCCAATTTCTTGAGGTGTAAACATTTTTTTTAAGATAATTTTTTTTCTTAACGTGTAAAAAATTTATGATAAAAAAATTACACCTCAAGAAATTGGATCCCTCTTGGTGGTTAATAGATCTGGGTTTAAGATGGATATGTGCTGGTATTTATTGAGATTTGTGATAAAGTGAATAACTCCATTATTGCTTGATTATTGTGTCTTGTTTAACATTGTTAGACTTCGATAAGGAATTGATCATATCTATTAAGGTTTTGTGGAAGGTATTTGTGGTTTGTTGGTGGTTGTAGGTATCTTTCATTGATTAGGGTCTCCTCGAGGGTTAAGGAGTTACTCGAAGTGTTGAGAGGTTAGACTGCAGTGACATTGGGTTTAACTCTCTCTCGAGCTTATCGTCACTAGCACTAGGTCTACATAGCCTAGTTGTGTTAGGGATGCTAATTTGAGCAGTAACATTTTTGGCGTCGTTGTCGAGGACCCCAAAGAAAAGTAGCGACGTTTTGTTGAAGAGGGATTCTCAGGTTGAATCCATTTATCTTTCAAATACATTCAACATCTTTTCTGTGCCTCAGGTACATTCTTGTTTTGTACTTTGGAGAGATTTATTTTGATCTAACTTGGCAGGATTCACATTGCAACTCCACTGAGGAAAAATAAAGAGGTACTCTACAAGATTGAGTCAAAGAGGTAAGTTTTGCTTTGTACTTTGATAGGATTATTGTTAAGGGCTAACTTTGCAGGTCCCATTTGGTGACTCCATTGAAGAAAACAAATCAAAGAAGTGCAATTCAAAACAACAAACCTCAGGTATTGATAAGAAGTTGATATGGCGTCCTTTGATGAAACACGAATGCACAATCGGTATGCTCCATTGGATTTCAAATATTTTGAGATATCTAAATGAGCCAAATAAATGCAGATGGAGCAAATCCATCCCAATATTTCATGAATATGAAGATACAATTGTAGAGCATATTATGATGTTCAGATAATTTCTTGTGGCATGGGATATTGTGGATGAGGATCGCAAAATGAAGAGGTTCATAATATCTCTTGATTTATAGAATAATAAGGATGTGGGAGATTGGTATGATGAGCTTCCTCATAAGGAGATATCTTCACGCTTGCAATTTGTTAAGGCATTCGGGAAAGAGTGGTATCCTAATCTTGACGAAGAAACTATGGAGGCCATGATTTCCCTTCTCAAGAAGGAGCATGCCCAAGAAATCCTTGAAGACCTTTTCCTCCTCTTGATCCGTTGAGCACTTCAGGTGAGTGACCAGAGACGTTCATGGTTGAATTCTGTGATCAAGGTGATTATCCCACGGACCATGTCAAAGAGTTTCTTGCGATTGCTCTAGATTTCAGTATCAAGGATGAAGACGCCTTCATGAAGTCATTTGTGTTGCATTTGCAAGAAAAGGCCCTCGCTTGGTTTAAAGGCCTGGACAAAGGTACAATATCCTCTCTTGCGGAATTGATAGAGGTATTTTGTAGCTATTGGTGCCCAAAACAATGCAAGAGATGGATGCCCTATGTCGAAGAGGTTAAGGGCTTGTTCAAGAAAGAAATCCAAGAAGATTGAGCCCTTGAGGAAAGTGTTGAAGAAGAACATGGTGAATATGATCTGATCGTCACAATCCTAGAAGAGCATGAGGCGGACCTTGTTGAAGAAATCCATGATAAAGTTTAAGCCTTGGAAGGCTTGCTTGAAGAAACCATTGATCAAGATCTTGTGGATAACATTCTAGGCCCCATGTCTAAAGAAGAAGGTACTCCTGAAGATGAAGATGATGAGGCTCAAAAAATGAAGATGAAGAAGGCTTGATTGAAGAAATGGAAGAACGCAAGAAAATGGTGAGTTCTCCTTACCCTCATTTCAATTTTTTCTATGATATCTTGGGCTTTTTGGAAGAAAATGACAGGATTCTTGAAGACAATGATTATTGGAAGTTCTTTGGTTCTCTGATCTATGATTCTTTAAGGTCTAGCAGTGCTATATCAAAAAATTTAGAATAAATCCACAAACCTTTCTTGCTAGTGAAAAAAGAAGAAGAGGTCAGTCTAGATCATGCTGAGCCAAATTTTCATACAGGTTTCAAGCAATATGAAGAGGTCTTTGTTGAAGAATCGCTTCAACTAATAAAGCTAACAAATATATGGTTAATGAAGGTGTGGTGGATGCTTCTCCTTGTCCTTTTCATGATGATGGTTTGATGAACCTTCCTTTTTCTTTCGCTCATACATACATACATTTTGAAGATGAGAGGTTTGAGGATATTTTAGTTAAATAAGATGGTTTCCACGGATATAATGATGCACATTTCTCTTATGACGATGATGATGTGGGTATAGATGGTTGTAAATTGGTTGAAGAACCCATACATGATTCCTCCAATAAGGGAAGTTTAAATTTCAAAGACCTCGAGAAACCTACCTTTGAGATCCCTCATGATTTGGTTCGGCCACGCTTATTCACCATTGAGGATGATGTAAGGTTGCATATGGAGAATTATATTGCAGATCTTGATTAACCAGGTTTACCCTCTCCTAGGGTAGATCTCAACCAGCACTCTCAACTATGCTTCTCAAAAATTGATGTAAGTTTTGGACAGCCCGCAGATCTAGAGAATGAAATTGTTTTCTCTTGAAGCGATATCAAATCATATACATCCTTCACCATCGGTGTTGCTGATCAATTTTGGAGAATGAACTTCAATGGGGCCAAGTCTCATTCAGGTATGGGCGCATGAATTGTATTAACTTCTCCCTTTGTTGATGGTCATTGTTTTTCTTTCTGCTTAGAACTTGAAGGTACTAATAATGTGGCTGAATATGAATCTCTCTTGCATGGCCTTGAGTTAGCTAAATATAATGGGATTGAGTTTTTAGATATTATTGGCAACTTTAACCTAATTGTGATGCAAGTTAGAGGAAAGTTTGCATGTGAAAATCAAAGGTTAAAAAGGTATAGGGATGCAGTGCGATTGACCACAAAGAATTTCAGTGCCTTATCTTTACTAGTGATTCCCAGGGCTCAGAATTAGTGGGGTAATTCCCTAGTAGCAACTACTTCTGTCCTTCACCCTTGCAAGGCCATTCTAGAATCAAGAATGGTGCAAGTAGTTTTCATACCCTCAATTCTTGGTAACCTTAAGGATCGATAGATTTTTAATAACAATGGGCAGATGCTCGGGTTTATGAACAACATGGCAAAATTGTTTCAGCCTCATCATGCATGGTTCCTTGATAGTTTTGAAGGTTGTTTGGGGCAAACTAATTTCATAAAACAAGTATATAATGGCATCGGTTTCTACTTGAGCTCAGTTTTGGCATGGATAGAAAAAGATTGTGAACGCGATCCTTCCTCGTGGGAAGAGCTTGAAGGTTCCAGGTTCCTGATCTTGTTCACCATTCCAGCGCCATTCCGACGGAGGTAATACCATCTATTCATCTCGTCATTGATATGGTTTTGTCTTGGAATGTTTCCAAAGACAAAGGAAGAAACCTTCGCATGAATAATATGCTTAGGTGGCTGCACTGGTGTTATGATTTCACTTGACCCTTCTTTGTTATCATAATTAGGGTAGGTAGGTAGGTATAGTTTCATTTGATTTCAGAATTTACTTTTACCCTTGCATTGCATTTGTTGTCATTTGATTTTCATTGCATTTCATTTTAAACAAGGCAGGACAAAAGTGTCTGCCTCCTATGCATTTAATGTCTTTGTTGTTAGATGTGTGTGTAGGTATATAGGTACCTAGGAGATTCTAGGGGGTTCTCATATTCTCCCAAGAAGAGCGCACGTCCCATAGTTGGAGCCAACTGTTATACCTTAGAGTGTTTGAAGCATTCCTTCCAAATGTACCAGAGTGAGGGGTTTCTTTTTCTTTTGTTAAGGCCAAGCTTTTGGGGCTATATTAGGTAGAGTGTTGATTTTGGGGCTAAATATCCCTCATCAGCTCATGGCAAGTCCTCTTGGTTTCCACCTCAAGGAGGTACTGGCCTTGTGGCTCTGTTGACTACCCTTTAGGTGGGTGTCTGGTGCCCTTGAGGCAAATCATTTGGACACATGGCCACACTCATATTTTGCTTTGTAGAGGTGATTGCATGTGTAAGGGTTGTCATACCCGGTTTAGCACACCTCATTTTTTCCACTTGGACCTATTGTTTTGATGCAAAACCCCTCCTCCTGGTCTGCATACCCATGACGCCATTCCTTAAAGAAGAAGCCTACATTGTTAAAAGGAGGGCGCTGAAGGACAAGCATCTGTTGGGGTTAGTTGGGGCATGATGTCCTCCTTTTAGCTCACCTTGTGCTTTGTGGACCCTAATTGCACATTTCTATTCTTATTTTATGTCATTGTATGGTTTAGTCCCAGCTTGTGGGTGCACTAACCTTAAATTTTATAATTTGTCATTAACTTTGTAAGCTTAAATTTGTAAAAGGTTGAGGGTTGTCTCATATACATAAGACAACCTCACCTTATTTGTAAATCATGGACAAGGGTTCAAATTATGTTTTCTTTTCTTATTCTTTTGGTATATTGGAGCACTTGAAGCTATGTGCACCTCTCTCTTGGATGTCTTTATTGCTTGAAGGATGAATTGATGATGTTGTAGGGTTTGATCTTGCACATGCTAAGTTGATGCCAAACTAGTTGTAATAATTCATGCTCAAGGGTGACCTAAGGCACACTATCTTGCTCATTCTTGGTTAATGTTGGTAAGTTTATCTTCTAATCCTAGTTTAACGTTGCTCATGAAGTGCTTTGGACTAGGTTAGGATTTGTTTGCTAGCATTTTATCAACTTGCTTGAGGAGACCTTCATACCAAGGAGCTCTCCATTGTTTTGTTGGGCCTTGGACTTCTCTTTTTGCCCTAATTAGGGTTTCACTACCTAACCCTTGAGGTTGCTATCTTAGCCCTAGTTGTAAGTATCAAATACCATGATAAGAGGAGGGACATTAGCCTCGATCTCTCATAGCCCTTTATCTAAAACCCTATATCTATCAATCCTCTTTTTAATCAATTTTTACATGTTCTATTTTATGCAAAAATAATCTAAAACCCTATATCTATCAATCCTCTTTTTAATCAATTTTTACATGTTCTATTTTATGCAAAAAATACATAAAATATTTTACTATTGGAGAAAACCCTAAAAATCTAAATAAATTCAAAAATCCAAGAATAGCTATGATTTGGTATTTCTGGTCCACCCTAAAATTTCGCCCTAGGGTTTTATCCACAAAACCTAGAGGGCATCGTTTTTTGAGGAAGTGCATTGAGATACGTGAAATCCTTGTAATTGGTGAATTAGAGGGTGTTTGATATTTCTAGCTTGACCTACAATTGCACCCTAGTCCAATAGACCTCTTTTTCTTGAGGGCACATTTTTGGAGTGATTGCCTTGGGAAGTGTGACATTGTCTTGGGAATTGTGAAATTGCCTTGAAAGGCATGATATTTATTGAGATTTGTGATAAAGTGAATAACGCCATTATTACATGATTATTGTGTCTTGTTTAATATTGTTTGACTCCGATAAGGCACTGATCATAGCTATTAAGGTTTTGTAGAAGGTATTTGTGGTTTGTTGGTGGTTGCAAGTATCTTTCATTGATTAGGGTCTTTCCTAGGGTTAAGGAGTTACTCGAAGTGTTGAGAGGTTAGGCTATGGTGACATTGGGTTTTACTCTCTCCCGAGCTTACTGTCACTAGCACTAGTTCTACATAGCCTTGATTTGCAAAGGTGTGTTAGTTTGAGCGGTAACATAATCTACATGCAAAACTAAAAATAATGTTCTAAGCTGTGACAATCATTATTTTTTGGGTAAATAAAAGGAGATTTCTATTAGCATACACTGTAAAAGAAGCTTCACATACAAATCAGAGAAGAAAATCCATTGGCTCTCTAAATCTTGTATGAGGGTCCTGTTTTGTCTCGACAAAAACAACATAGCAGTTTTTCATATGCTAGTTTCAGTGAAACTTATCAAAATTATCCAGGACTATCTCCATACTATGCATATATCTATTCATGTCAAGTTCTACCATGCATATATCCACTTATGTCAAGTTCTACCAAGATTGTCTTTTTTAAAACTACTCTGATTAATGTAATGCAAAATTTATAATGTCCAAAACAAGATAGAAGTCTCTTGAAATCAGACATGTTAAAAAAAGAACAGATAGATTGAGTGAAGGTTGCCTCTCTGTCGCTCCAGGTTTTGAAGATCTTGGTGTTGATATATAGGTTCTCAATTGCTAATGTGGATGGGCTACTCAGCCACTGCCTGTTGTCATCGGTTCTGGGTCTCCAATGCCACTCTAATCTAGTTCCTCCATCTGTTTCTTGAATATCTGGTAATGCCATACCTTAAGAGTGTAATACCCCTTTTCTGACCTCCTTATGTTGGACATGGTTCATTTGTAAACAATGTAAATATTGTGAACATATATATATCTATCTATCTATCTATCTATCTATCTTTGTGTCGGTGCTGAGTCAAGGGTACCTCAGTTGCAAATAATGCGCATATGCAAAAATATGTGGTCATGTAATTCCCAGTGACAATTCAAGGCCAAGACACCACTAATGAAAGTTGATAGCATGTAGGTTATGTGTTTTGTGACTTTTCTACAAGTTGTGGATTAAGATGAAAAATGTAAATAATTCCAAATGAATTAATAATATATAGAGGCATGAAATTGCCAAGGGGAACATGAAGGGGGTCCATGACTGACAAGTGGCACAAGGGAGGAGGAGAGAGAGAGTGATGGGGCATTTGGCGTATCCTATAAAATCCACCTCGTGAATTGATATGTGGTGTGAGAAAATACGCCTTGAGCTTACAAGCTGACACCTAGAAAATGCATGCAATCTTGATCCAAGCTTGTATATAAGCAAATTTATCTCATTTACAAAGGTTCCTTGTTTTCTTTCCTAGTCTCTCCATGTTATTTTGGACTATCCATTCTGTTGCGTATAGCATCCCCTTCATGTCGTGGTGCTGTTAATGCCTTCCATGCACGTAGATATCTGAGTGGGAGCTTGGCCAGAATTTTAGTGGATAGATGGCCATGTAAGGTTGTGCTGACTGCATCCCCAGTTGAGTGGGCGGGTTAGTACCAATAGGCCATTATTTCTGTTTTGCTCTTTCTTCATGCATGGAGGGATGGTAGTGAAAAGCAAATGCAGGGCTCTAATGCATAGGTTGGTGGATAGGGCTCTTATTGAGTGAGAAGGTTGGCAAGGGAATGCTTGACTAGTGTGTAGGCTAGCAAGTGCCCAACTGATTGCCGCATCAGTGATCTTGTTTATGCTTGAGTTGTTGTGCTCTTCCATTCAGGTGCATAGGCTAATGTGTCTTTCTTGTGTGAAAGCTGTGAGAACTGCGAATTTATGATCGAGAGAAAGTCCAGTGCCCATGGTAGCCATGGCTGAAGGGTGGCAATTGTGCTCGGATTTCTAACAGTTGGGAGGAGAATCTCCCCAACAACTATTCCTCATACTTCAGACATACTACAGATAATTGTTATCGTTTTCTTGTTATATGTTGTGTTAAGATTCATGGTGTGACTGTAATACTTGTTAAGTTATGTGATCTGAATATCTAAATTTTGCTGCAAGTCTATTTCTAATATGAATGCTTCCATGGATTTTTAAGGGATGTATTAGTAAACAATGTCTGCATATCCTGTTTATTTTCTTAGTGAAATGAACCTGTTATATCGAGAAGTATTTATAATTCAATTATTAGGGAATTGTGTGGGAATTTTGTGCGCCACTCTCTCAGTGGTAAAAGAGGCAGCCGGGTACACCTCAGATTGTTATCAAAGCACAGATTCAGAGCTGAGGCCTCTGGTTGAATACTGAGATTTTGAGCAGCTTGCAGATGGTTGATGGAGAATGCGGTGTGCAGAGAGGTTCGACGGACAGAAAAATTTATAATTTTTTTATTGATATTGCCTGCTACAAGTAGAAATGTTATGTATGTTAGATTTTTTACCTGTTTGCTTGGTTGCTGATTTTCCTTTCTCATGGTGCAGCAGTTCCAGTAGATCCTTCACCTTGAGATTTGTATAGAGCTATTGATGGTGCAGCACTAGGTTGGGTTGGGGGGTGCATTTTTGTTATGTAGGGGTGTGTTAGGAGGGTGTATGCACGAGTCTTAGTTTGATTTTCAGGTCAGGTTTCAGTTCTGTTTCTGTTCTTGCAAGGACTTTTTATTGTTAGATGAGGGCAAGATCCCTAGGTTACTAGTAGGGTGCCATGCATGAGGTCTATTCTAGGAAATGGCACATATCTCAAGGAGGCACATGCATATATGCATGCTGCAGTCTTCTCTGGTTGGAACACACTATTCTTGGTGCATCTATCCATGTAGGAGGGTATACTGCTCGAAGTGGTTAGGGTTAGGGTTTGACAAAACCAAACTCAGTGCTTCTTGCATGTGTCCAGATACATTGTACTTGTCCTTCTTCCTACTCTACCAGTGTAGATCCATCTTAACCCTGGATCTATCAAGCTTTGAGAGGGATCAAATCTCTCAAGGTGCAATTTTTTTGATCATTTAAGATGGATCTAGGCTGGTTGTAGATTCACTCGACTCGTCAGAACTCAGAGCTCAACTTCTGCAGATATGGAATGTAACATACAATTTTGATTATTGTTATTTATATTTTCATTGTAACAGTCTTTCTATGTAAATATTCTATCTATAATATTTCTGGTATCTCTTTTTTGTCTCACTATATAACAGTTTTTATATTAGGTGTACATATATAATCTGTCTCTTTCATATATATATATACAGACTTTGTTTATTTCCATTTATATCTATATTCTGCTAGCATTTCATATTAATATTATTATTTGTGTTACTTCCTTAGATGAAAAAATCGCTGAAAAATGGGTGACATTGCGATGTCAAACCTCAAACGTAGTGTTGGCCTGAAAAAAGTGCGAGATTTGGAAAAATTGGTACATCACGATTTTTTGAAAAAACAGGCAAAAATCGTCAACTCAATTTGACCCTCTTAAAGTGCCGATTTTTTTTTTACTCATTTGTCTTTGCAGCTGCGTGGAGTGACAGGGAAGGCATCTGCTATCATCAACAACCAATCTTAGTAGGGCCAAGCCATTGTTCTCATTGCCATCAAAGTTTTTTTTATTGGAGCAGGGATCGAGTTCATTGTGGAAATAATTTTAACAATGTACTTGATTGCATTCCAAGACTTACCCTAGTTGTTTATATTTATTTACCATTCAGTATCCATTCTAAGTTATGGATTTGTTTCTTTGTCAATCTGTAGACAGTTTTTGATTCCGCAGAAGGTGACAATCTTGTAGCACTGGATTTGGGGAGTATGGGAAAGGGTCATGTTTGGGTTAATGGGAAGAGTTTAGGGAGATATTGGTCATCCTACCTTGCACCCAAGACTAGTTGTAATGTTGTATGTGATTATCAAGGAGCTTATGATCAAAATAAACATGTAAGCAACTGCGGAAAACCTACACAATGTTGGTGAGTCCCTTAATCCTCTCTTTTGATGTGTATATTTCAATTTTCCTACAGCTATTAGTTGTTTGTGCATTTTATTGAGAAAATACTACATAGATTATACAAAAGATAAATATGTACAGATAGAGAAGTAATTAACTTATTGCAGACACCCTGCATGTTAGAGTTGTGAAGAAAAGGCCACACTGTTGTGGGGTTTACAATGTTTTTGTATACCTTTACTTTGCTAACAGATATCATTTAATTTTCTTCAACAACTTTTCTTTCTGATGTTGGTCACTGTGTGTATTTCAAGCCATAAAGTCCTTCAAATGTCAACAATATTTCTCAAACTTGTACCTTATTTTACTTCCATTTCTTCCAAACAGCTGGTGCAGCAACATGACACTGAGAGTCTATAAGGTGGAGTCAGCTGAATAAAGTCTTAAACAAAAATCTTGTTTATCACTAAAATCTTATGAAGTCTTGAACAAACTAGGAATGCAGTTTCTCAATATTCATTCAGAAGGAAATGGGAGTCAGAAATTGTATAATGAAGGCAGGCTGACAACAAGGGCTTATAAAATAACAGTTTTATGTTGAAGCAAGATGACTAGTGAAAAGTGACATTTCTTCTGTATTTATGTGCAACATTTGGTGCAATAAAGATTTAAATTTTGATTGCAGGATATGATTGGTGGGATTGAATAAGTAAATACTGAAACATAGGTATATTCTAGAACACCATCTATGTCAAAGAAAACGGTAGAGACATGTCTTCAATTGTTGTCTAGCACACTTTAACTGACTGTTGCCACCTAATCCGCACCTGGAAAATGTGAGAAAAGTCTAACTCACTCGATAGAGTGCAAAAATTAGGGGATTTTGTCTAGAGAAGGTGTGCTAGGTCTCATGAAGGGAGATAAGGGGTCTATTAGGTGTTTGACACTTTCTTTAATCATTTTAATATAATTTTACAACATTTACCTCCCCAAGGGGGCCTAAATTGACATCTAAAACAAGAAAAACATGGTGACACAAGTAATGCCTGACAAAGAGACCGAGGGCTAAGAACACTAGCCTATGGCAGATGTAGTAAGGATGTTCATTGCTTTGGAGGCATGATTGAGTGAAAAATTTCAATATTATAGATCACAAGGGTCTATATTTATCTAAGTGAAAAAAACACTCCAGAGCCCTGTTTACTATAACTGTCATAGTTGGGCTAGTCCTTTTACACATGTAATATAGGTGTCATCATCATGTCATTTTACAATCATCATCTTTTGACCATGGGCAGAAGAAGAAGAAGAAGAAGAAAAAGAAGAGTGCTTAAGATAAGCCTTGGAACTGCAAGTCTCCTGGTTCTTTGTCATCTTCTGTCTTTGCAATCATCCCTGTGCAAATTGTGTGGTAACATCTACAACCACCTTCACCTTTTGTAACAGTAATACTACTATTCAACAGAAAGACACCAAAATGTTATCATATACATTCATCCTTGTGGATCTAGGGTTTACATTGCAACTGCTTTGTGTTTGTATTCATGGCATGGTCATATACTTCCAGTGTAAGCCTTGAGAACCACAAAGGGCATATGAACACAGCGAAGCGGACAGCTTTTCCAATTAATGGACTGCTAACTCTACACCTACCTGGATTCCTCTCCTCTCAACCATCCTATACAAATGCCAAGTGGTACACCATGGTTTTGACTCATGATGATGAGATACATTTCTATATTTGGTGTTATTTTGTATTGGTTGTCCACTTTTGAGTTCTTGATTGGACAACTATCAGGGTTCAGTATTCAGTATCGACTTTGATGTATCAATTTTGATTTGGCTCCCGCTACATCATATATATTGGTGTTTTTTCCATATTTATGTGCCAATGTGTTTATTTGATGGTTTATATATATTAAAAATAAACAAAAAATGAATTTTATTTTGTATTTTTTAATGCTTGCTGTGGTTTGCTGATTTTTGCCAAATTTTTCACTGATGTTGCCCAGAAGTTGCATTCTGGACCCTCATCGATATTTTGCCAATGCCGATTTTTTCAACAATGCTTGGATCAGTAGACTTCAAACTTGGAACAGTGGAAGTGACAAGTTGGGAGTGAGACAAGTCTGATTTTCATGCTTGACTTTGCATTTTCAGGTTCTCTTTAAGTTTCGGATTATCAGGCTTGTCATTTACCATTTCCTCTATCTACAACTTAAACTTTTATAATCCTTCATTTAAGCAAACAAGAAACTTGAAATGCAGAATTAGTCACTTCTCTTTTGACAGGAAAAGGGAAGAAAGCTAAATTGGATAAACTACAAAGTTTAAGTGATATTGGAAGTGGAACCTTTTTATGAGTAAGGTGAGAAGTACGAGTATATTTAGTTTTAATAATTCAACGATAGAAAAAGGAGAAATCAGGTTATATTTAGTCTAATAATTCAACAATAGTAAAAGGAGAAATCAGGGAAGAATTCTTATTGTATTCTGTTTGAATGTTTATAGACAAGATTTAATCAATTACTAATGTAGAGTTCTGCCATTAATAAGAATAAAATCTGTTGACATTTAATGTTTGATAAGATGTATAACATTAAATGCTTTTTTACTACTGATGTAAGAAAGAAGGAAATAAATTATAATAATTTCAATTGAATAGGTTAATAGGACTACAACATACAATGAATAAAATAGTGAGATAGGAGATTACATGAACTAGGTGGGATGTAAAGATTGAGCGAGAGAGAGAGAGAGAGGACTCCCTGATAGAAAGACCGGACTTATATTGTACCCCTCCAAATGTTACAGACAAGATGTGAGGGCACTTTTATGGTCTAGTCTCTTACATGTTTGTTTAATCAATGATTAATGGAGAGTTCGAAGTTCTAACATTAATAAGTACACGTATATTTAATCTTCCACGATTAACATTTAATTCTTGATAAGACATCTAATATTAAATGCTTTCCCATAACTATAATATAGTACATATAACATTTATATATTTCAATAAACCTCATGCCCATCTCAAACACTATGATCAAAGGCAAATGATACAACGAACCCAACACAACCTCTTCTCAGTATGTGAGCAAAGTGGTACAAAACAAACCTAAAAGCAGTTGCATCTCATACAAGTCATTATGCCATTTATGTAAAATATTGAGTTTTCTAGGAATATGAAAGTGTTCCAAGACATTTGGGGATTGTATCAAAGTAGTCACCTGTAGATAGATCTTGCTTTCCGCCACCTTTTTGGTTATTGGTTGCTTGGATCCCTAGCAGTGGGGTTAAGGCGTGTACAAAATTGGCCCTTCTCTCTACAAAAGAAGGCTATCTATTAATCAACCCTACAAAAGGCTACCTATTAATTGACCCTGCAATAGAAGGTTACTTCTGGTTAGTTGCACATGACAATAAGCATTAAACCTACTCTTTGTAGTAATACTTCTTCGCTTTCTCAATTGAATGCAGTGCCAAGGAGTCATGTAAAGTATCAAGTAGGGGTTGGAGTGTTTGTTGCAGCAAACATGGCCATTATTAGGACCTGCAAGGTTAGGTTGTGGGTTGGAAGAAGGAACAAGTCTGCAGAACCCACAAAGTTAGGTTGTGGGTCAGTAGGCTGATGACTATTAGTCTTTAGCCTTTAGTATTTACTAGCGTGAGCTCATGTTTTATTTCTATGTTCATTGTTCATAGTTTGATACATGTTGATGTAGCATTGTACTTGTAGCCTCATACATAAAGGCTGATTGATATATATTTATTAACCTCATTTATAAAGGATGTTTTTGGATATTACTACTTACATTATGTAATCATTTATGAGTAAAATGTGATGTTACATGTAATATTTATGATTTTTATTTCACATTCATTTTTTTAAATGTCCTTGCTCACACACACACACACACATACACACACACACATATATATTGCTTACCCCATTTCCAAAATTTTGAGGGGTCACGTTTCCAACACGTCCCCATTTCCCCATTTCGTGCAACTTAGCTGCAAAGATTGGTTGTAGGTTTGATCATGATGCTATGTTGCATGCTTCGATTGTGGGTGGTAAGATAGGGTAGACAGTGGAAGAGTTTTTGAGAAGACAATGTTTTGATTTGGTCAAAAGCATGAAGGAAAACAGATTCGAAACTGATTGGAACTAGAGGATGAAGTGGATGACCTTTCATGTTTTGTAATTTTTTAGTGGTGTAACAATATTGAATATATTGTATGGCTTGAAATGTAACTGATTGTGGGAGTTGAGTACTATTGTAGGATGTATCGAACTTTGTGTTGTATCTGTTGGAATTCTTAATGATACTGAGAGTGGGGGGGGGGGGTGAATCAGTATCATGCACAGATTAAGAAATTCACTTTTAAAACATGCACCAATTGCTATTTAAAACCACATCAATAAAAACAAACTGTGTGCAGAATGTTTGAAGAAACTTATATATATATATTTATGTATGTATAAAATGAAATTTCATAGAAAGATGGGAGACACCAATCTCCACTGATGTGAGCACCAACTCACTCAAACACCCATTTGATTGGGACCACAATCCCAATGACAAGTACCAACTTGCAGACTACAGGCTTCACTTTGTGAGGACACCAATCCTTTGCGCAAGCACCAACTTGTTGAATCAAGCTCCTACCTGTGAGGACACCAATCCTTTGCACAAGCACCAACTTGTAGTGTTCAGGCACCAACCTCAGGTGGAGACTGCAATCTCCTTTCTTTGCCCTGTCCAATCGCCCTAAGATATAGATGTTGTCGTCTCTCTGTCACATTGACTTCAGATCTGCATGCACTATGATTTGCGCTCTGCTTTACTGACTGCTGCACTCACTTCTGGTGTATTCTGATTCAAATTTGGTCACTGCTTCTCTTATACCGTGTTATGCTACAGTTCCAATTATAGTACTAATTTTGCGCACATATACATTCACATGGTTCAAGCACTATCACTAATGATTCTTCACTGTCACTATCCTTGCTTTCCTTGTAGGGACACTTGGAAGCAAAGTGAATTACTCTACCGTATTCAAAGCACTTGAAAGGCAACGTACCTTTGTATTTGCCGCGACCTCTTTTGAGATTCTTAACAAAATTTGCTTCTTCATCATTCGATGCATTAGAGGAACCTTTGTTTTGCTCCGGCGTGCTACCCTTTGTCTTCTTGGAAGCTTTGAAGGATGCCTCTCTTCTGGAAGGGTTCTCTTTTTCTATCCTCATTTCATATGCAGTAAGAATCCTATGAAGTTCATCCATCTTTAGTTTATCCAGATCATCTCCGTCTTCTAAAACTGACACTTTGGAGTCAAACCTGGTGGGCAAGGATCTTAATACCTTTTGTACTACAACTTCCTTAGCAATTTGTACTCCAAGACTTCTGATGGCAGTAACAATCTCATCTACTCGGAGAAGATAAGATGCGACATTTTCTTCTTCCCTCATCTTTAGGGTTTCAAATTGCCCTAAATAGATTTGCAGCTTTGCCTTCTTGAGCTTCTCATCTCCCTCATAGATGTTCTTGAGCTTATCCCATACTTCTTTGGCTGATGTACACTGCATGCCTTTGGTGAATTTGGAATCAACTAAACCACATAGTATTGCATTCCTAGCCCTGGCATTGCACTCATATAGCCTTTTGTCAGCTGCAGCTACTGGTGTGGTCTCAGGAACTTTATAGCCACTCTCAACAGCTTGCCAAACATCAACTTCGAGGGATTGTAAGTATACTTCCATCCTTAATGCTCCAGAAGGTTTAGTTTGAACCTCTGTTTTAAAACTCGACTGACTTGGACTCGGACTCGACCGAGTTGACCGAGTCAACCCTAGACTGAGTCGACTCGGTAAATTGAAATGATATTTTTTTGTTTTTTTAAATTTTTTTTTTTTGATCTAAATCCTATTGTAGCCTTGTTTTATACACGATGAACTGTTTTCGTGTAACTCAAAATTGTGGCCCATGGGTCATAACCCTATTCTATACACGATGAACTGTTTTCGTGTAAATCAAAACTGTGGCCAGTGGATAGTCCTAGGATGTCTCTTTTTCTCTCATCTTAGCTATTTCTCGCAGATTTCCAATAAAAACTATGCGTTTAGCCGAGCACACCCTATCTGGCTAGTATCATTTTGGTGTTGATAAGTGACAGATTTCGTTAGCAGAAAGATTACAACCATCACATATACCAAATACGTCGTAACCAGACTAACGATAAAAAACATGGATTGATTATTCCATTGACCAAGTTGAGTTGATTTATTTTCCAGTCTATGATAAATTATCAAACTTATAATACATTACACCGTATTAAAATTTATAATTGCAATTAAATTCCTCAACATCATTTTAGGTAGCATACCTGCATTGAAAGTATATAGTGTATACTGTATCTACATGTAGGATGTGAAATCTATACCATTAAGAAATTTATAAAAAATAAAAAATAATAATAAATTAAATTGAAAATAGTTATAATAATAACTAATAATTAATAAAATTTTAAAAAATAATAACAAAACATTTATAACAATAATAATGAAAATTGTTCATGATGAACTCTATGATGTATATGGTATATGCATGAGCAAACTTTGGATATTTTGTATTTAATGTTTTGGAATCATGGATTAGAATCTTTAATTATATATATATATATTTAAAGTTAAATATTTAATGTGTTTTTTGGTAAACGAGTCATTAAATTCAAATCAACCGAGTCATTGCCGATTTGGAGTTCGAGTCCGAGTTGACCCTCAGCCAATTTTGAGTTCGAGTTTTAAAACATCGGTTTGGACCATCAAACCTTGTTGCTATGTTCGTCGAAAGTCCTTCCTATCTATCCATTTCTGCGTAGTGATCTATATTCCAGTTGTTAAACTATTCCTGAAGCAACCCGCTTTGATACCAATTATTGGAATTCTTAATGATACTCAGAGGGGGGGGGGATCGGTATTATGCGCAGATTAATAAATTTTCACTTTTAAAACATGCACCAATTGCAATTTAAAACCCACATCAATAAAAACAAACTGTGCACAGAATGTTTGAAAAACTTATATATATATATATATATATCTATAAAATGAAATTACATAGAAAGATGGGAGACACCAATCTCCACTGATATGAGCACCGACTCACTCAGACACCCATCTGATTGGGACACCAATCCCATTAACAAGCACCAACTTGCAGACTACAGGCTTCAACCTGTGAGGACACCAATCCTCTACGCAAGCACAAACTTGCTGAATTAGGCTCCAACCTGTGAGGACACCAATCCTTTGCGCAAGCACCAACTTGCAGTGTTTAGGCACCAACCTGAGTGGAGATTGCAATCTCCTTTCCTTGCCTCGTCCGACCGCCCCGGGATATAGATGTTGCTGTCATTCTGTCACACTGCCTTCAGATTTGTGCACACTATGATTTGCGCTCTGCTTTATTGACTGTTGCACTCACTTTTGACATATTTTGATTCAAATTTGGTCACTGCTTCTCTTATACTGCATTCTGCTACAGTTCCAATTACAGTACTGATTCTGCGCACATATACATTCACATGGTTCTTGTGCCCTTCTCACAAATGCTCCTTATGTTTGTGCGACTACTCCTCGTTCTTCTGCATGTCTTGTAACCTTGTGAACATCTTCAAATCATATTGCCTCTGATTCCCTTGAGCATTTCATCTAACTCGAAGCTTGCAGATTCAAAATATTACTCCATTTGTTCTTCCAAGCTTGCTTCTCATTCATCAACTTCACTCTTATTTATACTCAACTTGTTCAAACAATGTGTCCACAAGTTGGAGCTTCTCTAAACGGTAACACCCCTTCTTCCTTTCTTTACGATCAAGCTTACTCAAGCATCTGCCACTTGTCTTATCTTGCGCGAATGGGGTACCATGACTTTGTGGGTCTTGCGCACACTAGTTCATTGGCTTAGTGGGACTTGCGCACACTAGTTCATTTGCTTAGTGGTATTTGCGCACTGGAGTACCATGACTAGGTGGGATTAAGGACTTGTGCACATATTTTTATATATTTCTTCAAACTGGCACTTAGACACCAAGTCCAATAACCTCTTCGACATCAATGACAACACCAAAGTTCAACAATATCTTGACATTAATGAAAAGGGTGTATGTTTGCACTCTGAAACTTTGAAGCTGGTGCCTATTTAATGATGTTTATAGTGTGTTGTTCATTGTTCAGTACTACATTTGATATGTTTGTTGCTTAATCTTGTTCATGAGCTAAGGCTAGCTAAGCAACGGAGAGGCCAACATAGTGGTTCTGTTGCCAAATGTTGTGAATTTTAGACAAAGTGTTGGATTTAGCTAGAGGTCATAATGAATCTTGCGCACAATGATATTCTCTCTGCTTGCTAGAAATTTGATTGTGAATAGGTAGGGTCATGGTTGATTTCGAACACGTTTGAAACTATTAACGTACAACCTATACATATTGCCCTCCTGAAGAAAGTGAATACTCAACTTTACAAAATTCTGAGGAGAATACCTTCATCTTGGATGATACAAACAATTTTTGGATACTGTCCCCTCTTATGATGGCACCTTCACTTCGTCCATCCTTTCCTCCAAGGTAGCTATTGGCTAGTTCTTTGCCCCCAATGTTTCTACATCTAGTTCAGTGTAGTTGCCAAGTTTTGATGGTATTACAGAATCCAGACAGCAGACTGCACATCTTGGTCCTTAAACTTATTTGGGATGAATGGAATATTGTCTGATGCATTTTCCCAACAAGAGATGTCTAGAAAGGCTTTAGTTGTCTTGGATTCTGTAATACCTTTTCTTCCTCTTCTTTGTCCTCTTCTCTTCTTTGCCTCCCATATGTGACAGGGGTTTTGAATTCAAGCTCTTCATTATCACCTTGCAAAACTTGACATTTCCATTCTGATGTATGCACATGTAGGGATCTCTCATAAAAAATTACATCTCTATTTATAACAACCTTACTATTTATTGGATCATATAAATTATATGCATTTGATTTAGTGCTATAGTATATACCCAATAAATATGCATTCCTACTTTTAGCTTCCAACTTATGTCTATCTATATCTGGAAAATGTGCATATGCCAAACAACCAAGAAGTTTGGAGTTTGTTACGTTTGGTTTCCTTCCTAACCAAGCTTTACAGTGGGTCTTACGAACTGCCTTTGTTGGACCGTGATTTAACAAAATTACTGTTGTTTAAAGTTTAAACTACTTCAGCCCAAAAAAGATTTTGAGATGACACCCTTTCCACATGTACCTAGCCATCTCCATAATTGATCTATTCTTCCTCTCTGCTACAGTCTACACCATTTTGTTGTGGCGTTTTGGCAACAGAAGTTTGTCTTTGAATACCACCATGATAACAAAACTCACGGAATGGATGAGGTTCATACTCACCTCCATTATCATTTCTTGACACTATGCATTCGATTTAGTGCTATGCCCAATAAATATGCATTTCCTACTTTTAGCTTCCAACTTATGTTTATCTGTATTTGGAACATGTGCATATGCAAAAAAGCCAAAAACTTTGAAATTTGTTACCTTTGGTTTCCTTCCTGAAGCTTTAAAGCGGGTTTTACCACGAACTGCCTTTTTCATACTGTGAAACAAATACTATTGTTTGAATTGCTTTAGTCCAAAAATAATCACTGAGATGACGCCTTTTCAATATGCACCTAGCCATCTCCATAATTGACCTATTCTTCCTCTCTGCTACACCATTTTGTTGTGATGTTTTGGCAACAAAAGTTTGTCTTTGAATACCATTATGATAACAAAACTCATGAAATGCATGAGATTCATACTCACCTTTTTTATCACTTCATAACACCTTAATGTGCTAGGCACTTTCATTTTCAACTATAACCTTGAATTGCTTACAGATTGCAAAAACATTAGATCTGAACTTAAATACATATCCATATCTTTCTCGAAAAATCATCAATGAATGTTACAAAGTACTTAGCAGTTAGCACCTTGAAGGGATTGGGTTCTCATTGGCCCACATGGCACAAACATCACTATGCATTAATTCAAGTATCGGAGTTGCTCTAGTTTTGTTGTTATAAAATTTGAAATGATGTTGCTTCCCTGCCTGACATGTTTCACATACACCTTTATCTTCCTCAATGCTAAGCAATCCATTTACCAAATTATGTTTTTGAAGCAATGTCAAATAAAAATAATTAAGATGACCATATCTTTCATGCCATAATTGATTCTCTGAAGTAGAACATGCGAAGCTTGCTGTTGCTTGGGAATACCATCAAACCTGTACATATCATTACATTGCAATCCTTTGGTAATGATGTTGTTGTGAGTATCTTTAATCAAACACTGCTTCTTATAAAAGACGATAGTATAATTTTACTAATAGAAAGCAAGTTTGTTTGCAAGCTAGGAACATACAAGGCATTTGTATATTTTTGAGCAATCTTTTGAAATTCTCATAGGGACTTAACCTCTTCCTTATACCTATGAATACTGTTGTTAGAATAATGACCTTGTTATCATAGGGAGCAAGCTTGGAAAAAAAATCAGGTAGCAGTCGTATGTTTGGTGGCTCTCGAATCAATATATCAAACACATTGAGAAGTAGAATTGTTAGTATGCGAAGCCACAAATAGATAATCAGTGGCAGGTTCATTTTGTGGAACCATTGTACTACTTTCTACAAAATGATTTTGATGCCTTCCCCCTCTATTTCTTCCTGTATAGTATCCTCTACCTCTATTCCGATCAACCTCATGGCTTTAGTTAAGATGACACTCGTTCTCATCATGATTTTTCTTACTATAATAATTGCAATCCTTAGAACTTTGAGGAGTACTTGTTTGATTTGAAGAATTTTGCCTCCAATTTTGATGCCAATTGTATTGTCTTCTACGATTTTTCTCACAACCTCTTCCTTTGTGTCTACCTATAAAAGCTCTATCTGGTTCTGCAAGTTCAGTTTTCTTGAGTCGTTGCTCTTTGTGGAGTAGTAGGTCTACAACTTCTTCAAATGTAGTAACTTCATTTCAAGAAGACACACAAAATGAAGTTACAAAATTCTGATATAGATCAAGTAGGTTATTAAACATAATGGTGATGAATTCCTTATCTTTAATGTCTATGTCAATTGATGATAACTCATTCTTCAGTTCTGCAACTTCTGAACATGATCTGTAACAGAATCTGATGCTACCATTTTCAAACTGGTTAATTTGTTTCCCAACAATAAAATACGAAATTCATATGAAGTTTCATATAATTTTTTTAACTTCTTCCAAACATCAATAGCATTACTAAGACCAGGAATGTGGGGAAGAATATTATCCTCCAAAGCAAATGTAAGAAGTCATGTATTTTTTAATTTTTCGCTTATAGTCATTAGTCATGGGATCAAGTTTTGGAGTTGTCCCAGTAACTAGTTACCAAAGATCATGATAAGACAAAATCTGTTTCATTTTTTTTCCAAGCTAGATAATTTTTGCCATTTAATTACGAGACTCGGTCATTACAGGCTTTATGAAATTATTAATATAAGCATATATTTTTTTTCTTCTTCTTATAAATCCACAGAAAAATTGGCTTATAGCTCCAATAAAAAAATCAGAAACTCTTATACCTCATTTCAAAAGTAAGAAACTCTTGTAATGCCTTAAATAAATCTTATAGCTCTTTAAAAATCAGATTTATATAACTCTTAAAAATGTTGCAAAACAGAGCACGTGCTGTCTGTAAATTCATAGAATTGTTAACTCCAAAAAATATTCCATACACTTCTGGAATTGCTGTGTCTGTACACTGTGCCATCCATACATTGAGTGCTGTGCTATCTGTATGCTGTTCTGCTGTCTTTTAATTTAAGTCACGATTTAATTAATGAGCTGTTGTACTCCTTACGGTTTTTAATTAATTAACTGCCGTACAGGCTACATCCATCGTACAGTTAATGTATCATACAATTTGATCACAATGTCACTGTATGGAAATTTCTTCCTATCTCAATTATTGAGCCGCTGTACAATCAGCCACCTGCTGAATTTCACAACCACTGTATGGGATTATTTTCTTTTGCAGTCCATACAAAATTAAATCGCTGTACGAATTTTCTTTGAGGAATCAGATGCTGATTCAATGCACAACCATACAGGGAATTTGGCAGCTGATGTACAATTTTTTAAATGATGGCTGTGTACGGTTCTCCTTGTCCTACCATACAAATTAGATTTTCCTTGTCTCTTTCTTGAAGCAGGGGTGCCAAACATTGTCTTGACACAGAACTTTGAAATCGCCCAATGCCACAATTACTGTGACTCTGATACCATTTTAAATTCTGATGGACAATATGCAAGAGACAGGCGATATAGACTGAATGAGCGATGTATTATATCTATGTGCATCAAATTAGATAAAGTGGTGTTGTATATATATCTAGCAAGTTTCATTATTCCTGTTAAGGAACTGTTCACCTAATTTACGGTTTTACCTAACCTAATTTCATAAATACATTAACTTAAGTGTCATTTCTTACGTATGACTTATTTCCACTTTATGACATTATTACTTTAATACATAACATTAAATACTCCTTAGATAAAAAAATATTACAATATTTAACAATGTGTTGGCCCAACCTGAATGATCAATCGATCCTGATTTTGTGAGAATTTACTCTGTCAGGATTCTGGTATCTTCCACAATGAATTCAATAGAGCTTCCTCTGTATTCCTTCCTGGGTAATCTTTTCTGCAGTGTCTCCCCCTGGCTCGTTGAAAGTGTTGGATTGTTGTATGGGAGCCTGCATTTCCTTAATGGCATTCATGGTGAACTTCAATTTTTTGTTTATCTTCTTCAAATTTCTGTTGCAGCAACTAACTTAGAATGGCTACTTTCTCACTGGCATTTCCTCCATACTATCTGTATTTGTCCTTGACCACTCCTGTTATAATGCCCCTAAATTCCCACTCAGAATCGATGACAACCTTAAATATGCTTCTTCTGCTATGGTTGTTCTGAGGGCCAGAGAGCAAGAAGCTGGATTGGCCAGACAAGTTGCCTTCTCCAGCAACAGGATGCTTCTCTACTCCGATGCGTCCCATCTCATCAATTCTGGCAAAAACTGGTGAGGGATGTTGAGTAGTAAAAGCTTCTTATGAGCTTCAAGATGCTCTGAGTAGCGTGACTGGGATGGGCTTCACCCCCTTGGTCTCCCAGACTTCTTTATGGGAGTTTGTCCCCCCTTTCTCTATATGTCCTTAACTGACACTCTTTTGCTTCTAAGAATTGCCTGGTTTCTTTATGTTGCAGGTCATCTTCCTCCCTGACCCTTTCCACCCTTGCTTGCTTTAGAGAATTCAGGGGAGTTGGTGTGCCCACACTTGTCCAACTCCAGATCCAAATCCCAAACCAATTGATGCCCCCAACCCTCCATGAATGGTAATTCAGGGTTCATTCTGAGACTGTTTATCAATGAGTTTTTCCCCATGGAAACTGTCTGCTCCTCCTTTCTTTAAACTGTATATGATATTTGATCATTATTAGCTCAGGCCTTTTCTGGTGAGTCCTGTCCATTTTCTGTTATCATGAGACATACTTGCCATTCTCTATGCATAATGAGTTCCAGATCTGGCTTATCTCTGTCCTGCTGTCCCGTCCCCCATTGACTGAATCCACCTCCTTAGGCTCCAGTCACCACCCTGTCAATTCATTATGGTGGTCAATCAATTGGATGTGTCATTTGTTAAATTTTTGATAGGGTTAGAGTTTAATGCAGAAAATAAACAGTCAATGTACTTTTATGCAAGAAATCACTTTTAACATTTAACAACTAATACTAAAATTGAAATAGAACAACAGTAGCTCTAACAAAACATAATTTTCATCTCTTTCAACTTTTCCACTTAACACTACCAGTTGGGTCACTGTGTTAAAAGTAATCTTCAGTAACATGTAATTACTAACAGTAGTTAAACAACATTAATATAAGTAAAGAAAACAAGTTTAGGGTACTTACCTGGAATGTAGAACCTTCCTGTTTTATACTCTAGAAAAATTACTTGCAGACAAAGCTGTGCCTCTCAGAGGCCAGCCACCACTAGGAACTAACTGACCCTACTAAAGGGTAAGTACAAACCAGAGAGAGATGACTGGGCTGAGGTAAAACCAATAAGGTCAAAGACAGTCAGAAACACAAAGGCAGTACCAAGAAACTCCAGAAACGCAGCACAGGATGTAAACCAACAAAATTACAATACAAAAGATCTGAACTTAAATAAGTCTTAACACAAGGGAACAGATCTCAACAAGGTCTCAATAAAAAACAAACAAACCAAAAAACAAGTCTCAGCAATCTGAAATTTGAATCAGGTTTAGGGCACTTCATAGATCATAGAGCAGACCTTAGCAGCTATGACCTCCAAAGAAATAATCAGATCAGATCTAGAACAAGCTGGTTGATCACTATAAAGAATAGATCAGATCCCAGGGCTCACGGCCTCCACCACTTTAGACTTTCAGGCCTCACAGCCTTCACAAAAATTACAACCAGCAGACTGAAAATAAACTAAAGAACCTTACGGCCTCCACCAATAGTTGGATCTAGAGCTTAAGACTCAGTCTTAGGGTCATGGACTTAAAGTCTAACAGAAGTAAAGGAGATCCGAGCTCAAACATCAATAGATTGAACCAACAACTAGCAGATCGGGTCCTCACAGAAACAGATCAGGTCTTTACACAGGTATATCAAGCTTGATAATAGCAGATCAGACTTCCACAAAATCCCAGGTGAGCAAAGAAAAAAGTTAACTGTCACAGCCTCCTTCAGTCATGTTACCAGTCAACAGAAATAGATCATAACTTAACATAGAACAACCCTGAATGCTTACTAACATCAAAACATTAGATCTGAACTTGAATCAGCAGGTGGGCAGCAGTCAAAACTCAGAAGGAGCAGCTGTAAAACCCTTGACGTCAAGCACAGTAAGGAGCAGAGCTAAGATGCTTGTCAAATGCTAGGGAGAAGAACCTAAAGACTTCTAGAGGTATAACAAAATAAAAAATAAAAACTTTAAATTAGTTAGAGTTCCATCAATTTAGGAAGGTACCACTTGAAAAAAAAAAAAAGAATAAAAGTAAACAAGGTTCATATAAATAAGTGAGGGTACAATGACCCATCCGAATGGTACCATAAAAAAAGAGTGGGTACCAATTATATTTAGAATAACATTAGGTGGGTACTAGGTCCAACATAAGATATGAATGGGTACATAACCCATGAACCCTAGGACCAAGGGTAAACCACAAAACGTGGTCAAACAACCATAGTACCCATAAGACCAAAAACATCAAAGGTGGTACAAATCACAAGATAACTCAAGGTGGGTAAATGACCCTATCAAAGACAAGGTACCACAAGACAAATAATCAACAAGGTGTAATGACCAAAAGTAAATCAACCAAGGTGGAGAAGGTACAACCAATCATCTCTCTCTCAAATGTACAAATGTTCCATATAACCTGAAAGTTCATCACTGTATAAGGAAGGGTCCACATGAATGATGTGATCATTTGGTCCTCTAGCCTGCTCTTAAGGTCAAATGTTAGTGGCTCCATCAAGGGGTGGCCATTCCCTTGAGAAGACCATCTAACTCAACCATCTCGAAGACCTAGGAGAAGAGGACACATCACACATCATCATCTTGGTAACTGACCAAGAACCTCCATTCTCAAGGAATGACTCTCAGCCGCAGGATGAGCATTTAGTCCTATACTGAAACCACCTGCAGGACCTACTTGGTCCTTGTGACCAATAACCTTCCTGGTCCTAGACCAGGTGTCTCTGTCTCAACCTGTAGGATCTACTTGGTCCTTGTGACCAAGACACTGTATGGTCCCAGACCAGAATACGCTAGAGACAAATAGGGGCCCTGGACTTTGCCATGGCATCAACCTGCTTGGTCCCCGACCAAGAACCCCAGGAGACAGCTGGGGGCCCTAGGGTACCTTCTCGGGTCTTACTCTCTACTCTGCCTAGTTAACATGACCAGGAACCCTAGTTAACTGACTAGGGTACCATCTTCTCTGAGAATGGGTCTCGCAGCTGCACTAAAAAATTAACAACATTAATGTCACTTCATTGATGTGGTATCTCTTGTCCATTCAACGCTTCAACCCTAGGCCTGCCTTATTGGAAATTGATGTAGCACTTAATTCTAAGTCAGTATTGCTTTACCAGTCACACCTGACATCTTCACCTCAGCTGTTCATGTTGTTTATTTGGAGCATCTTCATACTGTACTCGGGTCCCTTGTTCTTCAGCATCGACATCTAGTAGAGCTTTAAGTTCATGTTAGAATTCTGCTGCCAGCAGATTGGTCCAAACTGTTACAGGGGTCTATTGTCCCACACAGCCTCATCGTTGATATTGGCAAGTTTATCTGCTATCTTGTAGGCCTTTCTCCTTAGTAGCTGAATTCCAATGATGAGAATGTCTCTATGGAGTATAATTTCTTCAAACGATGGTGCCAGTGATCAGTTTGTTTCCTTTGCCTCTTGCTGCTCTCCTTGCCGTGGGAGGCTGCAATTTATCAATTATTAACTTTGAGTCTTCCTTTACTGTGAAATCTATTCTGTTCATCAATCTGGCTACCTGTTGACCTTCAACAGCTAGGATCACTGCTAAATTTTTTATTGCCTCTCCTAGATTTCGAGCATAAACATAGTTCAATTTCCCTTTGTGATCCCATATAATTCCTCCAATGCTCACTCTTCCTGGATCCCCCCTAAAGGCTCCATTGAAATTCAGTTTGAGTGCAGGTGGAGATGGTCCTTTCCATATTTCAGTTGATCCAGTTCCATTTCCACGTAATACAGATTTGACTTTTGGATTTTGCATCTTAATGCCCAACAACATGATCTTGTCTGTCTGGAACAGATAGCTTGAGAGTAGAGAGGGTTCTGTCTCTGAAGATTCCACTGTCTTTCCTTTCCACAAATTACAAATTATGAAGCCCAGTGCTATTTCCCATATTTTTTTCAGGATATTTGATTCAAACTCTCCTCTTGGCCGTTTCCCCAAGGTGTCTTTTAAGCTTCCTTGCTGCACTGGATATTTTCTCAGCTGTAACTTGCAAGGTATCAATTCCGAACATTCTTTGGCTGTTTGACAATGAAGAAAGAGGTGTAATCAATTTCCTCTTGTTGGTCAATGGTAGCATAGAGTGTACATCTGGAAGGTCCATGCATGCCTATGTTAACAAGTTGTTCCCAAGTCAGAATGCAATTCCTCGGTACCAACTATTAGAGTACATCTGGAAGGCAGATATCTTTGACCAAAGGCCCGGGTTCCAGATTTGTTTCCATATTTGATCCCTGGCTGGAGTGTCTTCCAGGGCTAGGAGGATGTCATATGCCTACTTCACTGTGAAAGATTCCCAGCCTCAAAATCCCCATCTTAGTCTGTTCTCCACCTTTTCTTTTTGGGATTCTTTTCCTCCGTAATATTTCCCATTGTTTTTCTTTGGCTATATCAGTAAGTCCTGGCTGTTGTTTATGGGGTTTCCAAATTCTATCCATCCAAACCTTTATCTTACTGCTAATTTTTAACCTAACTAGCCACAAGGAAGATTTCTCTGATTGCCGATAAGTCTGCATCATTCCTCGACAGTTCATATTGCTCCCAAGCATCATCATCCCAGAGGAAGGTATGTTCACCACTCCGAACCTCCCAAAATCATTTTTCCTGGACTAGGTGTAGGCCTTGTTTTGCACTGTTTCAAATATAGGAGCCATTGGGAAGATTGCTCATCTGGGCTAACTCCTCCTGTCTGAGTCCTTCAGCATATTTATCCTACCAGACTTGGGCCTCTTAGGCCGATCTCTCTATGATCCATGTCCAAATCATTTTACCTCTCGGTGCCTTCTTGAATTTTAAATTTTTTTCTAGTACTGATCCCTCCTTTTTCCTTTTGGCAGAGGCCAATTACAGTGACCATGCAATCATGGGCCATTTTTTTTATCTATATTGCCCCCCCCCCCAGAATGTCCTTTTGTAGCCTCAAGTTCTTTTATATCCTTCCTTGGAGCAGCCAAAGCCAAAAACTCATATTGGAATTGCCTTCAGGACAGACTTCTTGAACATAATTCTGCTTGCTAGAAACAGGAATCTGAAGATACATCTTACTCATTTATAGTTCCCTTGCTATTTGCAAGTCTTGTGAGAAAGGATTCCTCAAGCCCACAGATATGACAAATGCTAGTTGCTTCATATTGTTGTAAAGGATAATGGAGGTCCAGGAGTATCGTAATATCTAGTGAATTGTAATATCTAGTGAATTGTCTAGGTAGGGAAAGTCCAAGAGATATGAGGGGAAGAGTAAAGTAGAGGCTGTTAAAAAATGATTGTTGGGCCATTGCAAGTATATAGGTGCATTCACCAACCTAATATTAGAGATCATCTGTTATGCGTGCATGTATAGTATATACTGCCCCGGTCTTGAGATAAACAAAATGCTTGATAGCTTCCTGGGCTGGGTAAGATCTGTTATTCGTTAGAGAGATCCCACACTAGAGTTCTACACAGGGTAGGTTTGATTCATCATTTTGCATGAGTGGTCTAGCAAGAACACATTGTCAGACATGGTAGTCTATGCATATAATCTTAAATTGTGTGTGGAAAAGGCCTGGGAGATAGCCACCAAATGATGATTGGGAGGCAAGTGTTTTGGGTGGGGAGCATTTTGGTGAGGGGCTGGGGGGGTGTAACGTGCTTAGAGCTACTATTATGAAGGTGTTAACTGATAATGAGGGTAGAGTAGGGTGCTTAGTCAATAATTCTTGTTGTTTGCAAAACTGTGTCGCTCCTTCAACACATTAGACACAGGGAAGGATCAATGGATGAAAGCCCAGGATAATTTGATTGGATGGAGTTTTATGGGAATGGAGCTCTAAAGCTTTGACAACGTGATGTTCGGTTACTGTACCAGATTGCTAGTTCCTCTATTGCTGAGAGGAGCTGGTCTGCCTATAACTTTATCCACTATCGAAAGGAATAGAATTTCCTGTGGGGGAGTAAAGAAGCGAGCTGTAGTGCATAATTGCCAATGTCTTTAGTATTGGAAGATGCTTGAGTATCAGAGACATCAATTACAAATGCGATCATGTATAGGAGGCACATTGATTGATGACAAGGTTGCAGAGATGCAGTAAGGCTTAGTTAGGATGCCATTGAACGTCATTGATGAATCAGATGAATCAGTACTAGTGCTGAATTGCTGAGGATGCCAAAAAATTTCCTGGACACATGGAAGCAAAAGAAGTATGAGTTATTAAGCACTTGGGTACTGCCTGATGATGATTTTGTTGCTTATGTTTTTGTGTCATGTGCATAGTATAATATTATATACTAATATGTTTCATACTGATTTGGGGATGGGGGCTGCATTTCAGCGATAACTGGAGAGACCCCCCAAATTTCAGGGGACTCAAAAAAATATAAAAATGAAACAAAATTTAACATTCTATATCAAATTTGAATCTCAAATAAGTAAATTTGCTCTCTGCTAAAAGAATGTTCACTAGCTGGAAAAACTCCTCTTGGCTTCTGCCGTGCATTTCCACTGTTCAAAATGGTGCAAACTGATAGGTTAGGGTTTGAAGACCTTTTTATAGTGTTCACTTAGTGGTAGGACCCACCGGCAGGGAAAACATTAAAAATAATTACAAGAAAATTGTCTTTTTTTTAATAGTTTTATTGGTCAGTGACGTGTCAGGGACATTTCGAGGATGTGAAACCAGTGTCCACAACATCCTGGGGATGTGAAGGACGCATACTACTGCCACCCTTTGGCAGGTAACATGTGCACCAACCTGGGGGATGTGTCCTCATGCAACACTTTTATACTAATTGTAGGAGTTGCCTCTTTTGGGGCTCTTGCTGCTATTAGGTGATGTGTCCCCTTGCAACACTTTTATACTAATTAGAGGAGTTGCCTCTTTTGGGGTTCTTGCTGCTTTGATTTCTTGTCAATTTACTCTAGTCCCATGGTCTACGTTTTGGTTCTCTGTGGACATTGGTGTAAATTAGATTTAAATTTCATTTTTAATAATGATGTATGTATCAATGTTGCAAATATTGCTATTATTGCCGACTTCACAATATATCGGATTTGTTCAGGTTGGCGATAATATCACGTTTTTAAACCTGCTAATAATATTGCGATAATTTCGAAAAAATCGTGATATTTTCCTAATATATCATGAGTCTATAGAAAAAATTGCCTGGGCTGTGCACAGTTTGCTATAAAGCCAGGATTTGATTGGGGACAAGTATGCCCTCTTCTTCTGATATGGAGTTTATTTGATTCTTGTAGAAGCTGTACTTCTTAATTCCTTTGTGCCCACCAAATTCAAATATTGGGATTGCTGTATGCTTTAAAAATGATCACACGAGGAAGATGGTATGTTAGCAGGATTCTTATACTATGATTAAAAATGCATTTGCATTTAGACCCTTGGATATTACATCTTTGGGTGGCTTTCCCCACAGTTAAAATTAGCATCTTTCTGTCACATAATACAGATTATCTTAGGGTCTGGATATTCTTGGGTGTTGGAACATCACAGATCTCTTTGTTCTGTTATTCTCTTAAAGCTAGGAAAATCAGAAGAGTATTTGAAATGTGGAGGTATCGAGGAGTGGTAATTGAAACCAAGCACAAAATTGATGCCATGAGTTATATAGAAGAGATAAGATGATTTTATTAATGTCCAATGAATGACTACCCAAGTAGATCAAAGGGACTGTTGGGTATAAAATGATGCCAATATAAAGTGGGAGCACTGAACTACTCCAATGAAAAGCAAGATGCAGAAATTAAAGTATGAATCTAATTTAAGTCCTGGAAAACTAACTCCGAGGAGAGAGTCAATCCGAGAGAAAGATGTAGAAAGAGAATAGATCTAAAATCTGTGATTCAAATGGTACAAGCCTGTCATGGTCCGCTGGAACCATCGCTCCTAACATCTGAGGCTGAATGGATAGAACTCTGTCTGGACTCTGGAGGAAGACGTAGAAGATTAGCTGGTACATGTAATGTGCTGCTGCGTGGAGGAGGGGGCCCGTTGCTGTGATTTGGATGATGTCGATTGACTGCTGGTATGGGACCAGGGTTGGCAATGCCACCGGGGTCTTGCGAATTTGGAGGTTGTCCTCCAGGTCAGTGGAGTGGACGTTGGTCCAGGATGTGGATGTGGTTGGAGGATGAAAGATTGGTTGAAGCTTGTAAAAGTTCTGTGATTTGAATTTTCATCCTGCTGTTGGATCTAGGAGTATGCTGAATAAATGTTTCTGAGACAAGAGATATATAGAAGGAAGTTAAGTGATCAGAAGGAATATAAATCTAGATGATGAGATATAAAGGAGACCTTGGTCAAAGATTGTGACAGTAAAAACTTTAGGACTTTTGAGATTCCGCAATGCTTTGTCATGTTAAAACCTATATCACTCCACTATAGAAATTCATGGAGAATATATATCTTATTTTATATTGATCCATTGATGAGGATGGCTCTATTTTCTGACATCATGTTGATCCGCTAGTGAGGATGTCTCTATCTTATTTGATATTGATATACTGATGAGTTTGGCTTGATGGTTGTAGTCAGTCATGACTTTTAATGAGCAGTGTTGCACTTATTGGTGTTATATCGCTGATAAGACGATACATTGTCATTTTGGGGGTCGTCGATACTATCACGATAACTTCAGGTTTTTGAAATTATTGCGATAAATTGAAATTATTGTGATAAATTGGGAAATTATCGGCCTGCTCTGCCAAGTTTGCACTAAAAGCTAGTTTTGGGGTTTTTCTTCTCCCATTTTGCAAAGTGAGTTATTGGATTGAGCTCTGAGGATGTTGTGATGCTTTTCCATCAAGCAAACAAGGGAAAATTTGTTGTTTTCATTGCCATTAGCTTAGCAATTGTGGAGTGGATATTTACTCTGATCTACCCTATCCATATTCCCACGTATATGTAAAAATAATTCTGCTTGTATCTTCTTTGTTTTTTAAGATCTAGTATAGGATTTGTAATGCCCATTAGATATACCTGTTCTTATCGTTTTTAATGGGATATTTAACACTTATCTAGCTGTGATATTTTAATTGCAGCATTCCTTTATGTTGATTAAATTTCCCCATTTGTTTTGTGCCATAGATTTGATCATTGAATCAGTGCCCTAGAAAATGCCAAATCCATTGGACTGAATGTGGGAGTATGGTGAACCATTTGAGGGTTTTAATCGATTCAAGCTAATTGTTGATTCCTTAGTGCATTATCCTATTAATATCTAGAGGCCTCATGATTGTTCATATCATGAGATACATTTGTTTTTGTTTTGATGTGATTTTGTATCATCCTGTCAGGACTTATGATTCAGGAGTCAGGATAGATATCATATTTCAGTACCAATGTGTGATATAGCACTTGACGTGATCTTATACATCTTATATATCAATTTTATTAATTTTTTTTCATATTTATGTAGCAATGTGTTTGTTTGATGTTGTTGTTGCTTTAGATGTTTAAAAAATTGATTATTTTTGTATTTTTTATAAGTTTCCCGATAATTTCCGACAATTTCCTCTATATTGCCTATAAGTTAGATTCCGGACCCTTGCCCATAAATTCTCCGAAAAGATAATTGTAACATTGATAATGAGTACATGCTATTTTTTTCTTGGATGTTGTCACATCAGGGAATCTATTTATATTTTATCCCAATTGTCTCTTCTTGAAAGTTGAAACAATTTGCTCTCTGCAATCCTGAAATAGGAGGAAGCAATCTACTAATCCCAGTTGTCTGTTTGAAACAATTTACTCTCTTCAATCCTGAAATAGGAGAAAATAGTTCTATTCTAGGCATAGTACATTGGATTCCTATGTTTCTGCTTGGCTTTGACATATATATAGTTAAAATGCTTAACCTAATGGCTTGAATTCTTATTCTTTACATAGATGGAAGAAAAATTGGTTGACTTGAATGCCTATGAGCTACTCCATATTTAACTAAGCTTATTCAATATTCATCTTTGTCAAAGAAAATCTTCTCTTTAACTTCCTTGCACAGGGGGCTGTCTATTTGCAGTCTGTTTTAACCTGAAAATAATGATAAACATTGATTGATTGCATGTTTAAAAGAATCTAAAATCCCAGTAGTCGTTTCTATAATAAAGTTACTGCTTTGGTTTTAACTGATATCATTTATGTGACAGGTTTTATGCAGCAGAGGTTCTTCTTTCTTTGGAGTATCTACATATGCTTGGCGTTGTGTACAGGGATCTTAAACCTGAAAATGTTTTAGTAAGGGAAGATGGACATATCATGCTTTCTGATTTTGATTTGTCTCTGCGGTGTGCTGTCAATCCTACTTTAGTGAAATCATCATCTATTGATCTTGATCCATCCAAGAGAGTTCCAGCATATTGTGTTCAGCCAGCCTGCATTGAACCATCTTGTGCTCAACCGGTATGTGTTCAGCCTTCTTGTGTACAGCCGTCATGTTTTGTACCTCGATTCTTCCCTCAGAGATCAAAGAAGGGAAGAAAACACAAATTGGAAGTTGGTAATCAAGTGACTCCTCTTCTTGAGCTCATTGCAGAGCCAACAAGTGCCCGCTCCATGTCATTTGTGGGAACTCATGAGTATTTGGCACCAGAAATTATTAAAGGAGAAGGGCATGGTAGTGCTGTAGATTGGTGGACCTTTGGGATATTTCTGCATGAACTTATCTTTGGAAAGACGCCATTCAAAGGATCAGGTAATCGTGCTACTCTTTTTAATGTAGTTGGGCAACCTCTAAGGTTTCCCGAATCACCCACTGCAAGTTTTGCAGCCAGGGATTTGATCAGAGGATTGCTGGTAAAAGAACCTCAACATCGCTTGGCAGTCAAGCGAGGAGCAACTGAAATCAAACAGCACCCTTTCTTTGAAGGTGTAAACTGGGCTCTTATTCGCTGTACTACACCTCCTGACATTCCAAAGCCCTTTGAGATTGAATTGCCTGCAAAGAAGGTGCCGGCAGCTACTGCTACCAGTGAGAAAAAGATTGCTGCAGACTCGAATTCTTCAGGGAATTATTTAGATTTCGATTTTTTTTAGATTTGATGTAATGCTTATTGGTTTGACCAAGGAAAGCAACTGCCTTCCCTGTATAGTGTAAACTGTTTTTATCCATCTTTCAGGAGGTACAGAAACTAATTCAAAGCCCAGGGAGGCTATATACCCCTATTATTAGAAGCGTTAGCTTCCAGTTGATTCTTTTTCTTTTGGTTTTTGAAACTTGTACCATAGCTTTAGAGTGCAAAGATAGAACTGGCTGAAAGGATTTGAGGATCTAAGCTTTTCATTGTCTTCTTAACTATGTTCTTTGGACTCATCTATGCAGTATAAAGCTTGCAAAAATATTTCCATTGTGGAGCAGTTTTGAGAAGATGAGTTCATGCACCACTCTGATTGTCTAAGTTTTTGTCCGGTGGAGATTACCATTGTTGATGCAAAGCAGTAAAATGAAGTTTGTCTTTCATACTGGTAATTTTTAGAAGGGAAATTGAACAGGGATGAACTTGATTCATTATGAGGATTAGGACATTGGATTCTAACATGGGTTGCTTGAGAAAAAATATTAAGAAGGTTCACATTGTAAATGTAATTTCCGATGTTATTTGACTGTCATTTCCACTCTGTATTTGACCTATTTCCTTCATTATTGCGTGGACAGCAGGACCTTCTTAATTTTTATATATCTATAGATGTAAGAACATTTGATCATTTCATTTATGCTATATTATATGTGACGACGGGTAATCCTATTAAATGGCAATGCAAGTGCTTTATTACCCCCTGATAAATAAGATCAAGGCAACGATTATCTTGTAAGTTTGCTGGCTCTCAGTTTGTTGAACAATGGAGGTAAAAGTCTTATGTGTTGCTAATGGGGCGTTGGTTCACTAGCGAGTTTGGTGACTGCCAAGCTGTCTTTCAGGGTTCCATTCATGCTGTGGTCTGGTGCAGCTGCATGGCTTGAGCTCAATAAAGGCAGTAGCGTGGATGTCTCATTTGACTTGGGCAGAATATATACCCCTTAGACCTAGTCCAAAGGAAGTCTTCTATTTCTCAAAACTTCCATAAACAAAAGTATTTTGATGGTTCACAGTTAATGTAAAATTAACTTCCAAAAACAAAAGTATTTTGATGGTTCACACATTATGTAAAATTGTTATTAGCTAATTAATTTGATGTTGTGAACATAAACTTGGCCTATGTGGGAGCAATTGCAATTCTTAAACATGGGTGCAATAGTAGTTCTTAAAGATGGGTCCTGCATACTAAGTATTGTTCTAAATCCTTGTAAAATAATCTTAATTTATTTTGTATCAAATTTTATGGGCCTAGAGTATCACAATCCGGTCTCTCAATTTAGCCTGAAGGAATACGTTATTTTTATGGGTTTATAAATCAATTCATGAGAGCAATTGTAATTCTTACATGGGTGAAATAGTAGTTCTTAAAGATGGGTCTTGTATATAAAGTATTGTTCTAAATCCTTGTAAAATATTCTTAATTGATTTTGTATCAAATTTTATGGGCCTAGAATATCACAATCTGGTCTCAATTTAGTCTGAAGGATTACGTTATTTTTATGGTTTTATAAATCATTTCATGAGAGTTGTTCAAGTTAAAAGATCATCATAATTATCAATTTTGATCGGCAAGGAGTTTGATATGACTTTTTTGGGATTAGTGATCAGTTTTGAAAGGTTAATCTTAATTTCAATTTGAAGGTTATATATTCAACCAACCCTGTTTCTATGACGGAAAGTTACAAACTAATTATACATCAATTGATTGAGTAAACAAACTAGTACACATTATACTAAAAATGCTAGATAAAATATTACCTTCAATCAAATTTGAAATGTGCAATCATGATTTACAATTAGTGTGTGATTTCAAGATATTTGGGAAACATAAATTTCACATCCTTAAAATGTATGCAATATGGTTGTGCAATTAAAACAAGGACGTGAAATTGGGCAACATAGTTGTGAAATTTCACATAAAGAAATTTAACATATTTTATGCAATATTAGTTGAATATGATTATGCAATTGAAAGATAGTTGAAATTATAATTCACAATTACATACAGCTCGGATTGATTTATTTTATGAAGTGCAAGGATTTTGAAGTTCGTTCATTCTGTTCAATCAGTGCCTTTTTTTTAAAATGTCAAAATCTTTGTAAGAGTCAGCAACAAATGAATATTACTTGCTATCTAATTGTTTGCCAGAGGATAACTAGCTCATTGTACCCAATATTTAGTTTAAAAGTTAGTCCACTCAAACCCAAAGACCACTTGCACTCCCTTCATGTTTCACACATAAATGAGTTCATATTGAATGAAACTAAAATTCATGTTTCACACGATTTCATATTGAATGAAACTAAAATACAATGAACAATGTATGCTAGAGAATAACTAGCTCATTGTACCCAATACTTGGTTCAAAAGTTAGTCCACTCAAACCCAAAGACCACTTGCACTCCCTTCATGTTTCACACATAAATGAGTTAATATTGAATGAAACTAAAATACAATGAACAATGTAGATATAAATATGGAAAGAAAGGCATAGATTGGATAATCCCATAACCGAGAAGTAAATAATTATCATAACATTGTGTGTATTTAGTTTAGAGTGAAATATGTAATCTTACAGTGGTTTTCAAAATTGTATTACTAAAGGAATCACACCAAAGTCTTCCTAATTGAGAGGAGTTATTTCATCTCTCTTGAATCTTTTTAATTCGTATGGAAGTGCATACCTCCAATTTGACCATTAACGAACAAATTTACCTCCTGGGTGCTTGTGCATGCTTTGTCAAACTAATGGCCAGAGTCATGCGTATTAAATGGTTTTTGAACAATTTGGGTTCTTAAATAATGTAACAAATAACAAATCAATAGCCACAAACTCATAAATATTCAACTGAAGATTCTTCAAACATTTCAAGGGTACAATAGAGAGAACATTGATTGAGCATAGGGTGGTAAACTAAGTTTGGTAATAAGCAAAAGGCTTAAGAAAAATTAACTTTGAAATCGTGGAATCCTTGCAAATGGATGGGTTGAGCCTTGTCAATGAGCCTTGATGCCACAAACATGCCTGGAGACCTCTTTCACTTCATAAAACCACGTCTCGCAGGTAGCCATTGCAATTTCCATTTTGCACACAACTAATTATATTACACTCGTTGAATGAGGATCGAGACATGGAAAGGAGGATGGATCATGGAGAAGCATATAATTGATCATATGAACATCAACTTAAAACACCAACCATTGGATAGGATCAATGGTTTCCAAGGCTGAGAAGGAATCCACAAATGACACTGCACCAAAAAGCAAATTGTACAAGCTCCCTTAATTAATAATTGCCATGTTGTGACACCTTTAATGGCGAGAAATACATATTGTGTGATGATCAATGAGATGTGAGTTTGGGGAAGACGGGGAAGCATTGAAGGGTCCTGGCCATTAAAGAAAGCTAAGAAGGATGCATCACGAGCTTGGTAGTAACTGATAATTTTGTCATATCTTGATAAATCCCTCCCCGTTGCATATAGCTGACGCTATCGTCAGCTATGCCCAATTTGCTCAAAAAATAAATTATGGTCAACTAAAAATGGTTAAATACTAAATGCTAATCTATTTTTGAGTTTTGATGTCATGCCTCTTGCAATGGTATAGGATATAATTTTTGCCATTTGACTTTCTTTTCTTTTTCTTCCCAAAATTATTCCTTAATATTCATTTCGTTAATGTTTGCGCTTTAATTCAATTATGTTAGATATTTAAACTGAAAGATAGACAAGCGCATCAATACACAAGATCACAAGAAATTTCCTCGGGGAAACCATAAAGGAGAAAACCTCGCAACTTTGTGTGACTGACCTAAGTCCCCAATGGGGCCGACTTCCTAACTGACTGGGTTGACCTCTCCTAGGGAGACTCAAAAATACATTTTACATTTATCCTTTTGGGGACTATTGCCCCGACTTACAATGGAGGTTTTACCTCGATATTCTTTACAATAGTGACATCCCCGAACAGAGGAAAAACATCTCCGATGGAGGTACAATAAAAGTACAATAATAATAATATATAAAAGAATATCTTCCGAAGTTACATTTACAACAACACTCCCTCCTAACTAGGAAGGTATTCTCTTGATACAATCATCAACACAGCTGGACACAATCTCTGGACAACTACATCATCGCTGGATCATCACCATCTCTAGATCATCATCATCGCTACTGCAACAATTCTCATCTTGTTGATAATTGACTAGTGACATCTCTTGAATCTATCCGTCATGATAATTTCTACAGAGCCAACCCTTTTTCATGCCGGATGTAGGCCAAGCTCTTATCTAGGACTTCAACATCTATACGAGCAAGCCATCAAGTAGGTACAACCCAGGACCACATATTACATTGCCACAACAATCACCTACGTCTTCTACTATCATCTCATCATATCCAGATCATCTCATCATCTCATGTGGAGAGCAACCTAGGTGCATACATCATGTCCATCAGACAACCTGTGCCTCCCACCCAGTGGATACAACCTAGGAACATTTGCGTCTTCCACCTAGTGGATACAACCCAGATGTGTTACGTCTCTCTCTTAGTCAACCTGTGTCTTCCACCCAGTGGATACAACCCAGGAACATCTGCGTCTTCCACCTAGTGGATACAATCCAGATGTATTACGACTCTCTCGGTCAACCAGGGTCTTCAAACATGTGGATACAACCTAGGAGCATCCTAGATGCATTACGTCCTTTTAGACCACTTGTGTCTTCCACCATGTAAGATACAGCCCGAGCGCATCCCAGATGCTTTACGACTCGTGGACGACCATCGCCTTCAAACATGTGGATACAACCGAGGAGCATCCCAGATGCATTACGTCCTTTCGGACCACTTGCATCTTCCACCATGTAAGATACAACCCTGGTGCACCTACGTCTTCCGGACATGTCACATCACTCCCTCTTTCGAGGAACATTGATTTGGATAACACCAAGCTTCTCTCTGAAGTACTCAAACTTCACTCTTGCTAATGACTTGATCAACACATCGACTATCTGCTCATCTGTCGCCACATACTGGAGCTTCACTGCTCCTCTTTGCACCATATCCTCGATATAGTGGTACTTGATCTCAATATGCTTCGGCTTGTCATGGAACACTGGGTCCTCAGACAACTTTTCACAACTCTGGTTGTCACAAAATATACAAGTCGCCTCTAACTCGAGATCAAATAAATTTGATAGTAGCTTCCGAAGCCATACTACCTCACAACTAGTTGAACATGCTGCAATATACTCTTCCTCGGCTGTACTCAGTGCCATACATGACTGCTTACTACTAAACCAAGAGATCATACCGGATCCCAAACTGAAGCAACATCCTAAAGTTCTCTTCATGTCTGTGGCACTTCCTTCCCAATCTAAATCAACATAACCATTCAGGTTAATCTTCTGATTCATCTCATATTTGAGCCCATACTCAATTGTACCCTTCAGGTACCTCAATACATGCTTTGCAACAATCATGTGAAAATGTCTCGGATCTGTCAGGAACTAGTTCAGGGTGTTCACAACAAAGCATATGTCTGGTCTCGTGTTCGTCAAGTACATTAATGAATCAATCATTTTCCTGTACATCGTGGCATCAACTGTCTCTAAAGAAGCATCACTCAATAGCTTCAAGTTCCATGCCATTGGTGTGGTCATTGCTTTGCAATCCATCATTCCGAATCTCTTCAAAATCTCCACCGCATACTTTCCTTGGCCAAGGAAAATCCCATCTGAACTCTGCCACACCTCCATACCTAAGAAGTAGTGCATCATTCCTAGGTCCTTCATCTCGAACTCTATGGAAAGCCTCCAGGATTTGTTTCTGCAATGAGCTCACCCTCCCTTGTTACGAACATGTCATCTACATATAACAGTAATATTATTGGTCTTCCGCTCTCAACCTTGAAATAGAGGTTGGAATCTGCTTTACTCTTGGTAAAGCTTCAGATCATCATAAAATTGTCCATCCTGCCGTACCATTACCTGGGTGCCTGTTTCAAACCATACAAGGCTTTCTTTAGCTTGCACACGAGTTTGTTTGTCATGTGTCTCGAATCCTAATGGCTGCTCCACATACACTTCCTCTTCAACTACACCATTCAAGAATGCTGTCTTGACGTCCATTTGGTGTACCTTCCATTTCATTACTGTGGCTAAGGCAAGTATAGATCTGATGGAAGTGTATCTTGCTACAGGTGCAAATGTCTACTCGTAGTCTATGACTTCTTTCTGGGAGAAGCCAGGTGCCACAAATATTTCCTTGTGTTTTTCGATGCTACCATCTGCAACATGCTTGATCTTGTAGATCCATTTTGAAGTCACAACATACTTCTCTTGTGGTCTCAAAACTATCTCCCAGAAATCATTCTTCATAATCGACTGGTACTCTTCGATCATGGCATCCTTCCATTCCTTCTTTTTTGCTACTTCCTCATAGTTGGAAGGTTCTTTATCAATGATGTCGCATAGTAGGGCCACATAGTTGGAGTGTGGTCTGTGTCTCTTGCTTTCTCTGTGTGTCCCATCTGGAGCACCAGAATTCTCTGCATCTTGTATCACTTCTCGTTCCCATGCTGGTCTTCTCTTGTGGGAGTTCTTCTCACGAGGTGAATCTATAGGTTCTTCGTCATCTTCTTGGATTGTCTCTTCCATAACTATTTATCTAGTTCTGGGAACTTCAGGTTCTTCAGTTTATTCATTGTGTAATTGTCTTGACTTGTTGTAGGCTGAGTCTTCGTCAAAAGTTACGTCTCTGCTGATTTCAATCTTCTTGAATCCCGGGAAGTATATTCAGTAAGATTTTGATGTGTCACTGTATCCCATGAACATGCTCTTCTTTCCTGAAGGATCTAGTTTTGTTCTCTTTTCTTTCGGGATGTGTATGTACACAGGGCAACCAAATATTCTGATATGGTTGACTTCTGGTTTCTCTCTTGAGAAAGCTTCTTCTGGGGTATTGTTGTTTAATACTCGATGAGGTGTACGGTTTTTTACATACACAACTGTTCTTGTTGCTTCTGCCCACAAGTGCATTGAGAGATCTTGATCATGGAGCATTGCCTTCGCCGCTTCCATTATTGTTCTGTTCTTACGTTCTGCAACGCCATTTTGTTGAGGAGTGCTCAACTCCCTCTTAATCCCTAATTCTCTGCAAAGATATTTGAATTCTTCTGAGGTGAATTCTCTGCCATTGTCTGATCGTAAAGTCTTGATCTTCTTTTCAGTATGATTTTCAACCAAGGCTTTTAATTCCTTGAATTTTCTGAACACCTCATCTTTTCCTTTCAAGAAATAAATCCATGTCTTACGAGAAAATCATCTATGAAAGAAGCATAGTATACATATCTGCTTAAGGAGATGGAATACATGGGGCCACACACATCTGAGTGAATTATCTCCAAGATTCCTTTTTCCTCAATTTCACTGCTAGGAAATGACTTCTTCACATTCTTCCCTTGTGCACATCCCTTGCAAATTCCTTCATACTTTGTTTGAATTTATGATATACTTGATACTGCTTTGCTTGCAATTGGTAGTGCTCTATAGTGTACATGTGCAAGCCTTCTATGCCATAATTCACTTGGTTCCATGGAGTTATGAACCAATGCTTGTTCTAGTTGTCCTTTTAACTTGTATAGGCCTCCCTCTTGCTCTCCAATTACTGTTGCATCATTTATTCTTTCCTCTTGGCCACATTAGCACTTGGATATCAACAAATGCAACACGAATTCCTTTAACATCTAAGGTTGAAATGGAGAGAGGATTTTTCTTCAAACCTGGTACGTAGAGAACATCCTTCATTTTTATTGATTTGCCTGAATCTAGTTTTTAAGAGGCTTCTCCACTTACTTTGATAGGATATTGATAGTTGTCTCCAAGTTTCACCTTGTGGGGTGACTCATGTTCTGATAAGTTGATAAAATATTATTTGTACCCTGTCATGTGCTTGGATGCTCCACTATCCACAAGCGAATCATTGCTTCCATGAGTGATGGTCCCTGTAAGAGCTGAGATTAAAACATATTCTTCATCACTTGAAGAATCATCCCTTTCTCCTTTGGTTTTCTTCCTTACTGGTTCATCATCTTCAACTGTGTGAGCATGATTCCTCTTCTTGTTGATTCTCTTTGAGGATCCTTGGTTTCTAGTACAATCTCTTGAATAATGTCCTTTCTCATCACACGTGAAGCACCTAATACCAGAGAGGTCTCTTCTACGTCCATGATTTCTATGGGACCTTTTAGACTTCTTATGATGGTGGTCCTCCCTCTTGTTTTGATTCTTCTTAGTATGAGCAGTTAGGGCTTAGCCATCTTTAGCTCCCATCTTTTATTCTCTTGCTACTAATCGAGCTTCTTCTTGGGTGCATTCTTTCCATAATCCGCTGAATGTGATTAGCTTCTTTGACACATATTCCTTGAATGAATGAGTCCCATGATCTTGGGAGACCATTCAAGGTAGTCATCACAATATCTCCTTCTTCAACATTTTCTTCAATTCCTTCAAGTTGTTCCTTGATCTGAGAGACTTTGGTGAAGTTAGATTGAATAGTTTTTGAGTGTTGAATCTTTACATTCTTGAGTTGGTTCCTTAGAGTCATATTGTGGTTGATGTTCTTTCCTTCATATAGCTTGATCAAAGCATCAAACATCTTATTTGGAGTCTTCAAGGATGATACATGAAGGATGAGGTGATCTTTGATGGAGTCTGCAATAATCATTTTGGCCTTGATCACATTCTTCTTGTGAATTTCCTTTGCCTATTCTGCCTCTGGTTCTTGAACCTCCTCATTGACATACTTTTCCAAGTCATTCTCTTCTAGGACAAGATAAATTCTATACTTCCATGCTCGGCGTCATATCCCTGGTCACCTCAGTGACCTTTAGAGGCAATGGGAGAGCACCCTTGAGTCACCTGCTAATTTTTCTTCTTCTTTTTCCCAAGCAATTCAAAGGCTTCACAACTTTGAACCCACAATGATTATCGATCCACAATCCGCAATACCCTCCAATACGCAATCTGCAATCCGCAATCGGATTTCCAAATCTGACTTTCTGATGAAATCGTGCTCCCGACTTATGCAATCCGCAATGTGGAAGTCAGAAGTCGGAAGTCAAATCGCCATCCTTGAAACTTCTCCCTCCACAATTCTACAATCCGCAACCCATGTTGCAGATGTAAGAATTCAGAACTCAATTCCGTAAACCTGAGAGAAATTACCTCCCGCAATCCGCAACCCGATTGCAGGTGCGGAAATGCGGAAGTCCAATGCACCAACATTATGGAAGTCGACCTTCCGACATCCGCAATTCGTGACCTGCTTTGCAGATGTGGAAAGGCAGAACTCCCACGTGCCATTCCTGTTGGGCTCGCCCTTCTGACTCCCGCAACCTGCTTTGCAGATGCGGAAAGGAGGAAGTCCAACCATGCCACTCCAATGATCAGTACCCTAACTCCACAATCTGCAACCCACATTGCGGATGCAGAATGGTCCTTGCCGATGTGTAAAGGTTGGGACCACAGACCCCTGCACCAACAAGCTTCTAAGGCAACTTCTGAGGGTGATAGCTCGCTCATCCTTGGTCCAAATTGGGCATGGATGGTACTGTCGAAAAGATATTGGAGATCTCTATCCAGTGGTATGACCCACTACCGCATATGACCACTCTAAACTCGTCATTTTTCCAATTGAAACTCTGGCCATAACCTCCCCTATGTGCCTTTACCCTTCTGCAATAAGCTTTGCTACTCTTCTGCTAAGTCTTATCTCCTTCATTTGATCCATAGGGTGTCCATTCCTTTCCCAAATCCTGGCTGGAGTGGTCCTGCACATTTACCAAACTTATCCCTAATTCATCAAAGGACAATTCAAAAGCATTACCAAAGGAATTGCAAATAGGAATAAGCATACTACATGAATGCCGGTAATGAAACATGATCCACAACCATAGAATGGAATACATTCACATATTCCTGCCAGGCATAGTGATGAAAGCATACAGGGCTTAGTCCTATTCCTCAAGCATGATTACATACAAGTATCAACATAAGGATAAGCATGTAAAGGTGCAAGAACCATACAATTAACAAACACACAGTAGAAGTTAGCCATATTAACACACACATCTGGAAACCATAACAATCAATACTAGTTAAACAGTGCAGCAACAAGATGAACAACATACACAACATAATTATCACCATGCATAGGCATACAGACCTATTCATCAATGGACCATTCCCATAAGCAAATAGATGCATACATGTACTTAACAATTACAGTTAAAGGAAGCATCATCCACACACAAGGTGTCATGCATTCAACAATCCATAACAGGCACAACATTATGAAGAATAAGGCATGACCATTCAACCCTAGTAATCAATGAACATTTCATGGAAATTGGAACACATGCGAGCATAACTTAACACAAGGAATACTTATCTTTTCCATTAAATTCCCAAACAACTGGCTATGGAATACAACTTTCCAACCCAACCATAGATCTCTACCCAACCTTTATTATTTCAGCAATCAGAGATCACCCCCGAGCTGGGGCTATGTATCCATTAAGGGGTTCCTCTCAAGTTCATTCACAACTTGGTTCATAGTCCATCAAGGCATCCAAAACAAAATTGACTTGTCAAGAAAATGGGGGAGGAAGGTAAGGGTTTTCTAGCTTAATAAGCTTCTCCACAGAGCTATGGGAATATCTCAATGATCTCAGACAGGTTCAAGCACCCCCATCACCCCACTGTCAGTCTAGGTAAGGTTCCCTTCACTACTGCATAGTCTTTAGGGAACCCTTTCCCCTAGCATTGTCCTGGGTGAGTGTGGCTATCCTTGACTGCTAAATCAAGGTAATTGAGCCCTGTTTGACTCTACTATGCAGTCAAAACCCCCTTGGTTCCTTCCCACTTCAATTCCACACTCGGGGCTTCCCCAATGGTACTGCCGAGTGGATCTGTTCCACCACAGGGTCTCGACACTCCAATCCAGATCTCTTCAGGGTTTCCTAATATTCTCATGCTCTGCTATTCACCCATAGAGTCAGATCCAAGGATAACCTTGTTGTTTTGCTTCCTATGCAGAGTTTTCTAAGTGTATTCGGCTCTGTAAATCGTGGCCCTGCCTATAATCGCGATTTCTCCTTTTTTCTTCACGGCTCCATCTTTGTTGTGATGCATAAGGGTTGCATTGATGTATGTATCATCAACCACGGTCTAGGAATGGGGAATACGGACTTCCAGGGGGTGGAGTAACATGCAGATCAAGGCAGCAGAGCTCCATACTCTACCATTCAACCCTTCGGGGTTTCCCATACTCCACGACCTCATGAACATTGCTCTTCACCCACTTCCTTACAACAACATTCAATGGTGTCTAGGACAGGTCAAAGGGGTTCTCTAGGTGACATATGACATCCTAGGTCCAATCCCACACCCCTCACCACTCCCTAGTGGATACATAGTCCCCCTCATTTTGTTGCAGCCATAGATAGTCCTTGGTATTTTATTTACATGGAATTATTTACATCCTTTACAATATTCCATGGCTTACTAGCACATGGATTATTATAAATCCAATACTTTCCTATGCAAATAAAACTAAGCATCCACTAGTGGGGCCTTGGCCTTGAGCTCCACAGTAGGGAAAACACACATTGCATTTTATGCAATATTTACATTACAACCAAAACAAAGGGTAAGAATAAGGGATATTACATCCTCCCTCCCTTAGAATAACACCTTCCTCATTGTTCCAACACTTAGGAATACATCTACAATCTAGCATGTCCAAAATTACAAAAAAATTTGTAGGTTCGCCCCTTCATTTTTCTCTTTACTTTGAAATTTTAGGACCAAGTCCTTTGGATTCCACAAGTTGCTCCAGCTGGCTCTAATCTTCTAGTTCTGTAGGTGGGCATTGATCCTCAACAACACCTTCCTTCTCCTTTCCTTTTAGCTAATCTACAAGTCTGGGACTTCATGAATGCTATCTTCTTGCTGCCTTGGCAATTGTTTGAGGAATATTTTTCAGCCAAATCCAATAGATTTTGGTCTGCTTCCATGGAAAATGTGAACAATAGTCCATACTTTGCTTGCTAGCACCATTTGTTTTGTAACAACTGCAACAAATTGTTTTAATTCTCACTTGTGAAATTCATCATGTCAATTCTTGTTAGGCCAAGCATACATAAACATTAAAATTAGTCAATTATTCACCCAATTGACATGAAGAGTCCATGCTTTATTCATGCGACTTCCACAATCTTCATGCTTTCCCAACATACACATGAAATTATTCATGTTCTTCCTTTCACAAGGATCTTTTTATTTCAACATTCTCAATTCATTTCAAGCAGTTAAACACAATCAATTTTCAGTCACATCATGCATTCAACAATTTTCTGTTTTATAAATGCATCAATAAAAGGAAAGAGAAGAGTAAGAGTTTTCTCCTCTTAGTTTCGTTCCAATCCGGAGCCACACCACCACTGTGGTTTCGTGATCCTTAGCCTCTACCACTTCAATGTGATTGTTTGAATTTTCCTTTCTTGGATATGACACTTAGTGTCTAAGGTCTGCCCAAGACCTCTAAATCAGGGAACCCTTCCACATGGTTTGTCTACAACAATCTTGGCTGCTAGGACATACACAAGTCCACTAGCATGATATTCATTGCTGCTCATGCTGAGCTTTCTAGGACAGTCACACGTCCATATGCATCGTTAGGATGCATTCATAGTTCTTGTTTCCTGCAATGACCAAGGTCTCCAACAGATAAACAACAATGTATAAGCTTGGTTGTTATAAGACTTGTTCATGGAATTTTCATTATCCGAATTAAGAAATGAATGAAAATTAAATACTTATATGCATGAACATATTCCTTTGTCTCCACAGGTATCCCGCATTGACTTCAGACAACTATGGCACCCACAAGACCCGCCCCACCCAACACAAGGATGGTACCTCTTCTCTTCTACACAGTCCCTCGAGCGTACCCACCCCTTCTAGTGCTCTTCAGGGTGTGCATCGAAAGGTAACCAAGTTTCTGCAATCCTTGGATCACATGTGCATTTAATAACGAATGTTTGGATAGCACATAGGCTGCTCCACAACATCCAAATAACCAATGCCAAGCCAGTACACCGACTAGGTTTATTATGCATTCCATGGACCAGTATGCTAAGCCATTTCTCTGACTGGGTTTATCAAGCATACAACAAACTTTTCCAAGCCATTTCTTCGAATGGGTTTCTCAGGCAATAACAACCTTTCATACACACCACAACCCTTCACCACAACCCATCACAACAACCTCTTCACTTTGATTCTTTAATGTGCAACACCAAATTGCATCTGTTCAAGTTGACAACACAAGAAAGGTAAGCAAGCTCATTAGTACTGTTGATATGAAATTGTAAACATATTTCATAACATTCACTATCAAATATTGAAACACCAGGGATGCGTCCATTCCTTTAGGGTGTAGTCAATATTGATAACCCTAACATAACCCGACACCCGAAAGATATGCATCCCTTTCCGATGTGATCCATGTAGGTCCTAATCATACTCAGGAAGCCTAAAATAACAACAACAACAACAACAATAATAATAAAATGAAATAAAACATGCTCTGCACATTAACCCTAATAATTAGACATGCATATCCTTAGCTAGGGTTTCAAAACACTTATCCATTTTGTAGCTGCATCCTTTCTTTATTTGCGAGGAATGGGGGCTCTCTTCTCTGAGTCAACAGTCCCTTGGTTTTCCATCCCAACCTATTTCACATTCCATAGCTCACATATTCCATACTGGCATAATATTTAACATATCACTCACATGAGATATTATCAACATTTTAAATTAAATTTAAATCTACAACAATACATGTCCCATCTCATTGCCATGAGATATTCATCATAATAATTTCAATTTGAAATTACAATTCTGTCTTCTACAGAAATTTAGATTTATTTAACCATGATTCCATGCTCATATTGTTTGGCCCCTATAAGTGGCATCACTCTGTCCATTAGGGTTTTAGGATTGCTACCACAACACAACCATTTCCCCACAACGTGTCCCTTTGAAACAATTCTGGATTAAACAAACAATCAGTAGCATTTAGCAATAAAATTCAAATATGATTGTCTCATAACCAATCAATGACATTATTAATTAAAATCAAACATGAATTTATAATTCTGTCTCCTACAGAATTTGATTTGCAGCCATGAAATTATTCCCATAAACTTAAATAAGAGGGTTTCAAATATTAAATGGACAATATGTGCTGTTCATAAATTTAATCTTAAAACCATGAGACCCTTCTCATGAGGTTTGGATCTTGCACGGGTTAGATTTCATCCTTCAATACGGTCTTACCCACGCTGCCATACTCAAGACATTCCTACATGAAATCTGAAACTTTAATCAACCAACATTTTGTAAGTTCTTCATGCACATAACATTTTCATTGCTGCCATAGTCACAGAAGTGATTTTAAGAATTATAACACTCCCTAATTCAAGCACTTTCAGCTGTTAGCATTTCAATATCCCAGAAAAACACATTTACTTCATGTGAACCATTATCATACTAAAATTGCAAGGTACAGTCACATCTTTTATGCAATTTTTGATAAATTTTTTAATACTCATTACTTCCTAGCCATTTGTTTTATGAAACTCTGTCCATCAACATGGCTGTCTTCTTCATGCACTCACTCTCTTGCATTTATAGCAGTTCATGAAATGATTCTAGAATTATCATCAATTCATCATTTCATCCACTATTTAATTTGCAATAAAACATACACCAAAACCATGCATTCATGCAATGTATCGCAACATGTGCATCCACACTCATGCATGTACATTTACAAAATTTACACAAACTTTTCAGGTGCATTCACTCAATGCATATCCATAAATTTCACAAAATATTTTAATGCATATTCACAAGATTCACAAAATATTTTAATGCACATTCACTCTGTTGTGAGAAAATCTCCCTACAGATAGGTAGATATCCCCTTGGGATTAGAAAAGGCCCCTGGTTTTCTACCCAAGACATAGAGGAAACAAATAGACACTGTAGTCCTCATAGATCTAGCTCACACATCAACTAACAAGATATGGAAAGACAAAGCAAGTAGACGGCGTACCTTACTTTGATGGTTGTCCTTGCTGCTCCTAAGTTGCTCTAGCTCTAGCCTTCGATTATGGAATTATGAACCTGTTCAAAAAGGAAAGACAACACCTTCTCCAAAGCAATATATGTATAAACAAAGATCGAGCTATAAAAACATAGACAAATTCATGCATTCATCATTAAAGACATGAAAATGAGAGGAATAGGCTAAGTTATATTAATGATAAGAAAACCAAAAGAAGTTGATTACAATGTTATACCTTGATGTCCAAAGTAGCAGCACCTCCTTCAAGGCTTTCCAACATCACTCTTGCAAGACTCATAGGATCATAAGTTTAGTGCTTCCAAGATCACCCCCCTTAGATCATGGATAGCTCTCCTTAAGTAGGATTTGGGAGGCCAACCACTAAGAGGATATTGTGGATCTAAGTGAGGAAGATGTGGATCAAGGATCTAAACTATGCCAATGAGGGAATGTGAGATGGGATTCGAAGGGGGACCTCATCCCATGAAAATCTCCTCGAAATCCAAGATCCAAAATCTAGGGATAATGGTTATTCAGGAATTTTCGTGCCCCCATAACTGAGCAAAGCGTGAAAATTTTGTAATCTTCGTGCCCCCATAAGCATGCAAAACGCGAAAAATAAGGAATTTTCGCGTTCTGTACTACTAGCAGGGCATGGAAATATCTCTGGGAGGCCCATAAGTGGGTTAGGTCAAGTGGTTTTCGACCCCTAATTTGTTGGATTTGCTTCCAAGTGTGACTAGGGAAGGGACCAACATGATAAAAAATGGTCCTAACACCCTTAGGAGGAACAAACATCATGTTTCTCATGGTGATATGACATGAAGACTCTCAATGGTACAGAGTGTGACAATTTGAGGTATAACAGATGCCCCCTAAAGTGTGAGGTCAGAAGAAATCAGATGGCCGAAACACTTTACCAATAATAAGTATGCAAGGATATCTGAAGGAGAACTGGAGAAGAGCTACAAGCAAATATAAACAATATGTCTAACGACCCCGAGGCGGGCATACCCATGCTCGGAATAACTGACTCAAAGCATGGCTGCCGACCAATACATCGCAGATCCATGATAGTATTGACTCAACAATGACTGAAGACAAATCATGGCTACTAGACTACAAGCGTAGATCCATGATAAGACAATGACACAACCATGACCAATACAAGAGTGTATCTGTGTGATAGTACATCAATGAGGTCACCAACATAATGTTCATGTGGGAACCTACTCAAAAAATCACCGTCGCAACCTGGATGTGCTAAATAGACTTCAGAACCATCTAGGGTCTTCTACCCGATAGCCCAATCGATACGGATCTAACTTGTTATTACAAGGTGTTGAAGTCGAACATGGTAGGAACCCCTTGATTACCGGTCAATGATGTGAACAGTTAACAAGTGCGACAGAAATCACTGATGATGACAATGACTCCCAAGGTATCATAGTACATCTCGACGAAATGTGAATAGATGAGTTGATGTCGAATATCCGTGAGATCATTCGATTAGAGGTCAATGATGAAAACCTACTGTCAAATACGAGGAAACTTGCCATTGAGGCATGCAGGTACCAAGGTGCTACGGTGGTTCCTAAGGCTAATTCCTGGATGATGAGTTGAAGTCGATAGGAATAGACTCGTCGAAGGAGGGCCATGATGTATCCCACATCAACGACATGAAACCAAGATAGGAAAGTGATGTGAAGTAATGAATCATATGAGTATGGACTGACACAAGGATGTAAAGGCTGATGATATTGCAGAGGTGGACTAAGGTAAAATTCCCTTGAACATGGAATGGCATGACAACAATGACTTGGAAGCATTGACTCAATGAGGAAGATACCAAGACATAATGCAACGATGACTGAGGCATTCTTCAAGTGACTTGAAGGAGCGGGACGACTCATAGAATTGGCATGACCCAAAGGGAAGAAGATTACCCAACTGTGTGATGAGACGCAAACAGGTTCCATGTTCAAGGGCGACACAAGCTTCCATTAATATTCCTAAAACAAACTTAACTTATTTCTCCCCAACCCCCATCATGGTTGATGAGTACCTCTTTGTTTTTTAATGAGCTTGAGGAGGATAACAGATGCTCGATATAGCTCATCCTTCAGACGAGTCCAATCTCACATGTTTTACAAACCTAAGAAAGGAGGGGTTCGGTCCCAAAAGGTTCCTTCGATTTTTGGTTTTACGAGTCCAAGGAAGGAAAACTCGACGACTTTTCATGTTTAGAGAGTTTGAAATAATCCAAATAAGACTCCAAAAAGGCCTTTTTTCATAAAATTTAGTCTCCTCACCTGAAAAAAGGATAAAACAATGTGAGAGAGAACTCTTCTAATCATGATTGACTAGAGTGTTCCTTTTTCGCAAATAGTCTAAACGGTCCGAAAAAGGGATAAACTATCACCGGATAAATGTCCTTTCAAATCTTTTTACGAGCGTAAAAGAAACAAGTTTGCTCGACAATCTTTTCCTATTTTAGGAGTCTGAAAAGAGCTTAAAGAGGACTCCATGTACAACTTTGTCATGGTTGGTGACCGAGTACAACAAAGGAAAAAGTAAACTCGACACAGTTCCTTTTTCGTAAGTAGTCTAGCGAGGCCGGATAAAGTGATAAACCTATACTCGTTAGACACACCTTTTTACTCAAATTTTAACGAGCATGACAATGGTATCAAAAGCACTCGGAATATTTTTCATGTTTGAACCAGAGCACAGAAAAGTAAAAACTAAGCTCAAACCACTTTTCATATTTTTAACCAGAGCACAAAAAGGGAAAAAAGTAAGCTCAACACCATCTTACTATTTTTAACGAGTTCAAAGAAAGGTTGGAAGAATGCTCGTGGTATCTGCTTCATTTTTTGTTGCATTTTTTAACAAGCTTGCAACAAAAAATGAACAATGCTATGATGATGGTTTCATTTTTTAGCGAGCTTGAATTTGAAATTGAACTATGCTCAGAATGAGGTCCATTGATGGGTTACTTCCCAACATGATGTCCAGAGGTTGGAGGGTTTTCCTCCAACATAAGAAGTTGATGTTTAACCTCCATTATGATGTCCAGAGGCTGGATACATTCCCCCCAAGCTTCGTTTCGTTCGTCTACTCTTTTAATCCATCCAATCAAACTCATGGTTATTAATAGGAATATGTTCACCATGGGAGGACGAAAAAATAGGATTAAATAACATAGGCGAATGAAATGAAGGTTCAGATATTAAATCTGGAGAAATAATCGACTAAAGGGGAGTGGATCTGTTTCATTTTTTAACGAGCTTGACACAGGAATAAAACCATGCTCGTGATGGCCTATTTCATTTTTTAACGAGCTTGACACATAAAGGGAACTCTGCTCATGCTGGGTTTCATTTTTACACAAGCTTGAAACTGAAAGTAAACTATGCTTGTAGGGGCCTATTTCATTTTTTAACAAGATTAAAACATAATGAAACTATGCTCGAAGTATCCCATTTCATTCTTTAACGAGCTTAAAACAAAATAAAACTATGCTCGAAATGATGGTTAGTTTCATTTTTACACAAGCTTAAAACCAAAATTAAACTATGCTTGAGATTGGTTCGTACCAACATGATTTCCAGAGGTTGGTACATGCCCCAATATGATTTCTAGAAGTAAGTGAATTAATTCCAACATGGTATGGAGCGACGATCGATTTGACTTCAAAATAATGTCCAGAGTTGAAGACATGCCCCCCAAGCTTCATTTCATTCTCCTAATCTATATCTTCACTCGATTAAACTCATGGTTACTAATATAAATATGTTCACTAGAGACGAAGGAAGATCAAATGGCATAGGAGGATGAAAATAAGGTTCAGGTACTAAGTCTATGGGAAGACTCGACTCAATGGAAAAAGGCCTGTTTCATTTTTTAACAAGCTTGACATAGGAATAGAGCTATGCTCGTGGGGTACTATTTCAATTTTTAACGAGCTTGACAAAGTAATAGAACCATGCTTGCGAGGTAGTATTTCATTTTTTAACGAGCTTGGCATAGGAAGTGAACTATGCTCCTGAACGGTTTCATTTTTACACAAGCTCAAAACCAAAGGGAAACTATGCTTGGGATTGGTTTCATTTTTTCACAAGCTCGAAACCAAAGGTAAACTATGCTTGGGACTAGTTACTACCCAACATGATTTCCAGGGGTTGGTAGTGTGCCCCATAGCATAAGAAGCTAGGGGAATAACTCCAGCATGATTTCCAGATCCTGGAGACATACCCCCCATCTCTAGGGAGAAGAAACCACTAAAACATGTGGAACATTCAAGGAAGTCTGATGACTAGGAGCCATGTGATGAGTGGGTGTCACAAAGGAAAGTTGATCAATGGTCACTATATTCCCATGACGAGGAAAATACATCACTCGAAAGAGTGAGGACACTTCAACTTTCATAGCATAGGCATAATCGTGTCCAAGGAGTAGATTAAAATCCACGGGACCTTGGACTACCATAACATCAATACAGATAGTTTTCCCTCCTAAAGTGATAGGTAACTGAGGAGGGATCCCTAAAGGTCCAGTAGGAATTCTATTAAAATCCAATATCTGCTCAGTGACTGGCACAAGCTGAGGGGAACCTATAGCTTTCCAAGTAGTTGAGGATAAAATACTAATAGAAGCTCCCTCATACACTATAGTGCGAAATATTTCCTTATCGGAAACTCCTACATATATTTGGAAAGGAACATTCGAAGGAAGACAAGATTCTGTTAGATCATTCCAATCAAATTAAATTACCTTAGTACTTGGTGGGGGGGCTCCGTTGAAATGGGTGAAATTCCCCCTTGTCTAGAACAATTTGAACCGATAAAGAAAACATCAGTGGTTTCCAATTCACTCTCAACTGGAAGACTAGAATGAGACGAAGATTGTGTTGTGGTGACTACTTCAGTTTGGGAATTCTCCAATGAAAGAGTGGGATTGAGTGGAGGTGATATCGACTCGACCACTTCAACTTCACTCTTTAAAGAAAGAGTGGGATCGACCGAGGATGTGGCTAGATTGACCGAGGATGTGGTTGGATCGACCACTTCATCAACCAACTGAGGGTCAAGGGAAAACTTACGACATTCAGTTGGAAAGTGTTTCTGAGATATTGTAATATATTCCAACAATTGTGAAGCTTCATCCATGCGTTTTCAAAGCTAAGTAAGGTGCATGTCCTTGCCTAACAAACAAGGATTCTTGATTTTACCTTTTCGACCCTTAACCATAGAGTCACTAGTTGATGGGGTATCATCAGTATGATGTCTAGAGGCTGACGATATAGGTGGTTTGGAGGATTTAGACCACTCTTCTAACACTTTGGAAAGACCGGGACAATCCTTGAGAAGGTGATCACCCTTGCAAAGCTTGCAAGGGAACTTGGGTCTACAAGGTGTCTGAATAGAATGAGTGCCATTGGAGGCAGATGGTTGATGCTTGGTCTCTTTCTTATCCTTCTTATTCTTTATCTTCCTTTTCTTCTTCTTCTTATCCTCCTGATTACTAACACTACTGATTTTATCAGGCGAGGAAGAAGAAATGGAAGAAGATGCATCTGGTGAAGAAGGGGAAGGATCATTTTGGGATTAACACTCTCGTGGTGGAGAGTTAACATTTGAAACATTGGGTACATCCGGAATCACCGGATTGAATAACCATACCGGTAATCCTATGGTTAGTCTAGGAAGATTTAAAGTGGAAATAAAGGGAGGACCAATATCTCCAACTGGAGGAAAGACAAAAGGTACCCCTTGAAAAGGGGCCTCTTGATTGGTAGTCCCAGAAGAGGTTTCCATATCTAAACTCTTTAAGTCCTTCTAATTATCACAAACTAGAAACACTACTCAAACTAAAAGCAACATGCAATCTTGTGAATAGGAGGGATGTAAAAGCTGTATCCTCACAGGTGTGTCAAGCTGTCACATCTCGCGATATACTGTAGGGTCCAATAGTTATACTTGGCCCAATTTTTCAGAGAACTAAACAAGGAGGATTGGGATCGTACCCTTGGCCATATAACCCGACTACCTAACAATACATGCATACTAATCTCCCCGAGTGTTGTTCTCGGTGTATTGCGACAACAAGATGGTTGAAAGGTTTGCTCGGATGGTTCCAGGAATCCTGAGAGAGTCTCCCGATATACACCAAAAACTAACCTTAAGCGATAAAAGAGATCTTTTTACGAACACCAGATGCAATAATTATAATCTGTTTCCTATCTCTTTACACTCGAAAAAGACACATCTAATCTATGGAAATAAAGATTCCACAAATGTTTCCAATCAAATGCAAGACAAAGAAAAACACTCAATAATCTTGTCTAACTCAAATGCACACAAATCTGAAACAAGCCTTCTTCTTCTTATGAGTGTAAGACTAAGAATGTCAAATGATCAAATTAAAGTAGGAAGAATGTTTATGCTTTCCAATTTGTGAATATACCAAACAAGGGACAAAATAAAGCTTTTCTTTGAACTAAAGTGGACACAAAGAATCTATCTTTTCCAACAATCATTAGATAGCTCAACATGTAAGGGAAACAAGATGCACAACCCAAGGAAAAGAGGCTAAAAAAGACATGGATATCCCACACTTTTCAAGTATTTTAAAACAAGCCAATCACACCAAACCAAAAATTATCTTAAAACCTTAATATGGGTCAAAACGACTATAGGATACACGATTCATGGCCCTCGCATCCTAATCTAGTGTGAAAAATTCCTAAAAATGCAAACAACCATGCACTCAAACTATGGATGCAAGAGCACTTACATCTCCTAACAGACAACAAGAGGTCAGGTAAATATCCTTGAACCGACAGACTAGGAAAACCCCAACAAAAATCAGAGGATTTTCTCCCCTATACAGACCAACACAGAGTGAAAATATGAGATTTTCGTGCCCTGGAACATGTAGGGTAGCGGAAATTTTGAAATTTTCGCGCTCTAGGACACTATGGGGGTGCGAAAATATGGAATTTTCGCTTTGTAAGGTGTTTGGGGGAAGCAAATTTTTTCCTGTAGGTGTAAAAAAATGAAAATTAATGCCTAGATCCGACAGGGATGAAGTGCTAGGTTCAAGATAGTCATCAAGCATTCATCATTAAAGACATGAAAATGAGAGGAATAGGCTAAGTTATATTAATGATAAGAAAGCCAAAAGAAGCTGATTACAATATTATACCTTGATGTCCAAAGTAGCAACACCTGCTTCCAAGCTTTGCAACATCACCCTTGCAAGGCTCATAGGATCATAAGTTTAGTGCTTTCAAGATCACCCCCCTTAGCTCATGGATCGCTCTCCTTAAGTAGGATTTGGGAGGCCAACCACTAAGAGGAGATTATGGATCTAAGTGAGGAATATGTGGATCAAGGATATAAACAATGCCAAGGAGGGAATGTGAGATGGGATTCGGAGGGGGACCTCATCCCATGAAAATCTTCTTGAAATCCAAGATCTAAAATATAGGGATAATGGCTATTCAGGGAAATTTGCGCCCCCATAACTAAGCAAAGTGCGAAAATGTTGTAATTTTCGCGCCCCAATAGGCATGCAAAACACGAAAAATAGGGAAATTTGCGCCCCCATAACTAAGCAAAGTGCGAAAATGTTGTAATTTTCGCACCCCAATAGGCATGCGCGGAAATATCTCTAGGAGGCCCATAAGTGGGTTAGGTTAAGTGGTTTTCAACCCCTAAGTTATTGGATTTGCTTCCAAGTATGACTAGGGAAGAGAACAACATGATAAGAGAGCACTAAAATGTTGTAATTTTAGTGCTCTGTACTACTAGCAGAGCGCGGAAATATCTCTAGGAGGCCCATAAGTGGGTTAGGTTAAGTGGTTTTCGACCCCTAAGTTATTGGATTTGCTTCCAAGTATGACTAGGGAAGAGAACAACATGATAACAAAGGGTCCTAACACCCTTAGGAGGAACAAAAATCATGTTTCTCATCGTGATATGACATGAAGACTCTTAATGGTACATAGTGTGAAAATTTGAGGTATAATAGATGCCCCCTAAAGTGTGAGGTCAGAAGAAATATGATGGCCGAAACACTTTACCAATAATAAGTCTGTAAGGATATCTGAAGGAGAATTGGAGAAGAGCTGCAAGCAAATATCAACAATATGTCTAACGACCCCGAGGTAGGCATACCCATGCTCGTAACAACTAACTCAAATCATGGATGCCAACCAATACATCACAGATCCATGATAGTACTGACTCAACAATGACTAAAGACAAATCATGGCTACTAGACTACAAGCGTAGATCCATGATAAGACAATGACACAACCACGACCAATAAAACAGTGGATATGTGTGACAGTACATCAATGAGGTCACCAACATAATGTTCATGTGGGAACCTACTAAAAAAATCACCATTGCAACCTGGATGTGCTAAATAGACTTCAGAACCATCTAGGGTATTCTACCCGATCCCCCAAACAATACGAATCTAACCATGTGATTATAAGGTATTGAAGTCGAACATGGTAGAAACCCCTTGATTACCGGTCAATGATGTGAACCGTTAACAAGTGCGAGGGAAATCATCAATGATGACAATGAATACCAAGGTATCATAGTACATCTCGATGAAATGAGAATATATGAGTTGACGTTGAACATCCGTGAGATCATTTGATTAGAGGTCAATGATGAAAACCTACTGTCAAATACGAGGAAACCTGCCATTGAGGCATGCATGTACCAAGGTACTACTGTGGTTCCTAAGTCTAATACCTGGATGATGAGTTGAAGTTGACAGGAATAGACTCATCGAAGGATGGCCATGATGTATCCCACATCAACGACACAAAACCGACATAAGAAAGTTATGTGAAGTAATCAATCAGATGAGTATGGACTGACACAAGGATTTAAAAGCTGATGATATTTCAAAGGTGGACTAAGGTAAACTTCCCTTGAACATGGAATGGAACGAAAACAATGACTTGGAAGCATTGAATCAACGAGGCAGATACCAAGACATAATGCAATGATGTCTGAGGAATTCTTCAGGTGACTTGAAGGAGCGGGATGACTCATAGAATTAGCATGACCCCGAGACAAGCAGATTACCCAACTGTGTGACGAGACACAAACAGGTGCCATGTTCAAGGGAGACACAAGCTGGCACGAAGCTTTCTAAAACAAAATTAAATTATTTCTCCCCAACCCCCATCATGCTTGATGAGAACCTCTTTGTTTTTTAGCGAGCTTGAGGAGGATAACATATGCTCTGTATAGCTCATCCTTCAGACGAGTCCAATCTCACATGTTTTACGAACCTGAGAAAGGAAGGGTTCAGTCCCAAAAGGGCCCTTTGATGTTTGGTTTTACGAGTCCAAGGAAGGAAAACTCGTCGACTTTTCATGTTTAGAGAGTTTGAAATAATCCAAAGAAGACTCCAAAAAGGCCCTTTTCGAAAAAGTTAGTCTCCTCACCCGAAAAAAGGATAAAACAATGTGAGAGAGAACTCTTCTAATCATGATTGACTAGAGTGTTCCTTTTTCGTAAATAGTCTAAATGGTCCGAAAAAGGAATAAACTATCATTGGATAGACATCCTTTCAAATCATTTTACGAGCGTAAAAGAGACAAGTTAATCGCTCGGCAATCTTTTCCTATTTTAGGAGTCTGAAAAGAGCTTAAAGATGACTCCATGTACAACTTTGTCATGGTTGGTCATCGAGTATGACAAAGGAAAAAGTAAACTTGGTATAGTTCCTTTTCGGTAAGTAGTCTAGTGAGGCCGGATAAAGTGATAAACCTATACTCGTTAGACACACCTTTTTACTCAAATTTTAACGAGCACGACAATGGTATCAAAAGCACTCGGAATCTTTTTCATGTTTGAACTAGAGCAAAAAAAAGTAAAAGCTAAGCTCAAACCACTTTTCATATTTTTAACCATAGCACAAAAAAGGAAAAAAAGTAAGGTCAACACCGTCTTACTATTTTTAACGAGCTCGTAGAAAGGTTGGAAGAATGCTCGTGCTATTTTCTTTATTTTTTAACGAGCTTGCAACAAAAAATGAACAATTCTCTTTTTCCCAAGCAATTCAAAGGCTCCGCAACTCTAAACTTGTAATGATTATCAATCCACAATCCGCAATGGCGTCCAATCCGTAATCCACAATCAGATTTCCAAATATGCCTTTCTGACGAAATTGCGCTCCTGAATTCTGCAATCCGCAATGCGGAAGTCATAAGTCGGAAGTCAAATCGCCTTCCCTGAAACTTCTCCCTAAGCAATTCTGTAATCCGCAACCCACGTTATGGATGTCAGAATTCAGAACTCTAATCCGTAAACCCGAGAGAAAATACCTCCTGCAATACGCAATCCAAAACCCACTTATGGATGCGAAAACGCAAAAAGTCGAATGCGCCATACCCATGGAAGTCGACCTTCCAACATCCGCAATCCGCGACTCAATTTGTGGATGCGAAAAGGCAGAAATCCAATGCGCGATTCCCGTTGGGCTCTCCCTTTCGATTCGCGCAACCCGTAAACCGCTTTGCAGATGCAGAAAGGCGGAAGTATAACCATGCCGCTCCAACGATCGGTCCCAGACCTCCTTAATACGTAACCCACAATGCGGATGCAGAAAGGTCCTTACTGATGCGGAAAGGTCAGGACCACAAACCCCTGCACCAACAAGCTTCTAAGGCAAATTCTGAGGGTGATATCTCCCTCATCCTTGGTCCAAATTGGGAAAGTCCGTTACCGTTGGAAAGATCTTGGATAACTCTATCCAGTGGTATGACACCCTCCCCCATCTGAGCACTCTAACCTTGTTCATTTTCCAATTGAAACTCTGACCATAACCTCCCCGATGTGCCTTTACCCTTCTGCAATAAGCTCTGCTCCCCTTCTGCCAAGTCATCTCTCCTTCATATGATCCACATGGTGTCTATTCCTTTCCCAAATACTAGCTAGAGTGGTCTTACACATTTACCAGGCTTAGCCTTAATTCATCAAAGGACAATTCAAAAGCATTACCAAAGGAATTGCAAATAGGCATAAGCATACTACATGAATGCCGATAATGAAACATGATCCACACCCATAGAATGGAATACATTCACATATTCCTCCCAGACACAGTGATGAAAGCATATAGGGCTTAGTCCTATTCCTCAAGCATGATTACATACAAGTATCACATAAGGATAAGCATGTAAAGGTGCAAGAACCATGAAATTAACACACACATAGTAGAAGTTAGCCATATTAACACACACATCTACCAACCATAATAGTTAATACTACTTGAACAATGTAGCAACAAGATGAACAACATACACAATAGACTTAGCACCATGCATATGCATACATACCTATTAAGCAATGGACCATTCCCATAAGAAAATAGATGCATGCATGTACTTAAAAATTATAGTTAAAGGAAGCATCATACACACACAAGGTGTCATGCATTCAACAATCCATAACATGCACAACAAAATGAAGCATAAGGCATGACCATTCAACCCTAGTAATCAGTGAACATTTCATGGAAATTGGAACACATGTGGGCATAAATTAACACAAGGAATACTTATCTTTTCCATTAAATTCCTAAGAAACTGGCTATGGACTACAAATTACCAACCCAACCATAGATCTCTGCCCAACCTTTATTATTTCAGCAATTAGAGATCACCCCCGAGTTGGGGCTATGTATCCACTAAGGGGTCCCTCTCAGGTTCATTCACAACTTGGTTCATAGTCCATCAAGGCATCCAACACACAGTTGACTTGTTAAGAAAATGGGGGAGGTAGGTAAGGGTTTTCTAACTTAATAAGCTTCCCCACAGAGTTATGGGAATATCCCAATGATATCAAACATGTTCAAGCACCCCCATCACCCCACTCTCAGTCTAGGTAAGGTTCCCTTCACTGATCCACAATCCTTAAGGTGCACTTTCCCCCAGCACTGACTTGGGTGAGTGTGGTTATCCTTGACTGCTGAATCAAGGTAAATGAGCCCTGTTTGATTCTACTATGTAGTCAAAATCCCTTTGTCTCCTTCCGACTGCAATTCCACACTCAGGCATTCCCTAATGCTACGACCGAGTGGCTCTGTTCCGTCACAGGGTCTCGACACTCCAATCCGACTCTAATCAGGGTTTCCGAAGCTTATCACACTCTTCTATTCACCCACAGAGACAGATCGAAGGATAACCTTGTCATTTTTCTTCCTACGTAGAGTTTTCTAAGTGTATTCGGCTCTATGAATTGCGACCCTTCCCATAATCGCGATTTATCCTTTTTTCTTCACGGCACTGTCTCTGTTGTGATGTGTAAGGGTTCCACTGATGTCTGTATCATCAAACATAGTCTTGAAATGGGTAATACGAACTTCCAGGGGGTGGAGTAACGTGTAGATCAAGGCAACAAAGATCCATACCCTGCCATATAACCCTTCAGGGTTTCCCATACTCCACGACCTCATGAATCGTGCTCTTCACCCACTTCCTTACAACAACATTGAGTGGTGTCTAGGACAAGTCAGAGGGGTTCTCTGGGTGACATATGGCAGCCTAGTTGCAATCCCACACCCCTTCACCAATCCCTAGTGGATACATAGTTCCCCCTCATTTTGTTGCAGCCATAACCAATCCTTGGTATTTTATTTACATGGCGTTATTTACATCCTTTACAATATTCCATGACTTCATAGCACATGGAATACTTGCCTATGCAAATAAAACTAAGCATACACTAGTGGGGCCTTGGCATTGAGTTCCACACTAGGGAAAACACACATTACATTTTATGCAATATTTACAATACAACCAAAAAAACCTAAGGGTCAGAATAAGGGTTATTGCACCCGGAAATTATTAGCTCCTTCAATATTATCCTCAAGCTTGGTGTGATTTATCATTTTGATATGAGAACCTCAAATGGAAATAGCAAGGAATTAGATCTTACCAATTTGAGATGCCCAACCTGGTTCTGAAGCTGGTTGACTTAGGGTTTGATAGAGAAATCCTAATTTTTCAAACTTGGAATTTTGAACTTCTGCTTGGATAGAAAGATGTGCCTCCTCAAGACAAGTTGTCCAGTATAATCCTTTTCCTGGATTGGTGGATGGAAGCTCCAAAAATGTGATGCCCTAGTTTCTCGCGGCACTGGTGACTGCGTCAAAAATGAAATTCTCCAAACTGAATTTTGCTTCCACCAAAAGATGCACCTCCTTGAGGCGAGTTAGCCTATACCTATTTTCTTGATGATTTGTGGAGAGAAGTCCTTGTATTTTGAAACCCTACCTTTCCGTTGCTGCATAGTGCCTTCTTTCAAAGTGGCTCTAATACCATGTTAGTGTTTTCACTTTAATTCAATTATGTTAGATCTTTAAACTTAAAGATAGATGAGCACAACAATACACAAGAACACAAGAAATTTCCTCTGGGAAACAATAAGGAGGAAACCCCGCAACTTCTTCAGCAATAGATTCGTCACTTAGTATAGTACCAAAACAAGATAGAAAACCCAAATATAAGATGACTTCTGTAGCTTCCTTCTTCTTCCTCCAACGAACTTGTCTTTTATCCTCCTTGGTGTGAACTTTCTTGAGTGAGAGTGATGTCCAAATGAGGGAGGGTTCCTCGCTATTTCAACTTTATGTGTGATTGACCTAATTCCCCAACGGGTCCAACCCAACCTACCCTAGGGAGACTCAAAAATACATTTTACATTTATCCTTTTGGGGACTATTTCCTCGACTTACAATGGAGGTTTTGCCTCGATATTCTTACATGACCAAATACGATAATGACATCCCCGACCAAAGGAAAAACATCTCCGATGGAGGTACATTTAAAGTACAATAATAATAATATATAAGAGAGTATCTCCCGAAGTTACATTTACAAAAGCACATTTTTTTTCAAAATTAATTAGCCCTAATTTTGTAATATAAGATTATTTTGCTTAAAATATTTTTAATTTTTTTGGAAATATAAAAAATATTTAGAATTTTGTGGATATTTTTACAAATAAATATCCAAACAAATTATAATTGACATTTTAAGAATTAGTAAGATTTATTAATATTTCTACATTTTAAGACAAGTGTGGATTTTTTTTTCAATTGGGTCTAGCTTGAGTGGTTGTGGGATGTACTGTTCTTTTCGTCCAGGTTCTATTCCCATAAGTGACACGTTGAGCTCATAATGAGTATATTGTTTTAAAGGCTTCGAGCCATGTTGTTGACTTGGTCTTGTGCTTGAGAGAGTTTGCTTCAGGATAATTACATGGGAAAAAATTATGGATCCCTAAAATTTATCTGGGTCAATTATACATTTTATGGAGGGTATTGTCTACTAAAAAATCTCATTGCCCAAAACTGACCCTTTTGCCCGTGGGACCCACCTAGGGACAAATTTCACAACTTTGCTAAATGACATATCTGAATGCAAGAAGTGTATCAAACATGTTTATTTGGGTTACTGATCATGTCGGCGCTGATAAAACCCAATTTAAAGTTGCAAACGTATGAAAAATGGTTTTTTCCCATGGGGTCCACCTTGGTTGAAATTGTGTTTTTAGGCCAGGTGAGTAATTTAGGTGCATAGTGGTTTAGATGGGGTTTTTAAAGGTCATTGATCTAGTTGGAGCAAATATAATTTGAGTCAATGATGCAAAAGTTCAGTTCCTGCATCATTTATTTATTTCATTTAGAAGAATTCACTAAGGAAAAATCCTTGTTCTTTTGTCAAGGGTTCTTAGACTCACGCCTTGGTTTTTTGGCCCTTTTGGGCCTTTTCTAATATTTAATTTTGAAAATTTTTGAAGTACTTTTGGGTTTCTCAAAGTTTCAAACATTGAAAAAGACTTGAAAGCGTTCAAATCCTTTTCATTGAGATATTTTGGGTCTTTTTCAAAGTGTGAGCTTTCAAAGGTCCTGGAATCCATTGGGGTATTTCCAAAAATTGGAAATATAGTTGTTTGATGATAAAAATCAAGGATTCCGTATTGTTATAAATTTCTTATTGACTTGAATACTTAGAAAGAGAACCCCCCCCACTACAAAGGTGGTGCTTATATTCCTAAAATTTTAAAATAATCTTAGAAAATGCAAACTAATGACCTCCATCTTGATGGAACTTGATAGGATACTACCTCAACCACAATGCCGAGCATTATTAATTTCAATGTGAATAGACTAGCTAAAGAATTCCTTAACCACTTGGTTAAGATTCATTCCACTGATGCAATTGGATCAACTGGCTCATTCACAGGTCTAATATTTATTGACTTGGCTAAACAAAAGCATAAGTAAAAATGATATATATTTATCCCTTTTAAGAGGTTTGAAACTTAACTTGGTGGAGGGATGAAGGGTTTCATGTGGCCGTCATCCACTCTCCTTCCTAGAGTGTTCCATTGACTTGAGCTAACTGCACCGGTCTTGAATCTCAGAGAGTTTCAACTAGGAAAGGTCCTAGACAATGTATTTGCAACTTGTTAGGATGCTCGAGGTAGTTGTTGTTGTAGAGTATACAAAGTTGTCTTTCTCAAAATTCTTGTTTTCGATATGGAAAACATGCCATGCTTTCTGTAGTGACTTCTCAACCATCTAATGGGACTACCATAAGAAACAATCTATGACTTCTCAACCATCTAATGGGACTACCATAAGAAACAATCTTCCTCCAATTCCATCAAATTTGCAAGATGGGCCAGACCAGATTGATTCTTCCCCTTAACATTTTTTTAGCTTGAGAAATGAACACATTCAATATCATGAATTCTATAGGTACTACCACCTCTTTTCCATAGACTAGACTAAAAGGAGTATGCTTCATTATCTTCTTGCTTTTGGTTTGTTTTCTCATAGTATCGTTGGTATCTACTCATTCTAGTCATCACAAGTAAGAACACAAACCTTTGTCAAGCCTTGCTCAAATATTTTATTAAATGCCTCAACCACCCTGTTTTCTTGTGGATGATACCAACTGCTAGTATGTGTTTCACCATGAATTCCCAAGTCAAGGTTCTAATAGTGGAGGTCATGAAATGTTTTATCTTGATCATCAAAATTTTGGAATAGTTGAACTTAGATATAACATTATTAAAATGGGTCTTGTGGCCATATGCATGTTACAATCCCATGTTGGTGCCACCTCTTCCCATTGGTAAAGGTAGTTGGTCATGGTGATATTGTATCGAGTCCTAAAGTGCCTACAAAGAGGGTTAAAGGGTCTTAAAAATTCTACCTCCCATTTCTCAAAGGTATATAGCCTAACCATTGGGAGCAGTGGAAACTCATCCCTCTTAGAAAGTCATCTAATTTGATAGAAGACATTGCAACAATTAGCATATTCTTTTGCATCCTTGAATGTTGTGGGTCACCACGATATTGCTTGCAACACTTTTTAAGATATGGCCTTGCCTCTGTAGTGGACACTTGCCACCCGTGACTATGACTTTCCCATAGGATTTCCACACGTTCATGGTCCATAATGCACCACTTGATTATTCCGTCTATGCCCAACTTATATAGCTGTATTGCACTTATTTGATAGCTGGAAACCTCAACAACCATATGTTTTATTTGTAGGGATGAGTATCCCTAAGATGAAACTCTTATAGTTAGTAGGATAGTGATGTTTTCCAAATATTCTTCTATTACTTCCACTTTGAACAAACCATAGTCTAGCAACAGGTACTAAAAGAAAAGTAGAGAAATTTGATAATGCATGGTTAGTTCAACTTGCAATAGGTACTAAAAGAAAAGTTACAGATTTTGTCAAGAATTGTGAAGTATTTATAAGTCAGTTGAAAACGCAAATTAATCTGAATATTTTACCCTTAGGGTCATATGACTTGCTGATTGGTATGGACTGGCTTGAACAACATAGAGTTTTACTGAATTGTTATGACAAATCTTTTACATGTGTAAATAATGAAGGTAATATAGAAACAGTAAAAGGAATTCATAGGAAGATTTCAGTAAGACAGATTTATGCTCTACAAGTAAAAAGAGCTACCAGAAAAGGCTGTAAAATGTTTGTTGTTAATGTTATTAATGACGAGTGTACATCTAAAGAAGACAAGTTAAAACTAGAGGATATTCCCATCCTTAGGGACTTTTCTGACGTATTCCTGGAAGAAATTCCAGGATTACCTGTGAAAAGGGAACTTGATTTCACCATTGAGTTATTACCCAGTGTGGTACCAAAGTCGAAGGCCCCCTATAGGATGAATATTCCGGAGTTAAATGAGTTAAAATCTCAGCTGAAAGAATTAATAGATAAAAACTACATAAGGCCTAGTGTGTCTCCTTGGGGAGCACCAGTAATTTTTGTTAAAAAGAAAGACGGTACCATGCGATTGTGCATCGATTACCGTCAGCTTAATAAAATGACAATTAAGAACCGATATCCCTTACCCTGCATAGATGATCTATTTGATCAAGTGCACGGAGAGGAGATATTCACTAAAATTGATTTAAGGTCGGGGTATCATTAGGTCAGGATAAAAGACGAAGATATATTCAAAACTGCATTCAAAACGCGTTATGGACACTACGAGTTCATAGTTATGCCTTTTGGGCTAACCAACGCACCAGCAATGTTCATGTGTTTAATGAACAACGTTCTGCATAAATATTTGGATAAGTTTGTAGTGGTATTCATTGATGATATTCTGGTTTACTCAAAAACTAAAGAAGAGCATGACGAACATCTAAAAATAATTTTACAAGTACTAAGAGAACATTAGCTTTACACTAAGTTCAGTAAATGTGACTTTTATAAAGATAAAATACAGTATTTAGGTCATCTAATTTTTAAAGACGGAATTTTCATTGACCCGGATAAGATAAAAGCAATTAATGAATGGCCTATCCCTAAAGACGTAACTGATGTATGGTCATTCATGGGAATAACAGGTTATTATAGAAAGTTTATTGAAGGGTTCTCTAGAATTGCTAACCCCATCACTTCTTTGCAGAAGAAAGGGAAGAAATTCATATGGGATCAAAAGTGTCAAGAAATATTTAATAAGTTAAAAGAATTATTAACTACTGTAGATCCCAATAAGGATTTCGTCGTATGCACGGATGCATGCAACGATGGACTTGGAGGGGTCTTAAGTCAGGAAGGTCATGCCATTTATTTTGAGTCAAGGAAGTTAAAAATTCATGAAAAGAATTATGTGACTTATGATCTTGAGTTGGCAGCCATGATACATGCGCTGAAAATGTGGCGCCATCACTTGATTGGAAGGAAATTTATTTTAATGACAGACAATAAAGGTCTAAAATATTTATTGGATCAAACGAATCTTAACGCAAGGAAAGCTAAATGGCTAGCTTTCCTTAGCGAGTATGATTTCGAGATCCAACACATCAAAGGAAAGGAAAACAAAGTTGCTGATACCTTGAGAAGAAATGCCAAATTAAACTTTGTGGCAACAATTAGCATGTTTAAGACAGATCTGGAAAATCAGATCAAAGAAGGAATTAAGCAAGACGAAAATTACCGAAAATTACATGATAAAGTGGCTGAAAACTTATCTTAAAATTTATTAACAGATTACAGTATTAATGAAAAATGATTCTTAATTTATAAAAACAGAATTTATGTACCTAATATGTTGAAAGTTAAGTTGTTGATTTTGGATGAAGTTCATAAGAGACCTTATTCAGGACATCCTGGTTAACAGAAAATGATAACTATGTTAAGAAAATATTATTTTTGGCCTAACATGAAGAATGAACTTCCTGAATATATAGCTAGATGTTTTGAATGTCAGACTATTAAAGCTGAACATCAACATCCAGCTGGACTATTGTAGCCCTTACCAATTCCAGAATGGAAATGAGAAATTATAAGCATTGACTTTATTATAGGTTTTCCTAGAAATCAGAAGCAAAATGACTCAATCATGGTTGTTGTTGATAAAATTAGTAAAGCTGCTCATTTTATTCCTGTTAAAACTACTTTCAAGGCCTCTAACATTACAGATATTTTCATGAAGCAAATTTTTTCGCTTGCACAGAATTCCAAAGGTAATTATTTCAGACCGGGACTCTAAGTTCACCAGAAATTTTTGGACAACACTATTTAAAGGATTAAATACTAAATTAAATTTTATCACTTCTTTCCACCCACAAATTGGTGGTCAAACAAAAAGGGTAAATCAGATTTTAGAAAACATGTTAATATTGTATGTTAAAGATCAACCATCTAAGTGGGAAGATTTCTTACATTTAGCAGAATTTGCCTACAAAAATAATTATCAAGCATCTACTAAGTTAAGTCCATTTGAGATTTTGTATGGACGAACATTTTGTACTCCTATTTCTTGGGATAACCCTGTAGACACATTAATGTTAGGACCAGATTTATTGAAAGAAATGGAGCTAACTGTGAAATAGGTTCAAGGTAACTTAAAGGTTTCCCAAGATCGGCAGAAAAGCTATGCTGATTTGAAACGCACTGAAAAAGAATTTCAGGTAGGAGACCATGTTTTTATAAAGGTAAAACCCCAAAAAAGTTCTTTGAAGCTTGGTAGATGTGCTAAACTAGCACCAAGGTATTGTGGACCATTCGAAATCCTATCAAGGATAGGAGCTGTTGCATATCAATTGGCATTGCCATACAATTTAAAAATCCATAATGCTTTTCACATTTTTGTTTTAAAGAAATATGTGCACGATGCTAATCATGTGATGAATTGGAATGACATACAGGTGGAACCCGAAGGATATTTTCAGGTGGAAAAGGACTGCATTCTCGACCGGAGGGAAATTATGCTTCGGAATCGCACCATAGGGAAAGTAAAGGTGCAATGGAAGCACCTTAGCCCTGATGAATCTAGTTGGGAACTTGAAAGTAATATGCGAGCAACATATCCAGTTCTGTTCCATGAGGAACTTGATGATGAATAAGCAACATCGAGGACGATGTTGAGCTTAAGTGGGGGTGTTTGTAACATACCATTTTTGCTGGAAATTTTTTTTTGTTAGAAAACATTATGATAACTTTTATTGTAAAGTTTTATGTTGGACAGGTGTCCAAGGATGACTGTAATTTGCACAATATTTTATTATTTAATAAATAAAATAGGAGACAAAACACCTAAGAGGGCTTTTGAAAGAGTGGTTACTGATCCACTAGGTGGAATGGAATATGGGGTAGAAGGCAATGGACAAGTGGCATCATCATGATGCAACTAAATAGTTGGTGGTATGGGACAACTCCCTTGAAATGTGGTCATAGTGCCTTGAAAGATGGGACTGGAGCTTGAGGCTCATTTATTCCAAACTGACCACTAAAGACCTAAGCAGTCTATATAATAGCCATCAAATTATGAACTGTTGGGCATGGCCCAACAGGGCCATTTTTGATAACATTTTTGAGGCTAGATGGAGCTGAGCTGAGCGCAGCTCAGAAAATAAGTAAATTTTGGCTAAATATTGGGAGTGTTGCGAAGATGTGCGCAGTACCGAGTTTTGAAGGATGCCGCAAAGATCAATGCTATGAAGGTTCAGTGCTGTGAAGGTAGTAGGCCACGTGGAGCCAGTCAAGTTGTGTACTGGACGGAGGATGGCCAGATATAGTGGATAGACCAACAGTGGTCTACTTTTGGTAAGACTGCTGGAAAGATGCCGAGTTGAGGGCATAACCAGATTAGCAAAGCGACCAACTGTATGAGTCCGTTAAGTAGAGGACGGGTCAGGAAAGTGACAGTTTGGCGTGCAGCAGAGTACGCGACCATTAAGAGGAAAATGATGGACGAACAATGACTAGAGTTGAGCCAGTTGTACACAGCCGTTAGAGGATGGATGACTTGCAGGGAAAGCGACTGGGAGCTGAGCCAGTTGCATGAGTCCATTAGTGGAAGGGCGGCTCGAAGTGGATGACCTGTGTGTGTGTGCACAACAGGAAGGCTGAAAGCGATGGATCAAAAGTGTGGAGGACTGCCACGACATCAGAATCGCTACCAGAAGCCTGCATGACGGTTCAGAGGGACCATAGTAGTTTGGAAACCCTAAGGGTTTCAGTCTTCAATGTTGTAAAGACACGACCTTCGGGCGTGATCTATATTAAGAAGACAATTTTGTATAGGAAAGGGTTGGTGGGTTGGTTGGTTGGTTGAGTTAGTTGCTTCAGACAAGAGAGGATGGTCATTGTGACCATATTGTATTGTAATATCTTTAGAGCCAAGAAAATATTGTAAAGGCTCTGCAGTTGAGTGCGCAGAGACCTATTTGAGCAAGAAGAGAGTTGCAGCTGAGTGCACGGCTAAGAACTGTGAACCCTTCCTTAAAAGAAATATCAAACACAGTTCTTGTGGACATAGCTTCCCATCCAGTGGAGTGAACCACGTTAAATAGTGTGTTGAGCGACTGAATGTTTATATGTGTGTTTATATTTATCTGTTTCTGTAGTTGGATGTCTGAATATTGGCTTGCAGTCTGTTATGAGAAGGCTTTTATATGCATTCACCATCAAGAGAGTATGGAATGATATGTTAGGTCTGCATGAATGGATGTATGGTTAATATTAGCTTTGCTTCTGGGAACAGTGAATCCATTTCCTGCTTGAGCATGGAGAAAGTTGTTTACGTGTTTGAATGGATGCATTCGATGAATGTATAACAATTATTTCGCACCCGAGGGTTATGCTTAAAATGGTAACATTCTAAGTGTGTGTTATGAGCATTAAGTAGTAAGTTAGTTACATGTATGACTAAGTGGATAAGTGGTATTCAGTTCACTGCCTTAAGCATGTTACACTTAGTCCAAATATAGGAAGTCAAGTGGCAGTGTCCGTAGTGTAGTATTAAGTCCCGCAGTAAGGAAGAAGGTAGATGTGCGGACCGCAGTGTTGACCATCTCCGCGCAGTCCAACCTTTGCAGCGCACAGCCGATGCACTGCCGTGAACTAAGTCACAGGCATCAACTCATCATTCACTGTGGACATTTGAGTCCGCAGTGCCCCATTAGAAACACCTTGGGTGAGACCTCAGCTTGCTCGCGGGCTGTTGCCGAAAGGGCCGGTGCAAAGGGGTTTTGTTGGTTTAAGGTAACCACGCAGAACCTAGGTCTTCATAAAACCTCTGGTCAACATTATATAGCCAACAAATGGTTCCGTTTCTGTGCTAGAATCCATGATGAGTTCCAGTCGTGATGAGTGACGAAGAGTCTGAGTTCCCGGAAAGTTCATTGAACTGGCATCCTGAGAAGACAAAAATCCAGGCTTGGTGGGATAAGACCATAAGAGACTTTAAAAGACAAGAGAACATACATCCGCGTCTAAGTGACACACAGTGGTCGGATAGATATTTGTTGGACGACATTCAGGATATTTTTCTGGGCTACATTTCTGAACAAGCCGCACGCGTCGATCTCGCGGCTCGCAGAAAAGAAAACCTGTTTTCAAGGAGGCGTTCCTACAGAGTGGAATCCTGAGCTCATATCACAGCTCAAAGCAATAGACAACGCATTGACGCGCGCAGTGGAATTTTGGGTCGATCATATCCTAGAAGGATTTGTCATAGAGTTTGCTGTGGATATGCTCAAATCCTATAGCCAAGCAGAGGCACAATTTTTCGCAGGTTTCCAAGGTAAATTCCTGAACAATCTCAGTCTATACATTAAGATGCTATTAGCTGAAAAAGGCGTTTTAAGAATGCAGTAATCTTTTCAAGTTATCATGGTAAATAGCATTTATAGCGATTCCGATGAAGATACTCACAAATTAAGAAGTGGGAAAAGATACAAGTTTAATAAAAATCCTGGAGGCTTTGGACTCCATGTAGATACTGAGATTCCTTCTAATATTGAAAATGAAGCCGCACCCCCATTTACCTCTCAGAATATTCCACTTGCAAATCCAACCCCACCGAATATACAGCCTAGTACGTCTACCCCTATATGCCCATTTGTTTTCACTGCGCAGAGTCCTTTACGACACCCTAGCACACCTCAGGGAACACCTCAAGGTTCCCCCTCGAGTGCTACACCTCCCCCTAGGGCCATGGCCCATACGGTTATGAAGCTGCATATATTCAAAGGGACGGGTCTAGAAGATCCTGATTAGCACTGTTTCCTTTGTGAAGCTGTCTGGAGTGTCATATAGATTCAGAATGATGATGAGAAGAAAGCCCAGATTATTACCACATTCAGAGATAGAGCGCTGCACTGGTTCATGAAGTATTCTACCACGCAACCCAGAACCTTGGCAGAGATTAAAGATGCGCTGATAGTAGAGTTCAAGAAACCAAAGTCTGAATCTTAGTGTATAACTGAGCTGAAGGAAATTAAGCAGAGACCGACTGAATCTGTCTGGGAGTTTGATCAGAAGTTCAAGACCCTATTAGACCAAGTAAGCTTTGTTATAGCTCCGAATCAGCACAAGGAATGGTTCATTGCTGCGCTGTTACCCCACATTAGATTACCATTGATGTAGCATAACGTTACGTCGCAGGCAGAGGCCTTAGAGATCGTGATGAAGTTGGAGGCTTCGCTGATCGATGAGTCTAGTTCTGGGATGACATAGATTCAGAACCAGCTTACCACCCTGACACTGGAGCTGCAGAGTATGAAGAATGGAAAAGAGAAACGATATGAACCTCATCACGAGATCTGGTGCACAAGTTGAAAAGGAGAAGGGCATGATCGCGAACATTGTCCCCTATACCGCGATTATCTCAGTAGTGGTGTGCCTAACCCCATCAATTAGAACCAGGCACCCTGGTGTGAGATCTGCAGAACTACCGGTCATAGACCTGAAGATTGTTACCTAATATAGAAATATGTGAAGACGCCTAAGAATCTATATTATAATTTCTGTAAATCAGTTGGACATGATGAATCCAACTGCTGCGCCTTTGAACTAATGAATGAAAGAAAGCGTGACATGGATTCAATGAGAGGCATTGGCTTGTACATAGTGCAAGAAGATAACCAGCCAAAGCAAGAAAACATGCATTATGATCAATCTGTCTACAGAGGCCATGGTGGTGGATGCCGCGGTAGAGGAAGAAATTCTGGCCCGCACAAGGAAGAGGCCGCGGTGGGGTCATCTACTATAACTGTGGCTAACCAGGTCACATATCCAGAGACTGTGTAAATCCTTGCACCACCTGTAATTATTGTAAATCATTTGAGCATGTTATAGAATATTGCCCGGTACTAGAGGTAGAGATGCAGAAAAGAAGAAGGACAGACGCGCCAGCCCCGAACATCCAGTGGATTGCAGCAGAGAACAGACCTGCGAATCCTAGCATTAAAGTAGTCAAATGCAGTGATGTGGAGATAGGCCGTGATAGGGGAGCAGAGGCCATGATAGGGGAGCAGAGGCTTCCACTTCAGGAGAGCCTCATGCGAAGCAGGGCCCTCTTGAAACAATATGGGTAAGAAAAGATCCAGGAAAGATGTCTACTCTGGATTTGCTGAAGAACAAAGAATATTTTGTTGATGCGCGGGATACCTTCAGAGAACCAACACCTAAATCACCAAGGATCCTGCTGCGCAATGAAGTACCATGTGTTGAAGACACACCTGCTGCGTATGACAAGATAAGACACACAGTGGATGTTAGCACCTCTATTGCGCAGTTCCTAAGAAGCTGCATGAAGCTGCTCAAAAATAAAAATGCAATAGCAGAGCTGGAGAAGCTCATAAATCTATACAAACCACAAACAAAAGAAGAAAATTCTGATGGCGCACTACATCATATAAAGAAACAGAATAGGTCGGGCCGAGAGAGGCTCACTGCGCAGATAGTAGACTTTGAGATGGACGAAGTTATCCTTGATCTGGGATTAGAAGTAAATGTCTTGACCAAGGAGACATGGCAGCAGATGGGTTGACCAAAGCTATCGTGGTCACCTATCCAACTGAGAATGGCCAACCAAGAGAAAGTTATACCATTTGTCTGCTTAGCCAATGTTGTGGTTGATATTGACGGAGTACAAATCCATGCAGACTTTGAAGTCATCGAGATTGTTGACGATAGCCAGCCCTTTCCTGCGCTGTTAGGAATTGACTAGGCTATTGACAATTTGGCCATTATAAATTTGAAAACAAAGAAGATGATATTCAAAGGCAAGCATCTGCAGGTTATCGCACCATTGGATCCTGCAGATGGGGACAGATATAGTGAGCCGATTCAAGAAGAATCTAAGGCTCAGGACTTGGACCAGCTATACCAGATGACTGCAAACCAGGAGGATTACATTAATCCTAATGTGGATGGTGCACTCAGATGGAGATGCGATAGCTCCTGCGTTTCTGACTCGGACGATGGACTAGAAAACTGGCAGAATCGCATGCACGAAGTGTCATCTAGAAGGTGCACGCAGGTCATGAAATCACTGCGCTGGATTGGAAAGGAGGTAAGCCCGATCCCTACATTTGATGGTTCTGCTAACGTTTATACTTTTATTCAAGACTATACTGCAACAGTTCCAGAAGAGCACAGGTTGCCGGCATTGGATATGGCGCTGTGTGGCATACCCTCTTGATGGTGGGCTTCGCACAAGCAAATATCAATCACTTGGGATCAATGCAGAACAAAGATGCAGATTCGGTTTGCAGAAAGGGTTACCTTACCGTTTGAGAAGTTCAATGGGCAGAGAGATCCTTGTCAGCATTTGGAAGCCTTTTTCGCAGGCATGGGAAGAAAGGCCACCTGAAGAGTGGGTGCACTTGTTTGTACATACTTTGGAAGAGGATATTCCGAATAAATGGTATCTAGACCTGGAGTTACACAGGGAGACCACAGATTGGGATACATTAACTGCGAACTTCAAGAGAGATTTCAGCTTCGAGGATGAGAACCTTTTGATACACGAGGCACTGTAGATAATCAAGGAACGTGTATTCATACAAGATTATCCTCGCGAAGACATGTCATGGGAAGAATTATTCGGCACAGATGACAGTCTTGCGAACATACACTCAGAATGGAAAGAACATGAAGAACATCCGATAGAGTGTTATAATCTAGCTGAAGATGATGAGCATGGAAGAGAAGAAGATGAAGATGATCTGCACAATATCAATATACCAGAGTCAGAAGGTGTGCGTGATATAGAAGGACCGCCATTGGAAATCCCGGACATGAGTGGATCGATTAAAACACAGAAGGTGAACATCGACACGAGTGAAGAGCCGAAGTTCGCATCTATCGGAGACTACTGGGATGATCAGACTGTCGCGGAGATTGTAGACACTTTGCACGAATATCAGGAGGTATTTCCGACCAAGTTTACAGAGATGAAATGAATATTGGGTGACTTAGGAGTCATGAAAATCCCTTTGAAGCCAGGCGGTAAGCCTGTGAAGTAGCGACCGTATAGACTGAATCCACGGTATAAAGAGAGAGTCCGCCCAGAGTTGGACAAAATGTTAGAGGCAGGAATCATTGAACCTGTCGAGGAATCTGAATGGATCAGTCCTATGGTTGTCCTGGACAAGAAGACAAAGGGCGAGATTAGGATTTGTGTCGATCTTAGAAAAATTAATGATGCCTCTATGCATGACCCATTCCCTACTCCATTTATAGATGAGGTAGTTGACAATGTTGGAGGGAATGAGGCCTATTCCTTTACTGATGGTTTCTCTGGTTATCATCAGATCAGAATTGATCCCGCCGACAGGCATAAGATGACATTTGCTACATAATGGGGGTTGTTCTAGTATATAGTCATGCCATTTGGTCTGAAGAACGCACCTTCCGTCTTCTCCAGAGTTGTCGTCGCGACGTTCAAAGATTTCATGCATAAGTTTATGGAAGCATATTTTCATGATTGGGCTGTCTTTGGTTTGCTGAGGAACCATTGCGTGGACCTGAGGATGATGCTTGATAAGTGCCGCCAGCATCAAATATAATTGAATTTAAAGAAGTGCATCTATTGTGTGCCCTGTGGAATTTTATTGGGACATATTTTTTGCAAACAAGGATTGATGGTGGACCCTGCGAAGACTGCGATCATCATAAATTTTCCTACACCAACTTCAGTTAAAATGTTACGCTCTACCTTGGGCCATACAGGCTATTACAGGAAGTTCATTAAAGGTTATGCGCAGATCACTGTAGTAATGGAGAAGTTGCTGAAGAAGGACGTGCCGTTCGTTTGGAACATGAATGCGAAGAGGGTTTTGACACCCTTAAAGAAAAGATGGTTACCGCGTCGATCCTAGTCTTTCCAGACTGGGCAAAGCCGTTTTATGTTCATGTGGACGCATCATGCATTGCCATGGGCATTGTGTTAGCTCAGCTAGGAGAAGGGGGTATTGACCACCCCATCGCATTTTCTAGTAGAAAGCTATCGACAACAGAGAAGAACTATACCACTACTGAGCGGGAAGGACTTGCGATGGTATATGCCCTTCAGAAGTTTAGACATTATCTACTTGGTGCGTACTTCCTTATGTTCACTGATCATTCTGCATTGAAATACTTGGTCAATAAGTTAGTGTTAGGGGTGTGTATATGTAGATGGCTGTTGCTATTCTAGGAGTACGATTTTGATATCATTGTTAAACCCGACAGGATGAATTTGGGACCTGACTACCTGTCTCAAATTGAGTCGGGAGAGGAGCCGACGAACATATAAGACGGTCTTCTTGACGCGTAGATGTTTTCTATACAGGTTGCATATGATTACTATAAGGATATCATTGATTTCCTGACAACAAGGCTGACAGCGCAAGAATTTTCTGTTCAACAGAAGAAGCAGCTAGTAGTCCGTGCAGCGGATTTCACTATCATTGCAGGTCAGTTATACAAACTTGGACCAGATGAAGTCCTGTGCAGATGTGTACTCGACCATGAGAAACCATATATACTAGCAGATGCGCATTCATGGATCGCGGGAGGTCATTACGCAGGAAGGGATACTGCGCAGAAGATATTACGCGCAGGGATGTGGTGGCCTACCATCCACAAAGATTCTAAGGAGTACTGCAGGAACTGCGATGTATATCAGATGTCAGGTAAGCTGTCGCGGAGAGATGAAATGCCATTGAACCCGCAGTTGACCTTAAAGGCCTTTGAGAAGTGGGAAATTGATTTTGTGGGACCTATAAACCCACCAAGGAAGAGAAATGGTGCAAGGTATATCATTACTGCCATAGATTACCTCACGAGATGGGAAAAAGCTAAACCAGTGAAGGACTGCAGTGTAGGTGCTGCCGCGCAGTTCATTTTTGAGGAAATTTTGTCAAGATTCGGCTGTCCAAAAATTTTGATGAGTGATCAGGGCACTCACTTTCTGAATAAGACCATTGAAGCCCTTGCAGAGGAGTTCCACATTCGGCATCACCATAGTATGCCATATCATTCGCAGGCGAATGGAACTGTTGAAGCTTTCAATAAGATACTGGAAAACGTGCCGACGAAGGTGTGCAACGTAAACAAGGATGATTGGGACTTGTGCATCTCATTTGTACTATGGGCATACAATTAACAACTTGTAAGAAGTTGACGAGACAGACACCCTTCCGGTTGGCTTATGGGAAGGAGGCCATAATGCCAATGGAGTACATTGTCCCCAATCTGAGGATTGCTGCGTTCATCGGAATGGTAGACCGCGAAGCATTAGATGAAAGACTGCTACATTTAGTCGGCTTGGAGGAGGATCGTTTCATTGCAGGCTTTCAACAGCAAGTCCAGAAGGATCGTGAAAAGGCATGGCATGATTTCCATATCAGGAACAAATGTTTTCACGTAGGTGACTTAGTCCTCCTCTATGATAGCAAGTTCATGAAATTTCCTAGCAAGTTTAAAATGCATTGGCTTGGCCCATATATTTTTATGTATGTCACTAACAGTGGTGCAGTCCAATTAGCCACTTTAGCTGGTGATACTCTACCCACTATGATAAATGAAAGCAGACTAAAATTGTACCGCGATAGTATTGCTTCACAGCACACGGAAAGATAAATACGGGGAGAAATTTCTAAGTGTCAAGTATAGTTGAAATTGGGCACTAGAAATGTATAGAGTCTATACATGTATATAAAAGGAAGAATGTATGAGCAGCGTAGCACTGCTGAAGCTGCTCAGGAATGAGGAAGAGAACAGTGGAAAAACAACCGCGTAGTTCAAAGATCAGTACCATGAAGCAACTATGCAGGAGTCGAAATTGTCCGCCGCACCGTTCAGTGTAGCATTCAGAGAAAAATAGCCGTTGCATGGATTTTGAGAAAATAGCCGTTGAAATGACCGTTGCAGCAACCGCTTCAGCATTTAAAGGGAAGATAGCCGTTCTGGATAGACTGACGGATGGAAACACCGAAAGATCCGATGGATTTGGCCACCAGAGTTCGCATTTAATGCCTATCTAGTCGTTGAAGGGCGCGGGAGGGGGTCTGCTGCGACTATAAATAAAAACACTTGGAGACTCGTGGGAGTTACTGAACACTTAGAATTTTCTTGTGATTAACCCCCCCGAGCTGGTAGTCATCTGTATTCTGTCTGCCATAGCCGCTATCTCATTAGTGAATGTTTGAACCACGTTACACAGAGCAAGAGCTTACTGTTGAAGAAGCACTGAGGATCATTCAGAACGAAGGGATTCAATAGTTAATGAAAACTCCAGTTAAGAAGGCCGTTGTAGAACAAGGTCAAGGATCCCACAAATCACCAAGGATTAATTCGACAGTGCAGGTGTAGCTAGGGTTTTCACCCTGGCTTGTGCAAATGAGCACCTAATAAGGAGAAGAGAATCCTTAGTAGCAGTTCAGAAAAACAGTAAATGAAAGACAATACAGTAAAATGGTAATTATTCTAAACATGTGCATAAAACAGAAAAGACAAGATAATAAAAATGGTTTTTGTGTTGATTATACCTCCAATGTGAAGGTTGGTGAAGCCTTTGCAGCAGTCCAAGAGGGTTGCTTCCAAGCTTCCAGTTTTGCTCCTTTCTCTTTCTCCAAAGGGATTTGGAAATGGGCCAAAGGGGCACTCAAATGTGAAAGTAGCTCAAGGGTGAGCTAGGGTTTCAGGAGTGATTTTGGCAAAGTAAGGGTGTGTTTGAATGTGGATATGAAATGAGGGGCCTCCATCACCTATTTATAGGTTTTTAGTGGTGGAGTGCTGGCCCATGGTTTTGGGCACCATATGGTTTAGGTCAGTTGTATAGGGTTTTTGCTTCCTTTTTCCCTCTTTTTCCTCTTTTTTGTATTTTGTATTCCCTTTTTAGAGGGTTTTTGCTATTTTGGAGGAATTTTGGTTTATTTTGGGGGAAAAAGGGTTTTTTTTGGCCTTTTGGAGGATTTTTTAATGGTTTTGTGGCCTTTTAGAGGCTTTTTAACGGGATTTTAAGGTTTTGGAGGAAAATATGGTAGGAAATATAGACAAATGAGTCATGTAATGGGGTAGATGAGGTAGTGAGCATTTTTTGGGTGTTAACAAATTGCCCCCTGATGTGTGAAGGCAGGAGCTCATCGTATGGCCGATAGACATCATAAGTCTTTTATGGTTTTCCTGGGGTGTGGAGAGGAGAAGAAACGAACTAGAGCCCGGAACAACAGTCCCGAACAAACTGCAAAAACTGAAAGTACATGACCTCAATAATGAATGAGGAAGAATCTGAACATATGGACGAGGCGGGCATTCCCATGCTCGTATCAAGATATAGAAAAATAACAAGAGGGTCCAAAAAAATGGGGACCTGAAATATACATGGCCTCAAATAATGAATGAGGAAGAATCTCAATATATGGACGAGGCGGGCATACCCATGCTCGTATCAAGATGCATAAAAAATAACTGTGAAGCCCCAAAAAAAGGGGGACCTGGAAGATACATAGAGAACCACTGTGTACATCATAAGGGTCCAGAGGGGACACAAATCTGGGACATATTGCTGGGCTAACCATGTCTGGGCTGAAGAACTGATACACTAGAATAACAACAGTGCTATTGAGTGGGGTACTAGAGGAACTGATGAGATGCTGGATCATAGTGACGGGGAGTCATATCCTCAATGGTACACTGAACTGGAGCTGAACTGGGTACTCAAGGAAGCATATAACTGGATGGCTTCAGAATACAATCGCCAATGCAACCAGGACATCCACAGGAACATATAACTGGGAATTCTGAAGTGACTCACCAATGTGCTAGAGTTGAGGGAAATCCGGGGTCTTCGACCAATAATTGAAGGGATATAAACCCTGCGCGATTCTCAATGATGCGATCAAGGTGTTGAAGTCGAGCATGTGAGAAACAACCACTTAGAGAGGCAATGATGAATCCTCTCAAAATGGTCCGTAGGCACTCACCACATATGGTGATGGGTCCAAGGCGTAGGTACCTCTGGGTCTATCCTATGGAATAGAGGGGCTGTCTTCGATAGAGGGAGACCTGCAACTAGTAAGGCAATGATGTTTCCTTGATAGGAGCGCGAGCTGGAGAACCAAAGTGTGAGAGTACTCATGGTAGGACTGTCATATTGTGGGGGATAACTGGGCAAGCAGAGTGGGTGGACTCAAACTTCCTTTGTTCATAGTATGACGGCGGGGATGATCGGGCAACATATGAAACTAATTGGTGGGAAAGGGATCATAGCTGTAATGGATCAAGGATAGTGACTGGGATGAGTGATACTCAAGCTGGTGTAAAATGGCAGGAGACTGCAGAATACTCTGAACAAAGATGACCTGATTGGGGGTGCTGCTGAGATGATCGATCATAGTGCCAAGATGCACGGGGGGACTTCTTCACGGGTTAAGGAACTAGAAGAAGTGTGTGTAAATTGGCACTGTCGTGTGGATTTATACGAGCCCAGGAAAGTTCATGCTCGTGATTGCTTTCAATTTTAAGGAGTCTGAAAGGGATAAGAAGACCTTGAAATAATGGAATGGTACCGTTGTGTGGATTTGTGAAAGCCCAAGACGGTGCATGCTTATGGTTGCTTTCAATTTTAGAGAGTCTGAAAGCAAATAATAAGACTCTAGGGGGGTGCTTTTTCGTGTGTTAGTCTCCAAGGCCCGAAGAAGCATAAAAGGATGCAATCAAGAACTCTTCTAGCCAGTGACTAGAGTATTCCTTTTTCGTAATTAGTCTACCAGGTTCGGAAAAAGGGTTAAACTTATACGAGATAGACACCCTTTCAGGTACTTTAACGAGCATGAAAGGAAGCAAGATTGCTCGACGATCTTTTCATTATTTTAGGAGTTAGAAAAGAGCTTAACAGAAACTCCCTAAGTGCCTTTTTCGTAAAGGACTTGTCGGGCCCGAAAAAGGGATAAAATTATACCGAACAAAAGGAATGATCAGGCAAGGAGGAAGTGCTCAATCAAGGAACATTGATGATGACCAAGAATGAGGGTAGGGGGGTAACACTGGTGGGCCTCGTTGCAGGATAATGAATGGTGGAAAAATAACGAAATAATTGCAGTATGAAAGGAGTGAATGGCTCATGTAAAAATGTGGAGCAATCCGATGGCGGTCGATGTGGCATGCAAATCGAGGTAGCAAGGTGTCATGACACAATGGTGAAACTGTACCTGGTGAGAGCGAGAAATGAGCTCAAGCATCATCACGAGCTCGAAAAAATGAATCCGGTGATATAAAAAGTGTCAAAGACGGATAATGATCGATGTGGCATGCAAACTGAGGCTGCGGGGGGCGTTTTGGAAAAAATACCCAAAAAATATGGGGGTGAGAGCGAGAAATGATCTCAAGCATCATCACGGGCTCGTAAAAAGGAATCCGATGATATAAAATATATAAAAAATGGAGAGCAGCCGAAGTGGCATGCAAACCGAGGCGACTAGTGGTGTCTAGAAAAAATGCTCAAAAAACCTGAGGGTGAGAGTGAGAAATGATCTCAAGCATCATCATGGGCACGGAAATATGAATCTGGCGGTGCAAATAGTGCGAAAAATGGAGGTCACAAGGACTCCGAAATAGTCAAAGGAAATAACTAGGTTAAAAAATGGCTACAAGTAAAGGTGAGCCCACCAAGCCAAGGATGCAGTGGTAGGGAGAAATGATGGCCCGCTGGGGCAGAATACTAGGTGTATCGAATCAAATCATATATACAAGTGACATGTGACCTCAAAAATGGTTGAGATCATGCATGTTAAAAAGTGAGCAGGCTTAATGATCCGCCCCCATGCTATGTGCAGGGAGTTTGTGATTGTGGATCACATATGTGTTGGTTTGAACAATGAGATCATTGAAACACTGAGATAGATGTGATGGGGAAGGTTCAAAATGATTGATCATGCCCCCTATCCCAGGGTCGAGGTAATCTATTATGCCCCCTAACTCAGAGGTGTCAATGTGGTGCTCGATGATAGTGGGGTCAAGACTAGGCATTTCGGTATAGGACCAGGCAAAGACATCGCGAAACTCTTGGAAAAGTTTTTTGTATTCTCCGATCTCGTACTCAGTGTAGGAGGCTCCCAAAGTACTGATTTCAGGGGCACCACTAGGGGAAGAGACATCAATATGGATTGTCGGTGAGATGTTGGCCATGTTACCTTCCTCGAAGGCGTTGAGGGAAGGCATGGGGTCTATAAACCAGTCGACTTTGGCGGGAAGGAAATATTTGGACTCAACCGATAATTGGGTGGCTGTGGTGGAGGAGGACTCTTTTGGGAGGAAATAGGAACGATGGTGCATGTCTTCCCAGGGATAATCCGGGGCAGTGAGAGCCTCTAGAATCTCCTCATCAGTGCGGAAACTGTGAGTTGTCAAATCTGTTGACGAGGGAGTGATAGTCGAAGAGATCATATAGATGGTGTTAATATCTCCGGATGAGGGTGATACTGGGGGGTGGATCTCCTCAATTGTGGGGGGTGCCGTCTCAAGGTCCAAACTATTCATCTCGTAGAGAGCTGCTCTGTAATCTGGGAGATCAGGACAGTGATGTGAGTAATGGTCATAAATACCACATATTGCACAAGTGTGGTTAGTACGCAGTGATTTATCACGAGGCTTAGGGGTTGGATCAAGTTGGACAAATGGCATGTGGGGGTCATCGTCAAGCATTGGCATGTGTTCCTGTAATGCAGGTAATTGTGGACATTGATGAGTCGGATGGCCTAACTCATCACACAACGAGCATTTGGGAGGAGCACGAAACACGGGGGGGTTTTTAACTGTTTTGGGCGGGGGTACAGCAGTGTATGGCTGTGGGCCTCTGCCCCCAGTGTGCTTGATAAGAGGGGGGGATTTGTAGTTGAGGAAGGGGTAGTGACACTGGGAGGTGGTTGACTAGTAGTGGAAATGGGTTGCACCGGTTGTAGGATGACATTTGGTGTCGATGGGGGAACGAGAGGCGAAATATACCACACGGGTAATCTTAAGGTTAACCCAGGGAGGCTGAGAGTAGCCATAATCAGGGTGCTTACTACTCCCGAGGGAGGGAATAAAAAAGGGATTGTGTGGATGGGTGTAACACCAATGTGACTAGGTACCAATGGTGGTTTGGGTAACAAGGGCGGTTGATTGTTGGGTGTTTGTGTATTGTGGGAAAGGGTACATAGGTCAGATACTTCAGTCGCGGGTGACGGGGGTGGAATGGATTGGAATGTTGAGGTCATCGACATATCTGAGTAAACTCTGGGTCCCACGAAGGAAACAAACAAGGTAGTTGCACCACAAATAGGTTGTTCAACCATGGGGAGAACATTTTCGGGTGCAGCGGGGGCATTGGGATCGTAATAGGTGAGTTGGTCGACCTTGACCACGCGTCCGTCATGGGGGAACATCATGGTACGAAAAACGGATGAGGTAACCGCCTGCATGGCATACATGTAGCTGCGGCCAAGTAAGAGGTTATAATCAAGTTGGGCACTGATGACCTCTATGTCAATGAGCATGATTTTTCGAGCCAACTAGACGGGGACATTAGCTAATAGACCTTGGGGTTGAGCCAAACGGCCGTCGTAGGCTCACAACGCAGTGGTGGACTGCTGGAGAGTAGGGGATCCCAACTTCTGCCAAATGAATGTGGACATAACGCATGTAGAGGCACCTTCATCGATAATGCACCGATGGATGAAAAGATTCTGAACGGAAACAGAAACTTGGAACGCTAAAGTGGAAGGCAGGCATGGTTCGGACTGGTCCAAATCGAAGGCCATCAGTCGTGAATCATTTGGGTCAATAGCACCAATGGTAGAGAGCAAAGTCTTGCGCTGTGAAGGACAATTTTTTAAGACTTCTAATGCATACATGGCTGCGGGAGACTGGGCTAATTCATCTACAATGTTGTAAGTAGACGCAGCATGAGCATTGGGGTTATTGTTGATGCGACGAAGTGGGAAGCGAGGTGTTTTGGAGGCACCATCTAGTGGAGCCGGAGGTATACGTAACGTCTGATCAATGGGATGAGCATTAGTGTTTTTGTCGATGGGAGGGACTTCAGGGGTGGATCCATATTGGTTCTGATGGGTTTGGAGGTTGACATCGGTGGATGACATCATTAACAAGTGATGGGTACCTGAGTCTAACATGGGTTGATCAGGAGGGGCATAAGTGATCTGCTGTTGTGGTGGCGCGTTGCCTTGAGGGGGAGCCAACGGCTGAGTGTTCACTATGCCTTGGGTTGGTAAGGGGTTTTGTAACACCAAGGGTTGATGTTGAGGTGGTGGGGGTTTGGGCAGCGCTTGAGGAGCCGCATGCCCTTGGCGATGGGCATCATCGGTCCAGAGTTACCGAGCTCGCTCCAAATGTGTGCAAGCATGTGTGTAGTGTCCATAGACCCTGCAAATAGAATAGGGATGGTTTGTTCGCAAATTAGGATTTTTGGCCTGCTTGTGCGGCCGATCAGGGTTTTGGTTGGCAGGTGCCGCGTTATTGTTGTTTGGGGGATTGGGAGGTTGATCGCCTTGGTATGGAGGGGGGTTATTACCATGATTATGGACTTTTCCATGTTTTTGCTGGCCCTGTTGGTGTTGGTTATTTTGGTTCTGCTGCGGATTCTGTTGGGCATACACTTGCCCTTGGGCAGCAGGTGGGTTTTGAGGTTGTACAGGTGCGGGAGCAGGCTGCGTTGGATAATAAGTGGGTGGAGGCGGCGTAGGTGTTGAACCTTGTGGGGGTTGCTGATACGTCCGTGTGACGGGTTGTGGGTTTGTCGCAGGTGCTGCTTGTGGCGGGTAATAAACAAGTTGGGCTTGAGAGGATACAGGAGCTGGTGCAGCCCGTGGGTGGTAATATGGCTGAGGTGTGACCGGGAGTGCATAAGCGGGGGATGCATGACCAAAGCATTGAGGTGGACATGAGGGTCCATGGGAATGGTGGTGATGTGCCATGGGAGCATACGAATGGGTTTCTCCGGATTGAGATGTATCCCGCGAAAGGTCAGGGCCATGGTTAGGGCGTGCTATGGAAAAAGGTTGGGGATGTGAGCCAATATGGCCAATGATGCCATCTGCGTCATGGGATGCCCCCGTCGCATTGTGTTGGGAGGAATCACCGCGAGGGGTGTCAGGTATGATGGAATACAGATAACCCGACTGGGCGTAAATAAGGTCAAATTGCTGGGCTTTGAGGATGGCCTCTTCTTCGGACTTGGGTCGTTCGGATGCCACATCCTTGGCAATGACAGGAAGGAGGGATTTTAGAAACCAATCTAAGAAGATACGGTCATCTAACTTGATTTTGCAGAGGCTGCGGCCTCGACGCCACTCATGAATGTGGTCAGTGATGTGGGTAGCCGTGTTCTGTCTGCAAGACAATAGGATCTCAACTCCTGTGTCATAGCGGACAAGTAACTGAAGGAACTGCAGGAAAGTCGAGGCAAGGGATGTAAAGGTGGCATGGGTCCCATGGGGTTGCTCAATGTACCACTTAGCGATAGAGCCAGTGAGGGTGCACTGTAACAGATGGAGGTGGACAGAGTTGTCCACTATGGAGTTGGAGGAACACCATAGATGGAAGGACATAATATGGTTCTGGGGGTTCTCACCTGCCTTTCCCTCAAACTTAGGGATGTTGGAGGGGAGCTTGGTGGGAATGTGAGGCCACGCAGGGTCATGTCTGATGGGATCGTTAGTCATTCTAGCTAGGTCAGGAAGGTTGAGACTAGCCATGAATGGAAAACTAGTAGAAGGATGTGACATACTAGCGGTTGTGACCATGTTGGGGCCAATGCTCCCAAGTGGAGGGGATGGGTTTGGGATGTTTCCCCCAAGTGGAGGAACGAAAGTGGTATGGGACGGTCCTGCACCAACAAGGGTAGTGTGAGTCATTGATGGAGTGGGGATAGGTATGCCAGCTATTGGAATGGGTACAGTGATCGGAATGGTAGATGTGGACCCCATTGAGGGCATACCCAAAGCAGGTGTGATAGCTGGTCTGGTGGTGGATGCTCCACCAATGGTCCCTACAAAGAAAGGGGTGGAAGTCACGCCAGCCATGGGGCTGGTTGGTGCAGTGTAAGTGGGGTTCTTGGACTCTGCCTCAGAATCAGAGGTAAAATAATGGGCGTCTAGATCGGGTGACGGAGTTCTATGCCGTTGACGAGTGGAGTTAAGTGACAAAGCTCGAGATCTATGATGAGTGGTATCAAGTGATGAAGATCTATGTCTATGACAGGTGATGTCAAGTGAACCGTGATGTGGGGGCTTGCCTCGGAGGCATCGATAATGTCTCGGGGACTCAACGGTGACAGATAGTGTCAGGTATCTGGGGGTTGTGTTGAGTGAAAAACAGCTCAAAAACCCTAATGCACCCGAGTGTGCAGAAGGAGAGCACGAAAAAAATGGCACTCAGGCCAACAACCAACTCAAAAAACTTACTCTAATAGCTGTGCTATAATAAGTGGAGAATCAAGAGAAATGGTCAGAATACCAACAAGCAACAGGTTTCCTAAAAAATAAAAATAGTGGAATCGCTAGACCAAAAGGAGGTAAGGGAGTATGCAAACACCTAGCTAAATAGTATTCTGACTCAACTAGACATATCCCTGCAAGGTGATGAAATCCAAGTCAGACAATATGGATAGTAGAGCCAAGTGGCTAAAGATATCCCCCTACCGGGAGGGACACCGGGTAGTCAATCCTAGAAGAAAAGCAACTAAGATACCCCGTTCATGACATGTTCGGTTGGGTGAATCTGCTGTTTGGTTCTATCACCGCTGTATCCCCATATGGGTGATACACCAAGAACTGCGAAAGGTATCATTCAGTTACTGAATGGATTGCGGTATTCCAATCAAGCTTCCGGAACCAGTCTGGCGACTTCAACCCTCCTAGGGGAGAGGCCTTCTCGATAAATTGGTTTTAAACCATGTCAAAAAATACTAGGGGATTTTGGTTCCCTAATGGAAAACAACTATGTCTCAAGTGTAAGCAACCGAGGGGTGTTATTTGGATGCCTATCCCCCCGATCCTGCCTAACTACAAAAATTCTTATGTGTTCCCCAAGTGGGGTTAGAATGTTGGTTGTGTTAAGTAGTATTTTTAGGGCTCACTTGAATTAGGTGACAGAGTGTGTGCGTGTGAGATGATGAACCCAAGTAAAAGTGCCACGGGGTGGGCAACTTTCTAACTAACAATACAAAATTTAAACTTTGAAATGCAAAATTTTCTCTTTTCAATTAAAATGCTGAAATTTAAAAAATATTCTGTAAATGGAACATAAATAATACTGCAGAAAAAAGGCTGTAGGGAAGTATGGCTGTAGATAGGAAAGATGGCTGTTTAGGTGCAGAAAATATTGCAGCAAAGTGTTGGGTTCAAAATAGTGAAAAAAGTGCAGAAAACAGACCACGGGTCTGTGGCAAATCTGAGCGGTCGGACCGCGGGAAACAACGCAACAGTCACGGACGGGTTGCGGGATTTTGGCTGAAAGACGTAGGAGGACCGCGGGAAAAAGGTCGAAAGTCACAGGCGGGTTGTAGGAAAATGGTTGAAAGCCGCAAGCGGGACGTGGGAAAAAGGCCAAAAGACGCAGGCGGGTTGTAGAAAAATGGCTGAAAGACGCAAGCGGGACGCGGGAAAAAAGCTGAAAGACGCAAACAGGTTGCAGAAAAATGGCTGAAAAGCTGCAAGCAAGATGCAGGAAAAGGCCGAAAGACGCAGGCGGGTTGCAGAAAAATGGCTGAAAGCTGCAAGCGTCTCATGGAAAAATGGGTTAACAACCGTGGTCAGACCGCACGAAACAAGCTAATAGCTGCGGTCAGATCGCAGGTAATAGACTGGAAATCGCTAGAATTAGTCAGAGAGCTGCAGTCGGATCCCAGGTAAATTCCTGAAAGATGCAGTCGGAACGCAACTACAGGGGGAAAAAGACGTGGTTTATGGCAGCCAAAAGGGACAGCCAAAAGGAAAAAACAGAAAAATATTGCAGAAAATTAAAAACGTTTAAAACTTTAAAACTATAACCAGAAATTCAAAGGAACACAAGCGGAGTCGCCAAAACTATAGCTCGGGTTTTCACCCTGGCTTGTGCAAATGAGCACCTACTAAGGAGAAGGGACTCCTTAGTAGCAGTTCAGAAAAAATAGTAAATGAAAGACAATACAGTAAAATGGTAATTATTCTAAACATGTGCATAAAACAGAAAAGATAAGATAATAAAAACGGTTTTTGTATTGATTATACATCCAATGTGAAGGTTGGTGAAGCCTTTGCAGTAGTCCAAGAGGGTTGCTTCCAAGCTTCCAATTTTGCTCCTTTCTCTTTCTCCAAATGGATTTAGAAATGGGCCAAAGGGGCACTCAAATGTGAAAGTAGCTCAAGGGTGAGCTAGGGTTTCAAGAGTGATTTTGGCAGAGTAAGGGTGTGTTTGACTGTGGATATGAAATGAGGGGCCTCCATCACCTATTTATAGGTTTTCCGTGGTGGAGTGCTGGCCCATGGTTTTGGGCACCATATGGTTTAGGTCAGTTGTATAGGGTTTTTGCTTCCTTTTTCCCTCTTTTTCTTCTTTTTTGCATTTTTTAGTCCCGTTTTAGAGGGTTTTTGCTATTTTTGAGGAATTTTGGATTATTTTGGGGGGAAAAAGGGTTTTTTTTGGCCTTTTGGAGGCTTTTTTAATGGTTTTGTGGCCTTTTGGAGCCTTTTTAATGGGATTTTAAGGTTTTCGAGGCAAATATGGTAGGAAATATAGACACATGAGTCATGTAATGGGGTAGATGAGGTAGTGAGCACTTTTTGGGTGTTAACAACATGACAAGGGAAAGGAAACAGTGAGTGGGCCTTGAACAAATCATCCCAAGCCAGGTTTGACGGGCACAAGGAAACCCATATTCACGAAGGATATCCCATTGAAGATGACCCCTGACTATATCTCACCTCGGGCGCTGGATTCCCCTATGTATAAGTTAGTAAAGAATGCCAAATATGATATCCCTCTATCACCAGTGTCCAAGCATCTGGAAATTACAACCAACCTCTTAAGGGAGATCCCAGACTGCAAGTGGGAGTATTATGACCTTTTGGGAGTAAAGAAAGAAGAGCCACATGAGCCCAAGTACCATATTTTCAACCAGATAAATATATGTGCTGGAAAAAGGATGCAAAAGGGGAGCTAAATCTGGTGGCCAAAAGCTGGTTAACACCGGTGGTGCAGTCAGGACTGTTAAACCCACTGCGACAACCCCATTTTGAGAGGTCGGCTGAGCTGAACATTGTGGTTCACACCCTGATGGCGCGAATCCACCAAGGTTATCTATGGATGGACAGGAAAATTGATATCAATATCGACTTAATCCACCTCATTACCAGATTAAATAAGCGAAGCCAGGATCTGAAGTTTTTTTTCCAGGGGAAGAGCAAGGAGAAGGAAGTAGTGGCCAAGATGAAAAAGAGCCACTCGCTGGTGAAGGGAAAGAGAGGTTTTCCAACAGATGACATTGAAGATAGAGAAACAAAGTTCATCACACAGTTTCTTGCAGCAAGGGTTTTAAGGACGACAAGACTGACGGAAGTGCCTGCGGGCGCAGTGCTGCTTGGCGCCGCAGCAGCTGAAGGCACATAGTTTAACTGGTGCCAATACTTGTTGAATGAGTTCATGGAGGAACTCAATGACATCCAATCATGGGGGTAGCTTCCATTTCACATGGTTGATTGTCCTCATCGCACTCATCGGGTGGAAGGAGCCGAAGGACTTTGTTGGCGTCAGTTTTGATAGATCGGATCCCAGAGGAGTCAGGTACATGAACCTTTGGAAAAATATCAACCTAGAGCACCAACACGCTACATAAGAAGTCTTCTATCAGTACTACATGCAGATGCGCGATGTCATCACGTGCACACCTAGAATAACCAAGCAGATAACTAGCAAATATATACGTATTGTCCATTTTACTGCTGATATGAGTTGTGTGTGTATCTCTCCCAAGGCCAACATGAAGAAGCCGCAGTGGTACCTAGGAAACTACAATATGACGAAGGAAGATATCAACTTGATCATGAAGGAATGGCCTGCCGACTATTGCATTGAAGTCCTGGAGGTCACCAGCGATTCCAGAGATGATGAAAGAATTCCTCTGCCTTGTCCGATTATTGAAGAGAAAGACAAGGAGAAAGGTAAGAGAAAAGAGTCGGAAAGCCCATCCTAGACAAGGGCAAGAAAGAAGCAAAAGATGACGAAAAATCCCACGGATACGGTTTTTAAAAAAGAATATTTTGACATGATTGCGGACAAAGTGATTGAGACCCTTGGAGAATTCATGTGAGAAAAGGAGAAACACGATAAGGCCATCCAGGATTACCTTCAGAGGAACTGGATCGCAATGCAAGGGCTCGTGAAGAAAATGGAGGATGTGCACAACAACCTACCTTCACCACACATTGCGGGGGTTGCAGGAGCTTCGCAGGAGGCACCATCCCCACTCACTATCGCGCTGCCAGTAAAAATGAGACTTGTCCATATTGACTCCATGGCCGTAACATTGCCTATGTCAGAGGACATGGCTCTGGACACAACAAATGTTGATGCAGTTGAGATCGACTTGGCTAAGATACCACTACCTGGTCTGCATTATTTGCACATGCAGGTGGGTGATGAGATGTGCGATAGAGCCGCACAGTCAATGAAAGCAGAAGCTCAATTACAAGCCGCGAAAAGGAAGCTCGAGGAGTCGAGCACGTGCACCATGATGATGATGGGAGATGAACAACAACGCCGACAAAAACTAGAGGCTACAATCAATTCTATTGCGGAAGAGATTGAAGGAGTGCAAATCCAAGATAATCCTGAGGACATAGTCTACAAAATAGCAGATAGGGTGTGGACCCTACAGTCAGAAATGGAGGACAAGAAAATCCTATATGAGGCAGATATCAATCTGCTCAAGCAAAAGGTGAACCATCAAGATTAGTCAATTGAGCAGGAGAAGAGAGAAGCTGAAGTAAGGACTGCAGCAGAGAGCATCGCAACAGAGGTTGCGAAGTTCCATGGATTACTTGATCAGTCCTTGAAGGCGTTCACGGCCCTTGAGGAAAATCCAGGGCTGCAGTAGACAAAGACCACGATGAAGGAGAAACAAACTGCATTGGAAGCCATGGAAGAAGAGGTGAAGACTCTGCCAGGATGAGATAAGCTACAGAAATTCAGAGAAATATCTACCCTCAAGAAGGAAGTACAGATCTTAAGAGAAAAGGAGACTGTGCTGGAGAATCAGTTGTAACCACTCCTCGAAGATGCTTCTGTGGTGTCGCAGCACATAGAAGACAAAGTGAAAGAGCTGTGCACTAACCAAGACACAGTAGAAGCCCAAATTGGCGAAGAGATAACACCTGAAATGGTTGATACCATCAAGAAAGTGGAGTAGGAGGTCAAAGAAACAATGGAAGAGCTGACAAATGCCTACAGCGAGTTCGCAACAAAACTAACTACTCAGGTTGGAGAGAATGACCCCATGGTGGAAATTGAAAGTGGCTTAGGGACAAGCCACATGTAAGTGTTAGGGGCATGTTGAGCCTGGCCCAACAGGGCCATTTTTGATAACATTTTTGAGGCTAGATGGAGCTGAGCTGAGCGTAGCTTAGAAAAGAAGTAAATTTTGGCTAAATATTGGGAGTGCTGTGAAGATGTGAGCAGTACCGAGTTTTGAAGGATACCGCGAAGATCAGCGCTGCAAAGGTTCAGTGCTGCGAAGGTAGTAGGCCACGTGGATCCAGTAAAGTTGTGTACTGGATGGAGGATGGACGGATATAGTGGCTAGACCAATGGTGGTCTACTTTTGGTAAGACTGCTAGAAAGATGCCGAGTTGAGGGCATAAGCAGATTAGGAAAGCGGCCAATTGTATGAGTTTGTTAAGCAGAGGACGGGTCAGGAAAGTGACAGTTTGGCGTGCAACAGAGTACGTGACCGTTAAGAGTAAAATGACAGACAGACAATGACTAGAGTTGAACCAGTTGTACGCAGCTGTTAGAGGGCAGATGGCCTGCAGGGAAAGCGACTGGGAGCTAAGCTAGTCACATGAGTCCGTTAGTGGAAGGGCGGCTCGAAGTGGATGACCTATTGGTGTGTGCACAATAGGAAGGATGAAAGCGACGAATCTAAGGCATGGAGGACTGCCACAACAGTAGAATCACTACCAGAAGCCTGCATGATGGTTCAGAGGGACCGTAGTAGTTTGGAAACCCTAAGGGTTTTGGTCTTCAATGTTGTAAAGACACGACCTTCGGGCGTGATCTATATTAAGAAGACAATTTTGTATAGGAAAGGGTTGGTGGGTTGGTTGGTTGGTTGAGTTAGTTGCTCCAGACAAGAGAGGCTGGTCATTGTGACCATATTGTATTGTAATATCTTTAGAGCCAAGAAAATATTGTAAAGGCTCTGCAGCTGAGTGCGCAGAGACCTATCTGAGCAAGAAGAGAGCCGCAACTGAGTTCGTGGCTAAGAACTGTGAACCCTTCCTTAAAAGAAATATCAAACACAGTTCTTGTGGACGTAGCTTCCCATCTGGGGGAGTGAACCATGTTAAATAGTGTGTTGAGCGACTAAATGTTTATATGTGTGTTTATATTTATCTATTTTTGTAGTTGGATGTCTGAATATTGGCTTGCAGTCTATTATGAGAAGGATTTTATATGCATTCGCCATCAAGAGAGTATAGAATGATATGTTAGGTTTGCATGAATGGATGTATGGTTAATATTAGCTTTGCTTCTGGGAATAGTGACTCCATCGTCTGCTTGAGCATGGAGAAAGTTGTTTACGTGTTTGAATGGATGCAGTCGATGAATGTATAACAGTTATTTCGCACCTGAGGTTTATGCTTAAAATGGTAACATTATAAGTGTGTGTTATGAGCATTAAGTAGTAAGTTAGTTACATGTATGACTAAGTGCATAAGTGGTATTTAGTTCACTTCCTTGAGCATGTTACACTTAGTCCAAATATAGGAAGTCAAGTGGTAGTGTCCGCAGTGTAGTATTAAGTCCCGCAGTAAGGAAGAAGGTAGATGTGCAAACCGGGGTGTTGACCATTGCAGCGCACAGCCAGTGCGCTGCCGCGAAATTCGTCATAGTAATCAACTCATCACTCACTGTGGACATCTGAGTCTGCAGTGCCCCATTAGAAACACCTCGGGTGAGACCTCAACCTGCTCGCGGGTTGTTTCCGAAAGGGCCGGTGCGAAGGGGTTTTGTTGGTTTAATGTAACCACGCAGAACCTGGGTCTTCATAAAACCTTTGGTCAGCATTGTATAGCCAACATGAACTTAGGTTCATCACTTTTCCTGACGAGGAAATTTACCTTGGGGTTTTGCTGTGTTTGCACCCAAGAGATTTGATGAGGGGATATGCTAAGTTGTTGATCATGTTGTGAGTCTGCCAAACTCTATTGAGTTTAGGAGTTTGATGCTGAGTGCTGAAGGCATGTTTTTATAGGAGTTTGATGCTGAGTGCTGAAGGTATTTTTGAGTGCCTTGCTTCTACACAGATTCCACGTACTTAGTGGTTCACTAATCAGGCTCGGGGGTTCACAAGAAGCCAGCAATTGGGCTTCTTCTTCTGGAATAGGTTGGGAGGAACATGCCTCCTTGGGTGTTTGTCGACCCTATCTTCATCTACAGGTTCCATTATCTTTTCTATTTCATACATTTTAAAATTCTGCTGCATAGTAACTTTTACTGTTTTATTTTATAAATTTATTTCAGTTTCCCGAGTAAGTTAAGATTTTGTATAGGAATGATTTTGATTGAATAAAATAAGTCTCTTGATTTATCCCCATGCAAATGGATCTGCATCATACTCTAGTACATAGATAAATTAAGTCAAATAGATCAAAGATAGGCAAATATCCAGGTGATTGAGAAGATGAAATTGTTATGTTTTCTTAAGTTTCTTCTTACTGTTAAATTTTTGTGTATACATGTATCAGTGTCTTCTTTATCATTTTATTTACATATAATTGTTTTCCTAAATGAACAGTAATGTTTTCTTCATTCCATAAATATCTTTTGTCTCGAAACAAATATTTTTCTTTTCTAACAGTATAAGAATTGTCTCTCTGTATTATAGTAGTTAAAATGTATATGTTTATATCATAACAGTTGCATATTCAATCTCAACATACAGTATATTGTTATTTTTCCCTTTTAAAAACAGTGCACAAAGTTACATACGACTATTGCTATGCTTTATTTCAATACATTCCAGACAGAACTAAGATATGGCTTCAACATCACAACAGGTTTCCAAACTTAAGATTTCGTTTCTCCTTCATAGTATCATCAATTCTCGGCTCTTGGCCAACATTTAAACAGTTCATAAAACATAACGTCAACCACATATTCTATTGCTACAAATTTAAATATATAAATAGTATTCATTTCCTATAGATCTCAATGAGGAGCAAAATCGAAATAATACATTGTAAACAGAGTCAAACCCTACCCTTGATTTTCTTATAGAATAAAAAACACAATGTTTATAACATCAATGAAATAAACACAGGCCAGAGCCTTCCATAGATTTCAAACATCTACCCATTTTTCATTGAAACTCATAAATTTTACATTACCCTAGTCTGTGGATACGAATGATTTCCCCACGACTGTTACATATTGCAGTTCATTATTCTACGAAGGAAACGATAGCAAGCAAGTACCGAATCTTTGTTTGCAAAACCATAACCTTTTTATACATCAAAGCTAAAATGCAGAACCATTTTAAAACAAGTTTCTACTCGTACATTTTTACACATTCAAATCACAGGATACATCCAAGGTTCGAAACCCCAAAAGACAAACGAGACAATTGTTACAGAACCGACTTACTACAGTCTTGTTTAATAAAAAATTCGACGACAATAGTTACATTGTCCATTGGACACAAAAATCTAAATAACCTGTTATTATAACTAGGTAAGCCGAAAGGCATCCATACTACAAACATCAAATACAACACAGTACTGGAATCTCATTCCAAAAACCACAAAATGGTTCAAACATCAACGATGGCCATTCTGACAGGAGAACCTACGAAGGGTTTTTCCTCTGGGGCTTACCAGTTGAGCGAGCCATCAACTACCAGCAAGCTTTAACTCTATAACTCCACGATGAAGGTAGCACCCGCCACATAAAACTACAACGAGGTTACAACATTTCCAAAATGAATACTATACACAAGTCCAAAACTGTAAAATATAGCGAACAGTCTTCATATAAAAACCAAGCTCACCTTCGTAAGAATAGGCAGATCGAATTCTTCATGCTTCCAGTTTCCAAATCATCCAACCAACGCAACAGGGACATCATGCAACTATGAAAAATCTCAGGCTCTGAATATAATTTCAATGTAAACCCTAACCTGTTACACGAAGAAAGCCACAGGGATTCAACACATATTCTCCATTCGAACCATAGTAACTTATACAACAGGTTTCCACCATTAATTTTTGGAGATGGAAGTTGCAGAGCCACCCAAGAAACAACGCAAGGTCGAACCCTACTATTCAGCGTCCTGTCGGACTCTTCTCCCAAAGCCAGGGTTCCAAATGAATGCGAAGTGCCACGTCCCCATTTTGACCCCCTTTGCATTAAATTGTAAATGATGTAAATATTGTTATTTAGTCATGGTGAGGAGCTCAAGGCCAAGGCCCCGCCATTGATTATCGTTCTATGTATCGGCAATTAGAATAGATGCATAGAGTTCTTGTGCTAGCAGAGCACAGTGTAAAATTGGACATCATGTAAATATGCAATTTTAATGAAAAACCAACAACCAGCTACGCAATGCAACAAAGAGATGGGGCATGATCTTTACAAGGAATAGGGAGGGAAAAATAACCAAACCCTTGAGCCATGGTGTTAAGCCATTTCATTGAGGAAACCCATGAACTCTCAACTACCCATTTGGTCTCATGCACCCAATCTTTTAATTCTTCCAAGAATTGGTTGAGGCAATTAATGCCTTGGGATGGGAGAGGTATGGCTGTCACTTTTCGTGTATGGGCAAGACAACAACCTGGGAAAGGGATTTTTGGCTTGCGGGGCAAGAAAACCCCCACGAAATTGGCCCAAAGCCATTCTTCACCCATGGCATTCTTCCTCTCACACAGACTGAGCTTACTAGAGCTGATCCTCACGTTTTCACCATAACCTTGCGTTTTTTTTCCCTGTCCAGGAACTCATTTTTGGTATTGTGCAGTAGCTGGGAAGGGAGGGACACGATTTTGGGCTGAGGGGGAGGTCGTTTTTTCCCTTGGGGCGTTTTTCTGGAATGGGTTGCTCTCCCAGTCGAATTTACCCAGTTTGCCAATTCGTTTTGAGTCTACCCACGTTTTTCTGAAGCTCAAGAAACCCCATCTCATGCATTCCACTGTTGAAACATTTTTCTCATGCCCAGCACTTACAGTTTTGCTGTTATATGCATCCCTCTCCTAGCAGCCTCAGAAACCCAACTGCTGGTTGGTATGGCTGATTTTGGTGTATCTAGGGTTATGTGAAACCCTGTTGTTCCCTAGTTCCTTGTGGAGATCATGCTCAGCTCGGGGGTGGAAGTGGTGCTGAGAGATTAAGGAGCACACTGGCCTACGGTTGGGTGGAACGTTGCAGAAGTGTAGCTGGTTGCTTGGGACTACTTCATTAAGATAAGTATCCTCTTGTGCTATCTTTCAATTGTATAATGGATGAATATCTTGAATGTAAAATGAATGAGTAATTGAAAGCACTTCGACTGTGTATAAACAAACACTTATGCATCCTCATATGTCTGGCATGTTTTTTTCATAAGTACATGGGGCTAGATGCCCGGTTTGGGATCACGATCCTCTCCATTGCACTAGTATAATGGGAGGGGACGTGACACGAAGGGAAAACAAACAATGGCATGGAAAATTCATTAGGGTTTTTAGTTCTAACAAATCGAGACAGGCAGATCAACGGGTGAGATCGGGCCAGCCAAGCAACGCCACTACCAAGACAGTGATACGATCAACCTACCCATTAATGGTTCGTTTAATATCAAGCCTAGTTGGAGGCCATATCACCATGGTGTAGCATACACTCAGCAGGTTCCCACGATTTTATACAAATTCCATCACGTGGAGCTGTTATAGGTAATAGCCAACGGGGCAATCCACTGACAAGAAACATGGTTTTCATAATTGCTCGATCCTATGTATCACCTTGCTAGACTACGCCTGTGATGGTATTAAATTCATGTCAACGTCGTATTAAGTGGCAATAACACAACCTTGTATCATATAACCATGATATATATAGTTCCAAACTTTGTTTACAATTTCACAATAGTATCCATGTTATATAACCATAACCATTTTATATATTTCCAAGGTTAAGTCTTATTTCATATAGTATGCATGTAACATAATTCAAATGTTAAAGTTTCAATTCGCATAGTATGCCTGCATTACATTTCTAATTTTAAGTTTTATTTCATATAGAATGCATGTAATATAATATCAATGCTAAGTTATATTTCGCATAGAGTCTATGCATTACCATTATTCCATTTAGAGCATAGGATATTGTGACAAATGGATATATGTCACAATTACGTAACAAATGAATATCTTGTCTATATAGTGATATAGTAGATTAGGATTGTAAAAGCATATAGTATTTTAGGATGCATGTGATATAGGCCATATAGTTTTGAAGGCCAACTTTCATTCATGCACCATAGCATTGTAATAATGCTAACATTATTATACAATTGCATTATCGAATTAAATACGATAGAATCCAAATTCTATGAAGTCCCACTAGAATCGATTGAAGCATTATTCACTAAGGTCACATAATGTTCAGCCTCGTTGTAATGGTAGATATCATCATATGCATATTGATAATGAACTATGAAAACTCTTCGCTAAGTGATGTTGCCATTGTCGTATTATTCAAAATGTTAGAACTCATAATATTCATATCAATCGTAATCCCAATGATTTCTATCAACGATTATAACATAAGTTTAGTATAAAATATATCTAGCTACACTTTCCCGTGATAGGATAAAAATAGTATAAGTGGATAAAAGAGAAACTGAAACTTCATACCATCGATACCTTCATGCACGATAGTACACACATCTATCTTAAAAACAAAGACGGTTAGCTGAAGCATAGAACATTTCTTGAAGTACTTGAATTATTTTATTATCTTACCTGCAGATCTACGAAAGAAAAGGTCCAATGCTTTAGCTATCAAGCTAAGTAAACCCAAGGGCACCCTGTAGGAACCCCTTCAAAAATATGCAAACAAGTCGCTAGTATTATTACTAGAACCATAACACATGAGAAGATAAACATTGTTTTATTGCATTTGATTTATAATCTGCTGTCTTTTATGTTTAGGAATAACAATGGTAATCATGTGAAGATGCCATTAGTTATTTAGTTAAATATATTTCATTCCGCAGTTAGCATTTTCTTTATGATTTTGCTATATCAAAAATTTTAAATTTTTGGCGATTTTTGGGATGTTACAGGTTACGAGCACACAGATCTACATGTCGGATCTCCGAGGGCTGGATTATATGTCCTCCCAAAGCAAAACCTCGAAAGAGCATTTAACAGATATCCTAGGGCCACATTACATGCCATAGGAAAAACCTCGAAAGACTATCTGCAAACCTCCCAGGGCTGGATTATATGCTTATTTGCACAACCTATCCACGGCCATAGAGTATCATCCTGATACTCTCCATACATCATCTTGATGTGCATCAACACATGATCATCCTGATCATCATCATAGTATCATCTTGATACATATCATCTAGAGCAACATCTTGAAGCTCGTCATCCATGATCATCCTGATCATATAGTGCATCCACCTGATGCATACCTGATACATATCATATATGATCTACCTGATCATACAATGTATCCACCTGATACATACATAAATAAATGATCCATCTCATCATAACAAGCATCCAACATGATGCATATACATATACATGATCCAACTGATCATAACAAGCATCCAACATGATGCATATACATATACATGATCCAACTGATCATACCAAGCATCCAACATGATGCATATACATATACATGATCCAACTAATCATACCAAGCATCCAACATGATTCATTTACAGAGCAGTAATTGGAGCATCGTCCTGATGCTCATCATCCAATGCTTACATCCATAGCCATGTGAAGGATCCTCCTCTCACCATGCTTGGAATTGCTTCAGCAAATGTGTCCATCACTTCTTCCTTGAAGTGTCATCAATCTGAAGAACACCAAGCCTCTCTATGAAGTACTCGAACTTCACTCTGGCTAGTGGCATCGTCAGCACATCTGTTGCAACATACAGGACCTTCACTGCTCCTCTCTGCACTATATCCCTGATATAGTGATATTTGATCTCGATGTGCTTCGACTTGTTGTGGAACACCGGGTTCTCAGACAGCTTCGCACAGCTTTGGTTGTCACAAAAGATACCAGTAGCCTCCAACGGGAGATTAAATAACTCAGACAGTAGCTTCTGAAGCCATACTGCCTCAAAATTGGCCGAACAGGATGCAACATATTCTGCTTCGGCTGTACTAAGTGTTATGTAGGACTACTTCCTGCTAAACCAAGAGCTCACACCTGATCCCATACTGAAGCAACACCCAGATGTGCTCTTCCTATCTGCAGCACTGCCTGCCCAATATGAATCAACAAAACCATGCAGGTTAAACTTTTGATTCGCATCATACTTGAGCCCATAATCAATCGTACCCTTCAGGTACCTTAGAATATGCTTTACAGAAACCAGGTGAACACTCCTCCGATCTATTTGGAGCTGGCTCAATGTGTTCACTGCAAAGCAAATATCTGGTCTCGTGTTCGTCAGGTACATCAAGGACCCAATCATCTGACGATACACAGTGACATCAACCGGATCAGATGAAGCATCACACAGAAGCTTCAGGTTCGATGCCATAGGTGTGGCCATGGCCTTGTAGTCCATCATCCTGAACCTCTTCAGGATATCTACTGCATGCTTCCCTTGTCCAAGGAAGATCCCATCTGCACTCTGCCACACCTCCATGCCTAGAAAATAGTGCATCATCCCCAAGTCCTTAATCTCTAACTTGGCATCAAGCTTCCTCTTGGTATCAACAATCAAACTATCTTCTCCTCTAGCAAACAGGTCATCCACATACATAAGTAGTATCACAGGATTTCCTTCCTCAACCTTGTAGTAAAGGTTGGAATCTGCTTTACTCTTGGTAAATCCCAAACTAGATAGAAAACTATCCATCCTACCATACCAAGTCCTAGGATCTTTCTTCAAGCCATACAAGGATTTCTTCAGTCTGCACACATATGAATCCTTGTCATGTGTCTCAAAACCAAGTGGTTGCTCCACATACACTTCCTCCTAGACTACACCATTCAAGAAAGCTGTCTTGACATCCATTTGGTGTATCTTCCATTTCATCACTGCAGCCAGAGCAAGTACTGATCTAATGGAAGTGTATCTGGCCACAAGAGAAAAAGTCTCTTCATAGTCAATCCCTTCTTTCTAGGAGAATCCACGAGCCACAAATCTCGCTTTGTATTTCTGTATGCTGCCATCTGCAGCATGCTTGATCTTATAGATCTACTTTGAAGTCACCACTGACTTTCCTTCAGGTCTTGGGATTACATCCCAAACATCATTCTTCATGATTGACTGGTATTCTTCGACCATGGCATCCTTCCATTCTTTCTTTTCCGCTGCTTCTTCATAACTAGAAGGTTCTTTATTCATAATATCACAGAGTAAAGCAACATAGCTGGTATGTGATCTAGTTCTCTTCTTTGCTCTGTGTTCTTCTTCTGGAATGCCATATCTTTCTGCATCTTGAATGAGCTCTCTAGCCCATGCAGGTTTCCTCTTGTGAGAGTTATTCTCACGAGGTGGATCTACAGGTATTTGTGGATCTTCAACTTCACGATCTGATTCTGGAATTGATTCAGTCATGGTGATGTCTTGAAATCTGTTTTCCTTTGGTTCTTCATGATCTTCAACAGGTGTCTTTCTTGATTTGATGAAGGCTGAGTTTTCATCAAATGTTACATCCTTGCTGACATCAATCTTCTTGAACCCTGGAAAGTATATTCTGTAAGCCTTCGAGCTTTCACTGTACCCCACAAAGATTCAGTTCTTTCCTGAAGGATCTAGCTTTGTCCTCTTTTCCTTTGGAACATGAGTGTATACTAGACAACCAAATATTCTTAGATGGCTGACTTCAGGCTTCTTACCAGAGAAGACCTCTTCTGGTGTCTTGTTGTCCAATATCTTGTGAGGTGTTCTGTTTTGCACATATACAGCTGTCATAGCTGCTTTTGCCCATAGATGCATAGGAAGATCTTGGTCTTGCAGCATTGCCCGTGCTGCTTCCATGATTGGTATATTCTTCCTTTCTGCAACTCCATTCTATTGTGGATTGTAGGGAGCAGTCAACTCCCTCTTAATCCCTGAATCACTGCATGGCTTCTTGAAGTCACCTGAAGTGAATTCTCTGCCATTGTCTGATCTGAATGTATTTATTTTCTTATCAGTTTGATTTTCCATCAAGGCTTTGATTTCCTTGAGCTTATCAAACACTTCATCTTTGTTCTTCAAGAAATAAAACCAAGTCTTCCTGGAGAAGTCATCAATGAAAGAGACATAGTAAACATACCCACTCAGAGAACAGGATGACATCGGACCGCATACATCGGAGTGGATTTTTCAAGATTCCTTTTGATTTGCTTTCACTACTTGGAAATGCCTTCTTTATGTTCTTTCCTTTTGCATAGCCTTTGCAAACACCTTCATGCTTGGTCTTGATTTCAGGAAGACCTTCTATAGCTTTGCTTGCAATTGGTAGTGCTCTGTAGTGTACATGTGTAGGCCTTCTATGCCAAATTTCACTTGGATCCATGTATTCATGTACCATGGCATGTTCAGGTTGTCCCTTCAATTTGTACAATCCTCCCTCTTATTCTCCAATCACTACTGCATCATCAATAGTTTTACCCTTTGGCCACATTAGAACTTGGCCATCTACAAATGCAGCCTTCATGCCTTTTTCATCTAATGCAGATATGGAGAGTAAGTTCTTCTTGAGCCTAGGTACAAATAACACATCTTTCATCTTTAAAGACTTTCCAGAGTCTAGGTTGTAGGAGGCTTCCCCACTTCCTTTGATAGGGTATTGATAATCATCCCCAAGTTTCACCTTATGGGGTGATTCATGTTCAGATAGTTTTACAAAAGATTCTTTAAACCCAGTCATGTGTTTAGAAGCCTCACTGTCAATTAACCAATCATTACATCCAGGAGAGATAGTACCTGTGAGAGCGGATATTAAAACATATTCATCTTCACTTGATGAATCATCACTTTCTGCTCTATCCTTCTTCTTGGGAGGTTCATCATCCTCAGCAGCATGAGCATGATATCTCCTTTTGTTGTTCTTCTTTTTCTTGTTGAAGTTGTTTTTGTCCTTTTTTTTCTTGGGATAATTTATAGCAATGTGTCCCTTCTCATTGCAGGTGAAACATATTCTCCTTTCTTTGTGGTTGTGTGGAGATTTCTTGAAGTGAGATGGCTCTCTCTCGGGCTTCCCTTTCTTGGTGTGATTTGTGAGAGCTTGATCTTCATTCCCCATATTTTCTTCTCGTGCCACAAGCCTTGCTTCTTCTTGAGAGCATTCCTCTCGCAGTTTGTTGAAGGAGATCAACTTCCTTCTTGCACAAATTCCTTGAATAAAGGAATCCCATGAACTAGGTAGGCCATTCAGAGTGGTCATGACAATTTCACCATTCTCCACCATTTCATCCATCGCTTCAAGTTGTTCCTTGATCTGAGAGACCCTAGAAAAATAATATTGAATGGTTTCTCCATTCTGAAGCTTTACCCCTTTCAATTGGTTCCGCAGGGTCATCTTCCAATTTATGTTCTTCCCTTCAAATAGCTTGGTCAGGGAATCAAACATCTCTTTGGGCGTCTTTAGAGATGACACATGTGGGATGAGATGGTCCTTGATAGAATAAGCAATGATCCTCTTTTCCTTGACCAAGTTCTTCTTGTGGAGGGCTTTATCCTCTTCTTCCTCTGGGACAGGGACCTCTTCCCTTATGTAAGTATCCAATTCATTTTCTTCTAGGATTAACCCAATCCTATACTTCCATGTTCGGAAGTTATCATCCCCTTCAAGCTTATATTCAAGCTTGGTGTGGTGAGACATGTTTAAGGAGTACTTCAAATGGAAATAGAAAAGTTATAGGTCTTACCACTTGATTTGCTGAAAACTGGATCTGGTCCCGGATTAGGGTTTGTCAGAGAAACCCTAAAAATTCAAAATGTGAATTTCAAAATTCTGGAAGGATAGAAAGATGCAGCTTGATAAGCTGATAATCCTGGTATATTTAGAATTTTAAAACTGCAAAGATTCACCCTTCAGAAATGCTTTTCAATCTCCCAGATTCACTAGGGAGGACCCTGAATTAGAGTTTGAGTTTCCCAGAGCTTCATCCAACCAAAAATCTCGATCCAAAGCTCTAAAATTTGATTTTTCCAAGGAGCTTCCAACTATGTCTTCAGATTTCAGAAATTCCTATTATTGAGGAAACCCTAATTTTTAGGGACAAAACTGAAAGTGCTTAGAATTGAATTATGATTGGACAGATAGATTCACCTTGATGATTAGAGTCAATCTACCTTACTGCTTTTCCAAAATATGGGGAGAGAAACCTAATAAACAAGAAACCCTAGTTTCCGCCACTACACAATGTCTTCTTCTTAGGGAAGCTCTGATACCATGTTAATTTTTGAGAATTAATTCAATATACTCTAGGATATTTACTGAGAGAATAACATGTACATCATATTAAGTATAACAATGCATATCAATCACATCAAGCAATCACATGAGACAATAGACACACACAGTTTCACTGGGGAAAACTATAAAGGTGAAAAACCCCACAACTTCCTCAGAGATAAAAAGAGCAATGATACAACCAAAGTCCAACCAAAGTACAAGAGATAGTCTTCTAGTAGCAGCTCCTCCTCCTCCTCAACTAGTGCGCCACTTTTCGAGTGATGTACAAGTGAATAATGAGATGATCAAATAGAGAGATCCCACTCTCTATTTATACTTGTTCTGAGCAGCCTAATAAACCTATGGGGCTGACTTGTCTAACTCATCCTAATTACCCCAGGTTACATAATCCGGTCCGACCCCTCTACTAGGTGGTCTAATAACCCATCAACAAGTTACACCACTTGCGACACTTGTCAATACAAATGACGACACTTTTGTATAGAGGAATAATACATCTCTATAGGAGTACAATAAAATACATAGATGAAATACATTCTGAAGTTACATATACATCAACATGCCTGAGCCGATGGAGATGAGTGCCAGACAGATGAGCCAGGGTGAGGTTTTAAACCAAGAGACCTTGTTGCGGAAGAGGATAGTTGATCGCCGTTGTGATAGGGTGAGACTTTAATGGACTACTACCATATTGAAGATGGAGAGTGAAGAGTAACCAGTCACAATAGAGCCTTGTACATGTGTATTTTCCTATCAAGTTGGGGCTATTGCGGCTAAGTTACCTATGCATACTAGTATGCATGGTTGATTTATAGTGAGGACTACTTCAGCAGGAGCAGAAACCCAACATGTTGATGCATCTTTCTTTGTTTTCTTCGGGATGAAGAAAAGCTTTGTTGGTGGGGGAGATGCTGAGGGGGGCGATATGCTTTCCCTCAGGTCATCATTGTCATATTATAATGTATTAAATGAATGTATTAGTTAATCCCTGACGCATGAGAAGTTGGAGTGGGTGTAACTGTTCCAACCATCCATAAGATGTATAAATACACCAAATGATAATGAATAAAGTGGTTGAATGCATTCGATCTAATCCTTTGTCTTGATTATCTTTCTATGTGTGTTGTCTCTTTGCTTGAATATCATGTGAAAGCTAGGCTTCAATAGGATTCAAGCCTCCTCATTTCATAAATCAACAAAGGCAACCAACATAGGGTGTGACTAAGCCAACAAGGACGATGGGAGACAAGCCAAGAGAGCCACTTCAATGTTGTGGATGTGGAGAGGACCATTTGCTTAGAAAATTTCCATATCGGAGTGGGAGTGCCAAGAAACTTCATATAATACAAGAGGCTGAAATTTATGGTCAAGTGGCAAGGACCATCCATAGCATCTATGCAACACTAGAGGACCACCAAGCAGACCATCAATCAGTTATAGTTGAATTTGAAGGTAATATTGCTAAGTAATACGTTTCTATTTTGATTCACCCTGGATCTACTCACAATTATAACACTCTTAAAGTTGTTGAGAATTGTGCTTTTAATAAAACAACGCATAGTAAATAATGGTTGGTTAACCTAGCCACTGGAACCAAAAGGAAATTTAGTGAGATAGTGGAGAAATGTACATTAGAAATGGATGGGATCTTCACATGGGAAAATATGAATGTTTTGCCACTTGGTTCTTGCGATGTTTTCATTGGAATGGACTGGTTGGAAGTGCATAAAGTGAAACCTGATTTCTACAACAAGACCTTTGAATGCATTGATGAAGAAGGAAAACTGCATTGATGAAGAAGGAAAACTAAGGATAGTAAGGGAAATTTCAAAGGTTTTTTCTATTAGAAAATTTGCATCCTTGCAAGTGAAAAAGTTCTTTAGAAAAGGATGCCAATTGTATGCAGCCCGTGTACAAGGTATGACAGGAAATGAAGTTCGCAATTAGTTGGAGGACTATCGAGTCTTGCAAGAATTCAGATATGTGTTTCCCAATTAAGTGCTAGGATTTACCTCGAAAAGGAACATTAATTTCACAATTGATCTTATGCCAGTAGTTGCACCAATGTCTAAGAGACCTTACAGAATGAGTACATTAGAATTGTTAGAGCTATTGGAAAAGAAGTATATCAGGCCAAGTGTTTCTCCATGGGGAGCACTTGTGTAATTTGTGAAGAACAAGGATGGAACACTCAGGTTTTGTATTGATTACGTGCAACTGGACAAAGTTACAATAAAGAACAAGTACCCATTTCCTTGAATTGATGATCTCTTTGATCAAATGAGAGGGGCAAAGGTATTTTCAAATATTGACTTTGAGGTCTAGTTACCCTTAAGAGAGAATAAAGGAAGAGGACATCCACAAGACAACCTTTAGAAAAAGGTATGGACACTATGAGTTTGTGGTGGTGTCATTTGGTCTCACTAATGCATCAGCGACATTCATGAGTGTCATGAACAGTGTTTTCAGTGAGTATTTGGAAAAGTTTGTTCTCGTTTTTCTAGATGAGATTCTTATTTATTCCAAGAATGAAGAGGAACGTGAAGAGAATTTGAGAATGGATTTGCAAGTGCTAAGGGAGCATCAACTGTATGCAAAGTTAAGCAAATGTGATTTACATAAAAAGAAAATTCATTATTTAGGTCACATTATTTCAAAGAAAGGAATATTGATGGATCCTAAAAATATTGAAGCCATTATGAATTGGCCAACTCCGAAGAATGTGACAAATGTGAGATATTTTATGGGCTAGTTTGTTGGCTATTATAGGAGGTTCATTGAAGGATTCTCCAAGGTTGCACACCCCATCACCTCTTTGTAAAAGAACGGAATAAAATTCAAATGGACACATAAATGTGAAGAAAGCTTCCAGTTGTTGAAGAAGCTTCTTACAAGTGCTCCAATTCTGAAAATTGCAAACCCATAAAGTGATTTCGTGGTGTATATCGATGCATGTAAACAGGGAATTGGAGTTCTTATGCAAGAAAATCATGTGGTATGTGAGTCAGAAAAGTTGAAAGAGCATGAAAACAATTGTGTTACCCATGATTTAGAGCTTGCTTCCATTGTTCATGCTTTGAAAATGTCAAGGAACTATTTAATGGACTAGAAATTTTATCTTAGAATAGATAATTGTGGTCTGGAATATTGATTTGAGTAGTCAACATTAAATGCTATGCAAGATAGATGGCTGGATTTTTTCTGTGAATTTGATTTTGAGATGAAAGACATAAAGGGGAAAGAAAATAAAGGGTTTGATGCACTCAACAAAAAAATGCATGCAATACATGTGGTAGCCATTAGCATTTTCCAAACATATTTGAGCTAGAAAATTGTTGACTCTCATGTTAGAGATGAGTGTTGGGCGTGGCCCAAGTTGGCACAGTTTTGGGGAGGCGAAGTCGAAGTAAGCGTAGTGGGAAAGCGAAGTCCAAGTTTGGTATAGTTTTGATGAGGTGTAGCACCAGCGCAATAGTTATTTTTGGCAGCGAAGTACAAGCAAAGCAAGGTCCAGTAGCGACCTATTTTGGGTAAGCCACTCCACAGAATCACAGGAGTAGGGTAAGGAGCGGCGTGGAATTGGAGGAAAGAAACATGTCGCCTTAGTACAGATAGTACTAAGACAGCCAGAGCGACGAAAATCATTAGAAGTAGAACGACAGACCGATAGCGATAGATGAAGTAAAGCGGCAGAAAGGGACATGCCAGAATGCAGTCGGAGCTACGCAGTCAAAGCTGCGGCTGTCAGAAGAGGCATCTGAGCCAGGAGCGATGTAGAAAGGCTGCTGAAGGCAAGTGAAGCAGCTGTCGACTACGACAGGCCGGATTAGCGGGGTAACCATGCCACTTTTGGGGAATTTTTGGTACTATAGGGTTTTGGCCCACAATCATTGTAAAGACATGACCTTCAGGCACAATCTATAAAAGGGGAAATTTTGTAAGGGAAGGTTTGGTCTTTATCGGTCTTATTTTTTTATCTCTCATGGTATTTTTGAAAGACCAAGTATTGTAAAAAGGTTCTGTAGTTGAGTATGCAGAGACCCATTGAAGAGAGAAAAAGGTGCTCCAGCTGTGTGCGCAGAGACCCACTATAGAGAGAAGAGTTTACAGTTGAGTGCACAGGATGGAATTGTTGACCCTTCCCATAAATATAAACAACAGTTCACATGGACAGAGCTCCCATCCTGGGGGTGAACCACATAAATAAGTGTGTTATGCGATTGAATGAGTGTGATTGTGTATGCTTATGTTTATATTTACATTCATACTTACGTTTATGTGTGTTTGCACTTTTATATGTATGTTCATATGTATGGTGGATGAGAATAATATGTTAAGTATTGAACATGTATGATTGAATGTGCAAGTAGTTCTGAGCATGTTGAAGGTATGATTTATTTAGGTAAACACTAAGTCAATGAAGTTTATAATATGTGCAATTCCCTAGAAGCGCAGTGATGGAGTTGTGCTGTTGTATTGCATTGTATCATATGAGTTTGCGAAGTGCGCAGTCCTGTATATGCGCAGTAACCACAAAGTATATGCGAAACCGGGAGGACTTTGCTCAAGCCAATCCCATAACCGTGCATCACTTGATTACATAAATGTGCTTATGTAATCCCCCATAACTTTTCCTCGGGTGAGACCTCAGCCTGTTTGCAGGTTGTTGTCAAAAGGGCTGGTGGAGAAGTGGCATTGTTGGCCCCATCACTGCGCAGAACCTGGGTTAGTACAAGGAAGTTAAAGAACAAAGTAGTAAGCCAACAAATGGTTCCGTTGTCGCGCTTGAACTGGTGATGTGCTCTGATAATTGGAATCTCGAGAGGACAGAGATACATAACTAGGTAACTAAGATAGAGGAGGAGTTTGTGAAGAAAGAAAACAGGCATCCACGCTTGTCTACGGTAGAGTGGTTACAGAGATATATTTTCTCTAACATACACAAAATTTTCTTCGCATCCTTCAGCAATGAGCTACATGGGTGGATATCGAGGCTCACAGAGCGGAAAAATTTTGTTAAAGGTAGAGAACCTACGGTGTGGACTCTAGAACTGATTCAAAGACTTAAAGTAGTGGATAGCCCAATCTCAAGAGCAGTATACTTCTGGTTGGACAGTGTACTAGAGTTCTACGTTACAGAATTTGCTGTGGACACACTGAAGTCTTACAGTGCAACAGAGGCATATTTCTTCAAAAGATTCAAAGGTAAGTACCTGAAAAATATCAGTCTATACATTAAAATGTTGTTAGTAGAGAGGTTTCTTAAGAATGTAATAAGATTCCTAGAAATTTGAATATGTAATGTTCAGTAATATAGACAGTGATACTGAGGAAAATATCTACACATTACGAAGTGGTAAAAGATACAAGTATAGTACCGAGAAGACGTCTAATGAACATGAACCTCGCACCTCTCTAGAAATTGAGTTAGGAAGTAATAGGGAATCATATCAGGTTGAGACTGATAGTGAAAAAGAGCCTAGAGTAACTACCTATCAGCTTATTACTCCGCAGAAACCTCCAGCTGACAACATAAATACTACTAACCCACAGAACAATAGTAGTAGTAACATCGCAGGAGAAAGTATTCAGAACGTTCCATGTAGCAGTATACCTAACACATCACAGAACACTATGTCCCTTAGAAGAAGAATGACAGACGACATTAAGCTTCCTATATTCAAAGGAAATGGTTTTGAGGACCCAGAGCAACATTGGTTTCTTTATGACACCGTATGGAATGTCAAACAAGTACACGATGATGCTATTAGACAAGCACAACTAGTTACAACATTCAGGGACAGAGCCTTAACATGGTTTATGAAGTACTCTATTGGACAGAATAGGACTCTAGTGGATATCAGACTTGCGCTCATCAGAGAGTTTAAAAAACCTAAGTCAGAGTCATAGTGTATCACAGAGCTCAAAGAAATCAAGCAAAAACCGAGTGAGATAGTATGGGAATTTGATCAAAAGTTCAAAGTGCTGCTAGATCAAGTGAGTTTTGACATAGCACCACAACAACACCAAGAATGGTTCATAGTCGTGTTGTTTCCACATATCAGGTTACCATTGATGCAACAGAAAATTACTTCACATACAGAGGCCCTAGAAATTGCGATGAAACTAGAAGCTTCACCTATAGGAGAGACTAGCGCAGGAATGGTTCAGATACAAACCCAACTAGCAAATTTGACACTACAACTGCAAGATATGAAGAAAGGAAAAGAAACCAGAGAAGAGGTTTGGTGTACAAAGTGTAAAGGAGAAGGACTCCCTAAAGAACATTGTCTGGTATTTAGAGATTACATCGCTAGCGGAGCTCCAAACCCATTAAATAAAAAACAAGGACCATGGTGTGAGATTTTTCGATGTAGAGGGCATCGACTAGAAGACTGTTACCTAATTCAGAAGTATGTGAAAACACCAAAGAACCTGTACTGCACATTTTGTAAGTCATTTGGCCATGATGATAGCAATTGTAGAGCATATGACCTTATGATAGAAAGAAAACACGATGTCTACAGAGTTCAAGGTGAAACGCATAACAACAATGAAAATGCGCAGTATGACCAAGGTAGGTACAGAGGACGTGGTGGATTCAAAGGAAGAAGATGAAACATTGGACAAGGAAGAGGAAGAGGTCAGATCGTGTGTTATAATTGTGCTCAACCAGGACATCTAGCTAGAGACTACACGAACCCTTGCACTACTTGTAAATACTGTAAATAATTTGAGCATGTCATTGAGGCATGCCATGTTTTGCAATAAAAAATGCAAGAAAGAAGGCCAGAAGCACAAAATCAGAACATACAGATGATCGCAGCTGAAAAATGTTATACAGATTGCAAAATTAATGATGTGATGCGAAGTGGAGCCACCAAAGGTGGAGACCAAAGAAATAAAGCTTCGAATTCTAAGGATCACCAAGCTAGAAAAAAGCCTGCTGAAGGGGCTTGGATAAGAAAATCAACTGGAAAAACACCTACTTTCAACACGAACAAAGAAAAATAATTCTTCATGGAAGCAAGAGAAACCTTGAAAGAATCAGAATCTGTGACTCCAAGAATCAAGTTACGAAGTGAGACTGCACATGTGATGGATATGCCAGCTCTGTATGATCGATCACGTATTGCAACAGACCCAGTGAATCATGTTGCATAGATTTTACAGAGTTGTATGAAGTTGTTAAAACATGAAAATGCCTTAGCAGAACTACAAAGCCTACTAAGTCATTATGAGCAGCATAATGTAGTAAATGAAGCACATAGAGTGGTTCATCATATTATGAATCATAAAAAAATGGAAGAGAAATGAGACTCACTGCGCAGATCGGGGAATTTGAAATGGATGAGATTATCCTTGACTTAGGCTCGGAAGTAAATGTCTTGACAAAGCAAACATGGGAACAAATGGGGAATCCAAAGTTATCATGGTCACCCATACAATTGAGACTAGCGAATCAACAAAAGGTTATACCCTTTGGGATATTATCAAATGTCGTCGTTGACATTGATGGAGTGCGAAGTCATATAGACTTCGAGGTTATTGAGATTATATATGATAGAAATCCATATCCTACACTATTGGGGATAGATTGGGAAATTGATAACCTCTCAATTATCAACTTGAAAAAGAAGCAAATGATATTTGAAGGAACAGATATCAGGGTCATCGCACCTTTAGACCCTACACAAGGACCTAGATACACTGAACCAATAAAAGAAGAATGTCAAGCTCAATATCTAGATCATATTTCCAAGATGACAATGAATCAGGTAGATTGCGTCAACCCAACTGATGATGGAACATTGAGTTGGCGATGTGACAATTCTTGCATATCAGAATCAGATGCAGGACTAGAGAACTGGAAGAGCAGAATGCACGAAGTATCTGCAAGGAGATGTGCGCATCTCACTAAACCACTGTGCTGGATCGGAACAGAAGTAAGTCCAATCCCTACTTATGATGGTTTGAGTAATATTCATGCATTTTTTCAAGAATATCTTATATCAGTTTCAGATGAACATAAGCTAACAACATTGGATACAACACTGCGTGCTACACTTGCTAGATGGTTGGATGCGCATAAGAAGAATATAACCACATGGGAATAATGTAAGCACATGATGAATGTAGTGTCCCTTTTTATGAATTTATTAAAATGGCAAATTTGCCACTTTTTTCCCTAGTTTGACCTTTGACTAGTTTTGATGTCTAGGTCTCCAATTTGCTCCAATGCTCCCAAATATTCTGAGAAGGTATATGAATGATATTAGGAATTTATCATTATGTTCATGGATTATATAGGACTGAAAAAATACTTATGCAAACCCCTTTAAGATTCTGGCCAAAGTAGGGAGTTTGACTAGCAATTTCTCTTTGACTAGTATTGGTCCCTTGGTCTCCAAATGACTCCAAATTCTCCCAAATTGCTACATAAGGTACTTGGATGATATTAAGACATATTTATAATTTTTATGGATGCTCTGTAGTGTTGATATGACTTCTACAACTCCTATTTCAAATCTGGTCAAGATAGGGATTTTACTAGTAAATTGTGGTTCAAATCCCCTAGGAGTAGATGGTGAAAATGACTTTCCAAATGCACTCAATCCAACTCGAATTTCTGAAGGGAAGAAGGGGACATATAAAGGAAATCAAGATGAACTCATATTCATCACCATTCAACTTTTAATGTCTGCTATAACTCCCTTAAATCAAATGCAAAAAGACTAGTTTCAACCTTGGAGGAAATGATAGGCAATCTTCTCCAAATGCTATGAAACTCAACAAAATGACTCCAAATGATTATGTATTGAACACTAAACTCATATAATACATCAATAATAGTTCATTCATCAATAAACCATCAGTAGTTTACTTATCCATTCGAATCCATCAACATTACATTGGTTCACAACAAGGTAGTGGGGAAATGGCAATGTTTCTTCATTAAACATTAGATTTACATCATTCCAACTGCATTTTCAACCTGATACATTTCTGAATATGAATAACATATTATATGAATATTATTAAAATATAAATGGGGCATGATAATCTCCCCCCAAAATCACAATATCTCACCAAAAGCGCCTCAAGGAGCAAGAATGTGCAATGAAAAATGGAAATGGTTAAGTGAGTGAGTTGCATTAGAAGAAACAGCGAGTTTCCCTGTAGCTTACACCTGCAAATAAAGAATCCATTAAATCTCCATTAAATACCTGAATGGCCCCTCTAAAGACCAACTTGGATGGGAATCTTTCACCCTCGAAATTGGCTAAGGCAAGAAACTAGTCATCCACTAGCTCTTCTCTCACAAATGCAATTGCAAATTCTAAAAATGATCAAAAGCTATTATTCTTCTTTGTTCATGAATTTTATAAAATTATAATGTTCTCCATGGGTCGAATTCCTTCCAATATCTTCATTCCAAATCAAGTTGGGAAGAGATTCCCATGTATGCCACTTGTCCTTCCAATTCTAGCTCCCTCCTTCTCCAAATTCGACTAGGTGTCTCTTTGGTTGCCCTAACTCACTTGAGCACCCTATTGGAGGCTATTTTTAGCCCTGACATGTCATATATGTCATATGTCAGCCTTCAGGTCTGATTTGTGTCATAAGTGTCATAGATTCTTCATCATTGTTGTCATAGGAGTTAAGGAATCTAGCCCAAGTGTCCACAAACCTCTAGTTTGACTCTTCCTCTTCCATGGAGGTTACCATTCCATCCAAATTTGACCTACGATGATAAATTCCATGTGTATGAGCCTACCAACTTATCCCAGAATGTTTTCCTTCTCATGGATTCAAAATGGCAAGAGAGAGATGCCATGTGGCATTGAAAAATCAAGCTAGTGTGGGTCCCACATCCTCCATATGTCTTCAAAACCAATTGCCACCTAGAATTTCTCTTGTATTTATTTATTTAGCTCCTTTATTAAATATTTATGCCATTCTAATGTTCAAACATCATTTATTATCCCCGTCATCTCAAATCCCAAAGCTTCCACCCCCAACCTAGGAAACTAGTAATTTTCCTCTTTGGCAATTATTTGATCCTTGGCATCAATTTGAAAAATCCTCATGAATATGACCAATGGGCTTAGGCCATTGTGACCCAATGCAAAATTTGGGACATGACAATGAAAATCAAATTTGTAGAACAACCTAAACTTGTGAAAGTGAAGTATAATGGACAAACTGGTCCTACAGATCACATAGACCTTTGGACGAAAGCATGGACACATGTACCACAAACAAAATGGGTCCATCTGTTTGTGCACACATTGGAGCAGGTTCCGAAGAACTGGTACATAGAAATAGAACTTCACAGAGGAACAGTAGAATGGTCTATCATGACTAAGAACTTCCAAGCAACTTTCCACTTTGAGGATGACTGTCCAAGTATAAATGACGCACTACAGATCATCAAAAAGAATGTATTCAACGACACACCAGAACCTATGTATCCACAACCAGAATGGGAAAGACAGCTAGAACATGCCCTGGAATGTTACATCTTCACTTTAGACAAAGATGAAGAGGAAAGCGAAGATGACGACTTGCGCAACGTTAACATACCTGAGTCAGAAGGAGAACGCGAAGTAGAAGGACCTCCATTGGAAATTTTGGATCTGAGTAATCCTGTGAAAACTCAAAAAGTGAACATCGGAACCCCTGAAGAACCAAATTTCACTTCTATAGGTGATTACTGGGATGAGGAGACAGTTGCGTAGATAGCAGATTTACTCTGCGAATATGAATACTTATTTCCTACGAAGTTTTCCGAAATGAAAGGCATTTTGGGCGACTTAGGAGTCATGAAAATACCTCTCAAGCCAGATGTGTAACCCATTAAGCAGAGACCTTATCGACTAAATCCAAGATACAAAGAAAGGGTAAAAGCAGAATTGGATAAGATGCTTGATGCAAAAATCATTGAAATTGTAGAAGAGACAGAATGGATAAGTCCCATGGTTATCCAGGAAAATAAAACTAAGGGTGAAATTAGGATCTGCATAGATCTTAGGAAGTTGAACGATGCATTGCAGCGTGATCCATTTCCTACTCCATTCACAGATGAAGTGCTAGACAATGTTGGAGGGAATGAGGAATATTCTTTCACTAATTGATTTTTTGGATATCATCATATCAGAATTGATATAGCAGACGGGCACAAGACTACATTTTATACTGAATGGGGCTCATTTCAGTACATAGTTATGCCCTTTGGTCTGAAGAACGCACCTGCCATTTTCTCGAGAGTAGTTGTTGCTGCATTTAAGGATTTTATCCATAAAATTTTAGAAGTATATTTTGATGATTGGATAGTATTTGGGTTACTAAAGAACCATTATTCCAGCTTAAGACTAATGTTAGCGAAGTGTAGACAACATCAGATCTCCCTCAATTTGAAAAAAAGAATCTTATGTGTTCCCTATGGAATTCTACTGGGACACATTGTTTGTAAACAAGGACTCATGGTTGATCCAGCTAAGATCGCATTTATTGTGAATCTTCTAGCACCCAACTCAGTAAAATAGTTACGTACCACATTGGGACACACAGGCTACTATAGGAAGTTCATCAAAGGATATGCGCAGATCACTGCGCCTATGGAAAGATTGTTGAAGAAAGAAGCGAAGTTCATTTGCACTGAGGACTGTTAGAAAGGATTAGACACATTGAAAGAGAGGATGGTAGTTGCGCCTATATTAGTTTTTTCGGATTGGCATTGTGCTAGCTCAGCCAGGCGAGGGAGGAATTGACCATCCTATTGCATTCTCAAGCAGGAAGTTGTCCTCAGTAGAAAAGAATTATACCACAACAGAAAGAGAAGGTTTAGCTATGGTGTATGCATTGCAAAAGTCCAGACACTATTTGTTGGGTGCGCACTTCTATATGTTTACTGACCATTCAGCTTTGAAATATCTAGTCAATAAACTAGTGTTAGGGGGGAGAATCTATAGATGGTTGTTACTCTTTCAAGAGTATGATTTTGAAATCGTTGTTAAGCCACCTTAGGACCTGGCCACCTTTCCAGAATTGAGTCAGGCAAAGAACCTACCAACCTCGAAGATAGTCTACCAGATGCGCAGTTGTTTTCTATTCATATAGCATATGACTATTATAAGGATATTGAAGAATTCATGACCACAGGGTTGGAACCTACAGAGTTTACTGCACAACGGAAGAAACAACTGGTATTAAAGCAACAAACTTCACCATAATTGTAGGACAATTATACAAGCTAGGACCGGACGAAGTACTGCAAAGATGTGTTCTAAAACATGAGAAACCATTGATACTTGCTGAAGCACATTCATGGGTGTTTGGAGGCCACTACGCAGGAAGAGAAACTGTGCAAAAATTTTTAAGAGTGGGACTATGGTGGCCTACACTCCATAAGGATTCAAAGGAACATTGTCGTAGTTGCGATGTTTGCCAAAGAATAGGGAAACCATCTCGCAGAGATGAGATTCCATTGAGGCCACAACTGACATTGAAAGCATTTGATAAATGGGCTATTGATTTTGTGGGACCTATCAATCCACTAGGAAAGCGAATTGGTTCAAGATACATCATTACAACTACAGACTATCTAACAAGATGGGCAGAGGCAAAACCAGTAAAGGATTGTAGCACAGTTACTGCCGCACAGTTCATTTTTGAAAACATCCTCACAAGGTTTGGATGCCCAAAGATCCTAATGAGCAATCAAGGAACCCACTTCTTGAATAGAACTATTGAAACCCTGATTGAGGAATTTCAGATTTACCATCAGAAGAGCACACCGTATCATCCAGAGGCCAATGGTACTGTTGAATCTTTTAAAAAAGTGTTGGAAAATGTGCTGACTAAGGTATATAATACAAACAAGGATGATTGGGATCTGTGAATACCATATGTGTTATGGGAATATAGGACAACCTGTAAGAAGTTGATAGGTCATACACCTTTCAAGTTAGCATATGGTTAGGAAGCTGTGATGCCAATGTAATACATAGTACTAAGCTTGAGAATTGCAGCTTTCATAGGAATGACAGATGATGAGACAATGGAATAAAGGCTACTACACTTGGTTGGCTTAGAAGAATATCACTTCATTGTAGGCTTTCAACAACAAGTATAGAAAGATAGTGAAAAAGGATGGAAAGATCGCCACATCAAGTATAAGTCTTTTCAGGTAGGAGATCTTATTCTCCTCTATGAAAGTAAATTCATGAAGTTTCTTGGAAAATTTAAGATGCATTGGCTAGGGCCATATGTTGTCAAGCATGTTACTAATGGTGGCACAGTTCAGTTAGCCACATTAGCAGAAGAAAACCTACTAGGCCTTATTAATGGAAGTAGAACAAAACCCTATAGGGATAGTCCTACTTAGCTAGACCCTCATTGATCAAAAGCGAAGAAAATTTTAAGTGTCAAGTATAGTTGCAATTGGACACTAAAATTTGCACAGAGTCTGTACACAATTTTGTTGAAATGCGAAGTGCACGTCAGAAGTTGAATGCGAAGTGCACGTCGGAAGTTGTGATGCGAAGTGCACGTCGAAAGCTGTGACGCGAAGTATAAAGAGGATGCATAGCGGCGAAGTTAAATATCAAGGATCACAAGTGTGCAGAGGAACTTCGCAAAAATGTTTTGTCTGAGCCGTGAGCGCAGTTTGAAGGAACTAGCCATTAAAATGTTGGTCGAAAAAATAGTCGTTATACAGTGTTTTTGCCAATGGCCGCTTTTGCATTTAACACAAATTTAGCCGTTTTGATGCATTCAATGAAGGAAAGGACCAAGATCCTCGACGGATTTTGCCAATGGACACAACATTTAATATCTATCTAGTCATTTGTGGGCGTCCCTCAAGGTTAACTGCGCCTATAAATAGCGTTAAGTCCAGACTCACGAGCTTTACCGTAAGTTTTCATTTTTACCACAAGAACAGTTTTAGTTTTTACCAATGACTGCCGAGAAATATCAAGAGCATACAGACCAATTTCTAAGTAAATGTCTGAACAATCTACAGTCGAACAGGTTGTGAAGGACTTTAAACACTCTGGGTTTTTGGGGTTGATGAAAACACTTGTTAAGAAGTTTGTTCCAGAAAGGGGTTATGGGTCAAGAAGCTCTCCGTGCCACACAACAAATATGTAGTGAAAGGACAAGCAACCGATTAAGTATCTTGAGAAGTCGAAGGCAGGAGGAATGTCGAGTCTTGGACCTCCACTACCACCAGGGGATACGCCCATATACCTCACGCATGAGTATATTCCACTTAGAAGGCTTGACGCGCCAGTGGTTCACCTGTACAAGAATGAACAGTATGACATTCCTTTACCGTCGATTTCCATCCATGTGGCTATCCAAGAGAACTTACTCGGCAAGATAGTGGGATGTAAAATCACGAACCACGATCTCTTAGAGGGGAAGGACCCTAAAGAACCAAAATATCCTCAGTTCCAAGCTGACCAGTATATGTGTCGAAAGGAGGATGAGAAATCAGGAAAACCTATCATCGTCGCACAGGATTGGCTCAAGTTGTTGGTGTCATCTAGTTTGTTGCATCTCCTGCGTATACCCCATTTTGACAGAAGTCCCTAGTGTACTGCGGTGGTGCGTACTTTGCTGTCGTGCATGCACCAGGGTTATCTCTGGCTTGATCGCAGGATTGATATCAACATCGACCTAGTCTACATAATCACTCATATCAGTAAGCGAGGTGATGATGTTAAAGCGGAGTTTTTAGGAATGTCGAAGGAAAAAGATCTTTCCAAACAAATGAAGGGAGAATATAAGCTAGTCAAGGGGAATCGGGGCTATGTCATAGATGAAATTGAAGACACAGCTATACGGTTCACCATCCAGTTGCTCGCAGGAAAATTTTTGCAGAAATGTAGACCGGCGGAGGTGCTGACCGCAACAGTTCTTCTCGCTGCGAAGGCCAAGGATGGGCACCCATACAATTTGGTAGTCTATTTACTGAATGAGTTCCTGGACGATGTCAACAAACTCAGGAGACTGGAAGCGTATTTCACTATACTTGGATGCTTATATTAATTTCTTTTGTAGGCTGGAAGGAGCCACTATACTAGAACAACCTTCCAATGATAACGGGAGATTGTCGAGCGGTGAAGTATGCTAACATGTGGGAAAACGCGCGACCTGAAAGACAACACGTAAACAATGAACAAATGCACACTTACTATGTCCAATTGTGTGACGTGATACGACGCACTCCATGCATTTAAAAAGACATGACAACCATGTATCTCCAAAGTATGTTATTCAAGGCTGACTTGCACTCTATCTACATTCAACCAAGGGCCGAGAAGCATAACCTAGAGTGGTTCCCAATGGATTACGAGTTGGATGCACAGAGGATCGAGCTCGCCATGGAAGACTGGCCAGCAGAGTGGAAGGTTGATGCACCATTAGAAATCCATACCACATCGGATGAAATCAAAGCTAAAGATACACCAGATGAAGAGGCAACAGGAAAAGACACTATTGAATTACAAACAAGGGAAAAAAGAATGAACCCTGAAAGTTCGACACTAGAAAAAGGACAAAGGAAGAAGCATAAGGTGACCAAGACTCCGCCAGAGCCGCAGCTACATGACGATGACTACGATTGCATTGCACTGCATGTAGGCGAGCATCTAGAGGAGGCACTCGCTATAAAAGACAGCAAGAGCGAAGAAGCTCAAGCATGGCTAAACCAGAATCTCGCAGAGCTCAAGATTATGGTTACAAAGATAGAACAATTCCAGCAGGACTTGGTTCGAGAGTCTGACTCTGAAGGGAGGACGGGTGAATCCAGTCAAAGAAAGAGAAGGCCACCTGCCTTGACAATGAAACCCTGCCTAGTTAGAATGCAATCGATCAACATCATTTTCCCGAATGATGAGTTAACTAAAGGTGCGAAGAGGTTGGAGCACCTCGACATTAACGTTGGCATGATACCTCTTGAGGGGTTGCATAATCTACATCTGCAGATTGTAGAAGAGATAAGATATAGAGACATAATCTCTTACAACCATAACTTACATTTAGAAGAGAGCTACAAAGAGCTGACAAAGGTATGTGCACAGAAAACTAGAGAACTAGCTAAAGCGCAGGAGAAGCGAAGAAGGATGGAAGAGACAGTTGCTACAGTGTGTGTGCAGATACCATAATGCAAAGCGCAACCGAAGTTAGAAGATACAATAGTTTAGATTGGCAAGGTGGTCAGCAATCTTAAAGAAGAGATGGTGGATATGGATATCTCCCACAAGTGTTAACACCCAAAAAGTGCTCACCATCTCATCTCCATCATTACATGACTATTTGTCTATATTTCCTGCCATATTTTCCTACAAAACCTTAAAAAACCATTAAAAAGCCACCAAAAGGCCAAAAAACCCCCTTTCCCCCCAAAAAATAATTTAAATTTCCTCAAAAGATAGCGAAAAACCTCTAAAAGATCCATAAATTCCCAAAAATCAAATAAAAGGGAATAAAAAATATAAAAAAAGAGGAAAAAGAGGGAAAAAGGAAGCAAAAACCCTATACAATTGACCTAAACCATATGGTGCCAAAAACCATGGGTCAACACTCCACCACTAAAAACCTATAATTAGGTGATGGTGGCTCCCCATTTCAGATCCACAATCTTCCCTATCCTCACTCTGCCAAAATCACTCTTGAAACCCTAGCTTACTATTTGAGCTAGTTTTTCCCATTTGAGTGCCCCTTTGGCCCATTATTCAAACACCTTGGAGAAGGAGAAGGAACCCATTGGAGCACGGAATAATCCCTATAGGACTACTGCAAGAGCTCCACCAACCTCAACACTTGAGGTAAATTTAATACAAAAGGAAAATATTTATTATCTTGTCATGTCTTTTTATTTTTGTTAATGCTCATGCTAGGTTAAATTTCATACTGTTTTACTGCTTTAATTTACTGTTTATTGAACTGCTACTAAGGAGGCCCTTCTCCTTAGTAGGTGCTCATTTGCACAAGCTAGGGTGAAAACCCTAGCTACAACAAGGAAGAAGTTGCTAACCTCGCAACTCAGAAGCCACCTAGTACCTCGCCAAGTATGGGAGAAGTAAGAATCGCAGCACTAAGGGCTTCAGTAGAGAGTATCTCTGCCGAAATAGAAAAATGCCAAGACTTGTTGGAAGAAGCTACTAAGGTATGGGCTACACTACAGGGGGATCCTGCCCTGCAACAAATTCAAGATGACTTGCATCAACAACAGGAAGATTTGGACTTTGTGAAATCAGCCATGAAAACCTTGAATCCTAGGGAGAAAATCCAGAAGTTCGCAGAAGTCAAGGACTTGAAAAGAGAACTGAAAGTTCTAAGGGACAAGGAGGTTGACACTGTAGCAAGGTTACATCCAATGCAGGAAGAGGCGCTCACCCTCACTGACGAAATCGAAGAAAAATTACAGGAACTCCACACCACAGAGAAGATAGTAAAGGAGTATGCTTAGGAAGACGTCTTAGAGGAGATGTTGGAAACTGTTAAGGACTTCGAGTAGGAAACAAAGGAAGCAGTTGCGAAGATGAGCACAACTCTTCAGGAATTCACTGGAAAATTGATTCCTCCAAAGGACGTGCAGGCAGAGAAAAATGGATCAGAGATGATCCACGAGTAAGTGTTAGGGGCATGTTGGGCGTGGCCCAAGTTGGCACAATTTTGGGTGAAGCGAAGTCCAAGTAATCACTGTGGGAAAGCGAAGTCCAAGATTGGCGCAGTTTTGATGATGCACAGTGCTGGCACAGCAGTTATTTTTGGCAGCGAAGTACAAGCAAAGCGATGTCCAGCAGTGACCTATTTTGGGTAAGCCAGTCCGCAGAGTCCCAGGAGCAGGGTAAGGAGCGGTGCAGAATTGGAAGAAAGCAACTTGTCGCCTTAGTACAGATAGCACTAAGACATCCAGAGTGGAAGAAACCATTAGAAGCACAATGGCGGACCAATAGCGACAGATGAAGCAAAGCAACAGAAAGGGACGTGCCAGAACGCAGTCGGAGCTTTGCAGTCAGAGCTACGGCTGTCAGAAGAGGCGTTAGAGCCAGGAACGGTGCAGAAAGGTGGTCGAAGGCAAGTGAAGCAGCTGTCGTCTACGACAGGATGAGTTAGCGGGGTAACCGCGCCACTTTTGGGGAATTTTTGGTACTATACGGTTTTGGCCCACAATCATTGTAAAGATGTGACGTTCGGGCACAATCTATAAAATGGGCAATTTTGTAAGGCAAAGGTTGGTATTATTTTTTATCTCTCATGGTCTTTTTGAAAGACTAAGTATTGTAAAAAGGTTCTGCAGTTGAGTGTTGTTGGAGCATAGGCTGCAGCTATGGAAAAACTGCCAATTTTGAGAAGAAAGCACTAAGGCTGCAGCTGTGTGCGCAGCAGAACTGTGTAAGACCCATCTAAAGATAATATAGTCCTGTGGACGTAGATTCCCTCCTGGAGGTAAACGACCAAATTCTAGTTGTCGTGGTGATGCTTTATGTGATTGCATTTCTTTGCTTTACTGTCTCTATTTCCATGAATGTTTTGCTATCTTTATGAATGCGTATGAAGAGTAAATCCTTGAAGCTCCCTTAGAAGTGTACATGTGCATTGTCGAATGAGTCTGTGAGAACATTTCCATGGTAGCGCTTAAGGAGTGTGTTACTGCGCTGTGGTGCGAGGGCAGGGACGATACATAGTGTATCGGATGTAGCGAGAAAACGCCTCGTGCATAGGTGCGAAGATACCGTGCAGCTAGGCTAGGAAGAGTGAGTCCCGACGCTGTGGTGTTGTGAGGCCTGTGGGAGAGTAAGGCGCCCTGCTCTGAAGTTACTCACAAGAAGGGAAGAGAGAATACTGTAGTCTCCACGCCACCTAGGCTAAGGAAACCTGATTCCTTAGCCCCCCCATAGCCACTTCGGTGAGACCTCGGGCTCCTGCGCATGCCGTTGCCTAAAGGGCCAGTGTGCCAAGGGGTGTTTGTTGTTGCGCCTCTTGAAAACCCGGGTCTGTCAAAAAGAAGGCAACAAATGGTTTCGTTTCCCTGAGACTTGTTATTCCAGCGACGTGCGAGATTGATGCGAAACCTAGAGAAAAAGGGAGCCAACAAATGGTTCCGTTGCCTTGAGACTTGTTATTCCGGCGATGTGTGAGATTGATGTGAAACCTAGAGAAAAAGGGAGCCAACAAATGGTTTTGTTGCCTTGAGAATTGTTATTCCGGCGACGTGTGAGATTGATGCGAAACCTAGAGAAAAAGGGAGCCAAAAAATGGTTCCATTGCCTTGAGACTTGTTATTCCGGCAACGTGCGAGATTGATGTGAAACCTAGAGAAAAAGGGAGCTAACAAATGGTTCCGCCGCCGGCTTTAACTTTATTATTTTGAAGGAAATATGGTGCTGGAATCCTACAGCTAAAGAAATTCAAGACTGGTTTGATTCAAATGCTAGAGAGTTCGCTGAACGTGAAAATAGGAGCCCTAGGCTTCAGACAGAGGATTGGATGCAGAAGCATATTTATACTGACCTTCATGAAATCTTCTTTGTAACATTTGCAATCGAGTTGCATGAGTGGGTATCCAAGCTAGCACATATCGGACCCACTGTGCATGTTGATCGACCTATTGTTTGGACGCCTGAGTTGGTTAGCACTGTGAAGCGGGTAGATAATCCTGTGTCCCGCGTAGTAGACTTTTGGTTGAACAATCTGCTGGAAGGCTTCATCACCAAGTTTGCAGTAGATACGAGAAAGAGCTTCAGCGAGGCTGAAAGGAGCTTCTTCAAAGCATACAGGGGTAAGTTCTTAAATTATCTGAACTTGTGGATTAAAATGCTCTTATATGAAAAAGGAAAACTATGCATAGCTTCTGATGAATAGCATAGACAAGTAATGTCTGCAGATTCTGATAGTGATCTTGAAGTTATTGGTTGCACTCGTAGCGAAAAATGGTATAAAGTAGGCCTCGACTAGCATCCCTTTGAGCCTATCCCAGAAGATAGTCGAGCTCATAGAGTGAGCCATATAGAGAGACAAGGGAGTGCTCATATCCCTTATTCCCCCTTTACACTGCAAAAGCCAGATGGGGCTCAACATAACCTTGCAGTAACACCCTCTAGTAGCCTGCACGGTACTTCTAGTACCTCAGCCCCACCTTTGTTTAACCATCCCGGAGGCAGTGCCACAACACATCCACATCAACCTAGCGCAAGAAGGATGGGTGATGACATGAAGTTACCAACCTTTAGAGGAACAGGGCTAGAAGACCCTGAGCAACACTGGTTTCTATGTGAAGCCATTTGGACGATTAAGAAAATTAATGATGATGATGTTAAGTTGGTTCAGTTAGCAACCACATTAAGAGAGAGAGCCTTAACTTGGTTTATGAAATACTCAGTAGCATAGAATAGGACGCTTGCTGATGTAAGAAGTGCTATGATTAAAGAATTCAAGAAGCCTAAATCAGAATCATAGTGCATAACAGAACTCAAATACATAAAATAGTTACCTACAGAATCAGTATGGGACTTTGACCAGAAGTTCAAAGCCTTGATAGATCAAGTAAGCTTTGAGTTTGCACCGCAGTAGCATAAGGAATGGTTCATTGCTGCGCTGCTTCCTCATATTAGACTTCCTCTTATGCAACAGAATCTCACTACTCAAGAACAAGCTCTAGAGATGGCTATGAAACTAGAAGCTTCACCAATTGCTGGAACAAGCAACGATGTTGCGCAATTGTAGAACCAACTAGCAAACCTAACTTTGCAAGTGCATGATATTAAGAAAGGAATGGATGTTAAAGAAGAAATTTGGTGTACAAAGTGTAGAGCACAAGGACATTCAAAGGACCATTGTCCTGTTTTCATAGACTATATTGCAACTGGAGCACCTAACCCTTTACCATAGGCTCAGGGGCCTTGGTGTGAAATCTGTAGAACTAGAGGTCATAGACCACAAGAGTGTCACTTGTTACATAAATATGTACAAACTCCAAAGAATCTATATTGTAATTTCTGTAAATCAGTAGGCCATGAAGAGAACAATTGCAGAGCATATGACCTTATGATAGAAAGAAAACACGATGTTTATACAGTACAGTCAGAACCACAAGGACCCACAACAGATCCGCAGTATGACCCAGCTCGTGAAGGCCGAGGAGGAAATTATAGGGGCCAAGGGCGCGCAACAGGTTTTGGTCGTGGAAGAGGACAGATCACTTGCTATAACTGTGGAGCTCTAGGCCATTATGCAAGGGATTGCCAAAACCCTACAACCATCTGCAGATACTGTAAATATTACGATCATGTCATTGAAGAATGTCCTCAGTTGATGGCCAAGATGCAAGAAAAGAAGCCACAGGTTAACCAGAATATTCAGTTGATTACAGCAGAAAAAAGAGAACCAGACCCCACAGTTAATATAGTGATGTGCAGTGGTGTAAACGCTGGTGCGCCGGAGTCAGGAATTGGAAAGCCAGTGATGTAATGGGTGCGTCGCGCTAATATTAAACCATCCCCGCTTGACCTCCAGAAGAAAAAAGAAGAATTCAAGCAAGCTCAGAGGTATTTCTCAGATCCGCGAGCTTCAAGTTCTGTCGCAATTCTGCATAATGATATCAGGCTGCATGTGCCACGTCGAGAGAACTTGGTACAAGAGCAGGCCACTACATCTGGAAGGCCTGATGAGGAGGATACACTAGGCAGTGTTCATGCCTTCCTCAGAAGCTGCTTAAAGTTGTTGTGCAATGAAAAAGCAACTATAGAACTCCAACACCTATTGGATCAGTGTCAACAATCTGCTTCGATGAATACACCGCAGCGTGCTGTTCATCAGATCGGGAGTCATTCTAAAACTGCAAGAGAGATGAGACTTACAGCGCAGATTGGAGCATTTGAAATGGATGAAGTCATTTTGGATTTAGGCTCAGAAGTTAATGTTCTCACCATGTAGACATGGGAACAGATGGGTAGCCCTCAACTTAGTAGATATCCTATCCATCTAAGACTAGCAAATCAGCAAAGAGTTTCCCCATTGGGCAGATTACCCAATGTACCCATTGATATTGAGGGTGTAAGAAGTTCTGCAGACTTTGAAGTAATCCAAATTCTAGATGACAGTAGACCTTACCCAACACTTTTAGGCATATACTGGGCATATGATAATCTGGCTGTCATTAATTTGAAGAAAAGACAGATGACTTTTGAGGATGACCAGATTAGGGTCATTTCACCACTTGATCCCCTTCAAGGACCACGATATATTGAACCCATTCGAGTAGAAGAAGAAGTGCACCACATGGAAAGTTTGTATCAGATGACTGCTAGTCATAATGATTATGTCAATCCCACAGCAGAGGCCATATCAGCTGGCGATGCGATAGCTCGTGCGCATCAGATTCAGAAGCAGGACTGGAAAACTGGCAGAATCACTTACATGAGGTTTATGCAAGGCGTTGCGCCATGATGACTAAATCCATTCGATGGATTGGCACAGAACTGAATAACACTCCAAACTTTGATGGTTTAACTAGAGTAAGTTAATTCATACATGCATATGAACAAGAAATCCCAGATAAGCAGCGCATACAAGCATTGGATGTATCACTGCGCGCAACACCCGCAAGATGGTGGGGTGCGCATAAAGAAAATATCGACACATGGCAAGACTTTCGCAGCTTGATACTGCACAGATTTCAAGAGACCACAACAGGAGTTTTGCGCAAATATGATGGACAGAGTGACCCCAGGTCACACGTTGAAGCATGTATTCAACAATGGTCATATATTCCAGAAGACGAGTGGATTCACCTATTCATCCACACGTTGGATATAGTTCCAAGGAACTGGTACACTGAAACAGAATTACGCAGAGGCACTATCACTTGGCCTCTTATGATTGAAAATTTTCAACTCACTTTCAGCTTTGAGTCAGAACATCAAAGCATCGATCAGGCTTTAAAGTGTATTAGAAAGAAGGTATTTGGACAATGTCCATTACCAGAGTATTCTCAACCAGATTGGGCTGTCCAGATGGAACATGCCCTAGAATGCTATAATTTCACCACTGGAGAAGAGGATGATGATCCTCGCAACATCAATATTCCAGAGTCAGAAGGGATGCGCAAAGTCGAAGGCCCTCATCTCGATATTCCTGCCATTACAGAACACATCAAGCTCAAGAAGATTAACATCGGTATAGAAGCCGAACCCAAGGTTGCCTCTATAGGAGATTATTGGGATGATGAAATTGTTGGCCATATTGCAGATTTACTACATGAGTACCAGGATATCTTTCCTACCAAGTTTACATAAATTAAAGGCATCCTAGGAGACTTAGGAGTTATGCACATACCTTTGAAAGCCGACGCTAAGCCAGTAAAACAGCGCCCATACAGGTTAAACCCGCGATATAAAGAAAAGGTCAGAGAAGAAATTGATAAGATGCTCGCAGTTGGTATCATTGAGCCAGTAGAGGAAAGTGATTGGATTAGTCCTATGATCATACAAGAGAAAAAGACAAAAGGTGAAATAAGAATCTGCGTGGACCTATGCAAGCTCAATGACGCATCAGTGCATGATCCATTTCCTACGCCATTTATAGACGAAGTGCTTGACAATGTTGGAGGACAAGAGGCTTACTCCTTCACTGATGTATTTTCAGGATACCACCAGATCAGAATCCTTCCAGAAGACCACCATAAGACCACTTTTGCGACTGAATGGGGCTCATTCCAGTATACGGTAATGCCCTTTGGTATTAAAAATGTTCCTTCTATTTTCTCGAGAGTTGTTGTTGTTGTTTTCAAAGAATTTATTCATAAGTTTCTAGAAGTCTATTTTGATGACTGGACTGTGTTTGGTTTACTAAAAAACCACATAGGGAATCTAAGGATGATGTTAGAAAAATGCAGACAGTATCAGATTTCTCTTAACTTGAAAAAATGTATCTTCTGTGCTCCTTTTGGTATTTTGTTGGGTCACATTGTGTGCAGACAAGGACTCATGATGGATCTTGTGAAGGTTTCCATCATTGCTAACTTGCCTGCGCCCAACTCAATCAAACAATTGCGCATTACATTCGGACATACATCATACTGTAGGAAATTTATCAAGGGTTATGCAAAGATCACTGCGCCTATGGAAAGATTGTTGAAAAATGATTCAAAATTCCAATGGACAGAAGAATTCCAACAAAGCTTGGACACACTTAAAGAAAAGATGGTCACAACACCTATTCTAGTTTTCCCAGACTAGAGAAAACCATTTCATGTTCATTTAGATGCTTCTTCCATAGCATTGGGTGTTGTACTGACACAACCGGGAGAAGGAGGTATTGACATCTCATTGCTTACTCTAGCAGAAAGCTGTCCACAGCTGAGAAGAACTACACCACTACAAAAAGAGAAGGACTAGCTATGGTGTATGCCTTATAGAAGTTCAGACACTATCTATTGGGTGCTCATTTTAAAATGTACACTGACCATTCTTCCTTGAAGTACTTGGTCAATAAGCCAGTGTTAGGGGGAAGAATTTGCAGATGGCTAATCCTCTTCCAGAAGTATGATTTTGAGATTATTGTGAAGCCAGGTAGATTGAATGCAGGACCTGACCATTTATCTAGGATAGAGTTAGGGGAGGAACCTACAGATTTGGAGGATAATCTGCCTGATGTGCAACTATTTTCTATTCAAGCAGCAGACGAATATTATTCCGATATTCTTGAGTTTCTCACCACAGGGAAAGCGCCAGTTGAGTTCACAATACAGTAGAAGAAACAACTTGTTGTCAAATACGTAGACTTCACTTTGATAGCAGGCCAACTCTATAAGTTGGGCTTTGATGAAGTCTTGCGCAGATGCATTTTACCACATGAGAAGAACTCCATAATCGCAGAAGCGCACTCAGGAACCGCAGGAGGCCATTTCGCAGGAAATCCCACTGTGCAGAAGATCTTAGCCGCAGGTCTTTGGTGGCCAACATTGCACAAGGATACTAAGGAATTCTGAAAGTGTTGCGATGTGTGTCAGCGAACAGGAAAACCTTCAAGAAGAGATGAAATGTCGCTAAGACCCCAGATAACAGCGCGTGCTTTTGACAAATGGGCCATTGATTTCATGGGACCTATCATCCCACCACGAAAGAGAACCGGCACAAGATACATCATAACCGCCACTGAATGCCTCACCAGATGGGCTGAGGCGAAGCCAGTTAAGAATTGCGATGCTATCACTGTCGTGCAATTCATTTTTGAGAACATTGTCACTAGATTTGGATGTCCACTCATTCTAATGAGTGATCAGGGCACACATTTCCTGAACGAGACTATAGAGGCCCTTACTGAAGAATTCCACATTAGTCACCACAAGAGTACACACTACCACCCTCAAGCTAATGGTACGGTGGAGGCATTCAATAAGATTATGGAGAATGCCCTGACCAAGATTTGTAACCAACAAAGAGATGATTGGGACCTTAGAGTCACAACTGTGTTATGGGATTACAGAACCGCATGCAAGAAATTAATAGGTCACACACCTTTCAGTTTGGTGTATGGACAAGAAGCAGTCACACCCATGGAATACATTGTTCCCAGTCTTAGAATTGCTCAAATTACAGAAATGGCAGATACTGATACTATGAGTGAAAGGCCGTCACAATTGGTTTCCTTAGAAGAAGACAGGCTTTTAGTTGGATTCCATCAACAAGTGAAGAAGGCGAGACAGAAGGCTTGGCATGACAGGCATATTAAGAATAATGTCTTTTAGGAAGGAGACTTGGTACTCCTCTATGATAGTAAATTCATCAAGTTTCCAGGCAAGTTTCATGTACATTGGTTAGGCCCTTTTCAAGTAATGAAGATAACTGAAGGTGGAGCAGTTCAGCTGGCGAAGCTTAATGGCGAGTTGCTGCCCACAATGGTCAACGGGAGTCGGCTCAAAATTTATCACGACAGCCACTCCACCCTGTCGACTTGATCAGTTGCTAAAGTCGTGTAGATGTCCAGTGTAGTTGAAAGAGGCATCGCACTTATCACAGTCTACATGGAAGTCGCGAGACATGTTTCAGTCTATGGCTTCTTGTGCAGTTCCTCGAAGCATCTGCGCACTCAATAAAGCCTGTTCCGAGCAAAGAAGCTAAGTCCTTGGAAGGCTTAGCCAAAATGAGAAAGATGAGCGAAGTCCGCAAAGTCCAGCAAGAACTGCACAGGCTCAGAAAAAAAGATGCTACTCTCGCCAACATCATTCATCCGTTTATGGATGAGTATGCTAAACTTGCTGCCCAAGCAGAGGCCAAGGTCAAAGCATTTGCTGAGTCCCAAGAGTTGGTCGATGCTGTAGAAGGAGAAGAAGCTACTACAGACCTGGTGCAGATAGCCATGGAATGCGTGGAAGACATGGACTCCTCTATTGCGCAGTGGAAGCAAGCCTTCGCTGCAACCCAAGCCAAGGCAGATGAACAACTAAAGCGACCGTAAGCTAGTGCGAGTGACTCGAGGGTGAGCCACAAGTAAGTGTTAGGGGCCTGTTGGAGCATAGGTCGCAGCTATGGCAAAGCTGCATATTTTGAGAAGAAAGCACTAAGTTTTGAAGGAAAAGTGCTAATTTCGAGGAAAAGCACCATTTTTGGCAAAAATGAACAGTGCGCGGTACAGTGCCAGATGGACGAGCTCACCGCAGATTACGGGCCAAAAATCACGATGCTCGCATGCACGTCAAGGGAAAGAGTAAATAAGGTGGCCGAGTAGAAATCTCAACCACCACAATAGATGAAGCGACGGAAGAGGGCTCAGCTACCCTCATTAAGGCAAAGTACAGGAGTTATGGTTGCTCGGACCAAGGAAGAGCAACGGGCCGAAGCATTGAAGACGAAGGACAAAGAGCAAAGAACGATGAAGCGGCGCCCATACCCGCGATCTGTGCCTGAAATCGCAGAGCTTGCAGGAAGCTGCGATGTGACTGCAAGAGGCGCCTACGGTACACCTAGCCGTGTCAGCGGTTAGGGTTTTTGGGGATCACTGTTGGGGAAAGGACCACAGTTTTGTAAAGGTGCGACCCTCAGGGACACCTATATATATGCATAATTGTAAAGGGAAAAAGGTTAGAAGGTTACACAGATAGTTTAAGCTGATGTCTGAGTCTTTTTTATTGCTATATTTTGTAAAGCTGTTAAGGGTCATTGTATGGATGTAAGAAGGCCGCGATATTGCAGGAAACCGGTTGGCGTAAAGGCCATTGTATGTAACGACCAGTCACAAGAGGACTGTTAGGGGAATGTAATTGTATGTATGTCTGTCATGTCCCAAATTTGGAATTGGGTCACAATGGCCTAATCACATTAGCCATATTCATTAGAGTTTTTAAAATTGATGTTAAGGGTCAAATAATTGCCAAGGAGGAAAATTACTAGTTTCCTAAGTTTGGGGTGGAAGCTTTGGGATTTGGAATAAGGGGGATAATAAATGATGTTTAGACATTAGAAGGGTTCAAATATTTAATAAATAGAGTGAATAAATAAATTCAAGAGAAATCCTAGGTGGCAAATGGTTTTGGAGACATATGGAGGATGTGGGACCCACACTAGCTTGATTTTTCATAATACATGGTATCTCTCTTTTGCAAATTCGAATTAATGGGAATGTGAACACTCTTGGATGAGTTGGTAAGTCATAACACATTTCATTTAGCATCTTAGGTCGAATTGGGAAGGATTGGTAACCTCCATGGAAGATAAAGAGTCAAAGTGGAAGTTTGTGGACACTTGGGCTAGATTCCCTAGCCCCTATGACACCAATGATGGAGCATCTATGACAACTATGACAAATTGCAGACCTGACCTCTGACATATTACCACTATGACATGTCAGCCCCAAAAATAGGCTCAAGGAAGGCGAATTTGGGAGTTGGATAAGCCAAAGAGACTCAAAATCGAATTTGGGAGAAGATGGAAGGTTGGAACTAGGAGACAAGTGGCAAATGTGGAATATTTCCTAAATGGAAATCTATTGAATCTATTGAGAGGATTTCGACCCTTAGAAGGATAATGTTGGTTATAAAATGTAGAAATGAAGTATGAGAATGGATTTTAATCATTTTTATAATTTGCAATTGCATTTGTGAAGAGGGAGAGCTAGTGGATGACTAGTTTCTTGCCTTAGCCAATTTCGAGGGTGAAAGATTCCCATCCAAGTTGGTAATTGGAAAGGCCATTCAGACCTTTCATTTGGAGCTTTAATGGAGTATTTATTTGCAGGTGTAAGCTATATGGCAGCTCATGGTTTCTTCTATTGCAGCTCACTCCTTCAACCATTTCCAGTTTTGATGGCATATTCTTGATCCTTGAGGGAGGGAGTTTTTGGTGAGCTATTGTACTCTTTGGGGAAGCTTTTAATGCCCCATTTCTTTTGTAATATGAAATAAATACTCTGTTCTTCATCTGCAAAAAGTTTCAGGTCGAAATTCCAAGTAGAAATGTATAAATCTCATTTTTAATGGAAGAACAATGCCATTTCCCCACTACCTTGTTGTGAGCCAATGTATTGATGATGATTTCGAATGAATGGATGATTCTATGATATAGTTGTGATCAATATACTGCCATGGATGTATTCTAAAAGTTTCATGTACTGTACTTGAGCATTTGAATCATTTTTACTCAGTTTAGTTGTATTGGGAGGTGAAATAGTGCCATTCCCCCAAGGGTCGAATTGGGGATTTTTGCAGTTGAATGGGAGAGGGTGAGAACAGTTGTAATAATCCATTAATGGTGCATATGATTAATAAAATACTTAACACATTACATACCTCTGTTCATAAATTTGAGTGGGTTTGGAGGCATTTGGGAAGCCATTTTCAGTACTTACCCCAGGGGGATTTGAACCCCAAATTACTAGTAAAATTGCATAATTGGTCCAGAATCTTAAGAGAGTTTGCAGAGGTATTTTGGTGGACATATGTCATCCATAAACATCATATTCAAGTTCTAATATCATTCATACACCTTACTTGAATATTTGAAGGCATTTGGAGTCAATTTGAGACCTAGAGACCAATACTAGTCAAAGGAAAATCACTAGTAAAGTTACCTACATTGATCATAATTGAAAGAGGATTTGCGGAAGTATTTTAAAGGTCCAAAGGCATCCCCAAAACACATATTTATGTTCTAATATCATTCATATACATTCTCAGAAGATTTGGGATCATTTGGGGCAAATTTGGGACCTAGAGATCAAAACTAGTCAAAGGTCGAACTAGGAAAAAAAAGTGGAAAATTGCAATTTTAATCAAATTCCTAATAAGGGAAATTACAGTGGTATCAGAGCATGGTCCTTGCACCTGTGTATTAGGTACATACATTTAAGAATAATTGGCAGCCATGTCTTACTATTATGATGAATCCTATGAGTATAATTCTTATGAGGAATATGCAGATGCTTATGAGCAATATGAAGCAGAATGTGAATGGTATGAGGAAGAGGTGCCATCATGCAACACTTCTTACAATTTCAAGACAAATTAAGATTATTCTTATGACTTTAAATCTGATTAATATGAGTGTGTCACACCAACCAAGGATAATTCTATGAGTGAGTTCCAAAGATGGAGAGCAAAATATAAAACCTTGCCCCAACAATATCACAAATATCAAGAATATCTTGCTTTTAGCAAAAATACACAAAATACCATGTATTTTGAGTACTATGTTGAACATGTTTTTGAAAATAGGCCCAAAAATGAAGACGTGGAGTTAGTGAAGAAAGGTTTATGCCCTTGTAAAAATCCTTGGAGCGAGTATCATATATGTGTGCATGAAATGATGTCCTCCTTGAGGAGAGCTTTTGAGATTTATTCAAGAAGAGATTCCAAATATATTGATCCTAAGGAAAACAAGGGGCAAAATGCATCAGCTTGCTTTAAGGAGCAAAAGGAAGAGACATCACAAGAGCATGAAGAAGATTCTATTGAAAATATGGAAGATCATTTCGAGACACCTTCTAGCTTAGACATGAACCAAATAGCATCTACTGATGGATGCTTAAACTATGAAGGAGTACCTACTGATGGATGCTCACACCTCTATGTTGGTGACATAGAGATCACTTTTGAAAGTGTTTCTACAAGTACAAGTTTCATTAAGCATGATAATTAAGACCTTGTAGCAGTTAAAGAAGAACCAAGATCAACTTCTCCATCACCACTTGAGCTTCATGAAATTGGTCCAAGCAAAATTGAAGAAGATGAGGAGGTTCATTTGCAAGAGCCTCATTTTCTTGAAGGGACCTTAAAGATGAATGAAAATAAGATCCAAGAGTCCCTCAGCATTCTCCATGACACTCAAGCATTGGTTTCAAATTCTTGTTGGAGAGCTACTTCATTGGAGGAAACATCCTTCCTTGAAGACATGGAGAAGATTCAAAGAGCAATGTGCCACATCAAAGGTAATTTCATGTCTTTGCTTTTTGATAGAAACCATTTGTTTGAGCTTAATGAATTGTTACATGATGCATACTTGAATAATAATGAGGATATTCATAAGCTCACAATTCAAAATGAGCAACTTCTTGAAAAGTTGCAAGATACTTGTTTTTCTTCCTATGTTTCAGATTGTCAAATGGTAGATTGTTTGGAGGATTCTCATGACATGGTGGATCATGAGAAATGTGAAAATTTGAATGTTCTTGATGTGTTTGAAGATGAATTTGAAGAGATCCAAACACTTGATGTGGTGGAAGAGGAATTTGAATTGCCTCTTGATGAAGGTTATGCAATTTTTAAAGAAGAGCATGATTCCTCTACATTGGAACCAAACTATGACAAAGAGTTTACACTTTTGAAGGAGCTGCATGATACTACCCATATGGATCCTTCCCATGATGAAACTTCTGTACTTTTTGATCATTTGGGTGATTTGGTTCATTCTCCTACATCCTACAATTCCATGTTTTGCAACATTAGTCTCAATGAAGTATGGGTGAAAGGGTTCTTTTTTATGGTGCCACATGAGGAGTATGGAACTCCTAGATTTACTTTTTATGATGATATGGTTGGAGCACATTCTTATTCACATTTGCAGCAACAATATTTGTCACTTTATGATGATGCAAATCTACATGGATGCACCTATGATATGCATTTGAGTCACTTGAAGACTCATGGTTTTTCTTGCTCAACATTTGATTCATTTGATGTTGGAGGAACTTCATCCAACACTTGGGAGAATAGATTTATGATTGGAGAACATTTTTGTTGGCAGCCACATACTTTGTTATATTTTTATGATTCTCACATTCATGGATGTATGGGTGAGACTTCTTTGAGTCATTTGAAGTCTCCTTGTTTTTTCTGCTCATTATTTGGTTCAGATTTTAGTGGAGATTCTTCATTCACTTCTTGGATGAAAGAATACATGGCTGAATATGTTGATGCATATCACATCCTTTTGGAGCAGCATTATAGGACATGGGATCCTCACCTATGTCATTGGAGCAGATTTGATTGGTCACTTGAAGCTTGTATGCACTTGGAAAATGGTGGTCTACTTACTTGGAGGTATAAGCACTTTCATGACTCTTTGATGAAGCATATCCTTGATGTACATTTTCATTATGTTTTTATGTACTTTGATGATATATATTTGGTACTCATGATGTTTGGAAGAATGCATACAAGAAAATGGGATCCAGGAATCCTCTTATCTTATGGTGTAGGTTGGAAAGCACTCTTAATTGTTGGGGTGCAATACAAGCAATGGGACCCTGGAATAATTTTTGTCTCATTGGTTTCATTTTGGGGGGGGAAGCAAGCAGTATGGGAGATGGATTCCCCACTTAATAAAGTGATTTTAATCAGATTAGTGCAGCAGCAAGCATGGTGGTTCCTCTCTAAAATATTCATGGAAACTCAAATACTCAAGGTTTGGCAATTCAATGGCAACTTCAAAGAATTATACAGAAAGCAGGTTTTTCAACACCCATGTTTGAAATTGCTTGAGGACAAGAAATATTGGGAAGGGAGGATTTGTCATGTCCCAAATTTGGAATTGGGTCACAATGGCCTAATCACATTAGCCATATTCATTAGAGTTTTTAAAATTGATGTTAAGGGTCAAATAATTGCCAAGGAGGAAAATTACTAGTTTCCTAGGTTTGGGGTGGAAGCTTTGGGATTTGGAATAAGGGGGATAATAAATGATGTTTAGACATTAGAAGGGTTCAAATATTTAATAAATAGAGTGAATAAATAAATTCAAGAGAAATCCTAGGTGACAAATGGTTTTGGAGACATATGGAGGATGTGGGACCCACACTAGCTTGATTTTTCATAATACATGGTATCTCTTTTTTGCAAATTTGAATTAATGGGAATGTGAACACTCTTGGATGAGTTGGTAAGTAATAAAACATGTCATTTAGCATCTTAGGTCGAATTGGGAAGGATTGGTAACCTCCATGGAAGATAAAAAGTCAAAGTGGAAGTTTGTGGACACTTGGGCTAGATTCCCTAGCCCCTCTGACACCAATGATGGAGCATCTATGACAACTATGACAAATTGAAGACCTGACCTCTGACATCTGACCACTATGACATGTCAGCCCCAAAAATAGGCTCAAGGAAGGCGAATTTGGGAGTTGGAGAAGCCAAAGAGACTCAAAATTGAATTTGGGAGAAGATGGAAGGTTGGAACTAGGAGACAAGTGGCAAATGTGGAATATTTTCTAAATGGAAATCTATTGAATCTATTGAGAGGATTTCGACCCTTAGAAGGATAATGTTGGTTATAAAATGTAGAAATGAAGTATGAGAATGGATTTTGATCATTTGTAGAATTTGCAATTGCATTTGTGAAGAGGGAGAGCTAGTGGATGACTAGTTTCTTGCCTTAGCCAATTTCGAGGGTGAAAGATTCCCATCCAAGTTGGTAATTGGAAAGGCCATTCAGACCTTTCATTTGGAGATTTAATGGAGTATTTATTTGCAGGTGTAAGCTACAGGGAAACTCATGGTTTCTTCTATTGCAGCTCACTCCTTCAACCATTTCCAGTTTTGATGGCATATTCTTGATCCTTGAGGGAGGGCGTTTTTGGTGAGCTATTGTACTCTTTGGGGAAGATTTTAATGCCCCATTTATTTTGTAATATGAAGTAAATACTCTGTTCTTCATCTGCAAAAAGTTTCAGGTCGAAATTCCAAGTAGAAATGTATAAATCTCATTTTTAATGGAAGAACAATGCCATTTCCCCACTACCTTGTTGTGAGCCAATGTATTGATGATGATTTCGAATGAATGGATGATTCTATGATATATTTGTGATCAATATACTGCCATGGATGTCTTCTAAAAGTTTCATGTACTGTACTTGAGCATTTGAAGCATTTTTACTCAGTTTAGTTGTATTGGGAGGTGAAATAGTGCCCTTCCCCCAAGGGTCGAATTGGGGATTTTTGCAGTTGAATGGGAGAGGGTGAGAACAGTTGTAATAATACATTAATGGTGCATATGAGACTTTAATAAAATACTTAACACATTACATACCTCTGTTCATAAATTTGAGTGGGTTTGGAGGCATTTGGGAAGCCATTTTCAGTACTTACCCCAGGGGGATTTGAACCCCAAATTACTAGTAAAATTGCATAATTGGTCCAGAATCTTAAGAGAGTTTGCAGAGGTATTTTGGTGGACATATGTCATCCAAAAAAATCATATTCAAGTTCTAATATCATTCATACACCTTCCTTGAAGATTTGAAGGCATTTGGAGTCAATTTGAGACCTAGAGACCAATACTAGTCAAAGGAAAATCACTAGTAAAGTTACCTACATTGATCAGAATTGAAAGAGGATTTGCAGAAGTATTTTAAAGGTCCAAAGGCATCCCCGAAACACATATTTATGTTCTAATATCATTCATATACATTCTCAGAAGATTTGGGATCATTTGGGGCAAATTTGGGACCTAGAGATCAAAACTAGTCAAAGGTCAAACTAGGGAAAAAAAGTGGAAAATTGCAATTTTAATCAAATTCCTAATAAGGGACATTACAATGTCATTGTAATATTTTGATCCAGGTGGATATCGGTGGTGGCCCACCTCTTCCAACTGGCTCAAAACAGTGTTTTGGCAATTTTGGTAAATTACTATTTTTAGCATTTTTTCGGGTCCTGAACTTCCAGAGCCATTTTGAGGCCCTAAACGACATTTTTTGGCGATTTGGGGGACCAGATGGTTGCCAAAAACAACATCTAGACCCAGTTGAAAGTTGTAAATCTCAGTTAGACCTTTCCAACGGGCTACTGAGCGCCCTAAACGGAGATCGTATGCAAAAGTTATGACCCCGGGAAGTTGACTGTTCAACTAACCACCTTGGGGCCGCGAAATTTATGACGGTTCATCTTCTAGGGTTAAGTTTTTGGATGATTGGGATTCTTTCCCTCATGCTTATGATAAATAGGCCCTTTCGGCCTCTCTTTGTATTCATCTTGGCACGAATGATCATAGCGGCCACATCTCTTCTCAGAGATAGCTACCACCATTCTAGATATTGTATTTTACAGTCTGTTATATTCCGCTATTTAATAGAATATGTGTTTACTGTATCACTGTGTTATTTGCAATATATCTCTGTATATGATTCGGTATATGCTATCTTTTGTTTCGTTCCCACATAAATCCGGATCAGTGGTATCAGAGTGGTCTGCTCTTTGATTGTTTCTCGGTGCATGTCCCCGATGAGGTCAGGATACAGAGAGTTGGATCTCGAACTAGTTTCAATTGGGGAAGACCACTCTCGCCGCCCCAAACGGCCTCCCATGGCGGAAGAAAAGAGAGATGAAGGAGCAGTAGATCCTATCAAGTTGTTGCTCGAGGAATCCCTCGCGCGACAGAGGAACGAGATGATGGATAATTTCGCCCAGATCCTTCAATGCATGCCAACAACGACAAATGCACCCTCAACGAGCAGCCATTTCGGAGATACAACTCCCTTCAAGGTACAAGTTAATTTTGATATCCCTTTATTTGAAGGCCAAATCGATGCCGATGCCCTAGATAAATGGTTGAATCTACTCGAAGGGTATTTCTTTGTCCACCAATTTTCCGACAGGGAAAAGATCATCTTTGTGCTCCTTAAGGCTGTCCCCCATGTCAAAAATTGGTGGGAAACGTATTGTGAGCAAAACTCATCAGACGAGTCTGGATTGTTTGAATATTCCAATCCCACTTGGGCCTCTTTTATAGATGCCGTCAAGGAACAATATTACCCTATTGGAAACTATGACGACCAGTACACAAAATGAAACATTTTGCATCAAGAGAGGGACCAAACGGTGTCGAAGTACACCAACAAATTTCATACCTTGCGCACAAAGCTAGGTATCAAGGACTCTGAGCGGCACCTAGTACTGAAATATCGCAGTGGCCTACACCGGTACATCCGGACAGAGATGGATTTCCTGGAAATCTCTTCACTCGGATCCGCCTATCGTTATGCTGTCAAAATTGAGAAGAAATTTCAGCAAAAGAACAAGCGTGACTTCGGACCTGCGCAGAAGCAGGGCAAGGGAAACTCTGGCTCGCAGAACACGGGGCAGGAAAAGGACAACTAGTCCAGACCATAGGCGAAGAAGGGTAAAGAAAAGACAAAGAAGGACACTAGGAAGTGGTGCGAGTTCCACAAAATCCCCTGGCACAACACTGATGATTGCCGCTCAAAATAGTCATTGGTGGCTGAGATCAAAGCTTCAGAATCAGATCCCAGTTCCGATTCTGACTTGGAACCTAATTTCACATTCGAGCAAAAAGGGAAGCAGATCATTGATGCAGAACCTAGTGCCGTTGTTGCCACCACATAGATTCAGCTAGAGGAGCCCGAAGAGTCGGAGGCAGAGGAGTGCCTTTTCCACTCACAGATGTGGGTGAAGGGAATTCCCCTACACTTTGTTGTGGACAGTGGCAACCAAAAGAACCTGATCTCAGAAGAAATCATCAAGAGATTGAAGTTACCAATAACGCCACACCCACAACCCTACACCATTGGATGGCTAAGCCAAGGATGAAGGATCCGCGTCAGCCACCAATGTCGCCTGCCATATGGCATCAAGCCCTTCAAAGATGAGGTATTATGTGATGTGGCCCACTCGAAGTATGTGATGTTCTCTTAGGACAACCATATATGTGGAAGCGTCATGCTGTATATGAATCCCAACCTCGTAGTGTCATTGTCACTTTGGGAGGACAACTCTATCGGATACCAGAGACAGTTTCACCTACCCCAACCAAGCGGGGAAGGAAGATAATCTCCCACACTGGGAAATTTTCCCTATTCGCAATTGCCACTAAAGGTGAACATCAGATCGCGGAGACATCCACAACCTCTACAGATGATCCTTCTACTCAGCAGAAACAAGAAAAACACAAAGTTAGTGCAGCATCGCCTATTCGGGTACCTCTACAGTGCAAGGCCATGCATTCAAGGTGCTCCTCCAAGAAGAAACCATCCACACCGGTGCATACCAAGGATACCACAACAACAAAAATTGTTGAACAACTCCAGCGCATCCATCAAGAACAATTACAACCCTCTGAAGATGTCAAAGTAAGGCAAGCATTCCACTTCAGCAAATGTCGCACCAAGAACTCAATTCGACACATAGCTCGACATATGATAAGGGATTTAACGCAATGGAGACCTTTGCTTCCTAAGGAGGGAGGATTGATCCAGGTGGATATCGGTGGTGTCCCACCTCTTCCAACTGGCTCAAAACAGTCTTCTGGCAATTTTGGTAAATTACTATTTTTAGCAGTTTTTCGGGTCCTGAACTTTCGGAGCCATTTTGAGGCCCTAAACGACATTGTTTGGTGATTTGGGGGACCAAATGGTAGCCAACGACAACATTTGGGCACATTTGAAAGTTGGAAATCTCAATTAGACCTTTCCAACGAGCTACCGAGTGCCCTAAACGGAGATCGTATGCAAAAGTTATGACCCCGGGAAGTTGACTGTTCAACTAACCACCTTGGGGCCGCAAACTTTATGACGGTTCATCTTCTAGGGTTAGGTTTTTGGATGATTGGGATTCTTTCCCTCATGATTATGATAAATAGGCCCTTTCGGCCTCTCTTTGTATTCATCTTGGCACAAATGAGCATAGCGGCCACATCTCTTCTTAGAGATAGCTACCACCATTCTAGCTATTGTATTTTACGGTCTGTTCTATTTCCGTTATTTAATAGAATATGTGTTTACTGTATCACTGTGTTATTTGCAATATATCTCTGTATATGATTCGGTATATGCTATCTTTTGTTTTGTTCCCACATAAATCCGGATCAGTGGTATCAGAGCGGTCTGCTCTTTGATTGTTTCTCGGTGCATGTCCCTGACGAGGTCAGGATATAGAGAGTTGGGTCTCGAACTAGTTTCAATTGGGGAAGACCACTCTTGCCGCCCCAAACGGCCTCCCATGGCAGAAGAAAAGAGAGATGACGGAGCAGTAGATCCTATCAAGTTGTTGCTCGAGGAAGCCCTCGCGCGACAGAGGAACGAGATGATGTATAATTTCGCCCAGATCCTTCAACGCATGCCAACAACGGCAAATGCACCCTCAACGAGCAGCCATTTCGGAGATACAACTCCCTTCAAGGTACAAGTTAATTTTGATATCCCTTTATTTGAAGGCCAAATCGATGCCGATGCCCTAGATAAATGGTTGAATCTACTCGAAGGGTATTTCTCTGTCCACCAATTTTCCGACAGGGAAAAGATCATCTTTGCGCTCCTTAAGGCCGTCCCCCATGTCAAAAATTGCTGGGAAACTTATTGTGAGCAAAACTCATCAGATGAGTCTGGATTGTTTGAATATTCCAATCCCACTTAGGCCTATTTTATAGATGCCGTCAAGGAACAATATTACCCTATTGGAAACTATGACGACCAGTACACAAAATGGACCATTCTGCATCAAGAGAGGGACCAAACGGTGTCGGAGTACACCAATAAATTTCATACCTTGCGCACAAAGCTAGGTATCAAGGACTCCGAGCGGCACCTAGTACTGAAATATCGAAGTGGCCTACACTGGTACATCCGGACAGAGATGGATTTCCTGGAAATCTCTTCACTCGGATCCGCCTATCGATATGCTATCAAAATTGAGAAGAAATTTCAGCAAAAGAACAAGCGTGACTTCGGACCTGCGCAGAAGCAGGGCAAGGGAAACTCAGGCTCGCAGAACATGGGGCAGGAAAAGGACAACCAGTCCCAACCACAGGCGAAGAAGGGTAAAGAAAAGACAAAGAAGGACACCAGGAAGTGGTGCGAGTTCCACAAAAGCCCCTGGCACAACACTGATGATTGCCGCTCAAAACAGTCATTGGTGGCTGAGATCAAAGCTTCAGAATCAGATCCCAGTTCCGATTCTGACTCGGAACCTAATTTCACATCCGCGCAAAAAGGGAAGCAGATCATTGATGTAGAACCCACTGCCGTTGTTGCCACCACAAAGATTCAGCCAGAGGAGCCCGAAGAGTCAGAGGCATAGGAGCGCCTTTTCCACTCACAGATGTGGGTGAAGGGAATTCCCCTACACTTTGTTGTGGACAGCGGCAGCCAAAAGAACTTGATCTCAGAATAAATCATCAAGAGATTGGAGTTACCAATAACGCCACACCCACAACCATACACCATTGGATGGCTAAGCCAAGGACGAAGGATCCGCGTCAGCCATCAATGTCGCCTTCCATATGGAATCAAGCCCTTCAAAGATGAGGTATTATGTGATGAGGCCCCACTTGAAGTATGTGATGTTCTCTTAGGACAACCATATATGTGGAAGCGTCATGCTGTATATGAATCCCGACCTCGCAGTGTCATTGTCACTTTGGGAGGACAACTCTATCGGATACCAGAGACAGTTTCACCTACCCCAACCAAGCGAGGAAGGAAGATAATCTCCCACACTGGGAAATTTTCCCTATTCGCAATTGCCACTAAAGGTGAACATCAGATCGCGGAGACATCTACAACCTCTACAGATTATCCTTCTACTCAGCAGAAACAAGAAAAACACAAAGTTAGTGCAGCATCGCCAATTTGGGTACCTCTACAGTGCAAGGCCACGCATTCAAGGTGCTCCTCCAAGAAGAAACCATCCACACCTGTGCATACCAAGGATACCACAACAGCCAAAACTGTTGAACAATTCCAGCGCATCCATCAAGAACAATTACAACCCTCTGAAGATGTCAAAGTAAGGCAAACTTTCCACTTCAGCAAATGTCGCAACAAGAGCTCAATTCGACACACAGCTCGACATATGATAAGGGATTTAACGCAATGTAGACCATTGCTTCCTAAGGAGGGAGGATTGATCCAGGTGGATATCGGTGGTGGCCCACGTCTTCCAATTGACTCAAAACAGTGTTCTGGCAATTTTGGTAAATTACTATTTTTAGCAGTTTTTCGGGTCCTGAACTTTCGGAGCCATTTTGAGGCCCTAAACGACATTTTTTGGCGATTTGGGGGACCAAATGGTTGCCAACGGCGCCAACGACAACATTTGGGCCCATTCGAAAGTTGTAAATATCAGTTAGACCTTTCCAACGGGCTACTGAGCGCCCTAAACGGAGACCGTATGCAAAAGTTATGACCCCGGGAAGTTGACTGTTCAACTAACCACCTTGGGGCCGCAAACTTTATGACGGTTCATCTTCTAGGGTTAGGTTTTTGGATGATTGGGATTCTTTCCCTCATGCTTATGATAAATAGGACCTTTCGGCCTCTCTTTGTATTCTTCTTGGCACGAATGAGCATAGCGGCCACATCTCTTCTCAGAGATAGCTACCACCATTCTAGCTATTGTATTTTACAGTCTGTTCTATTTCTGCTATTTAATAGAATATGTGTTTACTGTATCATTGTGTTATTTGCAATATATCTCTGTATATGATTCGGTATATGCTATCTTTTGTTTCGTTCCCACATAAATCCGGATCAATGGTATTAGAGCGGTCTGCTCTTTGATTGTTTCTCGGTGCATGTCCCTGACGAGGTCAGGATACAGAGAGTTGGGTCTCGAACTAGTTTCAATTGGGGAAGACCACTCTCGCCGCCCCAAACGGCCTCCCATGGCGGAAGAAAAGAGAGATGACGGAGCAGCAGATCCTATCAAGTTGTTGCTCGAGGAAGCCCTCGCGCGACAGAGGAACGAGATGATGGATAATTTCGCCCAGATCCTTCAACGCATGCCAACAACGGCAAATGCACCCTCAACGAGCAGCCATTTCGGAGATACAACTCCCTTCAAGGTACAAGTTAATTTTGATATCCATTTATTTGAAGGCCAAATCGATGCCGATGCCCTAGATAAATGGTTGAATCTACTCGAAGGGTATTTCTCTGTCCACCAATTTTCCGACAAGGAAAAGATCATCTTTGCGCTCCTTAAGGCCGTCCCCCATGTCAAAAATTGGTGGGAAACTTATTGTGAGCAAAACTCATCAGACGAGTCTGGATTGTTTGAATATTCCAATCCCACTTGGGCCTCTTTTATAGATGCCGTCAAGGAACAATATTACCCTATTGGAAACTATGACGACCAGTACACAAAATGGACCATTCTGCATCAAGAGAGGGACCAAACGGTGTCGGAGTACACCAACAAATTTCATACCTTGCGCACAAAGCTAGGTATCAAGGACTCCGAGCGGCACCTAGTACTGAAATATCGCAGTGGCCTACACCGGTACATCAAGACAGAGATGGATTTCCTGGAAATCTCTTCACTCAGATCCGCCTATCGATATGCTGTCAAAATTGAGAATAAATTTAAGCAAAAGAACAAGCGTGACTTCGGACCTGCGCAGAAGCAGGGCAAGGGAAACTCTGGCTCGCAGAACACGGGGCAGGAAAAGGACAACCAGTCCCAACCATAGGCGAAGAAGGGTAAAGAAAAGACAAAGAAGGACACTAGGAAGTGGTGCGAGTTACACAAAAGCCCCTGGCACAACACTGATGATTGCCGCTCAAAACAGTCATTGGTGGCTGAGATCAAAGCTTCAGAATCAGATCCCAGTTCCGATTCTGACTCAGAACCTAATTTCACATCCACGCAAAAAGGGAAGCAGATCATTGATGCAGAACCCAGTGCCGTTGTTTCCACCACACAGATTCAGCCAGAGGAGCCCGAAGAGTCGGAGGTAGAGGTGTGCCTTTTCCACTCACAGATGTGGGTGAAGGGAATTCCCCTACACTTTATTGTGGACAGCGGCAGCCAAAAGAACCTGATCTCAGAAGAAATCATCAAGAGATTGGAGTTACCAATAACGCCACACCCACAACGATACACCATTGGATGGTTAAGCCAAGGACGAAGGATCCGCGTCAGCCACCAATGTCGCCTGCCATATGGAATCAAGCCCTTCAAATATGAGGTATTATGTGATGTGGCGCCACTCGAAGTATGTGATGTTCTCTTAGGACAACCATATATGTGGAAGCGTCATGTTGTATATGAATCCTGACCTCGTAGTGTCATTGTCACTTTGGGAGGACAACTCTATCGGATACCAGAGACAGTTTCACCTACCCCAACCAAGCGGGGAAGGAAGATAATCTCCCACACTGGGAAATTTTCCCTATTCACAATTGCCACTAAAGGTGAACATCATATCGCGGAGACATCCACAACCTCTACAGATTATCCTTCTACTCAGCAGAAACAAGAAAAACACAAAGTTAGTGCAGCATCGCCTATTCGGGTACCTCTACAGTGCAAGGCCATGCATTCAAGGTGCTCCTCCAAGAAGAAACCATCCACACTAGTGCATACCAAGGATACCACAACAACCAAAACTGTTGAACAATTCCAGCGCATCCATCAAGAACAATTACAACCCTCTGAAGATGTCAAAGTAAGGCAAGCTTTCCACTTCAGCAAATGTCGCACCAAGAGCTCAATTCGACACACAGCTCGACATATGATAAGGGATTTAACGCAATGGAGACCATTGCTTCCTAAGGAGGGAGGATTGATCCAGGTGGATATCGGCGGTGGCCCACCTCTTCCAACTGGCTCAAAACAGTCTTCTGGCAATTTTGGTAAATTACTATTTTTAGCAGTTTTTCGGGTCCTGAACTTCCGGAGCCATTTTGAGGCCCTAAACGACATTTTTTGGCGATTTGGGGGACAAAATGGTTGCCAACGGCAACATTTGGGCCCATTCAAAAGTTGTAAATCTCAGTTAGACCTTTCCAACGGGCTACTGAGAGCCCTAAACGGAGATCGTATGCAAAAGTTATGACCCTGGGAAGTTGACTGTTCAACTAACCACCTTGGGGCCACAAACTTTATGACGGTTCATCTTCTAGGGTTAGGTTTTTGGATGATTGGGATTCTTTCCCTCATGCTTATGATAAATAGGCCCTTTCGACCTCTCTTTGTATTCATCTTGGCATGAATGAGCATAGCGGCCACATCTCTTCTCAGAGATAGCTACCACCATTCTAGCTATTGTATTTTACAGTCTGTTCTATTTCCGCTATTTAATAGAATATGTGTTTACTGTATCACTGTGTTATTTGCAATATATCTCTGTATATGATTCGGTATATGCTATCCTTTGTTTCGTTCCCACATAAATCCAGATCATATTTGTAGGAGGAGGAAATAGATCTAAGAGAAGGGCTCCCAGCTGTGTGCGTGGAGTTTCACAGAAAGATCTAAGGCTGCAGCTGTGTGCGTAGCAGAACTGTGTAAGCCCCATCTAAAGATAATATAGTCCCGTGGACTTAGATTCCCTCCTGGAGGTGAACGACCCAATTCTAGTTGTCATGGTGATGCTTTACGTGATTGCATTTCTTTGCTTTACTGTCTCTGTTTCCATGAATGTTTTGCTATCTTTATGAATGCGTATGAAGAGTAAATCCTTGAAGCTCCCTTAGAAGTGTACATGTGCATTGTCGAATGAGTCTGTGAGAACACTGCCGCGGTAGCGCTTAAGGAGTGTGTTACTGCGCTGTGGCACGAGGGTAGGGACGATACATAGTGTATCGGACGTAGCGGGAAAATACCTTGTGCGCAGGTGCGAAGATGCCACGCAACTAGGATGGGAAGAGTGAGTCCCGACGCTGTGGTGTTGTGAGGCCTGTGGGAGAGTAAGGCGCCCTGCTCCGAAGTTACCCGCAAGAAGGGAAGAGAGAAGACTATAGTTTCCACGCCACCTAGGCTAAGGAAACCTGATTCCTTAGCCCCCCCATAGCCACTTCGGGTGAGACCTCGGGCTGCTGCGCAGCCCGTTGCCGAAAGGGCCAGTGTGCCAAGGGGTGTTTGTTGCTGCGCCTCCTGAAAACCCGGGTCTGTCAAAAAGCAACCAACAAGTGCACAGAGACCCATTGAAGAGAGAAAAACTCTCTACAGCTGTGTGTGCAGAGACCCACTATAGACAGAAGAGTCTGTGGTTGAGTGTGCAGACTGGAACTGTTGACCCTTCCCATAAAAATAAACGATAGTTCCCGTGGACGTAGCTCCCATCTTGGGGGCGAACCACGTAAATAAGTATGTTATGCAATTGAATGAGTGTGCTTGTGTATGCTTAGGTTTATATTTACATTCATACTTACGTTTATGTGTGTTCACACTTTTATATGTATGTTCATATGTATGGTGGATGAGAATAATATGTTAAGTATTGAACATATATGACTGAATGTGCAAGTAGTTATGAGCATGTTGAATGTATGAGTTATTTGGGTAAACACTAAATCAGCGAAGCCTGTAATATGTGCGATTCCCTAGAAGCGCAGTCCTGGAGTTGCGTTGTTGTATTGCATTGTATCGTAGGAGTTTGCAAAGTGCGCAGTCCCATATGTGCACAGTAACCACAAAGTATATGTGAAGGCGGGAGGACTTCGCTCAAGCCAGTCCCATAAGCGCGCATCACCTGATTACAGAAACATGCTTTTGTAATCCCCCATAACTTCACCTCGGGTGAGACCTCAGCCTGTTCACAGGTTGTTGCCGAAAGGGCCAGTGGAGAAGTGGCATTGTTGGCCCCATCACTGCGAAGAACCTAGGTCATTACAAGGAAGTTAAATAACAAAGTAGTAAGCCAACAATGAGCAATGTGTGCAAATAAATATAAAATACAACAACCGGATTTGGAAAAGAGGTATGAATGTTATCATTTGGAGGATGATGGACTTATTACCTATAAAAAATAGAATGTATATTCGAATGTGGTAGAATTGAAGGGAATTATTATGGATGAAATCCATAAAACACCATATCTTAGTCACTGAAGAAACTAGAAAACAATGTTACAGCCATGAAGCAATATTTTTTGTCCAAGGATGAAAAAAAACATTGATGAGTATATTTCTAAATGTATGAAATGTCAGTAAGTGAAGGTTGAGCATCAACACCCATTAGGTTTATTGCAACCTTTGTCAATTCTAGAATGGAAATGGGAAGTAATAACTATGGATTTTATCAGATTGCCAATTACTTTAAGAAAACATGATTCCACCATGGTTGCGGTGGATAAATTGTCTAAAGTGGCACATTATGTTATTGTTAAATCTACTTACAAGTTGATGAGATAACAAGAATATTCATGAGAGAAATATTCAAATTGCATGGGTTACCCAAGGCAATTGTATCCAACCATGATACAAAATTTACTTCTAGTTTCTAGAAAAGTTTGCTTGTAGATTTGGGTACACAACTGAATCTTAGCACTGCCTACCATCCATAGGTAGATAGACAAACAAAAGTAGTAAAACAGGTGCTTGAAGACATGCTTTGAATATATGTGATGGAAAAACCATCAAAGTGGGAATATTATCTACTCTTGGTAGAGTTTGCATATAACAATGGGAAACAAGCATCACTGGGAATGAGTCCATTTGAAGCTTTGTAGGGAAAAAGGTGCAGGACTCCAGTGACTTGGGATAATCTACTGAAAAAAATTGTGCTTTGGCCATAATTGCTTAATGAAATGGAACAAGGGGTTGCAAAGATTAACAAAATTTAAAGGCAACCCATTAGATAGACATAAAATCTATGCAGACAAGAATAGAGTGCATAGGGAATTTAATGTTGGGGATCATGTTTACCTCAGAGTGAGGCCAAGGAAAATTTCCTTAAAGATTGGAAGTTGTGCCAAGCTATCACCAAGATATTGTGGGCCATTTGAAGTACTTGAGAGGATGGGGCTAGCTGCATATAGAATTTCATTACCCGTTAACATTAGAGCTCATAATGTTTTTTTGTTTTTCTTTGCTTAAGAAATATGTGCGTGATCCTAACCATGTGAATGATTGGGGTGTGATCCGAGTGGAACCTGAGGGAGAATTCTAAATAGAGCCATTGTGCATTCCCAACAAAGGTAACATTTTTCTGGAGCTAAGCCATCAAACATGTAAAGGTGCAATGGAAGCTCTTTGGTCCCGATGAGGCTACATGGGAGCTCGAGGATGCCATGAGAGAGACATATCCATTTTTGTTATGATTTTGAGCAAACATTAAGTAAGTTGTTATTCCAAGGGAGAGGGGATTGTAATACCCATGGTTTTGACTTGGAATATATTAAATCAAATCATGTAAATATATGGATTCCTAGTGTAGATCTTAAGGCCAAGGACCGACTAATGAATGGCCAAGCATGTCTAATGTAAATATTTCTCAATGGACTGTGTGGTTGGATTATCATTCCAATTCAAATGCTATGTAAATATTATGTTGGGAAATAATAAAATGGCTCAAGATGGTTGTGTAAAGAGCACTAGAGGGGCTATCATTTCCACTAGAGAGGAAGAGGAAATGGGGCCTATGGGATATTAAATCCTATGTTGCCAAGTATCAACCTTAGAACTCACCCAATTGCTTCCATTTCCCTTAAATGAACCAATTACTTCCTTTTGAATGCTAAATCCAATCATTGAATGCATGTGTGAGGTTGGTGAGGAAAGTCTTATCATGTAGTTATGGAAGCATGGGATGAATATACTTCTATGACTGTTGTAAGGGTCCTCTCTTATATGTTTAGAAGTTATGTCAGTTCTCTTTTCCACCATTCTCTCATATTTTGGATTCTACCATCCATTTTTTCATTATGCAGATTTTTACTAATAGATTTTTACACTACACATAATTATTATTTTTGTTTTTCATACCATTTACATCACCAATTACCATACTATGCATAACCAAAAATTCGTATTTGGAAGGAGAACTATAGGTTTGAGGGAAAAAGAGATTGTTGTATGTGAGAATATAGGTTGGGCAAGCTAGGAACCCTTAACCATTGCGTTTTGCTACTTTTGTATGCTTGGGAATCCATAAGTTAACATTACATGAGGTCCTCCAACAACATATAGTAGGTTGGACTCTTATTGCACACATTGGTAAGCACTGTAAGGGTTGGATTTCCTAAGGGGATTATGGATTAGTGAATTGAAATGCTTTCCTTGTGTTGTGTGGGGTAGTTGGAAGGACTTCCATGGTTGTGATGGCTAAGTGAGATTCTTGTATCTGGATGAGAATTTGGCTAAGCATTGCGAGTACAATGGGTTGTGGACTAAGAGAGAGAATCATGTAGGTGTTTCCTATGCCTTGGTGGCCTCATATCCCATCTTGGGGGTGGCCTCTCATCAGAAAGAGTATATGTTGGATAGAGTGCCTACGGTTAGGTGGAAAATTGCTCTTACGAGTCTAGTTGCTTGGATCTTATTTGTTTAAAGATAAGTATTCTCTTTTTATTTGAATGTGCAATGATTTTATTTTATGTATGTGATGAATATGCTTATATATGCATGTTGTGTGTCTGGATAGAAATTTATTTATGTTGTGTTTTTCAATTATACATTTGCATGCGCATTTTACTGTTTATGAATCTGTAATATGACCATGGGGTAAATTTTAGAAGCCCGAAATTTGTAAATACCCCCCTTATGTTGGTGAAAATGATGGATGGGGATGTGACAAATAGTCCAAGAATCTCCTCAATCAGAATCTGTATGAGGAAGTTATGTCTCTTACAGTCCTCATTTTTGGCTGGGTTTTTCCCCATGGTGGGTTTTTCCAGGGTAAATCTTGTGTTGATTGTGTGGATTGTGTATTTCTTTTATCTAGTTATTTTTTTCACTTAGTTTCATTTATTTAGCATTCAGTGGAAATAAGCTAATAAAAAGAACTAATTTTTAAGATCCATTGGGACGATCTGTTCCAGTGGAATATCCACAACAATTTACGTATCAAAGTCAAAGAAATACCAATCAAAGCATGAAGGGATATTTGGGGTTATTTGCTTAGTTTGTCAGGAGGAGGAATTTCCTTAGTGGTGGGAGTGGCCTCCTCTTGAGTCCCTCCATCAAATTTATCATTAGAATGTACTCGAAAATGGCCATAAAAAATTATGTTCCTTACATTTATGCATGGGAGAGCAAATTTCATCATAGTGGTAACATAGACCCTTAAGTTAATGTTTCACCATTATATCCCATGTCAAATTGTGGACCTTGAGGGGTGGCATAGGATACCGAGAAACTGCACAATTTGGGAATGAATGGGAAGCAACATTAGGGAATTTGGATTGAGCATAGCATACAACTTATGCATGATGAGCAATTCGAGTGGCCTCCAACCAAGTAGCACAGTGGCTCATCTCAACTTGGGCTTCGATTTCCACTTTAAGACCATTGATAGAGCATTGCTTAAAAACTTGTTAGTTAAATTTTATGTTCTAACAAACAAACATTTAAAAGATCAATATAATATTCCACTTCGTGGGTTTGGTGCAATTTGGTAAGTTGGCTTAGAAAATTTGTATCCCTGATAAAGTGGGCAAATAGGGATTTCACAAAATTCTTCCATGTAGTGGCCCCTAGAGAAGCTTTCTTATGTCATTGACACCACTACGAACATTTCCTATTCATATAGAGGACACCTATTCAAAGTTTCAATATGTCATTTGCTATGGTATGAAGGGAAAACTAGTGGTTCATTTGGTCAACCTAACTAGTTGGATTCAACTCGTCAAACTTAGTCAAATCAACATTAGGAAAGTGAGGCATCATATCGTGGGAATGGTAAAAAAATGAGAGGTTATTATTGGGACCATATTCCTCCTCAATGTGCTTAACTTTATGGGAGACTTCACCAAAGATATTGTCACCCTCCTCACGCTTACATTCAACTTTGCAATATGATCAAAACAAAGGCCTACTTACATATTGAGAGACGACATATTGGTTTCCATTATGTTAACTGACTAGGAGAGAGACTAAACCATTTTCTTTACTTCATCCATGGCTAACATGTTGTGGTTGTTTGTCATTGGACTACTAGGTCCACTAAAGAGAAAGTTATCCCAACACAATCAATGTCTTGAAAGGAATCTATGGAGACAAGTCACAAGCAATAGTACTAGCAAGTCAATAAAATAATATTTATTATAGAGTGACAGCATGGGGATCAACATTTCAAAATGATTCTTTTGAGCTAGGTCTCCCACAAATGGTGTTGGCAGGTCCCATCTAAGCATTACTACATTGATAAAATTCCCAAATTCCTTATATTGTAGATTGTGTATTCATTTTGTTGCCTATGTTATAGAGGCATGGGTGTGTAGGGAGAGGCTAGGGTTTGTAGGGTCCCAGTGACAAAGGAGTGTTGAGTGCTATAGTTCTTGGATGTATCAAATGTTTTCCAACAATAGTACTTGACCTAAATTTTCACGACACCAACTAAGGAGGATAGGTTGTACCCTTAGTCGTACTACATAATTCCCTGGTACGCGAGAATGGTTTCCTCGGGTGTTTTTATTGATATACCATCACAATAAGATGATTATGTAAGGTTAGTTTCAAGTGTGCCTAAAGAGTTTCTAATATACCCTAAGGTACATGGAAGATAAATTTGTATACATGTGATGTTTAATGCGGTACTACTCGAAGGATACCAATAGAGGTTATAGGGGTGTCTAATGAGGTAATGCCTCTTGTGTATTTTGCATGTATTCTTCTCCAACCACATGATTTACCGACTTAACAATAGATATGTGTGTTAGTCAAAGGTGCTAGAACACATCTTTAGTTTAAAATTTATGTTTCATAAAATTTGCTTGCGTGTTGGCTAGGAAACTATTTTGATACCACTATTGGTGTTCCTTGTTAGCTGAAATAGAATAAGTTCATAACAAAAAGGAAATTAGCCACAAAAAACAAATAATTAGAGAAAGACAAACAAAAATATGGTTGCAGAAAGAAAATAAACAAAACAAGAATTGGAAAATAACAACAATAAGCAAACATTTATTGATATTCAAAATTGGATTGAATGTTCACTTGCCTCTTCAAGGGAGCAACTTCCAACATGAATAGAGTTGCAGTACAGTAATATTCACTTGAAAACCTATTACATAGTTTCTAATCAAGACCAAAACCCTAACCATCTTGTGGACCTCCATTAATGAGGACTCAACCATTAACTAGTGGACCTTCTTTAATAAGGCCACTTAAATTTATCGATTTCACACACTCCTACCTTGTGGGGCTTTATGTAATAAATATGACCCTCAATATATTAAGTAACAACCTCTTCCACTGACTAGAGGATTTAGGGTTGGACCTTAACAATAAGGTTCAAAATACTTCTCTTTAAAAGCTTCAAGCATCTATAAAATGTATCTTTCTTTCCACTCAAATAAAGATACAAATTAAAAAAAATTATAAACCATAAATTTATTATAAAAATAATAAAATTGCAAATAACTAAAAAGATAAATGAGCCCGGTGGGCTAGCTCAAATGGTTGAGTGCTATAAGTTGTGAGCAAAAGGACTTCGCGTCAAATCCCTGAGTGGCTATACATTGTTATATAAGGGCCTCACTTGATGTCCCCATTGGGTTAGCTCCGCAATCGGAGCGAACGGAGTGTGGCCCCTTCAGATGGCCCCCCTATAAATTCTTACCGTGGACGTAGCAGCCCCGCTGAGGAATTTGTAAACCACATGTGAAAAAAAACTAAAAAAATAAATTAACATTTTAATTATATCAAAACAATATCAATCCAAATATTTCTTAAACTAAAATGTATCACCATAAAGTTAAAAAGATTACTTCCACTCATTCACACCTCAAAATTAATTATTAGTTTAATTAACATCAATTAAAAAAATCACAATGTCTATAATTTAGTTGTTAAACTACCTAAAACTCACTTACGTGTACTTATTTGAAAGTATTTTATATTGAAAGCATTTGAATCATGTACTCAAATTCATAATTGAAATTTCATTATTGCATTGAGTATGTACCTTAAAACAAAAACACTTTACAAATAAATGAAAATGTGTAATGCAATTAATAATCATTTAAAAGACTTTTGCAAAACTTTAAAAATTCTGCTAACACAATTAAAAATTAGCTTCATGATTAATAGTCCCTCGTATAACCACAAAGTTTACCTTCATGACTAATAGTCCCTCGTATAATCACAAAGTTTACCTTCATGATTGGTAGTCCCTCATATAACCACAAAGTCAAATGTATGCTTTCATAAAACTGTGTACACATCTTTAGATCCTCCATAAAGAATCATTTTCAACTTTATATTATATAAAATAAAATTAATAAAATTATTAATGGAAAATAAAATCAACATATTGATTAATTAATTTATGGAGTTAATATTGAGTGGATATTTATACCACATCTATCTAGCTATGTGATGATGATGGAGAATAACAATACTAGATATCTTATAATATTATGAAGGGTTAAATTCATTTTTTTTTCGAAATTAAGTTTTACAATTGATTTTTTATTGATTAAGAGTTTGTCTTTTTTGGACATAAAGAAATAGGTTAATGACCCAAGGTGTAGAGGCATCTATCAAGCATGAAATTCCACCTTCTTATGAACCATAAACAAGGCATTTCAGATGGCATGGTTTTCCTTGAATAATAGTGATGGCTCACCATACATTTGTAGATAACAACCAATTGCTACAAACACAAATAGTAAATAATACATATAAATAATCATTAAATATAGTAATTAAATAAAAAACTTAAGAGGACACGACTCCTCGAATAGGTTCCCCCAATCATATAAATTGGGGACCACAAATGTAATATTGACATCATCTATCCATTCATATTTTTATCTTATTCAAAGATGGAACATCTTCCTCCATAACCCGGATACGGGCTTCTTTTATAATATTGGGATACGGATAAGAAGTTTTTACACTTCATGTGGTATCAGAGCTTTGGCTCCTCCCCTCAGAGCTCAGATTTGGCTCTTCCACCACCCCTTCTCACCTTTCGTTGCTCATCCCACGCCTACATCTCCCTCCCGGCCTCTGGCTCTGTACAACTCCCATCTCCCATCCCACTAGTCCACAAGCCCTCCACTCACCCCCAATATCCTACTCACTGCACTGCCACTCCTCCATTCCCTTCACGCAACCCTCCACTTCCACCCAATCAGCTGTCCTTGATCCACTGTGCTGCCCCATGCAGCATCCCCTCCCCACTTCCCCTTCCCGCATCCCCGTCTTCCACTGCCCCCACGTCTCCAGCTGTTGCTCCCCGTCGTCGTTGCTTCTCCTACTCGCACGCTTCTCCCTCCTCCTCTCCCACTGCACGCCCTCTGTCTGCACTAATTCTTACCATACCATCGCGTCCACGCTCCGCCTGCACCTTCCTGGTCCACCCTCCATGACCTCCATCCTCCCTGTTACGTTGCACCCTCTCGTCACCATTCTCACAGCTACATCCTACTCCCGTAGCCCGCGTTCTCTCCTCGCTAGCCGCTCCCTCCATCTCTTGGCTCCCTGTCCTTCATGCCCTGCGAACCCTCCTCTTGTTGCACCTTCCCTTAGATCCCTCCTCCTCACACCCTACGTACCCCTTCCGCCCGGTAACCTGTCTATCATGCCACTTCTCTTGACCACCTCCATTGCTCCTCTTCTTCCAGCCGCCACCTCCCATCTCTCTCCACGTAAACCCTGCCAAAACAAAACAAAAAAGTTATAATATAATAATAAAATATTATTATTATTAATAATAAATTTTACAATTATTGTTTTAAAAAATTTATAATAAAAATAAGAATATAATATAAGAATATTATTATTTAATAATAATTATTATATTGCTTTTTAATTTTTTACATGCATCATGAAGTCATCCAATGAAGAATTGATAACGCTTCTTGAGCATTTCAAGACGGAGAAAGATGAAATGGTCACTCCAAATCCACCCACACTCGATGATGACAATGAAAGTTATGAGGAGAAGAGATGGAAAGCCATCATCTCCCGTAGAATTAGAACAAGAAGAGATGGCCTTAATGAGAGTCAAGCTAGTGTTTATGATAAGTATCCAAAAGATTGGGTTGCTCTTAATGATGACAATGACAGTTTTGAGGAGAAAATATTTAATACCTATGTCTCCCAAGGAATTGGCATAGGAAGAGATGACCTCGATGAGAGTCAAGCTAGTGTTGTTGATACGTATCTAAGAGAAAACATATGCACAGAAGATGAGGAAGATAAAATAGAGAAAACCATGATAAAGATTTAAGAAAAAGACGACAACAATAAGGAGCAAGAAAAAACACTTGCACATCATTCCCAATCAGTTTTGTCAAATCAATCTATTGATCTGATTGATGAAGTTGGAAGCCATGGAAGTAGTCAACATCTGCTTAAACAGGTTGGAAGGATTAATGATGGTTCTACAAACACAAGTGTAGATCGTAATGCAGGATTTTTGTCTTTGCCAACTATTGCTTCAATTTCCAATGATGACGAATATGATAGTGGACCTAATGTTTCTAAACAAAATGACATAGTAGATATTACATCCACATGTCTAGGAAGTCTTATTTAGCAATTTACTATAGATGAACAACATTTTTGTTGCTCTCGAATTGAAACTTTGGACGTAGTCATGTGGGAATCAAGAATGAAGGCTCTTAAAATTCCTTTTGATGAAGAAACCATGGAAGTTATGATTAAGAGAAAACTAGTACAATACCTAGATATTTTTGGTCAGGTTGATGTCGGTTCAGATGTGCATCATATCTATGAAAATTTCCACATATCCTTGAATTTGTTAGAATTAAAGTGCACGATCACTAAGGCGGTAAGATGGATTAAGACATATACAATAATATGGGTTGTTGAAAGTGAGAAAGATCACATTGATGTCTTCAAACTCCAAACACTCAAGAATGACCATCACCTTGAATTCCAATATCAAAGGGTATCCCTTAAAAATGCCTCCATTATTATGACACCCAATGTTGTACCCTCCACTAGTACAAAAAGCGGAAGTAATATAATTGAATTCTCCTTTCGGAAGGAAGAGCATGAACATAGACCTTTAGCCTTAAAAGAAATTTCCATGAAAGAATTGATATAACACAAATGTGTTGGTAATGAAGATCCACAATTGCTCATAAATGGAATCCAAAAGACGATATGGAAAACAAATAATTACAAATAATATTGTTTCAAAAACTCACCACTCAAGTAGAAAGGATTACAACACGAAGGTCCGGGATCACATCCAGAGAAAGGAACCAATATAGAATACACATCTGGCAAGTTAACGCTTCATCACAAATCCATAATCAAGTCAATATCAATAAAGTCAGCTTTGAGGACAAAGCTTCCCTTAAAAGGGGGTGGCAATGCTACAAACACAAATAGTAAATAATACACTTAAATAATCATTAAATATAGTAATTAAATAATTAACTTAAGAGGACACGACTCCTTGAATAGGTATGCCATGTACCAAATTTGGAATTGGGTCACAATGGCCTAATCACATTAGCCATATTCATTAGAGTTTGTAAAATTGATGTTAAGGGTCAAATAATTGCCAAGGAGGAAAATTACTAGTTTCCTAGGTTTGGGGTGGAAGCTTTGGGATTTGGAATAAGGGGGATAATAAATGATGTTTAGACATTAGAAGGGTTCAAGTATTTAATAAATTAAGTAAATAAATAAATTCAAGAGAAATCCTAGGTGACAAATGGTTTTGGAGACATATGGAGGATGTGGGACCCACACTAGCTTGATTTTTCATAATACATGGTATCTCTCTTTTGCAAATTTGAATTAATGGGAATGTGAACACTCTTGGGTGAGTTTGTAAGTCATAACACATGTCATTGATCATATTAGGTCTAATTGGGAAGGATTGGTAACATCCATGGAAGATAAAGAGTCAAAGTGGAAGTTTGTGGACACTTGGGTTAGATTCCCTAGCCCCTATGACACCAATGATGGAGCATCTATGACAACTATGACAAATTGCATACATGACCTCTGACATCTTACCACTATGATATGTCAGCCCCAAAAATAGGCTCAAGGAAGGCGAATTTTGGAGTTGGAGAAGCCAAAGAGACTCAAAATCGAATTTGGGAGAAGATGGAAGGTTGGAACTAGGAGACAAGTGGCAAATGTGGAATATTTCCTAAATGGAAATCTATTGAATCTATTGAGAGGATTTCGACCCTTAGAAGGATAATGTTGGTTATAAAATGTAGAAATGAAGTATGAGAATGGATTTTGATCATTTGTAGAATTTGCAATTGCATTTGTGAAGAGGGAGAGCTAGTGGATGACTAGTTTATTGCCTTAGCCAATTTCGAGGGTGAAAGATTCCCATCCATGTTGGTAATTGGAAAGGCCATTCATAACTTTCATTTGGAGCTTTAATGGAGTATTTATTTGTAGGTGTAATCTATAGGGCAGCTTATGGTTTCTTCTATTGCAGCTCACTCCTTCAACCATTTCTAGTTTTGATGGCATATTCTTGATCCTTGAGGGAGGGCGTTTTTGGTGAGCTATTGTACTATTTGGGGAATCCTTTAATTCCCCATTTATTTTTTAATATGAATTAAATACTCTGTTATTCATCTCCAAAAATTTTCAGGTCGAAATTCCAAGTAGAAATGTATAAATCTAATTTTTAATGGAAGAACAATGCCATTTCCCCACTACCTTGTTGTGAGCCAATGTATTGATGATGATTTCGAATGAATGGATGATTATATGATATATTTGTGATCAATATACTTCCATGGATGTATTCTAAAAGTTTCATGTACTGTACTTTAGAATTTGAAGCATTTTTACTCAGTTTAGTTGTATTGGGAGGTGAAATAGTGCCATTCCCCCAAGGGTCGAATTGGGGATTTTTGCAGTTGAATGGGAGAGGGTGAGAACAGTTGTAATAATCCATTAATGGTGCATATGATACTTTAATAAAATACTTAAAACATTGCATACCTCTGTTCATAAATTTGAGTGGGTTTGGAGGCATTTGGGAAGCCATTTTCAGTACTTACCCCATGGGGATTTGAACCCCAAATTACTAGTAAAATTGCATAATTGGTCCAGAATATTAAGAGAGTTTTCAGAGGTCTTTTGGTGGACATATGTCATACATAAACATCATATTCAAGTTCTAATATCATTCATACACCTTCCTTGAATATTTAAAGGCATTTGGAGTCAATTTGAGACCTAGAGACCAATAATAGTCAAAGGAAAATCACTAGTAAAGTTACCTACATTGATCAGAATTGAAAGAGAATTTGCAGAAGTATTTTAAAGGTCCAAAGGAATCCCTGAAACACATATTTATGTTCTAATATCATTCATATACCTTCTTAGAATATTTGGGATCATTTGGGGCAAATTTGGGACCTAGAGATCAAAACTAGTCAAAGGTTGAACTAGGGAAAAAAAGTGGAAAATTGCAATTTTAATAAAATTCCTAATAAGGGACATTACAAGGTACCCCCAATCATATAAATTGGGGACCACAAATGTAATATTGAAATCATCTATCCATTCATATTTTTATCTATATATATTTATCTTATTCAAAGATGGAACATCTTCCTCCATAACCCGGATACGGGTTTCTTTTATAATATTCGGATACAGATAAGAAGTTTTTACACTTCACTAATAATAACTACCCTCACTACCATTTGAGAACTAAATTATGATATATTTTTTCACCATTAAAAAACCATAAAGAAAACTCAAAATATCAAAAACAATGGAGAACATCTAATAATAACTACCCTCACTACCGTTTGACAACTAAATTATGATAGATTTTTTCACCATAAAGAAAACTCAAAATATCAAAAACAATGATACCAACACACTACTTACAATAAATATAAACATTGTTTCCTTACCAACATTATAAAAACAACATTAAAGTTAAAATATATTAAACAATAGACAAAATAACATAAGTTCAACATCTTTAGAAATTAAGTATAACTTAAATTCAAGGCATCCACGAAAATAGCGTTGACATAATAGTTACGTTAAATTAAATCCATATATTGTTTTTCATCACACATGTAAAACCTTTTTCATTAATGTTATAATAACATAAAGTCCAGTTATAAGCAAAATATAAACATTTCCAAAAACAAAGTGAAACATAAACTTGAGGCATTGAGGATGATAACACTGAAAAAATAATTACATTGAGTTTTAAGATTGCTTGTCATCAATTATGTGTAAAACTTGCAACCACCTTATAAAAAATGAAAGTCAAAGTGAAAGGCGAGATCAATATTTGTGTGGATCTCAGAAAGCTGAATGATGCTTCCATGCACGACCCATTTCCTACTCCATTCACAGATGAAGTGCTTGATAATGTTGGAGGAAATGAGGCATATTCTTTCACTGATGGTTTCTCTGGCTATCATCAGATCAGGATTGATCCTACGGATAGGCATAAGATGACGTTTGCTACAGAATGGGGGTCATTCCAGTACACCATCATGCCTTTTGGGCTGAAGAACGCACCTGCCATATTCTCTAGAGTTGTCGTCGCAACATTTAAAGATTTTACGCACAAGTTTTTAGAAGCGTATTTTGATGATTGGACTATATTTGGTCTATTGAAAAATCATTGCGCAAATCTCCGCATGATGCTCGAAAAGTGTCGACAGCATCAAATATCCTTGAATTTGAAAAAGTGTATTTTTTGTGTGCCCTATGGAATTTTACTTGGCCACATTGTCTGTAAGCAAGGATTGATGGTAGACCCTGCGAAGATTGCAGTTATTGCAAACTTACCAACACCAAATTCAGTCAAGATGTTGAGATCTACATTAGGCCATACAGGATATTACAGGAAATTTATAAAGGGTTATGCAGAGATAACCGCAGCAATGGAAAAGCTACTGAAGAAAGACGCACCGTTCATTTGGAACACAGAATGTGAACAGGGTTTTGACACATTAAAAGAAAAGATGGTCACTGCGCCTATTCTAGTCTTTCCAAACTGGACGAAGCCATTCCATGTCCATGTTGACGCATCATGTATTGCCCTGGGAATCGTGTTAGCTCAGCCAAGAGAGGGAGGTATTGACCACCCTATTGCATTTTCTAGCAGAAAGCTTTCAACAGCAGAGAAGAAATATACTACTATTGAGAGGGAAGGCCTTGCGATGGTATATGCCCTACAGAAATTTAGACACTACTTGCTGGGATCGCACTTCCTTATGTTTACTGACCATTCTACGTTGAAATATTTGGTCAACAAGCCAATGTTAGGGGGACGCATATGCCGATGGCTATTACTGTTCTAGGAATATGACTTTGAAATTATTGTTAAGCCAGGTAGACTGAACTTGGGACTTGATCATCTATAAAGGATTGAGTCAGGAGAGGAGCCGACGAATATTGAAGACAGTTTGCCTGATGTGCAATTATTTAGTATATAGGTTGCCAATGATTATAACAAGGATATCATTGACTTCTTAACCACAGGGTTGGAAACCCAGGAATTCTCGGTCCAGCAGAAAAAATTATTAGTGGTGCGCGCCGCGGACTTCACTATAATTACAGGACAGTTATACAAACTTGGGTCAGATGAAGTCCTGCGTAGGTGCGTACTCGATCATGAGAAGCCATTTATTCTAGCCGACGCACACTCAGGAATTGCAAAAGGTCACTATGCAGGAAGGGCTACTGCGCAGAAGATATTGCGCGCAGGGCTATGGTGGCCTATGCTCCATAAAGATGCCAAAGAACATTGCAGGAAGTGTGATGTCTGTCAGAGGATAGGAAAACCATCATGCCGAGATGAGATGCCATTGAATCCACAGTTGACACTACGGCCATTTGATAAATGGGCAATAGACTTTGTGGGTCCTATAAACCCACCAGGAAAAAGAACGGGTGCAAGGTATATTATTACTGCTACGGATTACCTCACCAGATGGGCGGAAGCAAAACCAGTTAAGGACTGCAGTGCCAGTACTGCTGCGTAGTTTATTTTTGAAGAAATACTCACCATATTTGGTTGTCCGAAGATTTTGATGAGGGACCAAGGTACTCACTTTTTGAACAAGACGATTGAGGCGCTTATAGAGGAATTCCACATTCGTCATCAGCGCAGTACTCCATATCATCCACAGGCGAATGGTACTGTAGAGGCTTTCAATAAAATATTGGAGAGCACACTCACTAAGGTGTGAAATGTAAATAGAGACGATTGGGACCTACGCGTCTCATCTGTGCTATGGGAATATAGGACCACATTGTAATGTCCCCATTCAAATAAATGCATAGTAAGACAATCCCATCAATCCTACTAGTTTCCTAGGTTGGATGGGCACATGTGGGATGGTAATAAGGAAGCTAATAAATGATATTTAGACATTATAAGGGTTCAAACATTTAATAAATATTATGAATAAATAAATTCAAGAGAAATTCTGTGGCAAGTGGTTTTGGAGACATATGGAGGTGGTGGGACCCACACTAGCTTGATTTTTCAATGACACATGGCATCTCTCTCTTGCCAATTAGAATTCATGGGAAGGTGAACACTCTTGGGTGATTTGGTAAGTCATAACACACGGAATTGAGCATCTTAGGTTGAAATGGGATGGAATAGTAACCTCAATGGGAGAGGAAGAATCAAATTGGAGACTAGTGGACACTTGGGCTAGATTCCCTAGTTTTATGACAACAATAATGAAGCATCTATAACATTTATGACAAAATTAAGACCTGAATTCTTACACCTGACCATTATGACATGTCATCCCCAAAAACAGGCTCAAGGAAGGTGCTCATGGAGTTGGAGGAATCTAAAGAGACTCAAATTCGAATTTGGGAGAAGATGGAAGGTTGGAACTAGGAGACAAGTGGCAAATGAGGAATATTTTCTAAATGGAAAATTATTGAATCTATTGAGAGGATTTCGACCCCTTGAAGGATAATGTTGGTTATAAAATTTAGGAATCAAGTATGAGAATGGCTTTTGATGATTTGAGAAAAATTGCATTTGTGAAGAGAGAACTAGTGGATGACTAGTTTCTTGCCTTAGCCAATTTCGAGGGTGAAAGATTCCCATCCAAGTTGGTGTTTGGAGAGTCCACTCAGGTCTTTCATGGTGCTTAAATGGAGTTTTATTTGCAGGTAGAAGCTATAGGAAGTTTCATGGTTTGGTTTAGTGCAACACTTTCTCTCCACCATTTCCAATTTTGAAGGCATATTCGGGCTCCTTGAGGGATTGCGCTTTGGATGAGATCTTGCACTCATTGGGAGAGATTCATATGATATTTTTCTGATTGTAATAGCTTCGTATCCTCTATTATTCATATTCAGAAACTCTCAGGTTGAAATACCCATTGAATGTATGCAAAATTATTGATTAATGAGCAAACAATGTCCGTTTCCCCAACGCTTTGATGTATGACACTATAAGGTTGATTATTTCGAATGGATGGATGATTATCTGATAAATTTGTGATTAATATAATTCCATGGACATATTATACAAGTTTCATGTACTGTACTTGAGCATTTGAATCATTTTTACTCAGTTTGTTTGTATTGAGAGGTGAAATAGTGCCATTTCCCCAAGGGTCGAATTGGGGGTTTTTGCTGTTGCATGTGAGAGAGTTAGAACAGTAGTAAAAATAAATTAATGGTGCATATGAGACCTTAATAACATAATTAACACATTAAATACCTCTTTTCATAAATTCGTGGGATTTTGGAGGCATTTGGAAGGCCATTTGTAGTGTTACCCCGGGGGGATTTGATGCACAAATTACTAGTCAAAATTACCTATATTGATCAGAATACAAATAAAGTTTGCAGCAGTATTTAGAGGGCCATAAAAAATCACTGAACCTAATATTCAAGTCTAAATACCATTCATACACTCCTACAGAATATTTGGGAGCATTTGGGTTGATTTGGAGGTCAAAACAGTAAAACTAGTCAAAGGTCGAAATTGGGGAAAAAGTGGAAAAATTGGCATTTTAATAAAATTTTGAAAAAGGGTCATTACAAGTGGTATCAGAGCATGTTCTTGGCCCCTGATGGTCTTAACAATAAGTCAAAATAATAATCCACCACCCTTTGAACCAGTAGTTGAAGAGGTTTTTGTTGAAGAAGAGGTAGTAGAAGAAGAGGAGTCTTTCGCTGAAACCATTGGTAGAGAGGAGGATGACAAATTGAAACATAAGGAGGAACTTATTGCAACCTTAGATCCATGTTTCTCTAAAATTTCAACAAACATGGATAGGATAGGTGATAAATTGTTGCAAGGATTCGAATTGTTGATTAGCCAGCTTCAAAGCAAAGGGATAATAGGAGATAATAGTGGTTCACACTCAGGGGAAAAAATGGAAGGGAATGAGCATATTTTCTCAAGTACAGGACCTCATAATAAACCTGATGAATTTCAAAGAACACAAAGGCATACTGCACCTAAAGTTCTCACACCCAAAGAAGAGCCCAATCTTGAGTTGGATTACAAGAAACTAGTAAATGATTGGAATGATTTGAATGAAGAGTGTAAAAGAGGTGTACCACTCAGTGACTACATTGATGCTATGAAAAAGATTAATAGGAAGGGAGACAATAGAAGTCCATTCCAAAACAAAGAATTAAATAGTGCTATTGGAAAAATGTCACTTCCTACTTTTGATGGTCCTTCTCAAAATTCTGCTAACACTTGGGTGCAAAAATTGGATGTATATTTTCAGCTGAATCCTATGTTGGAAGAGGATGCATTAAAAATGGCCATTTTGCATTTGGAAGGATATGCCAATGAATGGTGGTTTCATTGGCTGAAAACCTTGGGTCATAATCAAGTTAAAACATATGGAGAATTTGTTGACAGGGTAATAGAAAGATTTGAACAAAAAGATCCAAAATTGCCTTTCAAAGAACTAGCTCAATTGAAGCAAACTGGGTCCCCTACTGAATATATGATGGACTTTAAAAAATTATCAGTCAAGGTGGCTGATGTATCTATGGGAAGATTAGTATTTCTATTCACTGAAGGTTTGTCTGAACTCTTAAGAGGTTTGGTCAAATCCCACAAGCCAACTACATTAAAAGATGCAATGAGCTTGACTAGGGATCTCCAAAATGTGCTTCCTAGAACGAGATTTCCTCCTAAGCCTAGCTACAAATTTGAAAAGAAACCTTGGAAAAGGGATGGATATGATAAGAAACCTTGTCAAAGAGAGTCATTTGAGAGAAATAAAAAAGAGGGACTAAATAAGGATGAACTTAGAAAAAAGAAACTATGCTTCACATGCTTCCAACCATGGACACCAGGGCACAAATGTACCAAAGGAAAGGCTCAATACATAGAAGTATTTTCTGATAATGAGGCGTATGATGGGGGCATGGATGAAGATGGACATATTTAATATCAAGAAGAGGCATATGAGACAACAGTAGAAGAGGAAAGACAAGAAGAAAATCAGCCTTCACTGGACAAAGCAAGAATGGCAGTGCTTTCAGCAGTACCTTGCTATCATACTATCCAATGCAAAGGTGTGGTACAAGGACAAAGAACTTCAGTTTTGGTAGATGGAGGATCCAGTCATAACTTCATTGATGCAGAGATGGTAGAGAAAAGAAAGATACCTATTGAACCATTTGATGGATTCACAGTTGTCATTCCTGGTCACAACACAATGCAATGCAAAACATGGGTTCCAAAGCTGCAAGTCATCGTAGGTAACTTTACTTTTGTTGATAGTTTTTATGTGGTTTTGGGAGTGCAATGGTTGTATTCAATAGGAGAGCATACAGTAAATTATCAAATTCCCGAAATGAAATTCCAAGATTCAAAAGGAGTACAAAGAGTTGTGAGAGGGAAACACATTATCCAAATCAAGTAGTGACTTGTAATAGCATGAGATCTATATTGAGGCATGGGGATATAGAATGGGCTGCTGAATGTCATATTACATCTCCCAAGCCAACTATAAATATTGTCAAACACCCAAAGGAGATAGAGAGACTTTTTCAAAAATATGAAAAGGTTTTTAGAGACCTTCCACATGGTAGGCCACCAGATAGGGGGGTTGAGCACAGTATTGTTTTGGAGGAAGGTACTTTACCCATTCAGATACCACCTTATAGACATACTAAAAGGTTTATAGATGAGATTGAAAAATATATCCAAGAACTCCTAGAGTTGGGACTCATTAGACCAAGCTCTAGCCCTTATGCTTCTTCAGTAGTGCTAGTGAATAAAAAAGATGGAATATTGAGAATGTGCATAGATTTTAGAGCCTTGAACAAAAAGACTATAAAGAATAGGTATCCTATTCCTAGGATTGATGAGCTCATGGATGAGCTGCATGGGGCCAAATACTTCTCAAAAATTGACCTTATATCAGGGTATCACCAAATTCGAATGAAAGACGAAGATGTGCAAAAGACCGCTTTTCGATGTCATTTTGGCCACTTTGAATTTCTTGTCATGCCTTTTGGGTTAACCAATGCTCTAGCCACCTTTCAAGCATGTATGAATAGGATATTTTGCAAGCAACTAAGAAGGTTTGTTTTGGTTTTCTTTGATGATATTCTCATTTACAGTAAAACATGGGAAGAGCATTTGCAACAGTTAGAGATTGTGTTGAAAATCTTGCAAGAAGAGTCCTTATTTGCTAAATTATCAAAATGTGAATTTGGAATGAAAGAACTACTGTATCTTGGGAACATTATTGGGAAAGAAGGAGTGAAGGTACACATGGAAAAAATTAGGGCTATCTTGGAATGGCCCTCACCAAAAAATATTACCGAATTGAGAGGCTTTATTGGCACATGCACCTACTACAGAAAATTTGTGAAAGGGTTCTCCAAGTTGACTTATCCACTCACTGATTTGACTAAGAAGAATGCTTTCAAGTGGGATGAAGAGGATGAAAAGGCCTTCCAAAAAATGAAAGAGGTAATGAATAGTTGTCCCATACTTGCACTTCATGATTTTACTAAACCTTTTTTTGTGGAATGTGATGCTTCAGGTGGAGGAATAGGGGTTGTCCTAAAGAAAGGCCAACACCCCATAGCCTTTGAGAGCAGAAAGTTGCAGCCTCATGAAAAAATTTACTCCATCTATTATAAAGAAATGTTGGCCATTATGCATGCATTGGCCAAATTCAGACAATACTTGGTGGGCAGCAAGTTTGTGGTGAAAAATGACCACAATAGTCTAAGAAACTTTCTCACCTAAAAAGATCTAAATGAAAGGAAACAAAAGTGGGTAAGCAAGATTAAAGCTTATGATTTTGATATTGAATATGTCAAAGGAAAGAATAATATAGTAGTAGATGCTTTGTCAAGAAGGCTTTCTTTTTCTCTCATGGATATTGCCAAGGATTAGAAAAACATGCTACTAGTTGAATATGCCAAAGAAAAATTTGCTTGTGATGTGTTGGATGGAATAAAAGGGGATGATAATTATAGGATTTTGAATGAGCTGATATATTATAAGGGAAGAATTTATTTAGTTCATAACTCCAAGCTCAAGTACCGAATTTTGCAAGAAGCACATGATTCCCCACTAGCGGGCCATCCAGAGATCTTCAAAACTTATAGACAGTTGAGGCAAAGATTTTTTTGGAAGGGGATGAAGGAAGATGTTCAGAAGTATGTGAATGAATGTAAAGCATGTCAACAAAACAAATCAGAACTTACATGTCCATCCGGCCTATTACAACCATTGCCCATTCTGGAGCAAAAATGAGACAGTATTTCCATGGATTTCATCATCGAATTGCCTAAATCCTTGGGTAAGGATTGTATCTATGTGGTAGTTGATAGGTTGAAAACATTTGCTCATTTTTTTGCTATTACATCATCTTTTAGTGTTGCACAAGTGGCTGATATTTTTTTTCAAAGAAATCTTCAGATTGCATGGGCTTCCCAAGAGCATTGTCAGTGATAGAGATAGTAGATTCATGGGTGCCTTTTGGAAAGAAATTTTTAGATTGGTAGGCACTCAATTGACTCCAAGTACCAGCTATCATCCACAAACTGATGGACAAACAGAGAGGGTAAACCAATGGTTGGAAGGATACCTAAGAAACTATGTGGGAGGGCAGCAAAAAATATGGGCAAAATGGCTACACTTGGGTGAGTTTTGCTACAACACCACTTATCATATGTCAATAGGAATGTCTCCTTTCAAAGAATTATATGGTTATGATGCACTTACATTTGATGACATTATATTTGGTGATAGTAGAGCCCCAAAGGATAAAGATTGGGTGGAAGAGAGCCAAGAAATTTTAAAGCTCTTGAAAGACAATTTGCAGGTTGCTCAAAATCAGCAAAAACAATATGCTGATAGACATAGAGAAGAGAGAACCTTTCAAGTCAATGATTTAGTATATTTAAGGTTGCATCCCTATAAATAAACATCTCTCAAAAATAATGGAGCAAAAAAATTAAAACCAAGGTACTATGGGCCATACAAGGTAGTGTGGAAGGTTGGAGAAGTAGCATATGAACTAGAACTTCCGGAAGGGAGTAAAATCCACAATGTATTTCATGTTTCTTGTCTTAAGAAAGCTCTTGGTCAGAAAATCATCACTTCAGAAATACTTCCTCCTTTGGATGATGAAGGTCAGCTCACACTTGTTCCGGAAAAGATTTTGAAGACACGGGAAAGAAGGTTGAGGAGTAGAATCATCAAAGAATATTTAGTGCAATGGAAGGACTTACCAAATGAAGATGCCACATGGGAGGATGAGAAGATTTTGCAGCATCCAAATTTGAAATTGCTTGAGGACAAACAATCTTGGGTGGGGAGGACTGTAATGTCCCCATTCAAATAAGTGCAAAGTAAGACAATCCCATCAATCCTACCAGTTTCCTAGGTTGGATGGGCACATGTGGGATGGTAATAAGGAAGCTAATAAATGATATTTAGACATTATAATGGTTCAAGCATTTAATAAATATGATGAATAAATAAATTCAAGAGAAATTCTAGGTGGCAAGTGGTTTTGGAGACATATGGAGGTGGTGGGACCCACACTAGCTTGATTTTTCAATGACACATGGCAGCTCTCTCTTGTCAATTCAAATTCATGGGAAGGTGAACACTCTTGGGTGAGTTGGTAAGTCATAAGACATGGCATTGAGAATATTAGGTCGAAATGGGATGGAATAGTAACCTCCATGGGAGAGGAAGAGTCAAATTGGAGACTAGTGGACACTTGGGCTAGATTCCCTAGTTTTATGACAACAATAATGAAGCATCTATGACATTTATGACAAAATTCAGACCTGACTTCTTACACTTGACCATTATGACATGTCAGCCCCAAAAATAGGCTTAAGGAAGGCGCTCATGGAGTTGGAGGAATCTAAAGAGACTCAAATTCGAATTTGGGAGAAGATGGAAGGTTGGAACTAGGAGACAAGTGGCAAATGAGGAATATTTTCTAAATGGAAAATTATTGAATCTATTGAGAGGATTTAGAACCCTCTAAGGCTAATGTTGGTTATAAAATGTATGAATCAAGTATGAGAATGGATTTTGATGATTTGAGAAAAATTGCATTTGTGAAGAGAGAACTAGTGGATGACTAGTTTCTTGCCTTAGCCAATTTCGAGGGTGAAAGATTCCCATCCAAGTTGGTGTTTGGAGAGGCCACTCAGGTATTTCATGGTGCTTTAATGGATTTTTATTTGTAGGTAGAAGCTATAGGAAGTTTCATGGTTTGTTTTAGTGCAGCACTTTCTCTCCACCATTTCCAATTTTGAAGGCATATTCGGGCTCCTTGAGGGATTGCGCTTTGGGTGAGATATTGCACTCATTGGGAGAGCTTCATATGATATTTTTATGATTGTAATAGCTTCATATCCTCTATTATTCATATCAGAAACTCTTAGGTCGAAATACCCATTGAATGTATGCAAAATTATTGATTAATGAGCAAACAATGTCTGTTTCCCCAATGCTTTGATGTATGCCACTATAAGGTTGATTATTTAAAATGGATGGATGATTCTATGATAAATTTGTGATTAATATACTTCCATGGATATATTATACAAGTTTCATGTACTGTGCTTGAGAATTTGAAGCATTTTTACTCAGTTTGTTTGTATTGAGAGGTGAAATAGTGCCATTTCCCCAAGGGTCGAATTGGGGGTTTTTGCTATTGAATGTGAGAGAGTTAGAACAGTAGTAAAAATCAATTAATGGTGCATATGATACCTTAATCACATACTTAACACATTACATACCTTTTTTCATAAATTCATGGGAGTTTGGAGGCATTTGGAAGGCCATTTGCAGTGTTACCCCCGGGGGATTTGATGCACAAATTACTAGTCAAAATTACCTATATTGATCAGAATACAAATCAAGTTTGCAGAAGTATTTGGAGGGCCATAAAACATCCATGAAACTAATATTCAAGTCTAAATACCATTCATACAATCCTATAGAATATTTGGGAGCATTTGGGTTGATTTGGAGGTCAAAACAGTAAAACTAGTCAAAGGTCGAAATTGGGGAAAAAGTGGAAAAATTGGCATTTTAATAAAATTTTGAAAAAGGGTCATTACACACATGCAAGAAATTGACAGGACAGACACCCTTTCAGTTGGTTTATGGGAAAGAGGCCATAATTCCAATGGAATATATTGTCCCTAGTTTTAGAATCACTGCATTTATAGGGATGGCAGACTACGAAGCTCTAGAAGAAAGATTACTACACTTACTGGGCTTGGAGGAAGATCGCTTCATCGCAGGCTTCCACCAGCAAGCTCAGAAAGACCGCAAGAAAGCATGGCATGATCGCCATATAAAGAACAAGTGTTTTCAGGTAGGTGATCTAGTCCTCCTGTATGATAGCAAATTCATGAAATTCCCTGGTAAATTTAAGATGCATTGGCTTGGCCCATATACTGTGATACATGTTACTAAAACTGGTGCAGTCCTGTTAGCCAATTTAGCTGGTGATACCTTGCCAACTTTGATAAATGGAAGCAAGCTAAAGTTATACCATGATAGCACTGCTTCGTAGAACCCTGCATAACGAACAAAGTAAGGAAGTTCTAAGTGTCAAGTACAGTTGAAAGTGGACACTAGAAATGTAAAGGAGTCTGTACATGTATGATAAAAGGAAGAAGGTATGATAAGAAGAATGATCTATGCACCGCTCAACATTGTTGAAGGTGCGCGGAAGGGAAAAAAAAGAAAAAAAAAGAAGAAAAATATATATTTTCAGTGGAAGTTGCGCAGGTTGAAATTTTTGGCACTGCGAAGTAGCCGCGTAGGGTTGCAGATGGCTTGCTGCGCAGTTTGGCACAACACTTATACAAAAATAGCTGTTGCATGGCTTTTCAGAAAAATAGCCGTTAGATGACTTTTGCAGCAACCGCTTCAGCATTTAAAGAGAAGATAGCCGTTTTGAGCACGCTGATGACAGAAAATACCGAAGGATCTGCTCAAATTCGCCAACAGACACCACATTAATTGCTTATCTAGCCATTGAAGGGCGCAGGAGAGGGTTTGCTGCGCCTATAAATAACACCGTTGGGAGACTCGCGGGCATTACCGAGCACTTAGAATTTTCTTGCAATTAACTTCTCTAAGATAGTAGCCATTTGTATTCTGTCTGCCTTAGCCACTACCTCATTAGTGAATGTCTGAACCTTCCTATAGAGAAGAATAACTGAGCATTGAAGAAGCACTGAGGATCTTTCAGCATGGAGGGATTCAATAGTTAATGAAAAATCTAGTTAAGAAGGTCGCCATAGAACAAGGTGAAGGATCCCGCAGATCACTAAGAATTAATCCGACGATGCAGGAAAAAGCAAAAGAGAAAGGAAAATTCATAATTGCACCTCGATCCAACATCATAAAGATGGGCTCCTCGACACATAAATCGCCAGTCTTTCAGACAGAACCCTTGAAGATGACACCCGAATATATCTCCCCTCGAGCACTGAATGCCCTTGTGTTTTAATTGTCCAAGAATGCGAGATACGACATACCGCTGTCACCTATCTCAAAGCATGTAAACGTTGCTAAGAATCTGCTGGGAAAGATAGCAGATTGTAAATGGGAGGATTATGACCTCTTGGGAATGAAGAAAGACGATGCATATGTTCCCAAATACCCAGATTTTCAACCAGACCAGTATATGTGCTGGAAAAGGACGCCAAGGGAACTCTGAACTTGGTAGCTGACAGTTGGCTAGCACCTGTCGTTCAATCGGGGCTACTGAACTTGCTGAGGTTGCCACATTTTGACCATTCTCCAGAACTTAATATCGTGGTTTGCACACTCATGGCACGATTCCACCAAGGTTATCTATGGTTGGACATGAACATTGATATTAAGATTGATTTGATCCACCGCATCACCGGGCTAAGCAAGCGCAGTAAGGATCCAAAGCAATTCTTCTAGAGGAAGAGAAAAGAAAAAGAGGCTATTGAGAAGATTAAGAAAACCCATTCGGTGGTAAACGAAAAAAGAGGTTTCCTGACAGAAGATATAGAGGATAGAGCAACAAGATTTGTAATGCAGTTGCTCGCAGGCAAGATACTCAAAATAGCTAGGCCTTCGGAGGTGCCTGCTGGCGCAATACTCCTTGGTGCCATAGCGACCAAAGGAAACAATTTTAATTGGTGTCAGTTTCTGTTGAATGAGTTCCTTGAAGAACTCAATGACACACAGGTGAATGGCGGCCAGTTCCTTTTCACCTGGCTCATCGTCCTGATTGCTTTATTTGGATGAAACGAACCGTGAGATTATGAGGACGTCATTATGGACACCAAGGATCCTAGAGGGTTTAAGTTCGTCAACCTCTGGGTAAACACAAATGTAGAGTGCTATCATGCGACAACAGAAGTCTTTTACCAGTACTATATTTAGCTGCGCGACACAATCACAAAGACACCCCACATTACAAAGCAGGTCACGACGAAGTATATCCGCATCATTAACTTTGAGGCGGATATGAAATGTATCTTCATATCGCCAAAAGCACAAATGAGGAAACCAGAGTGGTTCCAAGGGAAGTACATCATGTATGAGCAGGATATTGAGGACCTCATGAAAGATTGGCCACCAGAGTTCCGCGTAGAGGTTATGGGCGTAGAGACAGATTCAATAGAAGATGAGTCGATCCCGCTCTCATGCCCAATCATTGAAGAAACAGGGAAGAGAAAAAAAGCTGAGACTTCAAAGAAGCCAAAGTCGAGGAAAAAGGTGAAGGCCACAAAGATTCAATCGAAGGCACTCCTCAATGATGATGACTACGAGATGATAGCCGAAATAGTCTTAGAGCAGATGAAGGAGCTTATGGTGGCTAAAGAAAAGAAGGACATGGTCATCCAGAATGACCTGCACAAGATGTGGCTCACAATGCAAGGCCTAATGAAGAAAATGGACGATGTCCAGAAAATCCTTATTTTGCTGGGGGAAGCAGGGGCTGAAGGGAGGTCGGTAGGGACCTCGCAGCAAGGAAGCCAACAAATAGCAATAAGCTGCCATTGAAGACTAGAATTGTCCATGTGGACCCATTGGCTGTTGCGTTGCCAAATACATAACAAGTTGTCTTGGACACAAAGGTATTCAAGAGGGTAGAGCTCGACTTAGCCAAAATCCCATTACCAGGATTGCACTTCATCCACACGCAGATCGTTGAGGAGATGCATGAATAGATGGTTGAATCAATGAAGTTACAAGCAGAGCTCACCGCAGCGAACATGCAAATTCAGCTATAGGCAGAAATACAGCTACGGAACGAACTGGACCGCCAACAAAATTTGGAGACTACCATATCCAATGTGGCGAAGGATATCAAAGGCATAGAAATCTAGGATGATCCTGTAGACACAGTTCTGAGGATCGGAAATAAGGTGAGATCCTTGCATACAGAGATGTAGGATAAAGAGATTTATTATGAAGCTGATATTGCCACATTGAAGGATGCTGAATAAGTAGGCACCATTAACTGAAAAACAAGTCAGAGAGAAAGCAGTGAGCGCCACCTCGAAAAGCATTACAAGTGAGTTGGCTAAGTGTAAATCACTCCTGGATAAGGTGTCACAGGAAATCATGACCCTTGAAGAGGATCAAGGGTTGCTGCAGGTCAAAACCGCGGTACAAGAAAAGTAGACCGTGGTGGACAAGTTGAATGTAGAGGTTAAAGCTCTACCACCCAGAGAAAGGCTGCTGAGATACAAGGAGATATCCAGATTAAAGAAAGAAGTACAAGAATTACGACAAAAAGAGACTGAGATGGATAATCAGTTGTAGCAGCTCCTGGAGAATGCAATGGTGGTATCTCAGCAGATTGAAGATAACTTAGTCGAACTACGTGATAACCAGGAGTAGGTACAAGACCAAATTGGACAATAAATAACTCCAACACTGCTTGAGACAATTAAACAGGTTGAGGAGGATACAAGAGAAGCAGTGGTGTAGTTGTGCGGTACATATGACGAGTTCGCGGCCAAGTTCGTTCCACCGGTCATGACGCAGAGTGAGACAGTTGAAACAATCACTAGCTCGGGGAAGAGCCACATGTAAGTGTTAGGGGCATGTTGGGCCCAGGTTGAGATAAAGTTTTGGAAGCACCTTTTTGAGACAAGCAAGGAGAGCTGAGCTGAGCGCAGGTCATAAACACATTTTTGGCTAAGTATTGAGGATGCTGCGAAGTTGTGCGCAGCATCCAACTTTTGACCACACTGCGGAGTTGCGTGCAGCATCAAAGTTTTGGCCGTGATGTGAAGACCAGTACTGCACTGAAGCAGTGCTGCGGAGTTAGGATTCCACGTGGACCCAACAAAGCAGTGTGCTAGACAAGTATCAAGTATAGCTACCGGCTCAACCGGTAGCAACCATTTTTGGAAAAGATATTTCAGGATTTCCGAGTGGCGGACGTAGGAAAAATAGGAAGGTGGCCACGCGTGGGTTGTTAAGGAAAGCGACGTTTGGCATGCTTAGAAGGTAAAACCATCAGAGAGAAACGATTCGAAAGAAGCAGCCTGTAGGCACACGTGCGACAGGAAGGCCGATAGAGACAGAATGAGGATGTGGAGATCCGCCATGATCAAGTAGACGCTACCAGGAGCCAGCAAGCCGATTTGGAAAACCGGTGCAGTTTTGGAAACCCTTAGGGTTTTGGGTTTTAGGTCTTCGACATTGTACAGACATGACCTTCGGGCATGATCTATTTAAGAAGACACTTTTGTATGGGATGGGGGGTTGGTTAGTTGATTGGGGATTAGAGTAATTTGGAGATAACCTTTTTGTATTGTAAAATTTATCTGAGCTGAGAATATTGTAAAGGCTCTGCAGCTGTGTGTGCAGAGACCTGGCCGAGAGAAAGGAGAGTCTGCACCTAAGTGGACAGACTAAGAACTGTTTCTCCATCCCTTTTGAAAGAAATATATTACCAACCATTCTTATGGATGTAGATTTCCATCAAGGGAAGTGAACCACGTTAAATTCTATGTTATGTGATGATGTTTATGAATGAATGACTGTCTGTATTTTCTGTAGAATGAATGCTTGAATGTTTCCTTGCTTGCTGTAATATGAGAACTTTGATATGCATTTACCAATAGGAGAAGTTTGGGAATGATATGCTAGGTTCCATAGAAGCAGGTGAATGGAAAACATCCCAATTCTATGTTAAGATCATGAATCAATCATTTAAGTTTAATTACTTTCTTAAACACAGTGAAGGAACGCAACACAGTTAGTCATGTCTATCATTTCAGTTCACGTTGCAATAATCCAAGTTCTAGAATGAATGCTAGGAAGATAACCCGTAAGTGACTAAATGAATGGATGAGTGATATTCATTTTAGTGCCTTAACGTTTTTGAGATATTCCAAGTAGAGGATAAGTGTGGGTAATTCACAGTTCCAGTAGAAGATTCGCAGGAGTAAGAAACCCTTAGTGAGGCCCTCAGTGTTTCCTCCACCGCGCAGTACTACTCGCAGCGTAGATCCTGCTGTGTACTGCATCACTTTGCCCCGCAGTGCACTCCTTCTGTCCTGTGCTGTGCAGCTTGTTCATTTAACCAACTCATCATTTACGGTGGAAATCTTATTCCGCAGTACCCCATAAGATACACCTCAGGTGAGACCTCAACCTATGTGCAGGTTGTTTCCGAAAGGGCCGGTGCGAAGGGGTTTTGTTGGTCAAAGGGAAAACCGCAAAGAACCTGGGTCTAATTGGAAACCTCTGGGTTAGTTTAAGCCAACAATCCCAAACTGAAGCAACATCCTAAAGTGCTCTTCATGTCTATGGCACTTCCTGCCCAATTTGAATCAACATAACCATGCAGTTTAATCTTTTGATTCATCTCATATTTGATCCCATATTCAATTGTACCCTTCAGGTACCTCAATACATGCTTTGCAACAATCATGTGAAAATGTCTCAGATCTATCAGGAACTAGCTCAGGGTGTTCACAGCAAAGCATATGTCTGGTCTCATGTTCGTCAAGTACATTAATGAATCAATCATTTTCCTGTACATTGTGGCATCAACTGTCTCTGAAGAAGCATCACTCAATAGCTTCAAGTTCCATGCCATTGGTGTGGCCATTGCCTTGCAGTACATCATTCCGAATCTCTTCAAAATATCAACTGCATACTTTCCTTGGCCGAGGAAAATCCCATCTAAATTCTGCCACACCTCCATACCTAAGAAGTAGTGCATCATTCCTAGGTCCTTCATCTCGAACTCTGTGGCAAGCCTCCAGGATTTGTTTCTGCAATGAGCTCACCCTCCCTTGTTATGAACATGTCATCTACATATAACAGTAATATTACTGGTCTTCTACTCTCAACCTTGAAATAGAGGTTGGAATTTGCTTTACTCTTGGTAAAGCTTAAGATCATCATAAAATTGTCCATCCTGCCGTACCATTACCTGGGTGCCTGTTTCAAACCATACAAGGCTTTCTTTAGCTTGCACACGAGTCTGTTTGTCACGTGTCTCGAATCCTAATGGCTGCTCCACACACACTTCCTCTTTGACTACACCATTCAAGAATGTTGTCTTGATGTCCATTTGGTGTACCTTCCATTTCATTACTGTGGCTAAGGAAAGTATAGATCTAATGGAAGTGTATCTTGCTACAGGTGTAAATGTCTCCTCGTAGTCTATGCCTTCTTTCTGGGAGAATCCAGGTGCCACAAATATTTCTTTGTGTTTTTCGATGCTACCATCTGCAACATGCTTGATCTTGTAGATCCATTTTGAAGTCACAACATACTTCTCTTGTGGTCTCAAAACTATCTCCCAGAAATCATTCTTCATAATCGACTGGTACTCTTCGATCATGGCATCCTTCCATTCCTTCTTTTTTTCTACTTCCTCATAGTTGGAAGGTTCTTTATCAATGATGTCGCATAGTAGGGCCACATAGCTAGAGTATGGTCTGGGTCTCTTGCTTTCTCTATGTGTCCCATCCGGATCACCATAATTCTCTGCATGTTGTATCACTTCTCGTTCCCATGCCAGTATTCTCTTGTGGGAGTTCTTCTCATGAGGTGGATCTATAGGTTCTTCGTCATCTTCTTGGATTGTCTCTTCCATAACTATTTATCTAGTTCTGGGAAATTCAGGTTCTTTAGTTTATTCAGTGTGTAACTGTCTTGACTTGTTGTAGGCTGAGTCTTCATCAAAAGTTACGTCTTTGCTGATTTCAATCTTCTTGAATCTCGGGAAGTATATTCGGTAAGATTTTGATGTGTCACTATATCCCATAAACATGCTCTTATTTCCTGAAGGATCTAGTTTTGTTCTCTTTTCTTTTGGGATGTGTATGTACACAGGGCAACCAAATATTCTGATATGGTTGACTTCTGGTTTCTCTCTTGAGAAAGCTTCTTCTGGGGTATTGTTGTTTAATACTCAATGAGGTGTATGGTTTTGTACATACACAACTGTTCTTGCTGCTTCTGCCCACAAGTGCATTGAGAGATCTTGATCATGGAGCATTGCCTTCGCTGCTTCCATTATTGTTCTATTCTTACGTTCTGCAATGCCATTTTGTTGAGGAGTGCTCAACTCCCTCTTAATCCCTGATTCTCTGCAAAGATATTTGAATTCTTCTGAGGTGAATTCTCCACCATTGTCTGATCGTAAAGTCTTGATCTTCTTTTCAGTATGATTTTCAACCAAGGCTTTGAATTCCTTGAATTTTCTGAACACCTCATTTTTTCCTTTCAAGAAATAAATCCATGTCTTATGAGAAAATCATCTATGAAAGAAGCATAGTATACATATCTGCTTAAGGAGATGGAATACATGGGGCCACACACATCTGAGTGAATTATCTCCAGGATTCCTTTTTCCTCGATTTCACTGCTAGGAAATGACTTCTTCAAATTCTTCCCTTGTGCACATCCCTTGCAAATTCCTTCATACTTTGTTTGAATTTATGGTAGACTTGATAGGATATTGATAGTTATCTCCAAGTTTCACCTTGTGGGGTGACTCATGTTCTGATAAGTTGATAAAATATTATTTGTACCTTGTCATGTGCTTGGATGCTTCATTATCCACAAGCCAATCATTGCTTCCATGAGTGATGGTACCTGTAAGAGCTGAGATTAAAACATATTCTTCATCACTTGAAGAATCATCCCTTTCTCCTTTGGTTTTCTTCCTTACTGGTTCATCATCTTCAACTGTGTGAGCATGATTCCTCTTCTTGTTGATTCTCCTGGAGGATACTTGGTTTCTAGTACAATCTCTTGAATAATGTCCTTTCTCATCACACGTGAAGCACCTAATACCAGAGAGGTCTCTTCTAGGTCCATGATTTCTATGGGACCTTTTAGACTTCTTGTGATGGTGGTCCTCCCTCTTGTTTTGATTCTTCTTAGTATGAGTAGTTAGGGCTTAGCCATCATTAGCTCCCATCTTTTATTCTCTTGCTACTAATCGAGCTTCTTCTTGGGTGCATTCTTCCCATAATCCGTTGAATGTGATTAGATTCTTTGACACATATTCCTTGAATGAATGAGTCCCATGGTCTTGGGAGACCATTCAAGGTAGTCATCACAATCTCTCCTTCTTCAACATTTTCTTCAATTCCTTCAAGTCGTTCCTTGATCTGAGAGACTTCGGTGAAGTCAGATTGAATAGTTTTTGAGTGTTGAATCTTTACATTCTTGAGTTGGTTCCTCAGAGTCATCTTGTGGTTGATGTTCTTTCCTTCATATAGATTGATCAAAGCATCAAACATCTTATTCAGAGTCTTCAAGGATGATACATAAAGGATGAGGTGATCTTTGATGGAGTCTGCAATAATCATTTTGGTCTTGATCACATTCTTCTTGTGAATTTCCTTTGCCTATTCTGCCTCTGGTTCTGGAACCTCCTCATTGACATACTTGTCCAAGTCATTCTCTTCTAGGACAAGATAAATTCTATACTTCCATGCCCGGTGTCATATCCCTGGTCACCTCAGTGAACTTTAGAGGCAATGGGAGAGCACCCTTGAGTCACCTGCTAATTTTTCTTCTTCTTTTTCCTAAGCAATTCAAAGGCTCGGCAACTCTGAACCCGCAATGATTATCGATCCGCAATCCGCAATGCCTTCCAATCCGCAATCTACAATTGGATTTCCAAATCTGACTTTCTGACGAAGTCATGCTCCCAAATTATGCAAACCACAATGTGGAAGTCGAAAGTTGGAAGTCAAATCGCCATCCCTGAAACTTCTCCCTCCACAATTATACAATCCGCAACCCATGTTGCAGATGTCAGAATTCAAAACTCAATTTTGTAAACCAGAGAGAAATTACCTCCCGCAATCCGCAACCCGATTGTAGATGCAGAAATGAGGAAGTCCAATGCGCCAACCCTATGGAAGTCGTCCTTCCGACATCCGCAATCCGTGACCCGCTTTGCAAATGCGGAAAGGCGAAACTTCCACGTGCCACTCCTATTGGGCTCGCCCTTCTGACTTCCGCAACCCGCTTTGCGGATGTGGAAAGGCAGAAGTCCAACCACACCACTCCAACAATTAGTCCCCTACCTCCACAATCTGCAACCCACATTGCGGATGCAGAATGGTCCTTGCCAATGCGTAAAGGTTGGGACCACAGACCCCTGCACCAACAAGCTTCTAAGGAAACTTCTGAGGGTGATATCTCCCTCATCCTTGGTCCAAATTGGGCATGGATGGTATCGTTGGAAAGATATTGGAGATCTCTATCCAGTGGTATGACCCGCTACCACATATGACCACTCTAAACTCGTCATTTTTCCAATTGAAACTCTGGACATAACCTCCCCTATGTGCCTTTACCATTCCGCAATAAGCTTTGCTGCTCTTCTGCTGAGTCTTATCTCCTTCATCTGATCCATAGGGTGTCCATTCCTTTCCCAAATCCTGGCTGGAGTGGTCTTGCACATTTACCAAACTTATCCCTAATTCATCAAAGGAAAATTCAAAAGCATTACCAAAGGAATTGCAAATAGGAATAAGCATACTACTTGAACGCCAGTAATGAAACATGATCCACAACCATAGAATGGAATACATTCACATATTCCTCCCAGGCATAGTGATGAAAGCATACAGGGCTTAGTCCTATTCCTCAAGAATGATTACATACAAGTATCAACATAAGGATAAGCATGTAAAGGTGCAAGAACCATGCAATTAACACACACATAGTAGAAGTTAGCCAAATTAACACACACATCTGCCAACCATAACAGTCAATACTAGTTAAACAGTGCAGCAACAAGATGAACAACATACACAACAGAATTATCACAATGAATAGGAATACAGACCTATTCATCAATGGACCATTCCCATAAGCAAATAGATGCATGCATGTACTTAACAATTACAGTTAAAGGAAGCATCATCCACACACAAGGTGTCATGCATTCAACAATCCATAATGGGAACAACATAATGAAGAATAAGGCATGACCATTCAACCCTAGTAATCAATGAACATTTCATGGAAATTGGAACACATGCGGGCATAACTTAACGCAAGGAATACTTATATTTTCCATTAAATTCCCAAACAATTGGCTATGGAATACAAATTTCCAACCCAACCATAGATCTCTGCCCAACCTTTATTATTTCAACAATCAGAGATCACCCCCGAGCTGGGGCTATGTATCCATTAAGGGGTCCCTCTCAAGTTCATTCACAACTTGGTTCATAGTCCATCAAGGCATCCAACACACAATTGACTTGTCAAGAAAATGGGGGAGGAAGGTAAGGGTTTTCTATCTTAATAAGCTTCTCCACAGAGCTATGGGCATATCCCAATGATCTCAGACAGGTTCAAGCACCCCCATTGCCCCACTCTCAGTCTAGGTAAGGTTCCCTTCACTACTGCACAGTCCTTAGGGCACCCTTTCCCCTAGCACTGACCTGGGTGAGTGTGGCTAGCCTTGACTACTGAATCAAGGTAATTGAGCCCTGTTTGACTCTACTATGCAGTCAAAACCCCCTTGGTTACTTCCCACTTCAATTCCACACTCGAGTCTTCCCCAATGGTACTGCCGAGTGGATCTGTTCCGCCACAGGGTCTCAACACTCCAATCCAGATCTCTTCAGGGTTTCCTAATATTCTCATGCTCTGTTATTCAACCATAGAGTCAGATCCAAGGATAACCTCGTCGTTTTGCTTCCTATGCAGAGTTTTCTAAGTGTATTCGACTCTGTAAATTGTGGCCCTGCCCATAATCGTGATTTCTCCTTTTTTCTTCACGGCTCTGTCTTTGTTGTGATGCGTAAGGGTTGCACTGATGTATGTATCATTAACCACGGTCTAGGAATGGGGAATACGAACTTCTAGGGGGTGGAGTAACATGCAGATCAAGGCAGCAGAGCTCCATACTCTACCATTCAAACCTTCGGGGTTTCCCATACTCCACAACCTCATGAACATTGCTCTTCACCCACTTCCTTACAACAACATTCAATGGTGTCTAGGACAGGTCAAAGGGGTTCTCTAGGTGACATATGACATCCTAGGTCCAATCCCACACCCCCTCACCACTCCCTAGTAGATACATAGTCCCCCTCATTTTGTTGCAGCCATAGATAGTCCTTGGTATTTTATTTACATGGAATTATTTACATCCTTTACAATATTCCATGGCTTACTAGCACATGGATTATTATAATATCCAATACTTTCCTATGCAAATAAAACTAAGCATCCACTAGTGGGGCCTTGGCCTTGATCTCCACAGTAGGGAAAACACACATTGCATTTTATGCAATATTTACATTACAACCAAAACAAACTAAGAGTAAGAATAAGGGATGTTACATCCTCCCTCCCTTAGAATAACACCGCCCTCCTTGTTCCAACACTTAGGAATACATCTACAATCTAGACATGTCCAAAATTACAAAAAAAATTGCAGGTCCGCCCCTTCATTTTTCTTTTTACTTTGAAATTTTAGGACCAAGTCCTTTGGCTTCCACAAGCTGCTCCAGCTGGCTCTTATCTTACAATTATGTAGGTGGGAATTGATCCTCAACAACACCTTCCTTCTCCTTTCCTTTTAGCTGATCTACAACTCTGGGACTTCATGAATGCTATCTTCTTGCTGCCCTGGCAATTGTTTGATGAATATTTTTCAGCCAAATCCAATAGCTTTTGGTCTGCTTCCATGGACAATGTGCACAATAGTCCATAATTTGCTTGCTAGCACCATTTGTTTTGTAACAACTGCAACAAATTGTTTTAATTCTCACTTGTGAAATTCATCATGTCAATTCCTGTTAGGCCAAGCATACATAAACATTAAAATTAGTCAATTATTCACACAATTGACATGAAGAGTCCATGCTTTATTCATGAGACTTCCACACTCTTCATGCTTACCCAACATACACATGAAATTATTCATGTTCTTCCTTTCAAAAGGATCTTTCTATTTCAACATTCTCAATTCATTTCAAGTAGTTAAACACAATCAATTTTCAGTCACATCATGCATTCAACAATTTTCTGTTTTATAAATGCATCAATAAAAGGAAAGAGAAGAGTAAGAGTTTTCTCCTCTTAGTTTTGTTCCAATCTGGAGCCACACCACCACTGTGGTTCCGTGATCCTTAGCCTCTTTCACTTCAATGTGATTGTTTGACTTTCCCTTTCTTGGATATGACACTTAGTGTCTAAGGTCTTCCCAAGACCTCTAAACTAGGGAACCCTTCCACATGGTTTGTCTACAACAATCTTGGCTGCTAGGACATACAAAAGTCCACTAGAATCATATTGATTGCTGCTCATGCTGAGATTTCTAGGACAATCACACGTCCATATGCATCGTTAGGATGCCTTCATAGTTCTTGTTTCCTGCAATGACCAAGGTCTCCAACAAATAAAAAACAATGTATCAGCTTGGTTGTTATAAGACTTGTTCATGGAATTTTCATTATCTAAATTAAGAAATGAATGAAAATTAAATACTTATATGCATGAGCATATTCCTTTATCTCCACATGTATCCTGCATTGACTTCAGACAACTATGGAACCCACAAGACCCGCCCCACCCAACACAAGGATGGTACCTCTTCTCTTCTACACAACCCCTCGAGCGTACCCACGCCTTCCAGTGTTCTTCAAGGTGTGCATCGAAAGGTAACCAATTTTCTGCAATCATTGGATCACTTGTGCATTTAATAACGAATGTTTGGCTAGTACGCAGGATGCTCCACAACATCCAAATAACCAATGCCAAACCAGTATACTGACTAGGTTTATTAGGCATTCCATGGACCAGTATGCTAATCCATTTCTCTGACTGGGTTTATCAAGCATACAACAAACTTTTCCAAGCCATTTCTTTGAATGGGTTTCTCAGGAAATAACAACCTTTCATACACACCACAACCCTTCACCACAACCCATCACAATAACCTCTTCACTTTGATTCTTTAGTGTGCAACACAAAATTGAATCTATTCAAGCTGACAACACAAGAGGGGTAAGCAAGCTCATTAGTACTGGTGATATGAAATTGTAAACATATTTCATAAAATTCACTATCAAATATTGAAACACCAGGGATGCGTCCATTCCTTTAGGGTGTAGTCAATATTGATAACCCTAACATAACCCGACACCCGAAAGATATGCATCCCTTTCCGATGTGATCCATGTAGGTCCTAATCATACTCAGAAAGCTTGAAATAATAACAACAAAAATAATAATAATAATAAAATGAAATAAAACATGCTCTACATATTAACCCTAATAATTAGACATGCATATCCTTAGCTAGGGTTTCAAAACACTTATCCATTTTGCAGCTGCATCCTTTCTTTATTTGCGAGGAATGGGGGCTCTCTTCTCTGAGTCAACAGTCCCATGGTTTTCCATCCCAACCTATTTCACGTTCCATAGCTCACATATTCCATACTGGCATAATATTTACCATCTCACTCACATGAGATATTATCAACATTTTAAATAAAATTTAAATCTACTACAATACATGTCCCATCTCATTGCCATGAGATATTCATCATAATAATTTCAATTTGAAATTACAATTCTGTCTTCTACAGAAATTTAGATTTATTTAACCATGATTCCATGCTCATATTGTTTGGCCCCTATAAGTGGCATCACTCCGTCCATTAGGGTTTTAGGCACGCTACCACAACACAACCATTTCCCCACAACGTGTCCCTTTGAAACAATTCTGGATTAGACAAACAATCAGTAGAATTTAGCAATAAAATTCAAATATGATTGTCTCACAACCAATCAATGACATTATTAATTAAAATCAAACATGAATTTACAATTCTGTCTTCTACAGAATTTGATTTTCAGCCATGAAATTATTCCCATAAACTTAAATAAGAGGGTTTCAAATCTGAAATGGACAATATGTGTTGTTCATAAATTTAATCTTACAACCATGAGACCCTTCTCATGAGGTTTGGATCTTGCACAGGTTAGATTTCAGCCTTCAATACAGTCTTACCCACGCTGCCATACTCAAGACATTCCTACATGAAATCTGAAACTTTAATCAGCCAACATTTTCTAAGTTCTTCATGCACACAACATTTTCATTGCTGCCACAGTCACAGAAGTGATTTTAAGAATTATAACACTCACTAATTCAAGCACTTTCAGCTATTAGCATTTCAATATCCCAGAAAAAACACATTTACTTCATGTGAACTGTTATCATACTAAAATTGCAAGGTACAGTCACATCTTTTATGCAATTTTTAATAAATTTTTTAATACTCATTACTTTCTAGCCATTTGTTTTATGAAACTCTGTCCATCAACATGGCTGTCTTCTTCATGCACTCACTCTCTTGCATTTATAGCAGTTCATGAAATGATTCTAGAATTATCATCAATTCATCATTTCATCCACTATTTAATTTGCAATAAAACATACACCACAGCCATGTATTCATGCAATGTATCGCAACATGTGCATCCACACTCATGCATGTACATTTACAAAATTTACACAAACTTTTCAAGTGAATTCACTCAATGCATATCCATAAATTCACAAAATATTTTAATGCATATTCACAAGATTCACAAAATATTTTAATGCACATTCACTCTGTTGTGAGAAAATATCCCTACATATAGGTAGATATCCCCTTGGGATTAGAAAAGGCCCTTGGTTTCCTACCCAAGACAGAGAGGAAACAAATAGACACTATAGTCCTCATAGATATAGCTCACACATCAACTAAAAAGCTATGGAAAGACAAAGCAAGGAGATGGCGTACCTTACTTTGATGGTTGTCCTTGCTGCTCCTAAGTTGCTCTAGCTCTAGCCTTCGATTATGGAATTATGAACCTGTTCAAAAATGAAAGACAACACCTTCTCCAAAGAAATATATGTATAAAAAAAGATCGAACTATAAAAACATAGACAAATTCATGCATTCATCATTAAAGACATGAAAATGAGAGGAATAGGCTAAGTTATATTAATGATAAGAAAACCAAAAGAAGTTGATTACAATGTTATACCTTGATGTCCAAAGTAGCAGCACCTCCTTCAAGGCTTTCCAACATCACCCTTGCAAGACTCATAGGATCATAAGTTTAGTGCTACCAAGATCACCCCCCTTAGCTCATGGATGGCTCTCCTTAATTAGGATTTGGGAGGCCAACCACTAAGAGGATATTATGGATCTAAGTGAGGAAGATGTGGATCAAGGATCTAAACTATGCCAATGAGGGAATGTGAGATGGGATTCAAAGGGGGACCTCATCCCATGAAAATCTCCTCGAAATCCAAGATCCAAAATCTAGGGATAATGGTTATTTAGGGATTTTCGCACCCCCATAACTGAGCAAAGCGCAAAAATTTTGTAATCTTTGCACCCCCATAAGCATGCAAAACGCAAAAAATAAGGAATTTTTGTGTTCTGTACTACTAGCAGGGCGCGGAAATATCTCTGGGATGCTTATAAGTGGGTTAGGTCAAGTGGTTTTTGACCACTAATTTGTTGGATTTGCTTCCAAGTGTGACTAGAGAAGGAGTCAACATGATAAAAATGGTCATAACACCCTTAGGAGGAGCAAACATCATGTTTCTCATGGTGATATGACATGAAGACTCTCAATGGTACAGAGTGTGACAATTTGAGGTATAATAGATGCCCCCTAAAGTGTGAGGTCAGAAGAAATCAGATGGCCGAAACACTTTACCAATAATAAGTCTGCAAGGATATCTGAAGGAGAACTGGAGAAGAGCTACAAGCAAATATCAACAATATGTCTAACGACCCCGAGGCAGGCATACCCATGCTTAGAATAACTGACTCAAAGCATGGCTACCGACCAATACATAGCAGATCCATGATAGTACTGACTCAACAATGACTGAAGACAAATCATGGCTACTAGAATACAAGCGTAGATCCATGATAAGACAATGACACAACCACGACCAATACAAGAGTGTATCTGTGTGACAATACATCAATGAGGTCACCAACATAATGTTCATGTGGGAACCTACTCAAAAAATCACCGTCACAACCTGGATGTGCTAAATAGACTTCAGAACCATCCAGGGTCTTCTACCCGATCACCCAATCGATACGGATCTAACTTGTTATTACAAGGTATTGAAGTCGAACATGGTAGGAACCCCTTGATTACCAGTCAATGACGTGAATAGTTAACAAGTGCGATGGAAATCAATGATGATGACAATGACTCCCAAGGTATCATAGTACATCTCGACGAAATATGAATAGATGAGTTGACGTCGAATATCTGTGAGATCATTCGATCATAGGTCAATGATGAAAACCTACTGTCAAATACGAGGAAACTTGCCATTGAGGCATGTAGGTACCAAGGTACTACAATGGTTCCTAAGTCTAATTCGTGGATGATGAGTTGAAGTCGATAGGAATAAACTCGTCAAGGGAGGGCCATGATGTATCCCCAATCAATTACATGAAACCAACATAGGAAAGTGATGTGAAGTAATGAATCATATGAGTATGGACTGACACAAGGATGTAAAGGCTGATGATATTGTAGAGGTGGACTAAGGTAAAATTCCCTTGAACATGGAATGACATGACAACAATGACTTGGAAGCATTGAATCAACAAGGAAGATACCAAGACATAATGCAACGATGACTGAGGCATTCTTCAGGTGACTTGAAGGAGAGGGACGACTCATAGAATTGGCATGACCCAGAGGCAAGCAGATTACCCAACTGTGTGATGAGACACAAACAGGTGCCATGTTCAAGGGTGACACAAGCTTCCATGAAGATTTCTAAAACAAACTTAACTTATTTCTCCCCAACACCCAACATGCTTGATGAGTACCTCTTTGTTTTTTAACGAGCTTGAGGAGGATAACAGATGCTCGATATAGCTCATCCTTCAGACGAGTCCAATCTCACATGTTTTACGAACCTAAGAAAGGAGGGGTTTGCTGTTGATGTATATGTAACTTCGGAATGTATTTCACATATATGTATATTGTATTCCTATAGAGATGTTATTATTCCTCTATATGGAAGTGTCGTCATTTATATTGTAAGTGTCGTAACTTATACTTGATGGGTTATTAGACCACCTTGTTTGGGGTCGGCCCTGTACAAGTCATGTGGGTCAAAGGGTTATTAGACCACCCTATTGGGGGTCAGCCATGTGGGTCGAAGGGTTATTAGACCACCCTATTGGGGGTGGGCCATGTGGGTCGAAGGGTTATTAGACCACCCTATTGGGGGTCAGCCCAATCAGCATTATGTTATGTGGTTAAGTTCGAGACTACATGAGTTAGGTAAAAAGGCAAGTCAAGTCAAGTATAAATAGAGTGCGGGAGGCACTCTATTTACTCACTCACTTCTCACTCATGCACTCAAGGAGGAGTGGCGCACTTATGGAGGAGGAGGATCTGCTACTAGGTTATGTCTATCTCTCATGGTTGGTTGTATCATTGCTCTATCTATCTCTGAGGAAGTTATTGGGGTTTTTCACCTTTATGGTTTTCCCCAAGTAAATCTTTGTGTCTCTTGTGTGCTTGCATTATTGTATCCATGATTGATATGCTGTAGATATGCTGTACATGTTGTTCTCTCAGTTAAGATCCTAGATCAGATTGAAGTAAATTCTGAAAATTTAACATGGTATCAGAGCTAGCCTGAAAGAAGGCATGATATGGCATGTATGACACTTGTTGCACTTACGATGCTAGGGCTTGATATAGCAAAAACCAGTCATCATAGCACTTTCGCTATAAATCCGTTTTGGCAATGTCTTCGGATCTGAAATTGTTACAGGCCGAAGATAAGATATCCATGTACCTTGTGTCCAAAGGACAACCTATAATCCGTTTTACTTTGTGATTTATGATCTGTACAATATAGGGTTTCTGCCTCTTCTAGATCTGAGTCAAAATCAGGTGACCTTGGGAAAAAGGTCATAACTTGGGATAGGAAGCTCCAAATGAAATTTCGTAAAAAGTGACAGGTAGTAAACAGACTGTACTATCTCAAAAAATGTTTTCAGAGGCCGAAGTTGAAATAGTGACACGTGGAACGCCGTACAAGTTCGTTCTCCTGTATTATCCCAAAACAGGTCACGTTGCGACATTTGGCATAACTCTCTCTCAGAGAATCCAATTGAGGTCAGACCTATCAGGATGGAAATATAACAGGTCAGGCTATCTCAAGAAAGTTGTTTAGACCCTATGTATTGAAAAGTTCAGATTTACACCAGAAACAATCAGGTACATATTTCTGTCAAAACAAAATTATTTTTGAGTACCTTCATTCATGGCTTCCGGAATTTAGGGCTTTGGAGAAAGTTGGAATTTTTGTAATCGGAGACCATGGCTGGATGCTACTCATCAAAATAGAAATTTAGAGACCAATATCAGAATTTTTTGTTGGGAAGAAGGCCGGGCTTGATCAAACCCTAGTTTGGGACTTTGATCAGAAAAGTGGAAAATTAGGGCTTCTGTAAAAATGAGAATTTTTGAAATCTGTGACCACGTCTGGAAGCTCCTCAGAAAAATAGAAGCTTAGAGATTTGGTTCAAACCTTTTGATTGGGAAGAAGAGTGGGCTTCATCAAACCCCATTTTAGGGTCATGTCCGGTGAATCCGAAAGTTTCAAAGGCAAAATTGAGGAGTGAAATTTTGCAGTTTTCAAATTCTGAATATACCAGTTTGATCAGCTCATCAAGGCGCATATTTCTATCCTTTCGGAAGTTTGAAATTCAAAGTTTGAATTTTTGGGGTTTCTCTGACAAACCCATATCCAGCTCCAGGTCCAGTTCTTGCAAATCAAGTGGATAGGGTTAATCCTAGAAGAAGATGGATTGGTCACCTGCATAAGTGAAGGAGTTCCTGTTTCAGAGGGAGATGAGGCTAAGGCTTTACATAAGGAGATTACAAGCGATCTCGACAGGTATGACTCATCGAGGTATGTTTTGAGATTTGTTCATGATTAAGTTTATGGTATGTTTGTCTTCATGTTATTACGGTTAGTACAATCTTGATTTTAGATTTGTCGTATCACCTTAACAAAATTATGAATGCATGATAGAAGATATTCATTGGTTAGGGTGTTGAAACTTATGATTGTACTAATGTATTATAGTGTTGTATGAGGTTTATGTTGTCTACTAACATGAAAGGTACACCAAGAAAGACAAATCATGTTCTTCTTCAAGAATGTATGATCATGGTGACATGAAGACAAGGATTCATCCATTGTCATGGATCACATAGAAGATCTACTTTCGAGGTATGTATAACTTGTTTCTACAATGGTTAACTTATGAGATATGCAGGTTACTAGCACAAGTCACTGAAGAGAACCAGAGACATTATGCGGGTATGTTAGACATAAATAGCTAGCATGCTAATCCAGGTATGTTTTTCTTATATCAAGCTAGAATCCTACCTTGTGTTAGGATCTTATACTGTTGTTGATAATGATTATTCATGAAGTCATAGGTTTGAATAATCATGGTTGTATGCATATTATGTTTCTTACCATAATTGATGATATGACTAACCAGAAGAATCATGAAGGTATAGGTTTGAATAATCATAGGTTTTATGCATATTATATCTCTTATCTTGATTAATGATTCAACTAACCCGAAGAGTCATAGGTTTGAGTAATTATAGGTTTAGACATGTTATGCTTCTTATGATTTGACTAACCATAAGAATCCTACATAAACCTTGAATGCTAATGCTTATTATTTCTATTTGAAATGATCATGACTATACATGCTTGAGATTATTGTGTTTTAATAGTATGCTAATGAATGTATGATTTTATATGAGCTCACAAGGATAACACAATCATGATACTAATAAGCATGCATAGGGACCAAGGATGAATATGAGTTCAAGAACAGGTAATCCAGGAAGCAAAGATCAAGAGGGAGTACACTCCAGTGGTTTATGCAAGGATGCATATATTCAGAGGGAGTTGACCATCTCTCTCTACATTCCACAACAGAAAGGTGTAGAATAAGCTACTTCAAGTTAGGACCCCAGTAGCTCCTGCAAGGAAGCAAAGACTCAGAAGGAGTCCACCCAACGAACAAACAAAGATAAGTATTTTAAATAAAATTGTTCAATGATGTATATGCTCATGTTCCTAGACTTAGGATATGTATTGTGCATATTAGAATAGTTGCATTGATGAACAATATACTACTAATATACATGGGTAAGTGGCCTATGGCACTGTACAACATTCCATTGCTACTTATCTAGAATGAAACCTCTTTGCTGACATGTTGGGAGTTGTGCACACTCTTAACAATGTTCTGGTAGAGATTGGAAGGCATCTAGAAAGTTACGGAATATGGATAAATGTTGTATTGAAGCATTGGCAAAGATAATTGCATGACTATATGACATATTTCTTTATGTGTAAGAATTTGTTCTGAAAACTATGAGATGTTTTCTAATCATGCAATTTAACTTGTTGTGTAAGAAAGATCGTATGCCATCTCCTACAAAAGAAGAACTACAACATTTATTCCAGCAACAAAGATATCTATTGAAGATATTGAAGATATTGAAGTTCCCAGGATCTGGGATGAAGAAATGAAATGCCATGATCCATCGATCATGAAGAATGATGTTTGGGATGTAGTCCCAAGACGTGAAGGGAAGTTTGTTATGACTTCCAAATGGAACTATCAGATCAAGCATGTTGCAGATGGCAGCATTGAGAAATATAAAATTGAATGAAATAGAAGATGCACCAGATGGATTTCAAGACAACATGGTGTAGTCATATATGTGTGCAGAACTTGGTATGGTAGGATAGACAACTTTCTATCCAGTTTGGGATTTACCAAGAGTAAAGTGGATTCCAACCTTTACTACAAGGTTGAGGAAGGAAATCCAGTGATACTACTTTTGTATGTGGATAACCTGTTTGTTACAGGTGAAAATAGATTGATTGCCGACACGCAGCGAAAGCTTACTACCGAGTTCGAGATGAAGAACTTGGGGATGATGTACTATTTGTTTTTGGCATGGAGGTGTGGCAGAGTGCAGATGGAATCTTCCTTGGACAAGGGAAGTATGCAGTAGAGATCCTGAAGAGGTTCGGAATGATGGATTGCAAGGCCATGGCCACACCTATGGCATCAAACCTGAAGCTTCTATGTGATGCCTCATCTGAGCCGGTTGATGTCTCTTTGTATCGTCAGATGATTGGGTCCTTGATGTACCTGACGAACATGAGACCAAATATTTGCTTTGCTGTGAACACATTGATTCAGTTCCTGACAGATCCGAGGCGTGTTCACTTGGTTGTTGTAAAGCATGTTCTAAGGTACCTGAAGGGTACAGTGGATTATGGACTCAGGTATGAGGCAGATCAAAAGTTTAACCTACAGGGTTATGTTGATTCAGATTGGGCTGGCAGTGCTGCAGATAGGAAGAGCACATTTGGGTGCTGCTTCAGTATGGGATCAGGTGTGATCTCTTGGTTTAGCAGGAAGCAGTCCTGCGTAGCACTGCGTACAGCTGAGGCAGAGTATGTTGCAGCCTGTTCAGCTAGTTGTGAGGCAGTATGGCTACGGAAGCTACTGTATGAGTTATTTGATCTCCCGTTGGAGGCTACTGGTATCTTCTGTGATAACCAGAGTTGTGTGAAGCTGTCCGAGAACCCAGTGTTTCATGACAGGTCAAAACACGTAGAGATCAAATATCACTATATCAGGGATATGGTGCAGAGAAGAGCTGTGAAGCTCCTGTATGTTGCAACAGATGAGCAGATTGCAGATGTGCTGACGAAGCCACTAGCCAGGGTGAAGTTCGAGTACTTCAAAGAGAGGCTTGACGTTCTTCAGATCGAGGACACTTCGAGGAAGAAGCGATGGACACATTTTCTTAAGCCATTCCAAGCATGTTGGAAGGAGGATACTTCACATGGCTGTGGATGTAAGCACTGGATGATGAGCATCAGGATGATGTTCTGGTTTCTGCTTTGATATGATCAGTTGGATCATTTATATGTATGCATCATGTTGGATGCTGGATATGATCAGTTGGATCATTTATATGTATGTACGCATCATGTTGGATGCTGGATATGATCGGTTGGATCATGTGTATGTGTTTTTGTATATGCATCATGTTGGATGCTTGGACCATGTATCTGTATATGTATCAGGTGGATACATTGTATGATCAGGTGGATCATGTATGGTGATATGTATCATGTATTTGTATTTGTATCAGGTGGATACATTGTATGATCAGGTAGATCATGTATGATGATATGTATCAGGTAGATACTTGGTATGCATCAGGTATATGCATTATATGATCAGGATGATCATAGATGACGAGCTTCAAGATGTTGCTCTAGATGACATGCAACAGGATGTTGCAGTGATGATGATCAGGATGATCATAGATGACGAGCTTCAGGATGTTGCTCCAGATGACATGCAGCAGGATGTTGCAGTGATGATGATCAGGATGATCATGGATGACGAGCTTCAGGATGTTGCTCCAGATGATATGCAGCAGGATGTTGCAGTGATGATGATCAGGATGATCATGTGTACATCAGGTTGATGTATGGTGAGTATCAGGATGATACTTTGTGGCTGTGGATCAGGTTGTGCAGAGGAGCATGTCTGGGAGATCCTATAGGTCGGAGTTGTGTACCCGTAACAGCCTGGGATGCTCTTTTGAGACATTGCTCTGGGAGGACATGTAATTTGTGCCCTGGGAGATCTTTCAGGTTGGAGTTGTGTACCCGTAACATCCTGGGATGCTCTTGCGAGGTTTTGTCCTATGGCATGTAATTTGGGCCCTGAGAGATTTCAGGTCGGAGTTGTGTACCCGTAACATCCTGAGATGCTCTTTCGAGGTTTTTCCATGACCACATGTAATTTGTGCCCTAGGAGATTTCAGGTCGGAGTTGTGTACCCGTAACATCCTGAGATGCTCTTGCTAGGTTTTGTGGTGACCACATGTAATTTGTGCCCTGGGAGATCCTTCAGGTTGGAGTTGTGTACCCGTAACATCCTGGGATGCTCTTTCGAGGTTTTGTGGTGGGGTCACATGTAATAGCGCCCTGGGAGATCCTACAGGTCGGAGTTGTGTACCCGTAACATCCTGGGATGTTCTTTCGAGGTTTTGTGACGTAGGTAATAAGTCCTGAGGATTCCACAGTATGGCCAGTGATGATGAAGACCTGCAGGTGGTGGGCCTACATCCAGTATGAAAAAGGACTGGCTCTGTAGAACTTCCTATGACGAGTAGATTCAGAGATTGATTGAGATAGCAGAAGCAGTGACGATGATGATGACTCGATGATGATTATCCAGTGACGATGATCCATAGAAGATGACTTGTGCTAGAAGAACTGTGCTGAGAGATACCTTCCTAGTTAAGAGGGAGTGTTGATGTATATGTAACTTCGGAATGTATTTCACATATATGTATATTGTATTCCTATAGAGATGTTATTATTCCTCTATACGGAAGTGTCGTCATTTATATTGTAAGTGTCGTAACTTATACTTGATGGGTTATTAGACCACCTTGTTTGGGGTCGGCCCTGTATAAGTCATGTGGGTCAAAGGGTTATTAGACCACCCTATTGGGGGTCGGCCATGTGGGTCGAAGGGTTATTAGACCACCCTATTCGGGGTGGGCCATGTGGGTCGAAGGGTTATTAGACCACCCTATTGGGGGTGGGCCATGTGGGTCGAAGGGTTATTAGACCACCCTATTGGGGGTGGGCCATGTGGGTCGAAGGGTTATTAGACCACCCTATTGGGGGTCGGCCCAATCAGCATTATGTTATGTGGTTAAGTTCGAGCCTACATGAGTTAGGTAAAAAGGTAAGTCAAGTCAAGTATAAATAGAGTGCGGGAGGCACTCTATTTACTCACTCACTTCTCACTCATGCACTCAAGGAGGAGTGGCGCACTTATGGAGGAGGAGGATCTGCTACTAGGTTATGTCTATCTCTCATGGTTGGTTGTATCATTGCTCTATATATCTCTGAGGAAGTTATTGGGGTTTTTCACCTTTATGGTTTTCCCCAAGTAAATCTTTGTTTCTCTTGTGTGCTTGCATTATTGTCTCCATGATTGATATGCTGTAGATATGCTGTACATGTTGTTCTCTCAGTTAAGATCCTAGATCAGATTGAAGTAAATTCTGAAAATTTAACATTTGGTCCCAAAAGGTTCCTTCGATTTTTGGTTTTACGAGTCCAAGGAAGGAAAACTCGACGACTTTTCATGTTTAGAGAGTTTGAAATAATCCAAATAAGACTCCAAAAAGGCATTTTTCGTAAAATTTAGTCTCCTCACCCGAAAAAAGGATAAAACAATGTGAGAGAGAACTCTTCTAATCATGATTGACTAGAGTGTTCATTTTTTGTAAATAGTCTAAACGGTCCGAAAAAGGGATAAACTATCACCGGATAAATGTCCTTTCAAATATTTTTACGAGTGTAAAAGAAACAAGTTTCCTTGACAATCTTTTCCTATTTCAGGAGTCTAAAAAGAGCTTAAAGAGGACTCCATGTACAACTTTGTCATGGTTGGTGACCAAGTACAACAAAGGAAAAAGTAAACTCGGCATAGTTCCTTTTTCGTAAGTAGTCTAGCGAGATAAAGTGATAAACCTATACTCATTAGACACACCCTTTTACTCAAATTTTAACGAGCATGAAAATGGTATCAAAAGCACTCAGAATATTTTTCATGTTTGAACTAGAGCACGGAAAAGTAAAAACTAAGCTCAAACCACTTTTCATATTTTTAACCAGAGCAAAAAAAGGGAAAAAAGTAAGCTCAACACCATCTTACTGTTTTTAACGAGTTCAAAGAAAGGGTTGAAGAATGCTCGTTGTATCTGCTTCATTTTTTAACGAGCTTGCAACAAAAAATGAACAATGCTATGATGATGGTTTCATTTTTTAGCGAGCTTGAATTTGAAACTAAACTATGCTCGGAATGAGGTCCGTTGCTGGGTTACTTCCCAACATGATGTCCAAAGGTTGGAAAGTTTTCCTCCAACATAATAAGTTGATGTCTAACCTCCATTATGATGTCCAGAGGTTGGATACATTCCCCCCAAGCTTCGTTTTGTTCGTCTACTCTTTTTATCCATCCAATCAAACTCATGGTTATTAATAGGAATATGTTCACCATGGGAGGACGAAAAAATAGGATTAAATAACATAGGCGAATGAAATGAAGGTTCAGATATTAAATCTGGCGAAAGAATCGACTAAAGGGGAGTGGATCTGTTTCATTTTTTAACGAGCTTGACACATAAAGGGAACTCTACTCATGCTGGGTTTCATTTTTACACAAGCTTGAAACTGAAAGTAAACTATGCTTGCAGGGTCGTATTTCATTTTTTAACAAGATTAAGACATAATGAAACTATGCTCGAAGTATCCCATTTCATTCTTTAATGAGATTAAAACAAAATAAAACTATGCTCGAAATGATGGTTAGTTTCATTTTTACACAAGCTTAAAACCAAAATTAAACTATGCTTGAGATTGGTTCGTACCAACATGATGTCCAGAGGTTGGTACATGCCCCCAACATGATTTCTAGAAGTAAGTGACTTAATTCCAACATGGTATGGAGAGACGATCGATTTGACTTCAAAATAATGTCTAGAGGTTGAAGACATACCACTCAAGCTTCATTTCATTCTCCTAATATATATCTTCACTCGATTAAACTCATGGTTACTAATATAAATATGTTCACTAGAGACGAAGGAAGATCAAATGGCATAGGAGGATGAAAATAAGGTTCAGGTACTAAGTCTATGGGAAGACTCGACTCAATGGAAAAAGGTCTGTTTCATTTTTTAACGAGCTTGACACAGGAATAGAACTATGCTCGTGGGGTACTGTTTCAATTTTTAACAAGCTTAACAAAGTAATAGAACCATGCTCGCGAGGTACTATTTCATTTTTTAATGAGCTTGGCACAGAAAGTGAACTATGCTCCTAAACGGTTTCATTTTTACATAAGCTCGAAACCAAAGGGAAACTATGCTTGGGATTGGTTTCATTTTTTCACAAGCTCGAAACCAAAGGTAAACTATGCTTGGGACTAGTTCCTACCCAACATGATGTCCAAAGGTTGGTAGTGTGCCCCATAGCATAAGAAGCTAGGGTAATAACTCCAGCATGATTTCCAGAGGCTGGAGACATACCCCCAATATCTAGGGGGAAGAAACCACTAAAACATGTGGAACATTCAAGGAAGTCTGATGACTAGGATCCATGTGATGAGTGGGTGTCACAAAGGAAAGCTGATCAATGGTCACCATATTCCCATGATGAGGAAAATACATCACTCGAAAGAGTGAGGACACTTCAACTTTCATAGCATAGGCATAATCATGTCCAAGGAATAGATTAAAATCCAAGGGACTTTGGACTACCATAACATCAATACAGATAGTTTTCCCTCATAAAGTGATAGGTAACTGAGGAGGGATCCCTAAAGGTCCAGTAGGCATTCTATTAAAATCCAATTTCAGCTCAGTGACTGGCACAACCTGAGGGGAACCTATAGCTTTCCAAGTAGTTAAGGATAAAATACTAATAGAAGATCCCTCATCCACTATAGTGTGAAATATTTGCTTATCGGAAACTCCTACAGATATTTGGAAAGGAACACTCGAAGGAAGACAAGATTCTGTTAGATCATTCCAAATAAAGCAAATTACCTTAGTACTTGGGGGGGGGCTCTTTTGAAATGGGTGAAATGCCCCCTTGTCCAGAATAATTTGAACTGATAAAGACAACATCAGTGGTTTCCAATTCACTCTCAACTGGAAGACTAGAATGAGACGAAGATTGTGTCATGGTGACTACTTCAGTTTGGGAAATCTCCAATGAAAGAGTGGGATCGAGTTGAGGTGATATCGACTCGACCACTTCAACTTCACTCTTTGAAGAAAGAGTGGGATCGACCGAGTGTGTGGCTAGATCAACCGAGGATGTGGTTGGATCGACCACTTCATCAACCAACTGGGGGTCAAGGGAAAACTTATGACATTCAGTTGGAAAGTGTTTCTGAGCTATTGTAATATATTCCAACAATTGTGAAGCTTCATCCATGTGTTTTCAAAGGTAAGTAAGGTGCATGCCCTTGCATAACAAACACAGATTCTTGATTTTACCTTTCCGACCCTTAACCATAGAGTCACTAGTTGATGGGGTATCATAAGTATGATGTACAGAGACTGATGATATAGGTGGTTTGGAGCATTTAGACCACTCTTCTAACACTTTGGAAAGATCGGGACAATCCTTGAGAAGGTGATCACCCTTGCAAATCTTGCAAGGGAACTTGGGTCTATAAGGTGTCCGAATAGAATGAGTGCCATTGGAGGTAGATGGTTGATGCTTGGTCTCTTTCTTATCCTTCTTCTTCTTTATCTTCCTTTTCTTCTTCTTCTTATCCTCCTGATTACTAACACTACTGATTTTATTAGGCGAGGAAGAAGAAATGGAAGAAGATGCATTTGGCGAAGAAGGGGAAGGATCATTTTGGGATTAACACTCTCCTGGTGGAGAGTTAACATTTGAAACATTGGGTACATCTGGAATCAACAGATTGAATAACCATACCTGTAGTGCTCTGGTTTTTACAGCAGAGCACTAAGTAAATTTCTAAGTTAATTTCCTATGTATTAATTCATTGAGTAAATTTCTGAATGAAAATTCTATGATTTTAAATGATGTTTAGCATTCTGTGTTGTCTCCAATAATCATACATTCACATTTAAAAGAATAACTAACATATCAATATTTTCCTTCAACAATTTGTGGTTTTCGCATAAGAATATGTTCACAGTAATAAATCAGTAAGAAGGTATATGCAGGTTTCAGTGTACGTTTCCTCATAATAATTAAATAAAATAAATAATCAAGGAAATTACCTGATACTGATGCTAGCAGACCGTAGGTTGTAGCAGGTTGTATATCCTCTTAGTCATCCAAAATGAAGTGTCCACCCTACCGATCAGCTATTATCTTGCTGGCCCTTGAAAATCAAAGGATTTCCAAGCCCCTGAGCTCACAATCTGATAATCCCGAGAGCAGTGTTTACTTCGGTTCTCAAAACCTTTCCCCGTCCTTAAACTTTTCTGTCCTCCAACCTTTCTCTCCACTTCCAGTTCTCCCCCTCTATATACATTTCCATCCTCGAGAAGACCTTGGGCTTACTTCACCGCCCCAAACCCCCCCTCTCGAGCCCCTCAAACATTTACTCCTTTCCCTAGTTCATTCATCCACGTCTCATTATAAAAATGTATAATTAATTACTCTCATGGAAAATTCATTTGATTTTGATTGACGGTCGTAAGTATTTATTACGGTGGGAATTATTACTCCAAAGGTTATCCATTCGGGACAAGCTTCATTAATTACAAGTCTATTCGCCAACTTTGTATTTAATGTTATTAATGTAATTAATAAAATATTATATAAATAGTTGACCCTTTTCAACTTGGACATGATGTGTCTTAATGGTCTACCTCATCCGTCGAGATCACTTATCTTGAGATTTAAATTCCAAGATTCGTATTGAATAAGTAAATAAACCATTTTACATCACATTCATTCCAAAAATTGTTATCCTATTATTTTTAACTTAGTAATGGAAATAATCACACTTTAATCATTTATTAATCAATATTTACATTTTTACCTATATTGCAATTGTTATGACATGGGTAGTAATATTATTAAAATAACATTAATTAAGTAATAACATTAATTAAATCACCACAAGGTAATAATAAATGGTGAATTTAATAAAAATGTCTGTTAAATCATTTGTTTATCACATGAGTACCCTAACATCTACATAGTATCGTCGTTCTTCTAAACAAAGCACCCTTAAGTGCTTAAACAATCTTACTAATTAATTAGACAGTACCATTACCTTATTTACAACAATTCTCAGACGACAATGTTAACTGATGACACTTGTCTCCATTGTATATCACGATGTTTACCAACGAGTAATACATAGCTTAATTGACTTGTTTTACACATCTTAAATAACTTTATATTCATTATCTGAATTCGGTCAATGCATGATTAACCTAATTACTTATGACAACTTATACATTTATTCAATATGTTAAGTGTTTGTATATCGATACTAGTGTACATGTGCAAGGTGTGCATGCGTGGCTAGTGTATGCACAGATCATAAATGTACTATAGACAAACCCCATCCCGCCTATGCATACCTGCTAACTAATAGTAGTATTTACCCCCATGTAGAAGAACAAACATAATATAAATAGTACAATTACTTCAACATTCTCAGTTATTTAACAGTTAATTCTTTACGATTTCACATCATTATCTTTATCTTTACATTAGTTTAATCAATCATGTACAAGGAAGGGTACCTACTACCACTAACTCGGAATCAAGGAATACTAAACCCCCAACAGTACTAACTAACACATCCTCCCATCATAACCTACGTCTTACATCCTCCCTATCCTTCCTCTGCTAGTACAAAAGTGGATGTCGGACTCACGGATCTGACCACATAGAACCTGAGAGCGATAGCGTCGGCTGAACAACGGACCTATGCTCCCCTAGCAGGCATCCGACCATCGTCATCACAACAACATGGGGAGCGTGTCTCAGCACGGCCCTCCCACGACCTCGGGTCTCATGGAAACATAGGGTGGGAAACACATCCATCCCTCTCAACATACTGGGCCTACGCCCGTATCAACTCATACTTTGCTGCTATCGGGATTATCAGTTTGTGTTATCGTATCATCATTTTGGCTGCTAAGGTTTACTGTATGAACATGTTTTTCCTTTCCAATATATATCAGATCAGGTAACTGGCTATCCCATAGCCCTTGTGTCCTGTAGGTTAGTATTTTGCAAAATACAAATTTATAGAAAGCATTTCCCATTGATCGCCAATTGATCCATGTTATCAAAATCATTTTATTTCATGTAACCTTTTTAGCTCATCATAGATGCGTATGACATATAACACTTCAATAATTCATATAAGAAGATGGTATCCACGTACCGAATCATATATTTCACACTCCATTAATGAAAACATATAAACATATACTGTAATCGTAAAATAAAGAAATTATATGATAATCATGACATCATAACCGCATAACATAGTAACATCATAATCATGGTGAAATTATAAAACAGAGTAACATCATATAATGAGGTCCATCATATCGTAATATAGTTTACTCAGTCGAGCTGAGTTCAACATAATATATAAGAAAATAAAGTATGGTGTGTCTAACTGATAAATATGCCTAATCAAGATATGGGCGTTACATACACCCACCCTTCGGGAAACTTCGTCCCGAAGTTATGGTCAAAATAGTGAGGGAAAATCTCGACGCATGGTCTCTGCATCCTCCCAGGTAGTAGACCCTGGGCTATACTTGTCCCATTGGACCTTAACTTGGTCCACATGGCGACTACGGAGTTGTCGAACCCTACGATCAAGTATACGTAATGGTTCGACCCTGAAGGTTCCCTCGTCCGAGACCTGCAATTCCTTCCAATGAATTTTGTGAGTCTCATCAGCTATGTAATGTCGTAATACAGAAACATGAAATACATTATGAGTTTTATGCAAGTGGGGTGGCAGCGCAAGACGATAAGCAACTGGTCCGATTTTCTCAAGAATCTCAAATGGACCTATAAAGCGAGGTGACAACTTGGTACCCTTCCCAAATCGAATGGTACTTTTATTTGGTCTGATGCGAATAAATACACGATCCCCTACTTCATAAGTTCTATCTGATCTGTGTGCATCAGCGTAACTCTTTTGCCTATCCTGTGCTTCCTTCAGCCGCTGCCTAATCTGTAACACTTGCTCCTCCATTTCCTGAATCAATTCAGGCCCAATTAAAACTCGATCCTCTAACCTGTCCCAACTGAGTGGTGTCCTGAACGGCCTCCCATACAATGCCTGATATGGCGGCATACCAATGGAGATGTGATGACTATTGTTGTATGCAAACTCCACTAAAGGAAGATATTTCTCCCACTGTGTCTGTTGATCCATAACATACATCCTAAGCATGTCCTCCATCACTTGATTCACCCTCTCTGTCTGTCCATCTGTCTCGGGGTGATAAGCTGAGCTTAAGTTCAATTGTGTCCCCAATGCTGACTGCATGCTTGTCCAAAATCTGGAGGTGAACTTAGGGTCTCTGTCAGAGATTATCTTTTTAGGAACTCCATGAAGATGTACAATCTCGTTTATGAATACCCTTGCCACATCTGTCACATCATAGGTGTCTCTGACTAGAATGAAGTGAGCACTTTTGGTCAGTTTGTCGACTACCACCAAAATAACATTATGTCTCATAGATGTGAGTGGTAATCCTACAACAAAGTCCATGGAAATGACTTCCCATTTAGTCATAGGAATATCATGCGGTTGTAGGAGACCGGCCGGGTGATGATGATCTGCCTTAACTTGTTGACACTCAAGGCATTTCGAAACAAAATCCACTACATCCATCTTCATACCTGGCCAGAAGAAGAGTGGCTTCATGTCAGTATACATCTTCTTCACCCATGGGTGCGCACAGTAATGTGATCTATGGGCCTCTCTAAGGATTGTTTTCCTGATATCACCTTCCTTAGGAACATACATCCTTCCCTGATACCACAACAATCCATCTTCCTCAAGATGGTACCCGTCATACTTCAATTCCTGTTTCTTTCCATTCTGAATAACTGAGGTTAACTTTAGATACCAACTATCGCCCAATAGTTGTCCTAGTACCCTTTCCCTCAAGTCAACCTTCAAGGGAATTAAGGAAAAAAGTCTCGGCCTTCGGCTTAGAGCGTCTGCCACCACATTCTCCTTTCCTTTGATGTAAGAGATACCAAAGTCATATTCACTCATGAACTCAATCCATCGCCTTTGCCTAGCATTCAAATCCCTTTGGGTAAAGATGTACTGCAAGATCTGATGGTCTGTTTTAAGGGTGAAGCTTCTACCAACTAGGTAGTGCCTCCATAATTTTAGTGCCGACATTACTGCTGCCAATTCTAGATCATGCGTGGCATACTGCTCCTCATGAGGTTTCAACTTTCGAGATGCATAAGCTATTACCCCACCTTCCTGCATCAACACCGCTCCTAGTCCTTGCTTCGAGGCGTCAGTGCATACCATGAAATCTTTATCCATGTCTGGTACCCGCAAGATCTGTGCACTTGTCAACAATCTTTTTAACTCTGTAAAAGCGGCATCGCATTCATCGGTCCATTCATACCGGATTCCCTTGCGTTGCAAGGTGGTAATAGGTTTTGCAATTTTAGAAAATCCTTCCACAAACCTCCGGTAATAGCCTGCTAACCCCATGAAGCTGCGCACCTCATGAGCATTCCTTGGAATTGGCCAATCTTCAATGGCCTTCACCTTTTTCGGGTCTACAGAGATCCCTTCACCTGAGATGATGTGCCCCAAGTAGTGAATCTCTCTTTGGAAGAAGGAACACTTTGATAATTTACCATAAATTTTATGTTCCCTTAAGCATGTCAAGACTAACCGCAAGTGTTCCTCATGCTCCTTCTCATTCTTAGAATAGATAAGAATATCATCTAAGAAGACCTGAACAAAGCGGTCCAAGTATTTTTGGAAGACACCATTCATGAGGCTCATGAATACAGCTGGAGCATTGGTTAAACCAAATGGTACCACTACAAACTCGTAATGCCCAAATCGAGTTCGAAAGGCAGTATTAGGAATGTCGCCTTCCTTGATCCTCAACTGGTGATACCCTGATCGTAAATCAATCTTTGAGAAGACTGATGCACCTTTCATTTGATCAAAGAGGTCATCAATTCTTGGTATGGGATACCTATTCTTCACTGTGGCTTTGTTCAAATCTCTGTAATCTATGCACAGTCGCAGAGATCCATCCTTCTTCTTAATGAAGATCACTAGTGCTCCCCATGGCGAGATGCTAGGTCTAATCAGTCCCAAATCTAGCAACTCTTTTAACTGGATCTGTAACTCACGGAGCTCTGGAGTTGTCATTCTATAAGGAGTTTTTGAGATAGTTTCTGCACCAGGTTTTAGTTCGATTGTGAAATCGAGCTCTCTTTCTGGAGGTAGTCCTGGCAATTCATTCAGAAAGACATCCTTGAACTCGGAAAGTACAGGGTAATAATTCAAGGAAGGTCCTTTACTATCGCTCACGACCTCCACTACGAACAACTGGCATCCTTGTCTTAGGCACCGCTTAGCTTTCACCATAGAGATGAAACGGAGGGATACCTTCCTCTTCAAGCCTTGGATTTGAATTGTCCTTCCCTCGTCATCGAGGCACAACACCTTCTTCACATAGCAGTCTATGAAAGCTCTATGGTCTTCTAACCAATCCATGCCAATAATGAGGTCATAAGTCCCCAAATTGGTGACATAAGCATCCAACTTAGTGGTGCACACTCCTAAGTCAACCTCACAACTTCTCACTTTAAGACCTACTGTTTGCTTAGCTCCTGAAGCCATTTCAACCAGTTTGAAATCATCATGCTCGTAGGCTGCCAACCCACATTTATCTAATGCAAATGGTGAAATAAAACTATCAGTTGCTCCTGGATCAAACAAAATTTTAAGTTTGACGTTGTTTACTTTACCAGTGGATTCTACTACGGTAGACTGATGTTCCGCTTGGTGGTTATGAACCGCTGCATGAATCCGATGACTGTTACCCAAACTATCCATGGGTGCTTTTCCTTCCCTGTGCCTGCTGCTTGACTGACCCTTGGGACAGTCTCGCTGGAAATGAGGACCTCCGCATCCCCAACAAGAGAGATTGGGAGGGGCTTGCATGTTGCTCGGAGGAATCCTCTGAGATGAGTTTCTTCCCCTGGGTCCTCTAAAACCCCTTGATCCTCTATAGGAACTTCCTTGTGTACGTCCCTGGCTTTGGTGGGTTGCGGACGATGCCTGCGAGATTGAGTTAACTAAAGTATTACCCCTCGGTGTGAACCTGTTACCGTAAGGAGGGGGTCTAGATTGTCCTCCCCTGAAGTAAGGACGTGAGGCCTTCCCTGAAACATACTGATTGGTTCCTGTCAACTTACTACCCCCTTTTCCATCTAACATATCAGCTGCATAACGAGCATAATCAACTGCCATGGCAACTGAAGTTGGCTTCCACATCCGCACAACAACCCTAATATTATAGTTAAGTCCATACACAAAACGCTCTACCTGACAATCATCTGCGTCTAGGTAAGGAACATATTTTACTAGTTCCATCAACCGAGATTCATACTCCTCCACCGTCTTGTCTCCCTGTACTAAGGCATGGAGTGCACCTACCTGTTCTTCCTTGTAATAATTCGGCAAATACTTCTTGTGGAACCTCTCCTCGAACAGTTCCCAAGAAGTCGTAAGAGGAGTAAGGTGCAACTGCTTCTCGAGGTCTGACCACCAATTCAAAGCATCACCTTTCAGCTGAAAGACGGCCATCCTGGCCTTGGAACTAGATGTGTACTCATTCAATGCGAAGCATCTCTTCATGCCTTCCAGCCATGCTTCGGCATGCTTACCGGGTCGTCCTCCTGAAAACTCTGGAACCTTTATCTTTTGCAACTCCCTCGATCTGTCCTGAAGCGGTTCCTGTCTTGGGCCATGTGCCCTTTCAGAGTTCTCTCGACTCACTTGAGTGGTTTCCACCTCGACGGCCCTTTCCGACTTCCTGTTCATCGTTGTCATAATAGCCTCCAAAGACCTCATTATGATTTCCATTTCAGGTGTTGAGGTTGATCGTGGCGGTGTTGGCAGTGATGACGGTGGCGGAGGTGGCGGTGACGGTGGTCGACCTTGACCCCGACCTCGACCTCTGCGTGTTGTTACCATGATAGTTCCTGTGTTATTGAAATAAAATCATGTCCTTAGTTGTTCAATCAAATACACACGGAACTAAAATGTAGGTATTCATACACTTATACTTATGCATAAGAAATAACTTGCATCATGAGATAACAAATTGTCAGGATTAGCGCAGTAAAATCTATAGTCGTTTTTATTAAACAATTTTTGTCATGGTGTTCAGCTCGTCATGCTGATCTTAACGATGTCTTGTTTTTGAGATTTCGGGTCTCTCTCATCCCTTCGACTAGGAGTTGAAATCTAGGAAGAAGGAATTTATAAGAAATCAAATAAATAACTAGAATTTTACTAATCCTAATCATGAGATGTAAACCCTAATTAATTAAACTATAATTCATATTAATAATAATTATTTTTTTTTTAATTTTTTTATTTTATGTAATAGTTACTAAAGTAAAATTTATAGTTTTGTTAAATTTTAAATAATTGCTAATTGTGCTAATAGAATTTTAACCAAATTTAATTTCAACCAACCAAAAAAAATAAGGTTTTTAACTCGTTAGAGTTTCAAATAATTGACATATTGAATTATAATCATTAAATTAAAATTTTAACAATTTTTAACAATTTACAAAATTTAGATAATTATGACTTGTTCAAATATTAATAACCTACCCTTAAGATATTCATGGGCCGGTCGCGCCCTTGCATGAGGCCCACGCGTCCTCCTACTGCCATGAGAAGAAGCATGAAGGTGCGTGGTCTCTCCACGCAACCCACCGCCCTGGGAAAGAGGGGGAAACCCTAAATAGGGTCAATCCCCAAGAAGCGGCCATTTCCACCCTCTCTCTTGGAGTTTTACCTCTGCAACTCAATGCAAGCTCGCTTAGGGTTTAAGAAAGGAAGGAGCTCTCCATTTTTCTACTGCAGAACACTACTGTCAGACCTGCTATTGTAAAGAATGAACGAGATTTACCCTTTCATTTCTGGTGTTTTATGGCTATTGTAGTGGGTTATCTGATTACTGTTCCTGTTATGTTTCCTTTCTGCGAGTATTTCGTATCCTCAGTGCCTTATTCTATTTCTATTTCTGGCAGTCCAGGGAAATCGAACCTGGGTGATGGATTGGGGAATTTTCAGTCTCTTATGCTTTCTATGAGCCCGGGTTCTCAAAACAGCTCGGCTAAATGAAAAATATATATATTATGTAGTGCTCTGGTTTTTACAGCAGAGCACTAAGTAAATTTCTAAGTTAATTTCCTATGTATTAATTCATTGAGTAAATTTCTGAATGAAAATTCTATGATTTTAAATGATGTTTAGCATTTTGTGTTGTCTCCAATAATCATACATTCGCATTTAAAAGAATAACTAACATATCAATATTTTCCTTCAACAATTTGTGGTTTTCGCATAAGAATATGTTCACAGTAATAAATCAGTAAGAAGGTATATGCAGGTTTCAGTGTACGTTTCCTCATAATAATTAAATAAAATAAATAATCAAGGAAATTACCTGATACTGATGCTAGTAGACCGTAGGTTGTAGCAGGTTGTATATCCTCTTAGTCAGCCAAAATGAAGTGTCCACCCTACCGACCAGCTATTATCTTGCTGGCCCTTGGAAATCAAAGGATTTCCAAGCCCCCGAGATCACAATCTGATAATCCCGAGAGCAGTGTTTACTTCGGTTCTCAAAACCTTTCCCCGTCCTTAAACTTTTCTGTCCTCCAACCTTTCTCTCCACTTCCAGTTCTCCCCCTCTATATACATTTCCATCCTCGAGAAGACCTTGGGCTTACTCCACCGCCCCAAACTCCCCCTCTCGAGCCCCTCAAACATTTACTCCTTTCCCTAGTTCATTCATCCACATCTCATTATAAAAATGTATAATTAATTACTCTCATGGAAAATTCATTTGATTTTGATTGACGGTCGTAAGTATTTATTACGGTGGGAATTATTACCCCAAAGGTTATCCATTCGGGACAAGCTTCATTAATTACAAGTCTATTCGCCAACTTTGTATTTAATGTTATTAATGTAATTAATAAAATATTATATAAATAGTTGACCCTTTTCAACTTGGACATGATGTGTCTTAATGGTCTACCTCATCCGTCGAGATCACTTATCTTGAGATTTAAATTCCAAGATTCGTATTGAATAAGTAAATAAACCATTTTACATCACATTCATTCCAAAAATTGTTATCTTATTATTTTTAACTTAGTAATGGAAATAATCACACTTTAATAATTTATTAATCAATATTTACATTTTTACCTATATTGCTGATCCGAAAACAAGATCTTTGCTACTCTATGACGTTAACATGAATTGCATAAAGAGCATGAATGAAGCTCACAAATCCATAAGAAGAGAACCAAACAGCATAGACAATACACACATAAAGACAACAAGTTGATAACGGAGTTCGTCCAGGATGGACTACGTCTCCGGGCCTGCTTCTCAATAGGAGGGCCGATCTATAATCTCAGCATAAAGGCAAAATACATGGCAATGATATAATGATACCTTGGCGACAATGGCCAGGAAGAGAACTGCTGCCCAAAACACAACAAGACTGCTTCCAGCAACTCCGAAGCCTGAAGACGGTGTAAAATGAGTATAAACACTCGTACCTTCCTCCTGCAGAGCTACGCAATCTACCTTCTCTCCTTTAGCTACAAAGTCTCTACTCCAAAGCATGAGTGGGAAATGGAAAATGAATGGGTTTATATAGGTTGGCTTTCCCTTCTTCACATGACTCTCATGGATTCCTTTGGTTGCAACTAATTTGCCTATCTTGGCCTTGGTTACAACTTCCCTAAGTTGGTTTCCATGTGGTTGGGCTTTTAAGAACATAAACCAAAAAATATGGTTCATGCCCACATGTCCATGGGTTTTCACATTTAGTTACTTCCCCATAATGACATTTACAAAATCCAACAATAATCCATTACATACCAAAATCCTTCTTTTAAATAGCATGTTGGTTTTTTCAACCATAAACCAACTTGTTACAACTTCTTTACAAATATGGCATGTTTGTTTTTGGTTACAACCATGCATTAACTTCATAACAACTCAAGGAATAAAATAAATGAGTAATATGTGAGTAATTTTTCCACTCACTTCAAATATTAATCATTTTACAATTTCTCATGAGTAAATGCATGAATTTCCTAAAACTCATTTCAAGCACAAATGCATGCATGCTAGTCATCATGCCACTTCATCATGCCATGTCACCATGCCACATCATCATGCCACATCAGCATGCCATGTCATCATGCCACATCATCATGCCATGTCAGAATGCCACATCATCATGACACATTATCATGCCATGTCATCATGCCACATCAGCATGCCATGTCATCATACCGCATCATCATGCCATTTAGCATGCCATGTCATCATGCCACATGTCTCCTTGTGATTGGTCTGTACTGTATGGATGCCATGTGTCATCCTCTGAGTGGTGCCACATCATCATGTTTGTACAGTACGGATGCCACGTGTCACCTTGTCAGTGGTGCCACGTGGCACCTCTTTTTGCCAAATTTGCCTGTTGACCTTATGGAACAGAACGCGATAACTTTCTCATACGGAGTCCGTTTGAGGTGAAACGAACGCCGTTGGAATCGTCTCGACGAGCCCTTCAATTTGGTTCTAGTTTTGCTGAGATTGGAGGAATTCAAAATTTTGCCTTCTTGGATCCTCCTGGATCATTCCTCCCCACTGAGAAGCTTTTGGCCTCCAAAAGCCTTTACTAATCAACAGATAGGTGAGGGAATTGCTCCCTCACTTTCTCCTTCTCGATCCACTTGGCCTTGCTTGGATGAGTGCCTTTGATGCCCACTCGAAGATACTCAACATCACCTCTGCGAGAAGTCCTTGTCCTTCTGTCCAAGATGACATCTTCTTTTAGCTCATCCATGTACTCAGGAGCAAATTCATCAACTGATGGTAATGAGACATTCTCCCTTTCATCCATGATCATGGGAGGCTCATAGAGTTTCAAGTTCTCCACATTCACCACTGAGTAGATCTGCATGTATGGCGGTAGCTCTAAGCGAAAAGCATTTGTCCCAATCTTCTCCAAGATGGTGAAGGGACCATATCTAATGGGCTTGAGCTTCTTTCCTTCTCCTTTCATCCTCTCCTTGCTGATGTGAAGCCACACTTGATCTCCCACCTGAAACTGATGATCAACTCTATGCTTGTCATGGCGAGCCTTGTACTGGGCTTGACTCTTCTCCAACTGCTCTTGCACTGCTTGATGTACCTGTTGAACTCTCTGAATGAACCTGCGGGCTTTGTCTTCATCCTTGGAAGTGCTTGAATCAACCTCTCTCCCATAAGTCAATTCCAATGGATTCTTTGGCAAGTACCCAAAGCATGTCTCAAATGGCGAGCTCTGAGTGGAAGAATGCATAGCCCTGTTGTAGGCATGCTGCACATACTGGATCTGTTCATCCCATAACTTAGGATGCTTGTTGCAATAGCCTCGAAGAAAATGGACAACTGTCCTGTTGACTACCTCTGTCTGTTCGTCGGTCTGTGGATGGAAAGCGGTGCTCCTCTTCAGCTTGGTGTCCATCATACACCATAACTTTGTCCAAAATTCTCCAAGGAATCGGGAGTCCCGATCCGAGATAATGGACGTAGGAAGTCCAAAGTGAACCCATACATGCTGAAAGAAAAGAGAAGCAGCCTGCTCTGCAGTGACCTGCTTTTTACATGGCATAAGAATACACATCTTGCTAAACCTATCCACGACCACATACAAGTAGTCATGACCCCTCCTAGACATAGGCAAACCCCCCACAAAATCCATGGAAATGCTTTCCCAAGGATGGGAAGGAACAGGAAGTGGTGAGTACAGCCCCAATTTTCTATTAGTGGGCTTACAAGTAGAGCACATCACACACCCCTTTACATATTTTGTTACAATGTCTTTCATGCGAGGCCAATACACAAGTCTTTGCAAATGAGCCAAAGTCTTACCTACCCCAAAATGCCCTGATACAAGAGAAGTATGAGCTTCTCGTATTACATGGACTCTTTCACTGATAGGAACACATAACTTGCCCAAATGATAGAGCAACTTTCCCTGCAAATAGTAGTCTTCCACCTGTGTGCCATTGGTTAGATTCGCATAAACTTCCTTGAAATCATCATCAGTAGCATACTGCTCAATATAACTTTCATGGGATAAAGAAGCATTTTTCAAAACAATAGATGCAACAATAGGAGGTCTAGCAAGCATATCTACCACTTTGTTACCAGTACCCTTCTTGTACTTGATAACTGCGGACAACCTGTACATGCCCACATTAGGAAGAGGGGCATCCTGCTGGAGATGAATATCATGTTGAATCTCCCTTTTGGGAGGCAAACCTGTAGGTTCCTGAAATATTTCATCATAGTTAGCCACAATATCAATCATAGCCTTCTTATGAGAAGGATCACAACCTTTGAAAGCATCGGATGCTTCGGCATCTTTTGCTCTCACAACCATGAGCATGTATCTCTTATTAGTGTTGATGAGTCTCTTCATCTGTCCTGCACTAACAAGAGTGGTGTTAGCCTTCATACTGTGAGCTCTCACAATGTACTCCACCCCATTTTTGGTGAGATGGTACTTGTTCTCATGACGAAAGAATACTGCTTGTCGATCATACAAGTATGGGCTTCCCAATATGATACCGCAGATGTCAAGAGGAACAACATCTAAGTCCACCTCATCGATCAACTTTGAAGCAATTGCAAACCTTAACCTGCATTGCTTAGTCACCTGTAGCTTAGCATTATCACATACCCATCCAAGAGGATAAGGCTTGGGGTGAGGTTTAGTCTGTATGCCCAACTTCTTAACAACTGATTCTGAGATCAAATTTACTTGAGAACCTGGATCAAATAATGTTTCAATCTTTGTATGCTTAGACACAACTCTGATGTGAAACAACTCACTTCTTCTTTTATCATTTTCTTTAGAAACATGAGTAGAACTTGAACCAGTATGAGGAGTTTTGTTACCTTGCATTCCCACGGCTGTAATCATGGTTTCGTCACCTGAGTCGGAACCCAAATCTCATTGCGCTGTTGCAACGGTCTTTTTCTTCTTTTTGCCTCCATAATGCTTTGGCCTTTGTTCAGGATGCAACTTCCAACAACTTTCTTCATCATGCCTATCAGTATCGCAATGGTTGCAATGGGGCTTTCCTCCTTCCTTCTTGGCAATAGCTGTCTTCTTGCTCTTGTCTTTTTTCTTGAACTTGTGGTGGTTGTTGGGCTTGAAAGGCTTCTTCTCATGGTCTTCCTGCAAATGCTTCCCCCTATTCTCAAGATGAGTAGCCTGAACACTTGCTTCATCCACACTAGTAGGATTCAACAACAGCAAAGTATGGCGTAGATAATGATGAAGAGCACCAATGTACTTCAAAAGAGTGTCAGGAGAATCTAAAGCAATATTCAATTCTAAAGATTTCTTTCTAAATTCTTCAGTAAAACTCTGAACACTCTGACCCTTGCCTTGTCTAAAACTTTGCCAATCCATCATTGCCTTCTGAACATAACCCAACGGATAAAATTTCTTACGTAAAGCAGAAATAAAAGCAGACCACGATGAGAGAAGATTACCCATTTGTTTGCTACCTTGCTGAAGCTTGCTTTCCCACCATACAAGTGCGGTGCCTGTCAGCCGAAGTGAAGCCAACTGAATCTTCACATCTTCTTCTTCGATCTGCTGGACTCGGCAATAGACCTCAATTTGCCTTATCCAATTGTTTAACTTCTCTGCATTCGCTTCCCCATTGAACATGGGCAAGTCAAACTTCACATCGAGCTTCAATAAGGGCTTCTTTTGAGGCTCTTTGTGAGGAACCTTGGAATGCTGAGAATGAGATGAGGAAGAAGCACTTGAACTTGTGCTTGAAGCTGAAGGTGAAGAGGGAGGATCAGGAGGCTCTTCGCCACCTCCTCCGTGGTTAACTGAAGCGTTTCCTTCGTCCTTCACTTCTTTGTCTTCCTTCTTTACTTCACTGCCTTTTCTTTCTTTTGCCATGCGTTCTTCATAGTCTGCAAACAACTTTTCTACCTTGTCGGCCATCATATAGAAGACCTTGTGAAAGTTTGCCTCCATCTCGATGCGGGCATCATTAGCATCCATCTTCCTCCTTCGGTGTGCACGTCCGATCTCGGAATTGTAAGGCTCTAATGTACCCTCACCAGCTTGCAGTTTAGCCCTCGTGAGCATCCACACTCACAATCCAACGTCAAATAAACCTGCTCTGATACCACATGATCCGGAAACAAGATCTTTGCTACTCTATGACGTTAACATGAATTGCATAAAGAGCATGAATGAAGCTCACAAATCCATAAGAAGAGAACCAAACAGCATAGACAATACACACATAAAGACAACAAGTTGATAACGGAGTTCGTCCAGGATGGACTACGTCTCCGGGCTTGCTTCTCAATAGGAGGGCCGATCTATAATCTCAGCATAAAGGCAAAATACATGGCAATGATATAATGATACCTTGGCGACAATGGCCAGGAAGAGAACTGCTGCCCAAAACACAACAAGACTGCTTCCAGCAACTCCGAAGCCTGAAGACGGTGTAAAACGAGTATAAACACTCGTACCTTCCTCCTGCAGAGCTACGCAATCTCCCTTCTCTCCTTTAGCTACAAAGTCTCTACTCCAAAGCATGAGTGGGAAATGGAAAATGAATGGGTTTATATAGGTTGGCTTTCCCTTCTTCACATGACTCTCATGGATTCCTTTGGTTGCAACTAATTTGCCTATCTTGGCCTTGGTTACAACTTCCCTAAGTTGGTTTCCATGTGGTTGGGATTTTAAGAACATAAACCAAAAAATATGGTTCATGCCCACATGTCCATGGGTTTTCACATTTAGTTACTTCCCCATAATGACATTTACAAAATCCAACAATAATCCATTACATACCAAAATCCTTCTTTTAAATAGCATGTTGGTTTTTTCAACCATAAACCAACTTGTTACAACTTCTTTACAAATATGGCATGTTTGTTTTTGGTTACAACCATGCATTAACTTCATAACAACTCAAGGAATAAAATAAATGAGTAATATGTGAGTAATTTTTCCACTCACTTCAAATATTAATCATTTTACAATTTCTCATGAGTAAATGCATGAATTTCCTAAAACTCATTTCAAGCACAAATGCATGCATGCTAGTCATCATGCCACTTCATCATGCCATGTCACCATGCCACATCATCATGCCATGTCATCATGCCACATCAGCATGCCATGTCATCATGCCACATCATCATGCCATGTCAGAATGCCACATCATCATGACACATTATCATGCCATGTCATCATGCCACATCAGCATGCCATGTCATCATACCGCATCATCATGCCATTTAGCATGCCATGTCATCATGCCACATGTCACCTTGTGATTGGTCTGTACTGTATGGATGCCATGTGTCATCCTCTGAGTGGTGCCACATCATCATGTTTGTACAGTACGTATTCCACGTGTCACCTTGTCAGTGGTGCCACGTGGCACCTCTTTTTGCCAAATTTGCCTGTTGACCTTATGGAACAGAACGCGATAACTTTCTCATACGGAGTCCGTTTGAGGTGAAACGAACGCCGTTGGAATCGTCTCGACGAGCCCTTCAATTTGGTGCTAGTTTTGCTGAGATTGGAGGAATTCAAAATTTTGCCTTCTTGGATCCTCCTGGATCAATTGCAATTGTTATGACATGGGTAGTAATATTATTAAAATAACATTAATTAAGTAATAACATTAATTAAATCACCACAAGGTAATAATAAATGGTGAATTTAATAAAAATGTCTGTTAAATCATTTGTTTATCACATGAGTACCCTAACATCTACATAGTATCGTCGTTCTTCTAAACAAAGCACCCTTAAGTGCTTAAACAATCTTACTAATTAATTAGACAGTACCATTACCTTATTTACAACAATTCTCAGACGACAATGTTAACTGATGACACTTGTCTCCATTGTATATCACGATGTTTACCAACGAGTAATACATAGCTTAATTGACTTGTTTTACACATCTTAAATAACTTTATATTCATTATCTGAATTCGGTCAATGCATGATTAACCTAATTACTTATGACAACTTATACATTTATTCAATATGTTAAGTGTTTGTATATCGATACTAGTGTACATGTGCAAGGTGTGCATGCGTGGCCAGTGTATGCACAGATCATAAATGTACTATAGACAAACCCCATCCCGCCTATGCATACCTGCTAACTAATAGTAGTATTTACCCCCATGTAGAAGAACAAACATAATATAAATAGTACAATTACTTCAACATTCTCAGTTATTTAACAGTTAATCCTTTACGATTTCACATCATTTTCTTTATCTTTACATTAGTTTAATCAATCATGTACAAGGAAGGGTACCTACTACCACTAACTCGGAATCAAGGAATACTAAACCCTCAACAGTACTAACTAACACATCCTCCCATCATAACCTACGTCCAGCATCCTCCCTATCCTTCCTCTGCTAGTACAAAAGTGGATGTCGGACTCACCGATCTGACCACATAGAACCTGAGAGCGATAACGTCGGCTGAACAGCGGACCTATCCTCCCCTAGCAGGCATCCGACCATCGTCATCACAACAACATGGGGAGCGTGTCTCAGCACGGCCCTCCCACGACCTTGGGTCTCATGGAAACATAGGGTGGGAAACACATCCATCCCTCTTAACATACTGGGCCTACGCCCTTATCAACTCATACTTTGCTGCTATCGGGATTATCAGTTTGTGTTATCGTATCATCATTTTGGCTGCTAAGGTTTACTGTATGAACATGTTTTTCCTTTCCAATATATATCAGATCAAGTAACTGGCTATCCCATAGCCCTTGTGTCCTGTAGGTTAGTATTTTGCAAAATACAAATTTATAGAAAGCATTTCCCATTGATCGCCAATTGATCCATGTTATCAAAATCATTTTATTTCATGTAACCTTTTTAGCTCATCATAGATGCATATGACATATAACACTTCAATAATTCATATAAGAAGATGGTATCCACGTACCGAATCATATATTTCACACTCCATTAATGAAAACATATAAACATATACTGTAATCGTAAAATAAAGAAATTATATGATAATCATGACATCATAACCGCATAACATAGTAACATCATAATCATGGTGAAATTATAAAATAGAGTAACATCATATAATGAGGTCCATCATATCGTAATATAGTTTACTCAGTCGAGCTGAGTTCAACAGAATATATAAGAAAATAAAGTATGGTGTGTCTAACTGATAAATATGCCTAATCAAGATATGGGCGTTACAATACTGATAATCCTATGGTTAGTCCAGGAAGATTTAAAGTGGCAATAAAGGGAGGACCAATATCTCCAACTGGAGGAAAGACAAAAGGTACCCCTTGAAAAGGGGCCTCTTGATTGGTAGTCCTAGAAGAGGTTTCCATATCTAAACTCTCTAAGTCCTTCTAATTATCACACACAAGAAACACTACTCAAACTAAAAGAAACATGCAATCTTGTGAATAGGAGGGATGTAAAAGCTGGATCCTCACGGGTGTTTCAAGCTGTCACATCTCGCGATATACTATAGGGTCCAATAGTTATACTCGGTCCAATTTTTCAGAGAACTAAACAAGGAGGATTGGGACTGTACCCTTGGCCGTATAACCAGACTACCTAACAATATATGCGTAGTAATCTCCCCGAGTGTTGTTCTCGGTGTATTGCGACAATAAGATGGTCGAAAGGTTTGCTCGGATGGTGCCAGGAATCCTGAGAGAGTCTCCTGATATACACCGAAAACTAACCTGAAGCGATAAAAGAGATCTTTTTACGAACACCAGATGCAATAACTATAATCTGTTTTCTATCTCTTTACACTTGAAAAAGACACATCTAATCTATGGAAATAAAGATTCCACAAATGTTTCCATTCAAATGCAAGCCAAACAAAAACACTCAATAATCTTGTCTAACTCAAATGCACACAAATATGAAACAAGCCTTCTTCTTCTTATGAGTGTAAGACTAAGAATGTCAAATGATCAAGTTAAAGTAGAAAGAATGTTTATGCTTTCCAATTTGTGAATCTACCAAACAAGGGACAAAATAAAGCTTTTCTTTGAATTAAAGTGGACACAAAGAATCTATCTTTTCCAACAATCATTAGATAGCTCAACATGTAAGGGAAACAAGATGCACAACCTAAGGAAAAGAGGCTAAAAAAGACATGGATATCCCACACTTTTCAAGTATTTTAAAACAAGCCAATCACACCAAACCAAAAATTATCTTAAAACCTTAATATGGGTCAAAACGACTATAGGATACACGATTCATGGCCGTCCCATCCTAATCTAGTGCGAAAAATTCATAAAAATGCAAACAACCATGCACTCAAACTGTGGATGCAAGAGCACTTATAGCTCCTAATAGACAACAAGAGGTCAGGTAAATATCCTTGAACCGACAGACCAAGGCAAACCCCAACAAAAATCTCCAAAAAAACCAAAACCAAAGGATTTTCGCCCCTATACAGACCAACACAGAGCAAAAATATGAGATTTTCGCGCCTTGGAACACTGTAGGGTAGCGGAAATTTTGAAATTTTTGCGCTCTAGGACACTATGGGGGTGCGAAAATATGGAATTTTCGCTCTGTAAGGTGTTTGGGGGAAGCAAACTCTTTCCTGTAGGTGTAAAAAAATGAAAATTAATGCCTATATCCGACAGGGATGAAGTGCTAGGTTCAATATATTCATCAAGCATTCATCATTAAAGACATGAAAATCAGAGGAATAGGCCAAGTTATATTAATGATAAGAAAGCCAAAAGAAGCTGATTACAATGTTATACCTTGATGTACAAAGTAGCAACACCTCCTTCCAAGCTTTCCAACATCATCCTTGCAAGACTCATAGTGTCATAAGTTTAGTGCTTTCAAGATCATCTCCCTTAGCTCATGGATCCCTCTCCTTAAGTAGGATTTGGGAGGCCAACCACTAAGAGGAGATTATGGATCTAAGTGAGAAATATGTGGATCAAGGATCTAAACTATGCTCCCATAACTAAGCAAAGTGCGGAAATGTTGTAATTTGCGTGCCCCAATAGGCATGCAAAACACAAAAATAAGGAATTTTAGTGCTCTGTACTACTAGCAGAGCGTGGAAATATCTCTAGGAGGCCCATAAGTGGGTTAGGTTAAGTGGTTTTCGACCCCTAAGTTATTGGATTTGCTTCCAAGTATGACTAGGGAAGAGAACAACATGATAACAAAGGGTCCTAACACCCTTTGGACGAACAAACATCATGTTTATTATCATTATCTGACATGAAGACTCTCAATGGTACATAGTGTGAAAATTTGAGGTATAATAGATGCCCCCTAAAGTGTGAGGTCAGAAGAAATCTGATGGTCGAAACACTTTACCAATAATAAGTCTGTAAGGATATCTGAAGGAGAACTGGAGAAGAGCTGCAAGCAAATATCAACAATATGTCTAATGACCCCGAGGCGGGAATACCCATGCTCGGAACAACTGACTCAAATCATGGATTCCGACCAATACATCACAGATCCATGATAGTATTGACTCAACAATGACTAAAGACAAATCATGGCTACTAGACTACAAGCGTAGATCCATGATAAGACAATGACACAACCATGACCAATAAAAGAGCAGATCTGTGTGACAGTACATCAATGAGGTCACCAACATAATGTTCATGTGGGAACCTACTAAAAAAATCACCGTCACAACCTGGATGTGCTAAATAGACTTCAAAACCATCTAGGGTCTTCTACCCGATCCCCCAATCAATACGAATCTAACCATGTGATTATAAGGTGTTGAAGTCGAACATGGTAGAAACCCCTTGATTACCGGTCAATGATGTGGACCGTTAACAAGTGTGAGGGAAATTATTAATGATGACAATAACTCCCAAGGTATCATAGTTCATATCGACGAAATGCGAATATATGAGTTGACGTCGAACATCCGTGAGATCATTCGATCATAGGTCAATGATGAAAACCTACTGTCAAATACAAGGAAACCTGCCATTGAGGCATGCAGGTACCAAGGTACTACGGTGGTTCCTAAGTCCAATACCTAGATGATGAGTTGAATTCGACAGGAATAGACTCATCGAAGGAGGGCCATGGTGTATCCCACATCAATGACACAAAACGGACATAAGAAAGTTATGTGAAGTAATGAATCAGATGAGTATGGACTGACACAAGGATTTAAAAGCCGATGATATTGCATAGGTGGACTAAGGTAAACTTCCCTTGAACATGGAATGGCACGAAAACAATGACTTGGAAGCATTGAATCAACGAGGCAGATACCAAGACATAATGCAATGATGACTGAGGCATTCTTCAGGTGACTTGAAGGAGTGAGATGACTCATAGAATTAGCATGACCCTGAGACAAGCAGATTACCCAACTGTGTGACGAGACGCAAATAGGTTCCATGTTGAAGGGAGACACAAGCTGGCACGAAGATTTATAAAACAAACTTAACTTATTTCTCCCCAAGCCCCATCATGCTTGAGGAGAACCTCTTTGTTTTTTAGCGAGCTTGAGGAGGATAACAGATGCTCTGTATAGCTCATCCTTCAGATGATTCCAATCTCACATGTTTTACGAACTTGAGAAAGGAGGGGTTCGGTCCCAAAAGGGCCCTTTGATGTTTGGTTTTACAAGTCCAAGGAAGGAAAACTTGTCGACTTTTCATGTTTAGAGAGTTTGAAATAATCCAAAGAAGACTCCAAAAAGGCCCTTTTCGTAAAAGTTAGTCTCCTCACCCGAAAAAAGGATAAAACAATGTGAGAGAGAACTCTTCTAATCATGATTGACTAGAGTGTTCCTTTTTTGTAAATAGTCTAAATGGTCCGAAAAAGGGATAAACTATCACTGGATAGATGCCCTTTCAAATCATTTTACGAGCATAAAAGAGACAAGTTAATCGCTCGGTAATATTTTCCTATTTTAGGAGTCTGAAAAGAGCTTAAAGATGACTCCATGTACAACTTTGTCATGGTTGGTGACCGAGTACGACAAAGGAAAAAGTAAACTCGGTACAGTTCCTTTTCCGTAAGTAGTCTAGTGAGGCCGGATAAAGTGATAAACCTATACTTGTTAGACACACCTTTTTACTCAAATTTTAACGAGCACGCCAATGGTATCAAAAGCACTCGGAATCTTTTTCATGTTTGAACTAGAGCACGAAAATGTAAAAACTAAGCTCAAACCACTTTTCGTATTTTTAACCATAGCACAAAAAAGGAAAAAAAGTAAGGTCAACACCATCTTACTGTTTTTAACAAGCTTGAAGAAAGGTTGGAAGAATGCTCGTGGTATTTACTTTATTTTTTAACGAGCTTGCAATAGAAAATGAACAATGCTCTAATCAAATCTAGTGCAAAAAATTCCTAAAAATGAAAACAACCATGCACTCAAACTATGGATGCAAGAGAAATTACAGCTCCTAACAGACAACAAGAGGTCAGGTAAATATCCTTGAACCGATAGACCAAGGAAAAACCCAACAAAAATATCCAAAAAAACCAAAACCAGAGGATTTTCGTCCCTATACAGACCAACATAGAGAGAAAATATGAGAGTTTCGCACCCTGGAACACTGTAGGGTAGCGGAAATTTTGAAATTTTCGCACTCTAGGACACTATGGGGGTGTGAAAATATGGAATTTTCGCTTTGTAAGGTGTTTGGGGGAAGCGAAAGTTTTCCTGTAGGTGTAAAAAAATGAAAATTTATGCCTAGATCCGAAAGGGATGAAGTTCTAGGTTCAAGATAGTCCTCAAGCATTCATCATTAAAGACATGAAAATGAGAGGAATAGGCTAAGTTATATTAATGATAAGAAAGCCAAAATAAGTTGATTACAATGTTATACCTTGATGTCCAAAGTAGCAGCACTTCCTTCCAAGCTTTCCAACATCACCCTTGCAAGACTCATAGGATCATAAGTTTAGTGCTTCCAAGATTACCCCCATTAGCTCATGGATGGCTCTCCTTAAGTAGGATTTGGGAGGACAACCACTAAGAGGAGATTATGGATCTAAGTGAGGAAGATGTGGATCAAGGATCTAAAATATTCCAATGAGGGAATGTGAGAAGGGATTCGAAGGGAGACCTCATCCCATGAAAATCCCCTCGAAATCCAAGATCCAAAATGTAGGGATAATGGCTATTCAGGGATTTTTCGTGCCCCCATAACTGAGCAAAGTGCGGAAATGTTGTAATTTTCACACCCCCATAGGCATGCAAAACATGAAAATAAGGAATTTTCGCGCTCTGTACTACTAGCAGGGCGTGAAAATATCTCTATGAGGCCCATAAGTGGGTTAGGTCAAGTGGTGTTCGCACCTAAGTTGTTGGATTTTCTTCCAAGTGTTACTAGGGAAGGGACCAACATGATAACAAAGGGTCCTAACACCCTTATGAGGAACAAACATCATGTTTCTCATGGTGATATGACATGAAGACTCTCGATGGTACAGAGTGTGACAATTTGAGGTATAACACACTCAATGTCACCTTGCATTGATTCATGCATACTATACTATCATGCCATGCATTCCATCATTCCAAATACATTATGGCCTAACTAGGACTATCTCATATAGCATGCACTACCATAGCACTACCATAATAGGACTATAAGTCCTTACTTGCCCTGGTTATTAAACTCATAACTAGCATACACCAATTACATGATATATTTCATATGATTTCATTCTAACATTTAAGAAATTACATGGTATATTGTTCCTTACCCTTACTACCCCATACCTCACCATGTCATGGTGGTATGGTATTCACACAATGCATTGAACCATGTATGCATACCATTGTATGATTACTAAATATGGTTCAAGGGACTCTTACCCAATCCCCTTTCAAAACTTGTACAATTATCCTGAATGAACATTGCCTGCACGGTTCTCATTAACTTCTTGGATGTTACCTATTCAGCTGGCCTCTTGCAAAGGACTACACCATCCTTTATTCATAGGTTGCTGGTCACAAGTAATAGTATCATCAACATCTTCAACCATGCTTCAACCCTCTCTGGTTAGACAACCATCATCACCCAGAACACTTGTCATTAGTGGCTCATTGCATATGTAAAACCGTGACTAGCTTTACCAACATGCAACCTCGCATTCATGCACTACGCATTATCTAACAATATTCCTACTAGTGCAGATCACTTCACCCATCTAGTCTATTGTATTTTCAGCATTCCTATGCCATAAGTTTATGTATACAAGTTCATAAATATAAACACAAGAGTAAGACAAGGGTTAAGGAATTCTCCCTTGCCAATTCTCCATCATAACATGGTCCAATTCATGGTACCTCTATGCCTGTAAATCATGCATTGGCCCCAAAGCAGTTGTAGTGTTGTAACTGAAGCTCTGATACCACTTTGTCACGTCACCGGTCACCTCAGTGCTCTTTAGAAGCAACGGGAGAGCACCCTTGAGTCGCCTGCTAATTTTTTCTTCTTCTTTTTCCCATCCAATTCAAAGGCTTCACAACTCTAAACCTGTAATGATTATCGATCCACAATCCACAATGCCCTCCAATCCGTAATCCACAATCAGATTTCCAAATACGCCTTTCTGACGAAATTGCACTCCTGACTTTTGCAATCCGCAATGCGGAAGTCATAAGTTAGAAGTCAAATCGCCTTCCCTGAAACTTCTCCCTACGCAATTCTGCAATCCGCAACCCGTTTTATGGATGTCAAAATTCAAAACTCCAATCCGTAAACCCGAGAGAAATTACCTCCTGCAATACGCAATCCGAAACCCACTTGTGGATGCGAAAACGTAGAAGTCGAATGTGCCATCCCCATGGAAGTCGACCTTCCAACATCTACAATCCACGACTCAATTTGTGGATGCGAAAAGGCAGAAATACCATGTGCGATTCCCATTGGGCTCTCCCTTCCGACTCCCGCAACCCGCAGACCGCTTTGCAGATGCAGAAAGGTAGAAGTATAACCACGCTGCTCCAATGATCGGTCCCCGACCTCCTTAATACGTAACCCGCATTGCGGATGCAGAAAGGTCCTTACTGACGTAGAAAGGTCGGGACCACAAACCCATGCACCAACAAGCTTCTAATGCAACTTCTGAGGGTGATATCTCCCTCATCCTTGTTCCAAATTGGGAAAGTCCGTTACCGTTGGAAAGATCTTGGATAAGTCTATCCAGTGGTATGACACTCTACCCCATATGAGCACTCTAACCTTATTCATTTTCCAACTGAAACTCTGACCGTAACCTCCCCTATGTGCCTTAACCCTTCTGCAATAAGCTCTGCTCCCCTTCTGCCAAGTCTTCTCTCCTTCATATGATCCACACAGTGTCCATTCCTTTCCCAAATATTGGCTGCAGTGGTCTTACACATTTACCAGACTTAGCCTTAATTTATCAAAGGACAATTCAAAAGCATTACCAAAGGTGTTGCAAATAGGCATAAGCATACTACATGAACGCCGATAATGAAACATGATCCACACCCATAGAATGGAATACATTCACATATTCCTCCCAGACATAGTGATGAAAGCATACAGGGCTTAGTCCTATTCCTCAAGCATGATTACATACAAGTATCACATAAGGATAAGTATGTAAAGGTGAAAGAACCATGAAATTAACACACACACAGTAGAATTTAGCCATATTAACACACACATCTTCCAACCATAATAGTCAATACTACTTGAACAATGTAGCAACAAGATGAACAACATACACAATAGACTTAGCACCATGCATAGGCATACAGACCTATTCATCAATGTACCATTCCCATAAGAAAATAGATGCATGCATGTACTTAAAAATTATAGTTAAAGGAAGCATCATACACACACAAGGTGTCATGCATTCAACAATCCATAACATGCACAACAAAATGAAGCATAATGCATGACCATTCAACCCTAGTAATCAGTGAACATTTCATGGAAATTGGAACACATGTGGGCATAAATTAACACAAGGAATACTTATATTTTCCATTAAATTCCTAAGCATCTGGATATGGACTACAAATTTCCAACCCAACCATAGATCTTTGCCCAACCTTTATTATTTCAGCAATTAGAGATCACCCCCGAGTTGGGGCTATGTATCCATTAAGGGGTCCCTCTCAGGTTCATTCACAGCTTGGTTCATAGTCCATCGAGGCATCCAACACACAATTGACTTGTCAAGAAAATGGGGGAGGCAGGTAAGGGTTTTCTAGCTTAATAAGCTTCCCCACAGAGTTATGGGCATATCCCAATGATATCAAACAGGTTCAAGCACCCCCATCAAACCACTCTCACTCTAGGTAAGGATCCCTTCACTGCTCCACAATCCTTAGGGTGCACTTTCCCCTAGCACTGACTTGGGTGAGTGTGGCTAGCCTTGACTACTGAATCAAGGTAAATGAGCCCTATTTGACTCTACTATGCAGTCAAAATCCCCTTGGATCCTTCCAATTGTAATTCCACACTCAGGCATTCCCTAATGCTATGGCAGAGTGGCTCTGTTCCGTCACAGGGTCTCGACACTCCAATCCGACTCTAATCAGGGTTTCCTAAGCTTATCACACTCTTATATTCACCCAAAGAGGCAGATCCAAGGATAACCTTGTCGTTTTTCTTCCTACGTAGAGTTTTCTAAGTGTATTTGGCTCTATAAATTGCGACCCTTCCCACAATCATGATTTATCCTTTTTCTTCACGGCTCTGTCTCTATTGTGATGTGTAAGGGTTCCACTGATGTCTGTATCATAAAAAACAGTCTTGAAATGGGGAATACGAACTTCCAGGGGGTGGAGTAATGTGCAGATCAAGGCAATAGAGATCCATACCCTTCCATCTAACCCTTCAGGGTTTCCCATACTCCAAGACCTCATGAATCGTGCTCTTCACCCACTTCCTTACAACAACATTGAGTGGTGTCTAGGATAGGTCAAAGGGGTTCTCTGGGTGACATATGGCAGCCTAGGTCCAATCCCACACTCCCTCACCACTCCCTAGTGGATACATAGTTCCCCCTCATTTTGTTGCAGCCATAACCAATCCTTGGTATTTTATTTACATGGCATTATTTACATCCTTTACAATATTCCATGACTTCATAGCACATGGATTATTACAATATCCAATACTTTCCTATGCAAATAAACCTAAGCATACACTAGTGGTGCCTTGGCCTTGAGCTCCACACTAGGGAAAACACACATTACATTTTATGCAATATTTACAATACAACCAAAAAAACCTAAGGGTCAGAATAAGAGTTATTACACTTGGAAGTTATCAGATCCTTCAATATTATCCTCAAGATTGGTGTGATTTATCATTTTGATATGAGAACCTCAAATGGAAATAGCAAGGAATTATATCTTACCAATTTGAGATGCCCAACCCGGTTTTGAAGCTGGTTGACTTAGGGTTTGATAAAGAAACCCTAATTTTTCAAACTTGGAATTTTGAACTTCTGCTTGGATAGAAAGATGTGCCTCCTCAAGACGAGTTGTCTAGTATAATCCTTTTCTCGGATTGGTGGATAGAAGCTCCAAAAATTTGATGCCCTAGTTTCTCGCGGCACTGGTGACTGCGTCAAAAATGAAATTCTCCAAACTGAATTCTGCTTCCACCAAAAGATGAACCTCCTTGAGGCGAGTTAGCCTATACCTATTTTCTTGATGATTTGTGGAGAGAAGTCCTTGTATTTTGAAACCCTATCTTTCCGTTGCTGCATAGTGCCTTCTTTCAGAGTGGCTCTAATACCATGTTAATGTTTGCACTTTAATTCAATTATGTTAGATATTTAAACTTAAAGATAGACGAGCACAACAATACACAAGAACACAAGAAATTTCCTCGGGGAAACAATAAAGGAGGAAACCCCACAACTTCTTCAGCAATAGATTCGTCACTTAGTACAGTACCAAAACAAGATAGAAAACCCAAATATAAGATGACTTCTATAGCTTCCTTCTTCTTCCTCCAACGAACTTGTCTTTTATCCTCCTTGGTGTGAACTTTCTTGAGTGAGAGTGATGTCCAAATGAGGGAGGGTTCCTCCCTATTTCAACTTTATGTGTGACTGACCTAATTCCCCAACGGGTCCAACTTCCTTAACTGACTGGGCCAACCTATCCTAGGGAGACTCAAAAATACATTTTACATTTACCCTTTTTGGGGACTATTTCCTCGACTTACAATGGAGGTTTTACCTCGATATTCTTACATGACCAAATACGATAATGACATCCTCGAACAAAGGAAAAACATCTCCGATGGAGGTACAATAAAAGTACAAAAATAATAATATATAAAAGAATATCTCCCGAAGTTACATTTACAAAAGCACATTTTTTTTACAAAATTAATTAGCCCTAATTTTGTAATATAAGATTATTTTGCTTAAAATATTTTTAATTTTTTTGGAAATATAAAAAATATTTAGAATTTTTTGGATATTTTTACAAATAAATATCCAAACAAATTATAATTGACATTTTAAGAATTAGTAAGATTTATTAATATTTCTATATTTTAAGACAAGTGTGGATTTTTTTGTCAATTGGGTCTAGCTTGAGTGGTTGTGGGATGTACTGTTCTCTTTGTCCAGGTTCTATTCCCATAAGTGACACGTTGAGATCATAATGAGTATATTGTTTTAAAGGCTTCGAGCCATGTTGTTGACTTGGTCTTGTGCTTGAGAGGGTTTTCCTCAGGATAATTACATGGGAAAAAAGTATGGATCCCTAAAATTTATCTGGGTCAATTATACATTTTATGGAGGGTATTGTCTACTAAAAAATCTCATTGCCCAAAACTGACCCTTTTGCCCATGGGACCCACCTAGGGACAAATTTCACAAATATGCTAAATGACATATCTGAATGCAAGAAGTGTATCAAACATGTTTATTGGGGTCACTGATCATGTCCGAGCTGATAAAACCCAATTTAAAGTTGCAAACGTATGAAAAATGGTTTTTTCCCATGGGGTCCACCTTGGTTGAAATTGTGTTTTTAGGCCAGGTGAGTAATTTAGGTGCATAGTGGTTTAGATGGGGTTTTTAAAGGTCATTGATCTAGTTGGAGCAAATATAATTTGAGTCAATGATGCAAAAGTTCAATTCCTGCATCATTTATTTATTTCATTTAGAAGAATTCACTAAGGCAAAATCCTTGTTCTTTTGTCAAGGGTTCTTAGACTCACGCCTTGGTTTTTTGGCCCTTTTGCAAGTCCCTTTTGGGCCTTTTCTAATATTTAATTTTGAAAATTTTTGAAGTACTTTTTGGTTTCTCAAAGTTTCAAACATTGAAAAAGACTTGAAAGCGTTCAAATCCTTTTCATTGATATCTTTTGGGTCTTTTTCAAAGTGTGAGCTTTCAAAGGTCCTGGAATCCATTGGGGTATTTTCAAAACTTTGAACTATAGTTGTTTGATGATAAAAATCAAGGATTTTGTATTGTTATAAATTTCTTATTGACTTGAATACTTAGAAAGAGAAACCCCCACCACAAAGGTGGTGGTTATCTTCCTAAAATTTTAAAATAATCTTAGAAAATGCAAACTAATGACCTCCACCTTGATGGAAATTGATAGGATGCTGCCTCAACCACAATGACGAGCATTATTAATTTCAAAGTGAATAGACTAGCTAAAGAATTCCCTAACCACTTGGTTAAGACTCATTCCACTGATGCAATTGGATCAACTGGCTCATTCACAGGTCTAATATTTATTGACTTGGCTAAGCAAAAGCATAAGTAGAAATGATATATATTTATCCCTTTTAAGAGGTTTGAAACTTAACTTGGTGGAGGGATGAAGGGTTTCATGTGGCCGTCATCCACTCTCCCTCCTAGAGTGTTCCATTGAGTTGAGCTAACTGCACCGCTCTTGAATATCAGAGAGTTTCAACTAGGAAAGGCCCTAGCCAATGTATCTGCAACTTATTAGGATGCTCGAGGTAGTTTTTGTAGAGTATACAATGTTTTCTTTCTCAAAATTCTTGTTTTCGATATGGAAAACATGCCATGCTTTCGGTAGTGACTTCTCAACCATCTAATGGTACTACCATAAGAAACAATATTCCTCCAATTCCATCAAATTTGCAAGATGGGCTGGACCAGATTGATTCTTCCCCTTAACATTTTTTTAGCTTGAGAAATGAACACATTCAATATCATGAATTCTATAGGTACTACCACCTCTTTTCCATAGACTAGACTAAAAGGAGTATGCTTCGTTATCTTCTTGCTTTTGGTTTGTTTTCCCATAGTATCGTTGGTATCTACTCATTCTAGTCATCACAAGTAACAACACAAACCTTTGTCAAGCCTTGCTCAAATATTTTATTAAATGCCTTAACCACCCTGTTTTCTTATGGATGATACCAACTGCTAGTATGTGTTGCACCATGAATTCCCAAGTCAAGGTTCTAATAGTGGAGGTCATGAAATGTTTTATCTTGATCATCAGAATTTTGGAATAGTTGAACTTAGATATAGCATTATTAAAATGGGTCTTGTGGCCATATGCATGCCACAATCCCATGTTGGTGCCACCTCTTCCCATTGGTAAAGGTAGTTGGTCATGGTGATATTGTGTCGAGTCCTAAAGTGCCTAGAAAGAGGGTTAAAGGGTCTTAAAAATTCTACCTCCCATTTCTCAAAGGTATATAGCCTAACTATTGGGAGCAGTGGAAAATCATCCCTCTTAGAAGGTCATCTCAGTTGATAGAAGACATTGCAACAATTAGCATATTCTTTTGCATCCTTGAATGTTGTGGGTCACCACGATATTGCTTGGAACACTTTTTAAGATATGGCCTTGCCTCTATAGTGGACACTTGCCACCCGTGACTATGACTTTCCCATAGGATTCCCACACGTTCATGGTCCATAATGCACCACTTGATTATTCCATCTATGCCCAACTTATATAGCTGTATTGCACTTATTGGATAGTTGGAAACCTCAACAACCATATGTTTTATTTGTAGGGATGAGTATCCCTAAAATGAAACTCTTATAGTCAGTAGGATAGTGATGTTTTCCAAATATTCTTCTATTACTTCCACTTTGAACAAACCATAGTCTAGCAATTGATCATCCACCGACCTTCAAAATTTCCAATTTCCACTCTAGATAGGTGGTCTAGCCTAACATTAGTCCTTCCAGGCTTCACCATGACCTCAATGCAATTTTTTCTGGAACAACAATATCCGTTTGTAGATATGACTTTTTAGACCTAGTTTGTTTACCTATTTAAGTGTAAAATGATCTTTGAATAATTTGAAGTGCTCTCTGGTAGGTAGTGCTTGAATGTTTGCAATGTGTAAACCATTTCTAGCCCTTCTCTCTATGTGGTGATGTAATTGTCTTAATCCCTGGATAACTTATTTACAACAAAGTCGATTGGACGATATGAATTTCCCTCCCTAGGATAAGCCAATATTGCTCCCAATGTAATGCCCGAGGCATTAATATGTACATGAAATTCGATTGTCAAGTTTGGAAAGAATAGAATCAATGTGCTTACTGACTTTGTTTAGAATTTCATTGGAGAATTGGCATTGTGCAAACCAAAAAAATATTTTATTTTCTTCAATATTCCCTCTCTAGTTTCTATGATAGCGACACATCACTTGATAAATCTGTGGTAGTACCCATTGTGGCCTAGGGTTGAACGCAATGTATAAATGATGTTTGGAGCCTCTAGATTGAAAATGGACACTATTTTATTAATATATATTAGCACTTGATCCTTGTAAACCACTTGGCCTAGCAATGTGACAAACTATGTGTAGAATATGCATTTTTTCAAGTTTGGGGATATTTGAAACTATTGACATCTTTTAAACATGGACAACAACATCACAACGTGATCCTTTGGTAGACTATAAACAATCCATATATCCAAGTAAACATGTAGTAGCATGTGGAATTGCTCCTTAAAGGATACTACTACTATTCTAGAGTACACCATTGAAGTGTTCTTTAATCCAAATGACATGATATTATAAGCATAGGAACCTCACTTTGTGGAAAATTTTGTCTTCTTCTTGTCCTCTTCGACTATTCACACCTTATGGTATCACGCGAATCTATAAATGAATGGATAGGATTCCTTCCTTCCAACTTAAACTAGCACTTCATCACTTAAGGGGGTGGGAAAAGGGTCATGAACAAAGGCCGTGTTTAGGCTCCAAAAATCTTTGCAAACTCTAATGCCTCCTCCCGATTTCTTTTCCTATATTACTATAATACTAATCCAATCTCACTCCTCCATTTGGAATATAAACCTAACCACAATCATCTTGTCAATATCTTCTTTTACCCTTTTTTGATCCTTGGGTTCAACCTATAGGGAGTTTTGTTGATGGGTTTGGTGTTTGGATTTAGTTCTATTTGGATATCACCAAGATCCCCTTTGATATGTTTCATTTCAATGAAGCTTCACGAGATCACGTATGCATACTCATTGAGCAAATCCAAAACCCTGGATACCATCTCATCATCCCAATAGTCTTGATGGATGCCAATCAATGTTGGTTTTCTATACTAATGTTTGACTACTTTATATTTAAAGACTCCTATACATCTTACTTGTGAAGTCTTTTCCTGTCTCCTTCATTGATCTTTATCCTTCCAATTCTTGAAATGATAGGTTTCATAGTTTCTTTGGATTGTATTCCTCTTCTTCATATTGTGTTACCTTAGCATAATACTTAAAATACCAATAGAAATCTACCCAGTTGTGGACTGATTCTTGCTTTTGTTTCTTGTCTAATTTTTTCTACTTACATATCCTTATGGTTTTTTTAACCTAGTATTAAACATGAAAGACATAATGGAATTTATGATAGAAATTATACTCAGTGTCTTACCTAGATATGATAATGTTGAACATAACCCTTCTCTTCAAGTCTTTCACTTGTGGGTCTATCAACAAATATCCTTGTAAAGGTACCAGGCCTTGGGGATGGGCTACAAGGTGCAAATGAGCTTATGGACCCAACACTATTCTAGAAATATTTCCTTGGTTTGTCTCTAAATACACCCATATTGATGTAGGAATATATTTGTCTTCCCCTCATAGAAGTCAACAAAGGCAATCATATACTTTTCCACTACTAGAATGCCAATCACTAGATACTCAACTGATGTGCTAAAATGATTCACAATGCTAGTCAGACTTATTTCCAACTATCGGGGCTATCACTATGAGAAACCCACCATGTAGATGGTGTTGACCATAATGTCACATCTAGCACTAGTACCCAACTTCTCTTCTAGGATAATTAAAATTAGGTCTTCCATGAAATCCTCAATAGATTCCCTTGTACCATCGGATATGGTAGGGTCTCACAACTTTGTACCTATCCAAAATAATAACCTAACCATGGTGCAATGATGAGACAACATCTCGTGGTTTTATTGTTGCCACTCTTAGAACACTTCCTCACCCTTTAATTCATAGGAGTAGATGCTTCTCCCATTGATTTCTCCATTGGATGTGTGATTGTCGATTGATACAATCATTTTGTATTTCCATTGTCAAGTTATACAATTGGTCCATTGCTGTACCATCCATGATGTCACCTTCTAGATTTGTACATCATCCTCCTTTGATAGGAATGATACCATTGTATCACTCTTGTTATACTAGCTTCAAGATAAATTTCCCTCTTTTTCAAGTTAATTATAGTCTCATTGCCATTTTCACATTTAAACCTCAAGAGGGTGAGGTATGTATCATTTTCATTGACTTCAAAATCCACCATTGTTTTCACGGCTCCAAGATTGACCTCCACATAGTCTAGGTTGTTAATGGGGTGTATTTTGTATTGATTTTTTAGCTACAATTGAATGGGTTAGTATAATAGATGTGATATCCCATCATCTCCCATGATTTATGATGAGATTTTTAATTACTTCCTAATTTCTCAGGAATGCAAAAAAAATCTATACATTAAATTGCCAACCTAGGGTTCTATGGTGACTTGAGAGTTATTGTGCAATGTATATTCCAGTCACAAATTATTTACACCAATTTTTCTACTATGGAGTTGTAGTCTTGAGAATTTTCACTCATGAGAATAGTAGAGGCAGTGGATAGGTATTTTGGAAAGGAACTATATAACTAAAGTTAGACTGTAGGAAAAGTAAATCAATCAGCATAATCATAAATTATAGAAATATAAATATGTACTATGATGGAAATAACACACTCAATACTAGAAGGAAGTGCTAATACTAAGATCACACTGTACTTCTGAAAAGAATTGTTGGAAATAAAATCACATAGTGCTGAAAATGAAATTCACACCATAACCTTGCTAAAATGCGACTTGTAGAAAGTAACAACTAATCCTTGCTAATTTATAAATCAATGTTTTTACTCAATGGAATAAGTGAAAATTGTGTTAAGTTGGATATTTCTTGTGAAAATATGATCAAATGCAATATCCCCAACTTCGATCTAAGAATGAAATCTCTATGAGTGAAATTGATACAACAATTTCAAGAAAGTGAGAAAGACACAGAGTACTAATTGAGACGACAATCATTAAAAATAAATGGCAACTATGTGCATCAACAAGAATAAACTCTTCTCAGCCCATGGGGGTAGATCAATTGGTAATGAGTAAATGAGATGAGAAAGTTGTAAATGGAAGGTCACAAGTTCAAATCCCTATGGGTACTAGCTTACAAAAAAAAGAATAAACTCTGCTCTACCGACATAATGGGAAAGTACATGTAGTGGAAATTAAACATGTATCATATAAAAACTAATCAAATATGCAAGTAAATAAATTGTTCATACACTAATCCTACAAATTAAAATACAACAACAACACATGTCTATTGGAGTGGGACCTACCTCCTTGGATAGGGTGTTGGAGGTAGCCTACAGTAGTAAATAAATTAACTCAAACACACATGACATAAATAATAATCGGCTCTGTAGATTTAATCAAGAAAGAATTCTATTACAGAGTTCAATATATCTTCTCTCTAGTTGCTGGCTAACTTTCTAGTGCTGCGTATTTTCTTTATAACAACCCAGGAAAATATAAATTTATCAAATAATTTTGGACAAGCTTGAGAATCCATGGTTCTCAAACTGTCCTCATAATTATTAATAATAGGTTAAACAAAAAATATCCATTCGAGCTCCCATATGGTTGGTCAAGTTGACCTTCCAATGTATTTTTCTATTAAATAGGAAATTTGTTTTAACCTTCATACCTATAAACCAAATCTAAACATTTGAGAACAACTCATTGTAACAAATCTCATTCTTGAAAATTTAGACTATTTATCCAGCTGGCACCTTGTCCTGCCATGTGGAAGCTTAAGTGTGAGACTCATATCATTCTACATAATTATTCCTATAGGGTTTATATACTTCTATAAATTTCCTATAGAGTGTTTGTAGCTTTTGTAAATTTCTTGTAGAGTTTTTGTATTTTATGTGGATGTCTTGTAGCAGCTTCCACATCTTCTATAGAGCTTTTGCAGGGGTTTTGTACCTTCCATGGAGCTCCTGTAGGATCCTTGGCACCTTTTGTAGAGCGAATACTTCTGCAAGAAACTCCACACTTTTTGTAGAGAGGATACTTCTGCAGCCTTGCAATACGAAATATGCAATTTTCCTACAAGCTACCAAGAGTATATATATATCCTTACTTATCTACCAAAGACTCAACAAAATGAAATGAAATGTGAACCAACTATACCTTATGCCAAAAGTTTCCATTTAGGAACCATGAAGATAAATAAAGGTGTAAGAAAGTAGTAAAAACGAGGTCAATGGTATAAAAAATGGTTGCTTAAGGATGCCATTATTGAGGCCCGTCATCCCCCTTGACGAAAGGTATCGTGTGTCCTCATGCAATCGCTCTCTATTCTTCTAGGCTCGTAGAGGAAGGGGGTGCATATTTTGAACATGTTGTACTCCAATTATAAGAGGGGTGGTCCTCTTCATCTGCTGTATAATATCCCATCTGCTGAGTGACAATATTCCCAAAATCATCCTTCTCTCCCTCCATTGCTACATGGCTCCACAAAAAGGGAAAGTGGAAATTTATCCCAATTCATTTAGAACCATGCAATTTGAGATAATCCAGATATGTCTGAAACCATTAAAGTGAAACCTCAAACCTGTCATAAGTAAATGTGTCCTTCATCCTTAGTTTTGGGTCTGGGCACTCAATCCTCCTCCTTAGGCTTAAGATGATCTCTAATATATGCATGCTCACCCAATCCTTTCAAGCAACAATGGATGAGTTTTGTGATTCTTTGAAGGAAATTACAAATGTTTGATCCTTGATGATCTCATCTCGTTCTACAAACAACTTGGATGGTGGTGGAGATACTTAGACCCATAGGTCATAGTCCCACTTTGTAAATTCCAAGAAAGAAAGTGAATCACTCCATCTCAACTGACTCCTCATAAATGATACAAATGCATGCAATTGCACATCCCTTACATAGGGTTTTGGATCCTAGTAGTCACCAAACCATCACCAAATTGTGTAGATATAAATCACATAAGAGGTACCCGGCCTTTTGCATTACTTCTTGAAAAGGCTTGTCTGAACTGCTCTGGGACCAAAATCTAGCTAGTATTCCCTGCTGCAACAACTTTGATCCAAAAGGAAGTTGACCGTTCCTTTAGATAGACATAATATAATGGTGAGGGGATGCAGTAATTATTCATAGTGTGATCCAGATGGCTCATATATAGTTTATCATATTTTAACTATTGAACATTGATATTCAATCTCTGGATAGTCATTATTGCTACCCGTTCTTTTGATTTTTTTGGTTCAATCTTATGGTCACCTCCCTTTCATTGCTCGAGTAGGGAAGTGACTTTTTCTTCTAGTTTTTTTGATTTCACCCTCCAACTCTCCACCTCACTTTCTATACTTTTGATATTGATTAAATATCTTAGGAAACTCTTAGGGGTTTCTACCCTTTCTTCTTCTAAATATTTTTGATGATCCTCATCCTCCTCATATTCCTTAGTTTATAGGTTTTCATTTGCAGGTTCTTCAGTTATAGTGCTGACATCTCCTACAAGAGTTTCTTCTTGATATGGTGTCCAATCATTTTATGTTTCAATATCCTGTATTAGAGTGTCTGGGATTCGCCAAGTCTCATAACTGTTAGGAACCCATGTCAACCCTTCTCTATACTTTGTTAGTATATTTTTGTTGGATGCATATGCTTTTTAAGTCGTTCCGTGAGTATATCGTATTATGCCACATTGTTAGTATATTGTTGTTGGACACATATGCTTTGTAAGTCATCCCATGATTATATTGTATTATCCCACATTCATGGGGAGTAATAGTTTTTTAGCTTAGACTTAGTATATAAGTACGTGTTGAGGCCAATGAACGCATCCACGAGTTATTTGTATTGAGCTTTCTCAAAGGAGGTTGCCCCCTCGAAGTGGCCTGCGATCAATAAATCTCTTCTATGTTCTGCTATTTTTGATATATCGTGCATTTTTATCATTTAATTGCTAGAGGTTCCTCACATCTGGTATCAGAGCACTTTATTGGGATCGTTGGGTGGAATTTTTTCCAATTTTTTTTCGCCGTGGCTTCCAGGTGCTGTGATTATTGCAGCATTTTTTTTGGTTGCATTTGTATTGTTCCTTTCAATTGTAGGTTCAGATCTGAGAATAATCCCTATCCGATTAACTGTGGGAAGTACTTGGGCATATCCCTAAAAATTATTGATATGAGTACCACAGGAACCCCGAAGTAGTTGGCCCATTGAGAGGACCTGCCAACGAAAAGGGAAACGACCCATACCTGATTGACTAGTTCCCAACTGTGAGGTAAACCAAGAGCTGTTGTTTGTGACAAAGTGGTTATCAGTTTTACCTGGGCCGTGGAGTGAGGGGTACTTCCCCAATACACAAGACGTTAGACAACATTGGTGGTCGAGTGAATCCCCTAAACCTTTAGGAAGCCGAGCATACTTGGGGTCCATACCTATTGCTAGATGATCAATAGCAGATTACATCTGTTCAGAGCAGTTGCAGATCAATTCTGAAAAAAAAAATTATGTTTTTTTTCCATATCATCTTTTCTTTAGCTCCATTTCCCTTGAAAATTAACTGGAACCCTTGCACTTCCATTCTGCATATTTCCTTCTTGAGGACCCTATCCCAAATTCCACTTCTTGAAGCCAAAAACCCCACATTTTTCTATTTTTAGGATTTGCTGCAACTGCTTCGATTTTCACCCAATCGCCTTAAACGTTTTCCATAGTGTTCACTTCCTAATTCTGCTTCTTTGTCCCTCTTTGACAAATTTTACCATTCTTTCACCCCGCTTATAAAATCCCCATTTTCTGCTTCCCTTTCCATTAGAAAGTGTCCAAAACCTAGTCAAACCCCAATTAGCCATTAAAGTTTTTCCTAAATCCAAATTTTCCTTTACAAAAGAAGTTTCTGTTTTTGTTTTTCCACCCATTCAAAAAAATAAAATTAAGAAATCCTGGTTATGGTTGTCACCCGCACAGGAGTAAAAAACATGGAGGAAAAACTTGCATCCCTCAAAACCAAACTCCAAGATCTGGATGAAAAAATTCTTGGCCTCCATCTTCAACATTCAACCATGAACAATAGACTACAACCAGAGTCTTCTGCAGACACTAGGTTCTCTTCTTCCAACAATTTTCATGGGCTGAAGCTTGATTTTCCTCGCTTCCATGGTGACGATCCGACTCCATGGATATACCAAGCATAACAATATTTCAGTCTACATAATACCTTTGATGCCAACAAAGTTCCACTTGCATCCTTTCATTTGGAACATGAATCCCTTCAATGGTACCTTTGGTACATCAAGGCTCATGAAGAGCCAACATGGACATATTTTTTCCAACTCATTTTGCAACGATTTGGTCCTAGTGATTTTGATGACTTCATAGGAGCACTCACTAAATTTCGCCAAATTGGCACTATGAGAGAGTATCAAACAGAATTTGAGAAATTGACCAATCACATAGAAGGATTATCCGATGCATTCTACAAGAGTTGTTTTGTCAGTGGTTTGAAGGATGCAATATGATCCGAGGTTAAAATTTTTTGTCCCAACACAATGATGGAATGCATAAGGTTGGCTAAGTTGGCGGAGTACAAGATCACAACCCAACAACGCTCCAAATCTACTTTTGTTCCATTCAAAAATATGGTTTCTCAACGACCTCCCATCACACCAGCTTCTAGAGAAACTGCTATCAAGCATTTGTCTGAAGCAGAGACGCGGGCACATAGAGAAAAAGGGATTTGTTATAATTGTGATGAAAAAATCACTTGGAGACATAGATGTGTTGAGCAAAAGCTCTATCTCTTGGATGTGGATTCTTTGCCTACAATTGAAATTGGTGAATAAGCTCCACATATAATAGATGATTAGGTTGACATTCAGTAGCTGCCTGTTGACCCTCCTTCTCAGAACGACCACCGAGAGATATCTCTCCATGCTTTAGTCAGAGTCACCACCCCACAAACAATGCGAGTCAAGGGTTACTTCAAGAATCTCCCTCTTACAATACTCATTTATTCTGGTAGCACTCATAACTTCATTGACCCTCGGATAGCCAAACAAGCTGATTATTTTGTCCATCCTTGCTCCAACTTTGAAGTCATGATTACCAATGGGGAAACCTTACCTTGAAAAGGGAAGTGTCGCAATGTGAGTATCTCTATTGGATATTATAACCTGTGCTTTGACATGTTTTCCTTACCCTTAGGCAGATGTGATGTGGTTTTGGGCACTCAATGGTTACACACATTTGGCCCCATCGTATGGGATTTTGCTGAACTTTGGATGCAGTTTTTAGTCAATAGGAAAAAACACACATTGACGATGTTACAACCAAGGTCTCTCAATATCATCAATTCACATCGCATGGAAAAAATTCTTAAGAAGAATTCACATGGTGTCATTGCTCAGCTCCATTCCGTTCAGATGCACCCATCAGTGGTCTCCACTACTCCTTTGGACATACAAATTTGTTTTGATAGATATGAACATGTCTTTGCTGAACTAGTGGGATTTCCATCTTCAATACTAGAGGACCATCGTATTCATCTCCTTCCTGGAATATTTTCTCCCAACATCAAGCCATATCGTTACCCATTTCACCAAAAAATAGAGATTGAGATGCTCGTTCGGGACTTACTGAAGCAAGGTATTATTTGCCCTAGTACCAGTTCCTTTTCTTCACCATTTCTTCTTGTCCAAAACAAATATGGGTCATGGCGCCTCTGCATTGACTTCTGAGCACTTAATCACCTCACAATAAAGGATAAGTTTCCAATTCCTATTGTTGATGAGATTCTTGATGAGCTTCATGGTGCTCATTTTTTCTCCAGGTTGGACCTTTGTTCTGGGTATCATCAAATTCGAGTTCATGAGGATGATATCCCTAAAACAACTTTCCGCACACATGATGGCCACTATGAGTTTTTTTTTCATGCCATTTTTCCTCACAAATGCTCCTTCCACATTCCAGGTATCGATGAATAAAATATTCTGGACCTACTTGCAGAAATTCATTCTAGTCTTCTTTGATGATATCCTCATCTATAGTAAAACATGGGCTAAGCATCTCCAACATCTAGATCTTGTACTGCAACTTTTCTTTGATCATCATCTCCATGCCAAGCAGTCTAAATGTGTTTTTGGACAGGAGGAGATAGAGTATCTTGGGAATATTATTTCAGAACAAGGGGTTCGCATGGATCCTATCAAAATAGATGCCATGAAAAATTGGCCGCATCCTTTGACACTCAAGAGCCTTCATGGTTTTTTGGGATTGACTGGCTACTACCACAAGTTTGTCAAGGATTACATGAAGATTGCAGCTTCATTAACCGCTCTATTGAAAAATTATGCTTTTACATGGACACATGCTACTAAGTGTGCATTTGACAAACTGAAACAAGCTGTGTACTACACCTATTCTAGCTATGCCCAATTTTTCCAAGCCCTTCACTATTGAGAGTGATGCTTGCAACAATGGAATTGGTGTTGTTCCCCTTCAAGATGAATATCCCATTGCATTCACAAGCAAATCCCGTTCCGGTAAGAATTTAGTCACCTCTACATATGAGAAGGAAATGATGGCTATTTTGCATGCAGTACAAAAGTGGAGGCCATACCGATTAGAGAATCATTTCTGCATCAAGATTGATCACCAGATTCTGAAATATTTCCTAGAACAATGGGTATCCTCACCAGCACAATAGAAATGGGTTAGAAAACTCATGGGTTATGACTATGAGATCACTTACAAGAAGGGTAAGGAAAATCTTGTGGCGGATGCTCTTTCTCGCACATTTGATTACCAAGTTTCTCTTTCAGCTATTTCTATGCCTGTTCCAAAATGGTTGAAATCTATTCACCAGGGCTATGTCAATGACTTCTCATTATCTCAAATCATCCAACAGTTGGCCAACCACCCTTCTGCTATACCACATTACTCTTGCGATGGTGCTTCCTTGAGATACAAGGGTCGTCTGGTGCTTCCCCAGAGCACAAATCTTCAACAGGATGTCTTCTATGAACTCCATGCTTCTCCATCGGCAGGGCACTCTGGGTTCCTCAAAAAGTATGAGAGGGCACGTCGTAACTTCTTTTGGAAAGGATTGAAAAGGAGAATTCAACAGATGGTGGCTGAATGTGATACCTACCAGTGCAACAAGGGTGAAACGACACTCTTTCTGGGATTGCTTGAACCCTTGCCCATCCCTACATGGATTTGGACAGATATTTATATGGATTTCATTGAAGGGTCCCTAAATTTGGAGGGAAGACAATGATTTTGGTTGTGGTTGATTTCCTCTCCAAATATATTCATTTTTGTGCCCTCAACCATCCCTATACCACCTCCTTAGTCACTCATATTTTCGTGGACCAGATATTCTGTCTCCATGGAATACCTTATTCCATTGTCTCAGATCGCTATGCAAATTTCACCAGTCATTTTTGGATAGAACTATTTCACCACACTGGCACCAAACTGAAGATGAGTTTAGGGTATCACCCACAAACACATGGTCAGACTGAAATTATCAACAAATGTTTGGAAACTTATCTTCGTTGCTTCACCTCCTAACAAAAACATTAGTGGGAAAAGTGGCTCCCTCTCATTGAATGGTGGTACAACACCTCCTACCACACTACATCTAAAATGACTCCATATGAAGCATTCTATGGTCAGGCACCGTTAGTGCTTCTTCCACACACCCCCAAAAGTTCACCAGTTCAGGAAGATGACACGGTTCTTCGAACCCGCGATCAGATTCTTTGCATTTTGCAAGACAATCTTCACATGGAAATAAATCTAATGAAACAACAAGCCGATCAACACCATTTTGAGTGCACTTTTCAAGTAGGTGATATGGTTTTTCTTCGTCTACAACCTTATAAGAAATCCTCCCTGAAACTCAAAGGGCATCATAAGATCACTCCAAATTTATATGGGACATATAAGGTTCTTCAAAAGATTGGGTACGTTGCTTATAAATTGGAAATTCCTCCTTCTTCTCGCATTCATCCAGTATTTCATGTCTCTTGTCTAAAGAAATTTCTTCGCACCAATATTAGAGCACAAACTATTTTACCAGAATTGGATAATGAAGGATCCATCATTTTGGAGCCGCAGGACATCCTCAATAGGCGCACTCGTCATCTTCATTCTCAATCCATAACAGAGGTATTAATTCAGTGGCACAAAATGCAACCAGAGGATCCTACATGGGAACCACTCCTTTAGATCCAACAACAATTTCCACACTTAAAGATTTGAGGACAAATATTTTTCTAAGGAGGGGATGTTAGGAACCCATGTCAACCCTTCTCTTTAATTTGTTAGTATATTGTTGTTGGACACATATGCTTGTGAAGTCGTCTTGTGAGTACATCGTATTATCCCACATTGTTAGTATATTGTTGTTGGACGCATATGCTTTGCAAGTCGTCCCTTGAGTATATTATATTATCCCACATTCATGGGGAGTAATATTTGTTTAGCTTAGAATTAGTATATAAGTACATGTTGAGGCCAATGAAGGCATCCATGATTTATTTGTATTGAGTTTTCTCAAAGGAGGTTTCCCCTCGAAGTGGCCTGCGATCATTAAATATCTTTTGTGTTATGTTATTTCTGATATATCGTGCATTTTTATCATTTAATTGATGGAGGTTCCTCACAATAACTTTGCAATTTTTTGTTTGTGACATCCAACTCTTTAGATAGTGCCCAATATGATTGTTTTAATTTTTGATAGCATTTCCTCATATCAAGATAAGATTTTCTGTATTTAGTTAAGAGAATATTGTGAAATTTTCTGATTAGGATTTCCTTACCCTGTTTTTTCTTGGTCATCCTCAGTTGCTCTGTATTTTCCCAGCGAATGGACTTGAGTACTCTCCATGGTTCTTCTTCCCTAGAGCCCAATTCTCTTCCTAAATTATTGTCTTCAGATTCCTCATCTCTTTTTGATCCTCCAATCTATTCCATATTTCTGTCTTCATCATCTTTCTTTGAGCCCCTGTTCTAGTTGTCGACTTCAAGCACCTCGACCTCCCCTGAATCCTGGCTGGCTGTGACTCTAGATCGAGTCTTGGGTTGTCCAAAGGACTCAGTGGGAGCTTCTCTCCAAAATCTCCTTCTTTTGGGCCACGAACAAAATCAATGTGATGTAGAGCATCTTGGCGAAGCTCATCCAACTCATTGGTTTGGTTCAGGTGGTTCTGTTGTCATTTTGATAAGTTTATGCCTAGCTGTAATGAAAATCTAAATGTCTTCACTTCCATCTCAATGGGGATGGTAACTTGCTTGTTTTATACAATTTCATAGGGAGTAAAACATGTAGTGTTTCTCCATGTAGTGCGGTAATTCCATTGTCAGCTCAATATTTGAGTGTAGTTGGAACATATTAGTTAATATGGATTCCAAAATATTATTGGTACTTTCAAACTTCTCATTGGCATGTAGATGATACAGTGTGGTTACCCCACGATTACCCTGTGCTTGATATGATATTGTTTTGTGATGGTCCCAACAAGTTTGGAAGTGAGTTGTGCCCCACTATCTATGACTATCTCCCGTGGAACCCAAAATCAGATGAATATTTCCACATAGATAAAATATGATACCACTTGTTCTGTGGCTCTTGGGAGTTCCTTATATTCTACCCATTTAGTACATAAGTTATGAAAACCAAAATATAGTTTTTTTGTCTAGATGGAAGGTTATTGGGCTCTATAAAGTCTAAATCCCATTTCTCAAAGGGATCCACCATGCATTGGGTATGAAAATTCATTTAATCTAACTAAATAGGTAATGGGAGAATCACCAAACATTCATAATGACCTTCATGTATTATGAAGTCTATTTTTGGAATGTCATATTTCCTCATTTGAATTCAATTATATCCAAAATGGAGATCCAACTTGTTAAAGAAAATTTCTTCCTGTGATTCATCTAATAATTCAATAATGACAGGAATAAGAAACTTAGCTTTAATGGTCATCTTATTTATCTCTCTATAATTTGGACACATACACCATGAACCTTACTTTTTGTGAGCCATCACCACTAGCCCAAAGAAAGCACTTTAACTAGGTTGAATGGTGCTTACATCTAACATTTCTTGAATCATATTTTCAATCCCATTCTTTTGTGCATATGGGTACTTGTAGGGGGTCTAATGTTAGGTGGGACACTTCCTGGTTGCAAGTAAATAACATGGTCATGATCTAAAATTGGTGGAACACCTTTAGGCATATATCCAAATACCTTGGAATGATTGTCGATAACTTGTCGGATATCCATTAGGATAGAGGGTATAGATGCTTAAACATCTAGTGAGTACAATTGTGCAATTAATCCATGGTGTCCATTTTTTAGCAACTTGTCATGCCGTTAGAGATTATCACTTTAGAGGGTTTCCATGGAATACATTTGAGCTCCATTTCCTTTCCTTCCGAAGAGAATATCATGATTTTGTTTTGAAAATTAAGAGCCACTATTCCTAATGATTGTATCCATTGGACCCCTAGTACACCATCAACACCACCCATTTGGATTGCAATCATTGAACTACCCAATAAATAATCCCCCATAGTAAGCTTAATACTATGAAAATTTATTGAATAATTTATGGTAACTCCATATGCAATCATTACTTGAAATTTTGGTGTCGGATATATAAAGTGATTGAGAATTTTTGATAGTTTTCAATTAATGAAGTTATGTATAATACTAGAATTAATCAACACCGTTACCTTTTTATTTTGATATATCCTTCTATCTTGAGATTTTTAGGAGTGCTAATACTAGCCAATGCATGGCAAGATATGGTAGAAGTAGTATGTTCTAGATCTACCTCTTGAGACTATTCTGATTCTAGATCTTCTACCTCTTCATAAAATTATTAAAATAATTTCTTATCACTAAACTTATGCCCATTACTATACTTGTTGTCACATTTGAGCCATAGTCCCTTTGCTCTTATTTCCCTCACTTATCAGACGTTAACCTTGTATAATGAATGAGGTCGGGGGAGAAAACATTTCCTTCTTTATAGGTGTTAGTTGTAGCCATTCTAGTAGCCATATTTTTACTTTTAACTTTCCTTTCTAAACTAAAAGAATTCTCAGGTTCAAAGGGATGTACCTCATGTTGAATTCTTTCCTTTAAAGTTCCCATAAAAGATCCAATGAATTATCCTATGCAATGTTATTCACTTTAAGACTCAACTTCTGGAATAACTTAATGTGATATGAAATTGGATCTTTTTTCTTGATATTTATCAATTGGCTAAAGAAGGTTTTGCTATTAATATCCCCATAATATTCTATCAATTCATCCATATATATAGAACAAGAGACAATAGATCCCTTTTTATGTTTACAACGCCATTGGTACCATACAAATTGATCATGTTCTAAATACAAGGATGCAATTGTTACCTTTTGTAAAGTTAACACTTGGTGTATATAAAAGAATTGATCCATCTGGAATATCCATGTTATTGGATCATTTCCATCAAGATTTCTCATATCAATCATAGGAATGAAGTACTTCCTTTGTCCTAAGTTCACCCCATGAGGATGTGATGAATGATCAAATGTATGGGACTCAAACCTCTTGTTCTCCAAATGTTTTTCAATTTTTTCAATCTTTGATTTGTAGGAGTCCTTATTGTTCGCCTTCTCCTCTTTTTGAGGAGATGAATTAATAGGAAATAGATGTCTCATCTCATTCATAATTACACCTTTCATATCTTTGAAATCCTCTTTCCTGGCCATATTTAATGGCCATGTTTTCAAGATCCTCTTTAATGGTCATATTTTTCAAATCACTTTATATATACTTTCTTGTGTTTACCAATTAGATATGTGTCACTGACCTATCATTCAATTCCTTAACCTTGGCCTCCAAATTGGATATGTGGTTATGCGTTTCTTCATTTTCTTCATGAGTCATGTTTGAGATTTTGGGAGTAGCGGGTGAAGTAATTTTTGCTCCACCTCTTTCCATTAGATCCCACTAATATTTACTAGAGTTATTCTCTATTTACTCTTTATCACACCATTTGAATCACTGAAAACAAATATTCCAATAAAAATTTATGCAAGTTTCTAGTTAAAATACCTTTAAAAACACTAGCTCATAGGTTGTTTTGTTGGCTAATCTTGATCCTAAATTATCTTGAAAACTTTGGCCCCTCTAAGTTTGATTTTATTTCCTGTAGTATCCCAGTATTTATTCTCTACATGCCACACTTTTGACCTAATTCGTATCTACCAAGAGAGAGTTATGGTAAGTTTCACAAAGCTTGTTATTTTGTCCCTTCCAGTAGAGTGAATTTGTACGATTTGACACTTTTTTTAAATTTTTTTTTCCTTATTTGATTATGAAATTTTTATCAAAAACACTATGGTTCTTCTTTATTTTGATTCAATATGTGGCACTTAATTTGGATCTCTCAAGATTCATATATGACAATTTTACCCAAAACACTTGTTTGAGACTAGTTTTTGAACTATTCAAAGACCCTAACTCCCATAGTCTATGACCACGAACTTATAATGAAACAGAACTTGAAATTTTTACCATATATAATTCTCTATGTTGTATGAGGATACTCAAAATTTATTTGTCTGATTCCCCCCTAAAAAAAATTATAGCGAAAATGGCTCTAATACCAAATGTTATGCACCAAATTCCCCAAATAGGATAATAATATAAGGAGTAACCCAGTGCCATGAGAAAAAAATTAAGAGACGAATAAAAAGCCTATTTGAGGGAGAAACCTCCTTATACAATGTATTAAATGCACATGCCAAGATGACATGATCCTAAAACTAGGTCTCCTTGTATATATATATATATATATATATATATATATATATATATATATATATATATAAGAGGCAAATGGTACAATTACAATTCTATCCGACCATACAATTGCAATTAAGGTCCTAGCCAACCAATAAAGACAATATTAATATAATAATAGAAATGTAATATAAAAATATATAAGGATTAACAATATTTTCATTAGATATCCTTTAAATTCAACCTCCATAGTGAAAGGAATTATTAAATACTATTGGTGGGATTGATCCTTCATATGCTAGGTTAATGACATTTGAATTTAATCAATTCCAGGATAGAATTCCTCATCATGTCACATTTCATATTCAAGTATCATCATGGATATAAAATATGTTAGTTGATGAAGGAGAATGAACTTATGTCATGTCCTTGTCATGTTGGAAGGCCTTAGGTTCTCCTAATATAATTGTTTTGGTTACCTTGTTGAAAGCATTTCATGGATGTTATTTTAAACCACATGCAATCATCCTTTCCTTTCTGGTGGAATTGTGGGGAAAAACCATTTTAATTGTGGTAGAAGTAGTGTATTCTCTTCTTAACTATAATATAATCTTGGGATTGAGATAGATGTTTTCAATAATTTCTTCAATTTTTAGATTGATTAAATTTCATCATTAGGGGAAGGATGTCACCATTGACCAACTATCCTATTGCATGTCTGTTTCCACTTGTAGAACTGTTGACACCCCAACAACTCCCCTTTATTTGTGCAAAATAAAGGGGTCACCCATGTAAATTTTGTAAATATTTTGTTTCTAGTTTTCTTTTATGTTTTATTTTGGTTTCATGGCTTCCTTTATTTGATCACTCACTCCTTGTGTTGCTTGCTCTTGGAATTGGTTCTTCTTTTCATGTGATGAGGTTTTGATGATTCAGGCGATCTATGTTGTGTTGATATTTCTTGGTGATCAATAGTGTTTTCATGATGTTATTCAAACTTACCTACGTTGATTGCAACATGCAAATTGCTTAATTTGGGTTAGAATGTTCTTTCGATGCTCTTGCTTTCCTTTTGGCCTTCACTTATCGATTAATTTTTCAGTTTTTTTAAGAAAATTGAACAATTGAAGCTCATTCACTAAACTTGATTTATGTTTTCAAAGCACGTGACTTAAAAAATTAAAGAAAGTTAATTGATATGAGTTTTTGTTTATTTCATTTAACAAAGAAATTAGAAGGCTAAATTACATATGATTATAAAAAATCCATCACTATTTTATATCATGTCAATCAAGTTAAATTAATTAAGATGTCAAATAAAAGATGATATACATATTGTTAATATGTGAAGAGTTTTATTATTTTTACATTTATGCAAAATTATTAATAAATTTAATCTTTTGCATAATATATTAATTAAGCTCTTTTGACATGATGACACCTTTTTATTTATTAACATGGTATATATTTATTAATTTATCTTTCATTTTCCAAATCACATATCTTTTGGTAAGATCCTTTTGATAACTTTATCAAAGCTACTTTATGATTAAAGCCTTATAATTCCTTTATGAATATTATATTAAAGTTTTTTTTTAACACTTATGGTTTTAACAGCAATTAAAGGGATTTTTAATCAATAATGGTTTTCTTTTATGGATCTAGATATCATGTTTATTTTGGAAGGTAGTTGAAATTGCATTTTGATGTGATACGCTCAACACATATGTATGAGAATAATCACGAGTAGCCACGAGCCTCTTAAATTAAGTTGAGCATTGGTTCATTGCATTAAAATGTTATGCATGAAATTTGTTTTTATGCTTGAATATCAATCTCGCATAGAATCATGTACTGCTAAGCAACCAAAACTTATGGAAGTTAGGTGCTTGCCACATCATCGGATCATTCTACTCACCAACATTGCCCAAATTTAAATGGTGTTGCTACTTTATCAAATCTTAAAACCATAACGTAGAGTTCAAAAGGAATGTTACGGTAATTGTGTGTCAGCATTAATATACTTGATCGCATATGACGGACTTTAACATGCCAATTCCATGGGATATGTGCTCATGAAGAAGGAGTGGTTCTCAACGCCTATAAAAGAATGAAAAAATCGACTGCAAGGGGGGGGTGTTTTCCGCAGAGTAAAAAGAATTGTGGTTCTTTTATATTCTGTTTTTATTTGTGATATGGATGTTTGCAAGTAGAAGGGGAGGCGCTGCCATTTGGGGAGAGGAAGCGTTTCTGTATTTTCTGAATCATGTTTCTATGAGCAGAGAAACAGCATATGTTACCTTTCAGCCAGATATCTTCTGGTAGTTGATCATACTTTGTAATTATTTGCAAAGATGTAATTGAGAACCAGGGATGATCGTCGGTGATTATTTTCAGACAATCAGTCATGATCACTGGATGTTATGTAAGATTTTTTTTCTGCAGAATTGACTATGAATCAAATATAATCTTCTTGGCTCATTTTTGTGTTAGGATTATTATATTGATTGTTTGAATTATTTACATGTATGTTTCTGATTGTATAAACAATCAATCAATTTATTTGAAGTTGAATAATTAGTGTTTTCTATTATTTATTTTTGAAGGAATTGATGTTCTTATTCAAAATGACTACTTATTTAACTTTGTTTAGATAAGTCAGTTATAAAACTCTCTTTTATACATAAAAAATATTAATATTAATTATGGTTCTGCGCGGGGTATAGATTAGGTAGAGTTAATTTCCAAAATTAGATTTTAGTTTTATTTCATGTTGAAAGCTATAGTTTAGCAACCATTAATACTGTGTGATTTAGTAGCTGCTAAATCTGTGTGTTTCCAGCTATTTAAACTTGCATTATAGATTAAAGTTTGATTGCATTTTAGGATTTAACTTGTATTCTAGGAATTCATATCACTAGTTTGTGAGACTCTCCTTTCGAGAGCAAACCCACAAAGGCAGCGGGGCCTTTGTTCCCGCGAGATTTAGTCATTCCAAACACATCGAGGGCTGTTTTAAGCGTTTTGTGTGGACTATTTCTCCTTGTTGGCCTTAGGATAGAAAATCTGGCCAACAAGAACTTAGATAGATGTTCCATTTTTGGGTGATTCTAATGTATCATTTGAAAGAATTAGCAATGGGATACTTAAGGACTCATATCTTATGCATACTTTTCAACTCTATCTATTGGTTTTCTATTTATACTCTTCAGACATATATGCAATTGAATCTAGCTCTCATTTACCTTCTAAGTCTGATTTTTTTGGTTGTGGATCCTTAGACTTTGACATTTTTGAGTATTTGAAATTTGTCAATGTGTTACAAGTCCATATTTCTTTTGAGTTTGATTTTTATGAGTTCAGACTCTTTACTCATAGATCCTTAGATTGTGTCAATCTCGAACCTTCATTAGTGTACTTGGAAATCAAAATGGATATGGCTGAAAATGTCAAGGTTGAAAATATTCCTATCCTTGTAACTCTCAATAGATCTCTTGTTTGAAACTTTTGAGATTTGAAACTTTTGAGATACGATCTTAGTATTGTTGCTTCTTGAGTGCAGGATTTTGATTTGGTTAAATTCATGGTTGTTTAGAGGTCACACTTTACTTATTATTTGATAGGTTAGTGTTGTAGATAAAAAAATCCTAATATTTAGGTTTGAAACTATAATAGATTGAATTCAAAGAATATCAATCTCTTTCCCAAAACCTAGGTGTTCATTATTTGCAAGTAACTAATGAATGATAAGAAGGTAAAACACGTCATGAAGGTCGTCAAAATAGATATTTTGTATGTTGATCCAGATTTAACTTATCTCTAATCCGATATGGAGTCTAAAACTTGCAAACACAACATAAAACTTGCAAACACAACATAGAAGAATCACTTCCTCAAACACAAATGGTTGCACAAGAGCAAATATAAATAAATTGCTAAATTTTAACCAATTCATCAAGCAATTTGATTCATCCATCTAAATGGTAATTGATTTTTTTTTTAAGAACAACCATATTTGAGGGGGGGATGAGATAGGTCTTAATTTCATTGAAATAAATAAAAAATATAATACTCGATGTTGCTGTTGCCACTTCTCATCACTTTTGTTCGTGTTCCTCCAATACTAGGTCACTTAAGACATCTTCAAAAGACCAAATCCACATGCATAAGGGAATGATAAAAACTTGAGTTTTAGTTCTCAAATACCACACAGAAGCTATATGGAATAAACAAGGGTCTCTATAGTTTTGAAGGTCATGAAAACTCAGAAATTAACTCTTGTGATTTCTCTAGCATAAGGGTACTCAAATAATGGTTCTTTACTTTCCACATCTTGGTCTCAATTTATAGTCTTAAGAGGTGATTGAGACAATTGGTAATGCATTTATTAGAAGTATAGGTGTGCAAAACTCATGAATCTATCTTAGGATCATGCAAATTTTAATATATTTATATTTTTTTGCATATATCCAAAGGAGACATACCTTTCACACTAGAAAGAAGCATCTAAAACACACCTTTCCTTAAAGAAAATGGAAACTATGTGGCAAAAATATTGATTAAATACATTTTGATCAATCAATCACTATATGAAGTCCATATAAGCATCAATGACACAGTAGTGTGAAACGATGCTACAACAACAAGGTATATTCTAAATCTTGCATATAGGTTTAAGCTCTTGCTCAGTTGTGTTGTGGTTAAATATTTTGCCACCTTAATTTGTTGTAGGGCCAGCCCCATTGGATGTTGGTTCATACATGCCTTTTCTATCCATAGCTTACACTACTCTAACTCAAGAGCCTTCCTATGACTGGCTGCCCTAGTGTAGCACCCTTTTTTAATTCAATTTGACACCCATGTCATTATTTTATGGTACGATTGAGATACCTTATAGTTTTATATTGCATTATGAACCTCATTTAGATTTTTCATTTAATTTTGACCATTCTCATAGGGGCTCCCACCATTATTATATTTCGTTTGTTTTTCATTTTTTAATCTTATTGCTGAATGTGTTATTTTCGTATTGCTTTGTTTTAGTTTTCCACATTATGCTTACCACCTTTAGTTTCTTAAATTCCATTTGAATTTGCATCACATTCTTTTTCATTTTAGACCTACCCTACCATAGAGGAGACACACATATGAGTGTCAATGTTAACAACCAAAATTTCCTCACCTATTTTGTCATCATTTTCATCACCATTATACAACATTATCAACAATATTAACACCATTTTCATCTCATTAACCCATATGAATTGCACAATCTGATAAAAAATACAAAAAAGCTAAATTTTTCCCAAGTCAATGCATGGTCTCCCTTATCCATTCCACAAGAGAGACCATACCTAGGTGGTCGTGCCTCTTGGACCAAAAGGGGCGATCGATTGGCATGACCCCCCCGAAAGTAGGGACCGCATATTTAAAAAGTCATATATTGGCTATCATTCCTCATTGCATGCTACTCAAAGATATTTACGGTTGAAAAGCAAACACACACATTGAAATGGTTGAAACTAGCAATAGATCTAACTTCCAAAACCCTTTAAGCTCTCCACTAAGCAATCAATGGAAAAGAGAGCATACACATTGAATCTAGATCTAATTTTTGACCACTACTTTTCCTATAAATGCATCCATCATGGTCATCATTTCATGATCTCATTCTCTCATATTCAAACATGCCTACATGTTGTTGGATTCTCTACATAAATAGAAAGAGACCATATTGCACTTTCTACTTTTTCCATAAAGAGGATCTACCTAAGATACTCAGATAGATATTTGAGGTCACAAAAGAGATCAATGAACCTTCCCTTGGATCAACTGCGGGGGTCCATCATCATCTACAAACTATACCAAGGTATGTCTCTTATTGAAACTATTTGTAATCATGATAAAAACACATTCTTTCACATCATGTTTTGACACAGGGTCTTTCGACAGGGGTTCACTCTGTCATCAACAACACCAACAAGCCCTTATTCACTGGCCCGGAAAGGATTTACCCTTCCCAACAACACCTGCAAAGCAGGTGAGGTCTCGCCTAAGGTGGATAAGGGTGTTGCAGGAACCAAGCTTCCGCAGTTGCGAAGAAGATATGTGCATGTAAACCAGAGATTACAATATTTACTACAACAAATTTAACCGAACATTCGCATATTTATCTCAAAGCATATTCAACAGCATATTCATGTTAACAAATGACATGTATCAACACAAATCACTAGAAAGCATTTAAATAACCCATCATCGCATAACAACATAATTCATAACCGAACATCTTCATTCATTAACATCTGCGGAACAAACCTCGCAGGGAATAGTCAACAGAATCCAAAAGATCGCATTAGTCTCCAAAAATTATATGCCCTTAGGCTTACAATCTTCTTCTATTTAAATGTTTTTCTCTTATTACAACTTGGTCCACCTGACCAACTCAACTAATCTAACAACTCTTATATTTCCACAAAATGTGGCGAAAGGTCCTTCTTCTGCGACATGACCCTTTTGCACCTGTCGGCTTCCGCACTTATTGTGGATCTATCTTGTGCCAATAGGCCCCCAACAAAAACTCGTGGCTTGTCCCAAGCCACTTCAGCTGGACACTGTTGGTTTGTTGTACTGCTGCTGAAATTCCTCGTAGGAAGTCCAGATTTGGTCGACTATCTCTTTGACTGAATCGCAGAGCTGTGTACTTTCCGTTACCTGCTGCTGCATTGGATGGTCACACACCTTCTGTCGGGCCTCCTACAACTGTTCCTGTACCTGTTTCATCTCTCGAACTATTCTGGCAATGAGGGCTTCAAACTTTGCTTCAAGTTCATTCAAATGTGCCACTCAGCGGTGCTTCCTTTCGTCAGCTTTTTTTTGCTCGTTGCTTCATAGTCTGGAGTTCCGCAGTCTTCGTCATTCATATCATTGTGGGCATCGTTTTAAATGATCCTTTAAATGTATCCAATTGTTATTCGGCTTCACAGAGCGCGTTATTTAGTGCAATTAGCTGGTCATCATCAACCAATCTATCCAAGATTTCTATAAGGCTTACTACCACTTGTTGGGTTTCCTGTTCCATATCCTGAATCTCCGCCACTGCTTCCTCTATCACTGTCTAACGACTCTGAACTTGTGCAGGTGGAGTGCTGGGTGTAACTCGAGTTTGCAGCTCTTCATTTTACTTCCGGAGTTCATTGACAATGACTCCTAACATCACAGCCTGGGATTTCGGGGTGACATCCGGATCTATCTTGACCTTTTCACATGCCTGCGCAAGTGCTTGTTCTAGCCGTGTCCTTTCCTTGACAACCTTTCTCACCTCAGTGAGTGCGATAGCCTGCTCCTGGATAACCTTCTCTTTTTCGGACAAGGTTGCTTCCAACCGATCTTTTTCTACGACCGCTTGTGCTTTTGCTGCGATAGTTGCGGCATGTTTGGCTTGAAGGTGTTCTACTTTGATCTCGCTGTGTTGTAGTCGCTTCATATATTCGACCATTTTGTTATGCATTGTAATATCATGGTCACGGATATCTACGCTTGCTACCGCTTGGACATGGTGTAGGGTCAACATTGGGAGCAGGTTGAAATCAACCGCTGCCAAGTCAACCTTTCGAATTGCAATATCCAAGGTGTCGTCTCCTGTCAGGAATGCATGGGTTTCAACCTGGACGATGCGTTTCTGGGTGCCTACAGATACATCAACTCTGAGGTTTGGTTGGTTTTGGTCGACGTCTCCGTGCGGTACCCTAATGTTGATTATTGTATTTTCCACTATGTTTAACAGTTCCCCGATGTACTGGAAATTGTCGGCAGAATGCTTTGTGACCTTTCGGTGGTTGTGTTGTATGATCTACATGATACTATCTACCAGACTATCGGCCTACTGCGTAATGAGCCCAACGCATGTACCACCGTCATTGCAGTCCATTCTGTGCTTTGTTCGTCCTTCTTCCTATTGAAGGTTGAGCTCCAAGTCCATTGGGGTGTTAGCTGTTGAGGCCTCGTCGTGACTCGAGTTGATTGTTTGATCCTTCGCATCAGTCTCCTATTCCACCTTCTGGTTGGCGGAAGCCGCTTCATTTTGGGCTGGTTCCTGTCATCTTGTTGTTTGGGCCACTTCGATGTCCTTCGGATCGGCAGGGACTTTCCATTCCTCAAGCCAGTGGGCAATGATGTTATCAAGCTTGGCTTCACTGAGCTTGTATTGTGTTCTTACCCATTGCTTGGTTGGATCTGCGTGTGCTTGGAGGTAAATCGTGTGCATCTCAACAGATAACTGGGAAATGGAATGATACTTCGTCACAACTTGGAATGTGATCCACGGTATCATCATTGCTTCCATCCGCATCCTATCGAGCCAAACGTATAACTGGATAACATTCTCCTGTTGGCGCTCCTTATTGGTCGTTGCCCACAAGTTCTGGTACCTTGCACCATCGCATAGTCGGGGTTCCGCGAGGTCCACCCCTTGGTATTCGTCCGGTTCCCTCCATGCTTTTAAGGTAATCAGGAGGAGTAACCACGAATACGTGAAAGGCCGCATGTTTTCCTGGGCATCATATGCGTCCTCTGTGAGTTCATGCAGTAGGAATTGAGCCCAGTTCAACCTTTCTCCTGCGGCACATTGTTCTGCTGCTGCGATGACCCCTGAATTTCATTGCATCGATCGGTTTTTCCTTGTTACTTTGACCGCTAGTATTTTTGCTGCGACTCGGATCGCCCGGTTGTTAATGGTGTGGATCAGGTAACCCCGAGAATCCTTCTGTACCTCATACTTTATAGCCAACTGCTTGGTTAGTTTCTTATCATTATCCTTTCCCTGGAAAACTTTTGACGGGTCGGCTCCATCTTGTGGTAGGCCGGTGATTCTAGTGACGAGGTCGATGGTAACTGGGATTCTCTCATGCAGCCACAGGGATTGGTCATGGAAGCATGTAAGGAGTTGCTTTAAGCATGCATTGAATTGTGCCAGGCTCCCAAAATGTGGTAGAAGGGTGATGCCAAGCAACCTTGATCATGCCAATCCCTGTGCCCATTCCCTCGGTTCCTTCGTGGTTGGGCCGCTCGCATGGGGGACATCCTCGTAAGCTTCTGCATACTCTTTGAACTTATCTAGGTCGTGGTCAATGTATTGTAGTCTTTGCAACTTGGTGGTAATGTCCCCAATTGTATTAACCCCTGGAGGTATCGGTGCGACTGCAATGGTGTATCTGTCATTTTTGTTACTCCTCAGTGCGGGTGCCCCTGCCCGATGAGGCGGAACATATTTTGAAAGCATGGGACCGTTGTAACCCTCCTGCACCTATTCAATAGTGCGGGATCCTGCAGTGCCGTTCTTGTTCAGGGTGGATGACCGGGTGGATTTCTTTTTCTCCCGACCACTATCGGGAGGTCGCTTCACACTTTTCTTCTTCTTGTGTGGAATTGACGACATGACTTCAGGCTGCTCTTGAACAATTGGTGTGGTCTGTGGTCTTTCAGTGCTAGTGCTAGACACATACACTTCCATTCGTCTTCTAGAGTACTACAGTAACTGGATCTGCTTCCTCGTTGCCCTCTATATAGTAGTTGGTAATGTCCATCCGTTCGAGGCCATCATTGTTGATTCTTATCAGGATTCGCCAAATCTGTCACTTACGTTGGGTATTAACTCCCGGTGTCTTGGGTTTGATGCTGTTTGGTATGGTATAAATGCTGCTTCTATCGTCTGTAATGTTGGAGTGGATTAGTACTCGTCATGGCAGCTTCCGTCTTGGGCCTATCATGGCGACCGCTTTTTGTGATTTATTATGATTCGTGTGATACCTACCTTTCCTTATTTATTATTATTATTATTATTTTTCAGCACTGCAGTGATAGGTGGTGTCATACTGTCGACACCATATCACAGGGTTTGCTCTTCGCGCTGGAGGATGCCGTTTGTGGTTGCAAATTTCTTGCGATCGCATATTCATCTATGTCAAACTCATCCTCCGAGGTGTGAATGTCTTGTCTCTCTAAGGACCTTGTCGGAAATAAGTCCTGAAATTCATGTAGCAGGTCTGCTATTTTCGTAGTAATTGATTCATCCTAATGCTTTTCAACATTTGCGACATTCAGGTTTTCCATCAATCCAATGGTTACCTTTATAATCTTCGGTGGCTGATTGTACTGGGCGACGGGTAGCTTAGGTGTCGTCCCATCATTGTTATCCTTCGGTTTTCCTGTGACGTTGTAGCAGTTCCTCCTTATTTCAAGTGTCATGGTCCATCAGAGTTCTGATAGCTATGTTGTTGGTTCTGCCTCGAATGTCTTCTTCTTACTTATCTGAAGTGCATTATGGATGAAGGGATTCTTATTTGAGAGGGAGAACGTTTAACTAAAGCCAATTGTTAACTGATCCCAAGAAAGTGTACCAAGTCGTAGCTTTGCTGTGACATACCAACTCTCCGGTACTTCATCCAATGTATGCACAAAGGCATGCACCCACTCCTGCTCTGGTTGCACTACCCATTGGTGCTGACAAGCCTTTACATGTTTGTTTGGGTTACCCTGGCCATCGTATTTTTTTCCGTTCCATTCTGTGGTGTCGCCAAAACGTACCTCCAGGAGGCATCGACGTAGTGGCCAGTTTGATATCCTTGATTTATACGCTGCCCACCAGGGCGCAGGAGTAGCCTTCAAGGCTTCCTCCAGGGCCAAGAGTCTTTGTGGTTCCGCTATCTTTCCTTCGAATTCTGTTAAGAAGGTGCTCAAATTTGGTAACCCTTCGTACGTTGGTAATGTGCACTCCTCAGTAGCCACCCAATGCACAGACTGTGTAATAATTGCACATCTGCGAAATGATACTTCGTGAAGTCGATTTTGCAAATTTTTCAGTGCCTCATCTGAGTCCAAAGATGCTGAGCTAGAGTTGCGCCATTCCAAATCCCCTTCATCAGTTGGATTGATGTAATCTTCAGAAATATTATGTAGGCTATCCCATTCTTCCCTGTCTTCATCTTTGATGGGCTCTGCGTATCGTTTCCCTTCCATAGGGTCTAGTGGTGCGACAACCCTTATTTCCTGATATTCAAATGACATGATGCGCTTCTTGAAATTGATGATTTCCTGATTTTCCATTTCCCAGTTGATTCCCAATAGTGTTGGATACAGACATGTGTTATCTACTATCTCTATAACATCGAAATCGACATATGTTCGAAGTCCTTCGATTTCGACGGGAAGTTGACACACTCGGCCAAGAGGGGTGACCTTGCTCTATTTTACCAATTGCAGCTGTACTGGTGACCAGGTCATTTGTGGTTTTCCCATTGTTTCCCATGTTTGTTTTTTCAGAATGTTCACATCTGACCCTAAATCCAAAATGATGGAGTCGACATCGAACGCTCCGATTTGTGCCGACATCCTCATTTCTCTACCCGTCTTCCTTTTCTTATGTATGTGATTAACCCTAGGTTCCTGACGCCCACCCTCTTGTCGACTCAATAGCCTGGATATCTCCTCCAATGCCTCCTCATCTCGTGCCAATGCTAAGCAAATCTCTAGGAAGGCTCTTAAGGAAGTGGCCTTTCTCTACGAATTCGTCTTGTCGAATGTCGATGGCATATCATAGAGTTATTCTTGAAGCGGTACGTTCCTCATCTGTCGTAGCACCTCCTGTTGTGCCTTTAGGAAGGTGTCTTTTTCTGCTCTTGCGTTAAACGTAACGTTTTTCTTTCCTGCTTGTCAAACAATAGGCTGTGGTCTGTCAACTCCCGTTATTGCTCCCCCTCGTGTGACTATTCTTACTACCGCAGAGTGTCTCCTGTCTTCTAATGATATTTTCTGTACCGCTGGTTGGTTTTGATTCTGGTTTTGGTTCGGCGGGGTCATCAGGTTCTTTGTTTTCCATTTGGCGATGAGCTGTGGGAAATCTTCTACTGCATGGTCCATTCCGCTGCAGTACGTTCATTGCGAGGTTGGGTTGGTGAAATCCCTTACGAAATGTCCTTGTTTCCCACAATTGTAGCATGTAGGAGGTCCTCGAACCCGTCCAACGACCACTCCCCTTCCAGCGCCACCACCACGTCCTCCCCAGAATCCTCCACCAAATCCTCCACCAAATCCTCCACATGGCAGTCTGTACTGCGCTTGTTGGTACTGTGGTTACTGATACTGTGGTTGTGGGTATTGTTGATACAACAGCTGCTGGTACTATGGTTGCGGATACTGTGGTGCGCCATACTATAGTTTCCCATACTGTCCTTGGTCAAATTGCGGCGTCTGCATATACTACGATTTTTGTTGGGCATACTGTGGCTGTTGCAGTCCCAGTTGTTGCTCTTCTCCCTTTACCAGGTATGCATCCATGTTTCATTCTTGCAACAAATCGTGTGCTCTGCAATCCTTTTCGTCATGCCCCACTGATCGACAGAATTTACAATATAGACTCGTCGGTTTCGACACTATCTTCTGTAAGTATATGCAGTCCTCTGGTCGATGCCCCCTGGCCTAGAAAATGGGACACCATGGTAGAAATTCCTGGCGAAGGGGGTTCGGCGCCCCTGAATTCAAATATTGTTGAAACACTGAACAATTATCCTTATGATGGCCTTCCGTCCTGCATCTGGTGCACCATACATCTGCGCGGTTATTTTTCCCTTGCTTCATGTCCTCCAATTGGAGATTCAACGTAGCCAGTTGTGCTTGAATATTATCCATTCCAGCACAAGTCTCTTCGATCGGTGAAGCCGCTAGTTTCATCGCGATTTCTAATGCTTCGGCTTGATCCACAACCTTCCGCTGCATCAATGGTCCTCTAATATGTGGTACCAGCCCGACAATAAACCACTCTTTATGCTGTAGGTCATTTATTGGAAAACTGGCTTTCACTATCAGTGTCTTGTATCTCTGATCAAACTCCCATTCTGGCTCATTCGAGTATTTCCTAATCTCTTTGAGCTCAGTAATGTACTGTGCTTCTGACTTGGGTTTTTTAAATTCCTAAATCATCGCTGCTTTGATTTCTGCCAACATTTTTCCTGGAACTTTTGTATATTTTATGAACCAGTCCAGTGCACAGCCCCGAAAGGTCGTTGCCAACTGCCCCTTTTTGATGTCTTCATTTTGGACCTGTTTCACAGTCCACACTGCTTCGCATAAAAACCAAAACTATTTGAGATCCTCCGTCCCGCTTCCTATGAAACTCAATATCTTCGTATCGTTCGCCATCGTGGTGTTCCTACTATTGTTACCTACTGATGCGCTACTTTTCCCACTACACGTGGTGTTTCCTTTAAATTGATAGGTGGCGTGTGAGGTTGAAGGTATGTGGTAGTTTATGCTCTGCCCTTCTTCTGGGGTAGCCTGGTCACCGCCTTCCTCTTCGTAATAAGGGAGCTCTATCCTCTATGGCCTTGTTGCGTAGTCTTCCCTTCAGGTCCTCTCAATCGACTCTTCCCCAGTCCTCCTCATCTTATCAGGACGTCGGAATATCGTTCAACTTCTCAAGGTGCCACAGTCTTCCTCAACTTCCCTTAGAAATTTTCCACCGATCATGTCCATCTACCCTGCATCTTTCCTAGCGGATCCATAACCATGCGATACCTACAACCCCTGCACACCGATCTGTCTACTCATCGGAGTTCATTTTCATCATTCCCTTTTCGCACACCAGTATCTTAATCCACAGGTTCAGCGACAGGACAAACCGACCCCTTGGTCCCCTGAAAAATCATCTCTTCGCGTCGCTGTAAGAACTGTTGCAAACTCAGTGATGTACCCCTCTAGGATACTATCGATCCAGAAGTCAACAACCCTTAATATTGTATTGTTGACTTGCTTCAGCTGTCGAATTAGTTCTGGAGTCCACTGGTCTGATCTGATACTCTAGTTGGTATGTCCTCTGAATGTCAACTGTGCGAGCCACTCCTGTAGTATTATTGTAAATTCAACTAAGAATATCTCATGGATATCCGAGTATATGTGCTTTTGTAACCAACTTTCTACTGTCTCTACCGGGTTCCTCCTTTCTTCTTTCACAAACTCTTCTGCTTTTTGACTGAACCACTCTTGGATCTTTGGCTTCGTCGGATGCCACATCATATCCTCTTCTTTCTTCTCAGGGTCCTGACAACGAAACCATTTGTTGACACAGGGTCTTTCGACAGGGGTTCACTCTGTCGTCAACAACACCAAAAACCCCTTATTCACCGACCCAGAAAGGAGTTACCATTCCTAGTAACACCTGCAAAGCAAGTGAAGTATCACCCGAGGTGGATAAGGGTGCTGCAGGAACCAAGCTTCCACAGTTGCGAAGAAGATATGTGCACGTAAACCAGAGATTACAATATTTACTATAGCCTATTTAACCAAACATTCGCATATTTATCTCTAAGAATATTCAACAACATATTCCTGTTAACAAATGACATGTATCAACACAAATCAATAGAAAGCATTTAAATAACCCATCATCACATAACAACAGAATTCATAACCGAACATATTCATTCATTAACATCTGCGGAACAAACCTCGCAGGGAATAGTCAACAGAATCCAAAATATCGCATTAGTCTCCAAAACTTAGATTCCCTTAGGCTTACAATCTTGTTCTATTTATATGTTTTTATCTTATTACAATTTGGTCCACCTGACCGACTCAACTAATCTAACAACTCTTATATTTCCACAAAACGTGGCGAAAGGTCCTTCTTCTGCAACATGACCCTTTCGCACCTGTCGACTTCCGCACTTCCTGCAGATCTATCCTGTGCCAACATCATGTATTCTCTTTTGATGGATTTCTCTATTGTTTGTGTGTGCATGAATGTTTAAGAGTGTAGATATTTAGTTTAGTTTAGTTTGATTTCCATTTCCATTTTCTAAACTGCTACCAAAGTTAGCACAACTCTTTGGTAGATGATTTTTGCACAATGTGTGAGAAATCACATACAACAATTTTTGGCGACTATAATAGGGATGAATCCATTGTCCATCCTTGGTTGTGTTTATATATTTGTTTCCAACCCCATTTTTAGGTGGTTAGGGTAGCATTTTGTTGTGCCCGCAACAACTCACCCTTCATTTTTGAGAAAAAATGAAGGCCCCTCTATTAAAACTTTGAAACTAATTCCTTCTTGCAATAATGAACTCTACTGTTTCCTTCTAATGCTTGGTTTGGGGTCCTTTGGTTGAGCTGGTAGCTAACTTTTGATGAGATTATATGAGTTTGATTGCTAGATGAATTGTAAGTTTACATTTGAGTACTTTGATATTGGTATTGGTCGATCATGCCTTTAGTAATTGATCATGGTTTGATTCTTTTAAGCGTGCTCGTAGATTACTTCTTGATGCTCACTATGCTTTGATGACTGATATCTACCTAAACACCTCGATATTTCTCATGATTGGAACCTTTGATGATTTATGAGATTGGATTCCTGGTTGTGTTTCAGAATAAAGATCAACTTTATGCATACTATCTTCATGCCTTTCATACTTCTTAATCAATTTGCATTGTTGTTTGTTATCACTAATACATTTAAAAGTAAATTAAACTAGATAGGATACCTCAATGTTAAGGTCAACCCATCTTGTGAGCAGTGTGTCATGTCATTTATATCTACTTGGTTTCACTTGCTCAACATTACTTGAGTCAATTTTGACTTTTGTCATCAAAATCCAGTTACAATGCTTAATTGAATTAACTAGACAATTTGGAAAATAAAAATAAATTGTTTAAAACGAATCCCTTATAAACTTAATAAACTCAACTTGCCCCCTTAAAGATAATATATAAAAAGATTGAAAAAAGCTAATAAAAACTTAATTTGGATGATATATTATAAACTCAATAAACTAAACTTACCCCCTTGAAAATAATATATAAAAGATTGAAGACAAGCTAATAAAAACTTAATTCGGATGATGTATCATTCTTTCATGAAAAATTATATCATTTTCTCACTTTTTCAAGTCAAACAATTTAATTCTCTTCTCCCCAAGTTAAATATTAAGAACTCATAATAATATGGTTTAATTTTTTGACATAGAATTTCATTAATGAAACCTGAAAAACAAATAGTTAAAACTAAAAAATTACTTTATATTCTTGTAAAATTTCACTTTGCATTTTCATTTAATGATTATTTTATGGGTGAATGAACTTAACTTGATCTTAGTGTTGGAATTTGGTTTTCATTCCACTCGTCAGATTTTTTTTTGACGTTTTGGTTTTTTATATTACCTGTCGTGAAAAGTTTTGTTTAAAATTTTACCCTTCAACAATGAAGTATCCTTCAAAAAATGCAAGGCTCTACATATTATAGCGCTGTTTTTTTTTTGTTTTCTTTTTAGTATATTATGTTTGAGTATCGTTTATTCTACAAATTGCATAGAATATTTTTATTCCAAATGTTGCACACAGATTTCATGTCTCTCAAACCCTTATTTAGTACTTTCCTTCATTTAAATTCTACATGTCTCACTCAAATTGAACCATGAGAGAAATATAAGAGATGTTCATTTCAATTTCAATGGGAGTTGGAGAATTAACCAATACTCTTTGAGTCTGAATCTATATAGGTTACTGAAATTATGGGATAAATCACTGCATACAATGATGTTATTTAAAATGATTAAAAAATACACAGACATACCCAAAAAAATAGTGCAAGCATTACCTCTCATAATGCAAATAAGTGTCTGTCTCCAAGACCATGCAACTCCCAACTTCCAACTCCCAAAGTTGTTGTAGCATGCTAATACAATCAATGAGCATTGATCACTAAAATTTGTAGATTCTAGATGCTCATTGCACTAATAAAAAAAAATAAAATAATGGATAAATCATTGGGTTAAATGAGTTTTTTCTGTTTTTAGGAAAAACCAATGCAACTTGCAAATGGAAATATATGGAAATAATTTTAATTGAATGGATGTTTCTATTTTTTTTTTCAGCGAAAAAAACATACTATTGCTATTTATAGAGATAAATCAAATAGTACAACGATAAACTAGTATAGCAATATAACTACTATAATTTCCGAAAGTTCAGATATTACATAATTATCCCAATATCACAAAAAAAACGGTTACTGCCTCTTACAACAACCAACCAAAAAGTGGATATAATAGCAAGAAGATGACCATCAACCTAGAAAATAAACTGAACCTTGAGATTCAACCTTGGAATCCAAAAATTCCTCCCATAACAACATTCCTTCTTCATCATCCAGAGCCAGTTTAGAAAGTTTATCAACCATAGAGTTGTTCTCCCGATATATATGATGTAATGATATAACTGGAAAATGATTGATTTCACTACGAATTCTGTTACACCAATGGAGTAGTGAAGTAACCTGTAGCTTGTAATCACCCCTAGCCAATTTAATAGTGACTCGGGAGTCACCAAAAAATTTAACTTTAACTTCCACCAACCCAAATATATTTGCCACTCTTATGACCATCCACAAAGCAAGGATTTATTCCTTCATGTTAGTTCCTCTGCCACATTTAAGACGAAAAGTGAAGTAATGATCTTGATTTAGAAATATAACCCCACTTGCAGCACACTGACCCATAGATGCAGCACCATCAAAAAATAGAATGGGCCTATCCACCTGATAATTTAAAAGACCAACCTTCCTCTGTTTTTTATGACCCTGCTTCTGTTGATATATAGAAAATAGCTTCAAAATGGAGTCACATGCCATCGAAGTATTAGGAGAAATATCTTCAAAAAGAGAAAGATTCATGATATGCCAAATAGTCCAACAAACAAAAGCAAGAAGGGTATCGAAGGATTTGTAGGAGTTAATCCATCTATACATACTGAAAATGACATCAATTTCTCCCCAATTCTGCTCAATATTTAAAGTATTACACACCCTACACCATAATTTCTTGGAAAATTCACATTCCATAAATAGATGAACTATACTTTCACCATTAGCTTTGCACGGAATACAAATGCTTGGTCCAATCTAGCCCTTCAAAGTGAAATTGTCCCATGTTTTCAATCTATTCTGGAAAAAAACCGCATAAAACATTTGAACTTTAAGGGAATATTCCACTGCCAGATAACTTTATACCACCAATGTTTCGGGAAAATATATTTTCTCAAAATGATGGATCTATAAGTAGATTTTGCTGACACAACACCTGAATTTTCATTCCCCATCCATATAATTTTATCACTATCTAGAAAAGCTCTACACCCAACATCATTTAAGGAATAAATATATTTGTCCCACTTAGTGGCAATACCACCAACCATCCCAAAATACTTTGCACTATACCAATAAGCATTTCCATTCTTTTTGATAATACTCTCTAGAGTAATACACCCAAATATTCTCACATGAAGCAAAACATCATTTGACAACTTATATGAATCCTCCAACCCCACAATAGGATCCAATCCTATCGATATTTCTTTACCATCGCCCACCTGCCATCTTAAATCCTTTGCTAACCATTTATAAACCTTTAAGAATCCATTCCAGATAGGCGAAACCCCTCTGCTCTTCTTTCCAGAATATCTAAACCAATTGCTGATTTTCATCTTGATATATTTAATATGAAGCACTTCAGACCAAAGTGTGTTACCAAATAACCCTATCCAGAAGCTTTTAAGTCTCAAAGGCTCGCTGAAAGAGGACAAATCCTTTATTCCCCACCCACTGAAACTTTCAGGAATAGAAATGTTTTCCCAACCTATCCTCACGATATTGGCCTTAGTCAACCCTCCTAACCAAAGGAAATCGAAGAGTAGTCTTCTCATAGAGTTTATGATAGAACACGGTACAAGAAGTAAGGAAAACCAATAAACTTGAATTCCTATAAAAAACACCTTCACCAGGGTAAGTTTCTCGCCAATGGATAAAAATCTATATGACCAATGAGAAATATGAGCTTCCACCTTTTTTAATAACCAATGCCAATCTCTGACCAGACAACCGTTCGGTTTCAAGAAGTATCCTAGATATTTAATCCTATCCACCATTTTGCATGAATTATATGGCATCAACCGCTGAATTACAGACAGCTCGTTTTCATCCATCAGATTATGATAGAAGCAAGATTTAATATAACTCACCTTCATCCCTAAAGCTCTGCAAAAAACCTTGATAATATTCAGATAGATTTCCCATTCATTGACAGAATCTGATCCTGCCAACAAAACGTCATCCACAAATAGTATATGAGACAAAAATAAATTATTTGCAATTTTTGAACCTTTAATCAGACCGTCTTCCTTAGCTTGAGAAATCAAACGACTCAAACCATCAATGACCAGAAGGAATAATAAAGAGGATAATGAACACCCTTGACGAATCCCCCTAGTGCAGCTGAAGAAATTTGTTCGAGCACCATTCACCAACACTGCAATGTTCATAGAAGTTACACAGGCCATTATCCAATTGATAACCAACGACAGAATGCCAATTTGGATAAGTACAATATGCATAAAATCTCAATTCACTCGGTCATACGCTTTCTCCAAATCCATCTTAAGAAGGATAGCTTTCATCTTTCTGGTCTTAATAGAATGAATAAGCTCCTGTGTAATATCCACTGCGTCTAAAATCTGTCTATCCTCTAAAAAACCAAACTACTCCTTAGATATAAACCTGGACAAGATAGGCTTCAAACGCATAGCAATAATCTTGGACACAATTTTATAGGACAAATTACATAATGCAATAGGTCTATAATCCCCCAAAATGTTTTGGATCATTACATTTTGGAATTAGGGTGAGAAATGTAGCATTTAGTGCTCCAGAAATGTGGCCAAATTTCCTTGAAAATTCTACCATGCTCAAGATATCATTTCCCATAATATCGAAAACGTGGATAAATAGTTCCACTGTCCTCCCATTGGGTCCTGGGCTCTTCTCCTTCGCAAATAATTTCAAAATATCCTCAACCTCTTCTAAGGTGAATTCCTTCACCAGGTCCTGAGAGTTAGTAAAATCGCAGAATTTGGGATACAATTTCGCGACCTTTGGTTGATCACCCAGATCACACTCCTTCGGGTTTGTATAGATATTGCAAAGTAATCTTTTGCCTCCTCTTGTAGCATCTTTTCTCCCGAGAGCAAAGTTCCCGAACCATCTTCAATACTCTAGATAGTGTTAAGGTTCCTTCTAAAGGATGCATATGAGTGGAAGAATTTGGAATTTTTGTCACCATGCATGATCCAAATAGCACGACTTTTGAGCCACCATTCATGTTCTTCTTGCTCAAGTAAATCCTCCTTTTTTGCCTCTATCATTTTAAGAACCTCAAAAGCGTCACTATCCAAAGGATCATCAAAGTTTTTGCTATGAAGTGAGTGGATATCATCCTCAAGTTTGTTAATTTCCAGCTGATCCTTCTTCTTCTGCCCATGAATCCAAGCATTAACTTTTTCCTTCAGCAACCTTAGCTTATAACAAAATGTATCCATTGGATTGAAGTTATGATCCACCTCCAAATTTAACCAGTAATCTTGAACCATAGTGCAGAACTCCTCCCTAGACATCCAAGTACTGTTAAACTTAAAGGGATAATGCCCTTTATGAGCCACATCATTCAAATGTAAAAATATGGGCCAATGATCAGGAACTTTAAACTTTCCAACCCATGATCTGTAATTCACACATGCATCAAGTAGAGGAGATTTAATAAGAAACTTATCCAATCTCTTATGGATACCGTCTTCCCCCATATGGCCATTGGTCCAGGTTGGAACAATTTCTGCAGGACAAACATCCACCAAGTTGTGTGTCTCTAATAACTCAGAAAAATAAAACCCCATATCATCCAGCCTAGCATGATTACCCCAAAATTCAGAAGCCCATCTGGTGAAGTTCAAATCACCTGCAATAATAAGGTTACTGATATTAAGTAGTACAAAATCTTTCAATGAGTTCCAGAAAGAATCCCTCTCATGATAAGGCCCATAAAAATTTAAAACAGAGAGCTTTAAATTATTAAATTTGCAAAACCATCAAGCAATATCCCCCATCTAGTTTTGAAAACACAGAAAGAGAAATATCGAGTGTCCCAAGCAGACAATAGGCCCCCAGACAACCTGTTCGAACTGATCGCTGATACTTCCCAACATGGCAATAGTCCATAAATCTTTGTCATTGTGTCAGAAGCATCACACATCGTCTCTTGTAACACATAAGGAACAAGGCTTGAATGGGATAAGCTAGACCACTCTACTATAACCTTGGGCTAAGAGGCATAAGAGACTAAGCTAGTATTCTTTAGAGCTAGTACCGGAAGTCTCGGTAGGCTGGCAAGTCCATAGGGCTAATAATGAATCTAGTCCAGTTCATAGGGCATACTCGTAAGCTAAGAGTTGTGAATGTATGCTTTGGAGGTTGGAATTTAGAAAGTATAGTTTAAAAAATCAATGCAATTTGCAAATGGAAAGGCATGGAAATAATTTAATTTAATAGATGTTTCTATTTATTTAGTGATTATATGCTTTGGAAGTTGAAATTTAGAAAGTATAGTTTTATATAACATAAATATATTAAAAAATTAGTATAATGACATTTTAGGAATTTTGTTGTCCTTCAAAAATAGTTTCTATTTATTTAGTGACTATATGATTTGGAAGTTGGAATTTACAAAGTATAGTTTTATATAACATAAATATATTAATACTACGAGTAAATTAGTAATTTAATAACGGTTTACCCCGAATGCGGGTGACACGACCGCTAGAGCCACGATAGGGAGTGCCATCTTCCCACCTAGCAGCGTGGCTCCTCCACCTTGCAACAGGCCCTTGTCTGTGCCACCCCCAAAACCCCACCTTTAATGATGGTTACGACCCTATTCCACCTGTCCTCCTCGCTCGTGCTCATTTTTATAACCCACATGGCTCGGCGGTTGGCATTTATGCCGGCTCTGGTTTCTATATCCCTCCTTCCCACTTGGTTCACTTATGCCATTAAGCTCTACTGTGCGAAGTCTGCTCCCTCTAGCTGCACGATCATAGATATGAGGCTCCCCAGCCACTCCCCTGCAGTCATTACATGCCTCTGCTATTCTCTGTCTGTCTCCACTGCTGAAAGCTCTGCCCTTGCTCAGTTTTCCTGTGACTTTGCCGATACCGCCATGACTCTAATGTGCGACACATCCAAGCGAGGTTTTGGTCATATTGCAGGGAAATCTATGTCCTCTGTCGAGAAGGAAAAAAATCCAAACAATGGTTACAAGGACAACGTATCCGTCCTTGTTCGTCGACTGGGAGTCGTGCAGTGTGGCAGAAATTCTAGACTTTGGCAGTCAAGGCACCAATGTTAATTATTACTGTCTTATGAAAAACATGCTTGGCACTCTGGTTGAAGAGATGCTCACCAATTGGAATCTGGCCAAGGTTTCTATCATGGACACTAGGGCCAATATGGCCCATTTGGATGGAGTGCTAGCTGCTCCGGAGGCCAATATGACCAGCCACAGGTATTCTCTGTTTCCTCACCCAGCTCCTCCAGTCAATTATGGTCCTGTAGGTCCCGTTGAAGGTTTTGTTGATGATTTAACCATCCATATTGAGGGCGCTACTACCGCAACAAAAGTCCATGCTACTGACAGTTCCCTGCGCGATTCCATGGGTGTTGCGGCTTCGAACGACATGGTGCCTGTTCGCAGCCCCAACTCTGGCCCAAGTTCTCCAGCACGGGTTGTGGTTTAGGGAGCTCCTCCCCCGGGGATACCATTTCCCTCGACCGTTGATGTTCTGCATTACAAGCGAGTCCGGAAGGCTGAGGATGATGATGTTCCTCCACGTAAAGACGAGCTCCTTCCCATCAAACTCCCGACTCAGCAGTGGGATGATGATTTCTTCGGCTCCTGCCCAATCTCTAAGGAAAATCATGGCTCCCAGAATGCAGAAGCCAGTACCTAATGCGGCTTTGTGTGAGCACAACTCTTTTGGTTTTGGTGGTTATCTTTTATGTTTTCCTTGTTTCTGTTAATGGTCCATCTTCATATGCTAGTCTATCTCTCTAGTCTAGTTTTGTTAATGCTTTTACTGATCGGCTGTCATAAGGTCTATGTTGCTCAACCCACTGTAGGGCAGGTCTACAGAGACTCTTTTTTGTACTCCTGGTTCCATGAGAAGCTTCAGAAAGCTCCTGAATCTACTGAATCTCATGAGATTGTAACATTTTTTGTACTCTAATATAATTTTCCTATGCTGCTTACAAAAAAAAATAATAATAATGGTTTAGAATTAGGAATTTTGTTGTCCTTAAAAAATAGTAGTATAATATAATGACGGTTTAGAAATTTTATTGCCCTTCAAAAATACGTTTTAGAATTTTTATTACCCTTCACAAAAGACGGTTAACCAAAATTTCAAACCGTATTTGACGATCAAAATGCCCCATGACGGGCAGTTTTCCCGTCAAATTCCATCATTGCTTGTTCCTTTGCAATGGGAAGTTATAAAAATTTTAAGCCCAAGTTTGTAAAATCAGCTCCAACGAAATAACAAATCCTAATAAGCCTCTCACGGGAGTGATTTCAAGGAAACTTTCGAAGCAACACTTTAGAAACTTTGACAGAAAAGTCCGATAAAAGGCTCCAATGTAACATTTTAAAACCTATGCAAACAATAATATTCAGATGATTAAAAAAGAAGCATAGTAACATAATACGGGTTTCTGTTAAGAGTATAAGCGCTAACCAAAACGTCCTTGATTGTCGGAATCTGTCAAAGTAAGAATAGCTGAAATTGTCTATTGGTTGTAGTTTGGGTGGTTGGGAGGAAAGATTGTTGCCCTCCCCACCTAGGTTCAATTCTTGTAAGTGACATGATGCTCTTGTTGAGCCCTATTATAATGATTGTATTTCAAGATTTCCTTGATTCCTCGGAATAGAAGGAAGGTGATTTTTCCTCTGAAAAAAAAAAAATAGTTGAAATCGCAATGTGGAGTTCAGCAATTTGGGTAGTTTTAAAATAAGGTATTTAGTCTAGGCAATTATTATTGCTCAAATTGCAAAATTACGGAAATAGCGATTTCAGAAACAAATTTGACCTGTTTTTATCAAAAAATTGTGGGAAAAGTGAGACTTTTTAGTTGTCTTTTATCCTACTCTTCCTATTAATGGACAATTAAATTTTGGAAATCACTTTAATTTTTTTTAATTATTTAAATACTATAAAATAAAATAAGATTCAATTTCATATTTTCTAATCATTAATCTTTTTTCAAGTAAATACTTTTTACTTTCTTATTAAAATAATTATTAATAACTAATGTTGTCTCACAAGATTTTTATTTTTTAAATAATAATTTTAGCTTGTAAGATATACATTTATGATTTATTTTCATATATTTTATCTAAAATATTATATATAAGAAATATATAGTACTTACCTCTATTGCATGTCAATGTGTCTATGCTAGGGATGCGGTGATAAAGGTATTAATATGAATCCAAAGGAATCGTTTAATAAAGGTGATGCCATTTGAACTATTCGCTGAGAGAATCTAGGATAGAATTTTTAGAATCTCAAAAAAATAGTATTAATTTTGCTTAATTTTGATGCCTTGAGGGTGTTGAATTTATTTAGATATTAAAAAAACGATTTAATTAATATAAATTATCAGATTTTTAGATTTCATATCACCAGATTCTGACCAAGTTTTAGTTGAAGTGGTTAAATCGTCGCACTTTTATACGGTTTCCTTGTTTTTAAGCTACTCAAGAAATGGCAGTTAAATACATGAGAAAATCTGTTCAAATATATACATGAGAAAATCTGTTCAAATGTATTTTAATTTTTTTTTTTTTTTTTATTTATGAAAAACGCGTCTAGTTGGAGCTGGTCCTTTATCTTTTTGTCACTACAACCGGAACTTATGGATGAAATTATAGATCGAATTTTTACACCAGAGCCAAAGTTTGAAATGGCAATAGCATTACAATGATTAGTACATGTAGTTGGGAGATAATACAAAATTATGCTACATTTGAGTATGGTTGGAAATCCATTACACTTATTAGTACAGCTTTGTAGCTTTGTTGTTGTTTGATACACATAAAATGGTAATCATTGAAATTGTAAGGTTTGTAGTTACTCCAAAATTGGTAGATTTTGGTAAACTTTTAAAGCCAAATATATATTCGTAAACTTTCGAAACTAAATATATAATCCCATAAGTCTAATGATCTTAATGTGACGACTGATCCACATAGTATTCATGCGACGGTTATTCAACTGATATACCCCAACAAAACTGACTGTTAAGCGATATAACTACTTTTTATTCCAGAAATGCTCACCCAGTACTCTAAAGTTTTTCAATATTTGTTATGGCTTTCACCTGGAGCTTGAAAATCATTGGCAAAAGCACAGACAAAGCTTGGGTTTTACGATGAAATGATTATTGATGCCCGACCGCATATAATCCGATTGAAAGAATTTAACAACAAGAATTAATTTAATTTATTTTTTATAAGTTTAAATAAAATGATAATTTTAATTAGCACAATCATTTAATTTGTGGTCAATTGATACAGATAGGTCACAAATTAAGTGTTATGAACAAATTATCTGTTACTTAATCTCTATACTTAGTTAGCTATATGTTATCTTCTTTAGTTAGACGGATTAAGTTGTCTTCACTACTTGTTATCCATGTATAAACTAAGCTACCAATTATAGTGTAATTATATTTGAAAATGAATATTTTTATACTACTAAAAATAAGTAAACCAATATAAATAATAAGATTACATATTTTGATTTTGCTGTTGAGTAAAACTTCAAAGGCAAGAACTCACTGGCTTGTTTTTTACATATTTTGATTTTGCTGTTGAGTTAAACTTCAAAGGCAAGAACTCACTGGCTTGTTTTTTTCCTTTCATGGATTTATAGGCTTATTACCAATCCCACAATTGGAAATAGAAAATGAATCCCGGCATGGAAGTCAAGAGGTAGTAGTTTTGCTTGAGCGAGAAGCTGCCGAATTTTCTGAACGCGCTGCAGAAAAGACAACCATGGATACTAAATTACTGAATCAAGATGAACAACCTAAGCAGATAAGAGAGCTACTTGAATATTTTGGGCCTTTACGTGGATTTGATCTCGTTAAAGATAGAGACACTGGAAACTGAAAAGGTTATAATGGCTTTTGTGTATACCGGGATCCAGTTGTAACATACAATGTTGCCTGTGCCGCACCCAATGGCTTTGAAATGGGTAACAAAACATTGACCATTAATCGCGCTACAACTAAAAATCAAGCAAAACCAGACCAAGGAAATTTCTTAGCAGAGACTCAACCACATATAACTTTCCAGAAACTTGTGTTGCAAACTGGCGGTGTCACTGACATCATTGCCTGGAATACCTGGTAGTCTCTGCAGATGAGTTCGGAATAGACGTTTAACAATTGAAGATTTTGAGGATTCATGAGAAATAAGTATATCTGGCATCAATACCCTCTTTTCAAAAGGATAGACACCCTCTGGTTTTCAAAAGGATAGACACCTTCTGGTTTATGACAGAGGTTGTAGTGTGTAAATGAATTTTTATGGGGGTTTCACTCAATAAGCATATGAAACAATACCCCTAATTTTATTAAATATTGGAAAATACCTTCCAAAATCGTTTTTTTAACCCCTTCCTAATATACTTTCCTAATTTAAAAAAACTCTATTTTCACTAGATATTGTATGTATCAATTTTTTCATTAACATTTTTTATACCCCTTTATATTTCTACTTAGTATATTGATATGATACCCCTTTTATGACCCCACATGCATTCTACAATGCACCTTGCTTCTTTCGATGTATATTGTAGATGCACATTACTTCACCCACAATGCAATTACTCAACCACATATCATTATGATTTGCAACATCTAATGGTCTAATAAAGAGATAGGAGATCACTTCTTGTATGTCACTAGAACCAATGCACATAGTACAACATTTAGATTGCATGTTGCAGTTCTCCAATTGCTGACTAAGCCTGTTGTGGGCTAGGTATCCAAGCCCCCAGGTCCCCAAGGCCTATCGAGGACCTATAACAGGCCCTGGAGGCTTAGAGCCTCCCAAGGCTATTGGTAACAACTAGCTGAGTACTATTGGTAACAATTGACTGTCAATGACCACTGTCTCTCGACTATGATCGACTGGCAACCCACTTCACCACAAAACCCCTGGCCTCAAGCATGCCTCAAGACGTGATTTCCGTGCATACTAGTAAGCCTGAGCCTTGCCTCAACCCAATTTCTCATCCGGCTGTGATCCCGCCATCTCCATTTTGCGGATATTTGTCAGCCTGCCCATATAAAAAAGACCCCAAAGTATTTTTGTATTGTTACATTAAATAAAAAAACCCTTTGCCCCTTAATATATAAGCTATATAATTTTTAGGTTTTCATGAATATTTAATACCAAAATATGAATAAACTTGATATTATATTGCCTTCTAGTGAAGCTCCCATGCCGACTTTCCACACCACTGTGGTAGACTCATTAGCGATGGAAAGTTGTAATCCATTTATGTTTTATACTGATTCCTCATTTATGTTTTATACTGATTCCTCATTCACATTGGAGAAAAAATATAGATGGGAGTACTTAATTAATTAAAGATTAGCTCTTCGAGCAACTTTCACCTTCACTTTCACTTTCACGTCAAAACCAACAAGAAAATCAGAAGAATTTAGAAAAGCACACAATAATTATAATGATAGGTGTTTATATTTTAGAATTTGTAATGGACTATAAGTTCCTATGGTTTTTCTAGATTGTAGGAGGATGATAAAAATGTATTGTCCAGATTGATTTTATGGCAGTTGTTCCAATAAAAAAAATATCAATTAGCACAACACAAGTTAAGTGGACCATGAACAAGTTATCTACTAGGAGAGCCACAAGTAAAGTGGCACGTCCTAGCCAACCACTTAATTTTGTGGAGATGCTTGGTTGTTAAACAAAGGATAAACATTAAACTAATTAATATAAACATAAAACAAATACTATTTAATAAACATACCCATTTTCTTAACTACCACTTAACTTAGCTTATTTAAATCTTAATCAAGATACATTTAAGCATAACAAGATACTGCGACCATGAAATGAATCCCCAGTGTACACTTGTGAACAATGATATATCACAATTAAGTGGACATGAATTAATAGAAACATTAAACTAATTAATATAAACATAAAACAAATAAGTTATTTAATAAATATATAATTTTTTAACCACCACTTAAATTAAGCTTATTTAAATCTTAATAAAGATGCATTTAAGCATAACAAGATACGACGACCATGAAATTAATCCGGATTGTATACTTGTTACACTTCCTTAATCTTGTTGATGAGCTCAAGGAAGTTTACTGTTCTCCACACTTAGTTTATATATATATATATATATATATATGTTTAATTTGAATTTTGAAAGACTCACATAAAATTAATCTGGACAATACATTTGTCACATCCTCCTTTAATCTATAAAAGCATAGATGGTAGTCCACCTCAAATTATATATATGTTTAATTTGAATTTTGAAAGACTCACATAAAATTAATCTGGACAATACATTTGTCACATCCTCCTTTAATCTATAAAAGCATAGATGGTAGTCCACCTCAAATTCTAAAATATAAACACTTATAGTGTAAAAATAACTAGTAACTATGCAAAGATAACTCATAGTGATACATAAATAGCTTGTAACTAATGCATGGATAATTGATAGTTAGTGCAACCACATATGAAAAACAAGCATTTTATTCATGAAACTTAACTTGTGACCTACCTATCGCTATTCACTACAAGTTAAGTGACACAATTTGATAACATTTTTCATACTTTAGAAGACAATAAAAACTTAGATTTCAAAGTTTGAGATGACCAATAGACAGCTTCACAATTCTTCGACAGAGAGTGTTCACGTGCTAGCAAAAGTTTAAACACATATTGGCTTGTTACTTGACTTGTAATAAGAAAGAGGGAATAAACTTATTTCAGACTTGGAACAAATAAGTAGTGTACAGTTACACAAGGGATGATGGAGACATAAACTTTTAGAAAGGGAGGAATTTTTATTTAATGATACTTTTTTATGAAAATAGAACAACAATTTTTAAATTAACATTTACACTTTTAATTTCATTAATGTTTTTCTAAACTGATTTTTGACTGTGGATTTGTTTGTTTATTTTACAGGCATTCAAAATAAAAGAAATCAAGCGACAATTATACAAGTCAAGCTGAAGGAATTCAAAATGTGGAATCAACAACATTGGAGGTAGCCATAGAGGCAAGGAATTGAAGACATTGATGGAGAAAAGATTCGAAGTAATAAAAGAATAAACAATGGAGAAATATAGTATTTCGAAACGAAAATGAATTTGGACAAGAATATTGAAGACTATTAAATTTATGAAAACAAATATTATAATGAGATGTTAAATGAAGAAAAAAATAATTAGTTTTCATTATTATTCCGTTACATGAATCACATGTAAGCAATAAAGAATGAACTGAAGCAACCATATATGTATAGTTATGAAAACGGAAAACCTTGATGTAAAGTAAATAAAAAGAGACTTTTGTCTCAGAAAGAGGGAGGAGAGAGGTTGTGTAAGGAGAGAACTTTGGTACTAGAGCTTCAAAGAATGAATTATTTCTGAAGTCTAGAAACAACGAAGTCAAAGAGTTGTTCATTTTTTATATCAATAAAGTATTTCTGTTTAACTGCTTTACATATTAAGCACATTTTTGTTCAATTATTTAATTTGCAGATTAATATAAATTTGGTAGTGGATCCTCTTGATTGCAGGGACATGTTTGGTTTCGTTTATATGCGATTTTGTTCCGGTCATGCCAATAAAGTTGTGTTATAAATTATGGATTATTTTTGTTTGTAATTCACTCCAACTATTATTAATTTGTAGTTATTTGGAAGGATTAGTTGTACTTAATCAGATTGTTCTTTTGTATAGTCAATTTCTGTTTATTACAGTTAATATTATGCAAGGGAATTATTTCTCTAAGTAGGAGTAATTGTAAGTATTGGAAGGGTTGCAAATGGGGTGGATGAAGAGGGTTGACATGGTATTGCATATCGTGACTGCTAGTGATTTTATTTCCAAATCTTTATGATATAATCTTTTATGCATGAGCTACACTAAGAATTAAGGCTCTTGATTTGATCATGATATGTTTTACTTTTCTTAGTAGAATAGCTTAAGCTTTTATGGTGTAGATTTTATTTAGGATTAGTTTATATTAGATTAATTATAATAAAATAAAATTAAAAAAACATAACTGCTTTAAACTTCTTATTGAGAGTGTTATTCCAAATGAATACAGACTTGGGGATTTGATCAACACAATGGCATTAGAATGAGGGTAGAGTTAAAAAAAATAGTTAATAGTAATAATCTTAATTATATAAATTCGCTATTTATCCTTTGGCATGTTGACAAACCCAACTCTACAATCTATCCCTCTGTGGTGTCAATAAAGCGACACTAAAAGGCAGGTTGGATGACAAGCCATCTTATAGGGAGTCAGTTTTTCTTTATTTTAATAGCCAATGGATTTCACCCAAATCCTTGAATGGGAAGGTGTTTTCATTTCCACAACTAATAAGATTACCCAAATGACAACTTATCTCTTGTCAAAAATTAAATTAAGAAACTTTGATGGTGAAGGAAAAATATCTACATGTAATCATTTTATTCAGTCTTTTGTTAATTGTGTAATAGTAAAGTTATTGATGTAGGTATTGTATGTTAGATTGTTTGCTCTCCCTTTCATAGGAAGGGTTAAACACTAGTTGGAGAATTTTCCAGCCAATTATTTTCTCACATACACTTAGTTCATGGGAGAATTTTTAGATGATTTTAAGAATTATAACTATAATGAACTCTTGGATGAAATGAGGAATATACAGAAGCAAAGAGAATAAGTAGATGAGGAATTTATCAAAAGCCCTTCTCACTATTTCTCTAATTGAAGAACAAAGTCAAATAATGGTTGGTGTAGAGGTTCTTGATTGATTAGTCTCTTCTCATATTGGAATCTCTCCTTTTGGTATTGAACAATGTTCCCATTCTAGAATTCCTCCTGAAGAATCGATCAATGCATTGAAACAAAGTCTAAAGATCTCAACCATGGAGATTCTCAAGAGGGGGAAGATGATATTCTAAGTCTAGGTGTGGATACAATTCAAGATTCAAGTCACTCAAAAATTTATTCTTCTAAGGTAATATAGGTTTACTAGGTTTACTAGAATATTGAAAAAGTGTTAATGAATTTGAGAAAGCCCCTTGCACAATAGTAGAGTAATCGTCACCTAAATAGAGTTTGAATGATAATGAAACAATAAAAGTTTCCCTTGAAATTGATTATGCTGAAGTGATGACTCATCAAAATAATGAAATTGTTTCATGTTCTAGGGAAGCATTTAATGAGTTAAACTCTAACACTTGCTATTCTTTATATCCTGACTTATTTGATGGCCGTGATGTACATGAAAGCACACATATTTATTCTGATTTGTTTTCTATAGGGCCGAGATTGAACAAGGTGGAAGAAGAAGGTGAATTGATGACTGAAGGCGAGGGAATAATGATTGCACCATTTGTGATCAATCCCAATAACCCATTACAAATTCACATTGAAGGAGAAATATAGTTATCTAATGATTCCCCTAACTTGAGAATTTATCAAGAAGTTGGCCCATCTTATAAACTAAGATAAAATGAGTTTGAGGATGATCCTTTGAAAACATCAGTTGGAGATAGAAATGAGGAAGTAGGTGATGAACTAGTTAATTTTGAGACATATCTTATAGTGGAGTGGATTATGATAGATCCTCATCCTTGATGGATCATGTACAAGATGAAACTGTGGGATGTTTAAAAGAAAATATCAAGGCACTGCACCTACTCTCTTACTAGGAAAACATAGTTAAATCAGATTCTCAATGTACATATCTGCATTTTTTTGTACTACGCTAGTTTCTGAACTTTATTTCATCCTTGAATATTAGTGATGTTCGACTAGGTAAACATGGTAATGATCAGATATGCATTTTCTCTATGAACTCAACTCAAATTGATCATTATTCCCAATATGGTTCCCATGATCTGATAGTCATGCCAAGTCTTCATGATCTACCTTTGAAACCCAAGGTTACTTTCAATACAAAAACTAAAACATGAAGAATGACTCATCAAAGTTCTAATAGTGATTCTCATAAGGCTTATTTATCACCCATGAATTTCTTCCGATAATGTCATGGTTTACATTTTGAATTTCATGATAGAATTGCAGTATGGCTAGAGCATTCTTATTCCAAAAGGTTCCCAAGGAATGGTAAGACTATTATTTTCATGTATGTGAATATAAATCAAGATGATAAATGTGATATATTTCTTTTTACGTTTCATTTAGAAGCATCTCAATTCTAGGTATGAATATGATGCTGATGTGATTTCAAGATCATGGAGTTGGTTTGATGGTTACACTGGTTATTTGATTTTGCATGATCTTTATTGTATCAATGTAGCTTAGGATAGTAGTAGTTTCTTTACTATTTTATCTATCTAGTTTTTGTTTACCATAGAACAGTTTTTGTTTTCTGAGTAAATCAATATGTTCGAGAAATGTTTTTGGTTCCATGTAACTGAACCTTTTACTTTAGTTCTGTTTTTAATTTTGCAGGAAAAAGCATAGAGTACAAGACATGATATACTTAATACCACGAATTAAATTTTTTCCATGAATACGCTTTCTATTATGTATGGAGGAGTTTTTTCAAGGGAGCGTCTTTTAGAATTTTATTTACAAGTCCCTTGAATACTTTTCTTTCAAATCAATGACTTGTTATTTATTCATTATTGAAAAGGATCATTCAGAGTTTACTATTCTCTTGATTTTGGCTCTACGTACACTTGGTTACATCCATTCATTGGAGTAGGTATTTGTTTCTTGAAGAAAATGAATACATTCGAAGAACACCACTTCAATTATTACTCTAATCTAGGGAAGATCTTATTTCACTTAGTATATTATGTTCCAAAGTTACGATGCATATTACCAAACATTTAGTTATGAATTTGAAATATTTCAAGAATTACCTTTTCCATTGAAGCTTAAATTTTGTCCTTCTTAACGAGAAATCACTTCAGACTAAAACCTCGTCCTATCTGTGATTACCTCGGTCTAACTGAATTAATCCTCGTTAAAGTTTATGCCAAAGAATTAAAAATAAATGGATTTTACATTAAGGGTCACCACGTTTACTTTATGGGGATGTTGATTAGTTTACCAGCCATGAAATGACGAATGGGGTTATGAATTCTTTCGTTTCATTGACGGCCATAATAAGTTTGTGTTTTTACTCTCTCTAATGAATATAATAACAAACCATCAGAAACTTTATAAAAGTTGGGGATGAGGGTAGCATGATTTCCAAAAAGAACATGATCTTCATAACCTCCAGGGAATTAGGAAAATGAACATTTGTGGGTTAGATCACACATTGTTATGCATTGATTTGAGTAGATGGACTTTCTTGTGCTATGTTTTGACAGTGGCGGTTTCTTTTTAGTCAGCTTCAGGTTTTTGTCTTTTAGAGATGAGTAGCTAATTTTCATGTTTTTTATGTTGATATTGTCATTGAATTTTTTTTGTTGAACAATTTTTTCCTTTTGTTTCATGTTTAGATCCTTATTTCCTTTACCGATTTACATTTTATGATGTCTCTTGCATGTTGATCTTCCATATTTATGCTTGATATGAAGTATGTGTTTTTGGGCTTGTTGTTGATCATTGGTCATTGCTTCTAGTCTTGGGTGTTGATTCTCTTTTTGAGAAATTAAGTAAGCTTGATATTCAAATTTTCATTTCCGAGATTGAAACTTGCTTTGCGTAGTTACTTTGCTTTCATGAGCCATAATAATGTTTTAGGGAGTTGTTGATCCAGGGCTAATAATGGCATATAGGGAGGAACCTAACCATCTGGCATCTCAATAAATGGTAAATTTATGTGATGGGGAAATCATTATGAAGTATGATATGAACTTGGTGTATTATTTTCCATGGAGGAACACTCATTAAGTTTCAGGCTTAAAAAAATTAAAAATTAATATGTGTGACTCTAGGTGCCTTTTAGGATGTATTCTCTGCAAGTTCCATCCACCACACACACTTAAAATCCTATCCTGCTATGCCTTCAGAGGGTGTGCACGAAGGTGCAACAAACTATGACCGTGCTTGCAAATCAAACACTATTATAAATTCCATTCCACACCTTTAAGAGGCTTCTGGATTTGTTCCTCTATATGCAAATAAGAGCATGATACACACACACACACACACACACACACACACACTCTTCTAAAAGAGGAAAATAAAACTCTTAACACCATCCCATGAATTTAAGAGGCTTCTAAATCTTCTCCTCCATCCATCAAGTTATAAAACAAATGGAATATACAACCATATATTCTTCTTCAAGACAAAATGGATTGGGACAAGAGAGTTCAGGTAAAAAGTGTTGTAAGAGGTAACTATGTTGAGGCTATAAACACTTGCTAGCAGTAGAGCCATGGCTATGACAACTGATATTCTTTGGGACACGAGCATTCAAGTAAAAAGGGTTGAAAAGAGAAACCCTATTGAGTCTATGGACACCTTCTAGAAGTAGAGAAATTCCTATGGTGTTAGAGACAAGGGACACAACACACATCAACATTAGTCATATTGTAGGTTGTTTCTTGTAGTGTTGTACCCAAATTGAGCACATGTAGGAGAGAGATAGGAATTAATGAACCCCATAATTTGGCTTACAAAGAATGGTTAGAAGATGACCTTAAGGCTACTATTAATTGTTCTTATCTTTGAGAAAAATGAGCTTTTTGATGTGGGATCCATGACAAAAAGAAAAATATTTATTCTCTGAGGACTTTATCTTTATACTCCAATGCATGTCAATCTTCGAAGTGTCCTTAATAGACAAAGACAACTGGTTTTCCCAATGCATCACCATTTGTTGTGCCTGCAACAACTCACCCTTCATTTTTGAGTAAAAATGAATGTCCCCCATTAAAACTTTGAAACTACTTCCTTCTTGCAGTAATGCACTCTACTATTTCATTCTAATGCTTGGTTTGGGGTCCTTCGGTTGAGATAAATACTAAATTTTGATGAGATTATATGATTTGGATAAATAGATGAATTCTCCTTTACATTTTGAAACATGTTATACAACTTGACGAGGACACTCAGGAGTTCTTGTTTTTTAACAGGGTGCATTTAATGTCCATTTTTACCCCCGAGCTGAAAAGTGGTGCTACCAGTAGCATCCATTTTTTTATGGGGCTAAAGTTACAATTTTTTTAAACCTCGATTGGTGCCACTGCAATCAATACCATAAATTGAACCTCGAATCGAAAAGTAGTGCTACTGGTAGCACCCATTTTTTCCTAGGGCTAAAATTACACTTTTTTGAAAACCTGACCTTAACGACCAACGTTGTTGTAATCAAAACCCTAAATTGGTCCCCTTAGAATCACGTCTTATTTTTTGGGGTTAAAGTTACACTCTGCTTGAAACCTTGACAATTAATTGGTTTGACCATGGCACCACCATTTTCCTTTTCGAGGTTAAAATTATAACTTGCTTGAAATCGTGGCCTTAATCGGCGACGCAGTTGCAATGAAAATGTCGAAATCAACCCCCAAATCGAAAAAAGGTGCTATCAGTAGCACTGATTCGTCTTTAGGTTACAATTCCAGGCATTTTGAACCATGACCTTAAATTTTTTATTTATATTTATTTTTAAAATCATAACGATAACAAAAAACAAATTTAACCCAAAAATAAAAATAAAAATAAATTTTTGAAAAATAAACTAAAAAAACATTAAAAACGACAAATATAACTTAAAAGATGAAAATGAAACAAATTAAAAAATACACAATTAAAAAAATAAAAAACATAAAACAATTTAAAAAAAATAAAAGACATAAAAATAAAGGTGTAGTCTAAGTATTCTACGTTTTCAACTTTTTTGAGCATATTTTCCGTCTTATTGTTTTAGAAGTCCGGTTGGAAATATTTAAAAAATCTTAGAATTACATATATTAGCTATGAAAATTGCATAATTTGGGTGCCATAGGGGTATTCAAGTGCGCTGAATCTATTTATGGATTCAAAAACACAATTTAAATGCTTCCAAATTTGGATTTTACTAAAAAAAAATACTAGATTTTGACCAAAACCCACCGTAAAGTTCAAAACGTAGAATAAATAGACTACCCCAAAAATAAATATTAAAAAATATCAAAAATATAAAATTAAAAAAAAAAATTAAGAAAACAAATTTAAAAAAATTGAGAAAATAAATATTATTCCCAACCCATCCCATGGTAACCCCTTCCCCACCCCCATGCCCTTCCCATTGTTCAAAAGGGGGGTGTGAAGGGGGGACTCGATTCTCAGAATCAAGTCCTTGTTGTAGGAAATTATGCACAAAGGTGTGGAGCCTCTCCCACTTTGGGTTAAAGACCTTGAGGTTGTTGACTAGGCCCAATATTTAGAAACATAAAGCAAATGTGATAACCCCAAAGTAGATCCTACAAGGCTTTGTTAGTGAAATAGTACAAAAAAAAATAAAAAAAATTGAAATGATAAAAGGGAACAAGAGGGTGCAAACCAAAACAAAGAACTAATGCATGACCACTTTAGATTTCCCAATGGTCAACCAAATACATGTAGTGTAATACCCCTAGATGAGACCCCTGAACTAATCATATGTATGATGTAAATATTGATATGCAAATGCATGTATGGCAGAACAAATGTATATTTTGACATTATTAATATTAAAAATCCACAACTGGTTGTGCTGAGGCAGTACACCGAAGAGATCGGGGACTCGTGTATTCAACGGAGAGAGTAAGGGGGTTAGAATGTCCTAGGGGAAAAATATTACATGACCCTTTTATATTCCTTAGACCCTTGAAAAATATCCTAAGTCATGATTAAGCCTTAATTCCATTTATTTAAATTAAACCTTGCTTTAATTCATGATTATGGTTTAAATGGGTTTAAGTGGGATTAGGGGAAAAGGTTATATGCTTTTATTTGAATATATATATATATATATATATATATATATATAAACAAATGGGAATGTGGCTCTCTTGGAGAACCCATGTGTTTCCATCTTTCCATGCATAAAACTAATGCATGCAAATGGGAATTTCATTATTATGCATTATTCCTTCATCTTGGAAGAATAATGGTGTGCGCAGGGAAGGTCAGAGATAACAGAGAAGGAGAAATGATTTTCTGAGATTGGGTGGAGGCGAACTATAACCTCTGAAAAAATTTCTGAACGGTATTGACTAAACTCATTTTCTTCCTGAACAATTAATAAGCCTATGATTGACTGCTGGGTTGTGGTCAACAAAATGATGAATTGTGCATGAACCATTCTGGTGGAATTCCTGTGTACTGGTTAAGAAGTGATGGGTCTTCATTGTGGTACGATTGGAAAGAATCCAGAATGGGAATTGTGTGGTCTGGCATGGAATTAACTATAACTTGTTTCCTGGATGCCTATAAACTTGTGTTAAATCCTTGTTAATTGGGGGGATTTCCGAGTGATAATTCCTATTGTGGAATGAAATTCGGGTTAAGGGGAGAGTCTCCTGGTGAATTCACAAGTCCCAGCTCGGTAGTGGTGTTCTGTTGAGAGATGCATGAACATAATTACCTATGGTTGGGTGGAGTGTGCCTCACACACATCCAGTTGCCCATTTCCAGTATTTTGCAAATAAATTTTAATTTCTGGAAATAATGTTTTAATTCCTCATTTTAGTTTAATTGTTGAATGTTAAAGAAAATTACACATTTTAAGTTCATGAGTTGTTTCTTTGAATTCTTGTACATGGAATTGACACACATTTATTTCTACAATTACTTGCTTTTTGATTAAGTTTTTGGGTTTTGAATAAATGAAGGAATTTATGCATGGCTTGGTTGAATTCCTAATTATGGAATGAGTGTAAGATTAGTTTTGCAATATGCATGATAGTAATGTATCAATTACATAAATAGAACCAAAATTTTATGAATGCTCATTCTTTAATAAAGTTGAAATGTGAAAAATTAAATTTCTGCATTAATTGACCTAAATGATTCCCCGTTCTAATTTATTTGGGAATGGGTTATGTATGGCTGGAAATGCATTTCCAGGTTTAGTGCACAAATTGTTTTAATTATTTTGTAGAAGATGGGTATGGACCTATCTTTCTTAATAGATAAATCAACGCATAGGAAATAATGCAAATTGCTTATATTATATTAGCATTGATGGTAAAAACATTTTTAATGTGTCTTACCTTGAATGGTTTTTGCATTTGAAAAATATGGGCTCGAAATTATAAACCACATGCTAGAATGAGTGGTAATTGCTTTGAAATGCACATAATTATCCTTATTTTACTTAATTGGTAATTGTAAACAATTTCCATATGTTAAGGGTTGTTATTTAAGTTTAGCATTGAATGGCATCTTGTATTTAGAAACCACAGGCTAATTTACACACCATGGATTTAATTAGTAAGGAATTGGTTATTACATTACGTACTTTAACTAATCTTGTAATTGTTGGGCAATTGTTATGTTGGAATATTAATTTTATTGCGTAGTTAATATGTCGGAATATTGTAATCTATACTTTGGATAAATTGGTATTTTCCATCCTACCATATTTATGCATGTAAATCTACTAAGTAATTATTTTGTTGGAATATTAATTTTACTTCGTAGTTAATATGTTGGAATATTGTAATCTATACTTGGGTTATTTTGTTGGAATACTGCGTAGTTAATATGTTGGAATATTGTGTTAAGTATGATTATCATTGATGTCAAAAGAAGTTCATTAATGACAAAGGATAACAAAAGACATGATGGTAGGGCAAACTCAGTGAATGGTAAAAGAGTAAACAAAGGAATAACAAAGGAAGTGATGACATGGCATGTATGATGAGGTGGTATGTGTGATGAGGTTTAAAAGACATATGATAGTGTCCTAGTGCTATCATGGAGTCATTTTTACAATCTAACACTATTTTGTAAAAATATGGCATGTTGGTGAAAATATGGAAATTGACTAAGTGTTGGAAAACTGGTCTAAGTGGCCTTAGGAAAATTCCCGCCATACTTCATAAAATAATGATAAAAATTATCTGAAACTATTAGGATATACCTTGTTGAATAGGCTATTTGACCATGGTATCATTCCTACAAAAGAGTGTTTGATGACAAAGTTATAGATCTTCCAAAGCAAGGGTTGAGGCAGTTTTACTAGTTGGGAACCCAACTCAATAAAATGCTCGCCCAGGTCGGAGGATGATGAATCTGGAGATGAAACCAATTGTGATGAAATCAATTATATAGATACTATTTTCTGGTATCATATTTTCAGTGATTTGGTGAAATAAAGATTCACCTTGAAAATTGAAAGATTTGGCGAAGTATAAATTCTTCCTGCAAAACTGCCTAAGTAGCCTCAGAAAAAATGCCCGCCACCTTCTGTACTTGATTGATTAACTAAATCTGAGGATATAGGAATGTAGAGTGTTTTTTTTTTCATCTAAACATATTATTATTTTCCAAATAAATAAATGAGGGTGAAGATATTGGTCTGCCAAAAGTGCCCTCTGGCTTGATTTGCACTACTCCAGTAAAATGCCCGCCAAGGAGAGAGAATGAGGTTTCAGAGGATGAAATTGAAATGGATGGAATCTACATGATGTCCCCCATGCTGTGGATGCTTCATATTTCCATATTTGTGAAAATACAAATCATCTTATTTGACCTAGGGTTTTGAAAAAATGTCTAAGTGTATAATACAGAAGTTTAAAAGGCCATTTATAAATGCCCTCCATATGATCTCATTCTGTAAATAAATTTATCAAATGGTATGAATTTTTTCCTTGATGATTTCTCCATCCATCCATGATCTTGGTTTCCTCCTTGATGGTCACACGTGTGAGAAATGGACCTGCCAAGTTGAATAAAAATCATGTCTACACAGTGTATGGATATGCCCGCAAGGGGATTGGGATATTCCCTCAAGGAGCTTGAATAATTCCTGCAAGGCACTTGGGATATGCCTGCAAGGGGCTTGGGTATTCCCACACAAGTGTTTAAATATGCCCACAATGTTGATGTATATGTAACTTCGGAATGTATTTCATCTATGTATTTCATATATATTTATTGTACCCTTATAAGAGATGTGTTATTCCTCTATAAGGAAGTGTTGTCATGTGGATTGACAAGTGTCGCAAGTGTGTGTACTTGCCGATGGGTTATTAGACCACCATGTGTGGGGTCGGACCTAAAATATATATTATATTGTGGATGTATCTAGATAGACAAGTCGGCCCCATAAGGTCACTGGGAAAACAGGTTAAGTATAAATAGAGATCGAGAGATCTCTATCTGGATCATTCAGAAAGACACACTTCTCTCACTCAGAAAGTGGCACACTAGTGAGGAGGAGGATCATCTGCTCTAGGAGACTATCTCAAGTGTATTTTGGTTATACTTTGGTTGAGCCATTTCTCTCTCTATCTCTGAGGAAGTTGTGGGGTTTTTCACCTTAGGGTTTTCCCCACGGAAACTCTGTGTCTCTTGTCTCTCATGCAAGTGATTCTTGTGATGCTTGTGATGCTTATTGTGATTGTTATGCATTGATATATTGTATATGTTATTCTCTTAGTAAAGATCTAAGAGTATTGTGAATTAATGCTCAAATTTTAACATGGTATCAGAGCTAACATGAGAAGAAGACATTTTGCAGCGACGAAAACTTGAGTTTCTTGTTTATTGGGTTTCTCTCCACATTTTTTGGAAAAACAGTATAGTAGATTGACTCTACTCATCAAGGAGAATCTATCTATCCAATAAGAATTCAATTATGAGATTTTCAGATTTGGCCCTAAAAATTAGGGTTTCCACAAAAATAGGAATTTCTAAAATTTGAAGCCATAGCTGGAAGCTCCTTGCAAAAATTGAAGTTTAGAGCTTTGGATCGAGATTTTTGGCTGGGTAGATCTCCAGGAAACTCAAACCCTAATTCAGGGCTCTCCCTAGTGAACCCGGGAGGACAAAAAGGCAAATCTGAAGGGTAAAGCTTTGCTGATCTCAAATTCTGAATACACTAGGCTGATCAGCTCATCAAGGCACATCTTTCTATCCTTTCAAAAAGTTGAAATTCACATTTTGAATTTTTAGGGTTTTTTCGACAAACCCTAATCCGGGACGAGATCGAGTTTTCAGCATTTCAAGTGGTAAGACCTAAATCTTTTCTATTTCAATTGAAGTACTCTTTAAGATGTCTCACCACACCAAGCTTGAGGATAATCTTGAAGGGGCTGATAACTTCTGAGCTTGGAAGTATAGGATTGGGTTAATCCTGGAAGAGAATGAGTTGGAATCATATATAAAAGAAGACATCCCTATCCCAGAGGATGAAGAGGCTAAGGTATTGCATAAGAAGAACTTGGTAAAGGAAAAGAGAATGATTGATGATTCTATCAAAGACCATCTCATACCCCATGTGTCTTCTCTAAAGACACCCAAGGCTATGTTTGACTCTTTGACCAAGCTATTTGAAGGAAAGAACATAAATCAGAAGATGACCCTGCGGAATCAATTGAAAGGGGTCAAGATGTCGAATGGAGAAACCATTCAATCCTATTTATCCAAGGTATCTCAGATCAAGGAACAACTTGAAGCTGTAGATGAAATGGTGGAGAATGGTGAAATTATTATGACTACTTTGAATCGCCTACCTAGGTCATGGGACTCTTTTATCCAGGGGATCTATGCCAGAAAGAAGTTAATCTCCTTCAGCAGATTATGGGAGGAATGTTCTCAAGAAGAAGCAAGGCTTGTAGCAAGAGAAGAGAAGATGGGAAATGAAGATCAAGCTCTCACAACTCACACTAAGAAGGGCAAGTTCAAGAGGGAGCCATCCCATCACAAGAAGAAATCTTCTCATCATTTTCACAAAGACAAGAAAGATCTAAGGTGTTTCACTTGTAATGAGAAGGGTCACTTTGCTTCAGAATGTCCCAAGAACAAAAGGGACAAACACAACAACAACAACTCCAGCAAGAAGAAGAAGGGTAACAAAAGAAGGTACCATGCTCATGCTGCCGAAGATGATGAACCTCCAAAGAAGAAGGCTAGGGCAGAAAGTGATGATAGTAATGATGACTCATCAAGTGAATAAGAGTATGTTCTAATCTCTGCTCTCACAGGTACTATCTTCCATGGTTGTAATGATTGGTTAATTGACAGTGGGGCTTCCAAACACATGACTGGGTTTAAAGAATCCTTTGTAAATCTGTTTGAACATGAATCACCCCATAAAGTGAAACTTGGGGATGATTATCAATATCCCATCAAAGGAAGTGGTGAAGCCTCCTACAACCTAGATTCTGGAAAATATTTGAAGATGAAAGAAGTCCTTTATGTACCTCGGTTCAAGAAGAACTTACTCTCCATGTATGGATTGGATACAAAAGGTATGAGGGTTGCATTTGTGGATGGCCAAGTCCTAATGTGGCCAAAGGGAAAGACCATAGACGATGCAGTTGTGATTGGAGAGCAAGAGGGAGGTTTGTATAAATTAAAAGGACAACTTGAACATGCCATGGTGCATGAATCCATGGAGCCAAGTGATCTTTGGCATAGAAGACTTGCTCATATGCACTATAGGGCACTTCTAATTGCAAGAAAGGCTGCAGAGGGTCTTCCTGAAATCAAGACCAAACATGAAGGTGTTTGCAAAGGATGTGCAAAAGGTAAGAATATTAAGAAGGCTTTCCCAAACAGTGAAAGCTAGGCAAAAGATATCCTGGAAATCATCCACTCAGATGTATGTGGTCCTATGTCATCCAGTTCTCTAAGTGGGTATGTTTACTATGTCTCATTTATTGATGACTTCTGTAGGAAGACTTGGGTATACTTCTTGAAAAACAAAGATGAGGTGTTTGATAAGTTCAAGGAATTCAAAACCTTGATGGAGAATCAAATTGACAAAAAGATCAAAACATTCATATCCGACAATGGTGGAGAATTCACCTCAGGTGACTTCAAGAAGCTTTGCAGTGATTCAGGGATTAAGAGGGAGTTGTATGCTCCTTATAATCCTCAACAGAATGGAGTTGCAGAAAGGAAGAACAAAACAATCATGAAAGCAGCAAGGGCAATGCTGCATGACCAGGATCTACCTATGCATCTATGGGCAGAAGCAGCTAGAACAGCTGTATATGTGCAAAACAGAACACCCCACAAGATATTGGACAACAAGACACTAGAAGAGGTCTTTTTTGGTAAGAAACCTGAAGTCAGCCATCTTAGAATATTTGGTTTTCCAGTATACACTCATGTCCCAAAGGAAAAGAGGACCAAACTAGATCCTTCAGGAAAGAAGGGTATCTTTGTGGGTTATAGTGAAAGCTCGAAGGCTTACAGAATATACTTTCTAGGGTTCAAGAAGATTGATGTCAGTAGGGATGTAACATTTGATGAAAACTCAGCATTCATCAAATCAAGGAAGGCACCTATCGAAGTTTATGAAGAACCTAAGGAAACTAGATTTCAAGACACTACCATGACTGAAGCAATTCCAAAAGTTGTTCGTGAATTTGAAGATCCGCAAGAACCTGTAGATCCACCTCGTGAGGATAACTCTCACAAGAGGAAACCTGCATGGGCTAGAGAGCTCATTCAAGATGCAGAAAGATTTGGCATTCCTGAAGAAGAACACAGAGCAAAGAAGAGAACCAGATCACATACCAGCTATGTTGCTTTACTCTGTGACATTATGAACAAAGAACCTTCCAGTTATGAAGAAGCAGCAGAAAATAAAGAATGGCAGGATGCCATGGTTGAGAAATACCAATCAATAATGAAGAATGATGTTTGGGATGTTGTCCCAAGACCTAAAGAGAATTCTGTTGTGGCTTCCAAATTGATCTACAAAATCAAGCATGCTGCAGATGGCAGTGTAGAGAAATACAAAGCAAGATTTGTAGCTCGTGGCTTCTCTCAGAAAGAGGGAATAGATTATGAAGAAACGTTTGCACCTGTAGCCAGGTATACTTCCATCAGAACAGTACTTTCCCTGGCTGTAGCAATGAAATGGAAAATACGCCAGATGGATATCAAGACTGCTTTCTTGAATGGTTTAGTTGAAGAGGAAGTATACGTGGAGCAGCCACTCGGTTTTGAAATACACGACATGGAGTCATATGTGTGCAGATTAAAGAAAGCCTTGTATGGCTTGAAGCAAGTTCCTAGAACTTGGTATGGTAGGATGGACAGTTTCCTATCTATCTTGGGCTTTACCAAGAGTAAAGCGGATTCCAATCTCTACTACAAGGTTGAGGAAGGGAATCCTGTGATTCTACTCCTGTATGTGGATGACTTATTTGTAACAGGAGATGACAGATTGATTGCAGATACTAAGAGGAAGATTGCTGCTGAGTTCGATATGAAATATTTGGGAATGATGCATTATTTCCTAGGTATGGATGATCCAGATGGATATTGGTGGCCACCCACCTTTCCAACAGGCTCAAAACAGTTTTATGGCAATTTTGGTATTGTACTATTTTTAGCATTTTTTGGGGTGCTGAACGTCCGGGGCCGTTTTGAGGCCCTAAATGACCTTTTTTTGGCAATTTGGGGGGCCAAATGGTTGCCCTTAGCATATATTAGGATCTAGTCGAAAGTTGTAAATCTCGGATAGACCTTTCCAACGGGCTACCGAGCGCCCCAAATGGAGATCGTATGCAAAAGTTACGACCCCGAGAAGTTGATGTACTAACTTACCCAAACGGGGCCCACATGACTTTTGGCGCTTCATCTCCTAGGGTTTTTGACATTCCTGTTTATTGTAAAAGGCCTTGAGAGCCTCATTGTAACCATCTTCTTGCGAAATGAGCGTAGCCATCACATCTCTTCTCAGAGATAAGCCGCCACCATTCCAGCAAGCTTGTTTTCTGCTGCATTTTACAGTTCTAGCTTATTTCCTTATTGAATAGAAAACCAGTTTTACTGTATCTCTGTTATTTTGTGTTAAGCATCTGATAATAATTTGTATTCATTTCGTTCTGCTCATAAAATCCAGATCAGTGGTATCAGAGCAGTCTGCTCCTTGTCGTCTTAATGCATGTCCCCAATGAGGTCAGGGTACAAAGAATTGGGTCTCGAGCTTGTTTCTCTTGAGGACAAAAGCTCTCGCACGCCCAAGCAACCTCTCATGGCAGGAGAAAAGAAATATGACGGGACAGGAGATCCTATCAAAATGTTGCTTGAGGAAGCCCTCATGCAGCAGAGGAATGAGATGATTGATAATTTCGCGCAAATCCTTCGGCGACTACCAACAAGCGACGCATCTTCCTCGAGCAGAGGCGCCGCCCCCTTCAAGGTACAAATCAACTTCGATATCCCTATATTTGAAGGACAGATAGACCCAGATGCTGTAGATAAGTGGTTGAATCTACTAGAAGGGTATTTTTTTGTCCATAACTTTTCGAATAAAGAAAAGATTACTTTTGCGCTCCTCAAAGCCGTTCCCCATGTCAAAAATTCGTGGGAAACATTCTGCGAGCAAAAGGACACATAAGAAGCCTCATTATTTTCAGTCACGGTCACCTGGGAATCCTTCAGGGATGCTATTAAGGAACAATACTACCCTGTTGGAAGTTATGACGACTTGTATACCAAATGGACCACACTGCGACAAGAAAGAGACCAAGCAGTGTCAGAGTTCACAAATATCTTCCATACTTTCGCACCAAGTTGGGTATCAAAGATTCAGAGCGACATCTAGTGCTCAAGTATCGCGGTGTTTTGCATAGATACATCCAGACCGAAATGGAATTTCTAGACATCTCTTCCTTGGGCGCGGCCTACCGATATGCCGTCAAAATCGAGTAGAAGCTCAAACAAAAGATGCGGCAATTTGGGCCTAGGAACCCTTCACAGCAAAAGACAGGAAAGGGCGGCCCCAACCCACAGAATAAAGGACAGAGCAAAGATGGACAGTATCAGGACAACCAGTCCAAGCCGCAAGCAAAGAAGGACACTGGAAAAACAAAGAAAGATACCGGGAAGTGGTGCGACTTCCATAAGAGCCCTTGGCATAACACTGCTAATTGCTGCTCAAAGCAGTCGCTGGTGGCCAAAGTGAAAACATCTGAATCAGATGCGGGTTCTGACTCTGAGTCCGAACCAGAAAGGGGAAGACGGATCATTGACGCGGAACCCAGTGCCACAATTGCTACCACCAAGCTCCAGCTTGATGAACCAGACGAGCCAGAAGAAGGAGAACGTCTCTTCCATTCACAGATGTGGGTAAAAGGCACCCCGCTGCACTTCATCGTTGATAGCGGTAGCCAGAAGAATCTCATCTTAGCAGAGGTCATCAAGCACCTGGCCCTGCCGACAACGCCGCACCCACAACCCTACACCATTGGATGGCTCCGCAAGGGAAGCAATCTCCGCATCAGCCAACAGTTCCGACTGCCATATGGCATCAAGCCCTTCAAGGACGAGGTATTGTGTGATGTTTCTCCTCTCGAAGTTTCAGATGTTCTTTTGGGCCAACCTTATTTATGGAAACGTCATGCTGTATATGAGTCTAGGCCTCGTAGTGTTATTATTTCTTTGAACAGGAAATTGTACAGGATACCCGAGGCAGTCCCTCCTAGTGCTATTTCCTTGATCTCTGCCAAGCAATGCAGGAAGGTCATCTCTCAGACCGAGAAATTTGTCTTCTTCGTGATTCGCTCTCAGAGTGAAAGAAATATTGCAACCACATCCCAGGCCTCCATGACCGATCTATCCACACAATAGAAGCAAGTGGATAAGGTGGTGGAAGGATACTTAGATATCTTCTCCTCTCCGACCGGGGTACCTCTGCACTGCCAGGTCAAGCATCCCATCGATTTGACCCCAGGCACACCGCTACCCAATGGGCCAGTCTATCGCCGCTCTTTGTTGGAAAACGAGGAGATCAAGAGGCAGATCCAAGAATTGCTCCACAAAGGGCACATCCGTCCCAGTTCATCACCTTGTGGGAGCCCAATCATGCTGGTGTAGAAGAAAGATGGGACCTGGCGACTCTGCATTGATTACCAGGCCCTGAATAAAATCACAGTCTGCAACCGGTACCCGATTCCCCGAATCGACGACCTCCTTGATCAGCTCACGGGGGCCAAATACTTCAGTAAGATTGATCTGAAGTCTGGCTACCACCAGGTCCCAATAGAACAGACAGATGTATGGAAGACTGCCTTCAAGTCAAAAGAAGGTCTTTTTGAATGGCTGGTCATGCCTTTTGGTTTGACAAATGCTCCAACAACTTTTATGAGGATGATGGACGATATCCTAAGACCTTTCACCAACAATTTTGTAGTGGTGTATCTGGATGACATCCTCATCTACAACAAGACTTGGGAGGAACACTTGCAGCATATTCAGCAGGTTCTGCACACCCTGTGGAAGCACAAACTATATGCAAACTTGGAAAAATGCTCCTTCGGCATGGACAGGGTCCATTACTTAGGCTACATCGTTGATCGACATGGTGTGCATGTGGATCCAGCCAAGATCCAGGTCATCCGTGACTGGCCAGCCCCAACCACACTCACTGAACTTCGGAGCTTCTTGGGCCTCGCCAATTTCTATCGCTGATTCGTGCTGGGATTCTCTCATATCGCATGGGTCGTCAGCCAAGTGACCAGGGGTGGTGGTAAGGCAAAATTTGTGTGGGGCCTGTCCCAACAACAAGCCTTCGATGACTTGAAGAAGCGTTTGTGCTCATCGCCGGTACTCTCATTACCGAACCTGCAACATCCCTTTGAGATCGAGACAGATGCTTCAGATTATGCTATGGGCGCCTTTCTCACTCAACATGGCCACCCCGTGGCATATCATAGTGAGACACTCTCAGATGCTATCCGCAAGTACCCTACCTACGACAAAGAAATGTACTCCATTGTACAAGCCTACTGCCAGTGGAGACATTACATTCTTGGGAAGGAGACAGTCATCCACACTGATCACAAGCCACTACAGTTCATGCAGACCCAAGGAAAGTTGCAGAATGACCGTCATCAGAAGTGGTCAACATATTTACAGTAGTTCCACCTCAACATCAAATATAAAACAGGGAGTACCAACCGAGTTGCTGACTGCCTCAGTCGACCTCCAGTCGCGGCACTTACCATGGTGCTAGACTCTTGTGGCTCCGGATGGCCCCACCTATACGAGACAAACCCTGACTTCTTCGCCACCTATCAAATGTTGGGCACCAACTCAGTGGTTGCTAATTTCCATCTTCAGGACGGGTTATTGTGTCGTCTAGGATATCTCTGCGTTCCATCAAGCGAGCGCGCGAAGCTGATTTGGGAAGCTCACTACAGTCGGGTGGCAGGACACTTTGGCATTGAAAAGACAGTGGCAGTGTTGCAGAAACATTTCTACTGGCCGAAACTTCGACCGGATGTCTGCAAGTATATCAGGTCCTGTACCGCTTGCGCTATTGCCAAACCGACCACTAAGAAACAGGGCCTATACACCCCTCTGCCTACTCCTGACAGGCCGTGGGAATCCATATCAATGGACTACATGTTGGGCCTCCCGTCCACCAAGAGGGGAAATGACTGTGTTTTCGTGGTTGTTGATCGCTTTTCCAAGATGGCGATTCTAGCCGCTTGCAAGAAGAAGATCACAGCAGAAGCCACTGCCAAGCTCTTCTTTGAACGAGTATGGGTACATTTTGGGATCCCACAGACCATTATCTCAGACCGTGACAGTCGGTTCCTCAGCTCATTCTGGTCAAGCCTATGGTCACTGCTGGATACCAAGCTCATCAAATCCACTGCCTTCCACCCCCAGACCGATGGACAAACGGAGGTCGTCAATCGGATGGTCGTACATATCCTGCGCATGTACAATTCAACACACCCCCGCACATGGGATGAGAGTCTCCCCTATTTCCAACATAGCTACAACCGAGCCCTGCATATATCAACTGGCCACAACCCCTTTCAGGTGGGGTTGGGATTCCAACCATTGGGCCCCATGGATGTTGCACTTCCCCTTGCGACCACCTCAGCTGACTCGTCCCCAAAAGCTGACAAAGCCGCACATTTCATTGAACGGATCCAACATATCTGCCAACAGGTTCAGGATATTCTACAGAAGTCTAATGCCAAGTACAAGTAGCGCCATGATCAACATCGGGTGCCACATAAGTTTCAGGTGGGCGACGAAGTTTGGTTGCATTTGCAGAAAGAATGCCTTACAAGGCCCCATCGAAAGCTTAGCCCACTCCGTTATGGGCTGTACACCATCACCAAGGCGGTGGGTGATAATGCTTTTGAGCTCAACATTCCCCCCTTCCTTGGTCTGCATCCAGTCTTCAACGTGGCTCTCCTTCCGCCATATTTCCCACCACTATTAGACACCTCAGAGATAGCAGAGAAGTTGACACCAACAGAGCTCAACCTTGACTACCTACAACAAGCATCCAGTGATCATATTGTAGACACACAGATCAAGGGCACTCGACATCAAAGGATCCAGCTTTATCGAGTTGTCAAAGCAGGGCAGCTCCTGCACCAAGGCAAGTGGCTCACCCGAGGCCAAATTCAACAGAAATTTCCTCATCTGATGGGGGAACTCAACGCAATGGAGACCATTGCTTCCTAAGGAAGGAGGATTGATCTAGGTGGATTTTGGTGGCCACCCACCTTTCCAATTGGCTCAAAATAGTTTTATGGCAATTTTTGTATTGTACTATTTTTAGCATTTTTTCGGGTCCTGAACTTCAGGGGCCGTTTTGAGGCCCTAAACGACCTTTTTTGGCAATTTGGGGAGACAAATGGTGTTTCCCAACATACATTTGTCCCCAGCCAAAAGTTGTAAATCTTGGATAGACCTTTCCAACGGGCTACCGAGCGCCCCAAACGGAGATCGTATGCAAAAGTTACGACCCTGGGAAGTTGATGTACTAACTTACCCAAACGGGGCCCACATGACTTTTGGCGCTTCATGTCCTAGGGTTAGGTTTTTGGATGTCTAGGGTTTTTGACATTCCTGTTTATTGTAAAAGGCCTTGAGAGCCTCATTGTAACCATCTTCTTGCGAAATGAGCATAACCGTCACATCTCTTCTCAGAGATAAGCCGCCACCATTCCAACAAGCTTGTTTTCCGCTGCATTTTACAGTTCTAGCTTATTTACTTATTGAATAGAAAACTAATTTTACTGTATCTCTGTTATTTTGTGTTAAGCATCTGATAATAATCTGTATTCATTTTGTTCTGCTCATAAAATCCGGATCAATGGAGGTGTGGCAGAATTCAGGTGGGATCTTCCTTGGTCAAGGGAAGTACACAGTAGATATTCTGAAGAGATTTGGGATGATGGATTGCAAGGCTATGGCCACACCCATGGCATCGAATCTAAAGCTTCTATGTGATGCTTCATTTGAGCCGGTTGATGTCTATATGTATCGTCAGATGATTGGGTCCTTGATGTACCTAATGAACACGAGACCAGATATTTTCTTTGCAGTGAACACATTGAGCCAGTTCTTGATGGATCCGAGGAGTGTTCATCTGGTTGCTGTAAAGCATGTTCTGAGGTACCTGAAGGGTACAGTGGATTATGGGCTCAAGTATGCAGCGAATCAAAAGTTTAACCTGTAGGGTTATGTTGATTCAGATTGGGCTGGCAGTGATGAAGATAGGAAGAGCACATTTGGGTGCTGCTTCAGTATGGGATCAGGTGTGATCTCTTGGTTTAGCAGGAAGCAGTCCTACGTAGCACTGAGTACAGCTGAGGCAGAGTATGTTGCAGCCTGTTCAGCTAGTTGTGAGGCAGTATGGATATGGAAGCTACTGTCTGAGTTATTTGATCTCCCATTGGATGCTACTGGTATATTCTGCGATAACCAAAGTTGTGTGAAGCTGTCTGAGAACCCAGCGTTTCATAACAGGTCGAAACACATAGAGATCAAATATCACTATATCAGGGATATGGTGCAAAGAGGAGCCGTGAAGCTCTTGTATGTTGCGATGGACGAGCAGATTACAGATGTGTTGACGAAGACACTAGCCAGGGTGAAGTTTGAGTGCTTCAGGGAGAGGCTTAGTGTTCTTCAGATCGACGACACTTCGAGGAAGAAGTGATGGACACATTTGCTGAATCCATCCCAAGCATGTTAGAAGGAGGATCCTTCACATGGCTGTGGATGTAAGCACTGGATGATGAGTATCAGGACGATGCTCTAGTTACTGCTCTGTATATGGATCATGTTGGATGCTGGATATGATTAGTTGGATCATTTATCTTTGTATGTATGTACGCATCGTGTTGATGCTGGATATGATCAGTTGGATCATTTATATTTGTATGTATGTACACATCATGCTGATGTTGGATATGATCAGTTGGATCATTTATATGTATGTACACATCATGTTGGATGCTGGATATGATTGGTTGGATCTTTTGTATGTATTTGTATATGCATCATGTTGGAGGCTTGGACCATGTATCTGTATCAGGTGGATACATTGTATAATCAGGTAGATCATGTATGTTGATCTGTATCATGTATTTGTATTTGTATCAGGTGGATACACTGTATGATTAGGTGGATCATGTATGATGATATGTATCAGGTAGATACTTGGTGTGCATTAGGTGGATGCATTGTATGATCAGGTTGATCATGATGATGAGCTTCAGGATGTTGCTCCAGATGATATGTACCAGGATGGTACAAGTGATGATGATCGATCATGGGCATCAGGATGATGCCTCGTACGATGATGATCCGTTGGATAATGAGTTTCAGGTTGATACTTGGAGGTCAGAGATGGTATGTGGCAGGTTGTGCAAATAGCATGTAATCAGTCTTGGGAGATCTTTCCGATTGTGCTGCGGCACATAAATGTTCATGGGGTACTCTTTCTGGTATTGCTATGTAGTATGTAATCAGTCCTTAGATATCCGATAGGTTGAGCTATGTGCTCGTAATCAGTCCTAGGATGAGGTATTACTACGGAGACATGTAATCAGTCTTGGAGATCCGAGAGGTTGAGCTGTGTGCTCGTAATTAGTCCTGGGATGCTCTTTAGAGATCTTGCCGGTCGTGCCGCGGCACATAAATTTTCCTGGGATGCTCTTTAAAGGTTTTGTCTATCCACATGTAATCAGTCCTGGAGATCCGAGAGGTTGAGCTGTATGCTTGTAATAAGTCCTGGGATGCTCTTTAGAGATCTTGTCGGTCGTGCTGCAGCACATAAATGTTCCTAGGATGCTCTTTAAAGGTATTGTGGAGGAGATGCATGTAATCAGTCCTGGGAGATCTTGCCTGTCGTGCTTAGGCACATAAATGTTCCTGGGATACTCTTTCCGGTATTGCATCCGCACATAAAATTAGTCCTGAAAGGCCACCTCTATCAGACTGTTCGCACAGATGATGAAGACCTACAGGTGGTGGGCCTACATCCAGTATGAAAAAGGACTGGCTCTGTAGAACTTCCTATGACGAGTAGATTCAGAGATTGGTTAAGATGGCAGCAGCAGTGACGATGATGATGATGATGCATCGATGACGATGATCCTGAGAAGAAGACTTGTCTAGCAGAACTGTGTCGAGAAATACCTTCCTAGTTAAGAGGGAGTGTTGATGTATATGTAACTTCGGAATGTATTTCATCTATGTATTTCATATATATTTATTGTACCCTTATAAGAGATGTGTTATTCCTCTATAAGGAAGTGTCGTCATGTGGATTGACAAGTGTCGCAAGTGTGTGTACTTGCCGATGGGTTATTAGACCACCATGTGTGGGGTCGGCCCTAAAATATATATATTATATTGTGGATGCATCTAGATAGACAAGTCGGCCCCATAAGGTCACTGGGCAAACAGGTTAAGTATAAATAGAGATCGGGAGATCTCTATTTGGATCATTCAGAAAGACACACTTCTCTCACTCAGAAAGTGGTGCACTAGTGAGGAGAAGGATCATCTGCTCTAGGAGACTATCTCAAGTGTATTTTTGTTATACTTTGGTTGAGCCATTGCTCTCTATCTCTGAGGAAGTTGTGGGGGTTTTCACCTGAGGGTTTTCCCCATGAAAAATCTGTGTCTCTTGTCTCTCGTGCTTTTGATTCTTGTGATGCTTGTCATGCTTATTGTGATTGTTATGCATTGATATACTGTATATGTTATTCTCTCAGTAAAGATCCAAGAGTTGTTAGGATATTCCTATACTCCATCCTAGTCCTTCTAACATTCCTGTCATTTACATTTTCAGTCCTGCATGCAAAATTAGGGTTTGCATGCATTTTACATGCATCCTAGTCATCAGCACCAGCACCTAGCCCTCAGCAAACTAGCCCCAGGAGCTTCTCTCGGATCAGTCTTAGCTCTCCTAGTGCTTAGTGCACCCTCTTTTCAGTTATTGCATGAGAAGGGCACCTTTATTCATCTGCCAGTCCAGTTTAGTTCAATTATCTTCAGTTCTTCCTTGATTTAAGGATTAACTGACTCCTAACTGACCTTATCACTCTTTTGGACCTCCAGTGTGACTAGCTAGACTGTTTTGACTCCAGTTAGCTCCATGAGCGCCCTCCACTGAGTCTCCTTCACTATATCAGTGCTTCCATGTGCTAGTTACACCAACCACACTCAGTTAGACTCAGTTTGACTCCCAGTTGATCACTACTTGTGCATTGATGACTTCACTGATGATGAGATAGACTCCTAGTTTGGCACTGATGACTCTCCACTGATTATGGATCTGTGGATGAAGGATAATTTGAATTACACCTAGTGAATTTGAATCCTCATACTCAGCATTGTATATTTACCCGGTTACTATTCTGATTAATGTAGTGTGTGTAATTATTCTGCCTCTATTGGATCTATGTTCTATTGCTTCTCTCTTCTTCCTTAATTCCTTGATTCTTTCACTGTGAGGTTACATTATCTCTTTGGATCTTATGTTGGCAATCTAACATGGTATCAGATCCATTTGAGAGTATATTCTACCTCCATTCTTGAGAGTTTTTTTGTAGGTATTTCAAAGTTCTAGCAGTTGCAGCAGCAGATTCAGCAGCTCTCTATTTGCACTTATTCAAGCAGTCAAGATGAGCAATTCGAATGCTCCTTCTTCTCCTATACTTCTCACTCCTTTCAATTACTTCGAATGGAGGGATGAGATGAAGATTTTCTTGATGACAAAAGGGTTTGAAAGATTGGTTTATGAAAGAGATGCCACACCACATATAGCTAGAGATAAAATCAAGCATCTAACCAAATTGGATGAAGCTTTTGGATACATATGCTTTTACATGTCCAGAGATCTATTGTTCCATGCTGAAGGTTTGAAGCCTCCAAAAGAGTTATGGACCAAATTGGAGAGCCTTTTTGGCAAACAAGATGGGATGAGAGGCTACACTCTTGAAAACGAATTGGCCTCTCTACAACCTAGCAATTTTGAGAGCATTCAAACATTCATCTCAAAATTTCAGAATTTGGTTACTCAATGCAAGCATTGTGGCATCACCAAAAGTGATGAGCAATTAGTACTCTCCATTTTGAGAAAACTTGGATCTCAATTTTCTATTTTTGTCTCTACTTTCCATTTTGGGCGAATGTCAATCCCTGGATGGAATTTTCCTACCTTGGAAAAATTTACTACCGCTCTCATTCAAGAAGAAGACAAATTGATTCAAATGGGTTCCATCACAATCTCCAGAGATCTAGCTCTTTTAGCTGGTGAATCAAGTGGAGCGAATGCAAGGGGGGGACAAAAAGGCAAAGGAAAGAAACCTTCAAGATCCAAGAATGACAAACAAAAGAGACCTAATTGTACCTACTGCAAGAGAGGAAACCATCCTGAGCATTCTTGCATGCATAAGAAGATTGATCTTCTAACCAAGCTTCTTGAACAAAACCAAATTGTTGTTCCAAAAGAAGCAAAGATGTCTGATTCTGGAAGTGGATCTGATGATTGTCATGCATTGATGGCTGGTTTTTCAAACACAAAAGCTCTCCTCATAGATTCTGGAGCTTCCAACCACATGATGGCACAAAAATAATCTTTCTCTTCTCTAGATATCCATGATGGGCCTACCATTCACATGGGAGACAACACTCAGGTTTCTGCAAAAGGAGTGGGTAGAGTGCATATGGAACATGTTAAGTTCAAAAATGTCTTGTTTGTTCCTTCTCTAACTGCAAATTTATTATCAGTTTATCAGATGACCCATACAGGATCTCCAAAGCAAGTTACTTTTGGTCCAAACACTATCGAGATCACAGAAATATCCACTGGAAAGGTTATAGCGAATGGGATTGCTAATCATGCCTCAAAGGCATATGAATTTTCTCACTTTATGCCTTTCTGTCCAAGTGTTTCTTCAGATTCCGATCAAGATCAGAGTAAATTCTCTTCCGATGAAGAAGAAGAGCAAGATTTTGATGTAGAAGTCATAGTTCAAAAAGATTGCAATCCAGAATCAACACCTACTCAGTCCAGATACAAGGTCAACATGGGCTCACACAACTCTTGCTACTACTGAGAACACTGTTGAGGATCATCGTGCACTAACAGACTTCTACACCATGCCAACCTTGCATTATGCCATCCACCTCTCCATGAGAGATGCAACATGATGATGGGGTTTACTCTTCCATTCTTTGGGAAAACTCATCATGATACATTTGCTCCAGTGACAGAAAAGGTTCCTGAAATACATTCAACACATTCTCTAGCACTTGCATTCGCACTTTACAGAGGATCAGCTTACCAAGTCTCTTTGCAAAGTTTTCACTGATGAAAGCTTGCTTCTTTTCTGCTTAGAGTGATGGCTCCTTGAGTTATTCAAAAATATAAAACAAAAAAAAAAAAATGAAAAAGAAAATTTGAGGTAGTATCTTTTTTATCATTTCATTGATTGTATGGGTGACCTTTGGTCCTAGTTACCAGGGGCCAGGATGGATTAAGAGGGGGTGTTAGGATATTCCTATACTCCATCCTAGTCCTTGTAACATTCCTGTCATTTACATTTTCAGTCCTGCATGCAAAATTAGGGTTTGCATGCATTTTACATGCATCCTAGTCATCAACACCAGCACTTAGCCCTCAACAAACTAGCCCCAGGAGCTTCTCTCGGATTAGTCTTAGCTCTCCTAGAGATTAGTGCGCCCTCTTTTCAGTTATTGCATGAGAAGGGCGCCTTTCTTCATCTGCCAATCCAGTTTAGTTCAGTTATCTTCAGTTCTTCCTTGATTTAAGGATTAACTGACTCCTAACTGACCTTATCACTCTTTTGGACCTCCAGTGTGACTAGATAGACTGTTTTGACTCCAGTTAGCTCCATGAGCACCCTCCACTGAGTCTCCTTCACTATATCAATGCTTCCATGTGCCAGTTACACCAACCACACTCAGTTAGAATCAGTTTGACTCCTAGTTGATCACTACTTGTGCATTGATGACTTCACTGATGATGAGATAGACTCCTAGTTTGGAATTGATGACTCTCCACTGATTATGGATCTGTGCATGAAGGATAATTCGAATTACACCTAGTGAATTCGAATCCTCATACTCAGCATTGTATATTTACCCGGTTACTATTCTGATTAATGTAGTGTGTGTAATTATTCTGCCTCTATTGGATCTATGTTCTATTGCTTCTCTCTTCTTCCTTAATTCCTTAATTCTTTCACTGTGAGGTTACATTATCTCTTTGGATCTTATGTTGGCAATCTAACAAGAGTATTGTGAATTAATGCTCAAATTTTAACATGCAAAGGCATTAATATATGTCTGGAAGATGCATAATGATATGCCCGCACAAAGATTATATTAATCCCATAAAAATGTATTTTAAGTATGGTGGGAAAGATGATTTGAGCATTCCAGACATATTAATTTAGTAGTGTGAAGGTGAAAATTAGATGTGAGAAGTTAATAAATGCGTAGTAGAGTTTAATCATGCTTGATAAAAAATTAGTCAATAAACCAGGAATTAACTAACCCCGTGTGAAAAGGTGTGATGTTGAAAGGATGCAAAGGTGAATGGACACGATGGATGAAAATACACAATGGTTCGATCTCATAGAATAATATATAACATAAGTTCAAAGTGGAAGAAAGATGGCTCTGAATTCTAGATTGATGGAGCTTCAAGAAAAACAAAGACCAAGGAAATAAAGAAGATCCAGTAATAGAATTGAAGGAACATGAAGATCTGAAGCTGTATAGAGACCAAATAAATAAACGGAATAACAGAGGATGTCAATTGAGTGTTTAATATGAATATTTGATGCAGTACAGAAGTCAGAGAATGTAAGAAAAGAGAAGTATTGTCTCTGTGGTCAGAATTGATGATTTGCAGTAGAGGACAAAGAACAAAAGATATTGTGAGAAGTTATTGAAGTTATGAAAAACAAAGAATAGGGAGGTAGGGTGGTTCTAAGGCAGGCTACATCCTCCTTCCATTGGTTGCTTGGGTTTCAAAGCATCCTTTCATTAGTAGCTAATAAACCAGGGGGTCGTAGCCTCCTTCCAGTGGTAGTTGGTAAATAGGGTGTCGAAGCATCCTTCAGTAGTAGTTGATAAACCAGGGGGTCATAGCCTCCTTCCAGTGGTAGTTGGTAAATAGGGTGTCGAAGCATCCTTTCAGTAGTAGCTGATAAAATAGGGGGTCGTATCCTCCTTCCAGTAGTAGTTGATAAGAAGGGTGTTGTAGCATCCTTGTCTGTTGTAGCAGGAAGAAACCAGGGTGCTGTAGCATCCTTCAGTTGTAGCTGAGAAACTTGGGGATTGAATTCTCCATCAAGTTGTATCTTACAAAAAAATTAGAAATATAATTTTGTAGTTATAGAAAGTGTTTTTGGTTTTCCCAATTGGGATTCCACGATAAAATTTGTGTTCCTTGTATATTGTTGATCCTGTGTGTTAATGAATAAGGTAAAAGTGGTTTTAATTGTTAAAAGTTATCAATACTGATTCAGCCCCCCTCTCAGTATTGTCCAATATTCCAACAATTGGTATCAGAGCAGGATACTTCACTACCATCTAAAACAATGGAAGGAAGATCCTATTATCAAAAGAATGCCTCCAATAGAGCTCTAGTATTTAATAAATAAGAATATGCATTTTGGAGCAAAAGAATGAGTGTATACTTACAATTGTTAGGATATGGTGTGTGGAATTCAGTAATCTCTGATTATGTCCCACCAAAAAGAATAAGGACTACATCTCAGAAAGATTCCAAGAAAAATAACTCAATGGAAATGGAAGCCATACTTCATGGATTACCTCAACCCATCAAAAAGAAGATAGGAAAATGTACCTTAGCTAAGGAAATATGGATCAAATTGGAGAATCTTTATTCAATTGAAGAGATAACAAAAGCAAGCCCTATTGTTCTCAGTGATGATGAAGAACTTTGTAGTCATAAGGAAGATCAAAAGAGTAAAACCATATACAAGAAGAAAGTTAATAAAAGGAAGAAAACCTTCTATTCCATGGAAGATAGTGAAGATGAATAGATAAGTGAAGATGAAGAAATTCTATGCATAGGGACATTAACTCAAGCTTCAAAAGATGATTCAAATATGGAAGGAGAGGTGGACCTAAAGGCCGAACTCATAAGTACTCTTGAGGAACTCAAAAAATGTAGAGGAAAGAACACATATTTGAAAGAACAATTGTCAAAACACCAAGAAGAGCATAAATCAAAAGAAAAGGAAGTCAAGAACCTCCAAGAAGATCTGCACAATTCAAGACAACAAATGATGGCTAACATGAAAGAGGCTGAGATCTTAAAACAAGAAGTTGCTGTCATGTCTCCTCTTACAAATTTTTGTTTTTTGCATGGGCCCATGGTCCTTCAATACCACTTGCAGTTACACCACTAGGTGATACATGTACTTACTAAAACATAACAACAGTATAATAACTTACTTACAACTGTCACACCAAGATCGTCTTGGTTCTGTACCGAAGTGATATAGTCCTTTAGACTATACGCACCCTTACATCTTTAGTGTCAAGACACGGACGTGATAGAACAATGTGTGTGATGTAGAGGTACTTCAGGCCGACATAATGACACAACTACCTATCTGCACTAAGGGTATAACCCTCTATAACAATGCCTCAGCAATGTGCATACATTACTGAGTCTATGGACTAGTTCATAAGCAACACATTAAGGACAATGACGCTCTAGACTTGGGATCCGTTCTAGCTCACTCAGCCTATACCACAAGCTGTGAGTATTTAATGCTGAGCTTAAGTGTACTGTCCAGAGTTATTATCATCATTAGTGCTTGCGTGGACTTAGCCATAAATCTCCTCTTGGAGTACACATGTATTTATTACACATACCTGTAATTAATTACACACGGGACCATATTAATGCTATACATTAATGTTATTACTCCAAGGGAAGAGTCTAAGTTACACAAACAATTAACAATTATAAAATCACAAGGTCATAGCTATTAATACATATATATTAATGCTAATATTAATGCTTGCATAACTTAAGACCAAAGCTTATATAATAACCTACACATTATTATTAACCAAAGCATACATAGTAATATATATCATGTTATGATCAACCAAAACATTACCATGCAATTCGAATTAAACACATAACACTACCCCTATTACCAACGGGGTCATAACTTTAACTTATGCACACAAGGGTTGACAAAGTATATAGTTTATATATATTTTACATATATTAAAGCGCCCCTTTTTCAAAGATTAAACGCCACCCACTATACACATATAGTATGGACATTTAAACATAATGAAGCAATTAAACGCATTAGCCTCACGGCTAAATGCACACCCTTAACATAACAATGTAAATGAATATTAAACACGAGAAACATTATCCTTTCGGGCTCAATGCTTACACTTAGCATAACAATCAATGTTAATTATAATTAAAATGTGGTCGCTGATGGGAGCCAACCCTACCACCTCGACGTGGCTCGCATCCTACGTCAACACTTAACGTTTAATTGGTGACCGGACCACACATAACCGTGTGAGGTTTAACCTACTGCCACGATGGCATCATGCCCAAAACCTACAAATGAATGTAGCTCGGTTCAATCGCTAAATGTGGATAGGGTTGCATGACTCAGTTGGTGGTCAACTGACTCATTCTAACGGATGGCCGACGTGGTTTGTGGATTACGCCACTAAGGCTTACCAATCTGCTCCAATGTTTTAACCCCTCTCTCGTCTGCCCTATTGGCAGGTGACAGTGTGCATGTGGATGGTAGTTTGCACAAACGCTGCGTTAGATGTCTGGATGACGTGGTGGATGTAGTGTCTCATCCCAATTTAATGAGCTCTGTCAGTGGGAGTTATGCCCGGGCGTACAACACACCCAACTCTGCACAACAATTACCACTCCCTTCTCTCTGCGTCATTGATCGTGATCCGGGACTCTGCATGGGAGTTCGAGATGCACTCAGCATCGTCGATCCAGGCGTTGGGTTTTAGTGCCCAGCCGTATCCACTCTTGCATTAACTCCACCCTTCACCAATAGCAATGGTATCCACCTCATACTCCGGTTTCACGCGCTGAAAGACTATCACTCGGGCATTTGGTTCATTGATGCTGCTATGTGATGCAAGCTTCGGCTCCATGCAGGATATGGTGGAAGTATTCAGCCAACCACGACGCTACTCTTCCCATATGCATGCTGCACCAGCGTTTTCCATACACGGTGTGAACATAACCAATGTAAATGATAGCTTTACTGTGCACCACTCGTTCGTTTTGCAATTGTCGTTGCTTACTGCATTTCACAATTATGTTGATGCTTATCCAAGGTTCAGGTTTTTAACCTTTTGCGTTTGCTTTGTGTGGATAGGTGTCGACAGTTTTGGGCTATGCTGCGATTCATTACACAGACAGGTAATATCACATACATACCCTGAGTTTCGTCATTCATTACGCTGCTTGCTTTGATAGTCGTTAAGTTGTTAAGTTGTAAAATGCCATGGTTTAACCCTTTGCCACGTTTCACTGTGTAGGGAAAATGACGACAAGTGGAGGAGTGAAGCACTCCTGCAAGCTCTTAGCAAGTTTGTGGTCGTGGCGACTCACTGGCTTACACAAGTAACTCACCCAATCCCACTCCCTCGGGTTTGGTTCACTCTGTTGGTGGGGGCAGAGTTACTAAAACGCTTGGTTGTTCGGTTAGGGTTACTCCTATCTTCGTTAATACATTTTAAAGAGTTTGGCTCTCAACCGAGAGGATAGAGGCGTGAAACCATTCTCTGAGAGCGTCTCATTGACCTTTACTTTGCTATTCTGCTGTTGCAAGTTTAATGTATGCTCCGCGAAATGATGTGGGTCTCTCCACAGTCATACATAATGCGACAGGCTAACCCACGACGCTCTGTCCCTGGCAGAGGCATCGAGAATGTGTACATGACTTCGCAGTTAATGAAGTGGCCATGCCACAACCCAATTATTTCCAACTCTGTTTGTATTAAAATGTTTAAAGTTTGCAACTCATGATGTAAACCATTTATGAAGCCCAACTTGGCTTTGCAACCCTCGATGATACTTGTTGGGTTTGTGGGTTAAATACTTGCTATGTATTTTGGTTTACATCCATGGATTGTACAAATGCCCTCGGCACTTGATATTTAATATACCATGTAATCGTTTTTGCTTCTCCATGCTCGTGCATATCAAAAGAGATTCAATGCATACTTTATTTATGTTATAAATGCACACCCAGTCATTATATTACCAGCATACTCGCATTTGTTGTTTGAAATGCTCCCGGGAAGGAATCAACCTCGTCGCATTCTTCTTGGCTTCGTTTGCATTCGACAATGGTATATTGTAATGTGGTTTGGATATATGCATTACCAAGTTTAGGGTTGAGGCATTTATCCCTCCCAATGTAAGCAAAAATGAATATGCGATGTGTCGAAATGCAGTCTCAATCTCTAGCAATGTATAATCACACTACTGTGTTTAAATGCTGCAATGTTTGATTATTATTAATGTGTATTCGTTTATGCCCAACATCGTTTCTTTTTCAATGTATTTTAATAAACTATTAGTGATAGTTGAAACACCAGGTTTATAAACAAATGCACAGTGAATGTTTAATGTATAATATCATATGTTAATAAATATGACATACACACTAAGGGTCAAACCCTTAGTCTCTTGAATCAATCGCATTCAGCCTTTCAGCACTTCAAACACATTTAAACAATATCTATACACATATATGTGGCGACTAGTTTAAGTTTGGGTCGCATAAGGACATCGACCAATACATTCACTTTTGTATTACTACTGCATATTATAATACTGTTTGCATAAGCATTTCCATTAAATGCAGAATGATAGTTAGGCACATATTTACTCAGAAATATAGCAATGTATAATTATTTCAATGCTCACAAATAAACTGAAGTGTCATTAAATATGCAGAAGGTCGATTATGACTAGATCCGAATAAAACACAACTTCTGTCAACAACCAGATTAATTCAGATCTATATCAGATTTGCATTCTAGCATTTCAGGATTTATCTTTTTTGCCATCAACTTAGCATAGAAAATGATAGATAAACATATGGGCTAGGCATGTAAAGCTTCAGGTTTACCTGCCCGCCCTATTTACAACATTATGATGCAAACATAATATCTCATTTAAAATACCTGAATATATTTAACCTACAACAACCTGCAATATGAAGGCATGTCTCAGCAAACCCTAGGTTAGCACATGAATCATATTATTAATATTTCAGATGCTTCATACATTTATGACTGTATAGAGGGTCTTAATACTGTAAATCTACTGCCATTAGAATGTAGATATTTTCACAGTTAGCCCATCACATCAATATTCCAGATTTGCAAAATGATCATAAGATAATTCATAACAAAGGTATAGTTATCTAGCTGAGATTCATGCTCAGAAATAATCAATAACAATAAATATATGGTCAGATCTGATACATTTACACTTCAACAGTAAATAAGATATATTTAGAAACACATATATAAATACTATCCAAAAAAAATACTCTGTAGGTCAGATTATAAACACTTATCTGAATCTGATGACCAGTGGAACCAGGCACAAACCTCCTAGCCTTTGAAAAACAAGTTCTCCTTGCTCTCAGGTCACCCCTGAGCTGAGTTCACAGTCCCCTAGGTAGAGTATTTATTTTAGTTACCCTTAACTTGTCATTTACCCAAGTTATTCAGGATATTTCAAAGGCAATAGGCAAACCAACACCCAACTCAATACTCTTGAGCTCCAGGGGATTTTAATCCATAGCCATGGAGAGAATCACTATCATAGTCTATTCAGGTAACAGTAGTACTGTAACATCCCATATTTTCATAAAAATTTAAAATTTTTGATACTAGCAATAATAGCTTTAATTAGGATAATTTATAACTGCGGAAAATAATAAATGCTGATTGTAACATCATTAACTAACAGCTGTTAGTACTAATCGCAATAAAATTCTGTTATAAACAATTCGACAGTGACAACTTAACATATTCATACCAACTCTAATTACAATAATTAAATGAACTAATGAATCAGAATTATGATGCGACACCTTTTTCTTCTACAATGATAAGCATGATTAATGTAATAAAAGAATGACATGTTTGAAATGTGATATGGTACTTTTCTTTTGAGATGATACTGATAGTTTGCTTCTTTGCTAACCAAGGGAGTCCTATGAGGGACCCTGAAGCTTACTTAGCTGTAACGCTAAAACATTGGACCTGTTCTATGTGCAGACGACAGGTAAGAAGTTTCATGATTGCAATAATTTCCAGTTCGTGTGAGTTCAAATTCAACGTTTGAGAATAATAATAGAATAATTAAAGACTATTGCATTTATAAAAGCATATAGGTACGATTCACATGCTTACACTTTTGCTTTCCATGATTCGTCTTGTATCAAAGTAAAATCAATCCAAGTTAGCTGTATGAATAAGCATCTAATTAGCAGCATCGTCACTGTAGTCGTCTTTGTACTTAGCTGGTTCTGTCGTCGTCCTTGTACTAACTAATTCTATCATCGTCATTGTACTAGCTGTCTTGTTGTCACCATTTAGCTGGTAGTACCAAGATGGTACAGTGCCATTGTATCGCATGAATAAAAGTGGATAGGGGATTGGAGAAAATTATTATTCCCATTACCAAACTATATATTATAGCATGTATGTGCTTGTGAGCTTATACAACAATATTGATTAACTATATAAGTTTTATGGTTCAAAATCAATATATTTATTTGGGCCTTATGTAAGCAAAAGTAGTCTTTCCCAAAGACTAGACATTGGTAGCAATTAGATAATAAACAAATACAACCATAGGTTAACTATGTTGCAAAATAAGACTTGAACTATTTAACTATCATCCTATAACATGATATTTTCAAGTTCTTATGAATATAGTGGGTGACTATATCGATTCTTGGTTTATTAACAACATATAAATAAAACAAAACTCATTGCAAATAAATGCAAACGTTAGACTTATACTAAACTATATGAATAGTTTGCAAATTGTTACCAACCTTGTATTATGTTGAAATGATAACAATATCGTGTAAACATTAAAATGAAAACTATGCATAATGTTACTAATACTATGATGAAATTAAAACTCGTATGTTGACAAAGGAAATTTAAGAGTTTACTGTGACATCGACGTTTGATAACAGGCATTGAATGTGATATTGGACAGGTTGCTGGTTCAATAAATTGGCGTTTGTCGCGAGCTAAGGTAGAGATGACCCAACGATCCCGCATTAAAAACTTGGTACTGCCTCCCTGCCGAGTTGTAATTCCAAAGATACACGTAGACGTGAATGCCTCCATGCTTGTTGCTGTGTAAGGGTATTACGCCTTGGCATTGGTTGTTACTCACTTAAATGTTTTCCATGGTGGCTTTTTCAACCTGTAATGTAGGATGGCATTTAATGTTGTCATCGTTGTACCAAAGATATTGATCGTTGGCATTGTAGAGACCGTTGATGGTGATGAATTTGAGCCGTTGGATTTGTAACCCTACCATCGTTGTTGTTTTGGTTTATGAACTTGGAAAAGCAGTTTTATTGTGCTATTGTTTCGGTTGGGGGTGGCCGACAGGCTGCCAAATTTTTGGTAGAAGCCAAGGGAGAGGTTTCGACCTCGAGACCTTCTAAAGAAGTTAACGTTGTAGGTTTTCTTACTGTGATAATGTTGTAGCTTGTAAGGGATTAGATCTCTGGTTCGAGGGATTGTAGTTCTAAGCTTTATAATTTCTGAGAATAGAGTGAAAAAAAACATAGAGCTTGGATGAGGATAAAGGCTCCCTGGTGTCGTTCGTGGCATCATTCTCGTTATGGTTTTGAAGGTAAGCACTCCTCTAAGAAATGGGTGTTTCTTTAGCTGAAATCTGATTTTTGATTTACCATATAATAGTTATTAACTTTGAGTTTAACGTTTGTCAGTTGCAGGTTTTCCAAAGAACGCTGAGTAGGGTTTTGGCGAAGGTAACATCGTGCCATATTACCGGTAAGCCTCAGGTCTTCCATAAACCCTCATAGTTCTCTTGGACTGTGGTTGGTATGGTTCAAAGAATGAGTAACAGGCTTTGCCAAGACTCGTCGTTTCTCTGTCGATGTTGATAGTTGAAAGACTTTCGATTCACACTTGTTATTTAGTGACGCGACTCTCGTTTCGTTTAACTGGATCTTGGTTTCTATGTTTTTGGAAATTTTTATAGTGCCGACTAGAGCTGTGACTCGTCGATGTTTAAGAAGAAATGGGTTATTTCAAACTGTTGGTTAAAGGTTTTAAACCCTATAATAACATTTTGTTTGCAAAAACGTACTGTAAAAACTCGTTCTGAGAATCTATGACTTCAAGGGTTTTTAGTTTTGAGAGGAACCGTGGGCTCGTTCACTGTGTAATTGATACTTCTCCTTTCAGCAATCGAATATTATGCTAAATATTTTGTGTTGAAGTCTGTAATGGTCGACTTGATACCGTTGGTTAAAGTCGTAATTCTTTGAGCTAAACTAGGGTTTGAGAAATTCGTTGATGAAGATCACTATGTAGAAATCTTCTAAGTTATAGATGTAGCGCTGTAAGTTTCATTTCTATTCTTAGGTTATGTGAAACCTAGGCTCAGATAAGTTCTGTCAAGGAATTTCGATATAGTTTTTCTTTTGTTGAAGATGAAAAGACAAGACTGAAACTTAAGTCAATGGAATGTTTTAAAGTTATGAGTATTTTGAATGATGAAACCAATGATAATGCATTTGTTTTAGCTATGGTTTAAATACTCTGTCGAAGACAGGGACTATAAAATGTATGCTGCTCTAAATGGTAGAGAATTTGATTTTAACGAAAAACAAAAAAGGGTCAAACCCTAAGTTGTATTAGTTTGATTAACTACTGAAAGTAATTAATTATCAACAATAAATGTTTATATTATATCTACTATCTTGTTTGAACTGTAGGTTTATGAAAATGATAAAATAAGAAATGCAAATAGTATGTATATAAGTGTATTGTGGAAACTGGAAATTATAAAATGACTGTGAAAAGCTTTTGCTTATAGCATGTAAATAATGATGATAACACAGTTAGATAATAATTCTTGAAAAAAATTAATAGAGATAATGAAATCAAAGTGTCTGTAAACAATATTAAAATTGGTGATGATTGTTATGTACAATCTTATTTTGATGAACGCTATCATTTAATTGTTACTCTGTTATGATACATGTATACCTGTGATTTCTATATTTTTCTATACAGAATAATGATAAGAATGCAAAAATTATGCATTATTTAAATTTTCAGAAAGCTCTGATACCTTATTATACATACATAGATATTATATAGAACTTTCTACTATTATTTAACTTGGGAACAGAAAACTGAAACATATATAATTACTATCTATATATCGAATTCAAAATGGCAATTTGCCTATCTTCTAATCTATTTTTAATTTGTGTATCTCTACTAGAGTACAATGCTTCAAAACAACATGTGGAAAAATAGAGGTATTGGTTTATCAATTCAACCTCAACATTAAACTTAAACATTCAGACTTAAAACAATTTCTAGGATTAGAATCTTTTTCGAAACAAATAAACAGAAAATACTAGATAAACAGAACATAATTATTTACTGAGAATAAGTTAGGAAATCTTTAAGAACCTGAGAAAATCTGTAGGGCAATAAACAACCCAAGAAGACTGTTCCAACCAACCAAATACCTGAAAACAGTCAAGTACTATCTTAGGACCCCCGAGCCTGTTCACTGAACCACCAGGAGGAAGAAACTCAGGAATGAGGACTTCTTGTTGTTGTAGTAATTCACTTTTGAATCTTCAATAGATAGCAATCCAATAGACTTGTACCAACATTTCTGGTTCCTCTCAGCAATAATGCAGACTTAAAAATACAGTCACCACTAACCTCCCTATTTGAATCTCTCTTGAAATCACCTGATTTCCAAGAGGAAAATATTATGCAGAAAATATTGATTAAGAGCTGCCTGCCCAATTCGAATTTGCCTTTATAGGTTTCCTAGGAATTTTAGATGTTACTGGGTCATTAAATGAGCTGCCTGCTCACTCCCTCCACTTGGGGGATAATTCCCTATTTTTAGGGGTAGTTGTCCCATAACCAAGAGTTAGTGGTGTGATGAAACTGTTGCCATGTGTCCCATACCTTCCAACAACTTCCATTCCTCCTAGTGGGTCAGTGAACACTCATTCAACAGTCCTCTTGGGTGTTTGTCTCCTAATTAATTTATTTAAATAATAATATTCAGTAATTACATTCATCCATGATCAAAACTGATCATAATTACAAAACTTTGTAATTAAATTTAACATAAAGTATTTTGCAATAAAATAATAATGTTCAAAAAATTGGGTAGGTGACAAGTACTCCTGCAAGATTGGGGTAGTTCTCCTACCTACACATAATTAAGTGGCCAAGCTCATACCAAACTGTATGATTCCTCCTGATCTGAGTCAGTTTGATCCTCCCAAATCTGCACTCAATCACTTGGCTTCAGGACCAGCTTGGTTCTCCCAAATTTGTCATCCCTCACCAGCATTCATTGTCTCATGTTCAGGTTTTCCATTTCCCATTGCTCTGGTGTATTCATCTCTTGAGATTGTGAATGATGCATAATGAAATGTGAATAATGATAATGAGAGTTTCAATGAGTTTTCACTTTTTATTCTCTTAGGGGAATTTTTCTCATTATGTGAATTCTTTTAATTCATTAATCTCTCAATTCTTTTCTTTAGGGTTTGCCAATTGTCTCCAATAATAATTTCTTCTTATTATTATTAAATGGCATTTCCCCCTCTAACCTTAGGAGATTGTGAATCCCTCTTTTATTATGCTGGTCCACATGGTCAATAGAAATCTCTTTAGCAGATTTCTAACTTTCTTAAGTATAAATGAAATAATACTTAGCAGAAAGTATCAAATGGGTTAAAAGTCCAAAATAGGGGTATTATATTCCCCCTCCCCTTAAGTTTTCAACGTCCTTGGTGTTAAACAGTTTTGCAAAACAACAAAAATTAACATAAAACAAATTAAGTTTTTGTCATGGTCTTCATCGAACAGGAAGGGGTATGCTGCCTGCATTTCTTGTTCCATTTCCTAGGAAGGCTTATCAGGCTTGTAGTGCTCCCATTACACTTTTACCTGAATGATGGTTCGATTCCGAAGTACCACCTCTTTCCGATCCAGTATGCATATAGGGTCTGTCTGGAAATTTCCTTCTGATTCCACCTGAATCACATGCCAGTTCACAATATGCTTAGGATCATATACATACTTTTTCAGCAATGAAACATGAAACACATCATGTACTTTAAAATGTGTTGGTAAAGCTAACTGATAAGCAACAGGTCCTACTCTAGCAAGTATTTGGAAAGGACCACAAAATCTAGGTGCAAGCTTGGCAAATTTGCCCAAGCTCAAAGAACTCTTTTTGGCCTTCACTCCTAAAAATACATGATCCCCAACTTCGAATTCTTTGTTTTCCCTATGCAGATCAGCATAACTCTTCTACCTATCTTGGGCAGTTTTCAGATTTGTTCTAACTTTCTGCACAATGTTTTCTAGTTTAGTTAACATTTCGGGACCCATCACAATCCGATTTACCGGATCGTCCCAAGTCATAGGGGTCTTACACTTTCTGCCATACAACACTTCGAAAGGACTCATTCCTACAGACGTTTGGTAACCGTTATTGTAGGCAAATTCAACTAAGTGTAGATAGTTTTTCCACTACTTCGGGTTGTCCATGACATACAAGCGAAGCATGTCTTCAAGGACTTGGTTCACTCTTTTAGTCTTCCCATCAATTTGTGGATGGTAGGATGTACTAAAACTCAGTTTAGTCCCAAAACCTGCAAACAGATATTCCCAAAAGTGTGAGGTGAACTTGGTGTCCCTATCGGATATAATCACCTTGGGAATTCCATGAAGTCAAAAGACTTCCTTCATGAAAACCTCTGCAATGTTTACTGCCTTAAAAGTGGATTTGATAGGTATGAAGTGTGCTTCCCTAGTCATCTTATCCACAACAACCATGATTGCATCATGCTATTTAACGTTTTTAGGCAATCCGGTGATAAAATCCATGGAAATGGTTTCCCACTTCCATTTTGGCACTAGTATGGGTTGCATCAACCCAACCGGATGCTGATGTTCTATTTTCACCAGCTGACAGTCCATACATTTAGCAATGTATTCAGCAATTTTTGATTTCAGTCTTGGCCAATAATGTTGTTTTTTAATAGCAGTCAGCATTTTCTGGTAGCCAAGATGACTGAAATACGGTCTTACGTGAAATTCATCCATAATTAATTGCTTTAAGGATGGCTGATCTGGTATGTAAAACCTATTTTTGAAGAGCAGCAGTCCATCCTTGGATATGCTAAAATCTGATACTTGTTGTTCTGAATTTTCTGCAAGACATTTTTGGCTTATATTCAGATATTTTTGATCTTTCTCAGTTGCTGTCCGAATCTGCGCTATTAGATCAGACTGAAAATTGTTAACTAATTCCATCGTTAGTAGATGCATGCATCTACTAAGTGCATCAACAATTTTATTTTCCTTACCTTTGATGTGCTGAATTTCAAAGTCAAACTCACTTATGAAGGCCAACCACCTTGCTTGCCTTCCGTTTAGGTTTGGTTGTTCGAAAAGATACTTTAGCCCTATGTGGTCGGTTTTCAGTACAAATATTTTTCCAAGAAGCTAGTGCCGCCACATTCGCAAGGCATGAATGATAGCAGCCAACTCTAAATCATGCGTTGCATAATTCACTTCATGTGTTTTCAGTTTTCTTGCTTTGTAACCAATCATTTCTCCATCTTGTGTAAGCACGCCTCCCAATCCATCCTTGCATGCATCCGTGCATACAACAAAATATCCATAAGGATCTGCCACTTTTAGGATAGGGGCGGAAGTGAGCAATTGTTTCAACTTCGCGAAACTTACTTCACACTTGGTTGTCCACAGAAATTTTACTTCCTTTCGTTGAAGCGAAGTAATGGGATGGGCTACTTTGGAAAATCCTTCAATAAATTTTGGGTAATACCCGGTCAATCCCATGAAAGAGTGGACATCGCTTACATTTTGGGGTTTAGTCTAGCTCATAATGGCCTTAATCTTCTCAGGATCCACTGCAATACCCTCTGCTGATATAATATGACCCAAATATTGAATTTGGTCCTTATAAAATTCACACTTGGATAACTTGGCATACAATTGATTATCTCTCAATACTTGCAACACTAGTCTTAACTGTTCCTCATGCTCCTGTTCTTTCTTCGAATAGATGAGGATGTCGTCAATAAACACCACAACAAATTTATCCAAGTACTTGCTGAAAACATTGTTCATTAGGCACATAAATGTGGCTGGTGCATTCGTCAGACCGAATGGCATCACCACAAATGCGTAATGTCCATAACGAGTTCAGAAAGCTGTTTTGTGCACATCTTCTTCCTTAATCCGGATTTGATGATAACCTGATCTTAAATCAATCTTAGAAAAGACAGTGGCACCCCCAACCTGATCGAATATATCATGTATCCTTGGAAAAGGATACCGGTTCTTGATGGTTACCTTGTTCAACTGTCTATAGTATATGCACAATCGGAATGTGCCATCCTTCTTCCACATAAAGATTACTGGTGCTCCCCACGGGGACAAACTTGGGCGGATATAACCTTTATCCAACAGTTCTTGCAATTGTGCTTTCATCTCAATTAGTTCAGGTGTACTCATTCGATACGGTGCCTTAGAGTTTGGCACGGTTCCTGGTGACAGGTCAATGGTAAATCCAAGTCTCTTCTAGGAGGTAGCTCTGGAATTTCCTTGGGAAACACATCCTTAAAATCAACCAATACAGGATGCTTTGTGAAATCTGCACTTTTAGTTTGCTGATTTTACGTCATGTGGACAACATACAGTTTGCAACCTTTTCGTGCATTCCTTTTTAGTTGGAGAGCATAAATTTCCCTTAACTTCACTGCTCTCACAATCCCTTCGATCTTTTCCTGCTGTCCCACATCATTATTAAATGCTATAGATTTTTGTAGCAGTCTATAACAACCGTATGTTTTTCTAGCCAATCCATACCGACGAGCACATTGTATGATCCTAAAGGCACAACATTTAAATTTGCACTAGTACATGATTTATTTAACTGCAAGGGACACTCATTTACCACCTCTGAAACCTTCTGTTTCGTCCCCGTTTCCATTTGTACCAGCCAAGGCTACGTGTATTTGTTCTTGTTAAGTTTGCATGACACACACAGTTTGGATCTACGTAACTAGATTACATGCTCCATAATCATTTAAGATAGACACGGGTGTCCCGAAAAGCATACCTTCAACCTCGATTACTGAAGCTTGATGTTCAGCCTGACGGTTGTTCAATGCTGCATAAATTCGTGGACTTCTTGCTACGTCTTGGACCGTAGAAGCCTCTTGTAGATTATGCACAGGTTTGCTTATGTCCTTTTTGTGAGGAAAATCATACCATCGATGATTCTCTCCGCAGCCCCAACACTTGATAGGTGGCTTTGATGGTATGGGTTCCGGTTTTTTGGTGCCTTCACTGTTGAACTTTTTAGTGGGTGGAACAAATTTGGACTGGGGCTTTCTACCCTCAAATTTGTTGCTGGAATGTGTCTGCGAACCTTGGTTTTTGAAATGGTTGGTGTTAGCACTTAGTTTTCATAGTGTAAATAATGAGGTATGGTAGAAAAAATATTTAAAAAATTCTCTAATTTGATGAGAAAAATCCCCAAAAAGGTTTCTAGTTCTGTGATTTTGTGGTTAAATGGAACATAAAATGGTAGGTGATAGTGCTAAGAAGAACAACAAAGAAATTCCAAAAGAAATATGCAAAAAAATGCAAAAAATAAATCAATATGACCAAAAACCTATAGTTCGAAAGAAAATGCTATGAAGGTTAACTATCGTGCAGATTGTATTGTTGATCGGGAGCAAGAAAGAAGATCTACGGTTCCTATTTGTTGTTGCATAGACAAAATGCGCAGAGGAAAGAGGGTGTAAGTGTCTGCGAAAAAAAAAACCACTTGCCATGCGTCGGGTTTAGATAATGTCGCAGGAGGGATAAATGGTATTTCAAACCCATTTAGATGTCGTGTGAAAGTGTTGAAATGATATCATACTGAACACGTGGATGGTTTAGATCAGAGTTGTGGGAATCCAATCGTTAAAAGAGAAGGTCTCAAAAAGGGTGCAAGTGCAGTGGAGCAAGCGACTGCCTAGATTATTTCATGGTTGATTGACGGTTACAGGTGATCGACGCATCGTAGAAAAGCACATGTGTTAAAGGACAAAGGTGATTATGGGAAACAAAACCACTTGACAGCTGTCAACACCATATTCTACCGCAATAAGGGAAAGTAGTAATGGAAACCACTTTAGAAAATCATGACACTACCTAGTGGACATAAGATGTTAAGAATAAACGATGGATATTAGAGCATGGAAGATGATCGGACGGTTGATGGAGACAGAGTATCAATATAGTAAAAAGCGATAACATCCAACGGCTGGGAGCACTGCACGAAAGATCAACAGATGAAAAAGTTAACTGCTGGAAGAGAAGATCGAAGTATAAGTGAAAAAGGTTATATATATAACAGTGGGCATGTAAAGTTGATATTTGTTCTTGGAAGCTGTCGGAGTCAGAAGTTTCTGGATGTGTGGGAGACGAAGAAGGTGACAGGGCATTCTCAGAGGTTGCTAGCGACAGGTAGGGTCTTTCAACCAGCTTCATGAGTGATATAAATGTGTTTATTATAAGAAAATGGAAGAAGATTCAAGTTTAAACATGGTTAGGGTTAAGAGTTCTTTGGAATATAGAGATTTTAATGTAATTGACATAGAAATTCGGCTCCCTGTCCTCGAAATTAAGAGAAGATTAAAGAATCTACATACAGAAGGTGTAGATGTACATAGAATATTTCAATCCTATTTTATCTTGTTCTGCCCCGACCAAAGTATGCCTTTCCCTAAATTTGTATCCTGGTGTGCATCCAATTATTCCGAACCCCAGCAAGTTATCATGAATGCTTAAAAGACTAGAATTGTCTGTTCTATAAAGCCGTCTGTTGTGAGTAGTTCCTTTGGAATCTCCGCGTCCCAAGCTTCTGATTCTGAAAGTTTTTCCGAGGAATCAATAGTCACCCTATATTGTCAACTTTCTCTTGAAAGTCTACATGATTTTTTAACCACATGCCTCAAAACCAATTTGGAAATTGAAAGTACTCCATACCCTCTAGATATTAGTTTTTTTAATGACAATACTCAGTTGGTCCTTTCATTGATAGCTCAATTTTTAGGTCTTGATACTGATATGTTGGTGACTGAGCTACAATTGAGTTTATTATTTAGAATAAGTGCCAGTTCACCCAGATTCGAGTATGAATCAATGCCGAGTCTCCAATTTGAAAAGGTTTTAGCAGAAAATGTTCACTCACAGTTAACATGTTTCTCCAACACAAGATATTTCAGGTTTCAATCGCAGTTGATGAAAATGGTCAAGTTCAGTAGTCAAGAAGAGTTACATTTTTCACAAGAAGTCTATGCAGGTACTTTGGACGATAACATGTTCAATTATATGAATTATATTCTATCAGAGTTGTACATAATTATTTTTGGAGAAGAATTACCAAGTGTTTTACTTGAAATGAAGTCCCCGATGCAGTTAAAAAAAGAGGTAGCAGTAGGAGACTAGTTTTTATTGAAAGATTCTACAGTGATTAGATTGTATGGTTTTGTATATGAACCATATGTGCTACCTGCCTTTTTAACTTTGAGAATTTTCACTTTGGAATTTGTTACACAAAAATTAATTTTAGAAGATGAACATTTCTTGAAGTTTAAAAAGGGCTCTGATTTAAAATATCCATGGAAAGTAGGCCCATTTATTGTAAAAAACAAAGATGCTCTTTTAGATGTGAAAACATTGTTGGAGGTTATGGAATTCAAGAAAGATATAGCAATGGAATATGATCCTCTTCATATTATTTATGAGAGGAGAAATCTAAATAACATTAAATCTTTCAAACACAAAGAAATAGAAGGATTATTAAAAGGAAGAAATTTGTTGCAGTATGAACCAGAAGACAAAACAATTTCAGGGTCACAGGTGGAAGATCTCATTTTGATAGAATTAGCAATAGAGGCTAATATTATACCAAATGCTGTAGGAGTTGGGGAAAAGAGAAGTGTACAATAAATAATGGATGAGCATGATGAAGAAAGATGAGGAAATAAAAGGATTGTAGAACAAAAATAAAGAGTTATTTGATACAAATCAAAGGTTCACTTCCCAGGTGATTGGGCAAGTCCCAATGTAGGGATGCAAACATATGATATGGGATATTATAATTGAGAAAGCTACCAATATTAGACCTTGTTTAAATTTCATAAAAGCAAAGGAGAAAACAATAAAAGAAGCTTTGAAGAATTGTACAACAGTAAGAGAAAATTTAAGCAAAAGGCCAAAAGAGACTGCTCAGAATGCTATGGATTTTTTGAGAGTTTTATCAGAAGATGAATTAAATACATTGGATATTAGAAATAGAATTTCAGTGATCACTTGGGAAAGAAGAACATTAGGGAAATACACTCATGTGGAAAGCGTTGAAGCTCGCCACGCAGGGATGAAAAGACAAGTTACTGATTTCAAAAGAAAGTTTGAAAAAGTCTTCCAAAAAGGATTACCGTCTTTTTGGAATGAAGATGATGAATTAATTTCCCAGAACGAATACAAAAATTTGTTATTTGCGATAAGGATGAATCATGATAAATTTGAGAAACTAACTCATGTTCTTACAGGTAAAATCTTATTAGAGAAGCTTGCAGAAGATTTCGAGATAATGGATTTGTTGAAGAACCTAAGCAAGGAAATCCCTCCTATGTCAAATGAATAAAGTGTAGAGCTGAAAGTCTTGGAAAAATAGAAGATATTGTACGAAACTATCACGGCTGACCAGTGGAATTATGTGGAAAAATATGGAAACATGAAGTATACCCTACGTCCTTGAAGACGCTCATTGAGCAATTTATTAAGAGAAATGAAGACCTTTGAAGATTTTAATTTGTAATAATTATGTATAAATTTTGACTTAATTGACATTTGGAAAAAATAGTTAAGATTATTCAGTTTTAGTTAAAAGAAGCAGTTAGGTATTGCTTCGAAGAAGTTTTGTATAAAAGACAATGAAATTTATTGTTGAAAGGGTTGGAAACTTTTTGAGAGACAAGGATTTTGTATCGAGTTGATATATTTTTGATATAAAAGAGCCATACAGTGAATGACATATTTTTACACAATCAGAGATTCATGTGTTGATCAAAGTTACAGTATATACTTTTCTTTTCTTACATGTGCATGTTTACTTTCCTTCGTTATATCTTCCATTATGTCTTATCTTCTATGCTCAGATGAAAGTTTATAATAAGTTGATATTCATATATGTATGCCTTGACTTATCGGCTCTGAGTATCCATTTATTTCTCTAAAGTTGATAGTGGATTCATCTAAAACGGTGCCCATTGTTGATGAAATGTCTATGTTTGTTTCTAAATCACCTGTAAAAAGATTTGACTGTAATGTGACAAATGCCTTGCCTCTGTGACAATCTTTATTGTTGTTTATCTGCTGGTATAAATACTTCTTAATTTTTGACTCCATGCCCAGTGATTCTTATGTGAATTTCAACCACATACTTATTTTGAAAAACCCCATTCATTATCTTTAGCCATTTACATATTTTGAGAGATCCCTCTCTGGTAGGGAAAAGGATAATTTCCCTCCTAAAGGTTGGTTTGAAATAGTTACCTTAGGTCTATCCTTCTACAACCAAAGGGTAAAATCTGAGAGATAACATTTTGGCGCCATTGTCGGGGAACGAAGGTTTAATTTTCCTTGGGAAGAACGACATTACAAATCAAATTTCAGCGGGCAAAGAAGTTTGATATTTTTAGTTGGTTGTATCTTTCCCTGGTGACTTCACGTTCAAATTTTTCAGTTTTAAGTAGGCGACTCCAAGAAAAGACATCATGGCTTCCAGAAGAATCCCTACAAGAGGAAATCCAAGTTCACAGTTGTTCTCCGGTGTAGAAAGTCCCGAACGACTCTTGAAGAAGAACAAAGGAAAAGATAAAGCAGGTACTTCTCAAACAATAAATTCTTTTCCTACTTTTCAAGAAAAATTATTAGATGATGAAAATGTTGATATAAGTGAAAGACCTTTGTTTAGAACTAAATCAGAATTAGATTTGAAAGAAACTGAGGTTGATCAAGATAGTTTTTGGAAGTATTCTTTACAGTCAGTTTGGGAGGGTTTACAAAGGTCTAAAAGGGAAGAATCTAAAAAACCTAAGGCTCATAGAGTACCCTTAAGGAATCAGAACTTTGTTCCAAATCATTCAAATATTCAAAATCCTCCATTAGTTCCACCAGTGGTAATGGCTGCTAGGTTTGCTCCCCTTGCCTTACCAACTGCTTTACATGACCTTCCCCAGAATTATGCACAGAGGATTATATAGTTTGATGGGGAGGGAGATATTACAGCGCAATATCATATTGATAAATTCAGTGACTTTATAGATCTTGAAGAAGTAGACCATGATGATGCAAAAATGTGACTGTTAGCTCAGAGTCTTTCAGGAGAGGTTAAAAAATGGTTCAGAACTTTAGGTGTAGGATCAATTGCTACATATAATGGTTTTGTAACAATTTTCATTGAATGGTGGGAAGACAAGAAAAATCCTTCAAAAATATTAACACAGTATAATAATTTGAAGAAAGGGGGTTTTGAAACAGTCCAAGAATTTTCTGCTAGATTCATGAGGGTCTATAATTGAATTCCTACTGATTTTAAACCATTGGTAGGAGATGCCAAGTTGCATTATGCAGATGCATTTGAAGGGGATTTTTCTTGTACATTGAGGGAAAGAAGGTCAACTAATTTATCAGATATGATGAGGGATGCAGTGGAAGTAGAAGCAAATCTGATGGCTTCTAGAAAGATAAAACAAAAAATTGACATGGATAGAAAAAAATTAAAGAAGTTAATCAACCTTCAACCTCTCCTTCTAATGATGCCAAATTTGAAGTTATGATGAGAACTATGGAAAGATTAATAGATAGATTGGCATTGGACAATAGAACTCAAAATAGAGAGCAACAAGAACCACCCATTAGAAACCCAAATTTCAGAAGGCCAAATCCCCCACTAATCAAACAAAGAGATCAAAGAGATCAAAGGAATCCAAGAAATGCAGAAGATAATTCAGTGAGACCTCCATTCCCTAAGAATTATGTAGATGAAAGGTGTTGGGCCTAGCCCAAGTGGGGAATTTTTGAGTACATTAATTTTTGGGAACTACGAAGATGAGCGTAGTATGGATGGAGACTTTTTGTGGAAGTCAGTTTTTGGAAGCTGCGAAGCTAAGCGTAGCACAGTTTTGATATGCTGCAAAGCTGCGCGCAACGTGGCGTCAAAGAGCTGCAAAGTTGGTGCTGCGAGGAGTACAACATTGCGACATGACACGTCGATGGAGATCCATCTAAGCAGAGTGTTGGAAAGAATATGACATAGATTTTGGTTAGGTCATCGAAGATCTATTTTTGGAAAAGAGGCTCGATAACTACCAAGCGGTGGGTAGGTGCAGATCGGTAGGTAGGTGAATGATCACACAAACAGAGAACTACTACTTGAACCAGTCATCTAAGGCTGTGAAAGAAGGAACAACTCAACGAAAGCAACCCATTGGCGCACGCGTGACAGGAGATCTGCTACCAGACACCAGCAGTCCGGTTTTGGGAAAACCATGACAGTTTTGTAAACCTAAGCATTTTTCCTTCATAATGTAAAGACATGACCTATGTGCATGATCTATAAATAAGGCATTTTTGTACGGGAAAGGGTTACTTTTTGTATTTGGGTATTATTGAACATTATCAGAATATTTGAGAAAAAAGCTATTGTAAAGGCTCTGCAACTGAGTGCGCGGAGACCTAATTTTGAGGAAGAAGAATGTCTGCAGTTGAGTGCACAGACGAAGAACTAGTGTACCCTTTCCTAATATAATAAAACAACAGTTCTTGTGGACGTAGCTTCCCATCCGGGGGAGTGAACCACGTTACATATTGTGTTATGCGATTGCTGTGTATGGTTGCCATTATTCAGTTGTTTGAATTATTTACAGTATGAATGCTTGAAGTTACAATTATCTGATATATGTTTACTTTTATCTGTATTCGTAGCGGAAGGTATGGAATAAGATGTTAGGTAGCTCATACATGGATGAATGTTAATGATAAGCATCTCTAAGTATTTGGATGCATGAACTTGTTAAATAATCACAGAGTAATTGTTAAGGTTGAATCGCGATATCAGAGCGCGCAACATTGCGCATTTCACTTATTTACATAAGTAATAAACATTAATCAGTCTAAGTATTGTTGAAACAAGTAAAGACAAAGAAGTAAGGGTGAGTAGAAGTGATCAAGTATTGTAGTCGTCGCGTGGTCTAGTTGACGCGCCGATCCATTAGAAGTGCTGCGCGATAAGCTGTTGATAGCTTGTCTTCATAGGCTGGAAGTAACCTCACTATGCAATCCGTGGATGCACTGGTTGCACAAGCATCCTTGCTTGCCGCAGTACTCGACGTGAAGTAGAAGACTTCATGCAGTGACTGAACGCAGTGCGCAGTCTGTCATCGCGCTGTGCATTAACCTGTTTAAACACTTGCATCACAAGGTTGTGGAAACTTGCTTCTGCAACCACCCCCTCAGCTTCACCTCAGGTGAGACCTCGGGCTGCTTGCAGTCTGTTGCTGAAAGGGCCGGTGAATAGGGGTTTTGTTGGTATCTTGCACCGCAAATTACCTAGGTCTACATTTGAAAAACCTCTAGATCAGAATAAACACCAACAAATGGTTCTGTTGCCGCGCTAAGACTCAGTGATGCGATAGTGTATTTGAAAAAAGTGATATGCGAAGAAAAATACAAGCTCCCATTGGGTTCAGACAATTGGGATCCAGAAAAGAAAGAGATTTGGGCTTGGTCTGATAAGATCGAAAGAGATTTTGCAAAGAAAGAAAACATACACCCACGTCTATCTGACATAGAGTGGTTAAAAAGATACTTGTGGAGGGATATCCATGAGATTTTCTAGGCATCATTTCCAAATGAGCTCCACAAGTGGATATCGCGCCTCACAGAAAGAAAGAATTGTTCTCAAGGAGGAGTGCCTACAGAGTGGAGTCCAGAGCTTACTGAACAACTCAAAGCAATAGACAACCCACTGTCACAAGCAGTTGACTTCTGGCTTGATAGCATACTAGAAGGATTTGTGACCGAGTTTGCTGTAGACACGCTGAACTCCTACAACCAAGCTGAAGCTTATTTTTTTGAAGGGTTCAGAGGTAATTTCCTGAACAATCTCAGTCTATACATTAAAATTCTTTTAGTTGAGAAAGGTGTTTTAAGAATGCAGTATTAATTCTGAATTTGTCATGGTAGAAAATACATATATTGATTATGACGAAGAAAAGCATACTTTGAGAAGTGGAAAGAGATATAAGCTTACTAGTGAAAAGAATCCCGAAGGATCTAAAAACCACATAAATACAGAAATCTCGTGTGACCTTAATAATCAGACCACTCAATTATCAGCCACCATCCAACGTATTACACCTCAGAATCCATCAGTCCAAAACCCATCCGCTGCGAGCATCGTGCAGCCCACCCCACAGAACATCGATACTAGTAACACCACAGGAGCGAGTGCATAGAGCACTACGACTTAGACCATTCCACAGAATACCATACCTAGCACGACCCAGCAGCCTACGTCTACTATTGTCGCAGGGAACCTGTCACAGAACCATACACAATACAGAAGGAGGATGACTGATAACGATATAAAACTGTCGATATTCAAAGGAACAGGTCTAGAAGACCCTGATCAGCACTAGTTTCTATGTGAAGCCGTATGGAGTGTCAAGCAAGTTAGGGATGATGCTATAAAGAGAGCGTAGCTCATCACTACTTTTAGAGATAGAGCGCTGCATTGGTTTATGAAGTATTCTCAAGCATAGCCGAGAACCCTAGCAGATATCAAGACCACGATCGCAACAGAGTCTAAGAAACCCATATCAGAATCACAGTGCATAACAGAATTGAAAGAAATCAAGCAGAAACCTATTGAATCGGTCTGGGAATTCGACCAAAATTTTAAAACATTACTGGACCAAGTGAGATTTGTTATAGCTCCGCAACAGCACCAAGAATGGTTCATTGCTGCGCCGTTGCCCTATATCAGAAAACCATTGATGCAACATAAGGTTGTATCACAGGCTGAAGCCTTGGAGATCGCGATGTGTTAAATTTTGAGCATTAATTCATTATACTCTAGGATCTTTGCTGAGAGAATAACATCTACAGTATATCAATGCATGACAATCATAATATGACAAGCATCACAAGCATCACAAGAATCAAAAGCATAGAGACAAGAGACACAGAGTTTCCGTGGGGAAAACCCTAAGGTGAAAAACCCCACAACTTCCTCAGAGATAGAGAGAGCAATGGCTCAACCAAAATACAACCAAATAATACTGAGATAGTCTCCTAGCAGATGATCCTCCTCCTCCTCACTAGTGCGCCACTTTTCAGAGAGAGAGATAGTTACTTTTCCGAGTTAGTAAAATAGAGATCTCCTATCTCTATTTATACTCACCTTTTTTCCCAGTGACCTACTGGGGCCGACTTGTCTACTTAGATACATCCACATTATATTATATATAATTCCGGGCCGACCCCAAATGGTGGTCTAATAACCCATCGACAAGTACACACACTTGCGACACTTGTCAATCCACATGACGACACTTCCTTATAGAGGAATAACACATCTCTTATAAGGGTACGATAAATATATATATAATATACAAATGAAATACATTCCGAAGTTACATATACATCAACATGATGAAGCTGTAGGCTTCACCAATTGGAGAAAGTAGTTCTGGGATGCTACAGATCCAGAACCAGTTTGCTACCCTGACATTAGAATTGCAAGGAATGAAGAATGGAAAGGAACAGAGACATGAACAAAGACATGAATTTTGGTGCATAGGATGCAAAGGAGAAGGCCACACCAGAGAACACTGCCCTCTATTTCAAGATTATCTTAATAGTGGTGCACCAAACCAAATGAATATGAATCAGAACCAGGCACCGTGGTGTGAAATTTGTAGAACCAGAGGACACCGGCCAGAGGATTGTTACCTTATACAGAAATATGTCAAAACGCCTAAAAACTTATACTGTAATTTCTATAAGTGAGTTGGACATGATGAGTCTAACTGTTGTGCTTATGAGATAATGAATGAAAGAAAATGAGATATGGACACAATGCGAGGTATTTGTATGTACCGCATTCAAGAAGAAAACCTAACCAAATAGGAGAACACCCACTATGATTAGGGTGGATATAGAGGCCGAGGAGGTGGATACCGTGGTAGAGGAAGAAATTCTGGCCTAGCTCGAGGAAGAGGCCGAGGCCAGGTAATCTGCTATAATTGTGGCTAGCCAGGTCACGTATCTAGAGATTGTACTAATCCATGCACAACATGCAACTATTGTAAATCATTTGATCATGTGATTGAAGACTTCCCTGTGCTTGAGGTAGAAATGCAAAAGCGGAGAAGGATAGAAAATCCGAACCCTCACATTTAGTTGATTGCAACAGAGAACAGACCTACACATCCAATAATAAATGCAGTGACACCCAGTGGCACGGATACAGGAAAGGATAGAAGCGCAGAAGCCCCAACTTCTGGAACAACTGATGCTAAAAAGACCCTTGGAAAAACAGTATGGATTAGAAAAGCTCTTGGAAAAGCACCTCCTTTGAACTTAAAGAAAAATAAAGAATTATTTGAGGAAGCTCGAGACACGTTCAAACAACCACCACCTACTTCACCAAGAATCCCATTGCGTAGCGAAGTACCACAGATAGAAGACATGCCACTGGCATATTATTAGACGCGTGTTGTACCAGATACAACCACTTCAGTTGCGCAGTTCCTACGAAGCTGTATTAAGTTATTTAGGGACAAAGACACCCTTATGGAAATCTAAAAAATGCTGAATCAGTATGAATCACACAGTAACAGGGGGACTGCCCATGGCACAGTTCATAACATTAGGAGTCCCAAAAGAACCAGGAGGGAAATGCGGTTCATTGCATAGATTGGAGACTACGAGATGGACGAGATCATTCTTGATCTTGGCTCTGAAGTAAACGTCTTGACGAAGCAGACCTAGTAGGCGATGGGAAAACCAAAGTTACAGTGGTCACCTATACAGTTAAGAATGGCTAATCAAGGCATAATTATATCATTGGGGAGGTTACCCAATACCATTGTTGACATTGATGGAGTGCGGAGTTATGCAGACTTTGAATTAATTGAAATTGTGGATGATAGAAATCCTTATCTGGCGCTGCTGGGTATCGATTGGTCAATGACGAACTCCACCATCATAAATCTAAAGACAATGAAAATTATATTTGAAGGCAATGACATAAGGGTTGTTGCACCACTAGATCCTTCACAAGGGGAGCGATATATTGAACCAATTCAAGAAGAGTACAGAGCTCAATATATCGATCGTATCTATAAGATGAAAACAAATTCTTTGGATTATACTCATCCTACTGCGGATGGAACGCTCAGCTGGCGCTGTGATAGTTCTTGCATTTCAGACTCTAAGGCAGGATTAGAAAACTGGAAACACAGAATGTATGAAGTATTTGCCAGGAGATGCGCGACAATTACAAAGTCACTCCGTTGGATTGGAAAGCAGGTAAGTCCAATCCCCACTTATGATGGTATAGCTAACGTCTATTCATTTATCAAAGAATACACTGCAGTAGTTGCAGATGAACATCGCATCTCAGCATTAGATATGGCACTATGAGAAACACTTGCCAGATGGTGGGCTATGCATAAAAAGACATTGACAACTTGGGACCAGTGTAGAATAAAACTACAAATCAGATTCGCTGATAAGGTTAGACTACCTTTTGAGAAATATAATGGTCAAACGGATCCAGAGGATCATATTGCAGCCTGTGTAAAATCTTGGGAAGAATACCACAGACAGAATGGGTACATCTCTTTGTGCATACGCTGGAGGAGCCTATTCCAAAGAAATGGTATCTAGAAGAGGAGCTGCGCAGAGGAACCGCGGATTGGTCTGCCCTCACTGTGAGCTTCCAGAAGGACTTTATCTTTGAAGATGACCATCCTACTATCAATGACGCACTGTATCTTATCAAAAGAAATATATTTAGACTAGATTGCATGGAAGAAAACATAACACTAGAAGAGCTCTTTGAAGAAAACAACGTACTTGCCAGTATACAACCAGATTGGACAGAGCAAGTAGAGTAGGCCTTGGACTATTATAACTTAGATGAAAAAGTTGAAGATAAGGACGACAGCGATGAGGAGAACCCGTGCAACATAAAGATTCCTGAATCAGAAGGAATGCACGAAGCAGAAGGACCTCCACTGGAAATTCTGGATATGAGTGAACCGGTTAAAACAAAGAAAGTGAACATCAACACCAGTGAATAACCGAAGTTCGCAGCAATAGGAGACTACTAGGATGACGATACAGTTGCGGAGATCACGGGTATATTACAGGAATATCAAGAAGTATTCCCAACCAAGTTCACAGAGATGAAAGGCATTCTGGGGGACTTAGGAGTGATGAGAATTCCTCTTAAGCCTGGCGCAAAACCTATAAAGCAAAGGCCATATAGAGTGAATCTGCGCTAGAAAGAACGAGTTAAGGCAGAACTCGACAAGATGATCAATTGAGGGATCATTGAGCTCGTTGAAGAATCTGAATGGATAAGCCCGATGGTTGTCCAAAACAAGAAAACAAAGGGTGAGATCAGGAACTGTGTTGATCTTAGAAACTGAATGATGCTTCGATGCATGACCCATTTCCTACTCCTTTTACCGACAAGTACTTGATAACATTGGAGGGAATGAAGCATACTCTTTTACTAATGGATTTTCTGGATACCATCAGATAAGAATTGATCCAACCGATAGGCACAAGACAACTTTTGCCACAGAATGGGGATCGTTACAATATATAGTGATGCCTTTTGGCCTGAGGAACGCACTAGCCATATTTTCTAGAGTGGTGATCGCAGCATTTAAAGAATTCATACATAAATTTTTAGAGGTTTACTTTGATGATTGGACCATTTTTTGGTTACTGAAGAACCATGCCACAAACCTCAGGATAATGCTGGAAACATGCAGACAGCATCGGATTTATTTGAATATGAAGAAATGTAGTTTTTGTGTTCCTTATGGGATTCTATTGGGGCACATAGTCTATAAACAGGGCTTGATGGTTGATCCAACGAAGATCGCAGTTATTGTAAATTTTCCTACACCTAATTCAGTTAAACAATTGTGCACTACACTAAGGCATACCAGTTACTACAGAAAATTCATAAAAGGGTATGCGCAGATTACTACAGCAATGGAGAATATTTTAAAGAAAGATGTACTGTTCATTTGGAATGAGTATTGTGAGAAAGAATTTGACACATTGAAAGAGAAAATGGTCACTGCGCCGATCCTAGTTTTTCCAAACCAAGAAAAGTCATTTCACGTCCATGTTGATGCTTCATGTATAGAATTGGGTTTTGTTCTTGCTCAGCCAGGAGAAGGAGGCATATACCATCCCATTGCATTTTTGAGCAGAAAGCTTTCATCTACTGAGAAGAATTATACCACTACTGAAAGAGAATGACTTACAATGGTATATGCGCTATAGAAGTTCAGGCACTATTTGCTCGGTGCGCACTTCTCTATGTTGACTGATCATTCTGCATTAAAATACCTAGTCAATAAGCTAGTATTAGGGGGGCAGATATGCAGATGGCTATTACTCTTCCAAGAATATGATTTTGAAATAGTGATTAAGCTAGGCAGGACAAACCTTGAAGACAATCTGCCTGACGCGTAGTTATTTTCTATATAGGTTGCTGATGATTATTATCAGGACATCATTGACTTTCTAACTACTGGGTTCACACCTACCAACTTCACTATGTAGCAGAAGAAGTAGCTGGTAATGCGAGCTGCAGAATTCACCATTATTACATGCCAGCTCTACAAGTTAGGACCTAATGAGGTACTGCGAAGATGTGTATTGGAACATGAGAAGCCATTCATATTAGCTGATTCACATTCAGGAGTCACAGGGGGTCATTATGCAGGAAGGACTACTGTGCAGAAGATATTGCACACAGGACTATGGTGGCCTACGATTCATAAGGAATCCAAGGAACATTACCAGAGTTGTGATGTCTATCAGAGGACAGGGAAACCATCATGAAGAGATGAAATGCCATTGAAACCTCAGCTGACCTTGCAGGCATTTGAAAAATGGACAATCGATTTTGTGGGACCTATTAACCCACCGGGGAAGAGAACTGGTGCGAGGTACATTATTACTGCAACTGAATACCTCACCATATGGGTAGAAGCAAATCCATCCAAAGACTGTAGCGCAGCTACAACCACGCAGTTCATTTTTTAAAACATCCTTACACGGTTCAGATGCCCAAAGATTTTAATGAGTGATCAAGGCACTCATTTTCTGAGATGTTTCATTCCTCTGATGGGACTTTGTTATGTATCCAGAGATGTTTATTCCTCTGAGAGGTTGTGGTAACTAGGGTTATTAGATCTCCCATGTGAGGTCGGCCCTGAGTTAGTTATTTAGGGGTTATTAGACTCTCTTAGGAGAGGTCGGCTCCATTAGGGTAAAAAGTCAGTTGGAAGATGAGTATAAGTAGAGGAGGTGTGTTCCTCACTTATCTCATTCATTCATCCACTTGTGAGTAGCGCACAAGAGAGAAAGAGGTCTGCATAGGAGGAGAAGGATCTCTAGGCTTGGACTACATCTTTGTATTGGTTGATTATCTATATTGAGGAAAGCTTTGCTGGGTTGTCTACTCCATGAGGGTTTCCCAGGGTAAATATTTGTCTATCTTATGATTGTGTTTCTTTTAGTGATCTTGCTTGTGAAATTAGGCTAAACTTAACATGGTATCAGAGCTAGCATGAATAGGACATCTTTCATAAGGTGAAAATACCTCTCTCTCCTCCTCTGATGAAAATTAGGGTTTTTGCAAAAGTTGGAATTTTTGGATTCTGATTGCATGGCTGGATGCCCTCCTCAAAATCGAAGTTTTGAGCCCTGGATCAAGATTTTTGGTTGGGTAGAACGCCAAGAAAGTCAAACCCTAGTTTGACCAAAAGTGAAGAAAACCAAAAAACTAGAGAACCAGAAAAGCTGTGCACCTGTGTACCAGTCAACCATAAAAGCTGCGAAGTTGTGCACCAGTGAACTAGAAAAGCTGCAAACCTGTGCACCAGAAAACCAAAAAAGAGAAGACCAGAAAACCAGAAATTCTGTCGCAAATCCAGAAGGTGAAAATTTGAAGTTTCCAGAAGCAGAACACACCAGATCTCTCAACTTAATCAAGCACATCTCTTGGTAAGTGTTATTCTATCTCTTGAGAAACTTCAATCTCTGTGACCCCTTGATTAAGATGGCTCCAAGCACTAAGCTTGAAGAAAAGCTAGAGGGTATAGAGAATTTCCGGGCATGGAAATATAGGATTGGTCTCATTATTGAAGAGAATGATCTTGCCCAATATATCAAAGATGATAATGCAGAATCTGAAGAAGATGAAGCCAAAGAGAAGTATAGGAAGGACTTGATTAGGGAAAAGAGAATCATTGATAATTCTATAAAAGACCACTTGATTCCCCAAGTGGCACCCAAGAAGACCCCGAAGGAAATGTATGATGCCCTTTCCAGAATGTATGAAGGGAATAACATCAATAGGAAGATGAACCTGAGAGCTCAATTGAAGAGCACCAAGATGAATCAAGGAGAATCTATTCAAGACTATCTCTCAAGGGTTTCCCAGTTCAAGGAACAACTAGATGCCATTGGAGATACCCTTGATGAAGATGAACTAGTCATGACTGCTGTAAATGGTCTCACTAGACCTTGGGAGTCATTCATCCAAACCATGTGTGCCAGAAAAGAGAGCATGAATTTTGATGTGGTATGGGAAGATTTCATTCAAGAAGAAGCTAGGGTTGCCAACAGAGAAGCCTTGCTCAAAGAAGGTGACCAAGCCTTGGCCACCCACACCAAGAGAAGAAGGAATAAATCCTAGTTCAAGAAGGATAGTTACAAGGAGTCTCAACCTCCACAAAGATTTCAGAAGAAAAGAGGAACTACTCAAGGAAAGAGATTACTCCTCATTCCAATGTTTCAATTGTCATAAAATAGGACACCTTGCTAGAGATTGTCCTTCAAAGAATAAGAAGAAGGGTTTCCATCATAGAAGACATCAAGCACATTTAGCAGAAGATGATAGTGAAGAAGAAGAAGAAGAGGAGGAAATGCCTCAGAAGAAAAGAGCTAGAATAGAAGAATAAGATGCAGAAGAATATGTTCTATTCTCTACACTCTCTGGGGCTGTAACACCCAGAGAAGATACATGGCTTATTGATAGTGGTGCTTCAAAGCACATGATAGGTCAAAAGAAAACTCTTGCAAAACTTGAAGAGAAGACCTCTCCACAGAAAGTATCTTTAGGAGATGACTATCAATATCCCATCAAGGGAATTGGTGAAGCAAGCTACAAGCTTGATTCTGGAACTCCATTGAAGATGAAGGAGATACTATATGTACCATGTTTGAAGAAGAACTTACTTTCTATCTCAGCTCTAGATAAGAAAGGTTATAGGGTTGCATTCATAGATGGACAAGTACTCATGTGGTCCAAAGGAAAATCAATTGAGAATGCAATTGTTATTGGTGAAGAGGAAGGAGGACTATACAAACTCAAGGGTTATCTAGAAAATGCCCTTGTTCATGAAGCCACTAGCCCTAGTGAGCTATGGCATAGGAGGCTTTCTCAAATTAACTACACAGCACTACCTCACGTGAGTAAAGTAGTCATAGGACTACCAGACTTGAAGATTGATCATGATGGCACATGTAAAGGATGTGCAAAAGGAAAGAATATCAAGAACCCATTTCCAAAGAGTGAAACAAAGACTAAGAGTATTTTGGAATTGATTCATTCAGATGTATGTGGACCAATGCCCTCCACATCCTTGAGTGGATATGAATACTACCTCACATTTATTGATGACTACTCCAGAAAGACTTGGATATACTTTCTAAAAGGAAAGAATGAAGTATTTGGAAAATTCAAGGAGTTCAAGGCCTTGATAGAAAATCATTCAGAAAAGAAGATCAAAATACTCAGGACAGATAATGGCGGAGAATATACTTCAAAAGATTTTGAAGTCTTTTGTAAAGAAGCTGGAATCAAGAGGGAACTAACCACTCCCTAAAATCCTCAACAAAATGGTGTTGCGGAAATAAAGAATAGAACCATTATGGAAGCAGTAAAGACAATGATACATGGTCAAGACCTACCTATGTATCTATGGGATGAAGCAACTAGGACAACAGTCTATGTGAAGAATAGACTATCTCATAGTGCTCTTGAGTTCAAGACCCTAGAAGAAGTGTTTATAGGAAAGAAGCTTGAGGTAAGTCATATCAAGATATTTGGATGCCCAGTATATATTCATGTTCCAAAAGAAAAGAGAACTAAGCTAGATCCTTCTGGGAAGAAGGGAATATTTGTTGGCTATTGTGAAGCATCCAAAGCATTCAGAATATACATCCCAGCATTCCACCATATGGAAATTAGTAGGGATGTGACATTTGATGAAAAGGCATCTCTCAAGAAATCTAGGAAGTGCCAGTATGAATAAGTATATGAAGAAGATGCACCTCCTAGAATTGCAGAGACTGTACCTACCCCTAAAAAGGTAACACCTGAAGACCATGACATGATAGAACCACAAGAACCCACCATCACAAAAATTTCAAGAAAGAGAAAGCCAGCATGGGAAAGAGACATTATGCTAGGAGCAGAAAAGTATGGAGCTCCTAAAGGCTCCACTAGAGTGAGCAAGAAACCAAAGCCATTCAACAACTATGTGGCTTTGATGTGTGATCTTGTAGACCAAGAACCTACTAGTTATGAAGAAGTAGTTCATAAGAACGAGTGGGTAGAGGCAATGACTGAGGAGTACCAGTCAATAATGAAGAATGATGTTTGGGATATAGTTCCCATGCCAAAGGACAAAAGTGTGGTATCCTCCAAATGGATATACAAGATAAAGCATGTTGTGGATGGCAGTATTGAAAAATATAAGGCAATATTTGTGGCCCGAGGGTTCTCTCAGAAAGAGGGAATTGACTATGAAGATACATTTGCACCAGTTGCAAGGTATACTTCCATTAGAACCATCATGGCACTTTCATCCATGATGAAGTGGGAATTAAACCAGATGGATGTAAACACAACCTTCCTGAATGGTGTGATTGAGGAAGAAGTGTACATAGAACAACCACAAAGATTTGAAATGGAAGATAGAAAAACCCATGTGTGCAAACTGAAGAAGGCTTTGTATGGGTTGAAGCAAGCTCCCAAAGCTTGGTATGGAAGAATTGACAGTTTCTTGACAAGCTTGAGCTTTACCAAAAGTAAAGATGATCCTAATCTTTATCTCAAGGTTATGGATGATGAACCTGTCATATTGTTGCTATATGTGGATGATCTATTTCCGACCAGAAATGAGAAACAGATTGTCGAGTGCAAGAAGAAACTCTCTTTAGAGTTTGAGATGAAAGATCTCAGATTGATGCACGACTTCCTAGGTCTGGAAGTATGGCAAGGCCTAGAAGGAATCTTTCTCAACCAGGGAAAGTATGCTGTGGAAATCTTAAAAAGATTTGATATGTTGGAATGTAAGGCCATGGCCACTCCCATGGATTCCAACTTGAAGCTGTTAGCTCATGACTCTTTAGAGTTAGTGGATGTGACTCTGTACAGACAGATTATTGGGTCATTAATGTATCTGACAAATACTAGGCTAGATATATGCTTTGTTGTGAACACCTTGAGTCAATATCTAGTGGAACCTAGGCGTGCTCACTTGATAGTTGCAAAGCATGTGATGAGGTACGTAAAGGGTACGATAGATTTTGGTCTGGGTTATAGTGGAGATCATGACTTCAGACTGTATGGATACATAGATGCTGATTGGGAAGGAAATGTGTCAGACAGGAAGAGTACATCGGGTGGATGTTATTGTCTTGGATCTGCCATGATCTTGTGGTTTAGCAGGAAGCAGTCTAGTGTGGTTCTCAGTACTGCTGAAGCGGAATATATAGCTGCTTTCTCTGCTAGTTGTGAAGCGGTATGGCTTCGGAAGTTGTTATCAGGATTGTTTGACTAGAGATGGACCCCACTATGATCCTGTGTGACAACCAGAGTTGTATCAAGATGATAGAGAATCCAGTGTTCCATGATAAGTCAAAGCACATAGAGATCCGATATTTATATATACGGGATATGGTGTAGAAAGGAGCTATCAAGCTCGAGTATGTGAGCACTGACGAACAAGTTGATGATGTGTTGACCAAACCTCTGTCTCGAGTAAAGTTTGAGTATTTCCGAGACAAGCTTGGTGTTGTTCAGAAGGACCCTCCACGAAAGGGGGAGTGATATGGTCGATGATGATATTTGGATACTGGTATCGATGTGGATACCTGTATTGATGATGAGATTGCCTATATTGATGGTAAGGTCAATAATGAGGATACCTGTATTGATGAGGATACTGTATCGATGATGAAGACATTGTATCGATGATATGGATACTTATATCGATGATGAGGTTACCTGCTCCAACAATGAGGTTGATGATGAGGTTACCTGTTCTGACAGTAAGGTCGATGATGAGGTCCTTAGTGGATGAGGAGGGATTGTATCATCCCTGGACGGTTGGCCCCTGAATAGATCCATAGACTGTTGTCTTCGAGAAATAGTCCTTAGTGGACAAGGGGGGGTTGTATCATCCCTAGATAGTTGGTCCCTGAATAGATCCGTAGACTGTTTTCTTTGAGAAGTGGTCCCCAGTGGACGAGGGGATTGCATCATCCCGGAACCACTAGTTCAAAATGTACGTGATGGGGATTGCATCATCCCGGAACCACTAGTTCAAAATTTACGTGATGGGGATTGCATCATCCTGGAACCACTAGTTCAAAATGTATGTGATGGGGATTGCATCATCCCGGAACCACTAGTTCAAAATATACGTGATGGGGATTGCATCATCCCGGAACCACTAGTTCAAAATGTACATGATGGGGATTGCATCATCCCGAAACCACTAGTTCAAAATGTACGTGATGGGGATTGTATCATCCCTGGACTTCGGTCTTTGAATTGATCTGTAGACATATGTCTCCGAAAAAGAGGTCCTTAGACTCTGTCTAAGTTGACGAGTGGACTGCATCGTCCCTAGACATGTTATGGTGTCTTAAATAGATCATGTGTAGTGCAGGGTATGCTTCTATGATGACGATGCTGATGATAGTGTGATGACAATGATGATCGTATGATGACAATGCTAATGATCCTGTGATGACGATGCTGATGATCATGTGATGATGATGCTGATGATCGTGTGATGACGATGCTGATGATCGTGTGATGACGATGTTGATGATCGTGTGATGACGATGCTAATGATCGTGTGATGACGATGCTGATGATTGTGTGATGGCGATGTTGATGATCGTGTGATGATGATGCTAATGATCATGTGATGACGATGCTGTTGATCGAGAGTATCCAGATGATGATGTTACTGTAGCTGTTCGAGTGCTGCAGAAGATGAAGACTCAATATTGAAGATGTTGATGTTCCAGTATTGAAGATCTTGAAGATGTTCTAGTAATTGGTTGAGTTACTGAAGAAATCTTCCAATGATTTATAGATGTATCATGTATTATGTAGTTGATGACTCCTTGCTTCTGCATACATTGTTATAATATCCTTCTCGTTAAGGGGGAGTGTTGAAATATTGTAACTTCTAAGAATATTATATTTGTACTTTATTATTCCGGAGATGTTTATTCCTCCGAGAGATTGTGGTAACTAGGGCTATTAGATCTCCCATGTGAGGTCGGCCCCGAGTTAGTTATTTAGGGGTTATTAGACACACTTAGGAGAGGTCGGCCCCATTAGGGTAAAAATTCATTCGGGAGATGAGTATAAGTAGAGGAGGTGTGTTCCTCAGTTATCTCATTCATTCATCCACTTGTGAGTAGCGCACAAGATAGAAAGAGGTCTGCATAGGAGGAGAAGGAGCTCTAGTCTTGGACTACATCTTTGTATTGGTTGATTATCTATATTGAGGAAAGATTTGCTGGGTTTTCTACCCCATGAGGGTTTCCCATGGTAAATCTTTGTCTATCTTGTGATTGTTTTTCTTTTAGTGATCTTGCTTGTGAAATTAGGCTAAACTTAACAAACAGAACCATTGAAGATTTGACCGAAGAGTTCTACATCCATCATTAGCGCAGTACGCCTTATCATCCGCAGGTGAATGGAACTATTGAAGCGTTCAATAAAGTACTGGAGAATGAATTAACTAAGATATGCAATGTAAAACGTGATGATTGGGACCTGCGCATTCCATCTGTATTATGGGCATACAGAACGACATGCAAGAAATTAACTGGACATACACCTTTCAGATTGGCTTATGGGTAGGAAGCAATAATTCCAATGGAATATATTATTCCTAGCTTGAGAATAGCTGCATTTACAGGGATGGCAGATCGCGCAGCACTGGAAGAGAGGCTGTTACACTTGGATGGGTTGGAAGAAGATCGCTTCATCACAGGCTTCCACCAGCAAGTGCATAAAGAATGAGAAAAATCATGGCACGATTGCCACATCAAGAATAAGTCTTTTCAGGTAGGTGATCTAGTCCTCCTGTACGAAAGTAAATTCATGAAGTTTCCTGGAAAGTTTAAAATGCATTGGCTTGGCCCATATACTGTTATACATGTTACTAATGGTGGTACAGTCTAGTTAGCTACCTTAGCCGGTGATACATTGCCCAATCTGATAAATGGAAGCAGACTAAAGATTTACCACGATAGTCTTGCTTCGCAGCATCCTGTATGGTCAAGAAGAAGGGAAAAATTCTAAGTGTCAAGAACAGTTGAAATTGGGCACTAGAAATTACCAAGAGTCTGTACATGTAGTTTACTAGGAAAGTTCTATGTATCATGCAGCACTGCTGAAGCTGCGCGTGTTTAAAAAAAAAAAAAAAAGAAAGAAAAAGGAAAAAGGAAAAGAAATGAAGAACTGCGCTGTTGCAAAGCTCAAAAGGCAACTGTGAAGAGAAAATAAATTAGATACCGCGAAGCAACTGCACAGGATCCATGAATACCTACTATGCAGTTCCATGCAACGCTCCATAGAAATAGCCATTACAATGTCGGTCGAAAATATAACTGTTATACAGTACTTTCCTGTCGACCGCTTGGACATTTAAAGCACAGATAACCGTTCTGAACGGGTTAATGACAGAAAGGATTGATAACTTTGATGGATTTACCTAACGGATACAACATTTAATGCTTATCTAACCATTAGCTAGCCGTTAAGGGGCGCGAAGGAGGGTAAGCTACACCTATAAATAATGCAGCATTTAGACTCACGGGCGTTACCAAAGCACTTAGAAATTCTTGAGGACATTGTTTTCTGAGTTAGTTTTGCAAGTTATCCACTAGTTTACCGAGTAGTGTGCAAGTGAATGCCATAAAGGTCTTTTGTTGACAAGGAGTTCACGATCGAAGAAGCTGTGAGTTTTTTCCAATATGGAGGTATTGATGGGTTAATGAGAACCCCAAACAAGAAAGTCATCACTAAACCATAACAAGGTCCAAGAAGATCACCAAGACACAACCCTTCAATGCAAGACAAAGGAAAAAATCCAGTAGCGCCGAAATCAAAACTACCGAAGACAAGTTCGATGGGGCCAAATAAGCCCATTGCTAATAAGGAGATACCTTTAACTATGACCCCAGACTAAATCTGACTATGTGCAATGGATGCACCGACCATTAGATTACTGAAGAGTCCAAAGTATGAGATACCACTCTCATTGATATCAAAGCATGTCGAGGTGGACACAAATATATTAGGTAAGATTCCCGAATGCAAATGGGAGAACTATGATCTTCTTACAATGCAGAAGGAGAAGCCCAGCGAGCCGAGGTTCCCACAGTTCCAGCCCAACAAATACATGTGCTGGAAGAAGAATGTAAAAGGTGACCTCACTTTGGTGGTGGAAAGATGGTTGTCTGGAGTAGCCAAGTCGGGGCTACTCAACCTGCTCAGGCTCCCACATTTTGACAGATCATCAGAGCTTAATGCAGTGGTGTGAACTCTGATGGCATGCATCCACCAGGGATATTTAAGGCTTGACCAGAATATCGATCTGACGATTGACTTACTTCATCAGATAACTGGGTTGAGCAAAAGGGGAGCATACCCAAGGAAGTTTTTCCAAGGGAAAAGCAAGGATAAAGAGGTAGTCGCGTTAATGAATAAAATGTAGTTGTTTTCAAAGGGAAGCAAGGCTTCCAGACGGATGACATAAATGACCAAGCAATAAGGTTTGTCACGCAGCTGTTAGCGGGAAATTTTTTTTTCTGAAAGTGCAGACCATTAGAAGTCTCTGCAGGCGCAGTACTACTCGGCGCCGCAGCCGCTAAGGGAGAAGAATTTAATTGGTGTCAATACCTACTAAATGAGCTCCTAGAGGAACTGAATGACATGCAGATCAATGGTGGATATTTCCATTTCACTTGGTTAATAGTTCTCATCACCTTCCTGGGATGGAAGGAGCCAAAGCAATACATTGGAGTGATCATGGACACTTCGAATTGTAGAGGTGCTCACTATCAGAACCTCTGGGCAAATTTGAATCCCGAAAGACAGCACTGGTATTTTACACATATTATGATTAGCTGTATGGGGCCATCATGCTCATGCCTCGAATACCAAAGCAAGTAACGAGAAAATATATCTGCATTGTCAACTTTTATGCTGCGATGAAATACATCTCAATTTTAGCTAAAGCACAGACGAAGAATCCCAAATGGTACCCTAGGAAATACCATATGTAAGAGGAAGATATTGAGAATATCATGAAGGAATGGCTAGTCGAATTCTGAGTTGAGGTCATGGACGTCCAAAGTGATTCTGGCGAGGATAATCCTATCCCATGTCCCATAGTAGAAGACAAAGAGTCAACGAAAAGGAAGGACACTGGGAGTCGTTCAGGGCGCAAGGAACCAAGGAAGAAACATAAATCAAGTAAAGACCAATTAGACACAGTGCTTCACGAGGATGACTACCTAATGATCGCCGTGAAGGTCACTGAGCAAATGGAGGAGCTCTCGAATGACAAGGAGAAGAAGGAAAAGGAGATTCAGGATAGTTTGGACTAGAACCTGACTACACTACAAGGAATTTCCCAAAAGTTTGATGAAGTAAGCAAAAGATTACCCTTGCCATGGGAATCAAAGGCTGAAGCAGAGTTGGCAAGGACTTCGCAGCAGCAAATCACCATTCCCACGAGGTCCCGTTTTGTCCATCTGCAACCATTATCTATAAGGTTGCCATTACGTGATCAAGTAATGCTAGATACGAAGAATGTAGAGCGCGGGGAGCTTGATCTTGCAAGGATACCACTACCAGGCCTACATTACTTACATACGCAAGTTTGTGAAGAAATGCATGACAGAACCAAAGATGCGCTGAAAGGACGGGCTGAGATGCAAGCAGCTAATAGGCAGCTAGAGGAAGATAGCTTGCGGAGAACTATGCAATTGCAAGATGAGCAGGATCGTCAGCTGAGATTGGAGTCCATGATCACTGTGGTTGCAGATAACATAGATGAATTTGAAGTGCAACTAGAACCAACAGATACTATTGTCAGGATTGGCGATCTGGTCACTAGTCTTAAGATGGAGAAGGAAGACATGGAGATTCTCCATGAGTCTAAAATTGCTTCCTTGAATGCGCAGATCAATCCACAGACCCCACCAGATGAACAACAATTAATCCAGCAGTACTGAAGACCGCATCATAAAATATTGTTGTTGAAGTGGCTAAGTGCCAGAGTCTATTGGAAGCAGCGTCGAAGGCATTTAATGCCCTCAAGGAAGATCAACAATTACTGGAGGTAAAGAAGGAAGTGAAAGAAAAGCAAGCAGCATTGGAAAATATGGATGAAGAAGTTAAGGCGCTACCAGCAAGAGATAAGCTAATAAAATATAGAGAAATCAACACCCTCAAGAAGGAAGTGCAAGCCTTACATGAGAAAGAGACAGAAATGGGCGATAAGTCATATCCATTGTTAGAAGAGGCCGACACGATCTCGCAGGAGATCAAAGAAAAGTTAAACGAGCTGCACAAGAATCACGAGCAGGTGGAAGGACGGATCGGCCATGAGATAACACATGAGATGCTGGAAATAGTCGGGAAAATAGAGCAAGATACAAAGACCGCGATAGAAAAGATGATCATCACATTCAATGATTTTTCTCCGAGGATCACCCCACAATCAACGAAACACCTTGAAGAAGTTGCAGGTGGCTCGGGGGCGAGCCACATGTAAGTGTTAGGTGCCTGTTGGGATTGGCCCAAGTCGAGCATTTTTGAGCACATTAAGTTTTGGGAACTGCAAAGCTGAGTGTTTTAATTTTTGAGCATTATTTCAATATACTCTAGGATCTTTTTTGAGAGAATAATATGTATAGTATATCAATGCATATCAATCATAGCAAGCATGTCAATCATCACAAGAAGCAAACATAAGAGACAATAGACACACATAGTTTCCGTGGGGAAAACCCTAAGGTGAAAAACCCCACAACTTCCTCAGAGATAGATAGGGAAATAGTACAACCAAAGTACAACCAAAGTACATAGAGATAGACTCCTCCTAGCAGCTGATCCTCCTCCTCACATGTGTGCCACTTTCTGAGTGATGGAAGAGTGAGTTATGAAGTGATCCAAATAGAGATCGGGAGATCTCTATTTATACTTGTCCTGACTGCCCAATAAACTTGAGGGGCCGACTTGTTTAGCTTAGTACAATAACCCAATGTTAACTTAATAAGGGCCGACCCCACACATGGTGGTCTAATAACCCATCGGCAAGTTACAACACTTGTGACACTTGTCAATACAAATGATGACACTTCCGTATAGAGGAATAATAACATCTCTATAGGAGTACAATATACATAGATGAAATACATGGGTGAAATACATTCCGAAGTTACATATACATCAACAGAGTGCAGTATGGATGGAGACTTTTTGTGGAAGTCAATTTTTGGAAGCTGCGAAGCTAAGTAGAGCACAGTTTTGATATGCTGCAAAGTTGCGCGTAGCGCAATGTCAAAGAGCTGCGAAGTCGGTGCTGCAAGGAGTACAATGCCGCAATGTGCCACGTCAACCGAGATCCAGCTAAGCAGAGTGTTGGAAAGAAGACGTCACAGATTCCGGTTAGGTTATCAGAGATATATTTTTAGCAAAGAGGCTCGATAACTACCAAGCGGTGGGTAGGTGTAGATAGGGAGGTAGGTGACTGATCACACAAACAGAGAACTACTACTTGAACCAATCATATAAGAACGCGAAAGAAGGAGCAGCTTGGTGAAAGCAACCCATTGGCGCGTGTGTGACATAAGATCTGCTACCAGACACCAGTAGTTCGGTTTTGGGAAAACCGTGACAGTTTTGTAAACCTAAGGGTTTTGCCTTCATATTGTAAAGACATGACCTACAGGCATGATCTATAAATAAGGCATGATCTATAAATAAGGCATTTTTGTATGGGAAAGGGTTACTTTTTGTATTTGGGTATTATTGCACATTATCAGAATCTTTGAGCAAAAATTATTGTAAAGGCTCTGCAGCTGAGTGCATAGAGACCTAATTTTGAGGAACAAGAACATTTGCAGCTGAGTGCATAGACGAAGAACTGTTGTACCCTTTCCTAAGATAATAAAACAACATTTCTTGTGGACATAGCTTCCCATCCGGGGGAGTGAACCACATTAAATCTTGTGTTATGCGATTGCTGTGTATGGTTTGCATTATTCAGTTGTTTGAATTATTTACAGTATGAATGCTTGAAGTTACAGTTATATGATATATGTTTACTTTTATCTGTATTCACCGCAGAAGGGATGGAATAAGATGTTAGGTAGCTCATACATGGATGAATGTTAATGATCAGCATCTCTAAGTATCTGGATGCATGAACCTATTAAGTAATCACAGAGTAATTGTTAAGGTTGGATCATGATATCAGAGCGTGCAACATTGCACATTTCACTTATTTACATAAGTAATAGATGTTAATCAGTCTAAGTATTGTTGAAACAAGTAAAGACAAAGAAGTAAGGGTGAGTAGAAGTGATCAAGTATTGTAGTTGTCACGTGGTCTAGTTGATGCGCCGATCCATTAGAAGTTCCGTGCGATAAGCTGTTGATAGCTTATCCTCGTAGGCTGGATGTAACCCCACTACATAGTCCGTGGATGCGTTGGTTGCACAAGCATCCTTGCTTGCTGCAGTACTTGATGCGAAGTAGACGACTTCACACAGTAATTGACCGCAGCATGCAGTCTGTCACCGCGCTACGCATTAACTAGTTTAAACACTTGCATCACAAGGTTTTGGAAACCTGCTTCTGCAACCACCCCCTCAGCTTCTCCTCGGGTGAGACCTCAGGCTGCTTGCAGTTCATTACCTTAAGGGCCAGTGAATAGGGGTTTTGTTGGTATCTTGCACCGCGAAGTACCCGGTTCTACATTGGAAAAACCTCTATATCATAATAAACACCAACAAAAGGGATGAAACATAGTTAATGAAGAGTGAAATACATCATTTTGGAGATTTGGATTCATAGATATTCTTAACCAAAATGGAGCATGATATGTTTTCTGCAGATGGAGAATGAAACATTCTAGAGTCAGAAACAAAACAGTATCAGATTGGATATCAAAATGAAATAGATGACCTTCGAAGGAAGATAATTCTAAGAAATAGGAATGTAATGGTGGATAAAGGAAAAGGTCAAATGGATAAACCCTCTACTAGTCAGAACAAAAAGAACAAAGAAAATGAAGATGTAATGAAAAAGGTCCCAAAGAACAAGAAAGAAACGACTAAAGAAAATGATAAGAATCTTGTTCCTTTCAGTTTGCAGAATGAGATAGCCAAAATCAAAATCTCTATACCTTTTAATGAAATTTTGAAAAATATTGAATATAAAGAACATATTTCTAAAATGGTTGGAGGTCAAATACAAATGGAACCAGAAACATTAGAATTGAATGATGATACTCCAATTATTCACATGGGTTAAAAAATGGAAGATAATAGTGTGGATGCTATATCAACTTTTTACATAAACTTGAGTATTCATGATAAGGTTTTGCATAATTGTATGCTTGATTGTGGTGCTTCACATAATTTGATGCCTAAAGTTGTAGTTGAAAGTTTTGGTTTAGAGATAACAAGACCATATAAAGATTTATTTTCTTTTGATTCAAAGAAATTAAAATGCTTGGGGTTAATCAAAGATTTGGTGGTGAATCTTACAAAATTTCCAGTCAAAGGAGTTGTTATGGATGTGGTTGTTGCTGATATTCCACCGAAGTTTGGCATGTTGTTATCCAGATCATGGGCATCAAATCTTAAAGGAACCTTGCAGATGGACATGTCATTTTCCACTATTCCAGTTCTTGGGGAACATAGGAGATTGTATTCTGAAAAGAGGCTTGATTATGTGGTAAGTGATAGAGATGAACCTGGAACTCATTCTATATATGTAATAGATATAGATTTGGGATCTTCAATTTTCTACAATGATGATCAATTTGAAGAGAAAATAGATTTGGTTAAGCCAAAGGAAGATAATTTTCCAAGCAAAGAAGAAAATATATTGAAATAAAAGGTGAGAAAAGAAAGTACCTGGATTATGCATTTTGATGGATCCATGAGTAAAGAAGGTGCTGGTGCAGGTGTTTGGATAATTACACCAGATAGAGAATATTTGATGTATTCCTTTAAGTTGGCTTTTGAATGCACAAATAATGTTGCAGAATATGAGGCATTGGTTTTGGGGTTGAATCTATTGAAAGACATGAAAGCAAAAAAGATTGAAGTATTTGGAGATTTGGAATTGGTGATGAATCAGGTGAAAGAAATTTATCAAGCAAGGCATACAAGGTTGAGATCTTACAAAAATGAAGTTTGGGATTTGTTAGAATTTTTTTTCGATGAACATGATGTGGTTACAATACCAAGGGTTGATAATTCAATAGCAGATTCTTTGGCCACTACTGCTGCAGCTTTCAGGGTTCCCAATTTTTCCAAGAGGAAATATGATATTGAGGTTGTGAACAAACTATCCATTCCTGATAATGTCAGACATTGGCAAGTTTTTGAAGATGATCAACAGATCAAAAGGTTTTTAGAAATGACAGATGAGTTTACTTACAGATCTATTGACAATGAAGATGCTGAAGATTTTCCTGATATACATGAATTTTCTGAAGAACCAGAAAATTTTAGAGAAAATATTAGAGGTAAGGATATAATTCAGTTGAAAAATAATGTTATTCCTAGAGGCCTTGTTCCATTAGAAAATCTATTTGACAGGAATGATGTAGCTAAGAATCCGAAGGTAGAACCCAAAGGGGAATATGTCAAATATTGTAACATTGAAACTGAAGAAAATCCCAAAATAGTGAAGATCTCAAATAAACTTCCAGAAGAAGAAGAAAATAAATATGTTGAATTGATGAGAGGGTTCACAGATATTTTTGCATAGAGTTATGAAGAATTAAAAGAATATGACACTTACATAATTCAACATACAATTCCAATCAAGCCAAATGAAAAACCTTTCAAACATAAATTGAGAAGAATAAATCCCAAGTTACTTCCAGTCATTGAAAAAGAAGTCAAAAAGCTGTTTGATGCCAAAATTTATTTGTCATTGAGATTTCCCAGATGGGTAGAAAATCTAGTACTAGTGAGGAAGAAAAATGGAGAAATTTGGTTGTGTGTAGATTTCATAAATCTAAATAAAGTGTCTTTGAAAGATAACTATCCACTTCCCAAGATGGATCATATTTTACAGAAAGTTGTTGGAGCAGAGAGAATTTCCATGTTGGATGGATTTTCTGGATATAATCAGATTAAAGTTCATCCAGAAGACCGGGAGAAGATAGCTTTTACTAGTCCATGGGGAACTTTTATGTATGCTAAAATTCCATTTGGGTTAATGAATGCAAGAGCTACGTTTCAAAGGGATATGGAGATTGCCTTTGCGGAAGAAAATGATAAGTTTGTGGTAGTGTACATGGATGACATAACCATATACTCCAAATTTATTGCAGATCATCAGAAACATTTAGAGAAAGTTTTCCTGAAATGCAGAAAGTTTGGCATTTACTTGAACCCCAAGAAATCTCACTTTGCTATGGAAGAAGGGAAATTGCTGGGACATATCATATCAAAAGATGGCATCAAGATTGATCCAGAAAGAGTATCAGCAATACAAAATATCAGGATACCCAAAAGCAAAAAAGAGGTACAATCTTTTATTGGTAGGGTGAATTTTTTGAGAAGATTTGTTCCAAGTTTCGTAGAAATCTTAAGACATATTTCTGAAATGTTAAGGAAAAATAATGAGATTAAATGGACATCTGAATCCAAACAATCTTTCAATGACATAAAGAAAGCCTTAACTGAAGCTCCGGTCTTAATTAATCTTGATTTTTCCAAAGATTTCATTATATTTTCTTATGCATTACAACATACATTGGCTGGGGTCTTATTGCAAAAGAATCAAGAAGGTATGAAACAACCAATTACTTTTTTCAGTAATATTTTGAGAGATGGAGAGCTGAAATACAACATCATGGAGAAATAGGGTTATGCATTGGTAAAGGCATTGAAGGATTTCAGATTCTATATATTACATTCACATACTGTTGCATATGTTCCTTCTGCAGCGGTAAAGGATATTCTTACCTAGTCTGATCCAGAAGGAAAGAGGGAAAAATGGATTGTTGTTCTGCTAGAATATGATTTAGATATTAAACCCACAAATTGATAAAGGGACAAGGCTTAGCAAAAATGATGACTGCGTCTAATTGCGAAACTTTGGATATAAATTTCATTTCAGAAATGTCAATAGAAACAGTCCCTGAGTGCCAAGTAGTTGAAGATTTTTCCTTATCACCATGGTATGCAGATATTGTATATGTTTTATAAAATTTGCAAGCACCTCTAGGAATGGACAAAACTCGATCAAGATTAGTGAAGATGAAAGCCTCAAAGTTTTGTATATTAAATGAGTATTTGGAGACAACCCAATGGATCAAGCACTTGGTCTACGAGGTTCTTTGATACCTTGCAGGGAGGATAGCATCCCCAGTTGGAGCCAGTTGTTAGCACTTAGTTTTCACAGTGTAAATAATGAGGTATGGTAGAAGAAATATTTGAAGAATTCTCTAATTTGATGAGAAAAATCCCCAAAAAGGTTTCTAGTTCTATGATTTTGTGGTTAAATGGAACATAAAATGGCAGGTGATAGTGCTAAGAATAGCAACAAAGAAATTCCAAAAGAAATATGCAAAACAATGCAAAAAAAAACAATATGACCAAAAACCTATAGTCAAAAAGCAAATGTTATGAAGGTTAACTATCGTGCAGATTGTATTGTTGAACGGGAGCGAGAAAGAAGATCTACGATTCCTACTTGTTGTCGCATGGCCAAAATGCGCGGAGGAAAGAGGGTGTAAGTGGTCGCAAAAAACAAAACCACTTTCCACCCGTCGGGTTTAGAGAATGTCACAGGAGGGATAAATGGTATTGCAAACCCGTTTAGATGTCGTACGAAAGTGTTGAAAGGATATCATACTGAACATGTGGATGGTTTAGATTTGAGTTGTGGGAATCCAATTGTTAAAACAAAAGGTCTCAAAAAGGGCACAAGTGCAGTGGAGCAAGCGACGGTCTAGATGATTTCATGGTTGATCGACGGTTACAGGTGATTGGCACATTGTAGAAAAGTGCATGTGTTAAAGGATAAAGGTGGTTGCGGGAAACAAAACCACCCGATAGGTGTCAACGCCATATTCTGCTGCAATAAGGGAAAGTAGTAATGGAAACCACTTTAGAAAATTGCGACACCACCTAGTGGACAAAAGATGTTAAGAATAGACGGCGAAGATTAGAGCATGGAAGATGATCGGATGGTTGATGGAGACAGAGTATCAAGACAGTAAAATACGATCACATCCAATGGCTGGGAGCACTGCATGAAAGATCAATGGATGAAAAAGTTAACTGCTGGCAGAGAAGATCGAAGTATAAGGGGAAAATGTTATATATATAACAGTGGGCACATAAAGTTGACATTTGTTCCTGGAAGCTGTCGGAGTCAGAAGTTTCTAGACGTGTGGGAGACGAAGAATGCAACAGGGCATTCTCAGAGGTTGCTAGCGACAAGTAGGGTCTTTCAACTAGTTTTACCAGTGATATAAACATGTTTATTATAAGAAAATGGAATAATATTCAATTTTAAACACGGTAAGGGTTAAGAGTGCTCTGGAAGATAGAGATTTCAATGTATTTGATGCAGAAATTTAGCTACCTGTCCCCGAAATTAAGAGAAGATTAAAGAATCTACATATAGAAGGTGTAGATGTACATAGAATATTTCAATCCTCTTTTATCTTGTTCTGCCCCGACCAAATTATGCCTTTCCTTGAATTTGTATCCTAGTGCACCTCCAATTATTTCGAAACCTAGCATGTTATCATGAATGCTCAAAAGACTAGAATTGTCTATTCTATAAATCCATCTATCGTGAGTAGTTCCTTTGGAATCCCCGCGTCCCAAGATTCCGAGTCTAAATTTTTTTATGAGGAATCAATCGTCACCCTATATCGTCAAATTTCTCCTGAAAGTCGACAGGATTTTTTAACCACATGCCTCAAACCCAATTTGGAAATTGAAAGTACTCCATACCCTCTAGATATTAGTTTTTTCAATGACAATACTCAATTGGTCCTTTCATTGATAGCTCAATTTTTAGGTCTTGATATTGATATGTTGGTGACTGAGCTACAATTGAGTTTATTATTCAGAATAAGTGTCGGTTCACCCGGAGTCAAGTATGAATCAGTGTCGAGTCTCAAATTTGAAGAATTTTTAGCAGAAAATGTTCACTCACAGTTGACAGGTTTCTCCAACACACGATATTTCAGGTTTCAATCATAGTTGATGAAAATGGTCATGTTCAGTATTAAAGAAGAGTTACATTTTTCACAAGAAGTCTATGCAGGTAATTTGGATGATAACATTATCAATTATATGAATTATATTCTATCAGAGTTGTACAGAATGATTTTTGGAGAATAATTACCAAGGGTTTTACCTGAAATGAAGTCCCTGATGCAGTTAAAAAAAGAGGTAGCAGTAGGAGACTGGTTTTTATTGAAAGATTCTACAGTGATTAGATTGTATGGTTTTGTATATGAACCATATGTGCTACCTGCCTTTTTAACTTTGAGAATTTTAACTTTGGAATTTATTAGACAGAAATTAATTTTAGAAGATGAACATTTCTTGAAGTTTAAAAGGGGCTCTGATTTAAAACATCCATGAAAAATAGGCCCATTTATTGTAAAAAACAAAGATGCTCTTTCATATGTGAAAAGATTGTTGGAGGTTATGGTCTTTAATAAAGATATAGCAATGGAATTTGATCCTCTTCATATTATTTCTGATAGGAGAAAGCTAAATAACGCTAAAGCTTTCGAACACAAAGAAATAAAAGGATTATTAAAAGGAAGAAATTTGTTGCAGTATGAACCAGAAGACAAAACAATTTTAGGCTCACAGGTGGAAGATCTCATTTTGATAGTATCAACAATAGAGTCTGATATTATACCAAATGTTATAGGAGTTGGAGAAGAGAGAAGTGTATAAGAAATAATAGATGAGCATGATGAAGAAAGATGAGGAAATAAAAGGATTACATCACAAAAATAAAGAGTTATTTGATACAAATCAAAGGTTCACTTCCCAGGTGATTGGGAAAGTCCTAATGTAGGGATGCAAACATATGATATGGGATATTATAATTGAGAAAGCTACCAATCTCATACCTTGTTTAAATTTCATAAAAGCAAAGGAGAAAACAATAAAATAAGCTTTGAAGAATTGTATAGCAGTAAGAGAAAATTTAAGCAAAAGGCCAAAAGAGACTGCTCGGAATGCTATGGATTTTTTGAGAGTTTTATCATAAGATGAATTAAATACATTGGATATCGGAAATATAATTTCAGTGATAGCTTGGGAAAGAAGAAAATTAGGGAAATACACTCATGTGGAAAGCATTGAAGCTTGCTGAAATTCCAGACTTTGCACAAACATTATCATCCATACATCCTTTGCTTCTATGTTTTGATTATCAACGTAACTAAGGAATGCATTCCAGTGTTCCTCTGCAGTTGTTTCTACCTGCCCATTAAACCTAGGAAAATATTTTTGATAGTCTCCTCCTGGAAGAGCATTTAAAGTCTATGGAAGCACTAAAGGAGCATACCTAGCAGCTATCATTTGATCCATCATATCCAATGGCTGACCTGCCATCTTGGAAGTAGTATGACTTGTTGAAAACAAAGGTTTGTTGGCTTTACGAGAATTGAGCTGAAAGGTAGGAATATTAGTTTTAAATTGTAACAAGGGAAATAACTCAGTTTTGAATTTTTTAGGAGACAATGGACTAGTGAAAACCTGAATATCAACCTCCTCTAATTTTGGTTTAGAATACAGAAATGAAGATATAATCCATGATTGAGCAAGAGAAAATAAAGATGGGGAAGATTGGGAAGATTGGGACCTTCCAAAAGAAATAGTATGGAACTTTTGTTTAGCCTACTTAAAAATATTTTCTGGATCTGACACCCCTAGGTGTAATGGTGAAGTGGGCTTCCCTCTAGTCCTAGACCTCCTAGAAGCCACTGTGAAATACTACCTTGGTGAAACTGTAGTCTGAAATAAAAACTTCTGGTCTTGTTCACCTCAAAACCAGAACAACAAAGATATCCCAGGGAAGATGTAACTTCATTTCCATCCTCAGCAACGACACCAACTATGTTTGTGCTATAAATTGTCCCTAGACTATGGAGGAGCAAGCTAGCACAGTATCAACAATACACGCATGAAATAGGGTTTTGTTTTTGTAGTTTATTGGTTTGAGGGTTTCATATTCAAGAAAATAATCATTGATTTAAACAAATATAAACTGATACAAAAACTAAATCATATAAGACATCAAAGAAATGCGATATTTAATACTTCAAAGATTGAATACAAGCCAACACATTTATAAACACAACACTGGTTCATCTACAACACATGAGCACTCCATGAATAAGACTTTAAGCAAGGAATGAAGTCACTAGCTGTATGATCAAACTGATCATAAACAAAAACAATAGATAAGATAATAATGGATTATAAGTATATATTTCAATATCAATCTTCAAAAAGTTACATAAGAGATATGTGTATCAGTTTGAAAATGTATCCAAAGCTTTTACTGTATACTCCTTGACACAAAAATCCAACCATCTATCATGGAAGTTTCTTCGTTTTATCCTTTTACAAAAAACGAGTTTGTTAACTAACTCTAGACCTATCTTCGAAGGAGTTACAATTAGAAGTTACAACTTAGCTTTCGAATCTTTAAAAAAACTCATTAACAACTATTTTTATGATAATAAAAAATGAAATAATTTGACAGCTAGAGATGAAGTGATTCATAACTGCTTGGCAGCCTCAGCGAGCATAGCTATGCCTTCCAAGGCATGGGAATTATTCTCATCTCGGGCCTGTTGTGGCTCCAAGATTTTAATTCTGTTTGATAACTATTTATTCTTATTGCTTAAACCATGAATATGTTTATTCAATCCTTTCACTTGATCTCCAGTCTACCCTTTTCTCTTCAAGGCTTTTTTAGCCACTGCAATCAGCTCTTGGTAGTGTGCATTAATATCATTCAAATCTTCTCTTAATATACTATTTGTAGAGACATATCTCTCATTTGACTCACTCAAGAACTGTATCTGAGTCTTCCGCTGCTGAATTGTTTTTCTGAGATTTTCAACCTATGAATCCATATGACTTTCTCCATGTATTCTTGTATCATGATCCCCTAACCAAGGAACATCTAATTTTCTGAAAATCAAATCCTCTTCTTGTTTATCCTTTGCTAGCTTCTCTACAGATGCAATTCCTGAGGACATACCTTGTTCTGAAATGGAAACAACTTGTTCTTCAGCAACTTCATGAACTTCTTGAACCAGCTTAGGTGATATTGATTGATCTTCTTCGACATCCATTTTGCCTGGCTAAAACTTTGACTCCTTTTTCTCTTCTTTGTCTTCATCACTGGAGGAATCTTGGATTATTGTAACCTTTTCTTTTTTCAATTTTGGATCTAGTATTCTTTTCATATTTAGTCTTAACTTATTGGTTGCTCTTGTTTTAAGTCGCCATTTAGTTTCTTCTCTGAGCTTTACTAAAGACTTAACATCAACATCGAAATTTGGAATATGGAGCATTTTTTCTTTAACATTTACCACAGAGAGAGTTTGGACTGTACTCTTTTCCTCCACAAAACCACTATGCATTTCATCCTTCAAACTGGTACCATCTTCTTTTTCTACATGAGTCATGGCTGGCTCCATATGATCTCCTGAAGTATGACTCTGTTGTTTTTCACACATATCCTCTTACTATGCATTTCCAGAATCTTCGCAGTCTTGTACATTAATATCCTGGAGGCATCCCTGTATCTTCTCTTCACTTGCATTTCTTTTGAATTTCGTCATGAAACTGGACTGCTTGCTAGACATAAGATTCCTTTCTTGCTCATTTTGCTTGATTACAAAACCCGACCAGAATAAAAAGTGGTCCTGTTGTGACTAAACATTGTTCTAGTCTATGTGTGTTTATTTCTATTTTTTTTAAACAAATTTGGTTTCTTTGGGATTTTAGTTTTTGGTTTATGTCAATATTATTATTGATTTTATTTCACTTTTAATACATTTTATTTGTTTTTATAACAATTTTGATTTATTTTTATTGATGTTCTTTTGGCCTATTTAGTATTATATATCTTTTTGAAGTTTGAAGAACTCATATTTAAAGTTATCCTAGGTTTTAGCTTTATGATCTAACTTTTGTTTTGGAAGCCATTTTCTAAATGAAAGAATATGTATAAAGGAAATTCCTGTAGCGCAAAGCTCAGGGTTAGTGCTAAAAGGTGCTACAAGAACCTAAAATCATTGAAAGAATGCGGGAAGCTTCTAGTCACCTGTTAAAAACATAATCCCGGAGGTTCAGATCCCTAATACTTAATCATGACAAGTGTATGAGAGTATGTAGAAATCATTGAGATAATCGTGGCTTGAGTTGACACGATTCTTATACTTTCTGGTTTATTTGAAAATCATAACCCTATCTGTCACATGTTGTTTTGGGTATTAACTTTGTTGTTGCAGAAAAGAAGTTGAGTCTTTCTTGAAAATTTCTTGATGAAATACATAACCGAGTTATAATGCTGAGATGAAGAAAAGTGGAAAGGCTAATAGATATGAACCTATGATACCAGTTGGGAAAGCGATTTTCCTCAGTGTGCAAAGTTATTTGAAAGGGCAGGATGGTTCAATTTCTTTGAAAGAATCACAAGTTTTAATCCAGAAGTATCATATCGTTTTGCCCAGAGTTATGATAAGGATATCGTGACATTTGATTCTCTTAAATTTGAAGTGACAGAAGAGTTGATTGCAGAGGCTACAGGCATATCAAGGGATGGAGAGATGTGGTTTAAGAAGATTCCATTTCGACCCAAAATATTTCTTGTTACCAGAGACCAAAGCCCTAAATTGGAAAAATGGAATTCAGTTGGATAAATTTAAACCCGAATGGAAGGAGGTTCTTAAAATTTTGATGAGTTACATCACATGTGAAGGGAGATTTTCTCTGGTTTTCCAATATCATATTAGATTTTTGCAACATCTAAACCAGCCGGAAAAAGATAAATTTACCTTTTTTCTTCTTGAAAAGTCTCCAAAAGATGTCTAATAGAATTAAAGAGCATACAGATCATACTCGTCAGTCTGTTTTTCATCATGGGTTAATAAAATTAATTATATGCACAACATTGCAGAAGAAGGGTAAAAGTTGGAACCATTTCCTATACTGGTCAGGTTTTTCCAGCAAGCAAGAAGACCAAATCAAGAAAAGCTTGATGAATAAGTAGTTCAGTGCTGTCAAAAATGTCTGTAAGGAGTTAGTTGATGAGATGGTACAAGATAATATTCAAGAGGAATCTTTGAATCAAGATCTTGAAAGACTCGTTGATGAGGTTGAAAAGGAATTAGTTGAGGGTAATCAAGAACCTGCTCTAGAGAATGAAGAAAACAAGCATAAGACTATTATAAATCACAAAGGAGAGAAGAATTATTTGGACAAAAAATAGAGTCTCACATGTGCACAGGAAAGAAAAACAAAGGTTCTTCATTTGGCTGAACCAAAAGGTCAAAGTTTGCAGTCAAATAAAAAACTTCAAGGAAAATCTCTTACATAGGAAGTAGGGGTCAAATGGAGATCAAAGACCAGAGGAAAGAACAAGTTCAGACTAGGTAAGAAAGAAATCTTAAATCCTAAGTTGAAAAAGGAAAATTACAGTAATTGAGGATTCCTCGACTGATGAGGAGGTGGAAGGTGAACAAGTGATTAACTCTCAACAAATTTGTATTGAAGAAGAGCATTCAAGTTTATTAGAACCAGTACAAGACAAAGCTTTAGAGAAACCACCTTCTACTTTCTTTGAACAGGGTATGACTTCCAAGTGTCCTTTTGTATAAGAAACAATCAAAGATAAGGAAGAAGATGAGCTCATATTTAAAAAGTTTTACATTCCTTGGTTGTCAGGAGAAGGTTTTACAGTACAGGGAGACATAAAAATAGACTTAGAAGTTGAGCACCTCAAGAAAACTTTAGAGAAGCATAAGTACCCGATTGGTTTTCTTAATGAGACCAATAATAGTTTGATGAGCACCAATAAAACACTTAGAGGAGATTTGGATGATATTAATACACATTATCAGGAGTTGATAGTTGTGTCCAAAGAGGCTGTGAAAAGAAAAAGACAGATGCAGAGTCAAGCTGAAGAGTTAAACCAGAAAG